>OY728155.1:1850964250-1853406346 GCA_963277665.1 Viscum album | reverse complement strand
TTTTTATACATATACATTGTTCTTTGAAATGTTTTTCACAGGGTATAAGGAAGGGAAAGAGAAATAAATAATTTATGAAAATTTATATCAAGAAAATATTTCTTGTTTTCTTTTAGGAGTTTTGGTTTTAGGAAAAAATGGATACTGAGTAGAAGTGTATACATGTAATATTTAAGATTTTTTTATTAGTTATGGCCCAATTCACTAAAACTATAAACCTAGAAATATTTTCAATGTTATTTTATTGTTTAAATCAATATTATATAGTGTTTAAGGATGATGCCTGATTCCACCCCTTTACACAAGGCTCCCTCCCTTGTAAAATCCTTCCCATCCACTCATTCCACCTCCATCAGCACCTCACCACAACCCCTCAGACGAGCATAGCCACCAGCAGCCCTGTGATTCCATGAACAGATCCATTGGAGATGAGATCTATGGCACCATCCTGGCCAAATTTTTCCATCATGGGTCCACAAGACACCCCATGCATGTGGTACCCCATGAACCACTCTGCTCACCCCAAATCATCATAGATTATACCTCAAACAGGTTCTTCTAGCTCAGATTGGTCATGTAATGGCCTGGGCAGATTCTCCAAACCTAGTATGGGCCAAGAAAGGTTCGCCTAACCTAGAGAAGTTGTGTACAATGTTTTGATGGCTTGGAATGGGTCTATGCGGGGTCAACATGACCCGAATGTTACATATAGTGGTTTTAGGTCCAAAGAAGTTTTTTAAATAATAAAAATTATTTAAGATGATTGATCTAATTTGATTGTAAAATTAAATTAATTTGAATTATTTCTAGTTTAAAAAATATTAATTTTAACAAACAAATTTATTTATTTATTTTCAGTATAAAAATAAATATATTAATTAATTTCATATTTTTATTTATAAATAAATTAATTATAGAAAAAATATAATTAAATTACTTTAATTTCAATAATTCATTGAATTTAATTAAATCCATCATTATTAATTTCATAAAATTTATTTTTTATCACAAATTTATTTTGTATACCGACTAGCCTTGAGCTAGTTATCATACATGTGCAAGTACAAAATAATTTCTTAAATTATTTAACTATTTAAAAAGATTTATATTCAATAAGATGTCTTATGCATCGTCATTTTTTTGTTTAATATGTTAATGGTTTTGCACATCCAATTTACCAATCTTTATTTTGTACGCTCAAGACCCCCACCTACATGCGAATATATATGTATAGTTGGTGAGGAATATGTAAGATACAGATCAGCTCATGTCGAGGTGTAATCTTGGAAATAAGTGGACACACTAGATGGGGGAGCTGCAACATGAGTCAAGCGAAAACTCAAGTATGATATGCCTAGTTAGTGGTTGATCTATTGAGTTTAAATAAATCATCCAGTTACCAATGATCAAGACATGTAGAGTAGTTTATTTATTTTATTCAATTGATTAATATTTTCTGACTTTTCTTGATATCGACAAAACACATAAACTAATAAATTCGAAAAATTCATAATAAAGGGATGAATTATTTTCTATTAATGAAAAATTGTGAGCACGAAAACATTTATTGATAAATGTTAATAGAAATGGATTTCATTGATGGAGAAAAATAAATAAAAAATCTCTCAATGAAATATTAACTCAAAATACACCTTCCATCATTAGTATATGAACGAAATAGGGTATTCAGGGTAATCATTAGCTAATGTTGAGGGTGCCTCTTACTATATTTGTGTTATTACGAGAGTGATGGGTTGACTTAAATGATGTTGGAAAAAAAGAAGCCGCAAAATATATCTTTATATATCTTAATAAGAAATCATTTAGAAAATAATTTTATTTTTTTAGAAGTTAGGACATCACTCAACATTTCAAGAAACCACATGTTAATATGGTTGTCCAGTCAAACACCTACCTTGAACTCCCTGGGTAGTGGCATAACCAGATCATGTGAACTGTGAGGGGAGGTTCATGTCTCATTTACACAAGAATACTCAAGTGACAGCGTGTTCCAATTCTAGTAGATAGTGTTCCTAGAATTTGATAAAATAGTGGGATATATTTAATTATTTAATTATTTAATCAATAAATACTGTCTAAATTGGTAATCAAGATAAAATTATAATCTTTTATATTTTATTTTTGTAGAAAATGTTAATTAATATCACTTTAATACTGTGATAATTTTTTGAAAAACTCAATTTCATATCCATCATAATTTTACAAATGAAATTATAGGTACTTGTGCACAATACTATGATATAATAAATTGAATGTAATGATGTCCCAAATACATGGTAAGCCACCTCAAATAGAGAGGGTGTAAAAATGCCTACATGTGACTCATGTATGTTATATATAATTCTAATTTCATAATTATATCATCAGAGATCGATGTATGTTGTTGATACTACATCAGGACATGGATGATTTTACTTGTAGTCTCATATCTGTGAAGCTCTTGAGGATAATGTGAAGCACAAATTTGATTTGTTGATAATTAAACTAGATATGTATATATTGAAATATGGATCACAAACATTCAATGTATATATTTATCATATCATTTTCACTCATTTATCTAATCTTTTTTAATGTTATAATAAAAAAATCATGGAGAAAATACTTCGTTACATTTTGGGTAAGGTTTTCCAAGTATTAAAAATATTTAATAAAGATTAATATCAAGTTCTTATGGTGAATATGTTGAAAGAGAATGAGATAAGACCAATGGAAAGAGAAACGCAAAATTGAACCTTCTCAAAATCCTTAAAAGAGGGAGGTGTTTAATTGGAGTTTATTTTCATCCCATAAATTAATGGAAGTAGAAACACAATGAATTTAATTGAATAATAAAGTACTCTCATATTCTGGTATATTCATAAAAATAAATGTAATGTTTGAGTCACTCTTCATTTGTATTAAATAGAATATTCATATTACATATGTGTATATTAATACAGTAACTATATATGTATAGAAGCATTAAATGAAATGAGGTGTGTTATCCATGTATATGATAAATGGTGGTTCTTAAGTAGGGGATGAGAAGTACATGACTTATAAATCTAATGTGAATGATTCTGGTGGAGTTTTTATTGAGTATTTCTAAAACAGTTACCATGCATGTCTAATGTTCACAAGGATACATTATTCCATTTTTACAACAACTGTTGTTTGTGGTGTTGAATATTAAAATAATATTTCAATGATACATGAATCATAGGAAATACTTGATGTATATAAAACATAATACCTATATATGCAATTGTAGAATTTTAATTACTTATCATGTAAAAATATAAGGGGATGTCATGGATATACCCATAATGCTCTTTAAAATTAGTGGAGCTAAACACCATAGGTATTATTGAATTATATAATTATTTATTTTGGGAAAAAACCATTAAAAATAATGGTATGCTGTAAATCTATTGGAAATTGTTCACAAAGAGATCATGAACTATTTCAATGTTAAATAAGTGGTAATTATACTTCATTATCTTCAATTATGTTTTTATTAATGAAATATAATGTGAATTATTGTATAAGAAATGTCAAAAGATATGAGATGATAGGAGCAGACATGCTGCGAACTATATTTACCAAGCATTCATAGATCATTATAATATTTCATGGAGTAATTCCTAAACACAAATTCAATTATCTAAATTTGGTCTATGATGTTAATAATAAGGATCAATGATGAGTCTTACATATTGATATTGTTAAACAAAATTTATCATGGAGAAATTCATAAATACTCATTTCCATATACACATAAATGTCAGGATGAAATGTTAAAGTAGTATCAATGTTGAGATATATTTCATTGCCGAAACATCGATTATTTTTCAAGACATGAATAAAAAATAAAAATGTTATCCTATAACCATATGTCAAATATCATGACAAATGGATATCATATGAGTTTATGTATGATCGAGATCCATCATGTCATTAGAACATGTGTTTAGATTAAAAGAGTTTTCTAGGATATAAAAAAATGAATGAAGAAAAAATATTTTCATCTAATATAATTATCCAAAATGTTTCTTAGGACATTACATAAATATCTTAGCTAGAGAATTGATATTTAATGTAAAAGACTATATTTTTATATAAGTGTGCACATCTCAACTTGAGATAGTTGGAATATTATTTACTTGGGTTTAGTCAATTCTAGAGATTCAAAATTGGTAGTAATGGTAACGAGTTCCACAAGTGGTTTGGAATTGAATGTTCTAGAGATGTACACTACATTGGAAGGATAAAATCAAGGGGTTGGTTTATACTCACCATGAATGCTGATACATTATCCATTGAGAATAATAATTCTTACAAGTAGGTTGTATATAATAATTACATAAAATTAAAGATATCATTTAAAATTAAATAATAGATTCCATGTATCAATGAACATGTGATTAAGATTATGAATATTAATGTGGGTATTCATGTGACATGATACATGGTAGGTACAAGCATGGTACTAAAATGATTGATTAGTAATACCAAGTAGTTATACCTATAATTCATTTGAACTTTAATTTTTATTGATAAATTATGGGGACATTTTATTAATAATTGGATATCATATCAACTAATCATGAAGGGTTCCCATATGATGCAACCAGAAAGGAATTGTGACACTAGATAATGCTAATAAGGGCTACGGGATAGTCAAATCCAGTTCAGGATTAATATAAGCACCAAGATATTAAAATATAAATTTGGAATGAATATTTTCCATATGTATTCTAGTGGTTTATGGGAGAACCATTTTTTACATGTAAAATATGTTTGGTAACATATGGAAAATATATTTCGGTCTTATAGTCAATTAATACTAGGATGAAATTAATTCTATGGTGATAAAAACCTCAGTTCTAGGGAAAACTTTCTACTAAGTAGATATAAAAGTTTCGTATACCCATTCAATCATACATATACTGACATTATATTGAAAAATATAACTTGGAGTAATTTAGTAGATATTTTTTTACCAAATTCACATGGCATAAATATCTCTAAGATGACAAGCAATGGCTTGGGATGATATTAAGTTGTGAGTTGAGTTCCATACACTTCAGTTATCCTTCAATCATGTATACCATGATATGTATGAGAAAATACATTTCAAATATATAAATTATGGTATGAAAATATCAGTTATATCTAGGATAACATCATGGTAAGAATTTAGAACTATCCCATTGTACTAGAGTACGAAGGGGATATATATCTGAAATGTTGATTAGAAGGAATACTAGTGTTGAGCGGACAAAAACATGTCATCCTTTGATCAGTGTAATATAATTTCACAGTAAGACTATGGGGATGAAAAAAAGATCATTCAAGTTATTAGTATCCATATCTACAAATACCAATTATGTTTCATCTTATACATTACCAAATAAGAGGTTATTAAATGAAATGATTTGTTCCAGTTAATAAATTCACACCTGGTATATAATGTAATTTATTATGATAATACTATTACTAGTATTATATATGATGTCATGTTTTGAATGTGGATTAAGGGTATCTACCCAGGGATACCATCTCTTGAGAATTATTACTTCAGAAGTTGAGTTCTCATATAGAATAATAGCAATGTAGTGGAAATTTGGGAGACCAGGTGACAAAAACCATGACTCAACAAAAACATGAGATTAATTAGTTGAGAAAGATCAAGTATAGTTAGAAATTTGGATCTAGTTAAAGGGGGGGTGTTGCACTAGTGGGTTCCCTAGACTCAACTATATCAGAAAATTTTAATTACCATATCTTGAATACATTTCATTAGGCATGAAGTACACTTACCACTATAGTGTAGACATTTCTACATCCACTTATTAATGGTAATGTCTATTGATTATTTGTCATATCAAAAAGTTATAGTTGATACCATTCTATAATGATAACCTCATAGTACTATGAAATTAATCATAAATATATGTATTATGGTCTAGATACATCATAATTAATGGAAACCATTGAGGAAAAACTATAATATTCTTGAGGATCACAAGCATTGATACTTCTTCTCATGATTTTTTCACTTTCTATGCTCTGGTATATAAGATCATGATGACATACCGTCAAATTAGAAGACCACATGTTTCAGGTGTCCTTGGTTGTTCCTGTCTGTGAACATGTGTACTAGTCTACAAAATTGATATCATTACCAGTGTATTCCATTTGATCATGTACATTGATGCATAGAAAAAGAATGATAATGAAATCAAGGAAATTTAGATTCTATTGGGTGGGTAATTAGTGGTAGGAAATTGGTTGAATGGTTAAGATATAATTTTTCACTTCTCTGTTAAAGATGTAATATATTAGGGATCTGGTTGATTGGGATGCTAGTACCTTCGAAATTTCCTGTCCAAGGTAGTGAGAGGTACATTCATCCAGTTAAATCCAAAAATAAATAAGCAACAAAAAATGATGACATATTTGTGTGTTCTTTTTTATGATATATCTAAAGATAAATATATTATATATTATGTAGTGTGTGTTCATAGGTTGGTTGTCATGGTTATGACTATTCTTTATCTCTATAAGGGACTTGATAGGTTCCTAGAATACAACCTTAGACTATGAATAATATTCAATACTATCGAGATAATTTCCTATTGTGGAACATATAATATCTTATTAAAGAATATTTATTATTTAGGTAAATATGTATATAGGATATGGTGGGCCCCAACATTGGGTCTAAGAGCTGTCTAAGTATTAAGTATTACCATTGAATAAAAAAACATAATTATTCACGTAAATAATAATTTGGTTGAATTAATTTATTAAAAATATTTATATGTGGTTAAGTAAATAAAATGAATATTATTATTTGAATGAATATTACTTTAATACAATGGGTTCTTTTAAAATTAGTGGTAATTATTATTCAATCTAAATGAATTATTTTTACCATGTAATATATTTAATATATGTTATTGGAATGTGATAGAATATAACTAATATTTATGACACATTTTGGTTCATTATAGTTATTTATTTATAACTTATTTATTGGGTGTTAATTTTTCTAGGGTTAGGGAACCCATACCTGGTATTTTATTAAGCCACATTATAAGAATGAAATGAGATTCCCAGTTGTGAGATGACCATTCCAATTGCTAAGAGATTACCTTTGCTTCTATTATCTTAGTGAGAAAGTCTTTATCCATGTGTCTGATCCAAGATCATCTTTGATTGACAAAAGTCAATAAATCAAGGAGATCATTGGGGTGTTCAAGGATTTGTCGGTTGTATATGCTAGCACATAGAATTAGACAAACTGAATGTATGTTGATTTCTAAATCATGTGTAAATGATCTAGAGGGTTTTGGATTCAAATCCTTCAAGTAATGTTTTTTGACAACGATCTATTGTCAATCACTCTTCAATTTGGAATGAGGTACATGTTATATTTATTTTCTCATAGTCTATTTAATTCATGTCAGATCCTCATGATTGTACAAAGGCTTGGATCACTATAGAAGAATAGTTCTTTAATCCCATTAATGAAGTTTTTTAAATACCCATCCCACTGGATTCCATTGCAATACTTGACACCTTGAATATCCTATAATCGCAAAAGAGTTTAAAAGAGATAAATTAATTAATTCTTTCATTTTTATCATTTACGTAAATAAATTTATTTGTTACCAATTAATTAAGTTTTATTATTTTCCACATTATATTAAATTAATCATTAATTTAGATTCCATGATCTAGGTATAATCCAAACTAAGCCCATGGTTTCTCAAGATTATTATATTTTCATCATTTTCATTCAGTAAAACAACCTTCCAGGATAAGAATTATTTTTTAATTATTAGCATCATTCCATAATCTTATAACTCCATGAAAACAATACAATGAATACACAAAGAGGAAACATTTAACTAAAAAAACCCAACTACCTCTAATTGTGGGTAAATAAATATGGATAAAAAAATAAAACAATCCTTGGACTATAAATAGATTCATTTCAAGAAAGTTTCAATCTTAATCACATCAATTGGTAATCCCAAATTCAACCCATTCCATCACCTCTAGTTTCATCCCCAAAACCCAAAAGTGTATCCCAATGTATCTCAACATCATAGGCTTCCACTTCTACTACAACATCAGATCCTCCCCATCTTATATCACATTAGTCATTCCAGGGTCCTAACACATCTAAGAATCAACACCCAAAATCCGATTTCAAAGTGAATCACAAAACCATATCGAATCAAAAAAGTTTCATTGAACAAATAAGAATATCCAACAGGGAAGTATATTCATTAAAATAATCAATCTATCCAACATAGGTAAATATTCTCTCATGGATCCAAACTCAAGGCACTCGGCCTTTTCAAGGATATGGGAAACTCAAATCCTTGAAGTTATCTTTATGGGGAAAAAATTCATTTTATTATATCTTCAATTAAATGAATCATTATTAATGGGTTTCAACTATGGGAATCATAAGGCATCAAGCTATACCAAGATTTAAAAATTTATACATTCACTAATCATTAAAACAAGTTTAAAAAAACTTATTTAATTTCCATTCTCATTAACATGACTTTTCATTTAAAAATTCTACATAATAATGATCATGCTATACATTCCTTATCAATTACATTATCATGGATGAAGGAATTACATTATGAATTTTAATTGAATCAATTAGATATAAAAAAGTTCCAGAAACACCAGATTCCCATGACATGACTCTTCTAAAATATTTTATTCATATAATTAACCATAATTGGATTTACATTCTATTTCATTTTCTATCAAGATCAATATGATAATATGTAGAATCACAAGACAGGGTAAGAAATATAACATAGATATAACACTATCTAGAATAACAAAAGTAAAACCATTATAATGATATGTAACATCGACAAGTAATTGAAAACCAATAAATTATTAATCTAGTTTAATTTTTATTTTGTTAATTCCATTTCCATCCCATGTTCTAAATCATGATAAATTTACAATTTAACATAAATAAATTAATGAATCAACAAATAACATACCCTAAAGGCATCAACGTCTTCGTACGATAATGGACCAACAATGTACATCTAGATCAACCCTAAAATAAGATCTAAATCCCTCGAAAGACACTAATCTACAACCGCACAAACAATAAACCAACAAAACTATATTAGAATGATAAGGATAATCTTCCACCACATTGTTAGAAGAATTGGGAGGTTCTAAATCAAATAACCATGAGAGAAATAGGTATAACACACCTCAGATCTCCATGGATCATTGATGGAAGGCTAGGATTAATCCATATTTATGTGATTTCAAAATTACTAAAGAGATAGACATTGTCCAAATGGGATTTGGGAGAAAATCCATAGAGTGTTATAAAAATAGAGGTGTTTTATTTTACATCAGCAAATTGAATAATGCATATTCCTGATGTGAGCCCATTTCACATTGTCAATGTATCTTCTTCCTTTGTCCAAATAATAAATATGTTTCCACATACAATTTGGACTTGATTAATTTCACGTTTTGAGGCACCCCATGGACCAAACTCACAAAATCTGTGAAATTTATATTCATGACGTGAACCCCTTAAATGTATTTAATTATCCTTTCTTCCATGTATTACCATAAAACAACCTCTAGTACTACTCTAGGACTCCTCTGAGAACCATATTTTATGAAAATAGGCAATGTTTATTAGTATATGTATTTGAACCATTACAAATTATCTCTCCTATCAACTAATCCAAAATTACTATAAAATCTCTACGAGTCTATAGACTAGATGTGACTCGATCAGGCAAAGTATAAGTGAAGACTAAGGGGGCACAAGACACTACATATTACTCATTAAATATCCTCAAATTCCAATTCATGAGCAATATTATAATCTTCTATTCATATTTTTATTTTCAAGAACTTCAATACTACATCCTCCGACAAAAATAATTTGCAACAATATTACATATTCAATTAGTATATGCCATCTCAAAATTTAATTCATTGAAATAATTGATACAATGCATCTACTACATATCTAGGTATACAATTAGAAAAATATACCATAAAATATTATTTTCCATTTAAAAAAATATCTCCCCAAAGATATAATGAAACCAACATTTAATCTAATGAATCACATTAACAAACCCAAGGTCATGACAAGGAAGTTTCACTTGTGGGTTAATAGATGAAGGGAACCGTATGAAACTACTTGGTCATTTTACATAAATACATCCCACAAACTAGCTCCAAATGCATAAAAGTATACAATATAACCAATCAAATGATCTATTAGAGTCATAATTAGAGTAGACATCAATGTTGTCTTTATGACCAGAAAGGCCTACTCACATAGGTTAGTCCACTTGAACTTTAAACCATTGATGATTTGTTCAGCCATTGGTGCTACTAAATGGGAGAAGTCACAGATAAATTTCCTATAGTACCTGGATAATATAAGGAAAAATTAAACATCAAAAATATTTTTAGGATGTGTTAATGAAATCACTACCCCTATCTTATTTAAATAAAAAAAATACTTTCCTTAGAAATAATTTTTTTAATAATGTGTTTGTCTGGAATCTAAATGTTACACTTTAAAATATTTTACTAAAGCTGATTTGTATAAATGAATACAAAAAATGATCTTTGAATTTCTAGAAAGCAATTTTAGGTCCATGAATATATCAATATGTCCTAAAAAACAATATGAAAATGGAATCAAAATATGGGTGAAAACATTTATTCTTGATGACCATGCACACTGTTGGAGAATTATTTGACCCAAATGACATAAAATGTTACTCATATAGCTCATATATGATTCTAAAATTCATATTTAAAAAATCTTCTTTACTAATTTTCTGTTTGTTATAATCCAATCAATGATCACTTTTAGATAACCACTGGGCATCCCATAACTAATCAAACAAATCATTGATCCAATGAAATAGATACTTGTTATTAATTGTGACATGATTAAATTTTTATTAATATATGAATATCTATAGGATAATACCATCCCTATTGTAAATATAACTAGATCACCCTAATGGGAAGTTCTCATTCAAATAACACCTTAACCATAAGATCATTAAATTAAACATTCAACTCCTCTTTATTGACTAGGGTCATCTTATATAGAGAAATCCATATAGTCTACATAAATGGAATGAGTCGAATCAAAAATTTGATTCCTCGGTGGGGAGGTAGTCATAATATATAATTTATGAATACATCCTGATAATGTTACCCCATTGGAGGAACATTGGTTGGATCTATTAACTAATTTTCTTCACGAACCATACCTTCCACCTAATTTATTGTGTTACAAATATTACCGAGGTCTTCTCCCACTATAACTTCTCCTAGATCCCATTATACTATTTTAACATGATTCTTTCTTTTGGGGGAGGTAATGGTTTCCCATATCTAATAACAATTGAAATTATTATGGTAACGAGTCAACCAATCTATACCATAGATCAAATTAAAATTGATAATCTCAAAAACTAGGAAACCCCATTGATGTCCACAGCCCACAAGAACAATGTTGTATTCTATAGATATTTAAGTATATTCTATGAAATTTAAAATTGGTTTATCAATAGATTATAAATCAAGGAATGATTTTAGGTAAACCTTACCTAAAAACAACTAGATCATATATATAACAATAGGAAGCCCCAATATCAAACAATGATGTCGAGAGAATAAAAGTAATTAAAACCATACATTGAAGTACTATATATCCCTCTGCATAATTAATTGTAATATGACACTCTTCATATACTCTTCCTACATCAGATCCATATCCTTGCTCCCAGAATCCCGAGATAACAAGAATCACTAAACTCCATGGAGTCTATAACTACTACTAATACCACCAACCAAAAACATGGCCAAAACGTCCTTCAGTAAATTAAATCCCTATTAGAAGTTCATATATCTACACCCCTGGAGCCTACATTTGATCAAAATTCTAATGAAAAACTAATCATGATTTTTTTGAATATCAAATATTGATAAATCCTATATTACCACATCAATGACACTTTATCTTAGTATATGGGTATAATTTTCCATAGTGTCTGATTTGTCCATAGTTAAAGCTTTGTGAATAACCTCCTCCCTTGGAGGGTGTAGAAGAAACCTTTCAATTATATGGTCACTTTTCTACACAGTGATGAATATACTTATCCTTTTCACTTTTTTTGATGAATGGGGAACCCATATCTCAACTAGATAACCCACATACTCTTATTCTAATTATATGATGTAGAACTGCTACGTAATACTCTTATAAAACGTTTTGAAATGTACGGGACTTGTGAATCACATTAGAGTACATGGTTAGATCAAATTTCCTCACATGGTTCCTCAAAAAATTCATTTTTTAAATCGCAATATTTTCTTATTTCTACACTTAATTATTGACAAAAAATGATCAAAATGAAATAACTCCATAAAACTAGAAGAATACTAAATCATGGTGTTAATTCAATACGAAGTTCCATGACCACCTTGGTCTATCCAACATTATCTTCTCTAGAATTAAATCTATGAAAAATTAATTCTTGAATATATCCCAAGATGAATCTTAATGCATCGCATCCTATTTCATCATTATCAACCATATCCTCTTATGTCCTTAAAGAATAAATATAAAAAATATTTGATCTACTAGGTTTAATACCATTAGAGTGGGGGGGGGGTGAATGATGGTAGGTAAGATTAAGACATTATCCCATTAGGATCTTGTTTTGTTTTTAGAAAAAACTGAATTATCTCTTTCTCCCATGGAAATACATGAACAGATATGAAATCATGCACAAGACATAATTTTTATACTTGGTTCACCCTCACTAGGATACGTTCAAGGAGAATACAATAGCAATGTTCCAGCAGACCAAAATTTACAAAGGATCACTACCAATAATGAGTACAATGTTCAGGATAGATATTCTATGCCCAAGATCAATATCATTTCCATGATTAGGGACTACTCGCTATATTCCCAAGGGTCACTCCTGATTCCACATTCTCTAGATCATTGCCGGTGGAAAGGGTCCCCATCTTCCTCTTTTGTTGATCAATGCTCTTTGAAAGGAATACCGACACAGTTTATCGACTTGTAGGTCAAACACAGTTTATGGACATGTAGGTCCCTTCATTTTAATGAATTCATGCATCCTAAAAAGTTTATAGATGCTCTATTTAAGTCACTTTTTCACTCGTAGATGAATTCCACCTTCCCGAGTAATTCTCTGTACCGGAAAATACTTTCACAAATTGATTGGAAGTTTTCACAGTCTTCCTTATGAAAATCATGAAACACATGATCTCCCATGTACTAAGTATCACGTTTGGTATGTGGATAACCCCTTCCACGTACTTCTACCACATCCATGAACCGTTGTCACCTTCGTGTACCGCTGCCTTCATTCCGCCTCTACGAACTATCATATATCTGTGGACTATTATGTGTTTGCGGACTGTCTTTGCTTACACATACTGAATTTCCCCCTTCACATACCACTGGAAGAATTATCTCTCTGAAGTACAATAGATTCCTCTTCCACATACTGATTCAACTCCTTCCACATTCTAGGATTCCTCCTTCGCGTACCATGCCTTCTGCGAGATACAGTCTCCCACAAAATCCTTTGATGTAATTTCCTACACACAAACCACATCAGCCTTCATGAACCTCCCTTCGCGAAAATCCTTCAGCCTTTGTTGAAAACTCAGATCAAAATTATGTTCTCTAATGATATTCTATATCAACATTAATCGGTTGTAATATCAATTCTTATGTAGGCAAAGATATCCGCAAAAACCATTAATCCATGATTTATGAAATCCTTGATTCAGCCTCTACTAAAAACTGATCATTCAGTTGCCACAAACCGGAAGCCACCCATGAATCATTTTTAATTTCCTCAAATCATACTGTTTTTGTTTCTACATATTTGATCTCCTCCTCCAACGTCAAGCCATCTGTGTACTGCACTGCCTTCCACCGCGAACAGCTTTTTGGTTTCGCGAACTCTTTCAGCGTACCTTCCAATCGCTCCGCTTACCATTCCCAGAACATGGTACACAACGAATGACTTTGGTTATGTGATTTTCATAATTTCCCAATTTTCATCAATGTTCTGCATATAGTTCAATTCTATAAAGAAATAATTCTTTTCCAACATCAAACTCTTGATTTTGAGGATAAAAAATTTGAAAAACACTCGGAATCGGCGCCACCTGAAAAACAGGTCTTCAGAAAACCCAAACCATTATCATTTACAATCCTAAATCTTTGAAAAAAAAAATCACACCCTAAAAATTTCAAGGGGACAACATGAGGGATTTTGTTCCCAAAAATCCCCCCTTTGGGTTTTTAACAACTATTTTCAAAACAATTATTTTAATTTTGATATATGGTTAAAGCTACATCAATCTTTAACCATTATTCACTTATTGAAATTATGATAGTGATCATGGATTTACACAACACATACTCTAATACCACATGATCCATGATCATTATAGCATCTCGCCTTTTTATAACATAAACATTCATTACATTACACAACACTGAGGATCTTTGAGGTTTAGTGTCTTGGAAACCAGGAACATAATAAATTAAAACAACATAAAACATTCTTCATAAACACATGAAAGGATTCTCCTTAAGTTCATACTAGGTTCATTACTGCATCTCATAACCTGGGGACATACATCAAAAGAAGGTGTGAGCAGAAGGCCCAGTAAGGGAAACAAGAGAAACATTTTACATGTGAACTTGAGATACTTCAATAAGGTCAAGAAAAGAACTTTAAGGAATGAGAAAGGAATCCTGAGGAATTTCATAATAAAAATAAAATTTTTCATAACTTGAAGATGTGGCTACATCATCATCAGAGATTTCATAAATAACCCATATAGCATAAAATAAATGGGTTTCATTTCATAATCACAATGTTTTAAAAACTGCTTTAAAGACATGATCTTAATGTCACTTTAAACCCATAGAAAGGGAAAACAGGTCTCATGTATGTAAATACCAGAATTTAGAATAGAAAACTTTGATATATATGTGAATACCCTTTTAGAAATAAGATCTTTGAGTATTCACTTTATAACATAAAATAATTTTGAGAAAAGAGAGAGGCATTTTGAGACGAAAATTCTGCAGCATAACGGCTATGTTACAAGGTTTTAGAAAACATTGAAAAGAGAGGGGAAATGGGTCACCCACTCATAAATGATCCATAAAATAGTAGGGGGACAGAATATAAGGGATTTAAGAACATGTTAATGAAATTTGAAAGATATACCATATGAAATGAAAAACATGGAAGTGAGACAAAAATATGATTTCACTTATGAAAATTCGGCAGCCTAACGGCGTCACTTAAACTTCGATAAAAAATGATTTGACAAGATTAAATAGGGTCTCTCATCATATGATCATAATAGATCAGTATTATAGATATAGATATCATACCCCAACATAATAAAAAGGAACATGAAAGACTTTACATGAAAATCGAACTTGAAAAATGAGAAGGGTGAAAGAATCCCTTAAAAATTTGGCAGCCTAACGGCGTCACTAAACTCTCATAAAATGAAATGATGAGAGTAAGATGGGATCTCTCATCATATAAACATTAAAAGGGAAGTAAAAGGAATATAAAAGAACATACTCTCACATAATAACATGGAGCATAAAAAGAATGACACAAAAGAGATTACATGAAAAGAAAGAGAGAGGTCGGATCCCTTACTTTAAAAGGTAACTCTTAAAACTCAAAGGTTTCGACCATGAGGGCTTGGGGCACCTTGGGAGGACTCCTTGGGAGGTAAGGAGACCAGAACTTCGTTGGGGGAGAGTTGGGAGTGAAAACTAAAGGAGTAAAGGGTGGGTATTTATAGGTAAAGTGAGGGGACAAGGCATTAATGGCCAAGGGACACCTCACAAGTGCTTTTCTCAAAACCATGTGCTCTCCCATGGAATTTACCATGGAGTTAGGCCACATGGGGCCCCCAAAACAATAGTTCATCACCTTTGTCCTGAAAACCCTTAAAATATCTCATGAAATCATCATGACACAGTTATGATGTCATTAAACATACCGAAACACTAAAACTGCATTTTTACTATTCACTGAAAAATTCAACATTCTCAGAAAAATCCCAAAATTTCACCTGAACCAAATATTGATACTCTAATTACATTTATGAACTCCATTTTATAAAAATCATTATCTAAATATTTTTAATTTAATTTTTAAATAAAAACACTATTCATCAAGAATTCTTTTTTTTCAGAAAAATCCCCAAAAATTACCATAACATAATATCAATGCTCTGAGTTCAAAAATAATGTCCTTTTTATAAAATAATTTTCTAATTATTTTTAATTAAATTTTTAATTAAAAAAACACTATTCACCTGAAAAAACTAATACTTGACTAATAATTTCTGAAATTGTTATTTACCCATTTTATTGAATCACATTACTTAATCTAGGTGTCTAAATTATTTAAAAACCTTCTTTGAGTGAAATTACTAATCCATTTGGTCACATTACTAATCCTAAGCATAAAATCAGTATTCATAATTTACTATTCACAAAAAATTATGTTGATCTTATTAGACTCCAAATTCCTTACTGATCACTTTTGTCGAAGACCATTTTTTGAAAATCATTACACATCATTAATTATTTAGGGTTTACATAAATATTTTAAAATATTTTTTTTTTCAAAATTCATCAGTAAAATACATCCTAAAATTATCTGGACATTTGAAGTTTCACAAACATCACTAAAGGAAGAAATCTTAATTCATTCATCCCAAAGGATTACACAAAGAAGCTAGGGTCTCATCACATAGCCCCTTATAACACCGGCATATGACCTAAGTGTAAGGTGTGCTATGGTGAGAGAATCTGAGGGAGGCTCAGATAACATTTCCCTAGTAGTAATCTCTACTAACTTGATCATCTCCCGCAGGTGTTTCCCTTCACGCTTGACACGCTGGTGTTCGGCTTGGGCCTGGTCCAAAGCAAAGCCCACAGATGCTACCTCCTTCCCAAGATCTGATAAGTGGGCTTCATAAGGTTCGAGTCTATTGGATGAAGCCATCGACTCCTGTTTCTGCATTAACCATTAACATCTCTATTAAATCGTTAGGAGTAAGTTAATATACTATTTAAAAAGTTTGGGTTGTTACATTCTGCCCCCCTTAAGAAATTTCATCCCCGAAATTTTATACTTGAGGCCTAGTCGAAAAGGTGAGGGTACTTTTGCTTAATTGTTTCCTCAGGCTCCCAAGTCGCTTCTTCATATTTATGATTCCTCCACAAAAATTTCACAAGGTGGGTAGTCTTGTTTCGTAGAACCTTGTCTCTATGGTCCAAGATCTCCAATGGATGCTCCTCATAAGAGAGGTCATGTTCCAGTTGTACCACCTCTGGGTTCAATACATGCGAAGGGTCTAGTATGTACTTCCTCAAGAGAGATACATGGAAGACATCATGAATTTGAGCTAGGTTTGGTGGAAGTGCTAGACGATGGGCCAATGCTCCTATAAGATCAAGGATTTCATAGGGGCCAATGTACCTAGGGTTGAGCTTCCCTTTCTTCCCAATCCACATGACTCTCTTCCATGGAGAAATTCGAAGGAATACTATGTCGCCAACACCAAACTCCAAGTCCCTTCGACGGTTGATAGCATAGCTCTTCTGCTGACTCTGAGTAGACTTTATGTGTTGTTGGATGGCATGAACCGATTCTGTCATCTCTTGCACAAGATTAGGCCCAGGAAGATTTCTCTCACCAGCTTCATCCAAACAAGTAGGAGTTCTACATCGCTTTCCATATAGATCTTCATAGGGTGCCATCCGAATACTCAAATGGAAGCTGTTGTTATAGGAGAACTAAACTAATGGGAGGTGTTGATCCCATCCACCTTAAAATTCCATTGAGCATAATCTCAGCATGTCTTCGAGTGTCTGAATAGTCCTTTCAGTTTGGCCATCAGTTTGTGGATGATAGGCCGTACTAAAATTCAATTCAGTATTCAGATCATGTTGAAGACTTCTCCAGAATTTTGATGTGAATCTTGGATCACGATCAGACATGATGGATAGTGGTACCCCATGCAGCCTCACCACTTCCTTTACATATATCTTGGCAAGTTGATCTAGAGATAAATCTTCCTGAATAGAGATAAAATGGTCGGCCTTGGTGAGACGGTCCACAATAACCCATATCACATTATTTCCTTTGGATGTTTTCGGGAGACAAGTTACAAAGTCCATGGTGATATTATCCCACTTCCATATTGGAATGGGTAGCGGTTGTAACACCCCCTTGAGAAGTTGTCGTTCTGCCTTTACTTGCTGACACACCAGGCACTTTGTAGTGAAATCAGCAATCTCCCTCTTCATGTTATCCCACCAATAATGATCACGAAGGTCTCTATACATTTTAGTACTTCCTAGAAGTATAGAGAAGGTAGAGCTATGAGCTTCATCCATCAATTCATTCTTTATCTCCGGAATATATGGGACACATAGTCATGTTCAAAATTTCAATACACCTTCTTGATCAATATTGAAATCAGGGAACTTCCAATCCTTTACAGCGTCAATCTTCTCCTGCATCAAAAGATATTCTTTTTGAGCCTTCTTGATCTTCTCTTGTAATGAAGTTTGAGAAATCATTTGGGATAAGGTTGATGATGTCCCTTCCCTTACAATTCCCATGTCCAATTTTACTAGATCATTAATCAAGGGATCTCCTAGGATCCTCATTGTTGCCAGAACAACAGGATCTTTCCTGCTTAATGCATCTGCGACTTTGTTTGCTCTTCCAGGGTGATAATGAATTGAACAATAATAGTCTTTAATAAGCTCCAACCATCTCCTTTGTCTCATGTTCAATTCTTTCTGCATGAAAATATACGTTAAACTTTGGTGGTTGGTGTATATATCACATTTCTCCCCATAAAGATAGTGCCTCCATATCTTTAGTGAAAAAACAACTGCCTCTAACTCTAGATCATGCGTACGATAATTATTCCCATGAATCCTCAACTATCGAGATGCATAATCAATTACCTTGTCATTTTTCATGAGGACGCACCCAAGCCCTTTCAAAGATGCATCGCTAAAAATAACGAATCTTTCTCCAATAGATGGCAGTGTTAACATAGGTGCAGTAACCAATCTATTCTTCAGCTCTTGGAAACTTTCCTCGCATTCCATTGTCCAGATGAACTTAACCCCTTTTCGACTCAACTTGGTTAGTGGATTAGAAAGCCATGAAAAGTTTCTCACAAACCTCCTATAATATCCTTCTAAACCAAAGAAACTATGAATCTCAGTTACTATTGTCGGTTGAGGCCACCCCTCCACAACCATTTTCTTTGAAGGGTCAACCGAGATTCCTTCATTGGTTATGATGTGCCCCAAGAAAGACACCTGTTGTAACCAAAACTCACACTTGATGAACTTTCCAAAGAGCCTCTCCTTCCGCAGAGTTTTCAAAATAACCCTCAGATGATCTTCATGCTCCTCATGAAATTTTGAATATATCAAAATATCATCAATAAAAACTACCACAAAGTTATCATGGTAGTCCTTAAAGACTCTATTCATCAAATCCATGAAAATAGTAGGAGCATTAGTCAAGAAGAAGGGCATAACAGTAAACTCATAATGCCCATATCTTGATCAGAAGGCAGTCTTTGGAATATCTTCCTTCTTCACCCTCAGTTGATGATAACCAGATTGAAGGTCAATCTTGGAGAAGAATTGAGCCCCACGAAGTTGGTGAAATAAATCATCAATTCTTGGAAGAGGGTATTTTTTCTTCACTGTGATCCCATTCAGTTCTCTATAATCAATGCATAGCCGCATTGATCCATCCTTATTCTTCACAAAGAGAATGGTGCTCTCCAAGGAGACAGACTCGGACAGATAAACCCCTTCTCCAACAAGTCTTGGAATTGTTTCTTTAACTCTTCTAGCTCTACATTTTCCATTCTATAATGAGTCTTTTATATCTGTTGAGACCCAGGTACGAGTTCAATGGAGAACTCTACCTCTCTTTCTGGGGGAGGTCCAGGTAACTCCTTGGGAAATACATCCATGTATTCCTGAACAATCAGAACATCTTCTATTTGTATGCTCCCTTTTCCTTCTTCATCATCACCAATTAACTCCATAAAAAAAGCTATAGGAGGTTCTTCTAGATAGGGATCAGTTTGGGATATCTCTCCTTGGAAGATAACTCTAGGTCGTTCATTCAAGACTACTGAGATTTCGTTACATCTGCATTTGATCTTAGCATTATACTTTGAGAGCCAGTCCATCCCTAGTATAATGTTGAATTCTATAATGGGAATGACTACTAGATTTGCGATAAGATTGTGCTAACCAAAGTAAACACTAGAGTCTCTAAATACTATTGAGGCAAGGATAATCCCACTTGAAGTCTTGACTGACAACTCTACCTCTAGCAGCTCAGGGATTGATTCTATATTCCTTGCAAACTTGGCGGAAGTAAAGGAATGCGTAGAACCAGAATCAAATAATGTACTTTCTTGTTTTGAGAGGATGACAAGAGTACCTGCTACCACATCGTTTGGAACTTCAACTTCTGTTGTTGTGATAGAGAAAGCACAACCTTTCTCCCTTGGCCTCTGCTGAGGTTGATGGTGATTCCCCTCCACCGCCCTTAGATTTGGAAATTGATTATAAAAGTGCCCAAGCTGTGCACATTTGAAGGATGTGACTTTGGGTAGGGCCAAAAACATCTTTCCTCTGTCATTAGTGTTGGGAAGTTGAGGCTTTACATCACCACAACAATCCCGAGAAATATGGCCTTCTCTTCCACACCTGTAGCACTTACCACATCTGATCAAACAGTTCCCCAAATGCTTCTTTCCCACATTTATGGCATGTGGTAGGTTGCATATGATTTCCACCTCTTTCCTGATCAAAACTTCTTCCCAGGATTGGTTCTAGAGTTCTCTTCTTCCCATTAGATTTGTGAGACCACTATTTCTCCCCAAACTCTAGTTCAACTTTCATATCACTTCGAACTATTTCTTCACAGCTATCATAGTCCCTTTTGGCTAGATTTTACCACAGATGAGGTCGTAGTGCACAAAATAATCTATCAAACTTCCCATTAGGGTCCATGACGAAGCTTGAGGTATAACGGGAAAGCCTTGTGAAGTTCATCTCGTAGGTTCCAACAGATTCATTCTCCTTTTTCTTCTTCTCGAGAAATTCTTTCTCCATTCTCGTTCTCATCGAATGAGGGAAATACTTATTAAATAATATTCCCCAGAACTCTTCCCACTCCATAGCTTCCATCTCTCCTTGTGGATTCGTGTTTTTGATCAGTGACCACCACTGATCAGCTTCTCCCTCTAGGCGGTAAACAGCAAGGGTGACTTTTTCTTATTCCGAACAATGAAGTACATAAAAGATCTTTTCAATGGAGCTTATCCATGGTTCCGCAACCAATGGGTCTGTAGATCCACTGGATGTTGGTGGTCGTTGATGCATGAAGGACTCAATAGAATGTTGTTCCCTTTGTGGTGAGATTGGACTCTAAGATTGATTCAAGTTACTACTCCTAACTTGAGTCAGTTGGTACATCATTCGCATGAATGTTTTCATTCCGGTTTCAATCGGAGGGCCGTCAGCACATGGTGCATTGTGGTCACCATCTGTACGGTTCCTCCTATTGCCTTCCATTTTCTAAAAGAAAAAAACCTTAGTGAGAAACTTATTTCATTTATGAATCTTTTAACTAAGACTTCATTCTTAGACAATTACACTTCTCTATAATTCCTTCATAATGATTCATAAAAAGATTGTGATTAACCAAACATATCCCCCGGGAGTGTCGTAACGAAGAGTGCAGCAATGCCTGTTATCGTGCACCAGTTTCCGTTCGAGTCTAGCTCAAAGCGGTGTTTTCAGGTTTTATCCCGATGTACATCTGTGCCAGATCCGCCTCTACCTGTTCGTATCCAAACAGGGATGTATTTGTTTGATAAACCACTTACTCAGTACTTACCAAAATACCATGAAGTTTTCCTATTTTTAAAAATTTCTATAGGGTTCTTTCTAATGTTTTTAAATCCTAATTTCCACAAATAACTAAACATTCCGTTGATACCAACTATAGCATCCCTCCTTTTATAACATAAACTTTCATTACATTACATAACACTGAGGATCTTTAAGGTTTGGTGTCTTGGAAACCAGGAACATAATACATGAAAACAACATAAAACATTATTATTAAACACATTAATGGATTATCCTTAAGTTAATCCTAGGTTCATTACTACATCTCATAACCTGGGGACATTCATCAAAAGAAGGGGTGAGCAGAAGGCCCAGTAAGGGAAACAAGAGAAGCATTTTATATGTGAACTTGAGATAAATCAATAAGGTCAAGAAAAGAACTTTAAGGCATGAGAAAAGAATAATGAGGCATTTCATAATAAAAATAATATTTTTCATAAATTGAGGATGTGGATACATCATCATCAAATATTTCATAAATAATCCATATAGCATAAAATAAATGGGTTTCATTTCATAATCATAATGTTTTAAAAACTGCTTTAAAGACATGATCTTAATGTCACTTTAGACCCACAGAAAGGGAAAGAGGGTCTCATGTATGTAAATCCCAGAATTTAAAATAGAAAATTTTGATATATATGTGAATACCCTTGTAGAAATAAGATCTTTTAGTATTCACTTTATAACATAAAATAATTTTGAGAAAAGAGAGAGGCATTTTGAGACGAAAATTCTGCAGCATAACGACTATGTTACAAGGTTTTAAAAAACATTGAAAAGAGAGGGGACATGGGTCACCCACTCATAAATGATCCATAAAACAGTATGGGGACAGAATATAAGGGATTTAAGAACATGGTAATGAAATTTGAATGATATACCATATGAAATGAAAAACATGGAAGTGAGACAAAAATAAGATTTCTCTTATGAAAATTCGGCAGCCTAATGACATCACTTAAACTTCAATAAAAAATGATTTGACAAGATCAAATAGGGTCTATGGTCATATGATCATAAGAGATTAGTATGATAGATATAGAGATCATAACCCAACATAATAAAAAGGAAATTGAAAGACTTGACATGAAAATCAAACTTGAAAAATGAGAAGGGAGAAAGAATCCTTTAAAAATTCGGCAGCCTAACGGCGTCACATAAACTTTCATAAAAAGAAATGATGAGAGTAATAGGGGATATCTCATCATATAAAAATGAAAAGGTCAGTAAGAGGAATATAAAAGAACATCCTCTCACATAAGAACATAGAGCATAAAAGGAATGCCATAAAAGAGATTACATGAAAAGAAAGAGAGAGGTCGGATCCCTTACCTTAAAACGTAACTCTTAAAACTCAATGGTTTGGACCTTGAGGGCTTGGGGGAACCTTGGGAGGACTCCTTGGAAGATAAGGAGACCAGAAACTAGTTGGGGGAGATTTGGGAGTGAAAAATAAAGGAGGAAAGGGTGGGTATTTATAGGGAATGTGAGGGGACAAGGCATTAATGGCCAAGGGACACCTCACAAGTGCTTTTCTCAAAACCATGTGCTCTCCCATGGAATTTACCGTGGAGTTAGGCCACATGGGGCCACCAAAACAATAATTAATCACCTTTGTCCGACTATCCCTTAAAATATCTCATGACATCATCATGACACAGTTATGATGTCATTAAACATACTGAAACCCTAAAACTGCATATTTACTATTCACTGAAAAATTCATCTTTCTCAGAAAAATCCCAAAATTTCACCTTAACCAAATATCGATGCTCTAATTACATTTATGAAATCCATTTTATAAAAATAATTATCTAAATATTTTTAATTTAATTTTTAAATAAAAACACTATTCATCGAGAATTCATTTTTTTTCAGAAAAATCCACAAAAATTACCATAACATAATATCGATGCTCTGAGTTCAAAAATAAATTCCTTTTTATAAAATAGTTTTCTAATTTTTTTTAATTAAATTTTTAATGAAAAAACACTATTCACCCGAAAAAACTAATACTTGACTAATAATTTATGAAACCATTATTTACCCATTTTATTGAATCACATTACTTAATCCAGGTTTCTAAATTATATTAAAACTTTCTTTGAGTGAAATTACTAATCCATTTGGTCACATTACTAATCCTAAGCGTAAAATCACTATTCATAATTTACCATTCATCAAAAATTATGTTGATCTTATTAGACTCCAAATTCCTTACTGAACATATAAGGCCCCAGCCTTAAACCTTACTTAATCTTGAGTTATTACAAGATTACACATTGAAGATATTTTTAGGTTTAGAGTTTTAGAGAATTAGATCATAAAACTTGCATTACATTACACATTTAAACAAAGTGGTTACATAAAAGATAGTATTCATTTTTTCCCATCAACGGAAACATATTTAAAAAATAAAGCATGGATTCTTTCTTGACACTTCCTTGACAATATCATCATATCATGTACCTTTCCCTTGACCTGTGAAAAACATTTCAAAAAACTTGGGATGAGCATAAAAAGCTCAGTAAGGGTTATAAAAAATATGGAAAGGAAAGAGGAGTTCATATATACATAAGAATGAAATCATACATTACCCATAAAACATAGGCACTTTAACCTACCTCATCAAATCATGAATAAATCAGAGAAATCATAAGACATGAAAGGTAACTTGGGGCATTCATAACATTCTTACGTAGGGAGTAACCCTCTTGGTTAAGTTTGGAATACCCACCACAGTATATTCCCTAAATATCATTGGAGAAACATTAACGTTTCACTCCTTTGCTTTACCCAATTATTGGAGAGCTATATCAGGCTCACCCGCCCTTAGTTTATCATGGAACCACCCGTCTTCATAACAATGCCCAAGAACCATAACATAATCGTATCACATAAAACATGCAAAAAGGAAACATAACATTTCACCTTTCAATCACAAGATATCAATATAACACATTGATATAAAAACATTATGAAAACCATTTTCAATACCAAAATAAATGAAATGTAAAACATGTTATTTATTTTTCTTTTAAAAGGAAGGTATGGCTTGTAGTGGAAGCCGAAACTCAAATAATGGTCACGGCGACGGAGAAGTCGTTTTCGCCGCATACATATGACAAAAAATTCCCTTTTTTTGTTTAGTAAATCCTTCGTATAAAAAATATTCCTTTTGAATAACGTAAAAGTCAAAGGGGATTATAAACCGTATAAAAGAAAGTTGTGTATAAAACAAAATATTCCTCAATGAATGGAGATTGAGACGAAGTCCCATACAATGATGGTATCCTTGGATTAAGGATAAATCAATTACAAAATTATGTGTGAAAAATGAATACATGAAATATAAGTGGTTATTATGTGTAAAACAATAAGATTTTATTCACACATATTCATAGAACGACATATTCAAGTAGTATAGGTTTATCCCAAAGAATCAAATTTGGGTTAAGAAGTCCCCTTGCAAAAATTTGACAGCCTAACGGCGTCACTAGAAAATTCAGAAAATGAGTTGATGAGAGATAAAAAGGGTATCTCATAACAATTACATAAAATTTAAATCAATAAGGATATAGAAGAACATATCCCAATATAATAGTATGTGAATTAAAAGACATTACAAAAGAAGTCTTTTAAAAAGAGGAGGGTGAAAGGTTCCCTTATCGACATGGGTATCTTTCGCGACATGCACCCCGTGAAAGAAGGACAATACAACATTAATTTAAATACTATTGAATGAATTTATATTAGAAAATGAGTAAAATAATTGGAAGTACATACACCACTCAAAGGAAATTGTGGCAAATGTAGCATAAATCTCACGGGAATAAAAGTGAGATGAAAAATCCATTACGAAAACTCGGAAGCCTACCGGCGCCACTTAAGACTTCCGAAATTTATTGATGAGAGAGAATAGGGTCTCTCATCATATTAACATTGAAATTATAGTAATATTAATATAAAAATAACATCCCAATAACAAGAAAGATGAGCTTTAAAAGGAATGACATAAAAGAGTGAACTTAAAAAGAAAGAGAGGAGTAGGATCCCTTACCTCAGGTCCGACTTGACTCAATCGTTCTTTAATCTCCTTAATAATAAACATAAGTTAATTTCTACTTCCTTAAGAACCTTTTTCAAGTTCATTATTTATTTTATATCACTTATTACCATGTCATGAACACTATGTAATTATTTTAGTTAATAACGGTCGTTTAAACGATCATTGGTACTTGAGTCAAAATATGCTCTTTATAATTACAAGTTGTTCATGTATCCATTATATCCAGAGTTATAATCATGATTTATATATCATATATATCATATATATCCAGTATATAAATGCATTTATAATATTACATAATCATTTAGAGGTACGAAATGAAATGCACCGTTCATGGAGACGGTAAGCCGTACGTACGCATGAACGCTAATTTCATTTCTATTTCGTATTTTATAGAATAGAATCATAATGATATAAAGGTATATTATAATTCCAGTATAATATCATATATAATACCATTAATAACATCCTTTATACATCACACATATGGCATTAACGAATCAAATCACTTTGAGGGGGCGGTAGTCCGTACTTCCTAAAATGAAGATATCGCGTTTACTCATAATGGTAACCATAAAGGATATGTCATAAATGAAAAATATAGAATCTTAAGTAAAAAAATAAACATATTATATATAATATATAAATATAGTGACATCTTAATGGCCACCTTTGAATGTGATATATGAGTGTTGAACAATTATCGTTTCGTGAGGCAGAAATTCGCCATCCACGGAAACAGTATGTTATTTGACCATAAGATGTAGGTGTGTGTAAGTGTAGCTCGAATACATCTTATAACAACATCCTATTATATTTAATATACTGTATTTGTTACAAAATAAATGAATAAAAATAGTATAGGGGGTTGGAGAAGCAAAATAAAACAAAAGTACTCAAGTGAAGACATTACCTTAAAATCGGGTAACTCCCTTTGGTTTGAGCTAAAAGGCTTCCTTGGGAAGACTTCTGCCCAAAGTGAGGCTTCAAGGAGTTAGAGAGGGACATTTAGAGACAAAATGGGCAGAGTTTGGCCGATACAAAGGCTTTGGAAGTGTGGTTACGGAGGTAGAGGTGGGGGCCTTTTATAAGAGGATAGGAGGGGCACTCTTGGAAAGTAAATAAATGTTACATTATTTTAGAATGATTTTCGGATTTTAATGGTCCCACATTGATTTATTTCAAGGATAAGGTGATAAGGGTTCTAAATCCACCCATACAATAGGTTATGGACATGTTTAGGTCATAGATTTTATATTAACTTTCCATTTTTTTAAAATCGTTAAATAATGAGGTCATTACTGATTCATCATGATGTCATAAATAATTTAATTAGTTAATCTATAAAAATTATAAAAAAACTACTATGATGTAGGAAATCCTTTTATCTTTCCAAGGATTATTTATAGTCAAAAATATGACTTGTATAACCCCATGTAAAAATTGTTTTAGTAAAACATTTCATGTTTGTGTCATTTTTACTTTAACATTAAATAAAAAGGTATTTATGTCATTTTCCAACCAATGTGGCTCAATGGGGTCCCCAAGTTGACCCATGGATTGTATTGGTCTTCCATGCACATCCAATGAGGGTAAGACATGTGTCTAGGTCATTTCATTTTATTAAAACATTATTCTTACCCTAAACTACACTAATTACCTCTAATCGCGATTGAAAACTTAATAAGTTACTATTCACCAAAAAATTATTCTAATCCCATTGAACCACATTTTACTTCTAAATGACAACCATGTTTGTCGGATTTTTTAAATTAAAAACACAAAGATGGCAAAATTTCATTTAAACGGAAAATCAGTTTTTATAAGTACCACTTAGTGGTTTCACTATTCATCAAAACTTGAAGTTTTTCAGAAAATTACCAAAATATCACCCTAAGATATATTTGATATTCCGAATTAAAAAATTTTGTCTATTTTAAAAAATTAAAAAGAAATAAGTTTCATTAATTAATTTAATAATTAATTCCTGCTGTCAAAACAAATAGCGTGTTTTTATGAAACAAAATGTATCAAAAGATTGACACTAGTTTATGTCCGATTTCAATGTGAAATTAATTCCAACGACCACTATTGGATTAAATGGTAAACATATATTATAATTTCACTTTAAAAACAATTCAAAATATAATCTAATAATATAAATAAATTAAATTAAAAAGAGGTTTTGAATTAAAATACAACATTTTTCACTATTCATTAAAAATTGAACTTTTTCGGAAAAATACCAAAAATTTACACGAAGTAAATTTTGATGTCCCAATTCTAAAGAAGAATTTTATTTTGTCAAATATAACACATAAAATTTTCACAAATTGGATTTAAAAGAGGTTCGCAATCAAAAGGTGGTTAATCGACCTTTTAAAGAATATTAGAATGTTTACGCTTAAAATTGGATTCATTCGCATTTTCAATCCTCTAACATTTATTGTAAAAAGTAAAAATATTTGATAAACATATATAATCATTTTTTATTTACTTCCATTCATTCCTGCCATCACAACATCTAGGCGTTAACTACAATTTAGAATAATATTATTTTATTATTAGAGTGTAACGTAAGATTCCCAAGAAACTCATCGTTGCGTGTTGGGTACGCCATCGAGCATAGCGTCCCCTTTAATTTTATATTAATATTTCATTCACAAATATGGATAAATATAAAAATTTCATATTATTTATTTACCTGGGGTGTTACACCCTTCCCCCCTTTTGGGAATTGCGTCCTCGCAATTTTAAAATTGAGCTTAGAAACATCCTTGAAAGTCCCAAATCGGAACAAGAGTCGGTAAAACAATCACATTAAAATAAAGAAAGATAAGTACAGAGGTCACCCGAGTTAACCCATACTAGTATTCTGTGTAGGAAAACATGAACATGGAAGAAAAAAACAAAAGGTCTTGTTATTATGGAGATTGATAGTAAACATGTCTGGGAGAATCTTAACCATAAGATAATGACAAACTTGTGATGGGTTAAACGGTATTCGATTCCCCAGTACGAAAAGTTAATAGACAAAATTTTTTTAAGTTAGTTTTTATTGAGGAATTTATTCATAAGGAAACATAATCACTTATCACGTTGAGTTTCAACTTTTACTAGATTCTTTAATCAAAATCATATTTTCTCCAAAAGATGAGTATTTAGGAAGACTTGTTCGCATTAAGAGTACTATAATAAACTTCTATAGAATCACCTAATCCACAAAAGAGAACCATATACATCCCATGTCTTTAGACTTTAACCAAAACCAAAACCAAAAAGGTTATTACAAGATCAGATAATCCAGAAAAGGATAACCCTTTATAAAAAGAAAATCTATTATTAATCTCCAAAATTTGTCCAACAAAACCCAAAGTTAAAATAGGACCATTCGATAAACAATTTTCCCATAAAATTCTGAAAAAGTAAACCAAACTAAGATTGAAACCCAAATATTTAAAGGATTTAGTCACATAGTCTTCCAAGTTAAATCGTAACATTTATCTCCAAACAACATCAGTTGCTCTTAATGTCTCGTATTGAAAAGTAATTAACCTAATCACATATCCTCCATGATAGGTTAATAAATTTCCATATATAACCAAAAATCAACTTACTCTTAATTCATAAAATCATCTAACTAAAAAGAATCAGTCAAACTAACCAGGGACTTCTTGTAGTCCAGTGGTAGGCGATAAATACCAGTTGCACTTTTGTTGTGGGTTCGATTCCCGCAGCTTTGTCGGACATGATGGGTTGTCACACGGTCTGCGTGTTGTCCTTTTTCCAAAATTATATAATTCTCAAATCATTCCCAAAAAGAGATAAAAGCATCAAGAATAACCATAACATAATTTAACCTCAATTTAATCTCATGCCTTTGACTTCCATCATAACATATAGTAACCCATAATTACCTCAAAAGTATGGATCATATAAACCCAAATGGTTCTTTATAACTATGAACACAAAGAACAGATAACTATTCCTTGAATAAAATTTTCATATATTAAAAATTAGGGTTACACATACTATAAAAAGTCTTCTAATGTAACCCCATAATCAAAAGAGACTTAATACTCTTAAGAATTTCACCATAACTCTTGAATCCCTTATATGTTGACTTCTTACTCATTCAACATTCTTCATGAACCATTAACCATTCCTTTCCAACTTATTCTGAAATACTTCTTTACTACAAACAAAATCATGAATCATATCCTAAGATTCCAAAATAGGAAAACAAAAGTAATGAAATAATCCATACCTTTGATTGGTCATTGTCAGTTTCTTCATCCTCAATCGGAATGGAATTAGGTATTGGTAAATGAATATTTGTACGATCTTGGTGATCCCATTCATGAAGGTTCTTCATAGGACATGTGTTTGCATAATGACCATGCACACCACATTTAAAACATTCAATTGATCCCTCAGAAAGAACCTCTTTCCCTTTCCTAGAGTCAACTGGATGCTTCCTTTTTCCATGGCAGGTTCTTGATTTATGACCTTCATTTCCACATCTATAGCATATTTCTGTCCCTTTGAAACATTTTCCTAGGTGTTTCTTTCCACATCTTTGAAACATAGGTTTCTGAACATACTTACCTTTGTGATTATTACCCGTAGTTCCGTAGGGATTTGTTACTCGCATATATGATGCCTTATAGAAATCACCAAGGTTTAGGTGGTCAATCATGAATCCATATAGTTGGTTGAAGATAAACACAAGAGTTTTCATTGCAACTCCCATATCATTCAGTTGCTTGCTCAAAAAACTATCACAGTTTCCTTCACATACACTGTTACTTTGGTGCCTGCTAGATCCAACAATTTACTAAAACCAAAAAGGTCAATGTGAGTATATCAACAAAACTATCATGTACTAATTAGGAATACAAACACTAAGATATAATTACTCATTCACTTTATCTAAAACTAGGACTCTTTCTGAATTCCTAACCATTATAGTAATGTCACTTATGCTTAAAGAATACCCTAACCTCTAAAGTTATCTAAACCAACCTCTGATACCAACTATAAGTCCACAGACTTAAACCTTACTTAATCTTGAGTTATTACAATATTACACATTAAGGATCTTTTTCGGTTTAGAGTTTTAGAGAATTAGATCATAAAACATGCATTACATTCCACATTTAAACAAAGTGGTTACATAAAAGATAGTATTAATTTTTTTTCCCATTAACGGAAAAATATTTAGAAAATAAAGCATGGATTCTTTCTTGACACTTCCTTGACACTATAATCATATCATGTACCTTTCCCTTGACCTGTGATAAATATTTCAAAAAACATGGGATGAGCATAAAAATCTCAGTAAGGGTTATAAAAAAATATGGAAAGGAAACATGAGTTCATATATACATAAGAATAAAATCATACATTACCCATAAAACATATACACTTTAACATACCTCATCAAATCATGAATAATTCATAGAAATCATAAGACAAAAAAGGTAACTTGGGGCATTCATTACATTATTACGTAGGGAGTAACTCTCTTGGTTACGTTTGGAATACCCACCACAGTATGTTCCCTAAATCTCTTCGGAGAAACCTCAACGTTTCACTCCTTTGCATTACCCAATGCATTGGAGAGCTATATCGGGATCACCCGCCCTTAGTTTATCATGGAACCACCCGTCTTCATAACAATGCCCAAGAACCATAACATAATCGCATCACATAAAACATGCATAAAGGAAACATAACATTTCTACCTTTCAATCACAAGATATCAATAAAACACATTGATATAAAATCATTATGAAAACCATTTTCAATACCAAAATAAATGAAATGTAAAACATAGTATTTATTTTTATTTTAGAAAAAATCTATGACTTGTAGAGGAAGTCGAAACTCAAATAATGGTCACGGAGGACGAGAATTCGTTGTTGCCGCATACGTATGACAAAACATTCCCTTTTGTCGTTTAGTAAACGCTTCGTATAAAAAAGATTCCTTTTCAATAACTTAAAAGTCAAAGGGGTTTATACACTGTATAAAAGAAAGTTGTGTATAAAACAAAATATGCCTCAATGAATGGAGATTGAGATGAAGTCCCATACAAATACGGTATCCTTGGATTAAGGATAAATCAATTACATAATTATGTGTGAAAAATGAATACATGAAATATATGTGGATATTAAGTGTAAAACAATCAGAGGTTATTCACACATATTCATAGAACGACATATTCAAGGAGTACAGGTTTATCCCAAAGAATCAAATTTGGGTTTAGAAGTCCCCTTGCAAAAATTTGACAGCCTAACGGCGTCACTACAAAATTCAGAAAATGAGTTTATGAGAGATAAAATGGGTATCTCATCACATTGAAATAAAATTTAAATCAATAAGGATATTGAAGAACATATCCCATCCTAATATTATGTGAATTAAAATACCTAACAAAAGAAGTCTTTTAAAAATAGAAGGGTGAAAGGTTCCCTTACCGACATGGGTATCTTTCGAGACATGCACCCCGTGAAAGAAGGACAATACAACATTGATGTAAATACTCATGAATGAAAGTATATTACACAATGAGTAAAATAATGTGTAGTACATACACCACTCAAAGGAAATTGTGGAAAATGTAGCATAAATCTCACCGGAATAAAAGTGAGATGAAAAATCCCTTACGAAAACTCGGCAGCCTAACGGCGCCACTTAAGCCATAATAAATGGATTTATGAGAGATAAGAGGGCCTCTAATCATATTAAAATAAAACTTACAGTAAGATTAATATAATAGAACTTACCAATAACAATAAAGATGAGCTTTAAAAGGAATGCCATAAAAGAGTATACTTAAAAAGAAAGAGAGGAGTAAGATCCCTTACCTGAGGTCCGACTTGACTCAATCGTTCTTTAATCTCCTGAATAAAAAACTTGAGTTAATTTATACTTCCTTAAGAACCTTTTTCATGTTCATTATTCCTTTTATATCACTTATTACCATGCCATGAACACTATGTAATTATTTTAGTTAATAATGGTCGTTTAAACGATCATAGGTACTTGAGTCAAAATATGCTCTTTATAATTACAATTTGTTCATGTATCCATTATATCCAGAATTATAATCATGATTTATATATCATATATATCATATATATCTAGTATATAAATGCATTTATAATATTACATAATCATTTAGAGGTATGAAATGAAATGCACCGTTCATGGAGACGGTAAGCCGCACGTACGCATGAACGCTAATTTCATTTCTATTTCGTATTTTATAGAATGGAATCATAATTATATAATGGTATATTATAATTCCAGTATAATATCATATATAATACCATTAATTAAATCCTTTATACTTCATATATATGGCATTAATGAATCAAATCACTTTGAGGGGGCGGTAGTCCGCACTTCCTAAAATGAAGATATCGTGTTTACTCATAATGGTAACCATAAAGGATATTCCATAAATAAAATATAAATAAACATAAGTAAAACATAAAAATATTATATATAATATATAAATATAGTGACATCTTAATGGCCACCTTTGAATGTGATATATGAGTGTTGAACAATCATCGTTTCGTGAAGCAGAAATTCGCCATCCACAGAAACAATATGTTTTTTAACCATTAGAAGTAGGTGTGTGTAAGTGTAGCTCGAATCCTTAATATAAAAACATCCTAGTATATTTAAGAAACTGGATTTGTTACAAAAGAAATTAATAAAAAGTGTTTATGGGGTTGGAGAAGCAAAATAAAACAAAAGGACTCAAGTGAAGATATTACCTTAAAATCGGGTAACTCCCTTTGGTTTGAGCTAAAAGGCTTACTTGGGAAGACTTCTGCCCAAAGTGAGGCTTCAAGGAGTTAGAGAGGGATGTTTAGAGACAAAATGGGCAGCGGTTGGCCGAGCCAAAGGCTTTGTAAGTGTGGGTATGGAGGTAGATGTGGGGGCCTTTTGTAAGAGGAGAGGAGGGGAACTCTTGGAAAGTAAATAAATGTTACTTTATTTTAGAATGATTTTCGGATTTTAATGGTCCCAAATTGATGTATTTAGAGGATAAGGTGATAAAGGTTCTAAATCCACCCATCCAATAGGTTTTGGACATGTGTAGGTCTTAGATTTTACATTATCTTTCCATTTTTTTTAAATCGTTAAATAATGAGGTCATCACTACATCATCATGAAGTCATAAATAATTTAATTAGTTAATGTCTAAAAATTAAAAAAAATTACTATGATGTAGTAAATACTTTTAGCTTTCCAATTACTATTTATAGTCAAAAATATGACTTGTATAACCCCATGTAAATTTTTTTAGTAAAACATCTCATGTTTGTGTCATTTTTACTTTAACATTAAATAAAAAGGTATTTATGTCATTTTCCAACCAATGTGGCTCCATGGGGTCCCCAAGTTGACCCATGGATTGTCTTGGTCGGCTATGACACATCCAGTGAGGGTAGTACATGTTTCTAGGTCATTTCATTTTATTAAAACATTATTCTTACCTTAAACTACACTAATTACCTCTAATCGCGATTGAAAACTTAATAAGTTACTATTCACCAAAAAATTATTCTAATCCCATTGAACCACATATTACTTATTAATGAAAAACATGTATGTCGGATTTTTTAAATTCAAAACACAAAGATGGAAAAATTTCATTTAAACGGAAAATCAGTTTTTATAAGTACCACTTAGTGGTTTCACTAGTCATCAAAACATGAAGTTTTTCCGAAAATTACCAAAAAATCACCCTAAGATATATTTGATATTCTGAATTAAAAAATTATTTCTATTTTACAAAATTCAAAACATATAAGTTTAATTAATTAATTTAATAATTAATTCCCGCTGTCAAAACAAATAGCGTGTTTTTATGAAACAAAATGTATCAAAAGATTGACACTAGTTTAAGTCCGATTTCAATGTGAAATTAATTCCAACGACCACTATTGGATTAAATGGTAAAAATATATTCTAATTTCACTTTAAAACCAATTCAAATGATAATATAATCATATAAATAAATTAGATTAAAAAGAGATTTTGAATTAAAATACAACATTTTCACTATTCATTAAAAATTGAACTTTTTCGGAAAAATAAGAAAAATTTACACAAAGTAAATTTTGATGTCCTGATTCTAATGAAGAATTTTATTTTGTCAAATATAACACATAAAATTGTCACAAAGTGGATTTAAAAGAGGTTCACCATCAAAAGGCGGTTAATCGACCTTTTAAAGAATATTAGAATGTTTACGCATAAAATTGGATTCATTCGCATTTTTAATCCTCTAACATTTATTTTAAAAAGTAAAAATATTTGACAAACATATATAATCATTTTTTATTTAGTTCTATTCATTCCTTCCAACACAATAGCTAAGCATTAACTACCATTTAATATAATATTATTTTATTATTAGAGTGCAACGTAAGATTCCCAAGAAACTCATTGTTGCGTGTTGGGTACGCCATCGAGCATAGCATCCCCTTTAAAGTTATATTAATATTTTTATCACAAATATGGATAAATATAAAAATGTCATATTATTTATTTACCTGGGGTGTTACAGAACACTTTTTTAGAAGCCCATTTTTTGAAAATCATTACACATGATTAATTATTTAGGGTTTACATAAATATTTTAAAATATCTGTTTTTTCAAAATTCATTAATAAAATACATCCTAAAATTATCCCGAGATTTGAAGTTTCACAAACATCACTAATGGATGAAATATCAATTCATTCATCCCAAAGGATTACACAAAGAAGCTAGGGTCTCATCACATATCCCCTTATAACACCGGCATATGACCTAAGTGTAAGGTGTGCTATGGTGATAGGATCTGAGGGAGGCTCAGATAACATTGCCCTAGTAGTAATCTCTACGAACATGAACTTCTCCCGCAGGCATTTCCATTTGAGCTTGACAAGATAGAGTTCGTCTTGGGCTTGGTCCAAAGCGAAGCCCACAGATGCTACCTCCTTCCTAAGCTCTGATAAGTTGGCTTAATAAGGTTCGAGTCTACTCGATGAAGCCATCGACTCCTCTTTCTGCATTAACCATTAAAATCTTTATTAAATCGTTAGGAGTAAGTTAAAATAATATTTAAAATGTTTGGTTCATTACAATTAGAGTGAGAAACAACAGTATAATGAAAAGTTAATCAATTAGCCACTTCATTTCTAACCACCAATTTCAAATATCATACCGATACACTAATACAAAGGAATTTTATTAATCATGAACCTCATCGGTTATGATATATAATTAATGGTCGATCACTTACAGCATCATCAGATTTAATTCTCCCACTATGTTATATCTCCTCTTACCAGCTTCTGCTCATCTTTAATTCCCCTATCTCGTTTCTCCACTTAACAACTTCTCCCCATTTCATTTCACCCTCGGAATAGTCACACTTTCTCCCCCTTTTTCAAAAAGCCCGAAGGGCACATTAAGGTTGTCTACAACATGGTAATGAACACATATCAGTACATTAGTGAAAAATACATCATTCCTTGGGGATATGGGTACCCCCATCGACACATTTTCAACTGTGGGGATTCTACTGGACTCACACGGCCAGTAGATGCCTTTCAAATGCTTCTTGGGGTAAGGCCATTATAAGAATATCTGCATCCTATTGTTTTTTAGGCACATACTCCAACTTCACAAGCCCAAGATACATCTTCTAATTGATAAAATGATATTATATTTCAAGATTATTTGTCAATGATTTATGGACTAGATTTTTGCTATGATTTATATAACGTAATTTCTCCCATCGGACTTTGATCATATATTTCACTTCAATTCACATATCTTCAGTCTTCTGCTTCATCCATTACAGTTGCGTGTACCCCTAAGAAGCAGAAATGTATTTATCTTCTTCTATGCTCAATGAAATCAAATATTTTTTCTATTTCAACCAAAAAATACACAATCTGGAAAGATAAAAGGAACCTTATGACGTAGATTTTTTGTCATCTATTGGTCTGGCCCAATCTGTATTGCAATAACATCACTCTCCATTATGCTTGGATTGTGGAAAATAAAATATCAGGTATTGTTTGTGTTAGATACAACAAAATTAAATGATTTGAGTATATTATGTGGTATTAACTGCATTGCCTTCGTCATCCCATGATAGTTTCAACTAAGTAGCAACCAGAATCATCATCTCTATGGAATTATCCATTAAAAAACTTCTAAATCCCACATTTTTATTTTATATTGAGAAATAAAAGTACGATTTCTTCCTTGAATCACTTTTATTCCTAGTAAAAATGTATCCTCACCAATCATTGACATTTCTAACTCTCTTTTAATGAATTCAGTAAACTGTCTACATTGTGCTTTATCTGATGCACCAAATATTATATCATTGAAATAAACCCACACCATCACCCTTTTACTATTGGCATTGTTGATATACAAATTATAATCCACTCCACCACCCTGGCAACCATGATTCTTTATAAATTGATCAGGGCTTGAATACCATGCTCTTGGTCCTTTATTCAAACCATATAAATTTTTATTCATCCAAAAAACCTTGTTCTCATCATCATGAATGAAAAAACCATCTATTTGATCAATGTAGACTTATTCATCCAGTGCACTATTCAGAATTTCTGACTTCACATCCATATGGAAATCATTAAACTTTATTTTCACTATTATGGATTTGAATAATCTGATTGTATCCATCCTTGGAATAGGTGAAGTCCAATTATCAACATCAATACCCTCTATTTGAGAGTACCCTTATCACACCTGGAATTCTTTTTTTTCGAATGAAAACACCACTATCATTCATTTTGTTGTGAAAAAACCCACATTATCCTAATAACATTTTTTCTTCTTGTCTAAAATAAATTTCCCACATCTAATTCTTCTAAATTTTGTCAATCTCTTCATTTATTTTCTAAAACCAATTCTCATATCCATTTTATATATCAAATCATATAGCCTTAACATGTGACAATTAAGATTCATTCCATAGAGACATCATCTTTGTTGTCTATACTGGTGTTCTATGATCACCAATTATGTTCTGTCTATCAATTTCAACTCGTATCACTGATCTTGGTGAAGACATTGATTTGTTCTCGTCATCTGATTCTTCTTCTAAATCAACCTATGGAGCTAGAGCATCTTCTGTACCTCTCATATCTTCATCATTGTCCTCATATGTTTGGTCATGTATTACTAAATATTTTGTTTATTCTCTTCTGTAGTCACATCATGTCATTAAATTATAATTCGCTTTTGCATGTTGAGATATTTTGATTCTTCTATTGCAGCTTCTTGGTATCCTAAAAACATTCATATGATACCATATCATAAAACCAAAATTGATTATCAGGAAATGCAATAATGATGCTTCTTAATCATCAGTCGGTCATCCCAATGTCATACATCACAAGAATTCATCCTTATTATAACATTGATATATTGAATCTGATTATGAGATAGAATAATCCCCCTATCATATGCAACTCATCCCGTTATCAGGCCCATTGTTTAGATCCAAAATAATAATTCTTCTCCTACATAATTTCTTCATCATGCGACCCTTATAAATGAGCCACCCATAAAACCTCTATGCCCACTAAGATTGAAGTCAATGTAAGAAATGATATATAGAGTAAATAACACCATAACAATTTATTTCACTTAATCATTTCCTTTTATCTAGAATTCTAATAACTGATTTGTATTAGTTGACATTTTGGATTACATCACATCACTACTTGGCTTTTTATGCTAATTTCCTTTAGCTGGTATCTCCCAAAAAACCTCAAACACATCAACATCAGTTAGTATCATTTAAACACATAGGGAGAGGGGATATTCTATAATCTTCAAGAAGAAGACTCTAGTTGATCCTGATGGGTAAACCCTTTGATTCTATCTTGCAAATCATCACACTCTTTTCTTTCCTACTCCAACTACCTAGCCAACTTCAATTGTTATGGCCATATGACTAAATATTATTTACAAACATTCTATGTCATCCTATGATATATAAGTTATGTATTCTTGGAATTTTCTCAATTTGGGGTTTAAATCCCCCGTACACATTTCCTTCTTTGATGCTCCACCAATATGCAATTTGTCATGTCTCTTTCATTGAGTATGAAACCTTCCACTAGTCATCTTCTCTTGCTTCAACACCCATTGGACTGTTCATTCAATTTCATTCACTTCTAGGTATGTGGCCTAAAATGTAAATTTTTCATAACATTATTAATTCATTTTTCTTTTATCAATAATTTGTGTCATGAAACCATTTATTTCTCTATCTCAGTTTTCAACTATTTTCAAATTCTTCTTACTCACAACTGGAGTTGATCCTTCCTTTTTCTTCTAGGGTAGTTCAAATTCATTCCAAGAGTATTTTTGTGACTGTAATAGAGGAGGTTATTGATGCACCTTTTTTTATCTCTTTTTGATTTGACTGAGGCCATATACATACTTTTCATCAAATCATTTTGTCATACAGTATATTATTTTTCATTATACATTGCATGTGTTAGTGATCTCTTCTTGAATTCCTTTTCATCACCTAATTTATTATTTCTACAATGTCTTGGAAAATCACATTATCATAACATATAAAACATCTTCTATGAAAGGAATATCTCATTTCATCATTTCTCAATCGAGATGTTGATACAACATAAGTTACTCTTCTGATATTGAGCTCCATATCTTCCTGAAACATGCTCGTAGTGTGTCCCATTCATCCAAAGTGACAGCATCAGATGGATCATTTCTTCTGAGAGGTGTTACTTTAAAACATTTCATGATTCTTCTTCTTATTATCCAATTTAGAAAAATTTCTAACTTGACAATATGAAATGTATTCTAGATCCTATGAACAAAATATTGATTTATGACCATGAATCCCACATAAATTGAACATGCTATCATTACTTCATGTAACAAACTTTTTAGGTCTATCTCCAGCACCTACAATGATTTTCTTATCCCAGGAAATCTTAACTACACTCTTCATATCATGAATTATTGTGGGATCATCATATCCAACTCCATACTTTCTCATACTATGCGGTCCTTGAGATGAGGAAATATGTTTTTACTTCTCATCAGATGTACCATACCTTATATTAATTTAATTATCACCTTTCTAAGGAAATTAAAATAGGAAGTACAGTGCATACTTCTTCATATTATTTCCATTATCATTTGATTTCTCCATTTCTTTTTTGATTGATTCAAACTCTTCATCCAGTTTCTAAATTTTCTTATCTTTTAATTAATTTTGAGCATTGAGTTCTCTTCTGATATTCTTCTTGCTAGTCATATCATCTTCCAGTTCTCATGTAAGCTTATCTACCGTATAAAATTTCTCCATTATTTTCAATTATTCTTGAGCAATGGAATCCGAGAGGGATGCATTTTACTATTTTCGACTTTGATTATTTGGAACTAGTTTAGATAGATGTCTATCAACATCATCATTTCTGGCTTTCAGATTATGAATTTCATCTGAGTTCAGATTCTTTCCATTGATATCATCTTGGATATTCTCTCTCTTTATAGAAAAATTATTATTTTATTCAAATTGGCAATTATTATTCTCCCATAGATCAATGACCATGTCAATAAGAATTTTATTTAATCCTATTACCTTGTTAACATCAATTTCTATTGCTTAGATCTAGATATCATTAGATTTAATCTCTTTATACAACTTCTGATCTAATTCCTTTATTTCATGGACTAATTACACATATATCCCTATAGGTGTTTCTTCATCATCAGTAATTACAATATCACTTGGAATATCATTGACACATCTACACTGGGGAATTTCACAAGACTTATACTATTTCATTGAAGTTATTCCCTTTTCCATGGCACACCAAGATAAGAGAAGACTGAATCATTAAAATGAGAAAATTGAATGAACTAAGTTAGAGAAAACAAATATGATAAAATAAACCTTTCCAATGATACCAATGGTTGGGTCTACTAGTCGAATACCCTAAGAGGGGGGTGAATCAGGGTATGGAAGATTAAGAAATTCTCTCATTCATACCTTATTTCTTTATTAGATAAAACCCAGTTATATCTTTCCCCCATATAAATATATGAACATATATAATATCATGCACAAGTCATAGCGATTTTCACATGGTTCACCCTTATTGGGCTAGGTACAAGGAGGAAAAAACAGTAATATACCGTTGTACCAAATTCACTAAGGCTCACTGCAATTAATGAGTACAATGATTGGGTTACATATATTATTCATAGGCTCACTACCTTTACAATGTTTAGGGTCTACTTACTATATTCCCATGAGTAAGTCCCTATGCCTCTTTCTCTGGCTCACTGTCGGTGTAAAGGTTCATCGTCTTCCTCTTTCTTTTCTCACTACTCTTGGAAAAGGAATTAACAGAAAGCTTATCGACTTTTAGGTCAAGCACAGTTTATTGACATGTAGGGCTCTTCATTTTCATAAATTTCTATATCCTCCACTATTGGTAGAAGCTCTGTTGAAGTCACTTTTCACCCATAGATGAAATCTACCTTCCTGAGTACTACTATGTACTGGAAAATAATTTCTCATACTGATTTGAAGTTTTCAAAATATTCCTTGTGCTAATCACGATTCACCTGCTCTCCCACAAATTGAATAATGGGTTTTGTACAAGGATCACCCCTTCCACATATTGATTTCACTTCTATGAACCTCTATCTCCTATACGTACTGCTTCCATCATTTCGCCTCTGTGAAAAATCCTATATCTGCGATCTGTTCTCTGTTCACGAACTATCTTTACTTCTACGTATCAGAGCTCCCCCTCCACGTACCGCTTGACGAATTATCTATCTTTCTTACCAGAGATTCCTCCTCTATGTACCAAGTCAAATCCTTCCATGTACTAGACTTACTGCTCCACATACCATTTCTTTTGTGAGATTTAGTCTCCTGAAAAATCATTCGACAGAATTTCTAATGCACGAACCACATCAGCCTTCACGAAGATCACTTCATGAACTTCCTTCGGCCATTGAAAAAATCTAAGATACAAAATTTGTTCTCTAATGATATTAGATATCAACAATTTTCACTGTAATTAATAAAAATTATATAAGAAAATATATCCTCCAAACCACTAAACCAATATTTACAAAATCTTCGATTCATCCTCCACCACATACCGATCCTTCAGCCACCACGAACCGCAAGCCACCTTTGAACCGTTTTTCTTGTCTGGTCCATGCATTGTCTTTGTTCTTATAGGGTTCCTCTCCTCTATTGACGTCATGCCAATTGTATACCACAAGGCCTTCAGCCACAACCCATTTTTGGGTTCGCGAACCTCTTCTGCGTACTGTTCGCATTGCTCCACGTACCATTCCCAGAACACGGTATGCTTCCCATGAATTATGGTAAACTCACTACTATAAAATTGGTCTATACCCACGGTTTTACAAAAAACCGTGGGTATTGGTCACTTATACCCACGGTTCTACCTGAAACCGTGGGTATATGTTTATTTTGAACACCTATACCCACGGTTTTTCAAGACTGTGGGTATATGTGTTTTTTTTTCAAACCCTATACCCACTGTTTTGGCCAAACTGTGGGTATAGGGTTTTCTTCAAAAACCTATGCCCACGGTTTTCCAAAACCGTGGGTATTGGGGTTTTTTTGAAGACTTATACCCATGGTTTTGGGGAACATTGGGAATAGATTTCCCGTGTTTTTGCGGGGAAAAACATTAGGATGCACGATAAAAAAATTTGGTGGGAACATTCTTTTTATTAAAATTATTAAGAAAATAAAAATATTAGAAGAAAAAATTTCTATAGCTTAGTTGGTCAGGGTGTTAGTCTATACAACATGATCTAATGTTCGAATTAAGGAATTTTTAATTTAATTTATTTATTTTAATTGATATATGTAAATAGACATACGCATATAGTGATAAAATATTAGTAAGTTAGTTGGTAAAGTGCAGCTTCAAAGACCGGGAGGTCTGGTCTTCGATTCTCATTGGTTTATTTTTTCATATAACCAGATTTATTTATATATTTAAAGAAATAAATATATAAATAACTGTAATGGAATTGGATTGGTTGGTCTAGGAGGTCGATGTTATGCAGCGCGTGCAGGGTTCAAATCTCGCTGAACGAAATTTTTGAATATGAATTGAATAAATTCCGACAATTTTCAAACTATGGGGTAAGTGCCGTGCCATGCTGTATAGCAGTGGGTTGCTGTGTGACACACCTATACCCACAGTTCTACCAAACTGTGGGTATAGGTCAAGACCTCTATACCGACACCTTTCCAGACCACGGTTCCCAAAACAGTGGGTATAGCCTATACCCACTGTTTTGGGGGCTATACCCACGGTTTTGAACCGTGGGTATTGGTTGTTATTGCAGTAGTGACAGTTCTCATACTCTTCAATTTTTATTGAACTTTCTTCATATATTTCATTCCAATAAAGAAATCATTCATTTTCCAACATTAGGATCCCAATTTTGAGGCCCCTAAATTTGACAAACACTAGGAAGCTTTGCCACCATAAAAACCTATCTTCGAAAAACACTAACAATTCTCAGTTGAAAACATCAGGCTTGGTCAACAAACATAATCACAACAAAAACATTTTATGGGGACACCATGAAGTATATTTTTTTCCAAGAAAACATCACTCAACACTGTATTGGATTCTCTCCCATATCCGAAATCACATTGAGGAAAAGAATCCATTCCATAGAATATTGGTTCCTCGGGTTCCCTGGATTACTAGGTGATGATATAAATAAAAAAACATATGAAAAATTGACCATTTTGGCCTACCTTATTATTCTTATCCACCCTAAATACGTATTAACAAAAATGGTTTTTTTTCAAATGTCTCTCTAATACATTAACTACTTCAGTGACTATAAGAGCATCCAAAAAACATCACTAGGCGGTCCCAAAAGACATTATTGAGGAAACATTATCATAAATGAAATAATGAACACATTAATCTCATTTAACATATTAATCAATAATGCTTCATAAAAAATTTATAGAAACACAATTAAGAACCACTTCATGTATACTTATCCAAAATGGCTACCTTTTACTATAACACATAACCCTATACATTACCCAATGCTCAAACCAAATTATACAATACTAGAATGTAATTCATATCCATGTACATATAATACATGATATATAACGATGAGTCTCTAATAAATAAATATAATCAATAATACACCAAATATGATCATTATAAGCAATCTTTTCCTCGAACATTGGAGATTTATTCAACACCATTTTCTTTATAGGTATTTTGGATCCTATTGTAGTGGGATAGTGATTGTGGAAGGTTGAAATGATCCTTTGTTTCTTAAGTTACCAGATTCATCAAAGATGAGGGTGGTCTAGGGTTGTTATAGTGGATGAGTGTTTGGATGGTGTTGAAGAGGGCCCCTAGGTCCTTCATAGTCTCTTCGAAATAGGATTTCACATTAAAGAACCAGTGTGGGAAATCTAGTCACAAGAGGTTGTTGCGGAAACGTGTAGTAATTGTGTGTTTTTTGGGGGCATGTCATAAGGTACCATTACATGTATTGTTTCTATCAACTACAATTGTCACGTTCGGTGATGCCTTGTTATGTTGTTTTCTCATTTGAATATAAAGGTAAAGGTTGTGCTATCCTATGAGAGTCTCTATCAAGTGGGGTGTGTGTCTCCCTTGGAAAAACATTAGAACCCAAGGTTTTAGAATAATGTCATTATATGTGTCCTTTCTCTCTATAGTTTCTCACCAAAAGAAACAAGTTTTGATGTGAGTGCATCTTCTGAGTATTTATTTCAATGAAAATTTGGGTTAGGGTTATGTGGGTTTTGGAATGTGTTATATCCTGGTAAACCAATCTGGGGTTGTGGTTTAGTTGTTTGTAACACTAGAATAAGAAGTTCTATTCAGGGGTTTCCAAATCCTAACTACGAGGCCGAATATTCTTCAATCCATTGAGCTCTAACCATAAGTCCCGGAGAGAAGCTGGCACGTGGTAATGGGAAATCTCATTGACATTCAAACCCTTGTACAAAGTCATATAATCATTATGAAATATGTGAATAGTTGAAATATATGGGGTCATCATGGTTATACAAAAAGATTGTGCATGATTGTTAGTGACCATGTGCCTGAAATCCATCTGAAATGAATGATCTACATGGTTACTGCATGACTTCTCAAATTGTGCGGACTAACTGTGTGGTCGCCCCAACTATTTATGTTTTGGGGTCTTTTGTGGTGGACTATAGTATTCAGTTTAGATGGTTGGTTATTATGGTGGGGAGACACACTATGGGGCCCATGTAAGTTCTTTTGGAAAACTTTAATGAGATTTTACCTCTTATTTCAAGGAGTCCGTTCCGGCCTCCCCCTCATTGTGTCTCGATTCCGTATTGGGAAAATATATTTTGTCTCTTATGGTGGGAGCCCATTTGTGTCTCCCCATATATGTAACTCAGTTTTTTCCTTAGACATGGATTGGTCATAGGTAGTCTCATTCGGAGCTATCTAACTTTCAATATCATCCTTGGGTAAACATTGGTATTGGTGAATGTCCAACAGTTTAGTTAACGAATGGACAGTGTAACCTTGTATGATGTTGTTCTTCGTTTGGGTAAACTGCTTGAGTCTTGTTTGGATAGTGCATGAGGAGTTTTCTTTTGGGATGTAGTTAAAATATACATTATCATTTCAGGAAGTGTTGTATGTTTTGTTTGGTGGGAGTATTATTTCCTTGATTGATCAATTGGGGGGGTTTTGGCCTTATGGGGGAGGGCGAAACTTGACAAAGGAGTTTGTTTAGGAGTTTTGTTTGGGTTTGGTTTTTTACTTTGTCCATGGTGTGGAATTCTAATGGCAAAAAGTTTACGGTGGGGATAATTTTCATATACCTAACTTATTTCTACGGTATTTTTCATTTAATTCCCATTATTTCTTTGTTTTGGGGGTTTCCCATTCATTTTGGTGGAAATGGCGTGTTTTCAAAATTTGGGCCAAACCGTGAGCCCATTTCCCGGTTTAAAAATATATTTTGATCCTTTTGTAACTTTTTCATTTTTCCACATTTTTCACCCATTACAATTTCCAATTGGCGTCCCCAGGTATATTAAAACCAAAATATCAGTTTGGTCCCCATAAGAATCCATAATAACGATGGATTTGGGTTTTTTATTAAGGTTTTGGGTCAACCCGTAAGCCAATTTCCTTCATTAAATTATAATTTTTTAAATTTTCTAGATATAATTCATTTTGTACAATTTTTCAGTGATTCCACCTCCCACCCAATTCCAAAAACCTGGGGCTCGCTCTCAATATCTTGGTCACTACTTTAGAGATCATTTTATTGAAAATTATGGTGAAAATTCACTAGGATAATCAAATCATCTAGATTTGAAAAGGTGATTTTATTATTACATAAACCTTTAAATTATAACTCTTTATCACCCATTTCAATCCCCACTTAACCTAATATACCTCATTAGAGACTAAATATTAGTTTTTGTTTCGTGGAGAATCAAACTTTGGTAGATTTTGGGTGATTTCTTCAAGATTGTTCAAGGTAAGTGATTCTTTCTTGGTTTCTTCCATTTTAAATTGGATTTCCTCCCTCATTAATGATTTTCTAAAATGTAAAAAGTTAGGGTTCGAACATAGAGTTTTATTTGTTCTATTTTTGCTCAAATCATGTGGTTTAGGGTTGGTTTTCACCCAATTTTGGTGCTGTGGTGGTACGGTTGATGTTTCACACTGCGTTTTGAGGTTTTTCACACAAAACGGTAGTTGATTCCATGTGTAACAATTTTATGAGGATTTATCATTATTTATTTACACACCTTTCATGTTACTTATGTGTTTTTTGTGGTGATAAAACTATTTTTGACTAATTTAGTTATGTGTTTAATTTTATAGTTGCATTTTATCTTGAAATTGGGTGTTTTTAATTGTGTAACTCATGGGGTATTTTTTGGGTGTATTTTATAACATATGAAACTGGTTTACAAAATCTAGTTTGGGCTGCCAATTCACCTTTGGTAGGGTATTTTTGTGCCATTGGGGTTGATAAAGGTTTTTTTAATGGGTCTTATGTGTAAAGCCATGTTATGTCTTTTGAAAGTGTATTATGAAAATGTGTGGATTTTCATGTGCATCTTTTGTGGTATTATTCGAGGTGATTTTATAATACGTGATAGTGGTTTATTAAATCTTTCCATGGCGTCCAATTCTAGTTTGGATTGTTATTGGTGTGATATTTTCCTTGAAATATGGTTTATAAATGGGTTTTATGTTCAAATCATGGGTATACTCCATAGAATTGTTTTATGAAAGATTTGAATTATTTAATGATTTATGTAAGAGGGTAACCCATATTGGAAAACTATTTTATATTGTCTATATTTTGAAATGGTCTATTTTAAATGTGAATGTGGATATCATGTGATGTGTATCCTTTTCTAAATACTTTATAAAAATGTTTAACGGAGATACTGAAATATGAAAGTGATGTGAACATGATGTGGGATGTTTTTTGTGAGTGGGATGTGAAAAATGGATTTTGTTTATGAAAAGGGTATTATGTAACATGTGAGTGGGATGTTATGTGATTTTTATCATCGTGGGAATGATTTTATAAAATTTTTAATTGATGTTTTGAATTTTGAATGATATAAAAAATGTGTTGTGGGGTATTTTGGTGTTAGTTGGATTTCAAAATCAATTTGAATGAAAACGGGATGATGAGCTCGTGTAATGTACATGTAGGTTTTTTGGATGATGTGTGATGTGGAAGTGGTATTTTCGTGTTCAAATTATATTTCATGACTTCTTGAACTTCTTTGAGCACAAGAGGGAAACCCAGGTATCTTGGTGGGTGGACGTGTACTAGTATGCTAGTGATCCTGTGGGGTTTGTCCTCAGTTTCACATAACAAAATTGACACATAAAATTATGAAGATGATAATTGGGGACTACTAGGTAATGGGTATGTTCCTACTAGTGTCTCGTGCATGAGAATTGATATTATAATGGTTACTCTAACCAAGATGTGAGGTACTTGGGACCCACAATGAGCTAGTTCCAAGGGGTTATTTTCTATTACTTGTTCTCATTAGATGATTTACTCTTACCATCAGTATATGATATGTTTGTATGAAAATTTATATATTATTGGAATCTTATTTAAAAGTGTCTATTCTTTAAAATATCCCACTTGAAAACATTTTCATTTTTAAAATTTCATATATTAGAAATTGTAACTAGAATTTCATGTTTTTGAAAACATGAATAATTTTCGTCTTTGAATTTTTATCACATGGAATATCATAGTGGTGGTATCCTACTGGGATTTGGATCAAACCATAATTACACCTTTGGGTGTAAGTAGACTTTCTGATTTTGTTTCCATAGTTTTGGGTAAAACATTTGGGACTATAGTTCAGGTTCTAGTGGCCCAACGTGGTGCAATGTTATGGAGATGGCTTGAGGAGGGGCCTATTGCCATGTGGATGTTCTTGGGCTGTTATTTCTAGTCTTGTACCTTTGTAATGGTATTTGAACATTTTTTTATGTGGTGTAATTAAATTATGAAATTTTATAAATGATGATTTTGATTGAAAAATCCATATTCATTTTATTGGATTAGTTTGCGGTTTATGTTTATAAAATTGGGTGAATCGTTCTCATGTTTCAGTTTATGATACCCACCTTTCCAAGCCCATGGGGATTCGGAACGCCCTTTTGTCATTACTGCGAGCCTGGTTTGGGGCTGGTTTAGATGGAAAACCGATTTGGTTCATGATAGTGAAATGGAACATGATTCATAAAAGTATAAAGGAACTATGAATTAGGGAATATCATTTCATGTTTTATAAGTTAAAAAACATTTCATCAATTTTTTAAGAAAATCTAAAATGTACATTCTTTGTGAAATGACAGGAAATTTATTTTTAGAACATTTTGTTAAAAGTCAAAAATGGTTAAAAAATAATTCAACCAATTATTTTAGAATAGTGAAAGAGTTGATTCATTTTATGAAATCATTTAAATGGAAGAGAAATATTCCTCAACAGATACATAAATATAAGCAATCCCCTATAATAATGAGATTGTGAAATAAACCCTTACTTCATGGATTTCATTTGAATAATAAGTCCCATGAAAGAAAAAATATTAAATGAATCTTCAAATATCATGAAGAAAAATATATCTTTTTTATAATATATCAAAGGGTTAGTTCATAGGCGAAACAAATAAGTGGTGAATAAATATTATGTCCCATAGAGATAAAATTTAGTTGAAAATCCATTATATTATACTATCAGCTTGTTAAACATTCATTAACCACCTGTATAATGCATTAAATTATTTTTTAATTTATATTAAAAACATATTCATATTTATTATTTCATATATAATAATTATAAAACATTTTATCACTCACTAACAAAAAATATTTTAGGCATTTCACTACATTGGATGTTAATTTCCATGTTTTATCATATGTGTTTCGTTATTAAATATATGAAACATGACTATTATATATAGTGAAATCATCTATAGAATGATATTACTACTATAAGTATCATATTTAATCATTATATAAATATTTATAATCATTATTGATGGTTGTATAAGTAAAATGAATCACATCAATTCATTGAGATGGTAGGTCATATGTACGTACGAGAGATGATATCATTCCATTAATGAGTGCAATGGTATTGGAGTGCATGATATATTAAATTTAATTAATATAAATAATACAATAATTATCTTATATATCCCTTATTTTCATCATTATAACCATCAATGTTAGTTGTGATGGAAAACAAATCACACTACCACATGGAGATGATAAGTTGCGTGTACACACAAAAAGTGATTTCATGTTTTTTAGGAAGGAAAAAGGTGGAATATGGTTGTTCCATAATCACAATGAAGTACAAGATTAAATTTATAATGTTTACATAGATCCAGATAATTGCAAATGATACCATTGAAAAATTCATTAGGAAATAATCATTAAACAATGCATAGTGTCTCATACCATTTTGAATCATAAAAATCATAATTCTATCGAATATCGTGATAATAAGAAAAAATAATATATGTTACATCAAAGGGATGGTCATAAACCACACAAAAGTAATAAATAGTGAACAAGGCAAATATCTTATAGAAATAAAATTGGGAAAAGACAAACACATTTTACATTGAAAAGAAGAGTTCTTCTTTAGAATCATTTGTATTTGTCACCAAATCAGATAAAAAACATTTATATACAAAAATATAAATTTTTTGTAATTTTTAATTATATATTTGACATAAATTATTTCACACATAAGTGAAATAATGTGAAAATAGATTTTGGGAATCTTTAGAAATAAAAAATTTTATTACAGTTTAAGGACAATATTAATGGGATTTTAAAGAGGAAAGTGATATTTGTTTTCATAAAACCCAAAATTAACCAAGATAGTTCTTCAAGATACAATGATTTACTTTTTGACAGAAAATGGTTATTAAAAACATATTATTAGAGTCCACTTTGAAAAGGGTATGAAATCTGGAAGTACCCTTGAACCAGGCTTGCATATCAAGAAGAATTGAGAAGGTAGCCTTTTTAAAATATGTATATCCACATTAGAGAAGGTTTATATGATCTAGATATATTAATTCTTAACATATAAATTTAATTTATAATAAATATAAAAAAATAAATAATAACTTCATTTTAGAAATGATAGAGAAAGAGTAACCCGAATGAAAAAGGTGGTTCAGGTAGAATATCTTACCACTTTTAAATTAATTAGATAATATTCCACAAATTAATAATCATAAAATTATACATTTAAGACCATGAAAAATAAAAATATTAGTGATATTATAAATTAATGGTTAGCGTAAATTCCCCATACACAAAAAGTAGTGGGGAATAAGGAATATCTCACAAAAATGGACGTGAGATGAGAAAAACCCCTTAGCTTTTGTTTGATTGTGTTCTGAAATTTATGTTCTATAAAATAAAATTAATAACATTAATTAATTAATTAAGAAACCTTTTTAGATTAATTAAAAAAATTATAGTTTTATTATGTTCATTTAATGCCTTATTGATGAGTTATAGAGTTTAATTTTATTGTCCCAGAGGATTCATTTTTTGGGATTTCAGAATCGATTCTCTCAATTATATGTAATGGAATTCATGTGGAATGGATATAATTATACATAATTGATTTTATATGATACTAATGGATATAAATAATAATAAATGGTTATATTTTTCATACCATATATTTTATTATAATGAGTTACTAGATAAAGAATTAATGATATTCACATCGATTATTTTGGTGGTTTTTGACTATCATGAACACGTTTTGTCGTATTAATTATTATTGAGTAAAAACACCAGTTAAAAAAATTAAATAGGTTATAATACACATATTATTGTATATTTTAATGATAAAAAATTGTAAAATACAATCCATGAAGATGATTTTGAATAACGAATTCTCAAGAGAGAGTGAAGAGATTGATGATGGTTATTAGAAAACATAAAATACATAAAAATATATATATAATATAGTATTTATCATGATCATTTGGATATATCAGGTGAGAAGATTATAATAAATTAAAGTACATGAAATGAATATAAAAGAAAAGAGAAAAGTATTTTACCTCTGGAATACTTCTCCGTGAGAACCTCCATAAAGAAACAGGTTTTGGTATTCTGGTAAGAAAATGATATCCTGGACATAGAGAGACACTATTGAATATTATTTGGGAATAAATTGGACAATATTAAAGTCATATAGAAATTTAAAGAAGAGTGTGAGATTTGGTTTTTATAGTGGATGAGAAGAGTAATTATTGATTATGTTATTCACTAATTTATCATTTTTCTCAAAACAAGAAATAGTGTTGATTCCTATGACTAAATAAATTAATAAGTTAATGTTAGTTCGATCCAAGGTCTCTTACATCATGAATGTTGTTTTTAATTCATGTATTTTGATTAAAATTTAAATACTATAAATTATCATTCTTCACTATTCACAAAAAAAATCAATTATTTTAGAAAAATACAAAAAATTCACCCAATCCATTTATCAAAAAGGAGAATTAAAAAATAACACCATTTTATGAAAATACTTTTCTAAATATATGATATTTTATTTTTACATAATACCATCATTTACTAGAAAAACATAATTTTTAAAATTATAATTGAATTAGTAATGCCCTAAAAAAATAACTAATGTCTCATTAAATTATCCTAAAATAATTGGACAACAAAATATGGATTTATGAATGAAGTTTATGAAAATGAATTACCTTTTCAATAAATTTTTAAATAATTAAATTGTAATTAAATGTTTCTTCAATATAAAAATACTTACACTTAATTATTAAATTTTATTAAAAAATTTACTTACTTATACTATGTTATTATTATATCATATCTTCATTTTTAAGATACCTAATTTTTTTTATAAATTCATGATTTAGGTTAATGTTCATTGGGTCAATTTACTATTCATAAGGTTCATATTACTATTCATAAGGGTACAATACAATTCTATAGGGTGAAGATATTATTCTCCAAAAGTTATGTTAATCTGATAAAATTTTAATACCATACTGATCACAACTGTGGATATCAATTTTTCGAAATTGAAATTACAAAAGTTTATAATTTTGGTTAATGTCTAGTTTATAAGTATCTATTATAAATAATTATAATAACAATGTTTTTTTAGAGACTCAGTGTTGTGTGTTATACATTTTATATTAAATTTATTTCTATGTCCTTGAAGTGTTACATTATCCCATCCTTAAATAAATTGCATCACCACAATTAGAAATTACACTCTTAGTGATAATGGTTGATTCTTGAAAATTCCCTTATGGAAATCCCACATTGGAAGTAGGGTTAAAAATATACTCTTAATATGAGGGAAAAAGAAAATTCATAGGTTACAATAAAACTTCGCATTTTAATAGGACAATATTATCATGAAGTGAAAATATATACATTGATGAATAATCTAACCATCATGTTCTGATGGGGAGTGATATGGTACATGGTAATTAGAATATTAACCATCCCAAAATTGTAAATCATGTGATCAGTTAAAAACCATTAATTTCTTGGAAAGAAAACTACATGGAAAACTTTTTTGTTACAAAATATTTTTTCTATAATTGATGGATTCCTTTACCATATAGATAAGAACATAAGAAATTAAACTTACATTATTACTTTTTATGTCATAATAATAACATAACCCTTTGGTTGTGCTCCAATATATTTTCACTTCATTCCATATACCAAGAAATGAATATTAAAGATGGTTTTTTTAAAGACCGAAGTGTTCGAATCAACTTAGATTAATCATAGATCCCACAAAAGAATAAATATATATTCCTCATATATTTATTGATGAACTAAATTGAAAATGGTTAGGATAAGATAACATAATTCCCAAAAATAATAAACCATTATATGATGAAAAACAACATTAATCTATAAATTTCAAATGCAAAACTAAAAGTTCAGAAATGTTCATTTTTAAATTTAATATCATTATTAATGAAAATAATCCAGTTATGACTGCTAAATCTGTTGTATTTTTTTCATATTGTCTTCTAGATCACATCAATAACTGTTAATGTATTATAAAAAATTTTAATTTCACCACTCACAAAATCTCCAAATTATTCATTCCATTTACATAAATAAATATGACCACTATAAGTCTATAATAAAAATATATTTTAATGAAAAATAATTGTCAAAATGTATTACTCAAAATATTATAATTACAAAAATATTATATGATTCTCAAAATTATGAACGTATGTTCAAATAACAAGAACCACTTAACCAAAACATTTTTTTTCCAATCCCAATGTTATATATTTGATAAAATAAAAATTCCCTAAAATGAAAATAACATTTTTCAATTAGATGTTTTAAATAAAGAGTTATGATAACTGAGACATCATGTTGGATAGTTAAAGGAACTCCACCCTCATTGCCCTTCAGTTGTGGGTTCAAATTCCATAGCTTGCTTAATGTGGCAGGTTTCCACCCAGTATGGGGGTTTTTCATTTTATAAACCCATATATATTCCAAAATAATTATGATGAATATCTTTCAAATAAGAAAAATGAAAAAAAATATTTTAACTCCGATTTTCAGTTTAAACTCAACACTTAAATATATCATACATTTATATCTACATATGTCCTTCTGTGGTCTAGAGGTTATCCTCTAGAATAAGAAATTGACTCGGGTAATGCCTAGGTGACATAGATTTAAGGAAAATAACTAAAACTATATTATTAGGATCGGTTTTATTTCCTTCCATTATACTCTTCATTTTTCCTCTAAAAGTCATTTCCTTATGTCCTTTTTTCCAACACATAGAGCATTTATCTGTTCTTTTGAAGCACTTCCCTGGGCTTCTCCATCCTTATTTTTAACATGATGGAAATACAAATTTCATTTCTCCATGCCCTCCACCATTGAAGATTTGATAAAACTTCATTCATCTCTTTTATAGTCATTTGAAGAGTTGGTTTGGGTATATATTGTAAATAATATTTCGGGAAAATTGATTTTTCATGAACATTTATATTTTTCACTCCTACTAACATCCCATTTGGTTTATTATCACCACGACCTTGTCCATCTGGTTCATTGTTAATATGACTCCTTTTGGATCCATCCATGACCTAAAATGTGAAATCATTGTGTGAGTAACATTATCCATGGTTAGAAAAAATGTATAATCATATATAGAATACCATGATACCTTATTTTCAACATAAAACACCTTATTTTTAACATAGATTATTCATTTACATTATATAATCAAATCAATAAGAATGGTTTGTAAATAAAAAGATAATTATTCTAAGAATATCCCCTGAGAGTGTCAAATTAGGTGACCAGTAAGGCATGTTGTCTTGTACTAGGATACCAAGAGTCAATCCCAAGAAAACTTATCATAGTAGTTACCCCTAGGCACATCTATTCCAAATATATTTCCACATGTAGTATTTTAAAATATATTTATTTCTAGTATGTCTTATATAATCTATTCCTTACCAAAATTCTAGGATGTTATTCTATTATTATCCTCAAAGTCTATATTAGGGTTTCGTTCTCTATTCTATGTTTTCCAAATAATGCTTCTAAGGTTTCTAATAAACATCATTTGATCCAAACTATAATTAAATTACCCCAAAAGCACGGATCTGGTGGATTATTTTATTTCATTGGAAAATAAATTAGAATGATTTATCCCAGAAAATTGAATATTTTAGTAGCATTAGAAAACCTAATACATAAATAGTTTCAACATTACAACCAAAAATGAAATTATTCATAGATAATCATTTCAAAATACTCTTATTCTTATAAATTATGTTCACATTTAATTCAAGAAATTACTCTTGACATCCTCAGAAAAATAAACATATAAAAGTGGTGACCTGAGATAGTTTGTTAAGGTATGTAATACGGAAGTAGCATAAATAATAATGCATGAAGAATAACTAAAGAACACATGCAATTAAACCATAATCTTCAGTATAATATGGAATGAATAAAATATAAATAAGTAATTCCACAATATAACATATCCAAGGATATTCTACTAATCAGATAATCATATGGGATATCAATTACTAGTTTCAGAATTAAGGAATTCATAATGTTAGATAACATAACCATATTGTTAGTACATACGTAAAAGATCATACATAAATGGTTAAAACCCCATACTAGTTTGTCTCATGAGACCTTTCGATGCATCGAAGAGATATATAGGGTCCTTCCCATCAGTTACTAAGACTAATTCATTCCTCATATGAGCAGGTATTAATAAAAACCACATACATATATATATTAAATATAAATAACATTCCCAAATAATCACTAATCAGTTTTAGTAGTAAGGTGAATTTTATCAAGATAGCACATCCATAGAAGAATTCATCATAAAACTTTCAAAAACATATGTTATATGTTATCATAAGAGATAAACCACAATTAATTACATTATTTAACAAGTAATTAAGAAATAGATAAAGATACTATTAAATTATATTATTCAGAAATTTCTTGAGAAAGTAATCCTTAAACATTGCAATGTATCTAATACCAATTTGGAAAAATAAAATCATAATCACATAAAATATCATTAGAATAATGAGACTATTGATAAAATATATCAATGGTATGTATATAAACCACATATAATTAATATTTTGTGAACCAGTCATATATCTCACAGAAATAAATGTGAGACAAATAAAAAATTTTCTTTGGAAAGAAGAGTTATTTTTGAAAATAATTTCTATTTTTCCTCAAATAATTTTCTAAACATGTATATACCTGATTATAAATAGGTAAAAACATTGAAATTATATATGAGGCATATGATATGTCCCACTGATGTGAAATCATGTAAAAATAGATTTTAAGAAACATTAGAAGTAAAAAATTTATGTGTGGTTTAAAGAAAATATTAAAGATATTTTAAAGTAAAAAAGAAATGTTAGTTTTCATTAAACTAGAAAATAAACTAAGATATCTTCTCATGAAAAAAGTGTGATTTTATAAAAAATTATGGTTTCTTAATACATATTATTGGTTGGAACTTGGAAATAAGTAAGAAATCGGGAAGTTCTAAGGAAATGGGCTTGCTTATTAGGAATAATTGAGAAGGGGATCATTTTAAAAAAATGTATTTACTAATAAAATAAGAACGATATAAAATCTATATATGATTTTGGAACATATATACAAATTTACCTTAATGTATGAATAAGGAATATCTCACAGAAAGTGAAATGAGATGAGAAAACCCCTACCTTATGTTTGAATTTGTTCTAAACATGGCCTTAATGTCCAAGATAATGATATTAAATCTAATAATTATTTAATTTAGAAAACATTAGACATTTATTAGAGAAATTATTATTTTTAGCTTCATTTATGTTCTCAGTGATGAGTTATAGAGTCTAATTTCATCATGATGAAGCATTCCTTTTCTTGGTTATCACGATCTGTTCGCTTGTTTATATTTAATAGAGTACAAGTGGAAGGGATATAATAATCCAGAATTGACTATATATGATTCTAATGAAAATAAATAAAATTAAATGGTTATATAATTCATTTGGTTATATTCCATGTGAATGAGTTATTAGATACAACTTTCCTGATAATCATTTAGATTATTTTAGTGGTTTATGATCATCATGAACTAGTTTTGTCATATGAATTTGTATTATGTATATATACTGGTTCTAGAAAATTTAATAGGTTATAAAATACATATTATATTCTTTTTTAACCATAAATTTTTTTTATCATGACTACCCTTGATGTGGTGATTGATGATTGAAAGTTTATCGTCCATGAAGGTTATAAATTGGCACACCTCAGATAATGATTTCATTTTTTAAATAATAGGGAGAGAGTAAGGAGATTGATGACAGGAATTAGATTAAAATGATATTATTATATTATATACATGATATTTTATTTATCATTATAATTGAAAAAATGAGGATATTAGAGTATAATAAATGGATGAACATGAAAAAAAGGAAAATGAAGATGATTTCACCTATTGAATACTCCTCCTTGGGAACCTTCGTAAAAAAGAGGATTTGGGATTTTTGTAAGATAATTTTCTATTGGGATTGGTGATAGACTAGGGAAGATGATTTGAGTTTAAAATTTACAAGATTCATTTCATATAAGAGTGAGAAGAAGATGGGGTGAGGGGTGGTTTTTATTGTGGTGGAGAGGAGTGATATTTGAATATCTTATTCATAATTTTTTTTATTTTTCTCATGACATGTTATAATGTTGATTCATATAAATAAATATAGTAATAATTATTTATTAGTTCAATCAATTGGTTCTTAAATCTACAAGATGTTTTTAATTAATGTATTTGGATTATATTTTAAATACTGTAAATTATCGTATATCATTATTCAAAAAAAATTCATGTATTTTAGAAAAATAAAAAAAATTACCCCAACCATTTTTCAACATGTTGAATTAAAAAATAAACTCCATTTTATCAAACTAATTTTTTAAATATGATATATTTTATTTTTTAGTTAAAGCCATCATTTTCTCGAAAAATACAGTTTTTAAAATTATAACGGAATTTATAATACCCTGATAAAATAACTAAGGTCTCATTAAATTATCAAAAAATAATTGGAAAAAATAATATTGATATATTAATAAAAATTATTTAATTTAATGATATTTTAAATCAATTTATTAAATATAAAATTTTATTTAAATATTTATTACCCATAAAAATAACAACACTAAATTATTAATTTCATTAAAATATTCACTAACTTATACAATGCTTCAATCATATCAAACATTTATTTATAAGATGCCTAAATTTTATTTATACATTCATGAGTGTGTTTACTATTTATTTGGCCAATTTTCAGTTATTAGGGGTCATATTACTGTTAATACAGGTGCATTATTATTCCAAAGTGTCATGTTACTATTCATCAAAAATTAAGTTGATTATCTCAGAGTCTAAATATCTTATTAATCTCAATTTTTTATGTATGTTTTTCAAAATTAAAAATATAGATGTGAGAAAATTATATTTAATGTATATGTTATACCTACCTTGTTTAAATAATTATAACAACAATGTGTTGTTTCTTTGAGACTCAGTTTTGTGTGCATTATAGTCTATATTAAATTTATTTTTAAAAACTTGTGGTGTTAAAATAAGAAATTATTGTAACCATTAATAAAATCTATATAAAATTGACTGAGAGATCCAAAGGACAAAATATCTCCACATAGTGAAAAAACTAAATCTAGTCAAACCTTGGGTAGTGTATCACTAACACCACAATAAACATTAATTATAACAATGTTATAATTCAATTGGACCAAATTTTAAATACCCTAGATAAATCTATACACATCTAATCATTACCTAAAAATGTGTAAGATCATAGAGGAATCTCATATGGGTCGTCACTAACCCATTCATGAAGGAACCCTGACATTAATATATATTTCACTATAACATTGGTTAAATACCATTTTAAAGAATCCACATTTAGAAAAGAGGAAGAATTAAAGAAAAAAATATAAGAGAATAGATTGTTAGATATGAATTTCATAGAACTGGACATGAATAACTACACCTAAATCTATTCCATATATTTAGATATTTTTATGAAAAATAATAGAGGATGAGGGCCCATAATGGGCATTATACGATTATAAAATTAGTGGGGTAGAGGTTGTGGTCAATGGTTAATGGGGAATAGTGACAAGAAAAAATAATTAAATAAATTTAAATTATTTAAAAATCATCCGAGGCGGCCACTTTATTTTTATTGTCACACCATCAAATTTCAATTGGCACCCCAATGTACTTATAGTATCACTACAATAGATATATTTTAATTGGTTTTCCAATAGACATTTGGTGTAAACCTGTCAATGTTTTGATGGATGAAGTATGTCTACCCCAAATATTGGTTTCTTACTCCATCCCCCATGATCCTTCATCCCAAATATTCTCACACCTAATTCAATTCCAAAGGATCAATTTAAGAAAATAAAAACAACCCAAAATATCATCATCGACAACCGCAAAAAACTAGTTTCCCACTTTTTTTCAACTATATTTATTATAAATAATTATATTCAAGGTTATGCACGGATTAAATAGTCATGGGTCGATGGGGTTTAATAAAAAACCATAGTATATTAATGATTAATTTTGATAAATATATCTTGGAGAACAATAGTGTTTCGGTGGCATGCAAAAAAAATTAAAGTGGCAACCCATCAAAGTTTCAGAGGTACCAGATTAGACATATAGTGCAACATTAGGTGGTATATATATACTTTTATCCCATTATACATCTATTATAATACCACTACAGTTCCACTGGTACACATATGTATATCTCTATTGTTATTGGTTTCTTTATCCTGCCATAAAATTCTTCCAAATTCGTTTCACACCCAATTCAATTATAAAAAACATAAATTTTAGAATATATGATCCAATTATCAGAGATTTATCCATAAAAAAAACCAAAAATTTAAATTTCGTATAACTTTTATCAATAAATTTAATCAATATCATGAAAACCATGGTAATGTTGATACATTATGTGTGATGGTTGTGGCATATTCGTAGTACTTCACCATCTTTTCCAGTTGTACATGCTGTGTATATTTATGGAATTCCATATGGTTGTATTCACCATAAAGCCTCTTTAGTTTGACCATGAAAAACTATTTTTTATTTATATCATGAAATGTTATGTGGACTACATCCCATGTAATTACATTTTCTATAAGAAATCCAATAACAATGCCTATCAAATGACATGTTCAGTGATAATATATACCATGTAAATTTTTTAATTTCTAGAAATATACTTTAATTAGATATTGGTTTTATATAATTCATTATATTTTAAGTACACACCCTATACATAATTTTTTAAAAATTAATTTTTAATTTATATAATTCATTTCATGGTAATTTAAGAGATTATAAAATTTCATAATGAACGGTAATTATGTAGTTTTAAGATAATAAATTAATTTATTAATTAAATTATTAATTTATAAAATGAAGATTTTTTATTTTAATAAGATTGAATGGAATTGGAATCCAAAAATACTAAATTTAGTTTTCATTTCATTTTATGAATGACCAAAAGTATATTTACACATGTCAATGAGTTGGATTTACTTTTTTTTAATTTACTTATTTATTGTATGGTTTTATATGATATTTCAAATTAATTGAAAAATGATTATATATGAATACATCCCTCATTCCATTATAATATAAGGGAATATTTTTCCATTAAAATATTTTATATAACCATAAACACTTTTTAGCCTCATCGAGGTGTAAGAAAACATTTGTAAAGGATTATATTCTGAGATATATGAGATATTCCCAAAACCAAGCTAATATTAATTAAACAGAGGAGATATATTAAGTAATGGTTAATGAAATATCTCAATCAAATATAAGGGTAGTGTCAATGTTTTATTTATCACCACTCTATAAACCAACTAGTAGATAAAATTTCATGATCATATCACACCTTAATTTTATTTTTTCAATTAACGATAATTAATTTCATTAAGGGATGCATGGTTTTATTTGAATGATTATAAATAAAATCCCACAATATATCTATATAAATTGAAAATAATTGTTATATAAAATGAAATAAAATTTATAATATATATATATTATGTAATTTTAATCACTTATATATATCAACACATAAAATAATTAACAAATATATAAATGATAAAATGATATATAAAATAAAAACGAAATCCATATTCGTAACTTATTTTGTCAATTCTAGTTAGATATTTATTTAAATTCTATATAAAATTAACAAGACCTAATTTTTTTTTAATATTATAGAAATAAAAAATTCTGCAAAAATTCATACATTAAAATATTAAATTATTAAAAAAACATCAATCATTTTAGTTTCAGTACAACCATAGTTCAAAGTGTATTTATAGATATTTTAAGTTTATTGTTAATTACTGTGGAGTTATTTTAAAACTCTTGAGTTTACATAACCATGTTAAAATAAAGGGTTAATCTACTCATTAAGACATTATATAAATTGGTGGAAAGTATCAAGTAAATCCATGTATCCGATTTTATGATTTTCAAGTCTACAAAAAAATCAAGGAGTTCGGGGTTAATTCAATTTTATAGGAAACATACCTAAATACATTCAAATCATTTCATAAGGCCTCTGTTTGAGTTATTTGGAGATAAATATAGATCGTTTCCAATATAATATTCAAGTGGAGTGATATAATAAATCAATGGTGATGGATATTATGATTTTATATATTATTTAGAGATATAATTTCATTATTAAATACTCCATTACTGGTAATCAAGATAATGTTTCAAAAAATGTTTTTTTATAATGTATAGTAACTCAACTACATCACATTCTCTATGATTAATCTTAGATAATGTAAATATATTATTTATTGAAAATTTAAAGGATTTATATGGGAACCTAAAAAAATTTATATGCTACGAGATGATGTTTTATTTAGAAGAATCCCTTATACCCACTGATCTATCTAAGGTGGCATGTGAGGAGGGAAAAAGGAATTTTAAAACACATGGATGATGTGTTTTATGTATAATGCCTCTTATTATCATCCATTATGTCTAAAATTAAAAATATTTATAAATTCATGGATTATTAATACATATTGGCTTAATTTCATTATATTTATCAAGATAAAGAAACACAAGAGTACTAAAGAATCTCCCTGAAACTCTTTACCTGAATGTTAGAATATATAGTAGTAGATAGACTACATTAACTCAAGATGATTGGATATATTAAGAAATAATAAATTTTGGGATTCAAGCTACCAAAATAACTGAGCACGTACCTCATCCTCTATTCACATATTTTGTGCTTCTTTATTTTTCATGTGAATTTAAATATAAAAAATATATAATAGTCACAGTTAATTATTTTGCGGAGACATAATATGGATAAAGGAAAGAATTATGGAAAATATTATTTCCTTATAGTGAATTAATCTAAATTAAATGTATAAATATATATGATAAGTTCAAATATAGGCTATAATTAAAATTCCATCAGAATTAGAGAATTCTATAGAGAGAGAACAAATAGTATGACATTATATATTTTTATATAGCAGTAAGGCTTGCTGGAAGACGAATTGTGATTTAATGAATATTAAATAGGAGGCTTCAAGAATGATCATTATCAAAATTTATCTTTCCATTTCTATAAAATATTTGTCAAATATAGCTTATGGTTCTAAAATTTTTATGACAATGTAGAAAATAAGAAGATATTGTAAGGTTACAAATGTTTAGGTGGATCATTGAGATGATAATAGAGTGAGACTAGTTGTACTAGATATTTGAGACTGCCATCAAAGATTTTCAACTAGAATGGTTTTAGTTTTTTTAGAACTATTATTTTGTGTTTTATATTACAAATAAACTCCTTTTAGTATCATGATTAGATATGGATAGTTTTATTATGAAGGTAACAAGTTTCATTATATGGAAAATTAAAATATAGGTATTCATATACTAGAATAATGTATTATAATTTTTTAACGAATCAAGCTCAGGTGACTCATATCACACTCAGATACAGATTCATAGAATTGGTTATATAAAAAAAGCCATTTGAAAAAAATATATAAAGGTGGGTATTTAGATATTTTTTGAGTTATAACTCATAGATATACTTTATTATGGTTTAAGATTTAAAATTAGTGGGGGTTATTAAGGTGGAAAGTGTAATATATACACAACTATTTTAAAATTAGACCACATTATTGTGTGTGGAACTTTTCTGGTGAAATATAGAGTCGGATACTCATAGTTATTATATTTACAATCAATTTCATAAAATATGGATATATCTATCTAATGTTTTACATGTATAACTATTTTGAGAAATTTAATAATGACAGTAAGGATTTAGAGAATCATCTTTACAATAAGAGAAAGATACATCACCAATATTGATGTGGTGAAATGTCTTAACCAAGAGTTAATGAATTATTTAAAAGAGTTTGAGATTTTTTCCAAACACAATCCTTCTTATACATCACTGTTGAATTGTGTATGTGAGTGGAGGAATAAATCCATCTTATATTTTGTGGGATCAATGATCAATCATGTAAATAATCAATTATAATTTTAGATAATTACATTAAAAATAGTGGAATACACACTAAACTAAGTGATAACTAAAATTAAAAGTAAATTAAAATATTCCCAATGGAATGGGTAGAAATATTTTCTCACATATAAATATATAGGGATTAAAATCATTTTTAAATTTTAATTATTGTCAAAGAAATTGTATATAGGGGTTAATGTGTATCTTTATAGGGTTTCCCAAGGAAACAAGGGGAAATAAACTATTCAATACCATAGATATAAAATCAACCTCAGTATGGAAATAAGTATTTTTTAAGGGATTCACATTTGAAAAGGAGATATTTAGAGTAATATTGACTTTTATGAAGTCAATTATCATGATACAAAATATTTGAAACATGAATAAATTCAAAAAATAGTAGTTAAAGATGTTATTCTTTGGACCTAACTTATACATATGTATACAAGTATTTAAGATAATAATATATATATGGTTTCCTTATCATCGAGAAGGTAACATTTTATTTTTTTAGAATAAAAAACATTTACTATGAATTATATTTTTAAAGATCCAATGTTTTAAAATCGAATGATGTAAGGATTTTTTCATGGAATATATATACTAAAATCATGTTTGTATTTTGGTAGATCCTCCAATTAATGTAAATATTGTTACATATAAATGTCTATTCGATAAGAAACATAAAACAGAAGATGAAATCTCAGTACATTCCATTAATAGATATGATAATAATTGAATAAGTCAATATATGATTTATCCCATAAGTATTAATGGATGAAGATTTCTTGAGTTCTTTAATTAAAATAGAACTATCTGAGTAAATCTATAGCTATCCCAGTTTATGTAAAAGTTATTTTTAGAAATATAAAGAAAGATAAATTAAGAATATAGAGTGGTAATACAAGTATTCAAAATTCATGGTGAAACATCATGTAATAAATATATTTTTTTATATATTAGCATTCATAAGATAGTTTCTATTGTTGATTCAAAAAATTATTTTTTAAAGGGTATATTGATGTTTTTTTCGATGTTGATTTTGGACATTTGGTATGTTCTAAAATCCTAATTTGAGAAATAGAAATAGAGGGTCATGCATTAAGTGTATCCACAATATCATTAAATTATATAGAATTTAACAGGAAGAAAAAAATTATTCACATTTTATTGAATAAAATATATCTATGTAAGTCTAATCTTATAAATTCAATAATGAGTTATTCGTGTTTAGAATATATGAGATAAATTTTATCTTCTATTTATATATTCAAAATATAATTAATAAATATTCAATTATTTAGAAGTTTAGAGTATATATTATAATAAATATTTTTTCTGTAATGTGAGTATTAAAATAAATATTCATTCTTCAGTTTAATGAATTAATAGTTTATGGTAAGATATGAACATTGTTTAATGTTATGTCGAAAATGATATAAGGTATTTAATAACATTTAAATAAATATTAATGTATTTTTTAGAAGTGATATTGAATATATTTATTGTCATGGAATAAAATAATAATGTTATTATTGTTATTTTACATAGGGAATAACATGTAATAAATAATTATATAAAGATAATTATGTAATTAACATTAATAATCCACAATAATATATTTTATAATATTTAATTCTTTATGTAAGTCATGTTCGACACAATAGATACACTTCTAAAATAATCTTATGACTATGATATAGATATAATCCTCTATTTTAACTCATTTCCACTAAGGGAGTATGTGATATAGTAGCAATCAATTATGAACAATTTATAATACTTTACAAGTAAATACTATCAGCTAGAGTTTTAAGAATGACGTTATGATATTCATAGAGCTTGTGTGGATACATAAAAAAGAATCCTTATTTAGATTCTCCACCATCATGAACAATTCTATAAGATATGAAAAAATCAATCTTGGGGGTTACCAAAAACGAGGTAAATCGTATTAAAATTTAATAAAAATTAAATTCAAAAGATCCTATTTTATGATTTCTGGGTGTTTTTTTCAATTTCATCATATATTTTCTATTGATATAGATGAAATAAAATTAATTCCACAACATGATGCTTTGGATTCTCCCAAAAGAAATCGTCAACATTGAGAATGACCATTGGAAAAAAATTTCTCCCATCAATAATCTATAAATCATTCATATCTATGCACACACACATATACATTTTAAAAAAAACACACCTATTTGTGTATGGGTATATCTCTATATGTTTCTATATGATAATAACTAATATTACCTTTTTTAATGATCCCAATTATTTTTCAATTTAGTGGGATATTTATGTATTCTTCTTTTTCAAATATGAGTACATAAGTCCCAATGTAGGTAATAAATTATTTTCTAAAATATAGGATGTTCTTAATTGATTAGAATTGCATGATCAACATAATTATTGATTTATGATCATAATAAAAACACAATTCATTTTTTCTCTAATAGTCACATAATTGGCCACTTTGAAGTCTTATTTATGAGGAATGAAATTCCTTTTAAAATATAAGAATATTTACAATGTCATAGAGCGGTAACCTCTCAATTACAAAATTTCCTTGAAATAGATAGACTCCAAATGTTCTTTTCCTTCCATATCATGGTGGAAACCTCTTATTCATGTTGAATCCTAGGATAGTATGATACCATCAATTATCTATAGTGTAAAATTTAGTTAAATAAAATTCATTAGATCATGGTTTTCTATATTCCTAATGAATATATTTATATATATCATGAATATTTTCAATGCAATATTATGAGTGTGTTTCCGACGCTTTCGCCGGGGCGCGCGGGCATCCGTCCGTCACGCGGAGGAGGACACGCGGCTTTGTTGCCCCGCATTCCCGCTTTCCAAAGGCGGGCAACATTCGTTCCTTATTCAGGGACGTCTGCTCCTTGATCGAAACGGGATGATGGGATGTCGGTTCTTCCTTCTGTGGATTCCTCCTCAGAACTCGTCACCTAGTCCGAGTCTCCCTTATAGATTTAATATGTTGTTCATGAATCTCATTCCCAGTGCCATATCTTCATGGACGCTGGTTAATTACACTACTTTCGTCAAGACTTTCCATAGGGTCTTGACATGGTAGCAACCTTCGGTCGGAGTAGATGGCAACATCAGGCATGTCGGGGCATCTCTGGGTGCGCGGACATAGGGGAACCTGTATTCTTCCTCATAAGAGGGCATCTCAAGGGTGCATAACCCAATGCATGTATCTGAGGCTTTCCTCAGCTTCTCATGTTTAACATAGGGTATGCAGCATGTTTAACGTCTTGCGAAGGCGGTTACACCAAAGGCGTTCAATCTGAGGTTTTCCTCAGGAATCTAATGTTTATCACAATGTAGGCCGCGAGTTTAACATCTTGCGGAGACGAAATAAGGGTGATCACAATGTCCAATGAGGACGGATCCAAGGTGGTGCACTCCCTAGAGGGGAAAAGGGTGATGAATCGGGGTGTACATAGAGGACAACGACCCAGAGATATGATGGGGCTTACACGTGGAAAGCGGCCCATGCGCCGCTAGGAGCAGCGAGGAGGTGGATGGCATGATCCCACCGGGATGTGGCGTCCCGGTTGAGAATCAGGATGGGTGATGGATGGATGAATGAAGTGGAGGGGGAATGAAATGGGACCATCGCAGGGGCGACAGTGAAGTTGGGCTTGAGCTTTGAAGAGGCTTCCTACGTATCCCCGTGGCGGGGAATCAAAGTTCGCGTAGTTTGGGATAGCGCCGGTGAACCGACGTGAAGGTGGACCTTGGCCCGATGGATGTCGTCAGCGAACCAACGTAAAGGTGGACCTTGGTCCGAGGCGTCAGCAAACTGACGTGAAGGTGGACCTTGGTCCAATGCGTATTGTCAGCGTACCGACGTGAAGGTGGACCTTGGTCTGATGAGAGATGTGCTTGAACCTCTGGGAGGATTCCTACATACCATGCCTTGACATGGATAAAATTCTTCGTAGTTCGGATTGTGGAATACAGTTTAACACCATGCGGGACGGGGGTGAACCGACGTGAATGAGGTCGGAACGACCGGATGGTGGGAGCACTTTAACCTCGTGGAGTCTTCCTATGTACCACACCTTGACATGAATCAAAGACCTCGTAGTTCAAATAGGATGAGTCGCAACGGCTTACCATTGGACCGGTAATGCAGTTTAATGTCGTGCTGGACGAAGGTGGGACCCGACGTTAAGAAACGACGGGTGGGATTGAACCTTAAAGAGGCTTCCTACGTACCATGCCTTGACATGGATCAATTTCATTGTAGTTCGGATGGGTTCTTCGGTGAACCGACGTGAAAGTAGACCCGGGGGTCCACTATTGGTGGGCTTGAACCTCGTGAAGGTTTCCTATGTACCATGCCTTGACATGGATCAAAGTCCTCATAGTTCGGGTGGAATGTGCAGTTTAACGTCATGCTGGACGGGGATGAGACCCGACGTGGATAAATGACGGGTGGGCTTGAACCTCATGGAGGCTTCCTACGTACCATGCCTTGACATGGATCAAATACCTCGTAGTTCAGAAGATTGAGGGTCAGGGTCGGTGCTCACTCTAAGCCCACGTGAGTCATGCTCGGTGTGAGAAACAAGAGGTTTCAAGGACCTGACGATCACATCGCGAAGGGTGCGTCTGTGAGAAGTGAAAAGGGGCTTACGCGTTAGGCGGCCCATGGTGTTGGGACTTACTCCAGGATGGAGGCCCATGGTGTTGGGAATTACTCCAGGATGGAGGCCCAGAACGGCTTACCGCTAAATGGGGTCGCAATGGCTACCGCTGGATGAGGATATCAACGGCTTACCGCTGAATAAGGATGTCAACGGCTTATCGCTGCATAGGGTCACAATAGTGGATGGGGAATACGCAAGGAAACTGCCCGGGTGCCGCTATGGATCGAAAATTGTGGATGGGGCTTACGCTAGGAAGCATCCCGGGTACCGCTATGGAGCAGAAATTGTGGATGGGGCTTACGCTAGGAAGCAGCCCGGGTGCCGCTAAGGAGCGGCACTGGTGAATGGGACATACGCTAGGAAGCTGCCCGGGTGCCTCTATGGAACGACAATGGTGAATGGGGCTTACGCTAGGAAGCAGCCCGGGTGCCGCTATGGAACAACAATGGTGAATGGGGATTACGCTAGGAAGAAGCCCGGGTGCCGCTAAGGAGAGGCACTGGTGAATGGGGCTTACGCTAGGAAGCAGCCCGTAATGTCTTCCTCATATCAGGCCATGAGGGCATCCCAACTCACTGGTGGGTTGGGGCCTTCACCTATGAGCTAGTGCACAATCGGGATAGCACCAAGGGGCGTTGGAATCAGGAAACTGTAGTCATGGCGTTAGGTGTCTTATGCTTGGAGCATAAGGCATCTCTTGTTTAATGGAAGATGCATCCTATGTTTGGAACATAGGGATTACCACGGTTTAAATTCATGTAGATAGGACTATTAGCATCTCATGCTTGGATCACAAGGCATCCTATAATTTGTTAGACAGGGGGAACTACAGTTTAGAGTCATGTATATAGGACTGTTGGCATCTCATTCTTGGAGCATAAGGCATCTCTCATATATGGCAAGAGGCATCCTATGTGTGGATCGCAGGGAGAATACTACAGTTTAGAGTCATGTAGGTGGGACGGTTGGCATCTCATGCTTGGAGCGTGAGGCATCTCTTATTTGGAGAAAGAGGCATCCTATGTTTGGAGCACAGGGTTTACTACAGTTTATAGTCATGTAGAAAGGACTGTTGGGAATAAGGTTCCTAGAAGTGGTTGGTGTTGGGACTTACGCAAGGGCGGACCTTTCTGGTTCAACCTGGCATAGGAGCCAAGTGATTGGGGTTGGAGGAGTTACCTGAGTAATGGTTCGACTCAAGGTACCCGGGGAATTGATGATGAGAATCTCAACTCACGAAATGGAATGAAACCAAGAGGATATGTCAACTCAAGGTGTTTCATGGTGTGTGGAGGAGTATCTCAAATCATGGTGTTCCATAGGTGGAAGGTGGGAGCGCATAAGGGTGCAATGGAAAATCCCGGCATCCCGGACCGAAAATTTCGTGGTGCGACTGTCCAATTTTCATGGGGGTCTATGACAGTAGCGAAGGGACCGGCCTGGAGGGCGGGGACCGCAGCCCGGCACTGACCTCGAGCGGGGGTGCGGGGGTGCAGCCCCCGCGGTATGGACCGGGGGGCATGAAGGTAGGATCCTCGTGATGTAGCTTCAAGGAGCAAAGGTCTCGCGAAGTAGCTTCGCGGAGAAAAGGTCTCGCGAAGGAGCTTCGCGGAGCATGGGCTCGCGGAGCAAAGGGCTCTCGCGGTGCTTGGTCTCACGGAGTAGCAACGCGAAGGAAGCTTCTCGCAGAGCATGGCTTCGCGGAGCCGCAATGCGTAGCTCTGCTCGGCCACCCAAGGGGTGAAGTGTCCGTGGCCATCCTCCTGGAGAAGGGGGTGAGCTATGTATTTATAGGAAGGGGCGCCGCGAAGCAGAACTCCCGCGCCGCCTCAGGAGCTTCGCGGCGCGCTCATGAAAGTCAAATTCGTTCGCGGAGAGGTACCGCCTCCGGAGCTTCGAAGTGGGCTCACGAACGTCAAATGCGTTCGCGAAGAGGTACCGCCTCCAGAGCTTCGTGGTGGGCTCGCGAATGTCAAATGTGTTCGCGGAGAGTTACCGCCTCCAGAGCTTCGCAGGACCGCGCTGCACGGGTGCTTCGCATTGGTGCTTTGCATCTGTGCTTCGCGAGGGGTCTTTGCGAGGGGTCTTCGTGGCGCATCGCAAACGTCAAATGAGTTTACGGAGCCTCTCTCCTCATTGCTTCGCAGCGGCGCTCCGCGATCACGGAGGGGGGCTTCGCGAATGGGCTTTGCGAACCAGATTTCCAACGCAACTTCAAACGTCCATAACTCCTAATCCATAACTCTGTTCGGGTCATACGACCTACCAAATCGAAGCTTGCAAAATGGACTACGATCTTGGATCATGTATGGAAGCATTTGGAAAATTTCAGGAATGCGTTTTCTGGGGTCTACAAGGTGTAACGACCCAATTTGTTTCAATGTAAATTCCCTTCTTATAAATATGTAATAAAATCACATTAAAACAGAACATAATTAACCACTAAGTTCTAAGTTAGCATTAAACATATGTTTTCCACTTCTATGATTGGAATTTTGAAAATCTGATATACATGGTTATAATCAGTAAGTTGTATGGAGTCCAATAAGAAAAACATCATTTTTGGTGAATAGTAACCATCCCTTATGAATAGTGACATACCATTATGAATAGTTATATACCCTAATGAATCATAACCTTACCTATGATAATATATAAAAAATATTCTAGTTGAAAGTATGATATAACTATATTTTATAATAAGTAAATGAATGATTTGAAAAGTGGTTTTTTGGTAATAAATTATGATTTTAGTTAAATATTTAATAAATAATATTTAAAAAACTATTTTTGATAAAAAGATTTCATTTTTGGAATCTACATGTCAGAAAGTGGTTGTGGTGAATTTCTGGGATTTTTCAAAAAAACCAAAAAATTTGGTGAATAGTAAAATACATTAATTTACTATATAAATACATTATAATTTAAACCCACTCTTCATAACATCACAAGTTATTTAAGCACCCAAATATCAAACTCAAATTCCATATTTACTATTCATGGTCATGGAATCATCACTATAGATTTTCTAAGGGGAAATTAACAAACTAATGAATTAAATATTAAGTTAACCCCTCTCCCCTACACTATAAATACCACCCTTCACACCCTAATTTCCTCACACCTATCAAGCTTCATGACTTTCCTAAACTCTACCCAAAAATATTCTATATTCTCTTCCCTACATCCTAGTGCTTCTGATCTCATCCAAATACCATGCCTAGTTCCCTTAAGGAGGATCTTGAGTGAAGGAATCGAGAGGTAATTTCCCTTCTTCTTCCCTTTAATTTCAATTCAATTTCAAGTTCTTTTCTTATTATCTCCCCACCTATCTTCATCCACATGGTATGGTAACTCCATTATAATACATATACTGAAATATTATGACACTACTAGGATATTATACAGTTCATCCCCCTTCTCATCTTCCTTTTATTTTATAAAAAAAACATTGTTCGTGAGGTGTTAATCTATCACCTTCAAGAACGACATGTTTCATTTTTCCATTTTTTCTTTGAGATCTGGTGATAAAACAATTTTTATAGTTGAACCAGAATATATTATATGTATTATTTCCTATTTACAGTTTTTTAACTATCTTATGTACATATTACTAAATGATTAATCAAAACAATTTCGTTGTTGTCGAAAAACCGCCAAAATTTACCCAAACAATCATCATTTAATTCTTATCTAATGATTCATCAACATGGTATTTAACATAAATCATTATAAGATCATTTAAACTTCTTTAATATAATTAATAACTTGAAATATCATTTTTGTATGTTTATCCATGTTCTACATGAACTTTGATTTAAGAATACATGTGAACCACTCAAGAAAATCATAAAAACAAACATTCCAGAACAATGTTTTTAAAAACTATAAATCATCAAAAGGCCCATAAAATGACATAATGAAACCCAAATTAACCCTATTTATGTATAAAATGTTATTTAATTTTTAATAAATGAATATAATGTCATTATACAGGACATTAAAGAGAAGGAAGCGTTCTGATACAAGGTAAGGGGAAATTCTCGAAACCAATTTCATGTTTCGGGTTCTCCCTCTTTCTCTTTATTATTGATATGGTTATTCCATAAAAACAATTGTACATAATTTCATTTCCTTTTCTAGGATATAAATTTTTATAACTGGTTTTTATGTCAATCATAATGTTTTATAGTAGAAATCATCTTTTAAGAACTCACCATTTACATCTCAATCATGGTTGATGGTTCTTGTAAAATGTTTGTTATTCACTCCTTTTAAAAAACCAATGATTAGGAATGTTTTTTATGAGATGAAACCAATTATTTTACATGGGTTATTTATCCTCATTTTTTGTATATTTTCATTGTGTCATGCATGATAAATGATAATTCTATGTTATGATGTGTGTGCCTGGAATTATATAGCACAATATGAATGTTTCAATAAAATAGGTGCACTCAAAATTATAAAGTTCTATAATGCATTGGGTAAAGTGATGAATCTCATGAGGTAATGTGAAATGATGTGTGAAGAAGATTCTATCTTTGTTCACAAGTATGTTTGGTAGTTAACAACTAATACATGATTCTCCATTTTTATGCATTGACACATTTCAAGTCTTTTATTTATGATTCTTCTCATGTTCATGATTCTTGACTATAATATGAATATTCTCACCCCATTTTATATTGTTCTTATCTATCCTATTATTGGGGTTTTATCTTGCCCATTTTGAGTTATATCCTCAGGTGGCTACATGTACTAAGGAGAGGTGAAGTGCCCACAAGAACATAGAGAAGAATAAATTAAAAAAATATTTATTCTTGATATAGTAATAGTTTTGAATAGTCCTTGTTTGCCCAAAACATTAAACCATTAGATCCTCTATCTGTTATACTATTGGGTTTTTTATCTTTTTAGTGATGTAATAGTAATGTAAGAAACGTTTCTGTCACTATAGTTGGTATTGGAGGTCTGTTTTAGTTAATTAGGGAATTTGGATTAGTGAACCCTAGTGAAAACCTCTAGCATGAGACTATGTAAATATAAGCACACAAGACTCATTACATAGGAATCCAATATATTATTCTTTTATTATATATCATAAAAATTAATATTTATTCATTAATTGTTGACATGTGTTGTGTTCGAACATTTTATATTTTAGTAAATGGTGGGAACAAGGGGAAACCAGGCCAACAACTCGTGTGAGGGTCAATGCAACTATTACCCGAACAACATCCCCAATGATTTGGGAGGTGGAGTTAAGAATGTCATCGTGATGCTTACCCAAATATTTCAGGCTTTTAAATATAACCATAATAAGTTGGAACATCCTCCTTCACAAAAGTTGGAGAAAATGGCTATCAAATGAATTATGTGGCAACGACCACCGATGTTCGGTGGATCATCCGATCAACTAGTTACAGAATAATGGGTCAACTCTATGGAGAAGATATTTTCTGTGGATCACTGTTTTGAGATGGATAAGGTGACACTATCCAAGTATCATCTAGATGGAGAGGACGATAAATGGTGGGCATAGATTAAGAAAACAAATCCAAGGGATGAAATTGAAGATATGGAATTGGAAGACCTCAAGATAATGTTTCTTAACAAGTATTTCCCAAGAACTATTCGCACAAAGATGGAGAGATAATTCATATAGATGAAGAAAAATAGAAGTAGAATATATCACAACATAGAAAGTTAATTTCACAAGGATTGGAAGGTATGATTTATGTTTTTTATCAACAGTAATAGAAAAATTCATAGATTCTTTAGTGGATTAAAAGCACACTTTCGAAAGGCTCTATCAATTCGAGACTTCTGGAGTTATGAAGAAGTAGTTCGATGTGATATCAATGTGTAGATAGAGTTCAGATAATGGTACCATGGATATGGTTATAAGAAACGAAATATGTAGTTTCAAGCCAGTGGATCTAATGACAATGGTGGGAAAAAAAACTCAATGACCCACATGCAAAAAAATGTGGAAAGTTTCACAATTGGAACTATCTAAAAGGGACGGGGAAGTGCTTCAAGTGTGGGAATGAAGGAAACCATTCTCAATAGTGTTGAAAAGACATGAAAAGTAATGAGAATTTGGTGGGATAAAGGAGAGAACCACCCATGCTTCAATGCAGAAACTGTAGGGAGGTGGGGAACTATGCAAGACAGTTCACTAAACCACGAGTTCTCAAGGGTAATCAGCATCAGCAGCCACCAAATGCAAAGGAACAAGGGAAGGCATATGTCATCACTATTGAAAAAGAGGATCAATATAATTAATTCATGCATATTACACATCATATTAACTAAATAATGTAAAAAGTCTTATTTGATTCTGGTTCTACACATTCCTTTATATCTTGCGTGTTTGCTAGAAATATTGAATCCAAGCACCGAAACATTGAAGTAGATATATCTGTAATAATACCAAGTGGTGAAACAATCCCAACCCAAGTGTTTTAATATTATCTTGTTGGAATATGTGGGAAGATTCATCTATAAAATGCCTTAATAATTCCATTGGTGTAATTCGACGCTGTAATGGCAATCGATTCGCTCTTGTTATATAGAGAACATATCAACTATCGATAAAAGGAAATATCTTTTCAAATTCCGAACCATCCAATTCTCTTCTACAAATTCAAGGAATATCATGAATCTCTTTTGATATATCCTTCAATGGAGTGGGTTTTGATTCCCAATGAAGAAGTATACCATGACCAAATTGTTGAGTCGAAGGAAATGACCAACCTTACAGAAATGCCCATCATGAGGGAATATGACGAGGTATTTTTTGAAGAGTTACCTATAATCCCCACAGATCACGTGGTAGAGTTCTCAATTGAATTCATACCCAGATCTACTTCTATCTCAAAATTTACCTATAGGATGGCTCTAATCAAACAGGAAGAGTTAAAGATGTAGCCTCAAGAGCATCTGGACAAAGGGTTCATACGCCTTAGTGCATCACCTTGGGGTGCACCAGTGCTCTTTATGAAGAAGAAGGATGGTACAATGTAGCTATGAATCTATTATTGGGAACTCTATAAGATTACCATAATGAACAAGTATCCTCTTCCAAGGATTGATGACTTGTTCGATCCGTAAAGAGGAGCTCAAAACATCTCAAATCTTCATTCTAGATATCATTAGCTAAAGGTGAATCATGAAGATATTCAGAAGACTGCTTTCCATACAAGGTATGGGCACTATGAGTTTTTGGTGAGGCCTTTCAGACTTACTAATTCCCCTAAAATCTTCATGGATTTCATGAATACAGTCTTTAGACATTCGATTGACTAATTTGTGGTAATGTTTATTAATTATATTATTATTTTCTCAAAGATAATGAAGGAACATGAAGAACATCAAAGACTTGTGTTAACGACATTGATAAAGATGAAGTGGTACACCATGTTCAGAAAGTGTGAATATTTGATGAAGGAAGTCATGTTAATGGGACATGTGATCACATTTGAGAGAAATTTTGTAGACCCTTCAAAAAAAGGTGATTGAGGAATGGCCCAGGACCTTAAGTGTCAATAAAATCTATAGTTTTCTTTGATTAACTGGGTAATACCAATGTTTTGTGAGAAATTTATCATGATTTTCAAGCCCACAAACTATGTTAACAAGGATAGTGGTAAAGTATGTCTGGATAGAAGAGTGTGAGGGAAGATTTAAGGAGCTAAATATAAGGCTTATCACTACACCCGTACTCACACTACGAAAAAGTGGAGAATGTTTTGTGGGATATAATGATGCTTCAAAGAAATTCATGGGTTGTGTACTAGTGAAAAATGAAATTGTGATATCCTATGCCTTATGGTAGTTAACGGTCCAAGAGAAATAACTACTCGATGCTTGATCTAGAGCTGGAAACCATGATTTTTGCCTTGAAAATATGGCTACACTACTCTTATGGTGAAAAGTGTGACATATAAACCGACCACAAGATCCTAATGTATATATTTACACAAAAGTATCTCAACATGAATCAATGGAGATGGTTAGATATAATCAAGGATTATGGTTGCTCTATTCACTATCATCCTAGAAAGGCGAACAAAGAAGTTGATGCTCTGGGTAGAAAAGAACCTACTACTCTATCCATGTTACATATTGAAAAATTCCCTTTCTTCTTGTATATGAAAAGGATGGATTTAGAAGTCATAAGGGAAGGAGATACATCCAACCTTTACCAAATTATTTCACAAAAATTATCAAAGAGGATATTAAGGAAGCACAAAGGGATGATCTTGAGTTACAAAAGATGGTGAATGCAGTAAGGGAAGGGAAGTTGCAAGTGTTAAATATAGATGATGATGGTGTTATTCTGTTTGGAACACAACTTTTTGTGCCATCATCACCCAGGATAAAGAAAGATCTATTAGACAGTGCACATTTCTCAACATTCTCAATCCATCCTATGAGTACCATGATGTATCGTGATCTCTGGGAACACATCTTGTGGGATAACAAGAAGAAGGAGATTTCAGAATATATATCAAGGTGGTTGGTATGTCAACATGTTAATGCAGAGTGACAAAAGTCCAAAGGGTTGATGCATCGATTTCCTATACCCATGTGGAAATGTTAGAATGTCACTATGCATGTTTTCATGGTTCTCTCGAAGAAAATTAAGTGAAACAATGTGATATGGGTTGTGGTTGACCAACTCACCAAGATTTCCTATTTTATCACTATTTGGGAAGATCGGTTGTTATAACAACATGAAAAAATATATGTGAAGGAAGTGGTAAAATTGCATGGTGTTCCACACTTTATTGTTTGTGTTCTTGATCCAATGTTCACATCTAAATTATCAAGGATTCTTTAACATGAATTGATTACTGAAGTAAGTTTCTGCACAGCCTATCACCCCCAAACTGATGGCCAATCTGAAATGAATATTTAGACACTTGAAGATTTGTTAAGAGACTACAATAAAGAATACAAAGGTGTATGAGATAAGCATCTTCCATTGGTTGAGTTCTCATACAATAATATCTTCCACTTGAGTATCCAAATGGATCTATATAATGAACTGTATGGAAAAATATGTAGAACACCAACCTGTTGTATAGAGACAAAAGCCTTTTACATATAATATTTCGTGATTTTAAGAATAATTAATAATCAGAGTACAAAACAAGGATCATTAAATATTGTGTCTTGGAATACTAGGTATATATAACATAAAACATGGGACTAATAAACTACTTTATTTAATCTCCATAAAGATATTCTAACTACACTTGAGATCTTACATCCGTATAGGGTACCATGGGGAACACGTGAACAAAGGGATGCGCTAAAAATGCCCGGTAAGGGAATGAATATAAGGATACACATCAAGAACATGAGTTAAGAGGCATGACATAAAGATATCCCAAGAATGAAACTTTTGAAATCATTTAATATAATCATGGGATCATATAAACATGGAATCATGTAAATGTGTAAGAATCATAAATCATTTCTGTAGTCTGGTTCGAGGCCAACCTCCAATCCTGTTTCCCATTTTAGTACGGGTCAAGGATAACCGCCAATCCCGTTTCACATCGCATCTAATGAGATTTAACCTTACCCAATGCATTGGAGAGCTATATGGGTGCACCCATATCAAAAATTTCATGAATATTATTTCCACATAAATATTCTTACCACATATACAATCATACATAATCAACCATATATAAACATAAGGGTACCCATGGAAAGAATTGGGTACCATCACGAGAAAAATCATAACCAATGGGCATATCATGAAAGGGTCCATGTAATGAAAGAAATAGAAAATGCATGGACATTCATAGGGTAAAATAGTCATATAACATGGTAATTTTTTTCAAACATAAGTGAAAAAATATGAGAAATTTATTTTAGAAACATTAGCATTATTACAATTTTTTGCAGTTTTATTGAAAATACTATAGAGATTTTAAAATAGTAAAGAAGATATTATTTTATATAAAACCATAATTGAAACAAGAATGTTTTAAAAATAAAAATAGTGAATTTTCAAAGACATTGGTGTCATAAAATATAGGATAGATTGCACTTCAAATTTGGGTACAAATTCGGGAAGTCCTTTTAAAACAGATTTTCTTATCAGAAAGTTCTAAAGAGGGAATCTTTCAAAAACATATATATCCCCAAAATTAAGAGATGAAAGAGTCTTGATATTAGAATATTTTAAAACTAACCAGAATTCATAATATTCACATAAATATATTTGATAACACCATTTTGAAGAACGATAAGGCAACCTGAAAGAACGAAGATGGTTTGGGTAGAATTCGTTACAATTTTACCAACATGGTGTCAGGTGTACCTAAGAGGGCTTGATGAGAGAAAAAATGGGATTATCATCACTTATAAAACATTAGTTAATTATGGGGAAGGTTTATAAACATACCCCATCACTTTTTATTACACCAAAGGTCGGAGCATAGAGAACAATATTGATTAAGAGTGAAAAGGGGAGGATCCCTTACCTTAAATCTGCTGGTTTTCTCCACTTGTTATTAAAGACCTGAATAAAAAAATTAAGCTTATTAATTAATAATTCCATAACCTCTTCTATATGAAATTTATTTATTATAACTCTTTTTAGTTCATTAAAAACCGTTTTTATTAGTTATAAGGTTCAATTTCATTGTTCGGGCTAGTTTGTTTACTTGGCATTAAATGATCTGTTCACTTATATTCATGTTTAGATTATATGAAAGATGAAAGTGGTTTTCCAGTATTAAAGTTACATTATTTGGTTAATATTAGATAGATTACATGGTTTTAATTTTAATTAGGTTACTTAGACTGATGTTGAATTATTACATATATAACCTTATTGATAACCATTTTTTTATTCAGTGGGTTGGATTACAAAGAATGTGTTTATATTTATAACTTAATTCCATTTGTACCAAAGGATTAAAGAAAAAATAGGATATAGTACATATATAACAATCTGGTTCAACCATAACACAAAATTTTCATTACCATAATTAAAGAAAATAATAGAAATTGATAAACTGTTGTCCTTGAATGTCCCAAATTAGTACATCTCAAATGGCGCTTTCATTTCATTCAAATAAAAGGGTGGGGAAAAGAGAGAAGATAAAAAAATATACCACTAGAATGAAGAAATTCCATTACATGTATGTTAATGGATTTATCAAACTATTATGGTGAAGGGATGTGTGGAACGAAAATAATAAAGAAAAGAACTTAAAAGAAGAGAAGAAATTTGGGAAGAGAAATTTACCTCTTGAGACTTCCTCCTTTGAGAACCCCTTAAAGGAATAGGTTTTGGTATTTTAAGGAGGCTGAGAGCTTTTGGACGTGAGGAAGGACCTTGGGAAGCGATTTGGGCAGGATTTAGAGAAGTCTTGGAGCTTGAGAGGAGTAGAGATAAGAGGGAGTGAAGGGGGTTTTTATAGTGGAGGAGAGGAGGAATTTCATAATATTATAATCATTAATTTATTAGTTCTTCACAAGGAAAATAATAGTAAGTATTCCTTGACCATGAATAGTGATTTTATCATGTGATCCCGAACCATGTGGGCTTACGTCATCATATTATCATTTATGACACAATTAATCCTTTATTTATCATTTATTGTTAATTATCGGATTCTACTATTCATCAAAAATTCAAGTATTTCAGAAAAATTCACAAAAATTCACCCTAACCATTTTTTGACATTTACAATCCAAAAAATGAAGTACATTTTTCAAAAATAACTTTTTAAATATAATTATTTTAATATTTAATTAAAATAGTAACTTATTATCAAAACTAGTTTTAAAACATTCATTAACTCATTCTAAACAATAGGTATATTGTACTTCCAACATGAATATTATTTTTATACCACCATATGTGAGGTTACAATTCATTAGGGTATATCACTATTCATAATTGTATGTTACTATTCACCAAAAATTATTTTTATTTTATTAGACTCCAAAAAACATCTTGAACACAACCGTGTATGTCAGATTTTCAAAATTCCAAACACAGAAGTGACAAACTTATGTTTAATGGTCACTTATCACTTAGTAGTTCATTAATATGTAATTTTATGTCATATTTATAAGAAGGGAATTTCCATTAAAAACATTGTGTCGTTATATTCTTCCCCGATTAAGAAATTTCACCCTCGAAATTTCATTTTACATCCTATGTAAAAAACAGATGTGGGTACTTTTCCTTCGTTGCATCCTCCAATTCCAATGTTTCTTCCTCAAACTTCTGGTTCATCCATAACACTTTGACAAGATGGGTTGTCTTGTTGCATAGAACCTTATCTCTCCGATCCATAATCTTTAATGTCTCCTCCTCATAGGAGAGATTGTCTTCCAGCTGCACCACTTCTGAGTTTAGTACATGTGAGGGATCAGGTTTGCACTTCCTCAATAGTGATATGTGGAAAACATCATGAACTTGAGCCATATTCAGTGGAAGTGAAATCCTATAGGCCATGGCTCTTATACGGTCAAGGATCTCAAAGGGGCCAATATACCTTGGGCTTAATGTCCCTTTCTTCCCGAATCGCATGAACCTATTCCATGGAGATATTCGAAGGAAGACTTTATCTCCAATGTCGAACTCCAAGTCCCATCGATGGTTTCCAGCATAGCTCTTTTGCATACTTTGAGAAGATTTGATGTGTTTCTGGATGACTTGAACCTTCTATGTCAACTCTTGAACAAGATCTGGTCCAAAGAGCTTTCTTTCTCCAACTTCATCTAAACAGGTTGGAGTTCAACATCACTTTCCATGTAGATCTTAATATGGAGCCATCTAAATACTCGATTGGAAGCTGTTGTTGTTTGAGAAGTCAACCAATGAGAGATTCTGATCCCATAAACCTTTTAATTCTATAGAGCGGGCTCAAAGAATATCTTCAAGTGAATGAACAGTTCTTTTAGACTGGCCATCAGTTTGAGGGTGATAGGCCATGCTGAAATTTAATTAAGTACTCAAAGAATTTTGAAGGCTCTTCCAAAATTTAGATGTGAGCCTTGGATCGTGGTCAGAGACAATTGAGAGTGGAAAACTGTGTTGTCTCGTCACTTCCTTCACCTATAACATTTCAAGTTATTCAAGTGAGAGATCTTCCCGAATGGTGATGAAATGGGATGTCTTGGTGAGTCGGTCAACCACAACCCATATCGCATTATTTCCCTTCGATGTCTTCGGGAGACTCGTGATAAAGTCCATAATAACATTTTCCCATTTCTACATGGGTATAAGCAATGGTTACATCATACCTTTGGACTTCTTTTTCTCATCTTTAACTTGCTGACATACCAAGAACCTTGATATATATTCTGCAATCTTCTTCTTCATGTTATCCCACCAGAAGTGTTCTCGGAGATCACAGTACATTTTGGTACTCCCAAGATGGATAGAGAAGGTCGAGCTATGTGAATCATTCAGTAGCTCCTTATTTATCTCTGGATCATATGGTACACAAAATCGTGTCCCAAATCTTACAACTCCCTCCTCATCAATTTTGAAATTGGATAATTTCCCATTTTTAGCAGCTTCCACCCTTTTCTGTATTTCCACATCCTTTCTTTGAGAAACCGTTATTTTCTCCATGGGGGATAGTTGAGAAATCATTTGATAAAGGATTGATGATGTTCCTCCCTTAATGATTCCCATGTCCATCCTTTTCAAATCTAAGAAGATCAGATTCTTTTGAATTCTCATCATTGATAAAGATGTCGGATCCTTTCTACAAAGAGAATTTTCCTCCTTGTTTGCCTTGCTGGGATGGTAGTTGATTGAGAATTAATAATCTTTTATGAGATCTATCAATCTTCGTTGGCGCATATTAAGATCTTTCAATGTGAATATATATTTGAGACTCTTGTGATCAGTATATATCTCACATTTTTCCCATAGAGATAATTCCACCAGATTTTCAACCCAAATATCACAGCCGCCAACTCCAGATCATGCATGGGATAGCTTTACTCATTGATTTTCAGCTGCCTTGAGGCATAGTCTATCACTTAATCATTTTTCATTAGAACACATTCTAATCCATTCTTAGAAGCATCACTATACACCACAAAGAGTTCCCCACTTGAAGGGAGTGTGAGTACTGGCGTAGTGATAAGCCTCCTTTTCAACTCCTTGAAACAGTCTTCACATTCCTGTGTCCATACAAACTTTACTCCCTTCCATGTCAGCTTGGACATTGGGTTTGACAATCGTGAAAAGTTCTTCACGAATCGTCGATAATATCAAGTTAGACCTAAAATGATGCAAATCTCTGTTACAGAAGTTTTCCTCACCCACTCTTCAATTACCTTCATTCTGGAAGGGTCCACAGATATTCTTTTCCTGGTGATAACATGCCCCAAGAATGATACTTCCTCTATCCAGAACTTACATTTAGTATACTTTTCATACAACTTCTCCCTTCTCAAAGTTTTTAACACTGTTTCCAAATGCTCCTCCTCTTCCTTCTTTCTCTTAGAGTATATCTGAATATCATCAATAATGACCACCAAAAACATGTCGAGGTAATCTCTAAAGACTCTATTAATTAAATCCATGAAATTTTTTGGAGAATTAGTGAGTCCTAAGGGAATCACTATGAACTCATAGTGTCCATACCTTGTTCGAAATGCAGTCTTGGGAATATCTTCCTTCCTCACCTTTAGTTGGTGATATCCCGACTGAAGGTCCACCTTAGAGAAATAGTTGGGACCACAAAGCTAATCGAACAAGTCATCTATCCATGGAAGGTGATACTGGTTCTTTATAGTGATTTTATTGAGCTCACGATAATCAATGCAGAGGTGAATTGATCCATACTTCTTCTTGATGAAGAGGGTGGGAGTACCCCACGGTGAAGCCCTCGGGCATATAAAAACCATCTCTATATTCTCCTGTAACTGCTGCTTCAGCTCTTCCAGCTCTACGGTGGCCATTCTGTAATGTTTCATTGAGGTTAGTAGAGATCCCGAGATATGTTCAATTGAGAACTCAACCTCTCAGTCAGGAGGAAGACCAGGGAACTCTTCGGGTAATACATAAGTGTAATCCCTCATGATGGGCATGTATTCATGCATGATTGTCTACTTTGTCTCAATCATTTGAGCTATATATGCATGCTTATAAGGAAGCAATATCCACACTTGAGATGATGCTTCTAAAGGAGACATATCTTCCTCCTTACACTTGTAATGAATAGGAGGATGCTTTTGGATGTGATGAGTAATCTCCATTTCCCGACAATTGATGTTGGTCTTGTTCAAAGATAGCCAATCCATGCCCAAGATATCATCGAACTCCACTGAATGAAGTATGAAAAGATTTTATGGGAGGTTCAGTCCACAAACATTAATCGGGGAGGAGTAATAAACCATGGATGCAATAATTTCCCCATTCGCTATTCTCACAAATAACTTTTCCTCCAAATTTTGAGGTGGTGTTTGAATAGTTATATTAATCTTGAAAGATATGAAAGAATGCATAGAACCAGAATCAAATAGTACATTAGCAATTCTTGAATGAATAACAAGCATACCTGTCACCACATCGTTTTCAGGATCCACCTCAACAGTAGTGATAGCATAAGACCTTCCTTGTTTCGATGGAAGTTGTTGCTGATTGCCTCCAACAACCCTCGTCTTAGGTCAATTGTTCGCATAATGCCCAAGCTCCTTGCAGTTAAAACATTTCCCTGTAGGCTGAGTGTTGATATGAACCTTCCATTATTCTTCAACATTAGTGGGATTTTTCATATCCCTTCTGCAGTTCTTGGCCATATGACCAAACTATCCACATTTGAAGTAATTCTTGGTTCCCTTCAGACAGTCACCAAGATGCTTCTTCCCACGATTATTGTAATGGGGAAAGTGAGGTTTCTTTCCATCATGGAACTTTTTTGATGAACCACCCAAGTTGTTCTCTATTTTATGCTTCTTGTCACTAGGCCCATGAGACCACTCGGAGTCTCCAATATCCATTTCAACCTTTATGGCACAACAGAAAGTCAACTCATAGATATAGATGTCTCGAATCGCCAACACTTTTCATAGACTAGGCTTTAGTCCGCTAAATAAGAAATCCACCTTTCTTTCAGTGTTCATGACAAAGCCAGAGGCGTACTTTGCAAGCCTTGTAAAGTTCATTTCGTATGCCTTGATGGACTCATCTTCCTTCTGCCTGAGTCCAAGGAACTCTCTTTCCATCTTCAGATGGAGGGTTCGAGGAAAATATTTGTTGAAAACATCCTCTGGAATTCCTCCAAATCAATGGAATCAATTTCCTCTTGGGACCTTGTATTCTTGATCAGTGTCCACCACTGATCAACTTCCCCATCGAAACGATAGACTAACAGTACGACATTATCTTCTTCCGAGCACTGGAGAACATAGAAAATCTATTCAATGGAATTAATCTATTGTTCTGCGAGGAAGGGATCAGAATATCCACTTAATAAGGGAGGCCTTTGCCGCATGAAGGATTCTACGGCAACTTTCACTTTCCTCGGAGGAGGGGGATGTTCCACCTGTTTCAAGTTATTATTCATAACTTGATCCAGCTGAGCAAGTACTGAAATGATGTTTTGATCTCCCGATTCCATCACATTAGGCATATCATTATGGAAATCATCACATTTCCTATCACATTGGTTTTTGGAATGTGTTCTTCTATTTCCTGCCATTAACTAGAAAAAATAATGTATAATTTGAGATCTTGACCACTTAGATATTAGTCAAAAAAAGAAACTTTGAACATAAAAGTATGAACTTATAAAGAAGAAGTATATCCTAACTTGTCATTCCTTCGGTTTATATCTAGGTTATCCTTGATCTATTTCTTAACTTAAATAATTATGGTCTTCTTTTTGTCCCTTAATAATTTTTTGTATTAATCTTGTCAATCTACCTAAGCATGTCCCCTAGGAGTTTTGTAACCAAGAGTGAAGAAAGGCCCATTATCGTGCACCAGTTCTCGCTCGAGACTAGATCAAAGTGGTGTTTTCAGGTTTTACCCCTAGATACATGTGTGCCAGAGCTGCCTCTACTTGCTTGTACCTAGGCAGGGATGTATTTTCTTGATAAACTACTTACTCTTTACTCACCAAAATTTAGTACTTTTTTCTTATACTTAGTCTCATTCTTAAGGTTATCACTAAGGTTCTCTATTCCTAATCTCCAAAAATATCCATACCATACTTTGATACCAACTATAGTGACCCAAGCCTTTTACATAAAACATTTCATGATTTTAATCATAATTAATCATCATATTACAAGCCAAGGATTGTTAAGTCTAGTGTCTTGGAAGACTAGGTACATATAACATAAAACATGGGACTAAAAAACTTCTTTATTTAATCTCCATAAAGATCTTCTAACTTCCCTTGAGCTCTTACATCTGCATAGGGTACCCTGTGGAACACATGAATAAAGGCATGAGCTAAAAATTCCATGTAAGGGAATGAACATAAGGATACACCTCAAGCACATGAGTTAAGAGGAATGACATAAATATATCTAAAGCATGAAACTTATGAAAACATTTAATATAATAATGGGATCATATAAACAAGGAATCATATAAATGTGGCAGAATCATAAATAATATCTTTATTACGGGTCAAGCTAACCACCAATCTTGTTTCCCATTTTAATAAGGGTCAAGGATAACTGCCAATCCCTGTTCACATCGCATCCCATGAGACTTAACCTTTCCCAATGCATTGGAGTGCTATCTGGGTGAACCCTTCTCAACATTTTCATGAATATTCATGGCACATAAATATTCTTACCACATATACAATCATACATAATCAACCATACATAAACATAAGGGTACCCATGGAAACAATTGGGTACCACCATCAAGACATAAATCATAACCAATGGGCGTATCATGAAAGTGTCCATGTAAGGAAAAATTAGAAAATACATGGACTTTAATTGGGTAAAATAGGAATTTAACAAGGTAAGTGGTGTCAAAAATAAGTGACAAAATATGATAAATGTATTTTAGAAACATTAGCATTAAAACATTTTTGTGCGATTTTATGGAAAATATTAGAGAGCTTTTAAAATACTAAAGAGGACATTATTTCATATAAAACCAGAATTTAACCAAGAATGTTTTAACAGAAAAAATACTGAATTTCCAAAGACAGTGGTTTCTTAAAACATAGGATAGAGTGCACTTCAAATTGGGGTAAAAATTCGAGAAGTCCCATTAAAACAGGTTTGCTTATCAGAAAGTTCTAAGGAGGGAATCTTTCAAAAACATGTATATCCTAGAAAGTATGTGATGGAAGGGTGTTGATATTAGAATATTTTAAAAATAACCATAATTCAGAATATTCACATAAATATATTTGATAACACCATTTTTAATGAAATATAAGCCAACCTGAAATAACGAAGAAGGTTTGGGTGGAATTCATTACAATTATTCTGGCATGGTGGTGGGTGTACCTAAGAGGGATTGATGAGTGGAAAAAAGGGTTTCTAATCACTTATAAAACATTAGGGAAATATGGTGAAGGAGTATAAATATTCCCCATCACTTTATATTACCCAAAAATGCATAGCATAGAGAACAATCTTGAATAAGAGTGAATAGGGGAGGATCCCTTACCTTAAATCTGTTGGTGTTCTCCACTTGTTATTAATGATCTGAATAAAAATATTAGGCTTATTAATTAACAATTCCAGAACCTATTATATATTTAATTGATTTATTATAACCATTTTTAGTTCATTCAAACCTTTTTGGTTAGTTATAAGGTTCAATTTCATTGTTTGGGCTCGTTTGTTTACTTTGCGTTAACAGGTCGGTTCACTTATATTCAAGTTTGGATTATATGAAAGATGAAAGTGGTTGTCTAGAATTGAAGTTACATTATTTGGTTCATATCCATTATATTACATGGTTTTAATTTTAATTAGGTTACTTATATTGATGTTGAATTAATACAAATATAACCTTAGTGATAACAGTTTTTGTCATTCGGTGGGTTTGATTACAAATAATGTGTTTTCATTTATAACTTAATTCCATTTGTACCAAAGGAATAAAGAAACAAAAATAGGATATATTAAATATATAATAATCTTGTTCAACCATAACACAAATGGTTTCATGACCATAATTAAAGTCAATAATAGAAATTGATAAACTGTTGTCCTTGAATGTGCTAAATTAGCACATCTCAAACGGTGCATTCATTTCTTTCTAATAAAAGGATGGCGAAAGGAGAGAAGATAAAGAAATATACCATTAAAATGAAGACATTACAGTTAATTTACATTACTGGATTTATCATACTGTTATTGTGAAGGGTGGTGAGGAAAGAAAATAAAAAGAAAAGAACTTAAAAGAAGAGAAGAAATTTGGGGAGAGGAATTTACCTCTTGAGACTTCCTCCTTTGAGAACCTCTTAAGAGGAGAAGTTTTGGTATTTTGAGGAAGATGAGAGATTTTGGACGTGGGGAAGGACCTTGGGGAGAGATTTGGGAAAACGTTAGAGAAGGTTTGGAGCTTTAGAGGAGTGGAGAGAAGAGGGAGTGAAGGGGGTTTTTATAGTGGAGGAGAGGAGGGATTTCATAATTTTATAATCATTAATTTATAATTTATTCACAAGACAAAGAATAGTATGTATTACATGTCCAATAATAGTGATTCTATCATGTGATCCCTAACCCAGTGGGCTAACATCAGCAGAACATCGTCGATGACTCAATTAATCAATTATTTAGCATTTATTGTGATTTATCAGATTCTACTATTCATGAAAAATTCATGTATTTCAGAAAAATTCCAAAAATTCACCCAAACAATTTTTCGACGTGTACAATATAAAAATGAAGTCCATTTTTCAAAAATAATTTTCAAAATATGATTATTTTAATATTTAATTAAAATTACAACTTATTAACAAAACCGGTTGTAAAACATTCATTAACTCATTCTAAACTATAGGTATATCGTACATAAAACATGAATATTATTTTTATACCACCATAGGTGAGGTTACTATTCATTATGGTATATCACTATTCATAAAGGTATGTTACTATTCATTAAGATAGGTTACTATTAACCATTTTTTTTGTTTTATTAGACTCTGAAAAACATCTTAAACACAACTGTGTATATTATATTTTCAAAATTCCAAACACAGAAGTGAAAAACTTATGTATAATGGTCACTTATCACTTAGTAGTTCATTAATATGTGAATTTAAGGTATATTTATATGAATGGAATTTCCATTAAAAACATTGGGTCGTTACATTTTGGGATGAAGTTGGAGAACGAAATCTACTTGGATGCAATCTTGTGAAAGATATGACAGAGATGGTTCATGTCATTGAGAAACACATCAATGCTGCTCAGAGTCAGCAAAAGAGCTATGCTATCAACCATCTAAGGGACTTGGAGTTCGAAGTTGGGGATAAATTCATCCTTCAAATATCACCATGTAATAGATTCATCTGGTTTAGAAAGAATGGGAAGCTAAGACCATGGTAATAGGCCCATTTGATATCCTTGACCGCATAGGAGTCGTGGCCTATCGGCTTGCACTACCACCGAATATGGATCAATTTCTTTATGTGTTTCATGTATCACTCCTGAGGAAGTTCATACCGGAACCCTCACATGTACTAAACTCAGAGTTGGTATAGGTGGCAGATTATCTCTCCTATAAGGAGCAGCCAATAGAGATTCTGGATAGGAGAGATATGGTTCTACATAGCAAGCCAAACCACCTTTTCAAAGTGTTTTAGTGGAACCATAAGTTTGATGAAGATACCTGGGAACTTGAAGAGGCGATGATGGAGAAGTACCCTCACCTGTTTTTGTAAAACCAAATTTTGAGGGCCAAATTTGATAAGGGGGATTAATGTAACGACCCAATGTTTTTCAATGGAAATTCCATTATTATAAATATGTCATAAAATTACATGAAAACACATCATAATGAACAACTATGTGATAAGTGACCTTTAAACATAGGTTCTCTACTTCTATGTTTGGAATTTTGAAAATATGACATACACGATTGTGATCACTAAGTTGTTTGGATTCCAATGAGAATAACATAATTTTTGTTGAATAGTAACCATCCTTATGAATAGTAGCATACCCTTATGTATAGTGATTTAGCCTAATAAATATTAACCTCACCTATGATAATATATAAATAATATTCAAGTTGAAAGTATGATATACCTATAATTTAGAATAAGTAAATTGATGTTTTTAAAACAAGTTTTGGGTAATAAATTATTATTTTAAATAAATATTAAAATAATAATAATTAAAAATTTATTTTTAAAAATGGACTTCATTTTTGGATTATACACATAACGAAATGGTGTGGGTGAACTTATGGTATTTTTCTAAAATACTTTAATTTTCGGTGAATATTAAAATACATTAATTTACCGTATAAATACATTATAATTTAAAACCACTATTCCTGAAATCACAAGGGATTTAATCCCCCAAACATAGAACTTGCATGATCTCTTTACTCTTCTTGGTCATGGAATCATCACTATTTCTTGTCTTAGGGGAAATTAATAAACTAATGAATTAATTATTAAGATAACACCTCTCCCCTCAACTATAAATACCACCATTCGCAAACTCATTTCCTCACACCTCTAAAGCTTTAAGCCTTGTCTGAACACTTCTCAAACATCATCTCTATCCCCTTTCCCATGTCCAAGAGCTCCTAGCCTTATCAAAATACCACGCCTAGGTCCCCTAAGGAGGATGTGAAGAGGGGGATTGGAGAGGTAATTTCCCTTCCTCTTTCCATTAACTTGCATTCAATTTCAAGTTCTTTTCTTATTCTCTCCCCACCAATATTCATCCACATGGTATAGTTACTCTAGTATCACACCTATACTGGAATGTTACGATACTAATGGGATATTATACCATCAAACCCCCTTATCCACTTCGTTTTATTTTATAAATGAAACATTGTATAATAGAATGTTATGATACTGATGGGATATTATACCATCCAACCCCTTCTCCTCTTCCTTTTATTTTATAAAAGAAACATTGTTTGTAATGTGTTAATCTATCTCTTTCAATAATGACATGTTTTATTTTTCCATTTTTTCTTTAAGATCTGGTCATGAAACCATTTTTATGGTTGAACCAAAATATTTTATATTTATTATGTCCTATTTAATGTTCTGGAACTATCTAATTCATATATTACTAAATTATTAATCAAAACAATTTTGTTGTGGTCGAAAAACTTCCCAAATTAACCCAAAAAATCATCATTTAATTCTTATCTAATGGTTCATCCACATGGTATATATTATAATTCAATATAAGATAATTTAATCATCTATAATATCATTAATAAAAATTGATTTCATTTATGGATTTTTATCCATGTACTACACAAACTTTCATTTATGAATTCAAGTGAACCACTCAAGAAAACTATATAAACGACCATTCCTAAACAATGTTTTTAAACCCTATAACTCATCAAAAGGCCCATAAAATATAATAATGAAAAAAAAATTAACCCTATTTATTTTTAATTTTTTTAATGTCTAATTAATGAATATAATGTCATTTTACAGGACATTAAAAAGAAGGAAGTGTTCAGATATAAGGTTTGAGGAAATTCTCGAACCTAATTTCATCCTTTGGGTTCTCCCTATTTCACTGCATTTATGATATGGTTATTCCTTAAAAATCCATTTTTCTGAATTGTATTTACTTTTTTGCAATATACATGTCTACCACTGGTGATTATGTAAACCAAAATGTTTTCCAAAAGAACCCTTCCTTTAATAACTCACCTTTTACTTATCACTCAAGGTTGAGGGTTCATGTAACATGTATGTTATTACCTCCTTCTTTTAGGAACCCAATGTTTATGAATGTGTTCTTAAGATATGTATCCCACTCTTTTACATGGTTTAGTTATGTTCATTTTTTATAAATTTTCATTTTGACATGCAAGATAAATGATAATGTTATGATGTGACGGGTGTGCCCGGAATTATATAACGCAATATGAATGTTTCAATGTGACAGGTGCACCTAGATTTATATAGTGCTCTGATGAATCAAGTAAAGTGATGAATCTCATGATTTAATGTGAAATGTTGTGTGAACAAGATTTTATCTTTTTTCACAATTATGTGTGGTAGTTAACCACTAAGACATGATGTTTCATTTTTTATGCATTTCCACATTTCAAGTCTATTATTTACGCTTCCTCTCATGTTCATTATTATTTCATATGATATTATTATGCTCACCCCATGCTATATTATTCTTATCTATCCACTTACTGTGATTTTAGCTCACCCCATTAGATGTATATCCTTAGGTGGCTACATGTACTAAAGAGAAATCAAGTGCCAACAAGAAGCTAGAGAAGAATAAATTAAATAAATGTTTATGCTTGATTTAGTAATTATTATATATGGTCCTAGTTTTTTCAAGACACTAAACCATTGGGTCCACTATGAGTAATACTATTATGTTTTTATCATTAAAATGATGTAATATTAATGTAAAAAATGGTTGAGTCGCTAAATTGGGTACCTTCTTTTAGGGAGACATCACTCTCCAGGATGTAGTCCATAATATTGTGACATGATTGTAATGCTTTAGGAAGAAACATCTATGATCATCATCCAAAAATATCCATACTCTATGAAAATAAACTTAAATTATTTAATGGATCATTAAAAGTATTTTAACCTTTATTTTTCAACAAACAAAAATTGAAAATATATAACAATATTTTTTAAAACACAAGGCATGGTTGAGTATGTTTCCAATCTCGTGGTTATTTTTTAAGTATATGATATTAGTATTGATTTAGGAAATTTATGATATCTTATCACTTGACTTAATTTTCTATTAAAATGGTTTTCTATAACCAAAATAGTAATATGTGATGAATTCATCTACTTTTATAAATGAAATGTGATATATTAATGTAGATCGGTTGGTTTATTTTCGATAATTGGGAATATATGTGTTTTCTTATATAATGTTAGAAGATTCAATGAGTGATGGTTTTTCTCGAAGTCATAGATAATTGAATTTTTTGAGTATGTATATTATGTATAAATAAAATTTAGTAGAAATTTAAATATGAATATTCATGTCCTTGGTGGAGATCATTTCATATCCCTTTATTGATTGAATAACAAAAATACTTTTATTAAGGTTTTAATTTATATATTTTTACGAATATTGAATATAAAACCATTATCATGGTTATAATTTACTCTAATGTCATACATTTATTTATGAAATGCATAATTATTTTGGTTTAATGGTTTTTTGAAATAAAATATTTTATTATAATTTATCAACAAAATTTTAGATATGATTTCATATTTTTTTGTGATATAAATATACAGTATTTTAGGTTTTAGTGAAAGTTAATGTCAACTATGTCCCATACTGTGGTCTATAATAACTTTCGTATCACTTTTCAAAAAAAAGAACAAAATCAAAATAAGAGTGGGGGAATTAAGGTTTTGAGATATTTTTAACTCCAATTGGATCTTGCTATCATGTTAAAAATAAGACTTTAATCTTTTTGTCAGCCCAACTATGTTAAATACCTTGATATGGGTGAATTAGGGATTGAATGATTAAAAAAATATATTTGGATCTTATTTTATCATAAGACAAAAATCTCATCACTCTTCCTTCCATTGCACAATATAAATGGAAATTAAAATATACATTGGAAACATAAATTTTACTTGTTTCACCCTCACAGGTCTATATTGAATGATCATACCAAGGAAATGTGTTGATTTATCAAATCCATAAAACTCATTTTTTGTAGAGTTCCATAAAAAATCAATATCCCTCATAGTTTACAAAAATTAATAATTTGAAATCCTATTACACTTTCTCTAAAGTGAATGAAGTGCTCTTATAGTAAAATATTCTAAATATCTGTTCATAGTCGATTCACACTTTTGTGACTATTTAAGATCTTGTTTTGATTGAGGATTTGATCACCACCTATTCATGAGACTGCATTTTGAGACCCCCTTGTGAGACCCCTTCATAGATCACCCTTCATATCACATGGATCATGTGACTCTACCCTAAGACTTCTTTCAGTTCATGTTGATTACATGACTGTGATCGGTCTACCTATTCCCATAACATAACCCCCATCACAAGAACTTTTTTGTGAACCTGTTATATCATGTGGTTTGTACCACCTTATTCAAATCACATGGATTGAGAGACATTGTTTATATCACATGGATCGTGATACCTTGATCAGTTCAATCATATCACGTGATATCAATTGGTCTACAAATTCATACAAAAACAAATGCATACTTCACTTCATGAAACTCCTACATTAGATCCTTTCACAAGACTTTCTATTTATTATGAGTATTTCAAGGCTCAATCGCAGGACTTTGTTTAGGTTATTTGAAATACATTTTCATCATATCAAACCACTTAAGAAAACTTGTTCACTTCATAAGGAAGGGTTGGGAGGTATTTATCGGCATATATCCACCACCATAACATAAAAATTAGAGTTATTGATATATTTCATTTCCTCAAAATCAGTATCTTGTTTCTTAATGATCTATTCACTTGATCACCTGCTAAATGTTACTAGTGATTGTCATGATCATTATCATTTTCTTCAAGCGCTTCATGTAATCTCATCATGAGACTAAAAGAAAATCATATGGACAGGGTCATTTCCTTATAAAACATCATGTGACCACATTATGAGGTCAATTGATAATCATGTGGTGTCAGCGACATTTTCTTAAAGCACTTCACGAGATCCGAATACAATCATATTTTTTAAAGGTTGGGGCCAAAGCCTCATTTTTATTATTGAAACAAAGAAAAGACCTCTTTAACTGGGCAGAGGGAGACCAATTACATAGCCCGAAGGCCTAGTGGGCATTTATCCCATTACATAGCCCGTAGGCCCAATTTTTTGGCCCAAAGCCCATTATGTGTATAGTACTGCTACAGTAACCACACTGCTACAGTACCCTCCACTGCTACAGTACCCCTACCGCCGATACAGTACCCCTACCGCCGCTATAGTGCCGCCGTTTCAATAGTATCTCGTCTGCTACAGTAGAGCAACAGTGCTGCTATAGTAACCTGCGCCCAATGGGTTTTGAACCCCCATTTTCCATGTAGAATTATGGGGTACTTACCACTAAGACAAACCCCAACTACATACAATCATATGGTCATGTGATTCTTAGTGAAAATGTGACATACTTATATTTTCCAGCATCATTGTATTCATAAACTTCACATGATCTCTCTAGAATATCCTTTTAAAATCATGAGGTGTATTGATGTGATTTTCATAATATCTCTATAAGATACTATGACAGTCATGTGATGACATTAGGTGCATAGAATAATCTCAATAAAAAATCATCTAATAATCATGTTGTGCTTTGTGTGATCACTCTATAATATTATTTCTAACATTCATGCCCCGGGTGATTAGATCTGACATTATAACGTTGAATGATTAGTAATTTCATTCACTCTTCTTGAGATTAGCTCATACACTGATGCTTTATGAGATCAGTTCAGAAATTCACTCTCCATGTGACTGGTTCTAACATTCACACTCACTGTTCACACCTCCTCTGAAAACCATTCTTCATCAATAACTTTAAACCTTATAAAATAACACAATCAAACCAAAATTTCCATCAAGAGGGATTTTTAACGATAATTTCTCTATTCAAATTTTTTTGGAAAAAGCTTATAATATTCAATAGAAAACATGATGAAAAGGTATAAGCATGCAAAACCATTTTTCATCTACAACCTAGATAGTGATAAAGGACTTCTTTAACCAATACTCTAATCCCACATAAGTCAACATTAGGTTGAGGAATAATAATATATTGAAAAGTGCGTAGATAAATCATTTTGTTCATGATCCTTATATCAGAAACCTTCTCAATATCAACCCAAAGGCCTCTCTTTTTCATGACTATTATACGTAAATAGACTACTTTTAACATCATTAGAATTAAAAATCCCATCATTTCGTTGCTCCCTCTATCATTTTCACCCCTATCTCTATTTAGAAATTTTACCCCCTTTATCAATAAACTGATAGATCAGTCATTTTTTCTATAACATGGTAAATAAAAAATATTTTTTTAGGGGAAAACATACCATTCCTTTTAAATAATGGTGTTCCGCATCAACACTATTTATGTGTGTTTTTTCAATTGTACACCAATAGTTAGTTGATGTCAATGAAATTATTCTCTAGGTAATGATATCATTAGGACTTCTAAAACATATTTTTTAGTAGGAACGCACTCCATATTTATAATCCAAGCTCCACATTATCCATGATAAATGGATATTTTATTTCAATATGATTTTTTCCTTTAGTGATGAACTAGAGTTTTTCTAAGATTTATAAAAATTGAGTAATCATAATGGATTATGATCAAAGATTCCACATTGACTCCAATATCTTAATGTTTATACTTAATCCACACAAACCACTAGAAATATTTAGTAGTTTCAATATTTTAAGCTTCTTTGGTGGTCAAAGAAATGATTTTTTATTATTATATAGTAACTACATGTTCATCCAAGATAGAGTCTACCACCTGATGATTACTTTCAATCATCGTTTGATTTATCCCAATCTACATCTATATATCCAAATAACAATGGCGATGATTTTTTATTTTATAGTAAAATGGAATCAACCATTACATTGATATACTAATGTATTAATTTTACTACAAGTAAATTTATTTATTTGGTATTACTCTAATATTGCACCACCTAGCATGTGTCAATAAAAATATCCTCTCGTGGATCTCTAAATTATAAAAAACTATTAATGATCATTCTATATTCAATGATATTGATAGGTTATTTGTCGTCATCCCTTGAAATTTTATCCATGTTGCCATGAGAGTTGTCATTACATATGAATTTTCCATCCAAAATCATATGGTAACCTCATAAGAATAATTTTATTGATATATAAATTTATATTTTCTTTCATGTGTTACCTATAATCATAGGAAAAATTTTATCTTACTAATAATTGAAATTTTAAATTTGCATTTAATCAATTATGAGAAATATTTATACTACGCTTCATTTGATCCACCAAAGATTACATCATATAAATATACCATCATCATTATCTATTGATTACGCACATTATTAACATAGATATTATAATAAACTCCACCATGGTATAAAATATGATTCTTCAAATACATATCATATTTTTTATACCATTCTATTGGTGCAGGCTTCAACCATTATATAGCCTTCTTTGACTAATTTTTTTATCAGCATCATGAATGGGAAAACCCTCATGATTTTAAATTTAATCTTCTTCTTATGGAACACCATTTATAAATTCCAACAATACATTCATCTATAAGATATTCAATTTCATCTAAATTGTGATTGTGAAGGGTAATCGAATTGTCTATAGCCTTAAAAAAGTGAAAATGTCTTATCAACATCCATACCCTATATTTTGTTTTCTCCCTTTAATGAAAATCATATATTTTTTACAATAATGTTTTTGTATTCATTCATATTTTCATATAAAACACATTTTATCCTAATGAAATTGTTATTTTTTGTCCTTGAAACAATATCCCATGTATGATTCATTTTTATTTGGTCAATTTCTCTATTCATTACATTAACTCAAATCCAATCTCATGGATATTCTTCAAATTTTTTTTCTATAATTATGATAAAAAAATATTCTTCTATAGAGTCTTCATTCTCCTAATATGAACAAGAGTTGTCTAATCCATGATTATATCCTTCCGGTAATTTTAATTTTGGATATTTGGTTCATTTACATGTTTATTAGGATAATCATCTATGTTTTCTTATGACTATTCCATGGGTAGTTTCTGTCCCATTGATCTACTCACTTATTCATCACTATCCTCCTCATATTATTTGTGGATTTGTTTATTTTTCTTCTTGTTTTCCAACACAAAAACATCATTACTCTCTAAAACGTTTTAGATATACTTATTGAAACATTTATAGAGTTTTATAGCAAGTATGAAATATTCCTTCACATCTAGTGGAATAAAACTTCTTTTATGTATACTTATTGAGAATAAAATGATTATAGTTTAAAACTATAATGTATTTCAATTTTTAATTATTTCCATACCATGGATCATATGGAGTATTTTCATCTTTTGGAAACAATGAGGATTTTTTAGAAATGTATATTTATGAAAAGAATACATCATTCCAAAACCTTTTTCAATGGTATTTCTTGACAATCATCATTCTGAACATGTTGTTGATAATCCAATTTCTTCCCTCAACGACTCCATTTTACTATAAAGATTTTATAGTAGATAAATGGATCTTTATATTATTTTTCTCAAGATAATCCTATAAATGACTAATTGTGAACTCTATTCCTTTTTTTAGTTTGTAACTCTTAGATTTTTTATATTTCAACTTATGAACATTCCTTATACAATGTGTTATGAAAATAAACACCACTAACTTGTGGGGGATAATTGAAACACATGCCATTATACTGAAATCAACAATGGAAAAAACATAATATATCTTACAATAAACAATTTTTGGTGAAATAGGTATGCATACCCAAATATTCACTAATTAATAAACTTTTTATGACCATAGATATTTTTCCTTATATTTTTTCTAAGTAATATTCCCTCTTAACAAGCATCACAAGATTGACTATGATCACATGATAAATTATAGATATCTCAACAAAAATCACATTTTACTAGATTTTATGAATATTATCAGCTAATATGACCAGGAATTGTATACCACAACTACTTTTATTATTCCTTAGGTAGGAAACATATGCATTCATCTCCACTCAGATGGTGGAGATCCCCCTTCATGTTATGTCCTTACAAAATTAATAATCCATATTTTCCCACAATGATACAAAATGTTTTTTTAAAATGTTATATCATGTCCGGAGTCACACAAGTGACTAACACTAAAGCATTTATTTATTTTTATCTTTAACTACCAATACATCCACATGTCTCATGTCTTCAATACCAATCTTGGATTTTCCCAAGCCAGTGATCTTCATGAATTCATCATTTAAAAATATTGATATTCCTTCCATATCACATAAAATTTATGTCATCAAATTAATATTTCACGTATTCTGAGATGTTCGGAAACATTAAATAATCTATATTTAAGTAGGATATTATAATTTTATGAAAATCTGTTAAATGACTTCTTAATAGTCTTTTTTTATCCATGACTTCTGCTTCATACATGATGTTGATTGCTATTCTTTATAATTGTTTGAGACTAATTTCCAACCAAATATTGTAAATATAAAAATTTATTGTGCATTGTTAGTTTATTTGATGTTCCCTTGGGGTGATGCATGTATTTTATTTGGTTACACTTCAATACCTTACACTTCATTTTTTCCATAAAATATATAGACATGTTTCTAAATCCTCTACACCAAAATCAATGACCATCAAATGATTTCATAGAATATTAAACTCAATTTGGATTACTCTATTTCATTTTCTCATATGGACTCCACTTTTATATGTAAAATAAATTTTGTGAATTTCTCATCTTTCCACATAAATAATACTAGATACGTGGAATTTTCATGAGAATCATTTATATACCACCAACTATTTATTGAGTTCACTAAATCATCTAATTTTGATTCATAACCAAATCAAACATTAACATAGGAGTGAGAGATTTTAGTCTGAAATAAACCTTTATTACATTATATTTTCCATAAACTCTCATACATGTAGTGTCATTCTTATTTGACATCCTCTTCTCCGGGCATTCCTTTAACTAGTTTTATAGATCTCCAAATACCAATTTCCTTTTTTATATCTCATGTGGAACCTACTTTCCCAAAACCATATCCGGATTCAAGATTTTCTATTTGTCATTCACCTTTATTCATAGTTATATAACTTCATCATTGGGTTCTTTAATTCATTTGACTAGATCTATTTTTATATTAGGTAGACCATCAATTACATTGGTTAGTTATTCAGCTATTAGTTTAAACAAAATGTAATTTTTTGTACTGTCTAGCATTTTAGATATTAGTTTTTCAATATTAGACCTCATCAAAAAATTCTATTATTTTTTCAATATATATTGATTGGAATCATGAACTGCCCTATTGGATTTATTAATTTTTTATCTCTAAAAATAAATCTATTCAAGTGAAACTTCTAATTCAAAATAAAGTGAAAACCTTACATCAAATTCTTCTTCAAAATATTTAATTTATTATCTTGATTGGAGATAACACAGAACTTCCACAATGGAATATTATTTTTGATACTTTCAATATTATATTTCATCTGCCTCAGTTTCTAAATAACTTTAATTCTCTTATGAAAGAATATATTTTTCTTAATGAAATTTCACTTCATATTTTTCATATCTTTCACATAATACGAATACTATTTCATAAAAATTTCAAATTCATCCTCATCATTTTATTTGTACTTATTTTGTAACTTTTCTACAAGATTTAAAACCTTTATAAATCAAAATTATACAAGATGATTTTTCAATTTGAACATTAATTTACCTCTTTGTATATTTTGAGCAAATTAATGAAATTACCTCATTTTCCTATTCTTCTTCGATTCCATAATCTATTGTAATCCTCCTCATGTCCTTGAAATCCACATCTTTATATCTTCCATTCTCTACAAACTCACTATCCTCATTTCACATCTTTTATGAAACAACAGTATTTTGTAATATATCCAATGTTATCTCCTGTTGATATTTATCTTCTAGTATAGATACATGTAGATTGAAATGAGGTGGAAGTGTTATCATGATGTGATTAAGGATCTTTACATATTCAAAAATTTATCCATGAACCCAAATTTATTCGATGAAAGCATTTACACAGTCAAGGAATGTATCTACATACTAATTGGAGTGAATTATTATATACTAAAATCTGTTATATAGAATGTATAATATTTATTCTCTGAATTTTGAAAAACCTTAATAGATATTTCATTTCTTCTCTGCATGTAAAGCATTGACTTATATGACATCACCTTTGTGATGATTGTGTTTGATATATCTCCACCTAAATAATAGATTCCATTGATATCAGTATCAAAACATATTAATTTTACTTTTTATAAAAATCCAATGTCTACACTAGTAGAAATACCATATTTCGTGGTCATAGAGGCATCTATACCTAATGTTCACAAGTAGTTTTTATCTGATTCTTTCACAACTAGAAATAGTTTCCATTAGAGATTATAATCCTTTTATTATTACAAACCTCCATTTAATCCACTAATAGAGAAACACTGGTTTATCCTTTACCTCTAATACCAATTTTTAGTCAAACTAGGTTAAATACCTGGAGTGGGGGGAGTGGATGAATCAAGGTTTGATATATTTAAAACAATGGTCTCTTAGGTGGTTGTTTTATTAGTAGAGAAACCCTCTACTATCCCCTTTCCATTACATAATATAAATCGAAATTAAAATATACACATAAAACCGAAAAAATTACATGGATTATAACCACTATGATTTATCCAAGGAGAAAAAATGAAATGTTCTAATATACCATGTACACTAAATCTCATTGTTCTTATAGATTTTGGAGTGGACTCACTATCCATCATGGTTTACAACAATTCTTAATTTGAAAGCCCACTACGCTTTCTTGAATTGAACACACTTATCCTACTGTGGACTCTTCTAAAAATCACATCTATTTTTATAAATACTCTTGTTTGTACTTTTTATCTGGTTTCATAAATGATATAATATCAATCGTTGTGTTATACTCCTCTATAATACCCTTATGTGAGTTCCCTTTATGAGTCACCCTTGATATCACGCAGATCACGTGACTCCACCTTAAGACTCTATAATTTTCATGAGGATCACATGAATCTATAAGGTTTCCAATGAATAGTTTATAACACCATTTTAAAGACCCTTCCATGATCCTTTGTTCATATCACATGTACCACAGGAACTTGTTTAGGACACACAGATCATGAGACCTTTTCATATCAAGAAGATCATGATACCTTTTTACGTTTACACTGATCATTTGGTATCAATAGGTCTTCGTATTCATACAAGAACCCAACACATTCTTAACTTCACAATACTCCAACATGATATCCTTTTACAAAACATTCTATTGATTATGCAAATCACAATACTATAACCCTAAAATTATTTCATGTATTGAATAATAATTTTTCATCAAATCAATCAACTTAATAAAAATTATTAACATATTAATTATATGTTTTGAGATATTTATATGAACAAATACACTTCAATAACTCTAAAAATTATAGCTATCCCTCTATTCAACCATCTCTACATTTGGCATCTTGCGCTTCAGATGATTTCTTCATATGATCACATGCTACTTGTTGGATTTTCTTCATTTGATCCCCATTATTATCTTCTAGCGCTTCATGTGATCTCATCCTAAGACCTAATTACAATCATGTGTCCTACTCCATTTTCTTATTTCACTACGTGTGACCCTGTCAAGAGACAAATGACAATCATGAGATGTCAGTGACATTGTTTTCAAGGACTTCGTGAGATAAAAAAATCACGTGGTCACATGATTTTGAATGACTAGTTGATATATGCATATTTTCACTATTCATTGTCTTCATTATCTACACATGATCTCTTCATGAGATCCTTGAAAATCATGAAGTTTCTTTACGTTATTTTTACGATATCTACATTACATCCTCTCACAATCATGTGATATCTTTATATGCTTCACAAGATCTCAATGAGAGATGTTGTGAAAATAATGTGTTTTTTCTTGTGATTTATTAATGAGATCCATTATATCATTCATGATTTTCTTGATCATTTTGGACATTCATGCTTCGTGTGATCAGTTCTAGCATTCACGCTCTGTGAGATTGGTTCAGACATTCACACTATAATAGATCAGTTCAGAAACTCTTACACTGTAAGATCTATAAAAATATTATCCTTCACTCTTAATGCCTCCTTTGAAAACCAAAAATCATCACCATCCTTAGTCCTTGTCAACTAACACAATTAATCCAAATGTAAAATTAGTAAGGATTGTTTTTTATAACATTTCAATATCAATAAAATTTAATGTCAAATAAAAATTAAATGTAAATTACATGGATATTTTACTTGGTTAACCACTAAGGGATACTCTAAGAAGCATAAGACAATATTATGTTAATGTACCAAGGGAGAACATTTTTAATTGTTGATTATTATAAGGTTTAGGGATGATTCATTATTTATACAAGAACCTCTCCAAATTTCTCCATATCTAATCATCACATAAATAGAGAGGAATAATGATTTTGAAACTTGAGTATCACTCATAAGAATTCATTATAAAGCATTGAAATAAATAATAATGGTTGTTTTCATTAAAATTATGTTCATATTATAAACTCTAAATCCATAATAAGGTTCATTATAATATTAACCACAATAAATTATACATATCCTATCAATAATGATCTTAGTTATTTTAATAGAGATTCCACCTATTAGAAATATTAAATCAATTAATATTTTTCATCATGAATTGTTCATGTCACCTCCTAATTGGAATTTTGAACAGAACTATAAATATTAATTAATTTTCCTGATGGTAATCTTGATCCACCAAAATTCATTCTAGATTTGAATTTGTGAAACATCATAGTTTTACTTGATTTATTTTGTGACCTTATTTATGTTTTTGATCTTGTTAAAAATCTCAGGATATATTGTCATAATATTTATAAAAACATATAAATTTGTCAATAACTAGACCTATGAAATATGTTTGTGATATATTATTTAAAACTATTAAATATTACACCATGTTCATATCAAATCCTATTAAATTAACACATGATGTAGTGTAATCATAGGGTTGGATTCTGAAATATGTATCCCTTAAAAAGTAGTGTTATGGTGAATTTTCACTACCTAGAATTATATTATGACTCATTATTGTAGACCATGATTTTAATATTATGTATGAATTCTTGGAAAATGTATTTTTCATATTAATACATAACATAATAAACTAGAAGAAAAGAAATATAAACAAAAAATTCATATTGAATCCACTATATCATGACTCTCTTCCAAATATATTTACACAATTCCCAATGGTATAAATTATCAACACTATCAGTAAATCAATCCTATGTAAAAACAATAGAATGGACTATAATATTAAGTTATTATTAACATTCATTGAGAAGAAAATTTATTCAAAAACCTATACAGTCTTCCATTTCATCTCCATGTCTCAAAGAATTTCATATAATCTCATGTATCACCTAAAACACTAGATTTCATCTATAAGTAACACAATCCCACAACACATCCCTAATCTAAACACCTTTGTTACATATTTCTACCATTTTAGATAACAAACAAAACTAATGGAAACATTATTTCCCACATTTTACCGATTTAGGGTAGGTGGATACACATGGTGTCTATAAAAATATCTCACTCCAATAATAGATATAAAGTAATATAATAACCCATTCACCACTCATCATCTATGTGAGACCCAATCGATGTAAAAAACAATACATCATGATAGACATATGTTCTTTCATTTGAAATTCATATCATTCCATTCTTATTAAAATTTATAATACTTATTAATAACATTTTTGAGAAAACATACCACTCTATTTCAAGTGGTTGATGATATCAACCACTAGGACAGTGTCTCACCTTTTTATAATAACAAATACACCCCCCAAAGAGAATCTTACCCTTAAAATTTGAACTAAAATATCAAATTGAAACATAATTTCCCATGTTTAATTTTTATACTAAAGTTTTAGTTCTCCCCATTTGAAAATAAACCAAAATAATGATGTCCTATGAAAAAGATTAATCTAGATTTTATATTAAATTCCTAGTGTGACAAGGAATTTTTCCAATCCTCCTCATGTTAATTTAGGTTGTTGAGCACTAGAGTTCAATCGAGGCATCTTGAATTTTAGTATATCCATTGGTTTTTTGAAAATTAACACCACATGTTGATTTATACAAACAAAATTCATCTTCGTGAACCCTTAAACAAACATTTATTTGATAAAATAATTTTAGATCTCCGTATGATTCACATGAAAATGGTGCACCAGATTTTTCATCATTTTAATCACTCTCTTATGGTCACAATGGACCACCATTGGTACCATCACATTCATTGATATCCTTTATTTATTATTTTATTCACAATATTTTGGTACATTCCATTTTGATTAAATGTATTTCTATATAGTTGGGATCAATAATGTAATTTCATCTTTAATTTTAAGATAACCAATTTAATTTCTCTTGATAAATAATGATCCTCAATTTATAGATATTATGTCCATAGAATCTATAACCCAATCAATACCCAGATAGGCATAGATTCTTTGATTATTTCTTATAAAAATCACTACACCAATGATGATTGTACATTGAATGTACCTCATGATTCCTTTTAAATTAATTATATTTTCCACCAAGAATAGATTTTGAAACCTGAATCCAAGAATGCATAATTAAGAAAATCCATGTATTCCACAATGAGATATAATAAACATCCAATAAGAATCTTATATAGTGTAGGATCAATGAATATATCATATATGCGCCTCATAATCCTCTTTATATTGGTAAATCATGTTAAAACATGTTTGTAATATTGTGTTAAACACATCCTATATAATTTCCTGACATATTTCTGTTGAGAAACATATATGTATCCCTCCTTTCCAAATTGTTTCTACCTATGGGAATATCTAATCTATCCAATCATAATAATTTCAAACACTATGTTCTTTGATCATGAAACATATTCCAAATATGTTAAACTAGTACCACTAAATTTCATGTTTTCAACATTTACAAACACCATGAACTACAATTCCTTGGTTGATTTAATATAACGATTATGATCAATATCACATATTCTAAATATAAGATTGTTCTATGAGGCATTCAATTATGTTTACCAAGATCTATATGTTTGATCCAAATATAAAAAACATTCACAACTTATATACTATTGATTCATAATTACCTGTGAATACCCCTGATTTTATATATATATCTATTAATATAGAAATCTATTTATAAATGCATACAAGAAAACCATTTCATAAATTCTAAAATATCATTGAATTAAAATAGATAAGAAAATTATTATATATTTTAATGTTTCTATAGGTGAAAAAAATTCTTCAACATTAATCACTTTGACCAATATATATCCCTTCCAAACAAATCCACCTTTATTTTAGAAAAATCATCCCTATTTATAATATTTTATATTAAACATCAACTTTTTTTATTATTTGGTGTCATGTAAACCTTTTAATGGGTTATATAGATTGGTTATTTTATTTATGATTGTCTTTCCAATTCATGAATTTCACCCATGATTTATCATTGAGAAGTTCTTCAAAATATGATGGCTCAACTTGAGATAATATTATAGTGTGCTCAGTATTTCTTACACCGAATGTTGGTGATTGGGAAATTTTATCACCAATTATATTTGATCCATCAACTATGTCTCATATATTAATTTATTATGTTGATGGTAAAATCCATTTAAGAGATTATTCTTCCATTAAATCGATATTTAAATATTATTCACATATAGGGTTATGTGATCAACTTTTATTTGTATCAATATCATATCATTTATCACAATATTTGATCACGTCTATAATAAAATATTTATTTAAAGACTTATCATAAACAACATAAGCCTTATTTCATTCAAAAAAATGTTCAACCTCTTATTAAATAACATGTATTCTAATTTTGAATGACCATCATTAAAACATCCCTTCACCTCATTCATATATATATTAACTATTATTTCAGTATTTATATCAAATGTAGCAATCACTTTCAAATACATTAATGGGTTTTAGTATTGTATTTCAACCCATGAAACCTTTCATATGGTGTACTATTCTATTATTAGTGTAGAAAGTATCAATATTGAATATACACTACTACAAATATTTCTTATATCCAATAAATTCAAGAGATTCCACTGATAATAAATTTTTTTACCATATTATTTTCCATATAGATTCAATATTCCATAAAAAATTATGACTTTTTCATTGATGGTACATCATACAAGATTTTCCGTTTCTATGATTAACACTCCACCTCATATATGGTGTCTTCTAAGATTATTTCTGATAAATGAATATGGATAAATATTCTATCTTCATTTTTAATTCTCCTTCAAAACCAATTAATAAAATAAATTTCCTCCATTTTATCTACATGAAAAATAAACAACCTACTATGTTATGATCATCTACAAATTGGATAAATTATCATTCAATACGTGTTCCAAGATTCATCATGGAACTATGCATCCTTGTGAAGTAGGTATAACAAATTTGATCAACTTTTCTTCTTCGACTTATATGAATTTATGTATTTTCTTCTTTTAAAAGAATTACACGTTTTATTCTAATCAAATCATAAATTGAAATGTAAATTTCTGCTTTCAACTTTGAATAATTTTATCTGATTTTATGATGAATATGTGTGACCCTCAAATTCAATTAATCACTTAGTTCTCCCAGTGTAAGGTGGCATTTTTTATTTTCTCTATCTATAAGTTATAAGTTATTTATAGTTCTCAAAACATTCAATATGTATTTTTTATCTTTTCCATTAATCAAGATTCTATTTCAATTAAATTTTACCAAACATATCAAGTAATATAGTATACTCACACATGAATGATTTTTTTATGACCATCCACAAAGAGAACGTTCATATTAATTAATTCATTTCTTATGAGTATTATATATATATATATATATTGATTTTAGGGTTCTATAGTTAAAAACAATTCATCAATATATCATATCACATTCTTCATGAAAATTATATTTCTTATAAGGTATGATGAATACCCCTATTAATAATTTAATTGTGGTTACTATTCATTTATTTATGATAAATTTATTCCATGTTTTATTTTTCTTCAAACATATTTTCCTTTTATGTTTATACCTGATTAGGTTGACTCATGGGATGGTGTTTCTTTATTTTGTCCAATATAGGCAGTGAGGTCAAAAAATTCTTCATCTAATGTGTAAAATATTTTCTCCCAAGAGAATCACATTATATTTTATTTCATCCATTTTCCATTGATTTCCATATGTGTATTTTTTCCTTATTATTTCCCAAACTCTATAAAATTATAACCAATGTTTAAAAAATTATAACAATATCTAAAAAAGTGTTTCTATAAAAAGGGTTATGTTATATTCTTATCGTCTAGTGTTGACTTATGATGGATTATATTTTCAATTATTTATATGGTTTTTTAAAATAAGTCACTATATTTTTGAGATATCTATAAAATTGATACTTTGGTAATGGAATGATCTTCCCAAAATCTCTCTATATATCTATAACCTCAATATTGTTCCATGATTGTTGATAAATTTTTAATGCTTGAGAGTTATCACTAATCCCTTATTTTACTTTTTATTTGATAAAACAGTTCCTATTTTATATTTCCCACCACTATAACCATCTGACTTTCTTCCCATATGTGCATCCCTTTAATTACTTATAATTTAATTAATTCAAAATATCCCAGATCATGTTCTTTATATACAATCCTCATCAAGAAATTTCCAAATTGAAACTTATTTGTGTCAACAACTACTTTTTAATTAACTATATTTTTTCATATAATTAAAACATATTCTTAAATGGATATAATACTTTTTATTATATATTATATTTTACCATCATGTTCACCAATATTTTATGATTATTCATTAATATTTACCATAAAATCCTTTTCTTTTATAGATATTGTTTTAACAATTCCATTTTATTCCACAACCTTATTTATTTGAGTTATTTTAGCTATTAGTTAGTCAAAATGGTCTATTGAAACCTTTAGTAGAATACTAACTTTCATTGTTTTTCTTCCATTGATGATCATGCCCCTCAATGGTACCATTGAATTTTACTTTTAAATTTAATATTCTTTGTCATTAATCTTCTTCCTAAATTTCATATTTTTTATTGTCATCTATTTACTTCATCAAATCATTATTATATAATATAATTTTATACTGAACATCATCAATGTATTTCTCATTGTTATCTTCATAAATTTCTCAATAATGTTTTTCATTAAAATAATTATCAAATGTATTTCCATATTTAATATTTTTTTCGAGGAAAATTTTATCCACTATTTTAGTATGCTTTAATCTTAAAAATATCTAAAACAATTCATTCGACATATGATTTCTATATTCCAAAATATGAAAAATTTAAAAAAAATTATGATAAATTTAATTCTACCACTCTTTTCCTCACCTAATATTGCTCGCAAATAGTGATTGAAATTCAACAATGATGTCTTATTATTCATTTCCAACATCATTTATATCATGGTTTTAAAATTATATTAATAAAATCTAATTTAATTATTTATGTCATATAATTTATGTCTTAAAACACACTTTATATTTGAAAATATATCTATAAATAAAATCATAGGAAAATTCTTTGACATTATTATTTTTACATGCTGACACCTATGAAAAAGTATAGTAAAATATTATAAGAAATTTAAAAAATATTTTAACTTATTTTATTGGTATCTATTTCATTTTATAGTTCCAAAAAATACAACGAGATGGTTAAATAAATCACCAATATTATTGATTGGAAGAATATTCAAAATCATCAAACCTATTATATAACCCATGAAGTTTCTCTTATTTTATATTGGTTTCTACATCATGTAGGTTGACCAATTTTTACAGAATTTTATTCTCTAAGGTAATATAAGTCAACATAATATTATTATGATTTGATTTGTCTTAAGATTTATTTTGATGCTTTTCATTAGTGTTATATTAAATCCAATCCTATTCAATCATTGATATCTATTAAACATCACATATGTGGATTTCATGAACTATTGTTGAGTAGACATTGGGATAATGAGAGCATAGATATGATCTCTTGCAGTTATTCTTTATTTTGTTCTTTAATTAATAAAATAACGGAACTAATTTTTCATTAATAATTATCCCCATATTCAAAATTCACAATAGATATATATATATATATAATGATTGATCCTTGTGGATTAATTCCACTAATTTCAACCATAAAAAATATTACCTCTAATAGTGGGGGTTGATTATGGTTTTATTTTTTTATCATATCCAATAGGATCATTTTTTCATGTTGTAAATAATTCATTGATCCTTTTAATATCAGTCACAATCAATGTGGAATACAGAAATTGTAACGCCCCGACCCCAGCTACCCAGAGTCGGTGCATTACTTCGTAACATTGGCATGATCACAAAAGATCAAGTCTCGAAAGACCGATTAGTTTAGTAGCCTTGGAAACACTAGATACATTCATAAGTCTTACATTACATCATAAAGTGAAAAACTAATAACAAAGTCTTCATAGTTTACACTCATATCCTCTTCTGACTATCCCTGCAGGTCATTCATAAAATACTTCTTCACATCCTGGAAAATATTAAAACATTGAAAGGGGTGAGCTCAGATGCTCAGTAAGGATAACAATATTGCGGAAGCTTTCATAAATAAACATAAAAATTTAAGGCAATGTATAACTAAAACAAAAGCCTTTTAAACTTGAACATCAACATAATATGGAAAAAGTAAAATGATATAATGCCATTCACTTCTTCACATGGATATTCTACTGGTCGAATAATCACATGCAATATCAATAACCACTTTCATAATGATGGAATGCATAATGCCAGACTATCATAACCACGTAGTCAAGGCCTCGTTCCAAGACCACAAATAAGATTTTGTCAAGGCCTCGTGCCAAGACACTAGTTTGTCTCATGAGACCTGCCGATGCATCGAGGAGCTATAGCGGGCTCCACCCGTCACTTATTAAGTCCAATGCATTCCTCATATGAATAGGTTTAAACATATCATAAACCATAACATAATCGTATCACATAAAACATGCATAAAGGAAACATAACATTTCCACATTTCAATCACAAGATATCAATACAACACATTGATATAGTAAAAATTCTTTCAAAACCATTTTCAATAACAAAATAAAAGAATGTTAAAACTTTGTATTTATTTTTCATTAAAAAAGTGATGGATTGTAAAGGAAGCCGAAACTCAAATAATGGTCACAGTGGCGGAGAAGTCATTGTCGCCGCATAAGTACGGAAAGAAAAACATTCCCTTTTGTCGTTTAGCAAAACGCTTCGTATAAAAAGATTCCTTTTGTACAAACGTAAAAGTCAAAGGGGTTTATACACCGTATAAATGAAAATTGTGTATAAAACCAAATATGCCTCAATGAAAGGAGATTGAGACGAAGTACTTTAAAAGATAATTTTTAATTAAAATATATCTATTATGTGTATTCACTATAGGTACACATAAATAATGTAAAAATACAAGATAGGACATAATAATATCATGACATAATTTGAAAGTAGGAGATTAACCCAAAGAATGGAAGTTGGGTTAAGAAGTTCCCTTACCTTGTGTCCGACTTGACTCAACCGTTCTTTAACCTCCTGAATAATAAACTAGAGTTAATATCTACCTTATTAAGAACCATTTTCAATTTCGTTATCCTTTTTATATCACTTATTACAATGTTATGAATATTATGTAATTATTTAAGTTAATAACGGTCGTTTTGTCGATCTTTGGTAACTTGAGTCAACAATAAACTTTTTATAATTACAAGTTGTTCATGTGGTAGAATATCCATTATATCCAGAATTATATTCATGATTTAGATGTCATATATATCTTATATATCCAGTATATACATTCATTTATAATATTACGTAACATTTAGAGGTAAGAAATGAAATGCACCGTTCATGGAGACGGTAAGCCGTACGTATGCATGAACGCTACTTTCATTTCAATTTCATATTTAATGGAACAAAATCATAATTATATAAAGGTATAATATATTTCTAGTATAATATCATATATAATATCATTTACTCCATCCTTTATACATTCCACATATGGCATTAACGATTCACATCACTTTGAGGGGGCGGTAGTCCGCACTTCCTAAAATGAAATTATCGCGTTTACCCATAATGGAAATCATAAAGTATGCCATAAATGAGAAATACAGAAGCATAAGGAAAACATAAACATAATATATATATCATATATGAAAATAGTGTCATCAAAATGGCCACCATTATAGGTGTTAAAAGAATTTGAACAATCATCGTTTCGGGAGGCATAATTTCGCCATCCACGGAAACCGTATGTTCTTTAACCATTGGATGTAGTTGTGTGAGAGTGTAGCTCAAATAAATCTTATAACAACCTCCTAGTATATTTAAGATACTGGTATTGTTACAAAATAAGTAAATAAAAAGAGTTTAGGGGGTTGGAGAAACAAAATAAAACAAATGAACATGAGAGAATGAATTACCTTTAAAAGTGTAACTCTTTTTGGTTTGAGCCTAAAGGCTTCCTTTGAAAGGATTCTGCCCAAAGAGAATCCTCTAGGATGAGGAGCGGGATGTGGAGAGAGTAAATGGGCAGGGGTTGGCCGAGACAATGGCTTTAGAAGTGTGTGAAATGAGGTAGAGGTGGGGGCCTTTTATAAGAGGAGAGGAGGGGCACTTTTGGAAAGTAAAAAGATATTACTTTCTTTGAAAATGTGTTTCGGTTTTAAAAGGTCCCACATTGATATAATTCGTGGATAAGGTGATGAGGCTTCGAAATCCACTCATCCAATTGGTTTTGGCCATGTGTAGGTTTTAGATTTTTCATTATCATTCCATTTTATTTAAATCGTCAAATAATGATGTCATCGCTGCATCATTATTATGTCATATATACTTTAATTTATTTAAAGTATAAAAATTATAAAAAAATACTTTGATGTAGGAAATATTTTTATCTTTCCAATGACTATTTATAATCAAAATTTGGACTTGTATAACCCCACTTAAAAATTGTTTTAGTAAAATAATTTATGTTAGTATCATTTTCACTTTAACATTAAATAAAAAGTAATTTATGTCATTTCCCAACAAAAGTGGATCCATGGGGTCCCCAAGTTGACCCATGGATTGTCTTGGTCGGCCATGACACAACCAATGAGGTTGGGACATGTGTCTAGGTCATTTAATATTATTAAAGTATTATTTATACCTTAAACTACCCTAATTACCACTAATCGCGATTAAGAACTTAAAAAGTTACTATTCACCAAAAAATTATTATAATCTCATTGAACCAAATTTTACATACTAATGACAACCATGTATGTTGGATTTTCAAAATTCAATACACATTAGTGGTAAACTTTCATTTAACTGAAAAATCAGTTTGCTTGATTACCACTTAGTGGTTTCACTATTCATCAAAAATTGAAGTTTTCCAGAATAAGGCCAAAATTTCACCCTAAGCTATAATTGATATTCCGAATTCAAAAATGATGTCTATTTTACAAAATTCCAAACATATAAGTTGCATTAATTAATTTTATAATTAATTCCCGCTGTTACAACAAATAGCGTGTTTTTAAGAAACAATTTATATCAAAAGATTGGCAATTGTTTATGTCCAATTTCATTGTTAAATTAATTCTAATGAACACCATTGGATAAAATGGTAAAAATATATTCTAATTATACTCTAAAACCACTAAATAGTATAATTTATCACTATAAATTATTTTGATTAAAAAAGTTGTTTTAAGTATTTTTCACTATTCATAAAAATTTTGAAGTTCTCAGAAAATTACAAAAAATTCAACATAGGCTAATTTCAATATTAGGAATACAAAAATGAAGTCCATTTTGAAATATAAAATTTCTATAATTTTAAAAAGTGGTTATTACTATTCATAACGGCTACTTTGATTAGTTTCGGTGTGTTAGAACTTGAACTTGCATACAATGCAAGCTATTGCATTATTGAAAGAGAGGTGTATCGTGGAAGCTCGGGGTGTTACATTCTCCCCTCCTTCAATAAATTGCGTCCTCGCAATTTGAAATTTTTCTTTGAAAAAAAAAGGTTGAAAAGAGAAAATACCTTTGAGGAAAACCCACATCGGAAATAAGGTTAATAAATATATAACATTAAAAGAAAGCAGGATAAGTACAATGGTCACCCAATATCTCCCATTCTAGGATTATATGAAAATATGGATATGGAGGAGAAACAAACCATCAAGGTCTGATGGAGAGTTATAGAAAACAGGATTAGGAGAATGTTTAACCACATGAAAATCACAAACTTGTGATTGGTTAAACGGTCATTGAATCCCCAGTTGGAAAAGTTAACCGACAACATTTTTGTTTTAAGTTACCTTTTATAATGTTGAGGAATTTATTTAGGAGATTTACTAAGAACGTAAGGGAATATACATACTTGTTATGTATACTTTCATTCGTTAATAAATTTTTACCACAAACCCAACTTTTACTCCAAATGGCAACGGAACTCAAAAATATTCTATTTATCCTAATTGTATAAGGTTAAAAATGTTAACACATACCATTTAGATTAGTAAAACTATTTTGTAATAACCAGGGACTTCCTGTAGGCTAGTGGTAGGAAATAAAGGCTTGTCACACTATGGTTGTGGGTTCGATTCCTGCAGCTTTGTCCGACGCGACGAGTTATTCCCCACCATGCAGGTTGTCCTTTTCCTAACACTATAGTATTATAATATTCCAAAAATAATCTTCAGAAATTCTTTAACCTTAAACAATACTATCCATGGTTCAACTTAATCCATTCCAACCTTAATAGTTATCCAAAATACCTCCGTCTAGACTTTCTCTAAAAGGTCTCTAAATCCCAAAATCAATTGTAACATCAGAATCCCCAAACAAAGAAAAGTTTCTCTTATTGTCACATACTAAAAATATGATTACCTTAATCATATTAGAACCTTACTGAAATCAACAAGTACTGCAGTACAATCCATATATATATATCACATTATTCTTATAACCAGAATATAATCCTTGAGTCCAAAAGCACCAATACATTAATTATTCCGCTTCAACTGTAGTCACAGCATAAGATTGGCCTTGATCCCTTGGCCTTTTCTGAGGTAAGTTTCTCTGGCGCTTAGGACATTCATTTGCATAATGACCCATTTCTATACAATTGTAGCATTCAACTTTGATAGCCTCTTTCTTTCCCTTGCAATCACGAGCCTGGTGACCCTTTTCTCCACATTTATAACAAACTCCCATTCCTTTTAGGCAAGTACCAGGGTGATTCTTCCCACAATTATCACATACTGGAAAATCCTTCTTTCCCTTTTTCCCTTTATCTGTCTCTTGTTCCACCGTTCTCTTCTTCTCTTGCTTTACTTTGTTGTCATAAGACTTAGAGAATTCCTTTTCTGTCTTGATAGCACACGAGACAATATCTTCGTATGATGAGAAGGATTGTGATACCAAAGCTCGATGGAGAAATGGTTTTAACCCATCAAAGAAACGATCAATCTTACTCCTTGGGTTACGTATATAATCGGCAGCATGCCTCGCTAACCTTGTAAAGTTAGCCTCATAATTTGCAACATTCTCATCCTCCTTTTGCCTCAGACTCAGAAATTGCCTTTCCATATCTGCTCGATGGTCACGAGGAAAGTATTTTTCTAAGAAAAGCTCATTGAACTCCCTCCATTCCATATTCGATACGTCATCATCTTCCTTTGTGTTTTTAATCAGCGACCACCACTGATCGGCATCTTTAGTGAGGCGGTAAACTGCCATGACAACCTTCTCCCTTTCACTACTCCCCAAGGCATGAAATATTTTCTCTAAGGAATTTATCCATTGCTCAGCTACTATAGGATTTGTACTCCCATTTAAGGTTGGTGGTTGTTGCCTCATGAAGCGGTCTAACATTGATCCTCCGCGTTGCGGATCAGGGTTCTCCATACGAGTAAAGTTGTTATTCATAACCTGCGTGAGTTGTCCCAGTACGGTGAGAAGCTGATCAGCACTAGTTGTATCTCTAGATCCACAATAATTATCTTGAGCAGGACGGCAATCCCTACACGGAGTTCGTGCATTGATACGGTTTCCATTCCTTCCACTAGGCGCCATTTCTAAACAATGGCATAAACTAGATTAGTTTATGAATCAAAATACATAATTCCATACTTGTTAAACACTTTACATAAATTGAACTATTTATGGATATAATCCATAATCATAAAAAGAAACATTTTCTTGGTGGAAGTATGTACTCATAACCCTTCATAGTGGTTTGTAAATAAAATGAGAATTATCCTAAGCATATCCCTCGGGAGTGTCGTAACCAAGAGTACAGCAAGGCCCGTTGTCGTGCACCAGTTCCCGTTCGAGTCTAGCTCAAAGAGGTGTTTTCGGGTTTTACCCCTAGGAACATCTGTGCCAGAGCCGCCTCTACCTGCTCGTATCCAGACATGGATGTATTGCTCGGAAAACTCACAAAATCTCTACAATACCCAAATTCTAGGAAGTTCTTCTATACTAATCCTCAAAGTTCATCTTAGGTCTACGTGCTCTAATCAGAGTTTATCTAAATCTAGCTTCCAAGGTTTGTACTAAACTGCCTCTGATACCAACTGTAACGCCCCGACCCCAGCTACCCAGAGTCGGTGCATTACTTCGTAACATTGGCATGATCACAAAAGATCAAGTCTCGAAAGACTGATTAGTTTAGTAGCCTTGGAAACACTAGATACATTCATAAGTCTTACATTACATCATAAAGTGAAAAACTAATAACAAAGTCTTCATAGTTTACACTCATATCCTCTTCTGACTATCCCTGCAGGTCATTCATAAAATAATTCTTCACATCCTGGAAAATATTAAAACATTGAAAGGGGTGAGCTCAGATGCTCAGTAAGGATAACAATATTGCGGAAGCTTTCATAAATAAACATAAAAATTTAAGGCAATGTATAACTAAAACAAAAGCCTTTTAAACTTGAACATCAACATAATATGGCAAAAGTAAAATGAGATAATGCCATTCACTTCATCACATGGATATTCTACTGGTCGAATAATCAAATGCAATATCAATAACCACTTTCATAATGATGGAATGCATAATGCCAGACTATCATAACCACGTAGTCAAGGCCTCGTGCCAAGACCACAAATAAGATTTTGTCAAGGCCTCGTGCCAAGACACTAGTTTGTCTCATGAGACCTGCCGATGCATCGAGGAGCTATAGCGGGCTCCACCGGTCACTTATTAAGTCCAATGCATTCCTCATATGAATAGGTTTAAACATATCATAAACCATAACATAATCGTATCACATAAAACATGCATAAAGGAAACATAACATTTCCACATTTCAATCACAAGATATCAATACAACACATTGATATAGTAAAAATTCTTTCAAAACCATTTTCAATACCAAAATAAAAGAATGTTAAAACTTTGTATTTATTTTTCATTAAAAAAGTGATGGATTGTAAAGGAAGCCGAAACTCAAATAATGGTCACGGCGGCGGAGAAGTCATTGTCGCCGCATAAGTACGGAAAGAAAAACATTCCCTTTTGTCGTTTAGCAAAACGCTTCGTATAAAAAGATTCCTTTTGTACAAACGTAAAAGTCAAAGGGGTTTATACACCGTATAAATGAAAATTGTGTATAAAACCAAATATGCCTCAATGAAAGGAGATTGAGACGAAGTACTTTAAAAGATAATTTTTAAATAAAATATATCTATTATGTGTATTCACTATAGGTACACATAAAGAATGTAAAAATAAAAGATAGGACATAATAATATCATGACATAATTTGAAAGTAGGAGATTAACCCAAAGAATGGAAGTTTGGTTATGAAGTTCCCTTACCTTGTGTCCGACTTGACTCAACCATTCTTTAACCTCCTGAATAATAAACTAGAGTTAATATCTACCTTATTAAGAACCATTTTCAATTTCGTTATCCTTTTTATATCACGTATTACAATATTATGAATATTATGTAATTATTTAAGTTAATAACGGTCGTTTTGTCGATCTTTGGTAACTTGAGTCAACAATAAACTTCTTATAATTACAAGTTGTTCATGTGGTAGAATATCCATTATATCCAGAATTATATTCATGATTTAGATGTCATATATATCTTATATATCCAGTATATACATTCATTTATAATATTACGTAACATTTAGAGGTAAGAAATGAAATGCACCGTTCATGGAGACGGTAAGCCGTACGTACGCATGAACGCTACTTTCATTTCAATTTCATATTTAATGGAACAAAATCATAATTATATAAAGGTATAATATATTTCTAGTATAATATCATATATAATATCATTTACTCCATCCTTTATACATTCCACATATGGCATTAACGATTCACATCACTTTGAGGGGGCGGTAGTCCGCACTTCCTAAAATGAAATTATCGCGTTTACCCATAATGGAAATCATAAAGTATGCCATAAATGAGAAATACCGAAGCATAAGGAAAACATAAACATAATATATATATCATATATGAAAATAGTGTCATCAAAATGGCCACCATTATAGGTGTTAAAAGAATTTGAACAATCATCGTTTCGGGAGGCATAATTTCGCCATCCACGGAAACCGTATGTTCTTTAACCATTTGATGTAGTTGTGTGAGATTTTAGCTCAAATAAATCTTATAACAACATCCTAGTATATTGAAGATACTGGTGTTGTTACAAAAGAAGTAAATAAAAAGAGTTTAGGGGGTTGGAGAAACAAAATAAAACAAATGAACATGAGAGAATGAATTACCTTTAAAAGTGTAACTCTTTTTGGTTTGAGCCTAAAGGCTTCCTTTGAAAGGATTCTGCCCAATGAGAATCCTCTAGGATGAGGAGAGGGATGTGGAGAGAGTAAATGGGCAGGGGTTGACCGAGCCAATGGCTTTATAAGTGTGTGAAATGAGGTAGAGGTGGGGGCCTTTTATAAGAGGAGAGGAGGGGCACTTTTGGAAAGTAAAGAGATATTACTTTCTTTGAAAATGTGTTTCGGTTTTAAAAAGTCCCACATTGATATAATTCGTGGATAAGGTGATGTGGCTTCGAAATCCACTCATCCAATTGGTTTTGGCCATGTGTAGGTTTTAGAGTTTTCATTATCATTCCATTTTATTTAAATCGTCAAATAATGATGTCATCGCTGCATCATTATTATGTCATATATACATTAATTTATTTAATGTCTAAAAATTATAAAAAAATACTATGATGTATGAAATCTTTGTATCTTTCCAATGACTATTTATAATCAAAATTTGGACTTGTATAACCCCACTTAAAAATTGTTTTAGTAAAAAACTTTATGTTAGTATCATTTTCACTTTAACATTAAATAAAAAGTAATTTATGTCATTTCCCAACAAAAGTGGATCCATGGGGTCCCCAAGTTGACCCATGGCTTGTCTTGGTCGGCCATGATACAACCAATGAGGTTGGGGCATGTGTCTAGGTCATTTAATATTATTAAAGTATTATTTATACCTTAAACTACCCTAATTACCACTAATCGCGATTAAGAACTTAATAAGTTACTATTCACCAAAAAATTATTATAATCTTATTGAACCAAATTTTACATACTAATGACAACCATGTATGTCGGATTTTCAAAATTCAATACACATTAGTGGTAAACTTTCATTTAACTGAAAAATCAGTTTGCTTGATTACCACTTAGTGGTTTCACTATTCATCAAAAATTGAAGTTTTCCAAAATAAGGCCAAAATTTCACCCTAAGCTATAATTGATATTCCGAATTAAAAAATGATGTATATTTTACAAAATTACAAACATATAAGTTGCATTAAATAATTTTATAATTAATTCCCGCTGTTACAACAAATAGCGTGTTTTTAAGAAACAATTTATATCAAAAGATTGGCAATTGTTTATGTCCAATTTCAATGTTAAATTAATTCTAATGACCACCATTGGATAAAATGGTAAAAATATATTCTAATTATACTCTAAAACCACTAAATAGTATAATTTATCACTATAAATTATTTTGATTAAAAAAGTTGTTTTAAGTATTTTTCACTATTCATAAAAATTTTGAAGTTCTCAGAAAATTACAAAAAATTCAACATAGGCTAATTTCAATATTAGGAATACAAAAATGAAGTCCATTTTGAAATATAAAATTTCTATAATTTTAAAAAATGGTTATTATTATTCATAACGACTACTTTGATTAGTTTCGGTGTGTTAGAACTCGAACTTGCGTACAATGCAAGCTATTGCATTATTGAAAGAGAGGCGTATCATGGAAGCTCGGGGTGTTACAAAAATGTAATTGAAACTGATAAAAATATTTTACGTTTTTCATTAATAAGTTCATATATAAGTATAATACACTAATGGTGTGTCAATTTAACAAATGAAATCACTACATATAGTAGATGAATTAAAGGTATAGTAAATATTCACCATTTATTCTAGGTTAACCCCCATTTCTCTCTATATACACCATTCTTCAAAACAATGTTCAAAAGATTTCATGTTTAGATGATATCTAATTAAATTTCCTCATAATTAAAATCCAATAAATGAGCATTGGCATTTTAATTAGGATTTATTTTTTCTTATAAACTGTATAACATCGATGAAAATCATTAGTGATGTTAAAACTCTACATTTTACTAGGTTTATCAATAAAGATCCTGTTTATATCTATATTAATTCTATAAATTTATAGGGTCAGATATTCCAAAATTGTTCTATATGAATTTTAAATTTTCCAACCACTAATTTGGTCTTTTAATCTGTTATTGAACTAAAATAAGGTTTTTTAAGGTCATTCATGATTTGGGATCTGCTCGGGGGCACCGCTGGCTTCGTCTCGCGGTGGGGGGTTCATCTTAGCGTGTGGATTCGCGGTTTCTCTCGTGGTGGCGGTGGGTTTGTCTTGGTGTGTTGATCGGGCTGTGATCTCTTATGACGGCGGGGGTATTTTCTCTACGTGGGGCTTCACGATCTCTCGAGGTGGTGGCGGGTTTTCCGTGGCGTCTTCGTTCGGGCCGATATTTCTCGCGATAGCAGTGGGTCTTCACTTGGGCAGGGATCTCACGCGGCGGCGATGGGTGTTTCTTCATGGTAGTCACTTGGGTCGGGATCGTTTTCAGTAGCGGTGTAATGATTCTCTATGGTTTCATCTCTCCGAGGCATTCCGTCGTCGTTGAGGCTCGGTGAGGTTGGTGCCACTACTCCTTGATGGTGAAACAGAGGTTTCCGGTGCTGCTCTGGCCAGTTCTGCAGTGCTTCGGTGGAGGAGGCTCCTCTGTATTGGTTATTGCAAGGTTTGATATGATTTTAATTTGGTGATGTTGGGTTTATGCACTCTGGATGGATCTGGTTTTTGGACTGTCCTGTTTCAACTATAATGGTTCATCTCGACACACTTAATGTCATCATGAGGCATGTGCCAGAACCTGTTGAGGAGCATCGCGGTTCTGTTTGAATTAGATCCATGCCCAGAGTGGCGTTTCTATTTCAGGAAGACCTTGATACCCTCACCAGGGGCGTTTCTCTTTGAATGGGGTTGGGTCAGTGTGTCCTAGGTGATGCTGACTTGATCTCCTATTTTTTGAACAACCTTCTGGACTTCTGTGGATGCATTGGAGAGAGTGTCTTGAGGAGGATGGTGGATTTGGTCTAGGATGGTCATTGTTAGAGGTTCATTGTTTTTTTATGGTTGAATATGGAGTTGGTCTAGGTTGCTCTTTTTTGGAGGTTCTTTGGTTTTCTTGATGGTGGAATGTTTGTGAGATCTGTTGGTATAGTGATGCACCCGGACTCGACCACATGGATCTGACTCCAGAAGAGCTTCCAAAGCTTCTGTTCATCATTACAGTGCTTTACGGATTTGGATGTTTGATATCGTATGGAATATGCCATCGGATTGGGCCTGTTCTTTGACATAGGACACCTTCTTTCCGTTCAGCCTTACATCGATGAATATCTTTCCATGACCATTTGCTGGGGAGGGGTTACTTCGTGTTGTTAGTTTGGTTTGTTTTGCTTGACATTCAGGTTGTGAAATGTTTTATGTCACTGATGTCTTTGGGTTCCCCCTAATTCCTTTAAAAGGGGGTGATGTTTTCAATAAAATAAAAAATTTAAGGCCTTCGGGCCATTGGATGGAATATTACAACACAAAACTCATTAAAACTCCCAGAATATGATGTGATATTCTTCATTATAGTTTATTTTTCAATCAATAACCAGATCAACAAAATATTAGTGACTTATTTTATGTATACCTTTATAATATCATAATGTAATCTTCTCAAATTATCTCAAAATTATGAAAAGTTACTGCATGATCCTCTAGTAATAGTGTAAGCCAGAAAAACCTTACAAAATAGCTTTACACTAATTTTTTTAGAAAAAAATATTTCATTTATAATTCCCACATCACAACATTTTAATATTATGTGTCAATACATGTTTCTTGAGCCTATGTTTTTAATGAACCTATGTGTTCTGGAGGGACCATGGTCTCTTTTAAGTCTTCTCCAAGTATCTCAAAATCTAGTGTTCGATTAATTATAAACTAAAACACTTGATTCTGACAATAATTGGCAAAAAACAACAATTACACTAATCTAGGAATCATAGTTCCATACTTCTATCATTTAATTATAATTAACAATAAATTGGAACCTTATTTCCAACCACCACTATTCAGGATCTTTATTACACAAAGTAATTTAATTGTAATATAAGATAATAAATTTGTGTTGTTTTTCTTTTTTCCATTTGATTTATAATTTCATTTATTTTACAAATCATATGATGTTGAATTTATTAAAGTATAATTTTTTTGAATCAATTATGTGGTTAATGATCATTTTTTCAGTGAAAGTGAAACTAAAAACATATAACATCTACTATGGGAATGGAAAAACATTTATTAATCTCATGAATACCTTATTGTACATCTTTCAAAATAAATTTCATTAAAATGGGGTTTCATGAATTCATTGACTGAAACATGATATATTGTAGATCATGTTACAATTTGTCAACTATTTTTTTTACTTTATTTATTCCTCAATAATAAATAGGAACTATCATACCTTGGAAGAGTATATAGGTCATTCTAATGTACTCAGAGAATTCATAACTAATGAATTTATGTTTGAGGAAAAAACACATTTGTCATGGAAAAATGTTATCATTAAAAATATGATTTTAAGATATAAATGAAAATATTTTTGTTCATTATGAGTTCTCTACTAATCTATTGTTTCCACTTTCATGGTGATCCTGGTATTGGGATTTTTGATTCCACAACATTTAAACATGAAACCTATTAGAAAAAACCATTAGTTTCCTTGTGAAAAATAAGTCTACTTTAATTATTTTCAAAAATATTACCTTGTATTCCAAGGGACCACATAATATACATTCACTTAATTATTCTTTTGGGTACCAATAGACTATAGTAAAATATAAAATAACATCCAAGATTTTTGTATGATTTATCCTTCTATAATATTAGTATGTGATGTAATTGAATGAAATGATTCTCATGTGATCCACATCAAAAATATTAATGATTTATTCCATTAATATAGAATATTATAAAAAAATTATTTAAATAATATTATTACGATAATATATATTGAGCATATATATTAATTTAAGTATTGAATAAATACAACTAAAAAAATACGCCATACTTTAAATATGTATTCTCTTTATCTCACATGATAATAATGAATGGGATATTCCCTAATGACTGCTTTTTATATGATACAAATTAATATGTTGTAATAGAATAATTTTATATAGTGATATGAGTTTAAATTGGTTCCAATATAGTATAATATTCCTATAAGTTCATATCTTGATGCTACATTTCCCCAAAGATTCATGGTCTTTCATATGAAGTGGTAAAATGTCCAACTAACATAGTATTCAGTATCTCCAATGTAGGATATCTTTTAATGATAACAGTATATGAGATGTAACATGAGAGGATGTCTTATTCATTCATATGATTCCCAAAATCATAAAGAAATTAACAAATGAATTATAACACATTAGTTAATGTTCATACCACTAAGTATTTCCCTATGAATCATTATTAAACAATTTTATTTAAATATTAGTGGTTTGTGCATGCATTCTTCATTCGGGGTCAAGAATATAAAAAAAAATTTCTCTCACAACAATCCCCATTTTTCTAGAGAGTAATTTTCCGGTCATGGAGGTTAGTGGATTCTACTTATTCAACTACTGATTCAGTATGATCTCATGAATACCTCCAAAGGTAGGAGGATATCATCTACCACTATATTAATATTTATCAACCACATTGAACAAGAATAAAGATGTAGAATATGTATATTTGGTGTATGATATAATTTTTTTATTCATAATTTATAGTATTTAATATTTTATTTTATTTTATCATATTAATTGAGATCCCTTGAGTTTTGGTTTTAAAATAACATTATTTATAATGATTAATTTTTTCATCCCCCTAGAAATCATAAAATTGTATCAAATCCTCCATTCATTGAGATTCATAAAAATATAGTCCCTGAATATTTAAGAACAACTTAAAGCACTCTATCGAGTGGTGTCTTTCATAATAGAAAAACTAGGTTGTCATAAGACTATAAAATGGAATTTTACAAGGAACGAAAACCACCATTTTTAGATTAAATTTTTAACACTTCTATTTCTGAACATGATGCTAAGAGATATTGAATTTAAAATAGATATGTTAACATCACCACACCATGTGAGAAGTCATGGTCTACTCATAATGGCATAAATATATTTTATGGTTATTACATTGTGGTCAAGGCCTATGTATATTTTCACATTAACACATTTTTTTCAACAATGAATGACTACAGGTATCACCTCAATGTAGAAAAAGATCTGTTGTGTTGAAAAACAATGAAATTATATATTTCCACATTTCTTCATTATGAATTGAATCTGTCACGACCCGAAAGTACCTGGGCTCGAGCCGAAACTACCCCAAGCCCACCTCCATAAGCCAGGGGCTGGCGACAAGCACCGAAGGCTAAATAACTCGGGGAGACCTTTGCCTGAATACCTGTACATACACACACAACCCACTCAATGCAGAAGTGCAGAGAAAAAGGAAAAGTAAAGTACTAACTGTAATAAATAAACCACAAATTGAATCGATGTCTAAACAGTACAAAGCAAGTGTTGAAGGTAAACTGAAAAGAAAAGGGAAAAACACTCTCCAAACCATAAAAGTGCCACAACCCGACAACAGGTAAAAAAAAGAAAAACAACTGGGAGATTCCCACACCTAGACCCCAACTATGACCACCACACATGGTCCATGATCCTGAATACCTAAGCTCCTACGATGTCATAACCATCTTGTCCATCATCAGAAAGGGCACACCAAGTGCGGGAAAAGTACAAGTAAGGGTGAGTATAAAAATACTTAATAGGATTCCCCGAAGGCTCGAGAGAGCAAAAAATGAGGTAATGAAGAGGTGGGAAATAGATCGAACATGGAAAAGTAATGGAGTCCAAATGATAGTGCAGTAAAGAGTACACTAGAGTATCAGCTCAACCCATCAAGAGAAAGTAAGGAGGCTCATCCTATCACAAGGAGCTATAAATGGTGAGAAGATGAAATTCCCATAGTGTCTTGACTACCTTTAGTAGGAGAGTAGACTCGTCCAACCATAAGAAGCTAGACAAGGAAAGCACCTGGAATACCTCGCGTGTCTTCGCCTCTCCTAGAAGGAGAGTAGCCAAAACCCAAGGGGTGGGTACTGGAATAAGGTATACCTAAATATATATGCTATGTCAAGAAACCCGAACAATATCATAAGGGGATCTCCATCCTGTAGCTCATCCCAAGAAAGTGAGCACCCAACAGTCCTGGAAGTAATCACCATCGATGCCCAGCATCTTACCCATCTGCCCCTAACTGAAAGTTAAGGGGCTCAAATCACCAGAAATTGACACTATCCGCATTGGGCGGCATTGACTTACCTGCACGGTTTTAGGTCGCGTCTCAAGGATGCATCTTGGTGGGGGAAAGCGCCCCTCGTACTTGAGAGTTATGGGGAAAGTCAAACCACACTCTCCACTATCACACATTCGGGAGGTCCTCAAGTCAAAGATATCAAACTGCTGACCCGTACAACCAAGGTTCTCGCTCCATTAATCACGGAGAAAAGTCACAGACTAGCCTAGTAGAAATGACTGATTCTGAAAGAAGTCATCAGGTAACCCACTGCCCAGCCCTGCTGGAGGGTAAACTCTAAGAGGTCGTTGGGTGACCCACTGCCTAGTCTCTACAGGGGGGTAGACCCTAAGAGGTCGACAGGTGACCCACTGACTAGTCTCTGCTAGAGGGTAGACCTGGAATAACTCAACAGGCGACCCATTGCCCAGTCTCTACTAGAGGATAGTCCTGGAAAAAGTCGACAGGCGACCCACTTCCTAGTCTCTGTTGGAGTGTAGACTTGGAAGAAGTCGACATGCAACACAAATACGAGTCTCTGCTAGAGGGTAGACCTTGAAGAAGTCGACAGGCGACCAACTGGCCAGTCTCTGATGAAGGGTAGACCTGGAATAAGTTGAAAAGTGGCCCCTTGCCCTGTCTGTACTAGATTTTAGACCTGGAAGAAGTCGATAAGTGACCCACTGCCCAGTATCTACTGGAGGGTAGACGTGGACGAATTTGACAGGTGACCCACAACCCAGTCTCTACTGAAGGGTAGACCTCAAAGAAGTCGAAAGGCGACCCACTTCCCAGTCTCTGTTAGAGGGTAGACTTAGAAGTAGTCAACAGGTGACCCACTACCCAGTCTCTTCTTGAGGGTAGACCTAGAAGAAGTCGACAAGCAACCCACTGCCCGACCCTGCGGGAGGGTAGACTTAGAATTGCTCTGGCCATCCCTACTAGAAACAACGTCCTGAGTATAGGATCTGTGCCCATGTTATGCATTGGTCACACCGAATCCTCAACATTCTACCACAGAACATGAAGGGACATGATACTGAAAGGCCACATGGCTAAAGGTAAAAAGGGAAACCCAAACAACTCCGCTGATCACACTATCAAGAACAGATCCAAGGGAAACCACTCGACCCTGTTGTTCTAAACCATCATGAATAAGAGTACCCTCTACGTTGAAAGAGGTCAAAGATATGTAAAGCAGAACATGACACACACAAGGGGCCCAAACGACATGTGTCCCTATGTCATCTCCAAACCACAAATACAAATGTTCCCGGGTACAACTAAAAAATGTACATCCAAGCATTTCTGTATACTCCCAGAGTATACCACATTTCCATCCCAAAGGCTATCATGCACAAGGCACCCAAGGTCAATGAAAAAAGGGCATAATGAAACTTTTCCAACCTGCTTCCTCCATGCCCCTAGCACGGCCAACCACATCTATTCAAACATCAAGTTCACTCACACGGGAGTGAAAGCGATCACACGCCAAGGGTTCTCTACAAATACTGCAGGAAGAACCACCACCGGTACACCTTTCATGCTTCCACATTTAATGAGATCTTGAACGAGTCTTTGTACATCCAAACGGATCATTCCATTGTAATCTATGTAGAAGAACATGTGAGATACTGTTAACATGCCTCACACAGATATCTGACAGAAAACTCATCCAACACCGCTTTATGCCCAAACGGTGTCACGTGGTCCTGAGCCATGGCCTCGAAAATAGTCGGTTGCATCACAAAATTGCGATTCCCGTGGGAAGACACATCAAATTGACAGCTCAATCGAGTGAAACAGATATCCAGAGAAAAGGATGCATTTCATCGTACTGCACACAAGCGGTGATTCGTGGGACCTTCATCTCAGACCAAATGTGCAAAAAATGGATTGCACCCTTGCGATCCTCTCGAAAAAGTTCACAAGATTGACTAATCACATGTCCAAAACGGACACCTGGTGATAAAGATAGAAATCACCGCCTACTCCCAAAATGGCCCTCGTGGGGCCCACATCAGCATGCCGAACTAAAGTGGGTGGATTTTTCTATTTCAATGCCCTCGTAAAAACACCCAAAATCGACTACTCGCACGCCCCAAACAGACGTCTGATGAAAAATTTGTTAAACGCAGCTTGCAGCTTAAAAGATAGGTCATGGGGCCCACACCTCAACTCCGACATCAACACCCGAAAACCCTTTGGCAATCTTCATCCTGATGCCAGGGTTGCAACGATGCTCAAAATGGACAATGGATGTGTTCGCGCCATCCAAAAAAATAACCCCGAAAAAATGCCAAAATACTTAAAGGCATGTCATGCCACCGAGGCCCCCGTCTCAGAAATTAAAAAATTTTTAGACCATCTCGAAACGTCCGTCTCGATCCAAGGAACTCGTCACCGCAGACTGCAAGCGAATCCGATTTATGGTTTTCAAATTAAGAGTGTTTTAGATTTTAAATGGACCGAAATGAGTTGGCCAGTCCGGTTCGGTCGGCCCACCCGTTCCCTAAACCGGTGGTCCGCGGTTCACTGCGCGGACCGATTCGAACCGCTCGGACTAGCTTGGCTGGTCTGGTCTCTGAGTGGACCCGTGTTGTACGGGTCCTATCTGCCAACCGAGGTCATAGGACCCTGGTCCTTAGTGTCGTCGTTCCCCAGCGATGACCCGCTGACCCAGCGCCTATGCAGCCCGCGACCACCGGCCTCCATCGCTCGCGCTGACCCCGCTAGCCCGACCGGCTCTCACTCGACCGCTGACATCACCTCACCCTACTATTGATCACTTCAGAACACCCGACCAATCATGCCCGCTCGCCGCTTCCACTATAAACCTCTGGCCAAATGCGCTCCCTGACATAGCCGCTCGCCGCAGCCAGCTGCCCCACTACTGTGAACCGCCGGTCCTCCGTGCGGATCCGTTGGACCGGCCTGAAACCCGCCGAAAACCCCCAATAAACCTCCAAAACCAGCTTTCTTCGTCGGACGACTGTGATCACCTCGGAGCTCGGATTCAAAATCAGAAGGATGTGTCAGATAGCTCCGAAAATTTACTTCACAAATATGGGATTTTCTCAAAGATCAAACAAAATTTTGACACTATAATTCAAGATGAAAAAGGGTTCGGAAATTAAAACGCAAAAAAAAAACTCCTGCCTACAAGGGTGTAGCCTAACGCTTTGTCGTCAATCCGCCTTTTCCGTAGCTGAAATCTACTTGATTGGAGAGGGAGGAGGAGGGATTGAGGAGAATATCTTTTTGAGAGGGTTTCGCTAGAGGAAGAACAAGGGGGGGGGGGTGAGAGAGATGTGTTTAGGTTTAAATAAGGAAAATAAATTAATTAAAAAATTAATTAATTTAAAACCCCCAAACAACCCGCATCTGAAACTTTTGACGGGGTCAAGGTTAAGCCTACCCTAGGGTAAAGACCACCTACCGAGCCCAATGGAGGTCTAAGAATTTCAATCCGAGCCTCCATTCGAATGTTATAAAATTTAACGTCTGAAGTTGCTAAATTAAAAAAATGCCACTAGCAGCATTTTTCATAGAAGGCTCGCACCTGTGAAATTTACACCACTCCTAGAGTAAACGAAATGTTCTAGACTCAATGAGTCTCTCAGTTTTCCCATCTGAGAAACCTTTTAAGAGATACTTGAGTTTAACCATTAAACGAAAAAATTAATTATTATATTTATCCGTTTAACATTCCGTTAACAGGTGAAGGGTCCCAACATCCTGCGCCAACATGATTTATGTCGTTACTAGGGTAGAAACCCAATTTTGGACCCATACGTACTCTCAGATTTAGGATTAAAGTTACCGTTTAGGATTTATCCCTTTTATTTGGTGTGCTCAATGTGAACGCACTGAAAATTTAATTCTAGCCACATAGGGGCTCAGAATCGCACGCTGTGTAATGGTGATGATCTGGAATAACATCAAGAATATTCAAAAGTATTTTATAGAAAAAATAGGGTTTCTAAATTATTCCTTCTTCAAGATTTTCATCCCTGAAAAGAAAAATTAGGGGAATAACTCAGGGAACTAAGCCCACCCGTGGCTCTCCCGTACCCAGAAGAACAATTGCACAGTCCTGCGTCACCGCTCATAGACCAAAGTATTTGATTTATTCACGTGAGGTCTTCCCTTGTTGATGACATATATAGGAGCACGCAAAATTCTTCTCAGGTAAGCCACGCAGGAGACATCGTGCCGCAACTCCAGACTTTGGGGTTAGGGCAAGGTGGTATGGAACCTCACCATCCCTTTTCACGGTCTCAAATAGCCCGATGGCCCTCAGGGGTAGCTCACCTCCCAGGCCAAACCCCTATGTCACACGGCATGACTGGAATCACCGTTTGGACCTAGGATGAAGCCCGATGATTCCCTCAATCAGAATATCCATATGGTAAAACACTAAAAGGATATCTGATCGTGCAGGTTTTTACAGTCGATGTCCCACGACCCAGACTCTCTTACTTTCTTGGAGAGTGAAAGAGTCGACACAATGGAATAAAGGAAAAGGACTCATGCCTTTTACCCTACTAACACAGGGTTACACCAATGCCCCACACCACCCTAGTAACAAATCAAACAAGGAGAAGGGAGAAAATCATTTCACACACAGAGCCAAACAATTATACTATAAAAAGTAGAAGAACTGTACAACATACCTCTTATCACCTCTTACTCTGTAGGATCGTAGACATCCAAATCTCACGGCTATATGTGGTCCCAACTGTCAGCTCCCAGAGCCTGACATGGACCGCCTGGTTGTGATGGGAGGACCACGTAAGGTCGTCCTCCACTTCCAGCTCCTCTCACTCCTCTACAAGCACCACCTCTTTGGGAGTTACTCTGATCACAGTGCTACCTCTGTCGTGGTGGTTCACCTGCTTCCTGTTCGATATTCTCAGCGTGCCTGGTCAGGCAGTCCCATGCCATGTGACCTCTCCCATCGCAAGCATTGCACTAGAACTCTCTGGGCTATCTTGGTGCCCTCTGGCGCCATAGTGGTGTACGACCACATCTCCAAAATCGACGGGTGAAAGGCCATCTGCGTCGAGGTTATGTTTGATGATTCCTACAAGATGTGGCATATGTCTCGGCACCATCGTTCCTACTGCCACCATCAACAATAAAGCATGACAGGATGCTCTCTGTCACCAACGCCTGCTCTAGCACCCCGACATATGTGGAAATTCCCAAGGGTACTATGAAAGCTTGAATCTCTCTGCGGAGACCCTGGTCAATCTTTCGCGCTCAGAAGTTGTCATCGTGGACCAAGTCCAGGTAAAAACATGCACAGTCTGTGAAACTAGTCGCATACTCAGTCACCATCATCCCTCCGTACCAAAGCTACAGGAACTCCTGGATCTGAATGGAGCATAAGTAGGAGGGGTAAAACTTCTCTCGAAACAACAACTGAAAGTTGTCCCACAAAAGCAACGACTCATCAAGAAACTGAGTCACCAGACTCCACTAATGCCCAGCTGCTCCATGGAAAAGGCTTGCGACCATAGCCACCATAAGATTTTTTGGCCTATGCACAAGCCTGAATAGGCGAACCACTGTCTCAATTCAAACCTCTACTGCTTGAGGGTCTGGATCACCAACGAACCTCAGCAGTCTCTGTCATTGGAACTCATAGAGCGCACACAACTTGTGCCCAAGCTCAGTCTACTCTATTGAAGCTATCTCCTACTCACCAAGTGGAGGAGATGCTACCAGCCCACCTGAAGAAAGGGACTTGCATGATGGTTCCTAGATTGAGGCCTCATAGATCACAAGGTCGTCGTCACAAACCAAAGCTGGTATCATGGCTGGCTGTCTTCATGGAGACATTTTGAATTTTATCAAGGAGTTATGTGGTAAGATTAGTATATATTCATATAACAATAACAACAATGGGAAGCTAAATCAAGAAGGACAGTCAAAGACTCAATCATATGTGATGCACAAACCAATTTCCCTGAAACAAGTGTCTCAGTATGATGAGTCGACAAGTATGTTATCCAGGTCCTGGTGAATGGATACGTCGGCGGCCGCACCATCACTGGGCTCCCTGGCCTAAGAGATGCGCTCAAGACATGTTGACGTTGTTTCCCTAGATCCCAGCCAATTCTTTTTTAGGGACGTCAGAACAACGACCCAAGGAACAAACCACCACTGATTCCACATTGTCATGACTCGACCCCACCCTGGCTCGATCTGCAACTACCCCAAGCCCGCATCCATATGTCAGGGGCTGGCGACAAGTGCCGAAGGCTAAACAACTCAGGGAAGCTTTTGCCTGAGTACCTATACAAATAAACGCATCCCACTCAATGCAGAAGTGCATAGTAAAAGGAAAACTAATGTACTAACTGCTATAAATAAACCACAAAGTGCATCAACCTCTAAATAATACAAAGAAAGTGCTGAAGGTAAACTAAAAAGAAAAGGGAAAAACATGCACCCAACCAGAAAAGTGCCACAACCAGGCAACAGGTATACAAAAGAAAAACATCTAGGGGAGTCCCAAACCTGGAGCCCAATAACAACCACCGCATGTGGTCCAAGCACCCAAAATCCTAATCTCTTCTGACGTCATGACCAACCTTTCCATCGTCAGTAAGAGCACACCATGTGCGGGCAAAGCCCAAGAAGTGGTGAGTATAAAAATACCCAGTAGGATGCCCTGAAGACTCGAGGGAGAAAAAAAGGAGGCACTGAAGAGGTGAGCAGTAGATCAAACAGGGAAAAGAAAAGGATTACAACCGAGAGTTCCGTAAAGAGTATAGTAGAGTATCATCTCAACCCAACAAGAGAAAGGAAGGTGACTTGTCCTATCACAAGGAGCTAAAAATGGGGAGAAGATAAACTTCCCATTGAGTCATGACTAACTTTATCAGGAGAGTAGACTCGTCCAACAACGAGAAGCTAGACACGAAAATCATGTGGCATACCCCGCGCTTATTCGCCTCTCCTAGAAGGAGAGTATCCAAAACCCAAGGAATGGGTACTGGAAACATGTATACATGAATATATATGCTTTGTCAAGAAACCCGAACAAGATCGTAAGGGGATCTCCATACTGTAGCTCATCCCAAGAAAGTGAGTAGCCAATAGTCCCAGAGGTAAACACCATTGATGCACAACATCCTACATGTCTGCCCCAAACTACATGTTACGGGGATCAAATCACCACACCTTGACACTATCTGCTTTGGGCGGCACTAACTTGCCCGCACAGTTTTAGGTCGTGTTACAAGGACATGTCTTCGTGGGGAAATCTCCCCTAGTACTTGATATTTCTGGGGAAAGTAAAACCACACTCGTCACTATCACTTAGTTGAGATGTCCTCAAAGTCAAATCTGTCACATCGTTGACCCGTACAACCAAGGGTCCTGCTCTGGTAATCACGGAGAAATGTCATATACTAGCCTAGTATAAAGGACTGAGTCTAAAAAATTCATCGGGTAACCCACTGCCCAGCCCTGCTAGAGGGTAAACCCTAAGAGGTCGTCGGGTGACCCACTGCCCAATATCTTCTAGAGGGTAGACCCTAAGAGGTCGACAGGCGACCCACTCCAGTCTCTGATAGAGGGTAGACCTGGAATAAGTCGACAGGTGACCCACTTCCCAGTCTTTGCTGGAGGGTAGACCTAGAAGAAGTTGACATGCGACCGACTACCCAGTCTCTGCTGGAGGGTAGACCTGGAAGAAGTCGATAGGGGACCCACTGCCCAGTCTCTGCTGGAGGGTAGATCTCGAAGAAGTCGACAGGCAACCCACTGCCTAGTCTCTACTGGAGGGTAGACCAAGAAGAAGTCGACAAGCAACCCACTGCCCAGTATCTGCTGGAGGGTAGACCTGGAATAAGCTAACAGGTGACCCACTGCCTAGTATCTGCTGGAGGGTGGACCGGGAAGAAGTCGACAGGCGACCAACTGCCAAGTCTCTACTGAAGGGTAGACCTGGAAGAAGTCGACAGGAGACCCACTGCCCAGTCTCTACTAGATGGTAGACCTCGAAGAAGTCGACATGCGACCCAGTGCCGAGTCTCTACTGGAGGTTAGACCTAGAAGAAGTTGACATGTGACCCACTGTCCAGTCTCTGCTAGAGGGTAGACCTAGAAGAAGTCGACAAGAGACCCACTGCCCAGCCCTACTGGAGGGTAGACCTGGAACTACTCTGGCCATCCTTACTGGAAACAAACTCTTGAGTAGAGGATCGGTTCCCACGTGATGTATTGGTCACATAAAATCCCCAACATTCTACCAGGGAACACGAGGGGACGTGATAATGAAAGCCCACATGGCTAAAGGAAAAATGGAATCCCAAAAAACTCCACCGATCACACAGTTGAGAACAGTTCCAGGGAAAACCACTTGACCCTATTGGTATAAACCATGGTGAACAGGAGGACCCTCTACATCGCGAGAGTTCAAATGTACGTAAGTAAGAACACAACACACACAAGGGGCCCACACGACGTGTGGACCTATCTCATCTCCAAACCATGAACACAAACGTTACTGGGTACAACTACAAAATATACTTCCATGAATTTTGGTATACTCCCAGAGTATACCACATTTCCAGCCCAAAGGATATCGTGTATACGGAACCCAACGTCAAAAAGAGAGAGTGTAACATAACTTTTCCATCCTACTTCTTCCACGACCCTAGGATTTCCAACCACATCTCTTTAAACCTAAACTTCACTCACACGGGAGTGAGCACGATCACACGCCAATGGTTCTCTGCAAACACTGCAGGAAGAACCACCACCAATTACCTTTCAGGATTCCACATTAAATGAGATCTTGAATGAGTCACTAAACATCCAAACGGATCGTACCATTGAATTCCTCACGAAAAAACATGCGAGATACCGTTTACTCACATAAAACAAACATCTGATGGAAAAGATTTCCAACACTACTTTATGCTTGAACGACGTCCCGTGGTTCCGACCCTTGGCCCTGAAAACAGTCGGGTGCATCCCACCATTGTGATCCCCTCGGGAAGACATGTCAAATTGACTGTTCACTTGAGTGCAATGGATATCCATAGAAAGAGATGCATTTCATCGTACTGCACACGAGCGGTACTTCGAGGGACCCACATCTTGGTCCTGAAGCATGATGAACGAATCACACCATTGCCATCCTCTCAAAAAAATTCACAAGATTGTCTAATCACTTTTCCAAAATAGAAACCTGGTGGATAAAGATAGAAATCACCCCTAACTCCCAAAACGGCCATCGTTGGGCCTGCACCATCGTGCATAACTAAAGTGGGCGGATTTCACCATTGCATTGCCATCGTAAAAACACCCAATATCGATTTCTCACATGCCCCGAATGGACGTCTGATGAAAAAGTTGTAAAACACTGCTAGTAGCATAAGAGGATGGTCATGGGGCGAACGCCACAACTCTGGCATCAATGCCCAAAACCCCTTTCTCCATCTTCGTCTTGATGCCAGGGTCTCAACGCCATCAACAATGCTCAAAATGGACATCAAATGTGTCTGTGCCATCTAAATCAATACCCCTCGAAAAAGTCCAAACTACTTAAAGGTGTGTCACGCCACCGAGGCCCCCGTCTCTTGAATTAAAAATTCCTGAGACCCTCTCAAAACGTCCATATCGATCCAAGTAACTCTTCGCCATAGACTACACGTGAATATGATTTATGGTTTGCAAATTATGAGTGTTTTAAATTTTAAACGGACCGAAATGGGTGGTCCAGGACGGTTCGGCTGTCCCACCATTTCCATGAACTGGCGATCTGCGGTTCACTGTGCAGTCCACCCCAAACTGCCTGGAACGGCTTGGCTGGTCCGGTCTCTGAGTGGTCCCACGTGGCACGAGTCCTATCTGCCAACCGAGGTCACAAGACCCCCGTCCTCCGCGTCGTCGCGCCCCTGCGATGACCCACAGACCCCTCACCTCCGCACCCCGCGACCACCACCCGTCGTCGCTCACGCCATCCTCGTTGGTCTTGCCGACTCTCGCTCGACCGTCGACCTGCCTCGCCCAGCTGCTGACCACCGTAGACCACCTGGCCAACAGCGCCCGCTCGCCGCTTCTGCTGAAGAATGCCCTCCAACCATGATCCCCAACTTAGCTGCTCGCTACAGCTCGCCGTGCCACTGCCATTAACCGCCCATCCACCACGCGGAGCCGCTGGGGAGGCTTGAAACTCACAGGAAACCCCCAAACAAACTCCAAAACCCGCATTCTTCATTGAACGAATGCGATCGCCTCATAGCTTGGATTTTAAATCCGAAGCATGCGTTAGATAGCTCAGAAAAATTACTTCAAAAATATGGGATTTTCTTGAAAATCAACCTGCATTTCGACACTATAATTCAACTTGAAAGAAGGGTTTAGAATTTAAAACACAAAACAAAAACTCTTACCTGCAGGGGCGTAGCCCGACGCTTTATCATCAATCCAACTTCGTCGAAGCCAAGATCTCCTTGATTGGAGAGGGAGGAGGAGGGCTTGAAGAGGAGCTCTCCTTGAGAGGGTTTCGCTAGAGGAAGAACAAGGAGGAGAGAGGGATGGGTTTAGGTTTAAATAAGGAAAAACAATTAATTAAAAAATTAATTAATTTAAAACCCCAAAACAACCAGCATCTGAAACTCCTGACGGGGTCGAGGTTAAACCTCCCCTAGGATAAACAACACCTCCTGAGCACAACAGAGGTCTCATAATTCCAATATGAAACTCCGTTCGAAAGTTATAAAATTTGGCGTTTGAAGCCACTAAATTATAAAAATGCCCCTAGAGACATTTTTCACAGAAGGCCCGTGCCCGTAAAAGTTACACCCCTCATAGGGTAAACGACATGTTCTGGACTCAACGGTGTCCTGGGGTTTCCCATCTGAGCAACAGTTTAAGAGATACTTTAGTTTAACCATTAACCGAATAAATTAATTATTTTATTTATCTGTTTAACGTTCCGTTAACGGGCGAGGGGTCCCAACGTCCCGCGCCAACATGCTTTATGTCGTCCCTAGGGTAAACACCCCATTTTAGACCGATCCGTACTCTCATATTTAGGATCTGAATTACTGTTTAGTAGTTATGCCATTTATTTGCCGTGCCCAGTGTGAACGCACTGATAATTTAATTCCAGCCACACCGAGGCTTGGAATCGCACGTCGTCTGAAGGCGCTTTTCTGGAATAACATCAAGAATATTCGAATGTTTTTTAGAAAAACCCGCATTCTTATAGAATATAAATATTTATACATTGTTTTAAAATAATTGGAAAATAATTGGAAAATATATTTTAATATTTTTAATATTTTTTTTAAAATTTATTAGGGATAAAAATATTGGTTTATTTATTACATTATTTAATTCATTAATTATAACATCCTTACCCTTTTAATTTTCTTAAGTTGCAAGTGAATTTATAGTTTTCATTTAGTGTATTACATAAGGACACAAAAGATAGAAATGAATTCCAAGGGATTCAATAAAATTGGGGGATTGTTTTCCATTATTGAAATAAAACTACCCATCCAAAAATTTCATAAAAATGTAATACTATATGATGATTGATAACAATGTAAAAAACATGATTTAATATAATTGAGTTCAAACCCAGACTACAAAATATTAACACAATAGAAGACAAATAACATTAAATTGAAAAGCGTAAAAACCTACAAAACACAATGACACCAATCAATAATACAACACTCCCAAAATGATCCATTATCCAAATTAACAATACAACCCAAGTTCTAAAAATCATTATTAAAAAATGTGATTCTTTATCTATTCCTTTTTCTTGATGAATAATATAAACAAAATCACCAATTTTCCAAAGTAGGGGTCAGTAATGAAACTCTGTCGGTTTCTCCAAAAACACTTCCCTACTCATGCCACTAGAATAGTACAAGTTAACACATTTATATATATAAAATTTTATATAAAACCATTATAAACATTTCAAAAATATGTTTGAAATGAAAAAAGTTTCATAAAAATATTGTTTCCTAGGAAATAAATTAAATAATTCTTTAAACCATTTCACAATTCCATTTTCAAATAACCATTCCATTATTCACACACATACTCACTCATGCATGATTCTCTGATAGTTCTGTACTCATGAGTGGTTTCTCGTCTATCCACTTAGTCTTTACATAGTTCCAACCCCTTTTTTCGCAATGACACATGCCCCTTATCTAGGGTCACATCCCTTTGTACCTCAATGGTATACGCCCATTATTACTGGTTAGGTCGAAAGGATAAACTCTCAAAAAACCATTTATTCCAATACAATTTCAAATCGACCATTTAAAAACATTTCAATAAAAACATTATTTTATTAAAAAAACTCATAAAATACATATTTCCATTAATCAAACAAAAAACCTTTTCAAAACGATCAATTTAAAACCATTCTATTGAATCACATTTCAAAATAATTTTACAATTCCACAAAATACACAAACCATCACTAAATTGCATACTACCATTCTTTGAACATAACATTTTTAATCAAAATAAATCATTTTAATCCATTTTAAACTAATCCTTCAAGTTATAATAGGTGTATTCGAGAGTTAATCCACCTACCTTGGAAATTTGGGAGAAAATGTAGAATGTTAAAAAATACACACAAAACCAGGTTCAATCTCCAAAAAACTAACTTGAATCTCTGCCCCTAACATCTTTGAGAACAAATACAATCATTATTGGCATCATAAACCTTATATTTATCAAGAAGATACTAGATATAAGACACTGAGAGGGAGAAGAAATTAGATCTAAGAAATACCATGGACAACTACAACAAATAATGACATAATAAGGGAAATAGCCTTTTACACACCAAGAAATTCCTGCAGATCACTTCTGATTTGATTGTTAATGGTTTTAAAGCCTTTTGGAGGAAGAATTTTATTTTTAGGGATGATTTGTTGAAAAAATGAGGGGTCAAAACTTAATCTCAACCAAGATCCACTTTTTTAGGATATTGTATTTAAATTGTGCGTGGTTAATCGCACGGTTAGGAAAACTCTATATTAACCATGTATTAGCCTATATATCAAGGGTCCCCTGACATGGTTGGGCTATATTGACAGAAAAACTATGTGATAACCATGAAAAATCCCACTATCCTCATTTTCATTGTTTCTCATGGGTGTTTTCATAGTTTGTACAAACTGTGCACCAAACCTCGTGCCTTCCTCATAGCCCATGTCTAACATTGCAAACATTGCCCAATAAATTAAGAGAATTAAATATCCCAAACCATATAATAATTTTAATCTATACACAATTGGTACACACATGAATCGAATCCCATAATGTAACATGATGATCCCATGTTAAGAAAATGGGTTTCACTTCACTTCCAAATGATATCACATATTGTAATTTCAAAATTACATCAGTTAATACCAAAAACTCAATCGCCCCAAAAGTGTATTTAATAAAGGAATTTATAAGCATATTCAAAAAATATTCCCATATATAAGGTGAATAATTTATATTTATAGAGTAAAATGGAAGCGATATAATGAATAGTTTTTATGAAAACATTTCATAACATTGTCATAAAAAGAAAAAAGTGTGAAAAAACTTAAATATTAAATGTTATGAAATTAATGTGAATTTTTATTTATTACATAATTTAAAAATAAATAAAAATTATAAATTATTGAAATAGAGATATTGATTTTATATAGGATATGTGGAGTGTGATATAAAAATATAAACATATAATGTAAATTATTTTTTAATATTTGAAAAAATATATATTTAAACCCATAGTAAAAAGAGAGGTACAAATTATTCATTTCAAAATATATAAATTAATATTTTTATATAAAATGAAATAAATCATATTTTTATTTTCAATGTAAGAAAGGAGAACCATGAATGAAATAGTAAACATTGATATGGAAGTGAAAGAACTCATTTGGAGGTAATTTGGATTATTCATAACATCATAATATTTTATAAAATTAATTAATTAATCAATTTAAAAAAATTGAAAGTAAATTTGAAAATCATTATAATATTATCAAAAAATATAATAAAACCAACTTTTCAATTCTTTCCTAAATATGAATAATTATATCTTCTCAAATGATGTTCAATTATAGAAGCTCCTTAACTATTACACCCAACATTTATGAAAAACCATTAACCTCCAATGTATTAAAAATAACCATATTAATTACCTATTTAAAATATATATTCATATCCATTGACCTATATAATTTCAATTAAAAATAAATCATTGAACATAAATTAGTTGTTTATAGTTTATTTTCATCATCACTTGTTTATAATTTGATTGTTTCCGGCATTTTTTTAATGTTGATGTCGATTTAGATTCTTTCAGAAAAAGTTAATTATTCCTAGGATTTTCATCTTATTAGAATAGATTATTTATAATTATTTATAAATTTTTCATTCTATTCCATTACCATTTTAGTAATGATTTATGAAGATAGAATCAGTAAAGAGCTTGAATTTAATAATATTTTACACAAAAGTTGGTATGTTAATAATTTTCAAAATATTAATATAACCTTTAAGAAAATATAATAATTTTATAAAAATATAATATTTTTTATTAATTTAATTCTAGGAAAAACCTTTTAGGGAGTTTACATGTTTTCTAATTAATGGAGGTGGTAGTTCGCACATATATATAGACAATGTTTTTTTTCACAGAAGAAGTGAAAAGTAAAAATTTTATTATCTTTCTGGAATCATAATAATCTTATAAATATAATATATATTCCTTAAAAACATTTTTCTAACCATATATATTCAAATTTATGAAAACTAAAATACATTACTTTATAAAGATGATATGCTACACATATGAAAGATTGCCATTTACATTTTTCTAATCATAAAGTAGATATGAAGATATTTGTTAATCCGAAAAACCTAAAAACATATCAGTTTAATAATAATAATAATTTTTTAATGATTTTTTAATTGGTAACATATTTTTCAAGGATGAATATAAATAAGAATTACATTAAATAGTGATTATAACTGACATTGATAATTTTGAATTTATTTGAAATGCTTTTGGGAAATAGTTGAATTATAGATTTTCCATTAATTAAGGGATTACAAAGGTCATAGAGGGATATAAGTGACGTAAAATGTTAAGTGTATCATTATTAATTCCAAATTGGAGTCCCCTAAATTGAGTGGTGGATGTCACCTTTTATAACCGAGGACAATGGAAGATTTATTTTAATATAAAATGTAAAGTCACTATTCAATAGTTAAATGGGTTCAACAAAGGAAAATTATTATGTGAGTAAATATTAATATGAATATACCACCTATTTACTCATTTAATTCCATGTTTTAAACATTTTTTAAGTGTTAATAATCTTGGTTAAACCCCTTTTAACTAAATTTTTCATCACTTTCGTATGAATGTTTTACCAAATTAATTAATTCTCAAAAAATAAAAATAAAATAAGACATATTAAATACTTTTTACCTACTAATTTATAGAATGGAGTTCAGTTTTTTAAATACAAATTTAATGCGATTAAAATTTAATATTTATTTGGCGCACAAAAAGTAGAATACCCATTTTTCGTTTAATTGTTATATTAATAATTACAAAATGATTACAATAAAATTATAATTTTTTTCAATTTTAATGACATTAATAAAATAATTATTTCAAAAATGAAAATGAATATGTATTTTAAATAAATAAAAAAAAATCTACATTGTTATATCATAATTAATGAAAATTTTGAGAAAAATAGTGGAATAAAATATTTTATATGTTCCAAAAGATTAAATATGGGATTTATAAATTCAATGCAGTAATTTTAATATGATAAATTTTCCTAAAAAATTTCTAAAAATGAATAATGTTTTAAAAATTATATACATCATATTTAGATCATGAAATCTTCAAAAACTCGACAATATTCATATGAATGGTATTTTTCAATATTCACCTACAAATTAATCTTTCTAAAAAATCACTAAAATTAATACTAAGAAAATATTCAAATTAAAAATCCAAAAATAAAGTTACTTTTTTATGTTCTAAATTATATATAAATTTAACCTTAATATATAAACATAAATATATAGTGAAAAGAAAATTGATAAGAAAATAAAATTTCAAAACTTTTATTATTCTTGATTTTTTATAACTATTAAAAATTAGAGTGGTGTAAATATATTATTTATATAAAAAAATATTTTCTATATATAATATAACTAATTTATAAAATTAACTCTCATAAAAATTTTAAAAAATGTTATTTGATAGCATAAAATGATCTCATTACTTTTTTATTGGTATTTATTTAATTTTATTTATTCTTTAGTATAAAAAGTATCATTAATTTTATTTAAATGAAAATAAATTTAAACATTGATATATAAATTTTTATACCATGATAATTTATACATACATATCTAATCAATATCTAAATAAAAATTATATGCATAATATATTCTCTAGTGGTAGTTCTATGCGGTGATACAACATGCATAGATCTTAGGGTAATTTACACAACCATGAAATTCTCTAACGTATGATTTCAGTAATACCAGAAATGTTGAAGTTCAGATTGGTATTGGTTTATAGAAAACCCTAGTTACTCCCCCTATTTTCCATGTTTGGACATCTGGGAATTATAAGTAAGAATTATACTCCTTTATTCCATAATGTCTATTTTTTATATAATTTTAATTATGTAATTACTATCATTTAAGAACGTTAATATAATAAATAAATTATAATGGTTAATTTATAATAATTATAATATAATCTTAATTAATGTATATTTTTTTCATTTTAGTAAGGTGCCTCATGTGAAATAAGATATTCCACATTATATTTAAATTAATACTAAACTAATGGGGCATTAATATATTCTCCCCCAATTAGTTTTAAGCTCACAATTATTTATTAATACATACTAATGGAAATAGATAAGTGTATCTAAAACATTTATTGAACTCAATTTAAAAAATCTAAATATAAAAATATATATTTTTCCATATAGTATTCTTAGTCCAAATATTTAGTTTTTTTCTCTATCCATTTGAGAAAAAAGTTTATAATTATTTAGTATATAGGCCCAAATTATGTATCATTATTTCAAATGGTGTTCATAATAATCCTTTAATTGATTGACTATAATTGGTTGATATGAAATGTGATTTCATTTTCCTAAAAAATAATAATTCTCTAATTACAGAGTATCAATAAATTTCCAAAAAATCACCTTAAATTAATATAATCGATGGATATTAATATTTTCCAAATGTAGTTTCCCATAATGATAATGTTAGAGTAATAAAATTATAAAATAAGAAGTTTTCTTCTATAATATATCATTGGGGTTTATTCCCAATTCAACGAAAAATTATTATATTATAGTTCCAAGAAAAAATTTCCAACAAGACATCCACAACTCTAGTTTGATGTTTAAGTGTGTTTTAATTAACATGATCCACTTCAGCAGTAGTCATTTAATAGGATCCACCATATTCTCATTTTCTAAAAGTTTGAAGAGGTATATTATCATTTCTATTACTTTAATTCGGGAATTTACATGGATAATTCCCATATTCCCCACATTTATGACATTTTTGTATTATTGGTGCCTTATGATGAACTCTATTTTCATTAATTGCTTGATATGAACTTGTTATATTTCTTTAAATATTCCAAAATTATTCCATAATTTCCACATTAAAAAACACTTAATTATTCTAATAATTTCAAATCATTAATTCTTATTTCATATTTAGAACATGGGATGTTAAATATGCTTTCCTATATTTCCATTATCATAGAAACATCCAAGATATTTTAAACTTATCTTCATTGCTGAGTTTGGATGCTTTAAAATTTATTTGTTAGCCATAAATCATGATAGTTGGTTAGGAATAACCCTAAAACATTTAACTACAACTATTATCCCATTAGATTTTTTTATTTTGGAAATATCTGAATTATCCATGGAATCTATTGTTAACATGGTTCTTTGGGATTCATCAATTAATAATATTAAAAGTGTTTAATGTTAAAAATGAATAGCTTACATTATAAAATAATTATCATAAATATTCACAGAAAAAACTCAACCTCAAAATGATGTACTCTTTAAAACCATCATATTAACTTTTTTTCAACATAATTGATTGTGGTTTCATTATACATTTATTTATGTTTGATTTCCCCATTCAACATCACCTAATTAAATAACATAATAAATTCTTTATAATAGATTAAAAATATAATGTTATTTCCTAAATAATATCTATTGAAAGTGTCTATTAAGTGTCTAGTCCTAAGCCCACTCTTTTTTACCAAGTAAAGATCGATTTGATACACAAATATCCATTTTAGGGAGATTATCCAAAAGTAAATTTTTCCACATACATATTCACTTTCAAGTATATAGACACCGATGTAATTTCTAGAAAAAAAATAAAAAGACCATTTTATTAAAACATCATGTTGATATACTATAATTAAATATAGCCCTATGTTTTTTAATAACTATTACATCACCGATGAATCTACACAACCCTATAAATCAAGGATTTTTTACATGAATAAACACTATGAAATTTATATTTGTGTTAAGAGTGAATATTAGAAATAAATTACCATGTATATGGTAAATTATGACACTTGAATGAAATAAACTATTATATAATATAATAAAATTATATTAACACACTCATAAAACACATAACAATTAAGTCATAAAACTTTAATTGAAAGTACTTGTTTTTGAAAATTATTTTTAAAGGAATGTGAAAAATGAATAAAAACTACTTAAATAATTTTCTATGAACATCACATGTTAATGATGGAGAATAAAAGTCAACAAAACAATGAGGTGAATCTTCTCCAGGATGTGGTGAAACTGATTTACTTATTGAAAAAATAAATAATGTCCCCAATAGACTATTCCTCAAATAATAGAAATTAGAAAAATGGAAATCACGTAATGATGCATGGATAAAATTTATAGATATATGTATATAAAGTGAAATTATACCTAAAAAATACACAAATTTCATATTATAATAAAAAAACAATTAAAACTAAATATTTGGGTTATGGACCCATAGCATAATAATTTGTATGAAAATTAATTTTGTACATTAATTGGTAGTAAAAAACACCATTGAGGATATAGAAAAAGAAATATATGAAAAGGATAATAATTAAAACATAATAATAGTTTGTACTAAATCCCAGACAAAAATACCACATTAATGGAGGTGTGTTCTATATTAAGGTAAAAACCATGGTACTCATATAAATGGCTAATATGAAAGGAAATATTAATTATCTTCATGGATTACTATAATTGAGTTATTATGAGTTCTTTTATGAAATCAAAATAATGGAAAAACACATAATTGTAGATAATATTTTGATGGAAATATTTGGACCAGGATACAATATAAAACAAATAAATGATTCTATAGTCAAATCTTTAACTAACTATTAGGTTGAAAAACCAATTCTCAAACTAGAGATAAATTATTAAAGCTATAACATGAAAGCAAAAATATGCATATTCAATGATATGATATAATGGTAAGAAAAATTAAAAGATAGAAAACCCATGTATAATGAGTTATGTAGTATATATTAGAATAATTTACTAAATTTATTTCATTGGAGGGAGATATGTAAACAAAATATAACATGTTGATTGTATTTTTTTTGAATATAAAATTTTAACCCTATATGATATTATGTAAGGAATATTCTCATTGAATATATCATAAAATAGTACTATTGACTGGGAATTAATTTTGGGGTGTTAATAAATTCATAATATTAATATAGTGGTGTTAAGAAATATATAACATCCTCCAATGAGATACTAACTATAAAAAACCATGTGGTTTAATAGTGCATCCATGCCCAATTGATCTAGAAACCTATTAATGAAAAATAAAATAAAAAAAATATTAATATATCATATTAGTTATACATAATTAAAAAATGAAAAACCACACATAAAAAGGAAAAAAATATGGAATGATTTTATTATTCAAGAGAAAATAAAATCATGCTACGATGAAAAGTAAAACATGATAATTTTATTTCTCCCAAGATAAATACATTGGATATGGAATTTTATAGGTTGTATTCAACACTATTAGACACCCCCACACTCACCAACCCACAGTTCTAATCAAAGACTAAAGTGTTCAATGGGGGATGAGACATTTCAATTTTTTCAGCCACCCTATCATGAAAATCTGTATCATGCGCCCTTATAATCATCAAGATATCATACACTACTACCAATGACTAAATAGGTTCAATTTAAAAATAAAAAATAAAAAAAATCTGGAAAACATAGGAATTGGATTAATAAATTCAAACCTTAATCAATATTGTATATATTATGTGGTACTCTATCAACATTTTCCCGTGTGAAATTATGGAATGCACTGAACCCTTACATATAGTAAAACCCAGTACGACCCAGCACCTTCATCCATGATATTTCATCCAAGTAAAATTCTACCACTAGATATTTATGATCATGCAATCTTCCCCATATTTTTTAGCTAATGTCTTCATGGATACCTTGTCAGCACACAGTTCATTGGTAGATTACTATAAATGAGTTTATTGAAGTTCTGGTATAGAACATGGAAATGTGATATTAAATGAAATAAACATAAATTGGGGGAATTGAAATTGAAATATTATATTTAAAATTAAATTGGAAAAAACATTGATAAAAATAATCAAAATATGTACATAATGATTTTTAATAGAAAGAATATTAAGGAAATGTAGATAGATAGAAAATTAATAGTTGTACTAAAACTTGTGTATTCTAAAGGTTATTTAATCCCACTACTAATTGAAATTTTTAAACATATATTGTCCAAATTCATTTACTAATTCATGTTAAAGATTTATAGCTACTTAAATAAATCTATAGTTTTCATATTATAAGGCATATCTATTACGTATATTCAAACTGCATGTTAGCATAAATAAACCAATATGTAATAATATGCATGGTTATTCACTGTTTACATTAATTAGTAATTAAAAATATAACTAATATACAAGAATTAATATATAATAAATTCTACTAAAAATTTATATCAATTCATTGATAAAAAATAGTTTTTATATTGAAACTGTATTGTTAGACTTTTTTTATCACAGGCACTCAATCAGACCATCGAGGCTCATATAGAGTGAAATACATAATATTTCTTAATCATTTAATGTTTAGCTTATTAAGAATACATTACTAATATAACATGAACATGATAAATATTTAGTATTAGATAAATATATATAAATATATATCATAGTATGAAAATAGGAGATAATTAAACAATTAAAAATTCATTATAATAATATATATTCCTATTTCATTGCTTATTAAATTTTATTTATGAAACTTATTTTTTTGATAACACCAAAATAAATTAAATCAAATCCAAATAGTGTAAAATGATCACAAATTGAATATTATAAAATGAAGAAATCATCATAGTATTCTTTTCAAACAACCCTGGTGAACCATCATTTATGTTGTGTATCAGAATAATTAACAAATAAATTCATTACTGTAATTATAAAACCAAATATATTTTATCAATATTTTTAAACTCTTAATTTATCAATTGATCAAAATTAATTATGTCACTATAAATGTTTTTTTCACTCATCCTGGATAGATTCATATTACGACATGGTTTTCATAGGATCAATCCTAATAAATTTAAAAAAACATATAGAAAAATAAATATACAGTTTCAATAATTTCATAAGTTATTTTCAATATTTTTTTTAAAATTTATCCATATTATAGTTATTTTAATTAGCCTTTTAAATTATTATTGTTTCTATCATTGATAGATTTTGTCCCAATAGTAAAATTACTATGAAACATAACAATGAAGTATATAACTTACCTTTATAATCCTATTCAAAAGGAAAAAAGGTGAGTATAGTAGTTTGGTGATGAGGTGTGATATTATAGGAGATATGATCATTCTATGTGAGTCAGTAGATGATGATGGACTATAGCTGTCAACAATGAACATTTATGTTATAGATAAAATTATGAAAAACGATACAATGATAATATTAATAATTGATATAATAACTTAATGTTTATAATAGTATATTTATATAAAAAATCATTCATTGAATCTAACAGATGATTAAAATATACAAAAATAAAAGGTCAAACACTAGAATTCTTTTGTTTTTTATTGTTATTGTAAATTGTTAAAAAAAATATCCTTTGAAATTTAATGAAACTCATGTATATTTCAGGTTACATCTACAAGAAAAAGTTTTGAAAAATCATAAATAATCCATAAATATTAAATTATTTTGTTAGATTTAGAAAATAATGATTTTTAATTTTGAGCAAAAGATGACAATAAAATTGATAATTTAAAATAATTTATGGAATTTTTCAATAGTAGTTGTATGATTGAATGAATGTTAAAATAGTTCATAGATGACAATAGAATACTATTGGTGATTAGGAGTTATAGGAGAGAATTGGTTGAACTTCTAGTTTATAGAAATTTTTAAGGGAATCTAAAAAAAATGTGGGTAATAAAATCTATTTCCATTTCATATATATATATATATATATATATTAGTATTTTTTGATATAGAAATAGGAAAGATATACCAAGTCTCAATTTCAATATAAGAATAATATCAACATTCGATAATTTAGTCATGATCTACAGTAGAAAACTACATTATCACATAAAAATCCATAATAAATAGATTTATATAATTTAAATAAGAACATAAAACATTAAATAAATTCATCCAGAGAATATAAAACAATATAATATAGGAAGAATGAAATAAAAAATTAATAAAATCATTAAAATATACCAGTAGATATACTATTCTTGTCACATGAAATAGAACACACTGAATACTGAAGTTTATTTGTTTTTGAAAAAAACTGATCAAGAACTAAAAAGTGTATCTTTATAACCAATAAGTGATTTTTAAGAGGTCAAAACTTAATGGAAATGGTGAAAATGGAAAAAATATTGGATATGAAGGAATTTATAGAAGCTTAACACCTTAAATAAAGATAAATGACTTATTTATAACCATATATACGAACAGAAAACTATGAGCATCAATAAGAAGCTCGATTTTGGTAACTCACCTTCAAAAAAAGTGTGAAAGAATCATACAACCATACAAAAAAAACTGATATTTGAATAATACATATGATGGACTCTGTATAATATAAATGTTAACATTACCTCATAGAAATAGAAGTAGAAAAAAAAATTAATATTTTTTCAGCTATGAATAATCATGTGGAAGTGAAGGAGGTATATCAAAAATATGGATGCAAAAATTGAAATAAATTGTCTTCGTATTAGAAAATATAATTAAAATATACATGATAAATGATTTATTATAATAAAAATATTATAGAAGGAATAAATTCAATATTAAATTTAAATAATAAAACTGAATGAAAAATCATATAAAATTAAGAAGAATAACAAAATTTAAATGAAAGAGATCCAAAGTCAATGAGCAGAAGTACTTATGAAATCAATTATACATGGAATAATAGAGTAATTTTCAAAAAAGCTAAAAAAGGTCGACTAATTATAAAATGAAAAAGCGATGAAAAATAAATTAAAAATCAAATTAACTATAGCCAAATAAAAAACCAAAACAAAAGACAATTAGAGAAATAATGAAAAATCAATTCGATAAAAACAAACCCTAGGTGATGCAAATTAAAAGTGTATTTTATGGATCTTAACTCAATAACACATTCCAAAAAAATAAAATTTGAGGGACACGTGAAAAATGATCCATCATAGTTTGAATGTTAGAAGTAGTAACTTGAAAATAGGGCATAGAATACTAAAAATTGTTGGAGGTAGATGTGGGAATATAATGATGATAAGTGAGGAAAGAATGATAGAAATATATTTTTGGGACAATAGTGTCCAAGGTCATGATATGAAAAAGTGGTCAGGGAAAGCGGGGTGTTAGTCATATAGGATCCGGAGGTGGAGGATTCAGAGTTAGATCAACCAGAGGCTGAGTAAAAAGAGGTAGAGTAACCAAAGACAAAGATATAGAGGGGAGTATGGGAGGGATATGGAGCTGAATGTGATGAATATATTAAAGGTGGAGCGGAATGAACCAATGGTAGGTGCTATGGATTTTGGAAGAAAATAATGTAGAATTTAATTGAAGGAAAAGGAATTTTTGAGGGAATGACACATGTACAAAAAGAAATCCCACATTTAAAAATATAATAGATATATTAGATGTTATCTCATCCTAATCTTTATAAATAACACATAAAATCATCAAAAATAACTAAAATTTCCTCTCATTCCCAATGAAGTTCCCCATACTCATAACCCTTATTCCAATACTAAAAAATATTCCCTAACCATTGTCTTAGATATAAAGTGATATAACCAAATATGAACTTGAAAACAATTTAACATTAAAATTATGTCCAATAATAATCTCACACAAAATCTAAAACCATAAAGTTTAATTTTATGTGAGGACTATATATATGAGGAAAATAATTTATAATACTTACGGTCATTTTTATATATTCAAACTACACTATAAATAATTCAATAAATACCCTGGGTTATACTCATATTGATTACATGGAGAATTAAAATATAATAAATGAGTGATTTAAAATTCTTATTTAGGTAAAAACATATCAATATTTAAATAAATTAGTTATATTATATTCATATAATAAAAAATGATCAAGGGTGGGAAATTTAATTAAAATTTACATAGTAAAACAACAGTTTTACATAAGGAATGATAAAAGGAAATGTAATATCCAATGTTCAAAAATATTCCATGGAATTTGAGTTCAAAATCATGAGATAATAAAAATGATCCCCAGATCATAACATAATAAAAAAAATTAAAAAGTGGTGAAAAAATAAGAATAATAATCATAACATGATGTATTAGAAATCCATATAAAAACCTCCCATGACTCAATAATTACAATACATAAAGAAATCATGATCCCAAATCTCATAATATAATTGATCATGAATTAGATTTCCCTCTCACCATTTTATAATAGATCAAGAATTCATGTTCTTGACTCTCATATCTTAATGGATCCAAAATTCGTGTTTTTTCCTTTCATAACATAATGGATCACTAATAGATATTTCTTCATTCTATAGAATAATGGATCATGAAATCAAATTTCATCCACCCATTGAATAATGGATCCAGAATCCTAGTCTATTTCTCTCATAGTTGATTCAGAATTGATGAAATTGATTCCCAAATTATATAATTAGTTATAAAACATTACCTAACAGATAGGGGGATTAAATGTACAAAAAAATTCCTAGGGATTTATCATACTAAATCCATTTAATAATGATAATATTCACACAATTTTTCCTCACACATATTAGTCAAATGTCATAACCTTATAAACCATTGGATGGAAAATAGGTTTATATCATTTTCAAATTTTATCACATAACTTGATAGTGATAATATATGAATGGATAAAAAATAAAATCACTAGAAATTTTTATTTAATAAATTAATTTATAAGTTGTTTTATAAATCATAAATTTATAGTAGTCAAATCATTTTGTGTTTATGAGAAAAATGTATGTGAAACCATAAATTGAGTTTTTAGAAAAAAAATTTGTTAATAATTTCGTTAAGTGGAGAAATTCAAAATCAGTATCAAAAGATATTTTCAAGAAGGTAACATAGTAAAAAAATATAAAACCTCATATAAATATAAATCCAAATAATGGATCCTTGAAATATTTATAAACATTTTCCTTATGAAATATGTAGTGGAAGATAAATATAATAACATAGTAGTGAAATCATTTTTTGATATTTGTTAATACATGTTTTTTACCCACATTATAAAATGATTAAGAGATTTTTAATTAAAAATAGTTAAATGAATATTTTTTGAGCACAAGGAAAAAATTATTTTCGAATTAAGAAAGGAATACATAAGAAGGATGATTGTAAAATGATATGAAAAAGATATAGAATATTTATGGAAAATATGGATTATTCCTATAAACATCATATTTTATAAAATAATATATTAATCAATGTAATTCCCTAGAAAATTTGTGTAAAGAAATTATAATATAATAATTAAAATGAAGAACTACATCTTGTAAAACCATATTCGAAGAGGAATAATTATGACTCTATGAAAGAAGTTATGTCATGAAATTCTCTTTCATTTTACAAATAAATTATAGGAAATATATTTAATATCATGTATAATAAACTTAATAATCACAATAACATATTTAACAACATTATTATTATCTATTACCACCTATAAATTTCCTTAAAAATAATTCATTTGATATAAATTTGTTAGTAATAGTTTATTTTTAACATCATAAGTTAGTAATTTATAATATTTCATACCTGATTTAAAATTTTAACATCAAAAACATTTATTTGATTATAAGTACATCTTTCATATATTATCCAATGTACTTGAACATATTATTTATAATACTTTATAGAGATATATTCCATTATAAGTTAACTATATACATAATTCATAATGAGAAAATTAGTTAGAATCTTTTTTAGTAAATATTTTAAAAAAAATATATGTTAAAAATATTTTATATATTAATACTACCTTCTTGATGCAAAAAAATTATTTATAGAAAATATTATATTTATTCCTTAATAAAATTATTTTAAGAATCCAATTTTTGAGATGAAAAAATAACTACATCGTTCTATGTAGGTGTTAGTCTATACGTATACACAAAATATGTTTCCATTTCCCATAGAACATGATAAATTTAGAGTATTTATTTTATTTAAAAATTCATAAATATGTTATAAATCAAATATTTATTCCTTAGATTTTGATTTCGAATCCTCCACATAAGGATGTTCTAAAAAATGAAATGTGTTGCTTCATGCTGTTGGTATTCAACACATACAAATGAATTTCATTCTCATATTTATAAGGTAAAAGGGTGAATTTAAGGTATTGTTTTTTCCATAAATATAAAAAAGTTTATAGATAATGTTGATTACATCATGTTTTAATTGGTAGGATATTTTTTAGGAGAAATATAGATAAGAAAACTGATTAGGGAGTGACAAGAACTTATATTAAAAAAATTTGAAATTCTATTGAAGTACTCTTATAAATGGAGTTATTGGGTTTTTTAGTTTAATAAAGGGTCTAAAAATGGTTGTAAAAGGATCTAGGAAAATGAAATGTGGTATACCATCAAGATAAATTTCAAATTTTAGTTCCCTTGAAGAGGTGTTGGAATTCCTCTTTTATAAGTTGGGAGAGTGACATTTTTTGTAATAATATTAATGGTATAGTCACTATTTAAAAGAAAAATGAAACTAATAATGGAAAATAATGGATTTGGGAAAGGGTAAGGTCAAGATACCTATCATAAATCAATTTTTGGACATGTTTTCAACATATTTTAGGGTTTTTACTCATAGACAAACCCTTTTAAATTTAATTTACAATCTCTGTGGTAACAAAATATTAGCTATGTAATTCATTATCTATGAATAAAAATAACATAGAAATTATAAAATATATTTTACCTTTTAATATAAATATTATGGTAATTTTTTCAAATAAAATTTAAAGGGGTTATAATAAATAATATTGACATTTTTTCTTTTAATTCATATAATCCATTTTTAAGTAAAGTGTATGAGTAAGAATAAAATATATGTTTAAGATAAAATATAAATATCATTGATTTTCATGTATATAATAAGTTAATTATTTATAAAATCGTATTTATATGACATAAATAACAATCCTATATATAATTATAACTTGAGATATCACAAATAAAAAAATAATGAAATTTTTTATTAGAATAAAATATTACTATGGTTTTAAAAATTTAAAGATAGTTTTTCTAAAATTGAAATTGTTTTTTAAAAAGTTTATTTTACCCATTAAAAAATTCATGATCAGGACTTTTGTTTATAAAATATTCATTTCATTCTAAATTACAAATTAGATAAGGGTTAACTTTTTATTTATATAAAAAATATATTATTAAAATATAATATATTTAGTTTCATAAAATAAGTCACATGAAAAATAAATTTTAGAATAAAAAATTATAGGATAAAATGATCTAATTATTTATTTAACAACATTAATTTAATTTATTTCCAATGCATCGGTACAGAAAATTATCTTTATTTTTATTTGAATATAAAAATTTAACATAAATTATTTAATTGATAATTATATGATTATAAAATCATAATTTCTACATACATAACCTATTAATGTCTTCAAGTAAGATTTGTGAAAAAGATATGCATTAGTAGAGCTTCTGTGTTATAGTTCATCTGAAATAGATCTCAGGGAAATTATCACAAGATTGAACATACCTCGCATCTGATTTTATCATAATATTATGGTAGGAAATTGAAATAGTCCTTATCTAGATAAAACTTCTATGATTCCACCTATTTTCCAAGATTAGGTAGGTGAGCATCATAAGGAAGACTTTCCTTTCATGTTATCATTGTTTCTACATTATTCATACTGGGTATAGTGTTGTTTGTAGAAATTATACAACAAATATGAAATCAATATTATAAAAAATAAAATTTTAATACATATATATTTCAGTTAATAATGGTTTCATGGTTAAGTGTTACTTTGATGGTACATTAGAAACAAGATAATTGAAATTTTATTTAAACTAAACTAAAATATCATAGAGTTACACAATTACTCACATGAATCACTTATATAAACTCCACCTTCTATACCACTATGGATGAATTATTTTGTAAAATAACAACATGATGGTTAGTTTCACATTTTCATTAAGGTATGATTTGGTTTGCATAATTATATCCTAAATTTGATGCTCCGATGAATTCTACGGCCTCCAAAATTACCCACATTAGATATTTTTTTTGAAAAACATCCTTGAATATTACATATGTGAAATAACCATATAAAACCCAACTTACATTATACCCAATCTCAAAAACAACATACTTTGATTCATAGATTGCATGATTCCTTCGTTCAACTCCAACTCATAAACTCTCTTTACAGATCCCACTTCACTAAACAACTTCAATTTTGTTCCTCCATTGTGAACTATATTTTCAATATATTTCCCCCATATTTTCTTTATATATTGATTATAACAAGAATATTTCATTCACCCCTCCACTTATTACTACCTTCATGAAAAAACTTCTATTGGGATTCAATTTTTGATATCCCAAAGTATCAATCTAATCATTATATCTTTTTATTACATATAAATTATGCTTAAGGATTTTATTAATGAGGTATTTATATGAAATATCCCCTTAATATTTATTTAGTCATTTAAATTAATTGTCAACCCTTTGATAAATACACCTCACATACTCTAAATTTTAACCGTATATGTAATTTTATATTTTATAAATAATATCAAAATTCTGACCATGTGATATATTATTTACCATTTACACCACTTCTTAACCGAATACACAAATTTAGGGTAATACTCACCATTAACAGAATTCCTTAACTATCCTTCATGGAACTACAATTTTTATTATGTATTACCTCGATGATGATTCCAAAACCACTACAATAAGATTAAATGTTCCTATTTTGAATAGAGAACATCGAATTCAAAATAAAAATAATAATACTTGAGACTCATGATCCACATTGCATGCTAAAACATTTCTATTTTATAACTCTCTTCCGTAAAATATTTTTGATTAATACATACATGACTACCCAAACATTGTACTTGACTATTTTTTACTACTTCCTTTTCATTTAAACAACCTAAAACATCTATAAAAACAATAATTTTCAGTATTAGAAATTTATAAAGAACTGGGAAATAACTCCATTTAAAAAAATCTTAAATTCCTCCACTATGATTCAATTATTTAGGAAAAAACATATAGGATCTCGAAAATACTTTGATTAACACTGAAACTGGTATTCAACAAACACAACATCGAAATAATACACCATCCCAGAACACCTTAGTTTTAATATTCTCCAACTTTTATTTAATTGGAAATCGGAAGTGAAATTTAGTGTTGAATAACCATTATAAAGATCTAGAATAACTTCTATGTATATTTATTGTGGGATAGTTATATCCAATCCTTCTAATGATTATGGAGGTGATTGATCATCAAAGTTATTGGATTCTTATCAATTGTTGGAGAACAAATTATTTAACCACGATATCTTACACTTACTAATTAGCTAAAATAGACTCCATTGTGATCAGTCCTTTTTCAAACATTATTTAATGAAATGATGTCGTATTTAAAAACATTTGGTATGAGAGTGTCAAATTGGATTCATTTTTATCTCAATTACACTAATTTCCACAGCATATCATCATACCCTACTTTACATCTTCATTGATATATTTTAATTTTTACCAAAAATATTTGATCTGAGTATAATACTTTTTCACATAGATATATATATTTTATTCTTGATCCTTAATGTGCATTCTTACTTCTTAATAAGTTATCCAAAACATTTACTATCAAAAACGAGTTTACAACCTATTATATAATTTGTTTCCAAGACATATTTATCCTAATCTTCAATAGAAAATAAATATAATTCATTTTCTTTTCCTGAATCAATAAATAATACAATATTGATTTTTCGTTGTACGTACTGCATTATTTATTAATAATAATAATATATTGTTATCTTTGGTTACTCTGTAAATGAGATGATAAACATGTTACAAAGACAATACATAGTTATGTTACTATCAAAAAATTTAAAATTACAATAATCCTTCTTTTAATTGTGGGATCTATATATCCTATTACCATACATTCCATGATTTATTATAAACAAAATTAGTGTTTACATTAGATTTAAATCATTCATGTTAAAATTCATCAGTAGCTCCCTAGAATAATTTTCCTTATAGATGAAATTTTTATACTTATTTAATATAATCTATATCCCTTAAAAGTATGAAATTTCCACATTCATGGAAATAATAATTTTAATTTCATGTGTTTATAAAGATATTCCATGCATTTATGGTTATTTTCCTAGAGAAAGATATCATTATCATATAAAAGGAAGATAAATTAGTCTTCCTTGTATAACTTTATATTAAAGGTTTTATTAAAACCTCCCCTTTTGAATCCACCATTCTTCAACTATGTTTCCAATATATCATATCATGATAATTGTGCATTATTTAAGCCATTTATATTCTTATTAATTTTTAAAAACATTATTAATAATTTATAATCTTAAATCCCACTATTTTTACAATGTATACATATTATTTGAGAAATCTATTTAATAATTTTTTTACATCTATCTCATAATCCTTATATCCTCTTAGTATTGATATAGCCATAAAGTGACTAATTAACTCCAATTATTCTATAATAGTAAAATTTTCATTAAAATAAATTAATTATATTTTTTACATCCTTTAGAGTGTAATAATTCAATATTTAAAAATAAATTTCCATGATCATTGAATTTTTTTCTTATAGAACCACTTTGTTTTGATCACATTATAATTTTCTAATATATTATAAATATCCAAAGATCATATTTTTTAATATAATCACCTTCTTTATTCATTACATAAAATCATGATTTATTTTTCTCAAATTATTTAAATTTTTTTTGGATTCACTATTGATAGTAGAGATACTTATTCAAAATTTCACATTCTCGATGTTCGTGTAAGTAAAGAATAATCTCCAATTATATTGAATAGTTCTACCTTTATTGGATAATTTCTTCTCTAATTTGCATATTTTTGTTCTTTATCAATTAATTCCTCTACTGATTCATCCTCACAGTCATCATAATTCATAAAAAATTATACAACTTACATATTTTCACCAATGTGATTTTATTTCTCTTCTTCGTTATAAAAGAACATCGACATTTGTACCTATAGAGTTATTAAAATTTTTTTCCTCGATGACATTAACATCACTGGTCTCCACAATTTTACATAGACTATTAGTATTGAATTTATTAGTCATACTCTTTGTTGAGTATCCAATAAATAATCATTTATGTCTACATCACTATACATTAACCAATTTATTTCTTAATTTAGATATATAACTTACATAAAAAGACATGTAAATGTATCAATGATGTTTTAATTTGATAAAAAAATTCTTATAGGCTCATATCCTACATACAGATTAGAAATTAGAGATTTGATGTTTCCACAATATATTGTTCTTAAAATTTTCAATAGTTATAAGAAGTACCAAAATTTGTTGATATCTTAATTTTGTATTTAACAACAACATTTTTCTATGGATTTATCATGTATCAAACATTATTATTTATTCCATTATTCTAGAGTTATTTTTCAAACACAATAGTGGTATACATTATTTCATTGTTATAGTTCAATGTTCTAATTGCATGTCTGATATCATTTTTGACTCTTCTCAAATTCCTCTTCATTCATCCCATGACCTGTCACTTTCCTTAGATAAACATGGTGTAGTCAATATGTCTATAGTCATTGATATTGATGATGAATTATATTTCAATATATGTTCTAGATATATTTATTTATCCATACACAACTATATGGTCATGATTAGGTATATTACATGTGTTCTTGTTCATTGAACGATAATGATTCCAATCTATTTCCCCCATGTATAAGAATAACATGTATTATAAAGGTCTCTATTATGTATTGGAGGGTCTAATACAACTCTTTCATAAGATAATTTTTCCATGATTTTTGTAATTAATGTGACCTAATATTCGATTCCACAAATATTTTCCATCGTCCACTATAATGATACATGTATCTTTATAACATTCCACCTATAATCAGTCACAATTATTTCTTATTCCTCTTATATGAGAGTTTACTTATTATCCTTTGACCAAAGACCCTTTTTGATTAAATGTTACCTCAATAAAAATTCACAATTTATACACACACTTAAAAGGTTGTGCCATTACGTGACCCCCAAAACCTGAACTCACAAATCATGCATCATAATCATATAATTAGAATAATATTTTTGAAAAAATTTGTATATTTTTATTCATAACTCTCTCATTATTACATGGATAAAATAAAATATTTCATTAAATACATTTCTAATATATTTTGGTTTTATGTATGTAGGAAATTGTGGTAATGAATAGAAAAAAATATCAATTTATTTCTCACGATATTGATATTTTTTACAATAAATTAAAATACTTATTCTATAGTAAGTATTAAATATTTGTCACAAATTACATACACAAGATAACATATTATAAATATTATGAGTAATAATTCTATAAATAACATATGGAAATAGAAACATAGTAATGGGTGATCTCAAACACTTTGTGATGGAAAACATACAACTAAGGTATCATGGCCTAAACATGGCATACATATTATGGTAGGAATAGATATTAAAACATAATTCTATAATTGAGTGAAGTGAAAAAATAATGTGTCCATGGATAATAATAGGAATAAATAGATCACATGGATATCTAAAACAATTTCGTTAGTGAAGAAATTTATAATTCCAGACATCTAATTCCATACCCTAATCCAAGACATCATGGTCTTAGACATCGTGATCTTACTGTTAAGTCAATATATTATAATAGGAAGTTATATTCCAATATATCCAAACATTTTTGTCTCATGTACACTACCAATACATTGTGGCAATATATAATGTTAGGCCTCACCCATAACTTGTTTATTTAAAATTCATTCACTATATGAGATATTGGGTAAATATAAAAAATAAACGTTTATAATAATAATATGTATTGGAATAACAACAAGTACAATGGAAATACTTTTCATAATGAATATTAAATGGATAAAATAATCATAACTAAAACGGAGAAGGATAGAGTATGGTTAAACAATATGTTTTCAAAATTTTAATAATAGTTAATATTGGAATAAAAACATTCAATACACCAATACATCTCAATTTGTCAATTATATGGATAAAATGATCATAACTCATCTGAATGAATAAGGTAGGTGGTCAAACAACACATATTCAATATTACAGTAATCAACTATATTGGAATAAGAACATGTGGAATTATAATACTTTTCCCTTAATTTATATAAAGAACCGGCCTTAAAAATTAAATAATATTGAATTAAATGAATAATTCACATTGAGGATCTTATCATGTTTATAGTTTTATAGAATTAGGACATAACTATTACATCTCAAAAGATTTCAAGGTATATATTTCTACATAGTTTACATTTTTTGCAAAAAAAAATAAAAACTCTTAAAAAAAAGTCATGTCTTCTTCCATGTTTTAGACAGCATGACTTTTCCTTGATCCCATCCTTGACCCTATTTATCTTTATGTCCTGTGAAAACATTTCAAAACCTGGGATAAGCATAAAAGGCTCAGTAAGGGTTATAAAACAATGAATAAAAACATTTTTTCATAAATACATACAAGACATGAACTATTTAATTACCTCATGAAATCATAGGAATTATGAAAGACACATAGAAATCATAAATCATAAAGGTAACTTATGGCATCCATATCATACTTACATTATAGCTGTCACAGCTACCTAGGTAGTTAATTTGGAATATCCATCACAATATATTACCTAAATCTCTTGGGAGAAACATTCACATTTACCTCTGTCACATTACCAAATGAATTGGAGATCTATCTCAGGCTCACACACCATAAGTTTATCATGGAACCACCTGTATAAATAAATAATGCCCAAGAACCATAACATGATCATAACACATAACATAAGCATAAAGGAAAGATAACATTTTCACATTGCAATAAAAAAATATCATTTCAAGATATTGAAATAATAAATTCATTATCAAAATAATTTTCTACACCAAAATACATAAAAATAGTATATGGTATTTATATGTTCCTTTTAAAAACATTCCGGCCTCTTAAGGAAGCCAAAGATCAAATAATACTCACGGCAGCGGAAAGGTTGTTTTCACCGCTTATGTTAAAAGAAAAATTCCTTTTTGTTGTTTAGTAAAATACGTCATAGAAAAAGATTCTATTTGAAAACTAAAGGGTGTTTATACAGAGTATAAAATAAATTCATGTATTAAAAACAAGTATGCCTAAATGAAAGGAGATTGAGACAAAGTCCCTTACCTCGCATCCGACTTGACCTGATCGTTCTTTAATCTCCTTTAATTTGGGTAACTCCCTTTGGTTTGAACCAACAGACTTCTTGAAGTTCCTTATACCTAAGGTAAGGCTTTTAAGAGGAGGAGAGGGATATAGGGAGCTTAATTGGTTAGAGTTTGGACGAGCTAAATTGATTGAGAGGTGTGAGGAATTGGATAGAAATGGTCTCCTTATATAAGGGAGAGGAAGGGCTCTTTAGGAACGTGTGAAAACATCATTTTATTATATAATGATATTCGGTTTATAATGGTCCAAAAATCATTATAATAGAAGCTAATATGACTCATGGTCGAAATAAAATCATCCAATTATAATTGAACATGTGTTGGATAATATTTTAATCATTTTAATCTTATTTATTTAAATCATTTATTAAGGAGGTAAATACTACATCATTATTGTGTCATAAATAATTTAATTTATTCGATGTCTAAAAATTATAAAAAAATAAAATCATTAGGAAATATTTTTATCTTTAAAAATAATATTTATAGTCAAAAATATGACTTATATAACACCATATAAAAATTAATTACTAAATGATTTTTGTTAATGTCAATTTTGTCTTCACATTAAATTAATTAATCTAAATTGTCATTATCACTCCCAAGTGGCTCCATGGGGTCCCAAAATCGACCAAAAGATGTCCATGGTTGTTAATGACTCGAACAATAAGGTTTGGAAAAGAGTTATGGTAATTTTGAATTATTAAAACATTCTTTTTACCTTGAATTACCCTATTTACCTTTAACCACGGTAAATAAAATTCAAAAGTTACTATTCACCAAAAATTATTTTCATCTTAACGAACCAAATATCAATTATTGATAACAACCATGTATGTTGGATTTTTGAAATTTAATTCATAGAAGTGGTAAAATTTCATTTAAATGAAAAAGTCAGTTTTTTAAACTACCACTAAGTGGTTTCACTATTCCTCAAAAATTGATGTTATTCAGAAAACTACCAACAATTTATCGAAAGCATTATTTGATATTCTGAATTAAAAATTGAAGTCTAATATTCCAAATTCAAAACATAGAAGTTGCATTAATTAATTTTAAAATTAACTCACATTATCAGAACAAATAGCGTGTTATTAAGAGACAATAACTATCAAAAGATTGATACTATTTTATGTCCAATTTCAAAGTGAAATTTACTACAATGATGTACATTGGATTAAATGGTAAAAATATATTTTAATTTCACTTTAAAAGTAATTAAAAATATAATATATCAGTATAAATAAATTAGATTAAAAGGCAATTTTGAATTAAAATACAATATTTTTTACTATTCATTAAAAAATGATCTTTATCAGAAAATTAGCAAAAAATTACCCAAAGTAAAATTTGATGTCTACATTCTAAAGAATGATTTTATTTGGTAAATTAGAATGTATTAAAGTGACCAAAATAATATTTAAAGGGTATTTTCCATTAAAAGGCGATAAATCGACCTTTTAATGGAAATTATGCTTAAAATTAGATTCATTTACATTTTAAGCCTCTAACTTCTATTTGATAAATGTAAATACATTTAACAAATATGTATAATCATATTGTAGTTAGTTTCATTCATTCCTGCCAATACAATGTCTAAGAGTTAACTTCCATTTAAAATAATAATATTATATTATTAGTGTGCAATGTAAGATTCCAAAGAAACTCGTTGTTACGTATCAGGTAAGCTATCAAACATAGAAACCCCATTAAAGTGAAATTAATATTTAATTCACTAATATTAATAAATATGAAATATGTCTTATTCTACATTTACCTGAGATGTTACATCCTTCCCCCTTTTGGGAATTGCATCCTAGCAATTTTTATTCACTTATCAAAATAAGTGGTGGTATTTATCCCACATAGCATTTTCAGATTACCACATTGCCTCTTCAACAATTTGGTTTTTTCACAAAACATTTACCTGGTGAATTACCTTATTCCGAAACACTTTCTCTCTATGGTCAAGAATCATGACTGGTTGTTCTTCATAAGATAGATTCTCTTCCAACTAAACTACCTCTGGACTCAAAACATGAGATGGATCTGGAATATACTTTCTCAACATCGAAACATAATAAACATTATGTACTTGGACTAAACATGGAGGTAAAGCCACTCTATATGCAACTGATCCGACTTTCTCCAGAATTTCATATGGTATATTGAACCTCAGACACAACTTTCCCTTTTTACAAAAACACATCACACTTTTGCATAGAGAATCTTTGAGAAAGACATAATCTCCTACCTCAAAAGAAATATCCTTCCTCCGGTTATCTGCATAGCTTTTCGGTCTTCTCTGAGATGTTCTCATGTGCTTCTGAATCAACTGAACTTTCTCTTCCATCTCTCCTACCAATTCTGGTCCCATCAGCTTCCTTTCACCTACTTCATCCCAAAATGCTGGAGTTCAACAATGCTTTCCATATAATACCTCAAATGGAGCCATCTGTATACTGAAATGAAAACTGTTATTATATGAATATTCAACCAAATAAATATGTTGGTCCCATCTTCCTTGGTAATCCATCAAACAAGAACATAACATATCTTCCAAGGTCTGAATTTTTCATTCTGACTGCCCATCTGATTGAGGATGAAAAGCTGTAATAAAATTTTATTCAGCACCCAATGACTTCTGAAGGCCTTTCCAAAAGTTAGAAGTAAACCTAGGATCACGATCAGATACAATAGTGATGGGAACTCCATGCAACCTGACTATCTCTTTAACATAAAATCGAGCAAGTTGATCTAGAGATAAAGTATCTATAATAGTAATGCAATGAGAAGATTTAGTCAATCGATCAACTATAACCAAGATTGCATTATTACCTCGTGATGTCTTTGGTAATCCCAAAACAAAGTCAATGGATATATTTTCCCATTTCCACTTTGGCACTGGTAGAGGCTGAAGCATCCCTTTCTGTAAATTACACTATGCTTTAACCTGTTGACAAGTCAAAAACTTCACAGTAAAATCAGAAATATCTCTTTTCATTCCATCCCACCAATAATACTCCCGAAGATATTTGTACATCTTAGTACTGCCAGAATGAACTGAAAACGGAGAACTATGAGCTTTACATAACAAATCATAATTAAAATTTGAATCACAAGGAACACATAATCTCTTTCCAAATATCAAAACACAATCATTATCAATGTTAAAATAAGGAAAATTACACTTCTAAACCAATAAAACCTTTTTCTACAACTCACTATCTTCCTTCTACGCTTGCTTAATTCTGTCTGATGGAGATGATTTCACAGACACCTAAAAAACAGAATAATTTCCTATAATAACAACTTCTATGCCAAAGTTCATCAAATTAGAATCATAAGGATCTTGTTCCAAACGTAACATGGTTAATGAAGTATTACTTTTTCGACTCAAATAATCAGCCACTTTAGTTTCTTTCCCCAGATGATAAAGGATCATGCAACCATAATCCTTGATTTATTCCAACCATCTCCTCTATCTCATGTTCAATTCATTCTGAGTGAATATTTACTTAAAACTTTTTTGATCAGTATATATTTCACACTTCACTCCATAAAAATGATGCCTCCAAATTTTTAAAGAAAAAACAGTAGCAGCTAATTACAAATCATGTGTAGGGTAATTTAACTCATGTGGTTTCAAATGACATTAATAATAAGAAATTACCTAATCATTTTTCATTAGGAAACAACCCAGTCCTTTCAAAGAAGCATCACTGAAGATAAAAAAGTCACCATTTCTAGAAGGCAGTGCCAAAACTGGAGCATTCACCAATCTTCTTTTCAATTCCTGAAAGCAATCATCACATTATTTTTTCCAGATGAACTTAACACCTTTTTGAGTTAAATTAGTCATTGGACTAAATAACCGTGAAAAATTTTCAACAAACTTCCTGTAATAACCTGCCAAACCTAGAAATCTACGAATATCAGTTATATTTGTGGGTCTTGGCCATTCTTCAACAACTTTAATTTTAGCAGGATCAACAGTTATGCCATTTTTTCAAACAATGTGACCATGGAAAGAAATATGTTCTAACCAAAAATCAAACTTGACAAATTTACCAAATAGTATCTTTTCTTTTAAGGTTTGGAAGACAACCCTTAAATGACTTTCATGTTCTTTCTTACTTTAGGAATAAACCAAAATATCATCAATGAACACAACCACAAACTTATCCAAGAACTCACTGAAAATTCTATTCATAAGATCCATGAATACAGCAGGTGCTTTTGTTAACCCAAAAGGCATAACTACAAATTCATAATGGCCATATCTAGTATGAAACGCGGTCTTCGGAATGTCTTCTTCTTTTACTTTAAACTGATGGTACCCCGACCTCAAGTCAATCTTCGAAAAATACTAAGCTCCCTCGAGCAGATCAAACAAAGCATAGATATGTGGAAAAGGATAGTTATTCTTAACAGTGATGTTATTCAATGCTGTACAATCAATGCAAAGTCTCATTGAACCATATTTCTTTTTAACAAACAAGACTGGAGCACCCCTTGGTGATGTGCTAGGTCGAATGAAACCTTTATCTAATAACTCTTACAATTGCTTCTTTAACTCTAAAATTTAAATTTGAGATATTTGATAATGGGGTTTTGAAATTGGATTAGCATCAGGAACTAAGTCAACAGTAAATTCAACTTCCCGATCAGGTATAATACCAGGCAACTCATCAAGAAAAATCATCAAGGTACACATTTACCACTGGCACATCATTAATCTGAATATTTTGTTTGTTTTCACCAATATGTTCAAGGTAACATTAATTTCCATCTTTTATTAGTTTCTCAGCTTCCTAATATGTTATCAACCGTAAGGGATCATTTTTTAATTCAAACTGAAAATTAGTCTGAAAAGAAACCTATTTAGCTCTTCAGTCAGTCTTAGCATGATAAACAGAAAGCCAATCCATGCCCAATATAACATCAAACTCTACTAGATGCAAAACAATAAGGTTTGCAGGTAGCATCTTTCTGCACACAAGGCATGAATGTTCTTATGTTTTGTTTTTGTCTCAACATTTCCTCCAGGTTTTTTTACCGTATGTTCAGTATTCATATCATGAGATGGAATTCCCAATTTACTAGAAACCCTCTAAGAAATGAATGAGTGTGTAGACCCCAAATCAAACAACACATTGGCATAATCTGAACAAACAAACAGTGGACCTGACACAACTTCATTTGATGGCCCGACATCTGAAAAAGTAGTTGCAAAGGATTTCACCACCCCTTTCTGCTTGTAGTCTGGCTACATTCCTTCAGTTGAGTTCTTTGTTAGACACTCATTTGCATAATGACCCATTTCATTGCACTTAAAATGTTTTACTGATTGTAAATCTGATTTTTTTCATACCATTAGCCTAATATTTTCAATGCAATTATGAGCCTTATGTCCCATTTACCACATCGGTAGCACTTACCTGAATTCAAAAGACATTCTGCATCATGATTTTTACCACAATTTTCACAAACTATAAACTTAAGTTTCTTACCATGAGAATTTTTTGAAGAGTTCTTTCCATTCACCTGCCACCTCAACCTCTTATTCTGTTGTTTTTCAAAGAATACATGATCATCAAAAAACTCCATTTCCACCTTCTCCACACAACGAAAATGTTTTTCATAACTATTGAACTCATGAGATAATAAATCCCTTCGTTACTCTAGCCTTAATCCTGAGTAAAAATTGTTGATTTTACTATAAATATCTTATTTGAAATTTGGATCATAACCTCCTAGTCGAGTGATTTTTTCTTCATAAGCAGCCACTGAGTCATCCTCCTACCTCAATTCCTGGAATTGTATTTCCAACCAAAGACGAACCACCTTAGGAAAATATTTCTCAAGAAACATACCTTTTAATTCATCTTAATCGAGAGAATCAATCTGCTCACTATCCCTGATATTTTTTACCATCTACCACCACTAATCAGCTTCACCTTCAAAAAGGTAAACAACAAGACTAAACATTTGATGTTCTGAACAACCCATGACATCGAAAATCATTTCCTGTGCATTAATCCACCCTTCATCTAGGACAAGGTCAGATGATATTTTGAATGATGGGGGATGTTGCCTCATGAAATTCTCCACTACTGGCATGTTCCTCTATAGTTGAACTGGCTGATCTCGTACATGGATACCACACCCATTTATCGCCTGACTCAACAATTCCATCACTGCAATAATCTTTTGAGTTCTGATTTCGACCATCTCAGGTTGCTGATTTGGAAGGTTGTCTTCTTCCTAATGTCGTCGCCACATAGCTGCCATGTTTCCTCTGTGGAAACCATTCTGTACAATGAAATCACTTAGGAAAAGCAACATGGTAATATGTAAATGCTATATGATGTCAATATTAACATAAATTACTTTATGGATATTACTTTAACAATACCCTAACACCTAAAGTTATCTAAACCAACCTCTAATACCAACTATAAGGACCCAAACTTAAACATTAAATAATATTGAATTGAATGAATAATTCACATTGAGGATCTTTTCAGGATTAGTGTTTTATAAAATTAGGACATAGCTATTACATCACAAAAGATTTAAAGGTAGAAATATCTACACAGTTTCTATATTTTTCAAAGAAATAAAAACTCCTAAAAAAAATTCATGTCTAGTTCCATGTTTTAGACAGCATGAGTTCTCCTTGATCCCATCCTTGACCCTATTCATCTTTATGTCCTGTGAAAACATTTCAAAAAATGGGATGAGCATAAAAAGCTCAATAAGGGTTATAAAACAATGAATGAAATCATTTTTTCATAAATACATACAAAACATGAACTCTTTACATACCTCATGAAATCATAAGATTTATCAGAGACCAATAGAAATCATAAATCATAAAGGTATCTTGTGGCATAAATATCATAATTACATTATAGCTATCACAACTACATAGGGAGTTACTTTGGAATACCCATCACAGTATATTCCCTAAATATCATAGAAAAAACATTCGCGTCTACCTCTATCAAGTTACCCAATGCATTGGAGATCTATCTCGGGCTTACCCTCCCTAGGATTATCATATAACCACCCGTATACATAAATAATGCCCAAGAACCATAACATGAGCATAACACAAAACATAATAAAAAATGAAAGATAACATTTCCACATTGAAATATCAAAATATCATTTCAAGATATTGAAATAATAAATCCATTATCAAAATAAATTAAAATACCAAAATACGTAAAAAGAGTATATGGTATTTATTTCTTCTTTTGAAAAGAATTTTGGATTTTTAAGGAAGCCAAAGATCATATAATACTCGAGGTGGTGGAAAGGTCGTTGTTACCGCTTACGTTAAAAGAAAAATTCATTTTTGTCATTTCGTAAAATGCTTCATAGAAAAATATTCCCTTTGAAATGTCAAGGGTGTTTATACAACGTATAAAAGAAAGTCATGTATTAAAACAATGTATACCTCAATGAATGGATATTGAGACGATGTCCCTTACCTTGAATCCGACTTGACCCGATCGTTCTTTAATCTCCGTTAATTTGGGTAACTCCCTTTGTTTTGAACCAAAGGACTTCCCGAAGTGCTATCTTCCTAATGTAAGGCTTCTAAGAGGAGGAGAGGGATGTAGGGAGTTTAATTGGGTAGAGTTTTGACGTGCCAAATTGCTTGAGGGGGTTGAGTAATTGTAAAGAAATGGTCTCCTTTTATAAGGGAGAGGAGGGGCTCTTTAGGAATGTGTGAAAACATTATTTTATTATATAAGGATATTTGGTTTATAATGGTCCAGAAATCAATATAGTAAAAGATAAGATGAATCATGGTCTAAATAAAATCATCCAATTAGAATTGGACATGTTTTAGATAATATTTTAATTATTATAATATTATTTATTTAAATCATTTATTAATGAGGTAAATACTGCATCATTATTGCATCATAAATAATTAAATTTATTGGATGTCTAAAAATTATAAAACAAATAGTATAATGAAGAAAATATATTTATATCTCTAAATAATATATATAGTCGAAAATATGACTTATATAACACTATAAAAATTAATCACTAAACAATTTTTGTTAATGTCAATTTTGTCTTCACATTAAACTAATTTATATAAATTGTCATTATCACTCCCAAGTGGCTCAATGGGGTCCCCAAATCAACCCAATGATGCCCATGGTCGTAAATGACTCATAAAATAAGGTTATTACAAGTTTTTAGATAAATAAGGATTATTATAATATACTTTTTACCTTGAATTACATTTACCTTTAACCGCGGTAAATGAAATTCAAAAGTTACTATTCACCAAAAATTATTTTCATCTTAATGAACCACAATTTACTTCTCGAAAAAAACCATGTATGTCAGATTTTTGAAATTCAATTCAAATAATTGGTAATATTTCATTTAAATAAAAAAGTCAGTTTTCTTAACTACCACTAAGTGGTTTCACTATTCATCAAAAATTGAAGATTTTCAGAAAAATACCAAAATTTTGGCCTAAGAATTATTTGATATTATGAATTAAAAATTTATATATACTTTTAAAAATTCAAAACATATAAGTGAAATTAATTAATTTTAAAATTAATTCCCGTTATCAAAACAAATAGCGTGTTTTTAAGAGACAATAACTATCAAAAGATTGATACTTGTTTATGTCCAATTTCAATGTGAAATTAATTCCAATGACCAACATTGGATTAAATGGTAAAAATATATTTTAATTTAAATTTAAATCCAATTAAAAAGATAATCTAACCATATAAATAAATTATATTAAAAGGAAATTTTGAATTAAGATACAATATTTTTCACTATTAATTAAAAAATGAACTTTATCAGAAAAATACCAAAAAACAACCCAAAGTTAAATTTGATGTCCCAATTCAAAAGGAGGATTTTATTTGGTCAATTATAATGTATTAAAGTGACCAAAACTATATTTAAATAGGGTTCACCATTAAAAGGCGATAAATCAGCCTTTTAATGTAAATTGTGCTTAAAATTAGATTCATTCTCATTTTAAGCCTCTAAAATTTATTGGATAAATGTAAATACATTTAACAAATATGTATAATCATATTGTAGTTAGTTTCATTAATTCCCGCCAATACAACGGCTAGGAGTTAACTATTATTTAAAATAATAATATTATATTATTAGTGTGCAATGTAAGATTCCAAGGAAACTTGTTGTTGCGTATCAGGTACATTATCGAACATAGAAACACCTTAAAAGTAAAATTACTATTTAATTCACAAATATTAATAAATATGAAATATGTCTTATTCTTCATTTACATGGGAAGTTACAATTTAGTTGAATAATATTCCTTCTAGGTGGAAATTACCAAAACTAAATTATGTAAAATGTGATGATAACATCAAATAAAGTAATGAAAATACATATAATTAAATAAATGAATAACATTATAATAAATCATCAAATAAAAGAGGTTTTATGGATAAAAAATAAAATATCATTATTGTAATAAATGAAAAATAAAATGACGTTTACATTAATGAAATATATCCTAGAAAAGGAAAATTTTAATGATACCACCAAAGAAGGAATAAAATTTTTGAATTTTTTGGTACCATGATTTCATTCCCCCAAAAGATAAATATAAATTAGAATATAAATAGTGAAAAATAAACACTATTAGTTTAAAACATTTTGAAAATTAAAATTTAATGGGTATTGAAAATACAAAAGTGATTTTAGAAAACATTTCCAACATTGAGGTAAAATATGATGTCACAAGTCACTTCCAATTTTTTTTTTTGAAAAGGTAAAGTGAAAACTCTTTGAAAAACATAAATAATTAAAAATAATTTATAGTAATAGTTATATAAAAAGGTATAATTTTTATTTTTTATAAATGAGTATATGAAGTTAAAATATATGAATGTGAAATGAGAACCCCTTTTATTATTTTCAAAACACCATTGTTTAAAACTAAAATTATAAAATGTTTAACAAAAAATAATTTTGATTTAAAATATTATTTTATACCTTGTGGAAGATATATTACCATAAAAAATATAATGTTAGAAAAACCAAGAGATGATGAAATAATTTCATGAAGAAATAATATAACAAAAGGAAAGAATACTAAAGATATAAATGTTCCTTATGAGAAACATAATCATTAAATTAAAACTTATATAAAAAAGTTTTATTATATGGTAGAAATGTACACTGATATTCAATAAATAGAATACAACATAATATAATAAATTGGTATAATGTACTTAATCTACATATCAATGATTATGATAAAAAATCAAGGAATGAAAATTGGGTTACTAAAATCATTACCACTAGGGTAACAATTGGGTCAAATCCAATTGATATAAAAGAGCTAATTATTTTTAGTATTTATCATAAATAAAAAATGTATGGTAATGATACATCAATGGTTAGTTAATACACCAATAAAAGGAGAAAATAGTTCATAACATTACCATACCTCATGAAATAATGTTTTTATTACTAAAAGAAAATTTCAAATATCAACAATAATTATTAGAAAAATTAATATTCATTCTGTATTCACCTAAAAAAATTCATAAAAATAAAAAATTACATTTTTGGGTAATATTAGTACATAAATCTTGATATTATTCTCATTTTTTCATATTAAAATTTAAAAATTTATAAATTCATTAATTTTACTTAAATCAACAAATATGATGAAATGAAATGATTTTATTAGAATGTGACATTTTTAAATATTAAATATTATTATATTAATTTCATATCATTTATCAAAATATTTTTTATTAAATAATTATTAATATCAATCAAATTTTATCAACATAAATCTTATGTTTCTATAAATTGAAGTTCATATTGCAAAATAGTAAAATTTTTAAAAAATACATTTCTATGATAAATATGATTTTAGTAGTTATTTTAAATATACCAATTGAATTTCATTCAAATTTAAAGTGGCTTTTTTGTATAAAAATTTCATTAAATTTTTAACCCTATTCAATTTTTCTAATTAAATTGCTATGTTTTGATGGTCATACATAATTTTTATATTTTTATCATAATGTATCACAATTTTTATTTATTTAGTGTTGCGTATTTTTAATGAAATAAAATAGATTTGGATCATTTTAAATGAATATATATTAAAATATTATGGTGTTATATTTAACCCATCCTTGAGGAACACATCATATTTATTTATCTCATCGAATGATAAATGGTTATTTATAATCATTTTATCCATAAATTCTCCATAATTTCCAAAAAATATGAAAAGTTCCATCAACTTCACCTTTAATATTTTTGAATATATTTACAATTAATGTGACGTGTCATGACCAACCATGATCATGATTATTTTTTTATTAAATTTAAGAGTAATTGTTTCTTGATTTCATTATCAATCTACTTATTTTCCATTTATGAGATATTAGGTTGAGTATAGGTATAAGATGGATTCCCTAATTTATCCATATTATGCATGCTCATATCATACTCATCATCTTTATCTAACAGAGAGTACCTATTTTTTAGAATCATTTTTCATGGATGAACAACATTCATTTTACTTTGACCTTTGTAATATTTTATTTCTACATACTCTTTTCTCTTAATCAAAAACATTATGCCCAATGTTAGAATTGTGAAAACAATATTAATAATAATTATTTCTTTTATTTTATGAAGGATAAATAAAAATTTATTTATTTATAAAAAATAAGATATTCCCCTAATCAAATTACTTATTTTATCTTCAAAGTAACATATAGTGTGACCATATAATCCATATGATTGAAACATCATTATATGAATAATCTTATATCATTCAACTCTCCACATGTATCCAACAATTTTATATCACCTCAGTTGTAAAATATTATCTACAAGTCATGGATTATACACGGACCTCAGATTTCATTTTTTTGGACTAAAATTTTTTCTGACATCCTTTTAATTATATTTGTTTCTAGGATTAAAATCTATATGATTTATTTTATTCATATAATTCACTGATAATACTTTATTTGTCTCAAAATCATAAATGATTCCACTTTTCCCTAATAATTTGGGTCTATATTCATCTATAATTTTTTCGAAACCATTAGATTCTCACACAAGTAATTTTCAATCCTTGATAAGAAAGGATTGAAGGCTTGAGAAAGAAGTAAAACACATATATTGGTTTGTTAGTGAAGTAATAAATTCAAAAACATAGTTTTATAACACTATATGTGAAGAGATTCTATGTAATCACTGATAAATTCCTTTCATTTACAGATGAGGTAGGTAATGGACCAGGGGTTGTGACCCAAACCAAGAAAGAAGATATGAACAATTTATGAGTATTTTGCACTAATTTATGATCAATATTCTTCTCATGACACATGTAAAGGTGGGTGAGCAATAAATTGGACTCAACCTGAATAGATCCCTACTATCAAAGTAGGTCGTGAATGAAATAATAACACAATGGTAGGGGTCTCAGAAAAATCCTCCTCCACAAATGTTTCCCAAAATGAATGATCCATCTGTATTAAGATTTATTATTGCTCCTTTAGGAAGAGAGTGAACCAACAATCATTGATTACCATTTTATCTTTGGATGTGGTTCTCTTAGCCACAAACTGTCTTAGAGAAGGGGATTCCCACCGATTGGGGAGAAGCTGAGAAGGATCTACCAGAAATTTTATTTTTGAATACAAGAGTGATATTTGAGTGGTGGGTACCCTCGTGAAATGCATTATTCATGACCAGAAAAATTCTTCAGCAGCCTTCAATAATAAAAAAAATTAATACTTTCTTTATGGATCAACAATGCTCGACCCCTGGAAATACTGGTATGTAAAGTTACATTTAATGAAACCTGGGTAGGTGGGATAATAAATGTTTTGAGGGACCTATACATGGTGCATTCCCAATCACTTTAGAAAAATAGTTGATTCAGGAAATCTTCTGATGTGATCATATAGTAGTAGAACCTTGACACCTTATGAATTCTCATTCGAATGATGTTTTCATCTGTGGGGTTCATCTCATTCCTAATGTGCAAGGTGAGAAAATTATATCTAGAAGGGATCTCCTTATGCTATGTGGTCTCTCCCCAATGATCCAAATCAAATTGAATCATAATCCCTCATCAATAATCCTTAGTCTAAAATTCTCTTGTATAAGATTTAGTAAATATACTGTAATGAAGCACCAAATTGAGCTCAATGTGGTCAAAAGTGTAATGTTGTGCATTATAAAAGACTTCATGGATGAGAAATGGGTACATGATACCATTCCTGAATGTCATGTTTAAGGAAGAAAATCTAGGAATGAAATTTTTGGTTCCCACCCAATTTTATTGGAAAAAATTGATCTCCTCCCTTCCAATAATCAACTGGGTTTGATGATGCCGATCAGGATATGGGGTTGGGGTATTAACTGAATGGTAAGAATAGTGAGCTCTATTTATGACCATTTCCCTAACATATTTATCCACCATTAAAAATTCACATATCATATGGAAGCCAATGATTTCCCATTCCATTTTCACATGAATGAATTGTGTAGTAAAAAAAAGTTCTTGAAATTGATTCCCACCTCCCTTAATGGTCTTCCCATCCTATTCTAAAAAAATCCGACAATGCATCCCCTAAAATTGAGAATACCATATGAATGTCACTATCATATTTTTGATACCCTAAATGACTCTTTTTTACACCATGAGTCAAAAAATAAACATCATGGTGATGGATGCTAAAACACTTTTATCCAATGTGACTCTACCATTAAAATAAACAAATTGATTCTTTCAGTTCCAAATTTGGACCGTGGTCTTACCCATAAAATATTATAAATGTTATATGAATTGATGAATTGAGGATATCGTGGTGTCAGGATAATATATCAAGAAGTCCTTTTGTGGATTCCCATGTTACTTTGTATAAAATTATCATGCCTGTCTGAGCATCGTGAGGAAATGTACATGCTACTCTTGTCACGACTAATCAATTTCCCCCTCCAATTTTATTAGTTCTCAATGATCTTATTGATACCTAAAATGAATTTCATATTTTTATAACAAAAGAATAGGGTGTTTTCTACAAATAAGAGAAGAGATATCCCACATTAAATAAACATAAACGGTATGGGAAAATTATTTATTTTTAAAAACTCCTTTTAATAAGAAGACTAAGGGAGTCTTGGGTGAGAATGAATAAATTATGATAAATTGGATCATAATTTCTTAGAACAAGAAATATTTTGAAGAAACTAAAATTTCTTCCACCAAAAGATATAGAGAGATATATTGATCAAAATCATATGAATAGTAGGTCCCTTGACCAAGTAGGGAAGCCCATGCATGTCCACACCTTAATAATAATGTTCCACTAAATATGGTTGTCTACTTTATCCATGTCAAGAATGACTACAATATTAAAACCCATGGTCCTTAAGATGATGTTAGTGACCATTTCTTGGGTATCCCAATTTCCCCATAGATTGATCTCCCCTTAACAAACAAGTGTTTTTTTAAATACAATGAGGTAGATATTCTAACAATATTTTTTTGATCACATATTATAGAACATTATACATGAAGTTTCTCATACTGATTAGCCAGTAATGCTGGGTTGATGAGGGGACTCTGATCATTGGTATGAGCACCAGTGTGGTGGATTAGGCCACACGAGGTATGTTTTCTCCATAGAAGATGTCTTGTATCGCAAACACCAGGTCAAAATTAACTCAAGTCCTACAAGACCCAATAGAAGGATCCTAGGAACCCATCATGGTTAGGTACACTCATCGGTTTGAGATTATAAATAGCTATAAGAATCCCCTTATCATTTAAAATGGTTTCAAAAGCAGAAGAAACACAATTATGGATAACATCTAAGATCTCCTTCTAGCCTCTTGGTTAATCACCATGCATTCTAATATTGGTACCGATAATAAGATATCTAAAGTGTGTATCAACCATACCACCAACCCCAACTCGATCATTTGTGTAGGATTTGTTGTCATGAAGGAGGTTAGTCCTAATGATTCTTTATTTCTATTTAATGAAAGCCTAAAATAATGATGTATTTTAATCACCATCCATGATCCATCTCACTTTGGAATTCCCATGGTCTAGTCATTCATACTTCAGTATCGTATGAGTTTATCTTCACTTCATATTACCAGGCTCTTCAAACATATAATAACTCCACTCGCATTTCATTATCGCTTCCATATGCAAATTCTCTAAACTGACCTCCTCCAAATATGAAAATCAGGTTGGTATATTTTGATTCCATGTCATAGGGTCACATTTAAGGCATCTTAATATTTGGTAAATTTTTTCCTAGGGACTCCCGTGGGATGACATGACCCGCAACTCAAGAACATCTCAACGGTAGTCTAGGTTAGACACCCAAACATGGGAGAAGTGGAAAGGTTCATCTTCGATATTACATGAGGACAATGTAACAAGGATATGCGAGTGATTTGAGCAGCTACAGAAGTAACACCTAGATTTTTTAATGACATATACCTCTTTAAATAATCTAAATTCTTCAATAGCATCTATTGCACACATCCATGAGTTTAAACGAACCAAGAGACACTATTAGAATGTCTATTATAACATAGTAATTAAATTGGTGAGAATAAATATTAATAAATAATTTGTGAAATAAATATATCTCAATATGATTATATTAGGTGCTTAAAAAAATGATAACCCAATTTTTAATAAAATAACTTCATTCTTAAAAAATAATTTTATCTTATTTTTTATTTATAATTTGTAGAAAATGGATTTGATGAAATTAGTTTTATTTTTGAATTCATTATTTCAAAATTTTATTTAAATTATTAATTTAATTTTTTTGGAAAAAATTATAGAATAGTGAAATATATAGATTTTTATTGAAAATTGTATTCTTATTTTAATATATTTACAATGTATAATGGTGATTTAGATTATTCTTAGATTTCCACTGGTTAATTTTTATTTAAAATAATTCAATTAAGGTTTGTTAAAAAGATTTTATAAATTAAATTTTCTAAAACATTTATTTATTTAAAAGAGAATTATTAGAAAAACTATTTTTCATGGAATTTTTCCAGTTTTATATAAAATAATATTATGGATCTATGATTTGAATTTTGAAAAAAAGAAGGATACTAATTTGGAATCATATGTTCAAAATTAATTAAATAGTTCCCTTTTATTTTTTGCCAATATGAATCGTAATCTTGGTAAAAACATATCATGGAAATGGGTAAATTGAGTAATTTAGGTTAAAAATGAAATTATAAAATTACTCTAATACATGAAAAAAATTTATTAGATGAATAAACAAAGAACTTTAACTACTAAGTATCTAAATCAAGATGTTTAATGGACACTTTTCCATAAAAATGATTTATATAAGATTTAATATAATTAAAGTCACAAAATGTCAGTTTTTTATCTTTAATGACACTTATGTGTCCACATGGGGAATAAGTTGTGTCATGAATGAATCTAATTATAACTTTTTTACCTGATATACATATTTTTAGGATATAAAATTAGTTTCTATTTTTTGGGTCACTTAGATGAAATTATCTTATGTATAGTATTTTATTTTAAAAAAATTAATGATGTCACCATAATCTTTTAAATAGTGTAGAATTTTTTATATAGGGATAAACAATAGATATATTATAATATAAATGTTATTCAGAAATATTAATGATTTATCTTCATAATGGGATATTATTTTTAATTTTTAATGAACAAATATTTATATTAAATAATTACATAACACTGATGTAGTAATTACTTTATGAATGGAAATATAAAATAACTGTTACTAAAAATATTAAAATAAATATAATTTTAAATAATTAATGTGATTAATTATTTTTTAAGATAAACTTAACCTCTTAGAGATGTAATTAAATTTTTTTTTCTCATTTTACTTGTTATATTGATATGTATTGAAATTCCATGTAATAAATAGTGTCAAAATTGACACAAATGGAATTTTTTCAGAATAATATGTTCTTATTTTATTTTAAAATCATAAATCTAATTTAAAAATAAAAAACATATGGTAAAATAGGTTATGAATTGTTATTTGTTGATTTAATTGACATAACATATGTAAAAATTGCAACCATTTAATATTGAAAAAGTTGTTACCTTAGTTAAAATTAAAATAGATTAACTAAGGATTAATCAAAATGTTATGATTTAAAATAATATAAAAACTTGTATAAAATATGTAGAATGATGATATTGCAACTCTATCTCATCTTATATTTCAATGAAATTAAAATTTTAGGTATTTGGATTGCTATTGAATTTTTTATAAATTAAAATTTTGATAAAATTCAAAATGATTTTTTCAGATCAATTTTAAAAAAAGGGTACCTCTTCCCTCACTTCCTCTCATCACATTGAGCCTTCAAGTTCGAACATACCCTACCCATTTTCCTTATAAACTTCCCTAGGAATAATCTATAGGTTATGGTCATCTCCAAAAACCAACTCTAGTGTCCCTAAGAGAATATCTAAAGTAATTACTCTAAAGAAGAGGTAATCATCTTTGCAGACTCTTTCAAGATTATTTATTCTTATAATTAAATTTAATGTGATGATTAAATTATAAATTAATAAATCCAATATCCCAAATATTATAATATTTTATTCATATTATTGATCGAAAATATTTTAAATTTGTGTCATCTTATAAAAAACAAAAGCACTGTGTGTGCGGGCATACAACTTAATGTCTCCAAATCGTGGTGTAATCTATTTTCCATAAATACTTTATTTAGATAGATATAATGATGAAATATATATATATATATATATATATATGATACTTATAACTTGATATTGAATATGGAACAAAATTTATACCATCTATTTCATATTCACCATTTAAGAATGATTATATAAATGTATATAATTAATATATATTATACCATCTAATAGGTTGCGTAAAGATTTATATCTTATGAGGCATACAAGATGAGAATGAGAAGTGAACTTGGTTAAGTAATAGAGTAATGGAATGGGGGTAAACATAGTTTAGTAATAAATAGATGGAACAGGGAGTGAACTCATATTTGTAAGGGACTTTTTAGACTATGATGGTCTTAGAAATAATACTAGACTAATATAGAAATTATTTTCTATGCTTTTTTTTATTAAAAAATTCCATGTATTGTGTTATGATATCATGGAATATGTTACTTGATACTTTATAATATTTTATGATTTATTCCATGACACGATGTCATGGTCATTGATATGGAGGATATAATTTTCAAAAGATATTTTCATATTATTATGCCCTTAATTTTTTTTATCTCCCATGATTACCCATAATGAGCATTCGCGATCTCTATTTTATTATTCTTCTTTTCCCAGGATGTGAATAAAGATATTAAGTAATATGTGTCAAAATGAATTTTATTTATAAATGAATAAGTTGGAGATGATGTAGATATTTTATTAATAGTTATTTATGTATCCCAGTTTTTAAAGAAACTAAACCTATACTGTTCTATAATAATTTTTTTGTTTTCCAAAGTATATTATTTTTTTTAGATGTAATCTCTATGTATGAAAAGTATGATTCACTATAGTTAGTATCAGATCATGGATTAGTAATCCTTTTAAAGCTAGGATGATAAAACTTTAGTAAGAACCCTAAGGATAAGTCTATGTATCAGATATAATCCTATAGTTTGGTAATTATCATTAAAACATTAGAATTAAACCTAAGGTTCAATTAATATAAATTTAATAAGTAATTCCTCTTTGATTGTGTGGTTTTACCATTATGATTATTGTTAATCACACTATCATTTTTAGTTTTAGGAAATGGTTGGAACCTGATGGAACTATGTTAATACTAAATGTGATGAAAAATCAAATGAATGTCCTCCTGAGAAACCAAATGTTTTGGGAGCCAAAATGAAATATTTTCATGTTATGACCATACAACATTCTAAGTATATAAATCATATATGACATCCAAATTAGAAAAGGATGGAACAGAATTATATTGAATCTTTAATGAGGCAAGATCTACCTTATTTTTGTGGGTCTTCTAATTTACTAGTCTCTGAACAACATATCAATACCACTAAAAATATATATTCAGTTCTGCAATGTTTAGAACCAGAGAATTTAGTTTATCCATTCCACCATTAGAAATGTGAAGTGGATTAATGGTAGAACCTCATCAAGGATATGTGGTGATATAATTAAATTGAATCCATGGAATGGGATGAGTTCATGAACTTTTTTTCATTAATTACATTCCTCATTTCTTCATATGAAGATGGATGAGGAGTTCTATGATATTAAGAAAAATGATGATTCATTTATTAGTAATTGAAAATCCAATTTTACAATATTCTTTTGCAATTATTATTTAACTTGACAGTAGATTTCATCAATTATTTAGTGGCTTAAAACCAAGTCATTGATGGGAATTATTCAAAAGGTACTTTAGTAGCTATAAAGATATCATTGGTTGTGATCTCAAGGATGAGATAGATATTGGAGTTACCCATCAATATTATTGGTTTGATAACAAAATAAATATGGAATTCAAATGAAAATCTAAATGATGTAGTGAAAATAAGATGTGCTTTCCTCTATTCTTAAATTGTAGAAATAAACAAGGTATAAACTGTCAATAGGGGAATTGTAGATTTTTTATGTGTGGTAAAGATGTTTAGGTTGCAATTAACTACTGATGTGATGGGAAAAATGATAACTAATGATGTATATTGATAAAAGACTTCATAAAATACCCCACCCACACATCAGTGTTACCTGTGGAAGGAAAATTGGAATTACGCTAACCAACACACTAATACAGTGGTTTTTTATGATAATTGACTTCAATAGCTTATTAAGATCAAAGGAAAAGGAAATCCACATTTGATCACAATTGGAGAGGTGGGGTATGAAAATAAATTGGTGTAAGGTACACTTACCATCTAATCTAAAATAGCTAATGTTTTATCATATTTTAGATCCACCCACTCTATAATTTTTAAAGAATTTTTTGAAGGTGATGTAATATTACCTCAACAATTATATGTTTATTAACCTATTAAAACTTATAATGGAACAATGTCCACATTAAAATATTATAATTCTTCAATAGTTGAATTTTGTGGGAAATTGATTCCGGTAAATCTTTTGATCCTTCCTTTAGTTGAATTTGATGTGATTCTTGGCATTTATTGGATTTTTCTTTATCGAACTCATATCAATTACTATGTAAGGGAAGTCAAATTTCATATTCCGAATGAATCCATGTTCAGCTATACATCCAATAGAAATTAATTCAATCTTGTGGGTCTTAATTCTTATAAATGAGGGTTATTTACCTTATATGACTAGGGAGTAACTTACCATTAAGGATACACATATGGAATGGTAGTCTGTTGATATATTCCCATATTAATTTTCATGTCTTCCACTAAATTAGGGTGTTGATTTTTTAAATAGAACTTATATAGGGTGTTATTCTTATTTCAAATAATGGTTATATAATTCCCTTAATGGAGTTGAAGGAATTGAAGAAGAAACACCAAGAGAATCTTGAAAGGGGATTAATATACCATAGTTTGTCACCTTGGGGTTCACCTATTATGTTTCTTTATGAATGATGATGGATCGATGAGACTCTGTATTGATTATTGAGAACATAACAAGATAATTATCAAGAACAAATATCATGATCACCATATTGATGACTTATTTAACCAACTGCACAGAGCTGAATAATTTTCAATTATAGATATTTATTATGGATATCATAAATTAAGGTTCAATAACTAGGATATATCCAAGAAGATATTCGGTAAAAGGTATGGAAAATATGAATTTATAGTGATTCCTTTTTGTCTTAAAATTTACTCTGATATCTGTATGGATTAAATGAAAAGAGTATTTAGAGACTATCATGATTAGTTTGTTGAAGTAATTATAGATGATATTCATATATATTCAATGAGAAAGTAATAACATTGAGATCACAAATGTATTTTTATATAGACATTGAGAAAGGATAATATTTACAAAAAATTTACCAAGTGTGAATTTCAAATTCAAAAAGATTCTTTTTAGGTCACATAATATTGAGAGAGAGGATATATCTGGAAACAAAAGAGATGGAGGTTATAAAATGTGGTCTTAGACCAACAATAGTAACTAAGATCCAAATTTTTCAGGGTTTGGTTGGAAATTATATATATATTTTTGAAATATTTTCCACAATTTTCTAATCCATGCACTATGATGATTTTGTATGGAATTAATTTCATATGGATGGAAGAATGAGATGAAAATTTAAAAGAGAAGAAAAGAAGGTTAGTCAGTGCACTTTTCTCAAACCACCCTATAGTGGATAATGGTTTTTGATCTACTGTTATCTATCCATGAAAGGGCATGGATGTTTTATCATGAAAAATAATATGGTGATTATTTTTTCCTTATGACAATTGAAAATCCATGAGAAAATTTACTCAAATCATGATTTAGAGTTTGCTATAGTAATTTTCTAATTAATGATATATGTAAAATATATATATGGATAAAGTTGTTATATATATTCTAATTATAAAATATTAATGTATATTTTCTCAAAAAAGTGGGATGAATATAAACAAAATAATTTGGTTTGAGTTGATTAAATATTACAATATTCAATACTTTTCCACCCTTGGAAAAAAACAAGGTGGCTGAAGCTTTAGGTTGAAAGGACCATGATATCTTATCTACAATAAAGATAAAAAGGATCCAACATTTATATATTTTTAAATATGGATCTAGAAATACTAAAGGGGAGAAATTTTATTTGGCTCATGTTAATGTTCTACCATTTATATGATTGAATATTAAGGAGGAGAAGAAGGAAGATGTATAACTACAAAAGATGGTGAGAAATGTTCCTATGTAAAAATTTAAATGTGATAGAATAAAAATGGCCAAGAACCATTTTTCTGTCGCTACCCTATAATAGTTAAAGAAGGTGTTATTGGAAGAGGATCATAGTCCATAATAATATATTCATCCTTGAAGTAAAAAGATATATAAGGACCTGAAAGAGTATTTCAAGTGGGTTGGAATGAAGTGTGACATTGTTGAGTATGATTATCATTGATTGGTTTGTCAGAAAGTTAATGCTAAGTGGCAGAATTCTATGGTATGTTATAACTAGTACCTAGAACAAAAATGTAAATAGGAAAACATAACCATTGAAATTTTCATTGAACTTCCCCAAAAAATTTAAAGTCTATAATTTTATAAGGGTTTTAATTGATCTCATTACAAATTTGACACACATAACTACTATTAGAGAACATTTCACCCCTTTTCATCTTTTAAAAATATATACTAAAGAAGTGGTAAGATTTCCGAGTGTACCGCATTCCATTATATCTTATCTGGATATGAGGGATACCTCAATTTTCTGGAGGATTCACCAATATGCTCTAGATATAGAGTTATTTTTCAACATTACTTATCATCCTCATAAAGATGGTCAGTCTGAGAGAATAATTTATACTATATAAGACATGTTTAGAGATTTATCATTGTTTTTCAAAGGTTTCTCGGATTAACAAGAACCATTGGAATAATTTTCATACAATAATAGCTTTAACTATGGTATTCAGATGGCTCTTTATGAATCCCTCTATGGAAAGAAGTGAAGAAATCCAACATGATAGAATGAATTTAGAGAAAGAAAGGTATTGGGTCCTGATCTAGTTGGGGAGATATAAAATAAGTTTATAACCATTCAATAGTTCATATGAGCATCTCAGAGTCAAAAAAGTTGATATGCTGACAATCGATGAAAATACCTAGATTTTGAAGTGGGTGATAAGGTAATTTGTGAATATATTCTGAAAGAGATTGATGATATTTTGAATGAAGTTGATGCTATTTCCTATGTATATTGTTCAATTTTAAATTTATGATTGTTATAGGAAGGTATATTATTGATTGGTGCTTCCCCCAAATCTCTCTCAAGTTCATAATTTGTTCCATTTATCTCACCTGATAAAGTACATACCTAATCTCTATCATGTACTAAACTCATAAGTTATACTGGTGGAAAACAATCTTTATTTTGAAGAATAACTGATAGAAATTATGGATCATTGATAAAATGTTATATGATTGGAGACCACTTGCATAGTTAATATTTTATGGCAGAACCATCAATTTGTGGAATCTACATGGGAACCTGATGATGTAATGAGGAATAGGAATCCTCATATATTTTTATCCACATTACAAATTTTGATGGTGTATTTCATTTTAAGGGGGTATAATGTAACCCCAAGATATTTTTAGGAAATATTTATCCTTAAATAATTCTAATTATTCAATAGCTTGAAATACACACAACTGTGAGTTTAAACGAACCAAGATATGTTATTAAAATGACTATTATAACATACATGTTAAATTAGTGGTAGTATATATAAAAACTATTAATGAAATAAATATAACTCGATATGAATATATTATGTAATTAAAAAATTAACACAATTTTTAATCAAATTAAATTATTCTTCAAAAATACATTTATCTTATATTAATTGTGTGAAGTTATATAAAATGGATTTGATAAAATGAGTTTTATCTTTGAATTTAGTATGTCAAAATTATCTTCAAATTATGTTTTATAAATTTCTGAAAACATTCCTGGAATAGTAAAAATATTGATTTTTATTGAATAATGTATTTATCTGTTAATTTAATTACAATGTAAAATTATGTTTTGTATTTGTTTTAAAATATAATTAAATCATTTTTATTTAAAATTTTCAATGGTTTATTCCTTTATGGTTTATTAAATTTCCAAATTCTAGTGTTTGAGGTGTTAAGGGGATGATTTGGGAGTTTTTAGAGGGAGTCTATAGAATTTCAGTTTCTAAAGGATGGAAGCAGGGAGATTTAATGATATGTAAACATTTTCCACGACGTGAAATAGGGTTTCATGATGTTTAAAAATTTTACGTGATGTGAAAGAGGGTTTCATGATATGTAATATATCAGGGATTTAAAATAAATTATAAAATGAAGCGGTGATGTATGATTTGTTAAAACCAACCCTTGAAGATTAGATCATGTTAAATGGGATTACACATCATTGAATACCCTGGTACAGTGTAGATGTAGTTTTATTTTCAACAAAATTCCAATCCATTTGTCCATGGATCATTCCCCCTTCCATTTTGGGTGAACTCTAAAAACCCCTAGGTGACTATCAAGCCCATTTCCTCCCTCATTGATAGGAAATTCAATTTTTATGTTATTTCCAAAAACCACTTTATGGTTTAGTGTTAACCACACACCGAGAGAGGTCTAAAAACAAATAAATAAATATATATATATATATTCAATGTTTAAACTCAAAAATGTCACAATAACCCAGAATATCTCGATATAGATTCACTATTTCACCAAATGAAAAATCATAAACAATTATCATCATGATTCAAAACTACATCACCATATATCTCCTTCATCTTCATCATCATTGGTGTCCAACCACAATAATGGTCAATCATTTGTGATCATCATATAATCCGTAAAATATCAAACCAGGTATTTGTATCCTGATTGAACCAGAAAAAACCAAACCATTAAACCAGAATGATCTCACCTTATCAAAAGCATAAACCATTGACACGACTCTGTCATGAGCACTGATGACTAGCACCATTACATAATTGTAATAAAACCAAAATAGAGACATAAATTAAAACAACACTGGATAAGCATCATGTAGGTCGACCGCTAATAAGTATAACAAAACTACAACAAATGAATGAGGAATAAATATAACGTACCAAAACCATTTTCAAAGGGCACTCACATGGAACATGGATAGTTGTCTAAGGGGGTAAAGGGGTTTATTTTTTCTGATTTAAATGTGTTTTTATTATTTTAATATTTTATATCATGTGGGCATGATGCTGAATAAAAAATTCAGGCCATTGGGGGAATTTTTCACTAGATATATGTAATGTGACTGTTGTTACTATTTTGATTTTTATGATATATCCCTAAAAGAAAATTGGATAATTACTTATATTTGGATAATGAAATATTTACCCAATGTTTTTTGTGGGTGGTAACCCTCCTAAAATAATTTCTATTGTTATAAAAGCTCCTTTGTAAATCCTTAAATAGATAATGATGTGTTGTGATGTGATGTCATGCTTATGGGATGAAAATTTCTGGTTGGGGAAAATGGGGTTGATGGTTTGTGGGTTGTGCATTTGGGGGTGGTGAGGTGATATAGTGTGGTTAATACCTTTTCAATGGTGAAGTGATGAAATTTCGAGCTATTAGTGTAATGTGGTTTTATTGTACTAGATTTATGGGTAGTGATGGAATTAATAAATAATTGATTGAAAACATTTGGAATGGATTGGGTTGGCTTGGTTAAAGTAATGAAAATGTTTAATGGAAAATTAAATGGTTTTTTGTGTGGTTAAATGTGGTTGATTCTAAATAATGAAATGAATTGGGTGATTAAATGAAATTGGTTAGAAATTTGAAGCGGGGTTTATGGATTTTTGTGTGATTTTATGAATTTAGAGGTGGTAGAAAAGGTGATGGTGTTGGTATTTGATGGTATGTTTGAGAACCCATAGGTTGGGATTGGGTGTTTGATACTATATATATATACTTTCATTTACCTTGTGATTTCAATGCACTTCCCACCCAAAGTAAGAACTATGTGCTAAACACTTGCATAGTCACGTCTGTAATATCCTTCCCAACATCCTGGTGGGAAGATGGATAGTTGGACACATGGTCGTCCCTAATACCTCTTCCAGGCGAGGTTGGTATTGCATGGTTTGTGATGGTCGAATGCCTATTAGTTCATTAGAGGGTGGCTTTGGTATCACAGGTTTCTTTGGGATGTGTTTTGAGGGAGTGTCTTGGGTGACTTTGGGAAGAGTTGTGACGCATTGTCCCATGTCTGTTCTAGTTGAGTTGTGATGTACTTTCCCAAGTTTCATTAAGATGAGATGTGATGAGATGTGAAGTGATTTTATGTCATGTGATGTGTTATAAGTCACACATGTTTGTGGGTGGGATGTATTGTTTGGCCTTTGGGTGTACAGGTGGTATGTGGTGTGAGGACCATGTTTGTGTTGGTGGTATGTGTTGTGTGGCCTAGGAGTGTGTTGTTGGGATGTGTTTTTAGGCCTAGGTGTGTGAAGGAAAGATGTGTTGTGTGGCCCATGTTTGTGAGGGTGAGATGTTATGTGGTATATTCACAATAGATGGGAGCATCAAGACATTATTGTTGGGGTATGAAAGCAGTTAATCTGTGGGAAAGTGGTGTGGGGAACACTATAATTGATGGAATTTACAATATATTATATTTCATGGTGATCATTACATGTTGTTCATGCCTTGGTGAGGTTGGTATGGATAGTATTTCTTTTCAGGTGATGCTTGGTTCTACTGTTTTCGCAGAGGTACATTAGTATACTTCATTGACCTGTGCATGAGAAACTTGATTTTTTCTTACTGAGTATACTTCTCTACTCACCCTACATATATAAATGTATTTTCAGTTTTCCATGAGGATTCTAGAGACTATTTTGGACCTCACTAGCTCAGATCCTTGACAGCTATTATGTCACTAATTTAGATTTACTTTGAGTTTTTAATTTCTATACTTATATCTATATCAGTTCTATTTATAAATACATGTGGGAAGGTTTTTTCCCTTTCATTTTATATTTTTTCTTGGTGTTCTTTGTGGAATATTTATCTTATCTCCTAACCCACTATTATTTTAGAGGTTAATTATTCTCCTACTTGATATTTTTATCCCCTCAATGCTAGTCTACAACCCGGGGCCTACTTGATGGGGGACTTGGGGGTCATTATCTCCCTTCATTCATTTCCATCTAAATAGGGGTATCCTTGTTGGGTGGGGATCATGAAAAAAAAAATCTAATTATGGGTTTTTAAAATTATTTTATACATGAATTTACTATAAAAACAATTATTCTTATAAAATGGCATATTTTTTACATATAGTTTTTCATACAATTGTACTGATTTTATATTAAATTAAATTTTGCAAATTCTTTTTCTTGAATTTTGAAAAATGGATTCCAAATATTGATTCAAAATGTATAAATTTAGTTAATATTTATATTTATGTTTTGGGGAATATAAATATTAAACCTGGTAAATTTTGTTATCATGGTAAATGGTAAATTGGGAAATTTATGTTAAAATTAAAATTATAAATATATAAAAATGACTCAATCACCTGAAAAAAAAATTATTCGATTAAGAACCTTTTACCATTAAAACCTATGAATTAAAATTGATTTTCTTAGTGTAAAATTATATATTAAAATAACTTTTATAATATTAAAATCAATGAGAGTCACAAAATGTCACTTTCATTGACTTTAATGTCTTATATGTGTCTGCTTAGAGAAAATGTTTTGAAATGAATTTATATAAATGTACATTTTTATATGGATAAACATATTTAAAATATATAATTTTACTTTTTACATTTTTGTGTCACATTTATGAAATTATGGTATTTATAATGTTTTATTTAACAAAAATTTAAAGATGTCACCTTCATGTTTTAAATACCATATAATTTTAATATAGGTTTACAAAATAGTTATATTTGACAATAAATATCTTTATAAAGTATATAAGATTTATCTTCATCATGGTATTTTTTTGGTGGAAAAATATTTACATTAAATAATTACACAGCACTGATGAAGTAATTATATTTTTCATGAAAATATCAAATAATTGAAACTAAAAATATTAAAATAAATATAATTTCAGAAAATTAATGTGATAAAAAAATTTATAAATGAAAATGACCTATAAGGTAATAATTAAATTTTCTTTTTGATTTTAACTTGTTATTTTGTTTTTTTTAATTCTATTTAATGAAAATTATTAAAATTGATAGTAATGAAATTTTTTTCAAACCAATATATAATTATTTTGTTTGAAAATATAAAAAAAATAATTAATAATGAAAAAATAAAATATTTTTTGCAATGTTGTATTTTTGATTTATTTGGCCTCAAATAAATAAAATTTACCACCTTTTAATGTTGAAAAAGATGTTGGATTACTTAAATATAAAATAGACTAACTATGAATTAATCAAAATGATATGGTTTAAAATAATACCCAAGGATTTATAAAATATATTTTATTGTGATATTAAAACCATATCTAATATTATATTTGAATAAATTTCATTTTGGAGGTATTTTTGTTGATATTAAATTTGATAAAAATTATTATTTTGAGAACATTCGAAAAGTTCCCCTTACTAAAATTATTAAAGGGAACCTCCTCCCTCACTTATTCACATCACATTGAGCCTTAATGATATATAATTCCATAAAAATTTACCATATAAAACAATCTATCCACATTCTAGAGTTCCTGGTTATCTCAAAAGATCACTCTAATGTCTTTAACATTAGATCTAAAGGAAGTTCACTAAAAAAGAGGTAATCATCTTTACTGACTCTTTCAAGATTTTTTCTTCTTAGACATCCTCTTCATGTGTTTATTTATTTATAAACTAATTAATCTTGTATCAAATATATTATTATATTTTATTATGATAATGGATCAATATAATTTCTTATTTCATCTAACCGATTAAAAAAACACTGCATGTGCATATGTACGTCTTACCATTTCAACGTCGTCGGGTAATCTTTTTTTTCATCAATACTTTATTTGGATTTTAATAATGATGGAAATAATATTTATATATGATAATTAAAACATTATATTTATTATATAAAAAATATGTACCATATATTTCAATACACCTTTTCTATTAAGGGAATGATACCATAGATCGTTCGTACATACGGTCGACCGTCTCCACGACGCGATGCGATTCATTTTCCATATTCACCCTTCAATAATGTTTATATAAATGTATATAATGAATAGATATGATATATATTACCTTCATACAATTCTATAACTGATTAAACTATTTTAGAGGCATAATAATTGGGACATATTCTACAAAATATTCCTATGAAATTGATGCGGTTAACACCAGAATGAAAAAGTATAATGAAATATTATTAATGGTTGATATTATGATCATATATGATATCATAAATATAAATATGGTTTTTCAAAAAATTAATTACATTATTTAATTTGTTATAATTGATTGTCAAATATGTATGAAGGAAATTAAACCTAAGGTAAGGGTTAATTTCACAATCTCAGTATTATTCGAGACTATTATATGTAAGTATTTATAGAAGAATATATATCTTCCATGCATGTGTTCCTTAAAAATGTTTTCCAAAATATTTTTATTATTCATATACAATTGTATAAAGTCATTTGTACCTATTTTTATGTTTAGTACTAAATAGTTTTATTGGAATATTTTTTATTATCCAAATTAGGTAGATGTTTTATTTTTCCGAAAAAATGTATTAGAAGAATGTTTTTTAACATATACTACATGAATGGATTTTTTTTGATTTTATGTCACCATAATGCAATGAATTTCCCATTACCCGATATCAAGGTTATTTCTAAAGGAAATGTTTTCATTAATAATTGTTTTTCATTTTATGAAAAAAAACATTTTCAAAGTAGAAATCATCTTTTACTGAAGAATTATTTTCATGTTATATCTCATGATTATTTTCCATTTATTATAAAATTGTTTAGTGTCACTTATGTTTTAATGGGAAAATTTTACAAGTATGATATAAAATTTATTCTAATGGTTTTTTTAATGTTTATTATGGAATTATACTTATAAAAATCATTTTAATCAATGGGTTATGTTATGATTGAATGGTGTATATGAATACTATTTCTTTTAATGGGTTATTAAAGGATGAATGTCACGAACCAACCCTAGTCGACCATAAACCAGTCACAAGGGCCAGCCCGCGACAAGTCCTGATACGCGTTCCTGATCCTCCCAGGATGGCAAAAAGCTCCAAGGGCATCAATAGAGTACACAAGGGAACAATTTATCCCATATATAAACAATAAAACAAAAAACAAAAAGAAATGGACTACCCAAAATACATTTATATATAAACTGAATAGATCATTATTTGTACAAGAAACTGAAATTACAACTAAACCAAAAACTCATCTAACCAAATTGCATAACCAAATAACTCCATGTGACCCTTTTGGTAACTCTCCAACATAATGATCACATGTCACCCAAGGCGACCAAACTCAAGATGAAACCTACAGAAGGGCTAAAATAGAAGAAGACTATAGGCATGAGTATTAAAACTCAGTACATTAGCCCAATATTCTATTTACAATGCACATCCCTTAAAATATAAGAAACATCAATTTCAAGTTATAAATATAAAATATAAACATATGTTTTTTAAATAAGGTCCCATGCTATATAAAAAAAATTATGAGACAAAAACTTTCATGTTTTATAAACAAGAATTCCAGTAACAATTTTCAAATAAGTTCAACTTCAAAAAAAAATAGTTTTCCAAGGGGATTCATTAATGAATTTACATTTTTAAATAAATCACACACACTACTGAATTTACCAACCAAAGACACTGTATTCCGGTGGTGAGTACAAAATAGCCAATGAGAACAAGTCACAAGAATAACCCTAGGCACTAGTTAGTTGTGAGCCCCAGGTACCTCGTATCTCGGTGAAAGTAACCATAATAAATATGTGTTCCCGTGCACACGATCCACTAGTAATGAGAATACACATAACCTAGTGGTCCCCCAACATTGTCATCATCATTGTTTATTTATTGTTGACATCATCAAACTTGCTACTTGAAACAGGGGTCAAACCCCATAGGATCACTAACATACTAGTACACGTCTACCCACCTAGATACCTTGGATTCCCTTTAGTGCTCAATAAAGTTACACATATTATCAAATAAAAATTTCACATCCAAATTCCATTACCAAACCTTAAACACAAAAACAGCCCACAAATATTCTTCACATTTCTTTCACGAATCAATAAACCAATGAAAATTTTGGTAAAACAATTTCATGATGTGTATTGAGGCTTTGCACATAAAACACATTCAAAAACACTCTTTTATTTATAAAAAATCAATAAAACCATATGAAACCATATTTGGAATCCATAAAAACATTTAATAAATTCATTTCATGGACCATAAACCAGTCCCAATTGACACAACATGGTATATACAAGTAAAATACTCATTCTTCATTTTTAGGAAATGCCAAACAGACCTTTAAAATTTTTCTCAAAACAATCATTTGACAAAGTTCTTAACTTCAATTTTATTAAGTAGGAGTATACAGAACATTTAAAGAATAAAAAAACATTCGTAAATCTATTAAAACACTCAGGTTACATATTCAAAACACAACCATTTTCATAAGAATTTGAAACTGGTAATTTTTCGACAACTCACAAGAAAACATGTTGTGAACCAAAAACTAGTTGTTTATAAAAACAAATCCAATTATTAAATCTATAAAAGGATCCCAAAATAATTTTTTACTTTCTTCTAATGTATCTATAAATCCAAAAAAGCCATTTTAAATTGCACTAGAAACATAAAATCCAACTAAGCAATTTACTGAACACATGACATGCACTCTTTAACAGAACAACATATGTTAAGAACATAAAAAGTGATAAAATAACATTTTCATGACATAAAGTTATTAAATATACTGAAACATATTCAAAATTCCATAAACCATGTGCGAAATCTCAAGGAATAATTTACCAAACAAGAGGAGTGCATAGTTATACCAAAACAACTTTATTTTTAACAAAATAAGTCATAAAACATAATTTGCACACAAAACCTTTAAAACCAAGGTTTCATAGCCGAAAATATCATATAAATAAGGTTATAACATAATTATAATGAAGAATATTAAATGATAAAGTCTTGTTCAAGGGACATCCTACCTTAAATCCTTGGCGTAATGGAAACACACACCCAAAATCACCATCTGAGGGTTTACAAACCCTAAACCTATGAAGACCAGCACCAAATGAACAAAAACCCCATAAAAATCATCATATAAAAGAACCCTATGTCTATTATAACTAGTAGAGATTATAAAACCAATAAATAATGAGAGGAGGAAGAAGAGGGAGGATAAGGGAGAAAGAATATCACCTTTTCTACTAGAAAACTCTTCGTATTCCATTTGATCTATAGCCATAGAGAAAAGGGAATGGATTGAAACATCCTAGAGATTCTCCTATGTTATGAAAGAACCAGGAAAAGAACATTTGTTGGGAAAAGATCACGAATTGAATGAGTTATGTATGTAACAATTTACCTTATCAATTCTGGACGATTTAAGGTAACATGAGAACTATCTCCCTAATCCGAGACTCATATGTTCTCCAAAGAAGAAAAATTGACAATGGGGGTGAGGATAGGGATATGGGATTTGAGTGGGATGTATAATCACTTAAATATATTAAAATTTTAATTATATATAAAATAAAGACATTATTTTTTTAAAACTGGAAATGAGCCCATGGGTTGGCCCAGTACATAAATAAGTAACCCCAATTAACCATGTTTATGAATTTATAATGGGTACAAAAAGATATGGTAGTATTAATATGTAATCGGAGGAAAAGTGGAATGTGGAATTAATGACATATGTTGAAAAAAAAATGTTTTATTAAAGAAAAAAATTTGGTTTTTAAAACTGCAATTGGGATCACGATTGGTCCAAATCATGAAATAACCACCCTTTCTCCAAAAACATCCTAAACAAGAAATGGGGAAACCAAATTAGGGTGATTAGACATATATAGAAGTTAAAAAAACAAAATTAACCTCACCCAAAACCCAATAAAAGGAATGTTATTTTCAATGAACTGGATCAAAACCATGACATGAAAAAAACCAGGTGTTACAAAGAATCAATTATGTTCTTATGGAACACATATGTATGGTTTTAATTATTTGATGGGTTGTACATTTATCACCCTCTAATGAATTGGATAAATATTTATATCTCATGAGATAGACATGAATGGAATGGGAAGTGAACTCTATTTCGCAATACAAGACTTGAACGGGAGTGAAATAAGTTCGGTAATACGTGGATGGACCGGGGAGTATACCAGGTTTAGTAAGGTCCTCTTTCCACAATGATGAAACTACTACAAAATAAGTTTTTAATAGTGCTAAAAATGGAATTTATCAGCACTAGAGAAGTTTTAACTACCAGAGCGAGATTAAAATACCTTTCTTTTGTCAGTGCCTTCAAAAGAAATTATAAATGGGAATAATGGATTATGTTGTAACAGGAAAATGTATCACCAGTTCCATGTGCTATAACATCTCACCACATAACTAGAAACACCGATAGATATAAAAAACCTTCATTAATATAAAATTTAAAATAAAATGAAATTTACACCACAAATACTTGAAAAAAAACTATTTTATAGACATTTCAAACATTGGTTTATACAATTACATAAGTAAAAAATATTTCATACATTCAAAAACATAAATTCTCCATTGACATTTGGTCCTAAACCATGATCATTCTATTCTTGAATAGACATCCCATACTCGAGAAAAAAATCACTCCTATATAATAAAACAAATATTATGTTAGTAATAATAGAAAAAAATACATTAAAACAAAGTGTTAATTTTAATATAAACATTGAATCATACCAGGAACACATGTATCAGAGAGATATGGGGATGAATCAAACATGTCACACCATTTCCTGTTAATATTATAGATTTATCTCTGTGAAAATTAATTAAATATGTAAAACATAAGGCCCCATCAGTGCAGCCTAGTGGTTTCCTCCTATGGAGGTGTTTGGGACGTCTTAGTTTGGAGCCTCCCCATGTGAACTTAGGTAGGTTTTTGTTTATTTATTCATTTTACCATCACTTCTGTAACATAAATAAAAATAAGATAAAAATAATATTAAAATCAATAATTTTATAGCAGATAGAATGATGAGAGAACAATCTAGGACCATTTTTTTCATTTTGGAGATGTGCTGCTCATTTTAAACTAAAATTAAACATATATACTGAAAAGATGAACTTTTAGTCATATCGTTCACAACATGCATCAAATTGAATTGCAGCTGATTCCTACACATCTGAAATGACTTATTGGTAATTTTACAAATGTATCAGAACAATCCAAATGTGTTTTCAAGGTTAGGAGTATGTCCCTATTCCTTTTTAGTAAAATGTCATTTTAAACATAAAACACATTCTTTGACTCACACTAATCATATCGTATATCTGTTTGATATAAGACTAACTAATACACATCATAAATGACATAATAATCATTTTCGGAAATTATCAATTAAAATATGAGGTTGTTTGATTGGTTTTTAATGTTGTGAGACTTTTTAATCAAAAATGTTGATTTTAAACTCATTACATACACATTGACTCATACTGAGAAAATCGTTAATCATATTGAGGTGAGGTTGATTTATACACATCAAAAATGACATATAAACCATTTCTATAAAGTTTCAAAATAATCCAAAAGATTTTTCTTGCTTTTGAGGAGATCATTTGTCCATTTTCCCAAAATTGATATCAATTTTAAATAAAAATATGAATGTGGAGTCATACCAATGACACCAGGGATTATATTGATGTTCATATTTTTCCTAAACCTCTAAAATGACATATGTATATTTTTCCAAATGTATCAAAATAATAAGAATCCATTTCTCTCTTCTGAGTATATCACTTGTCGCCTTTACTAAAATTTCATTTTGAATAGGAAACATGCACTATCACTCATATCGAACACATAGTTTATCAATTCGATGAGAAACAAATTTATAAATGTCACAAATGAATTATTAATCATTTACAAAAATTTTGATGAAAATATGAGTGCATTTGAATGGTCTTCAATGAGTGCATATTTCTAACTAAAATGTAGATTTAAAACTAATAACATCCAAACTAAGTAATACCAGGATCATTGTGTATAGGAATGTTTTGATGCTGATTCATACACATCATAAATGAATTACTAATAATTTTTTTAATTTATCCAAACAATCTGAATGTTTTTTTCTAAGTTTTGAGTAGTTCAGTTGTCTATTTATCTAATATTGATTTCAATTTTAAGTGAAATGATGAACTTGGAGTCATATTGGTCACATCATGCATTGTATTAAGGTGGGTTTGATTCCAACACATCTCAAATGGGGTTTGTTTCATTTTTCTAAAATATTAAAATAATTTATATGAGTTTTCTTGGTTTTTAGTATGTCAATTTTTTTTTACTAAAATGTAATTTTTAACTATAATCATGCACATTGACTCATACTGATCACATCATGTATCAGTTTGACCTGAAATAGATTCTTAAATGTTAGAAATGACATATTAATGTTTTTTCTTAAATTATCATGAAAATTAGAATGTGTTTGATTGGTTTTCAATGAGGGGTACATTTTTAAATAATTGTCAATTTTAAACTATAAAGAATACTTTGAGTCATACTGGGCTTATAGTGTATCAGATTGAGGGGTGGATGATTCATAAATGTCACAAATAAATGTGTATTTTTTATTTAAATTATCAATACAATATAAATGTGTTTTCTCTATTATGATTATGTTGTTTTCCTTTTTACTAAAATTGTTGACAATTTTAAATAAAAATATTCAATTGGAGTCATATCGGTCCAACCATGCATCTGTTTGAGGTGAGGATGATAGCTATATATCTCAAATGAATTATCAATAATATTCCAAAAATATAAAAACAATATGAACATTTTCTCCATTTTTAGTATGCCACTTGTCATTTTTACTAAAATATCATTTATACGAGAAAAACACACATTCAATCATACCAACCACATCGTATATCATTTTTTTGTGGAAATTATTCCAACATGTAAAAAATAACCTATTAAACGATGAGCTAAATAATAAATAAAATCTCAGCACATTTTCTTAGTTTTCCAAAACGGTCACATTTTGACCTAAACTATAATTTTAAACTGATAACGAACACTTTAAGTCTTATCATGCACATCGTGTATCGTATTGAGGTGAGATTTATTTCTATACATAGAAAATGACTTATGGATATTTTATGTAATTTAGCTAAACAATATTAATGCATTTTCTTGTTTTGGGTAGGTCAGTGGTTTATTTTACTAAATTTGATGTAAATTTTAAATAAAAAGACTCAATTGGTGTCATATTGGCCACACCAAATGTCGGATTGAGTTGAAACTAATTCTTACACATCTAAACATACATAGGGATGATTTTACAAATGTATCAAAAAAATATGAATGTGTTTTCATTATTTTTAGTATGTTACTTGACTATTTTACATAAATATCATTTTAAACTAGAAACATGCAATTTGAATCATAACAATCACATCATGTATCAGTTTTACATGAGGCCAATTCTTATAAGTTAAATATTAATTTAGAATTTATGTTAAAAATTAAAAAGAAAATATAATTTTGTTTTCTCAATTTTCAATGAGTGAAACATTTTGAACTAAAATCTCAATTTTAAACTAATAAAAGACACATTGAGTCATATCAGGCACATCGTGTATATTATTGAGGTGAGGATGATTCCAACAAGTCTAAAATGAATTATAGATCTTTTATATAAACTATTAAAACAATCCAAATTTGTTTTCTCAGTTTTGATTTGGTCAGTTTTCTTATTTTATTATGATTGATTTCAATTTTTAATTAAAAGACAAACATGGAGTCATATCAGTCACACCATGAATCAAATTGATGTTTTTATTATTCCTAAACATCTCAAATGACTTATTTATAATTTTACAAAAGTATAGAAACAATAAAAATTAATTTTATTCATTTTTAATATATCAAATATCTTTTTTACTAAAATTTCATTTTATACTAGTAACAGACTCTTTAAATCATACTGATAACATCATATATTAGTTTTATGTGGGACTGATTCCTAAAAATCAAAAATAACTTATGAATGAACATATGCAATTATTAGAAAAATACAAGTGTGTTTTCTTGCTTTCCAATGAGTTATAATTTTTAAACTAAAAAGTCACTTTAAAACTAATAATGAACACATTGAATGATACTAGGCACATAGTGTATTGGATTATGGTGTGTCGGTTTTCTACACATCACAAATGACTTATGGATTATATTCCTAGAATATAAAACAAATATAAATATCTTTTCATTGGTTTGAGTATTTTAATTTCCTTTTTTACAAATATTAATGAGAAATTTAAATAAAAAATAAGCGCTTTGAGTCATAATGGTCACATGGTGTGTCGGATTGAGGTGAGGTTGATACTTAAAATACCCAAAGTCTCAAAAATCTTAAATTACAATGTTACAATGATTTATATTAAATTTATTTATCAAAATTTATACACATTATATTGAATTGATGTCCATGTCCAAAGAAAAATTCCCATAATTTAAATCTAGAAGAGTATAGGAATCCAATTTTCATGTTATATCACGACAACAGTACAATACTGGTCTTTAATAGCACTAGAAGTTTCCTATATCAGTGCTAGAAAAGCACTGAAAATGTGAGCGACATTAGAAGTCCATGAATTTCATTAGCACTGAAAAAGAACCAACAAAGTGGTCATTTATCATTGATAAAAAATGAATTATGAATATATCATTTATAAGCTCTTTTAAAAGAACTGATAAAATAAACATTTATCAGAACTTTAATTTAGTACCACTAAAGGAACCCATTGTCAGTTATTATAAAATCTCTTAGAAATTTCCTATTTATCACATCTTTTAAAAGAATTTATAAAGGTCCATTGTACAGTATATTGTCACAGCACACTGTAACACCACTGTTGTGTGCTGTAATAGCACACTCCAACCCCAAAAACACACCAAAAACATATCTGATGTCAATAAAAAAAATGTACCAATACCTAATTTAAATTATATGAATTGACAAAAAAAATACATGTTAAAAAACAATAGTATAGTCATTTTTAACATTGGTTTATACAATTACATAAATAAAAATTATTACATACATTAAAAATAATCCTAATAATAAAATTTATAATGTTATCCATTGAATTTCTTTGTCAAACTACCAACCTTTCATTTGTAGTTTCAAACAAACCACGTCAACTTAATCAAAATAACCCACCTGTATAAGAAAATACTTATTTTGTGTAATTCTAAAAAGGAATAAATGAAATATAAATATGAAGTAATATATTAATTTTATTGAAATAGATTTTACTATGAAAATATCTAGATTACATTTTTGATTGAGTTGTAGAGGAATCTTAAATAATGTGATAAAAGTAATCACTATTGGAGTGAAAGGTTTTGTTATGGAATAAGTATGTTGACGTTTTTGTGTACAAATAGATGAAATGTGAATTGAGCACCCATACTCAAACACCAGAATCAACCTGTATAACAAAACCAATTATTTTTTGAGTAATACTAAAAAAATTAATTAATCATACATATAAAACAATGCATTAATTCAACGGACAATGATTTTACTATGAAAACATTAACAATGTATCAATTTTTTCCACACAAAGGGAATTTGATGAGTGATTTATGGTCTTTGTGAAAAAATATGAAATAATTTTGAAAAGTATTGATTTTTAGAGATCATTCCCATTAAACGTAAATTTCGTTAAGCATCGTACAATTTTTGTGGTAGTTGATTTTCATCTGGTAGAATATCTTTAAAAAGACTAAGTAGTTATGTAATTATAGGTTCACTCCATCATTTTCCAGCTTTCATATTCTATAACATCAATACAATTAACAATGTTTTCAATTTAGTAAAAATGGTATAAAACTGTTTTTAGTACATCTATTTATCTCCTTAAACCACTTTGGACAATCACGATGGTTATCTTCAATTTCCATTTTCATTTCATCCATGCAATCTCCATCATCTTTTACAAAGGTATTCATATCAAATCAATCATGAATAGTAGTATCATACCAATTGAGGCCCATATTTTGTTTTTTCTCATGTTTATTCCATAATTTATAGCTTTGATATATTCCATGACAAATAAAATGTTCTTCAAATACTTCCAAAATAATTTGTCTTGAATAACAACAATGTAAACACATAAAAAGGATTGTAAAACTGTTCTCTACATGCTCTGTTGAAAACATAACAAACTCTTGAACTCAATCTTTGAATTAAAATTTCAAATTATTATCATGCATCCATTATCAATTCATATTAGTAATATTAGTTTAGAAAAAGAATAGGTTTATAAAATATATTAATAAATACACATAAGATATTAATTATCAATGTTAATGTTATAGAATATTATAATAAATGAAATATGGATCATTTATATAAGAATATCTGAGTGCCTAGATATTCCAAATCTAATAAGTAGGGATGTTAGAATTTGAAAAAAAAATAGAAGGAGATAATGGCAGCTAAAAATTATTTTATCAAAAAAACAATATAGGTGTAACGTAGAATATTGTTAGTGTAATGAACATAGCCTAAATTAACCAAACACCACAAGGTCATATCATCTTAAGACCGCTAACACACCTCAATGTCACTAAATAATGGTTTAAACTTTGGGTTTTTAAGAAACCAAAATGGGAGGTTGTCACCCCCCCAAATAGAAACAATTAATGCCAAAGTTCGAACAAAATAATAACATAACCCTTAGGGTCAATTAACATACACCCCAAAAATCATCATTTCCAAATATAGGCATACCTATTAGACAAGCATCTATGGAAATAAATGATGAAATAGATATATAGACATACATATATGTCACAACATTATAAAAACTCACTCACTTATAGTTTTTAGTAAATATCAAAAAGATAAAAACCTTATATTCTAACATAACATGAACTAAAGGAATTGTAATCATTTAAAAATGTAATGTCTTGATGTGATAAATCCGTAAAAACTTTACATGGGGTGGCCCCTTATAATCTAATACATAAGAAAGAATAGGGACCATAGTGAATTATAATAGGAACTGGATCCTATTATACATATACCTTTTAGGGGGACATACATCACTTCACTTTCTTGGTTCGAAAAAATAGCATCTGAAGCTTCATGTCCACTGAGGTCCTTAAAAGGGGTAAACATATATATAATGATTAGGGATCCAATAGTGTGCCTCAAATATGTTTTCAATAAACAATAATATACAAGAATATTAATATATGTTTATACACATATATGAAAAAAAAATATTTAATAAGAAGATATTAAACATAGCAGTAAAACAATAATGAATAAATCTAAGGTTCAGCGTTAGATATAAACATAGGATCAAACATTAGTAGTCAAAAAAATACTCACTTTACATTAAAATAATTTTATAATAGTTTTATATATTGTAAATGATGAAATAAAAAATTACACAACTTTCATTAACATCATTTTATGTGGAAATAACATATTTTCCAAAATAATGTCTTATATTGATTTTTTTATGTGAAAAAAATTATAATTAAAATATTAAATTTGTAGAATTTTTATATTATTAAAATTATATTCATTTTCATATAATAATACCAAAAATATATTAGGGTCAAATTTATGGATTTTTCATAAAAAATGATTTTACAGTGAATAGTAAAAAATTCTATTTTTTATTGAAAACTACAATTCCATTTCAAGCATTTAAAATGTTTCATTTTTGTTTTAAAATTATTTCCATGTAACATTATTTATTTTATATTATTAAAAATATTTTTATTTTTATTTTAAAAAAATTATTTTTTATTTTGGGATAAAAATTCTTATACTAACGAAAAAACTATTCTTAGAAAACTTCTTTTCATGGTGTCATGCTGATTTATTTTTAAATAAAACTCAGATAATTTTGTGAATTTAATTTAATAAAATGGATTAAATGTTTGAAATAAATAAAAATTATATATTATAATAGGTTCAAATTAAGTTTTGTTCATTAAGAATTATGATCGTGGTAAATATTTTTCACCTTGAAAAAAGAGCTAAAACTAGGTTAAAACCATTATGTCAAACATTAAAATACATTTACAAAATATGTTTATACTTTTTAATGTTCAATTTTCAACCATATATATTATTTTTGATTTAAATAATATATTTTAATGCTTTATTTGGAAAATGGAGACCCAATATTTTCATTCCTAAAGATAAGTTATATTATATTCAATTTAAAAACTATTTTTTTTCTATCAATTTAATGAAATGTTAGAAGACACTATTTTATTAATTAATTCTATAAAAGTATAAAAATATTTATTTTTATTATTTATGAAATAATATTCATGTAAAGTAATTAATTAAATCATTTATAGGTTAATTACTATTTACCCTCCAATCAGGTTTTTCTCTATAAAGGTTTTTCATGTGTTTTGTATTCTTGTATTAAAAGTAATGTATACCAATTGTATAAATTAAATATAATAAATGGTTTCAAAATTAGAAATAATTATATCCAAATTTAGTCATAATTCCCCTTTCTTTTTTGGTCATATAATTATTTTTTCATATTGAATATTATAGTTATCAGGGTTTAGGTATAAATGTTTTTAAAATGGTTCAACTAGAAGATAAATCTTAAAATGTATAAAAAAATGTCCGCATTTTATTTTTTGAGTTTATTTACACCATATAAAATATTATATTAAAATATTTGTGACCTTGGTTCCACATGAAGTTATTATGATATATATATATATATAAAGTAATTCTAACTAGGTCTTTTTCCTCCCCTATAAAAGGATACCACCTCTCTTCTATTCTCAACAATTCATGATCCTTATATATTACCCAATATGTACAATTATAACCTCCAATATTATTTCCTCATGACCTAGAAACTTATTTCAATAAAAATTTCATCTATTCAAGGATTAAGGTGTAATCCAAAAGAGGCTTCTCAATGAATAAGTTTAACACTTAACATAGTACTTTGAATTTTATTTCTTTTATACCTCCATCAAATATATGGTATACATTATAAAATAATGAATTAAATATCTTTAAAAACTTAATAATTATTATTTTGATGTAATATCCATTTTCCACCTCTTATCTATCCTAAGGAAAATGGAAACATCACTAGTACGTACATATGACTTACCGTCTCTATATAGTGGCGTGATTTGTTTTTCATCACAATTTTACAAGGATTTTTATAAATTTGGAACTAATGTAGATATATTTTTATATATTATATTTATAAAATTTTAAGGGTTATACAATTATAAAACAATATTTGTCATTCTTTTTACTTTTCCTAAGAAAATGAATACAATGTTCATGCATATGTACGATCTACCATCTCTATGAATAGTGTAAAACAATTTTTTATATCATTGTTTTATGGATAATTATAAATATGTATACAATTAATATATATGATATTTATATCATGATTTAAATTTTGGTTATTATGGAATCGTGATCAATGTTCATGGACTAGAACTTTCAAATAGAAACTTACGTGATATACGAATAATTTAACACCCAAAAATGAGTATTCTAATAAGTAACTATTTTGAAATGGGATTTTAAATGTTATAAATAAATAATATATGATATAATACGTATATAAATTACTCTGGTATAAAATTATAGTAATTTTAAATTTATTATAAAGGTAGTTAGATCACTAATGATGCAAATCAAGCATTAGTAATGGGATTCTCATCTCACTTTTTTACGAGCAATATATTTTCATCACTTCTGTGTATTATATGGTTTATATAATTCCCATGAATTTATTTGTTAAATATTATCAGGATATTATATAAATTTAATAATCCATATATATTCCTTTATTTTATGATTTTTTGATTCAAAGATTACCAAAGTTGAAAGGGTTTATCATCTCAAATTTTCTTCTTTGGGAGATATGTTATGTTGTGCAGCTATGTTATTTTATGAGGGGTATATAAATAAAATTTAACATTTTATATAATCAATAACATTTTTTATATGATATATAAATATTATTTAGAAGTTATTATTTCATGGGGATTTTGATTCAAATGTTACAAAATAAATAATGGATTTTTATTTCAATCTCATTTTAATCGTGATTATTTATTCTTGAATTTCCATGGAGGAAATTATATAATCCTTATTTGATAAATTCATTGAATTATTATTCTCCTTTGTTAATTTCTAAAAATTTGATCTTTTAGTATAATTTTTCATTATTTTCTGTTCTAAATAGTTCGAATGTTTTTTTTATGAAAAGCCAACTTTATTTCTTATCTTACATCCCAAACACACATTCATACATATTACTGTTTTCTAAAATGTTTTAAATAATATTTTTGACTATTAATAATTGATTATTTAAATAAATTTTTTCCCATTTCTTAATTAATATTATATTTTTTATTGGCAACTTCCTGTCATTTTTTGAATGGCGTACTCATAAATTTATTCAAAAAATGTGAATAGAATATTAATTTTTTCATTCGTGGCATGAATGGAATTTTCAAGTTACATGAAAACTCAATGTATTAAATCTAACATTACAATAATGTATTTTTCATTTGAAATAAAAAATTTATTTTACTTCTTCTTTAAATATTTTAATTTTAATTAATTTAAATATGAAGAAAAATGTTTCTCTAAAGAAATATGGTAGTGATCTTTTAAATGAATTTTCATTATTAATTACATCATATAATGTAAATTATACATTATCGGGGATATGATCTAATAATATAATCCTCATTATTTATGTATATATTTTATGATTATGATGTTTAGATATTTTTTAAAATCATTTATTTTCCATTTGTTAATCTATGGTGAATTGATGAAATGTTGATGAAAATAATAATCTTGGAAAGAGTTATGATATTATGATATAATGAATTAATTATGATCTTGTCAAAGAAATATATATGGATTTCATTATGTCATGAATGTCCCTATAATTATATTTCCCTATAATGCATTACATAATTATTTTTATTTAATGTGATAATTAAGGGAATTGAGTTGATGTGCTAAATCCACTACTGAAAACAGGTGGTGGTGCATGATCCATTATGATTTGGAAAACATTAGTTTATGCTTCATACATTATGATAGGAGAAATATGTGGTTATTCCTGATCTCTTATGATCTGGTAAATATTTTTTTATTCCTGGTCCTCTATGATATGATAGTCTCGGTAGTCAACCTTGATATATGATATGGATTCTCAACCGACGATGGTGACACACATTTATGATGTGTTTTTATGCTTATGATTTGAAGGTGTGGTTCATGATTAATTTTTAATGATTTATCACTCTAATGATTCATGTATTTTCAAATTCTTATGTTTTATTTAGTGACTTCTGATTATGATCTAACATAGGTTAGTTATTATCTTTACAAGTTATGATCATGATCGCATACCCTTATGCTTAGTTTGTGTTCGCCTATGATCATTTATTGATATCTCCCATGATTACCGATATAGATATTCTAGGAACACCACTTATTATGTTTCATTTCCCCTTGTTATTAAGATAGTCTTTATCTAGGGTATTATAATAAGGGTAAAAAGTGAGATGATCTTTATAAACTATGATTCAAAATAATCTTAAATAATATGTTTATGGATCTAGTTTTCAAATACAATAAACCTTTACAGTTCTTGAATGGATCATAATGTTATATAATTTATATTAATCTATTAAGATATAATATCTATGTATATAGTTAAAGGTCGCTAGAGTTTGTATTAGAGTGGGATTTAAATAAATATTTAAGGGTTACGATTAATGACCATTAGTGAAAACCATGGGAATAAGCCTTAGTATATGATAATTTCTTAATGATTTTCTAAGATATATATTCTATGGGTTTTCTATAATAACATTATTGTCATCAAACTACATGTGTTTGTGGTTTCGATATATATGAATCTATGGGTAATAACCCTAAAAAGAGTTTTTCAAGTATATATTGACCATCATTTTGTGGTATTGTGAGTTATCCATTACCATACACCTATTTTGACACTCCTGGGGGATATTTATGGCTTAATTCACGTTTTATATGTCAATAATTATCACTGATATGAATATATAATAACCATGAAAGACATATGTTAATCCTAAGGTGTCACAAATTGAAAACAAGACGATATGATTTAGACATCCTAATAATTATTTTCATGATTTGTAACAATGACTATTTTTTCTCACACTATTCATTTTGGATTTTATCTATGGATAAAAATAATAGGAATAATTTCAATGATAAATTTGATGGAAAATGGAGTGATTTTCCTTATAATAAACTAAGAGAAATAAGAGATTTAATGAAAAACTTGATATTATTCCTAAATTCACCATTTCATTATATGATTAACAATCTAAACAAGGGTGTGTTGCATAACAAACCTAATAATAGAAAAATATATTTTCATGAAGACCATGGAGGAATGAATATTCAACTTCCCACATGTCTAAAATATATGAATAATAACTAAATAGATTGTCTCAATGTATTAGTAATTTGTTATTGATGTAAAAATAAAGGGAGTAAAGCAATGAAATTTCAAATAATTCAAAATATTATATGTCATGAAATATGGAGTTATAAGAGTTAATTAATTATATGTTTATATATATGGAAATTTGGAATTATAAAATTTAATGACCTAATAATAGAAAAATAGAGTTTCATGAAGACCATGGAAGAAATATGATTCAACATACTACATGTTGTGATTCTGGGAATAATAAATCAAGGGAATGTCTTAATGGAATAGAAAGATATTTTCCATGTTGAAATAATGTTAATATACTAATTTATTTTATATGTATTTCAATGAATTATAGTTTGTAATCTTTGGAATTATCCATGTCAATGACCTAATCCATGGGTTATCTCTTAGACCAACAAAGCACAGGTTTTATGTTTATCATTGAAGTTGAAGTATTGAAGTGTTTATGTGTTGAGATTTGAAAATAATGTTAATGAAGGGTTATGTAAATGATACTTTATTTATAAGAATCGTGAATCATATAAGGATTATTATGAATTAGTTTTTGATTATGGATTTGAAATCATATGTTGAATGTTCCGGATAACAAAGAAAATGGATTTAATGGTTAGATTTTTATTTTTTGGAAAAAAATTATTAAGAGGAATATAAACCTTAATATGTTTACAACATTGAGATAATAATGTTTAGTTTAGAGAAATCATTGACATTGATAATGTAAATTGGACAGTATCGGTGATCTGAAAATCATTAGTGTTTTTTATTTGAAAAGTGATTTAAGTCATTTTTGATGAAATTTATTTCATTTTTTCTTTTATGTATTATATTAAACAGTGAGTGATTTCATTTTAGGAATAAGTATATTATTAATTATGGGTATAATATATATTTTATATAGGTATTATGGTGATTCTGGTTATTAGCATGTTTCAAGACAATCATGGTATCCACATGTTTGGTATGTGACATTATGTGCTATGTCATGTAGTGTTAGGGAAAAGTTTAATATTGATCTTAAAAAGAATATATTTGATCATAGTTTTGATTTTTTTTATTTGTTAAAATTTTATTTATAGGAGTATCAAGGATAAGTATCTATGGAATCGATTAAGATGGACATTATGTGTTATTATTGATGTTATAAACATTAACGCTTTATATTTATCCATATTGGATATAATTTTATCCATTTTAGTTTTGGTAAATATTTCTAGGTTGGATGAATGAATTATTTATCATTTTACTTATTTAATTTTAATTTTAGAGCATCAGGTAGATAAAACTTATCTTGTATATCTATTTATTGTTGTAAGAGATGAGATATAAGTGGAATTGATTGAATCGCATCCAAAGGATGAATTTCATCTTATAAAGTACAAATAAATAATACATGTATATTTTCATGGGAACACTATTTTGATAGAAAAATATTCCCTCAACATCAGGAAATGGATCGTGAGATAAAATTTTATCCTTCTACCTTCAAAGATATATTTTCATTATAATAGGTTTTTATTTATTTTTATGAGAAAATATTATAAAGACTTTTAACAATTTCATAAATTTTATTTGATAAAAAATATAACTTTTTTGAAATTATCATATCAAAATCATTATACTGTGAAATTTTGTAATTTTTATGAAAATATTGATTTTACACTAAATAGTTAAATATATAAATTTTATTGAAAACTATCTTTATTGTTTCAAGAATTTAAAAATATAATTATTTAAAATTATTTAAAATTAACACTAGTACATTTATATTATTAATAATATTTATATGGTCATGTAATAAATTATATATGGTATTTTTCTATAAAAAATTATATACATAAGAAAACATTTTTCTATAAAAAACAAATTTTCATCACATTTTTATGGTTTAATTTTAAATTCTATTATGCCAATTTTATGATTTTAATTTAAAAAAAGAGATTCCATATTTGTTATAAATATAATTATTATAATTTAAATTGTCAAATAAATTTTTCAACATTGTGAATAATGACGGTTGTAATTATTTTTTTACCTCGGGTTAAGAGGTATATTATGTTAACACAAAGGGGTAAAATATGAAAATATCATTAAAAGTATTCCTTATCCAATTTTAAAATTTTTTTACCCAGATTTATTTTTATGATGTGAAATAATGTATTTTAAAATATTTTTTGAACATTGGAACCAAAGCTTTAATTTTCTGAAGATGAGTTATATTTCATCAAATTAAAAACTATATTTTTGTCTTAGCATTTAATGGAATGGTTGTTAGATTAAATTCGGTTTTTGATTGAATAGATAGTTTAAAGACATTCATTTTTTATTTATCCAATAATATATTTTGAAAACTAATTATTACATTATTTCAAGGTTAAATAATTTTTGCTCTTTAATTGAGTATTTCAAAGTAAATGTTAAAATGAGCTTAAAATCCTTTAACTATGAGATGAGGCTTAAAATGATTCCAAAAATTGTTCAAATGTGTTTGGATGAGTTAATTTTTTCATTATTGCTTTTAATCATCTAATTTTTGATTCCTTGGTCCCTTATGAAATGATTATAACCTATATATATTATTATTATATCTTTTAAATCAATCCAAGGGTGTCCTTTCTCTTTGCTATTATACGATACCATCTCTCATTATATATTAAAAAATCACTTAAATAATTACTTCCTAGATTCCTTACCCACATCATATAGCTTATGTTCTTTTGTAAATTCCATCCTTTTTAGGCTTAACATGTAATCCAAAATTGGTTTCTCTACAAAATGGAATAACTCCTTACTGAGTCTTTTTAGTTTTATTTCTTCTTATTCCTCATAAAAATATATGGTATTCATTATAATATAATTAATTTTCCACAATAAACAAAACAATGGTTTATTATAATTATATAATAACCATTAATCACATCCATTCAATCCTAAGTAAAATGAAAACATTGTTTGTGCGTAGATAGAACTTATTTTCTCCACATAGTGGGGTAATTAGTTATTCATAACTATATTATTTTTATGGTAATAAATATGGAAAAAAAATTATATATTATATTTTTTATATGATTATGTTTTTATAATGATGAAATAATATTTATTGGTCCTTCCATATATTTTTTTGAAAATGAAAACAACATTCATCCATACGTACGGCATACCGTATCCCTGAATAGATTAAATCAATTTTCTATCTCTAAAATTTAATGATCATTATAAATAAGTATTTCATGATAATATAATATATTTATATCTATAATAAATAAAATGTGTTAGGGAATCATGATCATAGTTGAAATACTGGAACATCTGAATATAAACTTATATGAAAAGCAAAATAAAACACCATGGAACAATGATTTTAATACAAAATTATTAATAAATGGGTGTTAAAATGGTATAATTGGATCATATATGATATAATAAGTATGTAAATTTTTTTTATAATATCATAATAAATTTAAATATATTATACTAAATGATATATCATTTATAAACAAATTCAAACATTGGGTAAGGGTTTTTCATCTCACATTGATTTATATGAGACAAAAGTAATAATCACCACTTATTTCTTTTATTTTGGTTTATATACTACAAAAAATTCATTTTATGATAATTATAATGAAATTATGGGGATTTAAAAATATATATATTCTTATCCATTTTATGATATTTATATTTTTTAATTACTAAAGTTGTAAGGGATTATCATCAATTTTTTTTCTTTGGGACAAATGTTATTTTATGCGCCTATATTATTTTATAAGGTTTATATAATTCCCATTTACCATTTTATATAATGGAAATTATAAAACAAATGACATTTACATATTATTATGGACTTGTTATTTAATTGGGATTGCAATTCAAAAGTTACTACAGCAACAATGGATTTACGTATCAATCACATTTTAATTGAGAATGTTTTTTCTATAAATTTCATATGGTAAATTATATTATCCTTATCTGATAAAACACTTCCATTTTATTTTCCTCTGATATTTTTTGTGAATTTGATGTTTTAATACCATTTTCCTCTCTCTGATAGTCTAAATGATTCGTAATATGTTATCCATAAAATCTGACCATATTACTCCACTTTCAATTAGAAAAAATTTTGATTTTAAAAACATATTATCAAATATATTTTAGATATGATTTTAATTATTATAAAAAAATTTTACATAGTTTTTACACCTGATTTAATTTCTTTAATTATAATTCAGTGAAAGTTTCCAATAATTTTCTAATCATGGTACTTTTAACTTTTTATCAGAAATGTGAATGGAGTTAACATTTTAATATACACATCATAGATAGAATTTACAGCTATCATGACATCTCTATGTTTTGAGGCTTCCATAACAAGCATCCATGGTTATTTTAAAAGAAATTTTATTACTTAATACTTTTTATAAATTGTAACATCCCAGTTCTGGAAGCCACACAGAGGTGCCCCGTACCCGGTTGGTCACATGGCCTCAAGCGCATTTCCCTAAATGCCAGAGGCTACCAACTAATAGTGAGGGACTTGGGTATGATACTGGGGATACTATGCCCGAATTGGTAGAGTACACAATGGAAGTAACAACACGTACAATAGTGGAAGCAGTAAATATTGAACAACAATAACATCGGAGGACTGATAAATAAACAACTAGAGTAGAAATATATGTAAATTATGCATGATACATATATGACTAAGAAAACATCCAAACAAGTCACAATGTGGAATACAATACTAAACCAAAGTACAAAAGAAATACAGATGAGAAACTCCTCAGCATCGGAAGCCTCGACATGGTCCCATGCTCTCCAGCTCCATTGCAATCAAAAACCTGATGTAGAAGGGGGAATGACCTTATCTATACATGCAACAATATAATCTGTTTGGGCCTAAAATCATGAACCAAACAGGGTGTGAGATAAATTCTCAGTAGGAAACCACCCAAAGATTTGTTCCTAATAGTTAGTGAATATATTGTAGGTAAAGTACAGTAAGCAGTAAACAGTAAGTAGTAAGTAGGATAATACACAACAGTAACAATCCACAGTTTCTAGCATTTAATTTACAAACAAGTAAGAAACCACTAAAGAAAGAAGAAAAAATAGGTAGCCCTCTGGGTAGTTCTCACAGCATATCCCCAATGGTTCAAACAACAAGTACTATAATCCCTCTAAGAGGCACACACAGTCTCACCCCTCTGGTTCAGCTACAGAAAGAATAGATAGGGAAGCACTCACCGTCAATTCCCCCTGTAGTCTAGTATCGTACTAAAGGCACTCTAGGGAAGCACTCAACGTCTCATTCCACCTATGTCTTGTGCCGAGGAACTACATACACTCTAAGGAAGCACTCAACGTCAATTCCCCCTGTGGTCTCACATCGTAAATTAACGACACTCTGGAGAAGCCCTTACATCCATTATCTCTATGGTCTACTACACTAGGTTCTCACAGCCCTGGGTAAAGTCAGCAAGTATCGCATCGTGTAACGACCAAAGTATCCTTAATAACTACTTGTCTAGCAGTCTACAGCATCTCAGCATGGAAGAACAATCACACCATCCTACTATCTAGGCATGGAACTGGCAAAAGCATAAGAAGAAAACGTAGACAAAATGGTCATAAACAGGCAAAACATGCATGGGAAAAACATCCAAAGCACAGTAAATAACCCTATTCACAAGAAATGTCTTCTACATAGGCATATATACAAATCAAGCAAACAACAAAGGAAAACAAGAAACACGAAATACCCCGTTCAAGGTTATTGGTGGAATTTCCCCAAAATACTCAAAGACTTTCTACAGAACGGCACAAACCACCTACTTGAATGTTAGGAGATCGATATACTCGAACCACGAGGCCAGAATATCCATAAAACGTCATAGATCTACAAAAATTCACAAAACCTTCAACCCACAATTACCCCAAAAAGAGAATGAAAAGGAAAACATGGTTTCAACAGAAGAGATAACTCACCGATATGGTTCCAACAAAATTGACAGAGTTCAATTCAGAGGATGAACGATCGCTCAGGGGTTCGTCAAAGATCTGTAGGTGTTCGGGAGCTCTCAGCCAAACGTGATCTAAACGAAGGTGTTTCTGGCGATTAGACGCGAACCCGGTGCATTTAATGAAAAAAAGTACATGGCGTGTACTTTTGGAGTACACAGGGAGTGCTAGGAATTTACATACTCTGCTTTAGTCGACCTCCATGTCACCCCTACATGGCTGTGTGTGTGGCCATGACACAACCAGCACACTACCTTGAGTGGCATCAAAGTACATGGTGTGTACTTATAAAGTACACGTCATGTACTAAAAAAATTTCTAGATTTTCATCTTTTTCCAAAAATGACCAGAAAAGGAAAACATACATGAGAAGAAGGTCCTAATTCTTACAAACATAACCCCTTAAAGAAATTCATCCCTGAATTTCCCTAGCGAGGCATAGAAGAAGAGACCATGAATTGCTCTGGCTACTATGATCGTACATCGGCCTCCCTCTCCCAAGTCTTATTATATTCTTGCCCGTGCTTCCATATCACTCATACTAGAGGAGCATATTGGCCATGAAGAACCTTCGTATTGCAATTGAGAATTTGGATAGGATACTCCTCAAACGATGCGTCCGCCTCGAGCTCAACCTCCACGAGTTAAAATACATGAGACAGGTCTGAATAGTAACGTCGGAGCTGAGAAACGTGGAAGATGTCATTCATAGCCCGGTACCTCTGAGGTAACTGCACCCGATAGGAAACCGGCCCAACTCTCTCCAACACCTCCAACGGCCCAATGTACCTTGGTGAAAGCTTACCTAGTCTCTGAATCCCCTTGTGTCCCAACCTCTGTGAGACACGTAGAAAAACCTGATCCCCAACCTTGAACTCCAGAGGTCATATCTACTGATCATCATAATACTTCTGTCGAGATTGTGTTGTAGCCATCCACTTCCGAATCAACTCCATCTGCTTTGAGGTCTCCTAAACAAAACGAGGTCCCAATAATACTACCTCTCTTGCCACCAGCCAGCATAAGGGCGATCAGCATGGACTACCATACAAAGCCTCATAAGGTGCCATCTGAATAGTTTCATGAAACAATTATTTTAGGCAAAACCCCCAAGAGGTATATTCTTCTCCCAAGAACATACAAAGTCCAGAATGCAAGCTCAGAGCATATCCTAAAGCACCTGAATTGTACGATCGGACTGGCCATCTGTCTGGGGATGGTATGTTGTACTCAAATGTACCCATGTACCCAAATCCTTCTAAAGTCCCCTCCATAACTAAGAAGTAAAGCATGCATCCCTATCTGAAACGATGGAGTGTGGAACTTCATGAAGACGTACAATCTCTCAGATGTATAACCATCCCAGCTAATCAACACTGAAGGTCTCATTGATTGGAAAGAAGTGAGAAACATTTGTAAGACAATAGATGACATCCCACAGGGCATCACTCCCTCTAGGAGACCTCGTCAAACCAGTCATGAAGTCCATCACAACATCGTTTGACTTTCACTCTAAAATGGGTAACGGTTGTAATAGCACTGCTGGTCGCTGGTGTTGCGCGTTCACCTGCTGACAAGTAGAACACCTCATGACAAAACTAGGAACATCCCTTTTCATTCCTGACCACTAATACTGATGGTGAATATCTCAATACATCTTGGTGATTCCAGGATGAACTGCCCAAATGGAGGAATTAATGTCTCGCATCAGCTCCTCGCGTATGTCTGCTGGCACCCATACGCGTCCCTGGAAATGAATGATCTCATTCTCACCTACTGTCCATCTAGGAATAGGGTCATCTACTGACATGCCTTCAAATAGGATGAGGCCTTCAGAATCTAATATCTACCTCATTTGTAACTGATCAAGAAGTGTAGAGGTAACAACTACAGAAGATAGGAAAGTCTTCCACTATCTGTCGTTCACCGCCAACTATATCTCAGAGATTAGATCCATAAGTTTCCATTCACTACTAGCCTCATGAAATGCCTGTATCTGAGTCCTCCTACTCAACGTGTCAGCCACTGCATTGCCTTTCCCATGTGTATAGGTAAGCTCAAAGTCAAAGGACTGAAGATACTCGACCCACATGCACTGCCTCAGATTTAGATCACGTTGAGTGAAGATGTACTTGAGACTTTTTGGTCAGTGAAAACCAAAAAATGCTCTACCAGAATATAATGTCTCCAATATCATAAGGTATGAGAAATAGCTACAAACTCTAGAATGTGCATCGAGTAATTCCTCTCATGTGGCCTCAATTGCTGAGACCTGTACGAAACAACTCCATCTCCTGGCATAAGAATAGATCCCAGCCCGATACATGAAGCATCACAATAGACAGTGTAGCTATTTCTCGGGTATGGTAATACTAGTATTGTTGCTGAACTCAATATCCCTTTCAGCTCCTGAAAAGCTGACTCACCAGAATCTGACCATAAGAACTTTGCACCCTTCTTGGTCAGACCTGTCAGCAGTGTTGTTGAGTGTGAAAAATCCTGTATTAAGCATCTGTAGTATCCAGCAAGCCCTAGAACACTCTGCTCCTCAAAGACATTATTTGGATGCTCCCAAGAAACTACTTCTCTCACTTTCTCTGGGTCCACTAATACTCCTATATTTGAGATAATGTGGCTCATAATGTGAATCTGGTCCATCCAAAAGTGGTATTTTGAAATCATATCATATAAATGATGCTCCCTCAGTGTACTCAAAATGATATCAAGATGGGTAGAATGGTCCTGTAGAGTGTGAGAATACACCAAGATATCATCGACGAAGACCACCATGAAAGAGTCTAGGTAAGGATGGAACACTCGATTCATCAGTTCCATGAAAATTTCATGTGTGTTCATAAGACCGAACAGCAAAACCATATACTCGTATAGACCATACCTACTCTGGAAAGTTGTAAGAGGTATATCACATGGTCTAACGTGCTACTGATGATACCCAGACCTCAAATCAATCTTTGATAACACTCGGGCTCCTCGACACTAATCAAAGAGGTCATCAATCCTAGGCAATGGATATCAGTTCTTGACCATCAACTGGTTCAACTTCTGATAATCCACACAAACCAAAATCGTATCGTATGCCTTCTTCGCAAATAGGAGAGGAAACCCCCAAGGAGAAGTTCTGTGTCGGATAAAGCCCTTCTCCTGCAACTCCTCCAACTACTGCTTGAGCTTTGGCAACTCAGTTGTAGCCATCCTATAAGGAGGTATGGACAACGATGTTACTCCTGGTACGAGATCAATAGAAAAGTCTACCTCACACTCCAGAGGCAAACCTGAAAATTCTTTTGGAAAGACATCCATGAAATGATACACCATTGTAGGACAATGTAACTGTGAAGTCCCCTGGTCATTCATATAAAGACTTTCAATCTAGTCTGTAACTGCTCCCAACCCATGATTCTCTAGACCCACTCTGCTCTCCTGGACATCCCACTCACCTATATGAAATAAGGATCCACCCTCTGGTGATACAAAACTCACACTGGGGTGATAACAGTCGATGACTGCCTGGAACAGAACTAGCTAGTCCATTTCAATAATGACATCATAGCTTGCCATCACTAGGACATAGAGATCCCATAAGCAGTGATACCCAGCCACCTCTAGAGTACACTCCTCGCACTAACATACACTAGCCGTCCTAGTCCCCAACGGTGTGTCTAAAGTCAAGGTATCGATAGAGGAAAAGATACAGAGCCCAAGGATCTCCACAACAACAATAGAGATAAAGCTATGAGAATCCCTTGTTTCGAAAAGAGAAGAAGATAAAAATGAGGCTACTAAGATCGTACCACGAACTGTAGAAGGTTCGGGATCCTACTATTGTTGGGTCTGCTCCACTGCAAAAGTCTGACCCGCACCACGGCCCTGTGACCCTTCCTAAACACTCTGAGCTGATCCACCCTGCTATTGTTGAAAGACTAGTGACTGATCACCCTGGCCTCGACCTCCACCTCGGCCCAAACGGCCGGAAGAACTCCAATTCCCAGACTGGTGAGAAACTAGTGGCACTGCTCTTGAACGAGGAGTCATGGATGAACCCCTATCACAAGCTACTAGTGAGAAAACCTGATAGAAGTGCTAAAGGTGACCCATCTTGCCGCAAGATCGGCACTCCACTGGGTCCCTCCATCAATGCGGCCTCGTATGCCCAGCCCTTCCACACTCGTACCATACCACATGGAAACCTGAAGTTGTGTCTCGACGCTTTGGATCACTATGCGTAGACTCTCTACGGCACTTCCTGTTGTCAGTTGGTGAAGAACTAACTCTGGAAGTGGAACCACCCTGGATCTCAGATCTAATATTTCACAGATTGTGCTCTATAATCTATGCCTGGTAGATGATGCAAGCGATGGAAGTCAGCCTGAATATATTCAACTGTGAGCGGATATCCCATCTAGGGACATCCTCAAACTTTTTTTCCAAGAATAATCCATCTCCACCCTGGAGGGGTGTGAAACACTGAATCTAGGTAAAATGAGAGGAATAATCCATGACGGAAAGAGTACCTGGCTACAAGCTCATGAACTCCCGGGCTTGGTCTCCCATCAGGGTCTCCAGATATAAGTAGTCATATAATACGCATTGAAACTCCTCCCATGCCATAACATTCTAATGACCCGCCTGTGAGATCACGTCCCACCACATCTTGGCAGAGTTTCATAGCATGTAGGTAGCGATCTTGACCCGCCTTTCTGAAGGTGTCTCCAGATAATCGAAGATCATCATGATGGCTTCTATCCATGACTCTACAGCCTGATGTCCTCCTTCCCGTGAGAAGGTAGGAGGATGATGCTACTAGAAAACCCATGTAAATTATTCCATAGACAAGGCAGGAGATAGTGCTCCCAGGAAGGTATGCATCATCCTTATAAAGCCTTCCCTAAACTACACATTGGTGGCTGTAACTGGATTCACTACTAGTGCCAAGGCTGGCACAACAGGATGATCTGCAGGAGGTCCCTGATCACCCATATCTGGTTTCTAATCACCTCTTGGTGATTGGCGTGCAACCAGAGAACGTCTCGATTCCATGACTCTGCAAGTTCAACACACACCTTAGAATCAGGAGTAACGAGGTTTGAAAACTATACGTACAAGAAGGAATAGGGAAAAGAAACCATTCAAGTTATGTCTAACATGACTGCACGACGTGTTCTTTCCCTACATGGTGTGTTACCTTAAGTCATTCAGATGGGCATGTACATGTACCTAAACTGGTCGTGTAACATCCCAAATAGACAGCGTGTTGTCTTGACACGCGACATGTACTTGAATCCTCTTACCTACCCGAGTCCTTCTACATGGTCATGCCACATGGCTCCTCAAAGACAAAACTACCCGGCATGTACAAGATATACACGATGTGTATTAGACATGCTTTACATGGCCCATGTTATTAGTGACATTGCCTGACACATGGATAACACTACACGACACGTTCCAGGAAGACACGGCATGTACAAGAAAGGTAACACCGACAATTGTGGTTAGTTACAAGGCCGGCTCCACGGTTAACTACACATGGAGTGTTCCATGGGAACATGATGTTCCCTTGAAGGAAATCCCTAACCCGTGTTTTTCGTGACATGGCTGGGTACCCACATCATACTACCCGGTGTGTAATATTCAGACACGGCGTGTAAGGGAAAAGAAAACACTACCCATGTTGTTCTGACACGGCCGGGTACATATTTCAGACTACACGGCATGCTAAACTAGTACACAGGGTGTTCCTAAAATAGTTTCAACAACCCCATGTCCCTGCCCACGCAGTCAGTGACATGGATATAGAATACACGACATGTATTCGTAAAGTACACACCGCGTATTCTGGTTTTTCTGGAAAATAGACTCAGAACTGCACTAGAGCGTAGAAACACAAAAAAAACAAGCGGTAAGGTTCCAACTTCCAATCCGTGAGGGCCCATACTCCCCGCTAATCAATGTTGGGAATCTTAGACAAGTTATAAATAAGGTAAACATGTCAATGATCCACCAAATTCAGGTCCATGAGGGACCATAACACCTCATGAACCAAAATTTGGCTTTTATTCAGGTAAAATATTACTCAATCAAAGCTCTAACAAGAAGCATCTATTTTTTTCAAGAATTTATCACAACAGCATGCATATTCTAGAAAACTTCTATCACAACAACACATAATTTCTAATGCATCCTTGATGGCATGGAAAGAATGCATGGCATGTGATTTCTAAAAATTGCCTATATGATGCATGAGATGGCATACCCTCTTGTCATCAGGTTGTGATAGAAATAGAACTGCAATAATAACAATGGTAACAACACAAAGCATGTGAATCACCCAACAGTGAAATCAAATAAACTATAAATTTGCAAACAAGCAAAATTATAATAAATGAGGTTGTATAGATTTTCCATGTACACGGGTTAGCTACTCCCAAGCACAGCTTATTACCAAGTACCTATTCTGTCCTATCCTTGTATAAAGGCTACAAACAGTAAGTAAAGAGAAAATAAATGCTTTTATAAGAATTTGTAACATCTCTGTTCTGGAAGCCACCCAGAGGCGCCCCGTAAACGGTTGTTCACATGGCCTCAAGTGCAATTCCCCAAATGCTATAGGCTTTCGACTAGCAGTGAGGGCCTTGGGTGTGATAGTGTGGAAACTATGCCCTCATTGGCAGAGTACACAGTGGAAATAACAACACAAACAACCACAGAAGCAGTAAATATCCAACTATAATAATAGCGGAAGACTTATAAATAAACAACTATAGCATAAATATATGTAAATGATGTATGATACAAATATGTATAGGATATAATCCAAACAAGTCACAATGCTGAATAATGTACTAAACCAAAGAACAAAATAATAACAGATGAGAAACTCCTCAACATCGCAATCCTCAGCTTGGTCTCATTCTCTCCTGATCCAGTGTAATCAAAAACCCTAAAGTTGAAGGTTTCATGACCTTATCTATACCTGAAACAATATAATATGTTTGGGCCCAAAAGCATGACCCAAAAAGGGTGTGAGACAAAGTCCCAGTAGGCAACCACCCAATGATCTGTGCCTAACAGTCAGTGAATTAATGGCAGGTAAAGTACAATAAGTAGTAAACAGTAATTAGTAAATAGGATAATACATAATAGTAGCAAAGCATAGTTCAAGAATTTAATTTACAAACAACTAAGAAGCCACTAAATCAAGAAGAACAAATAGGTAACCCTCTCGGTAATTCTTACAGACTAACCCCTATGGTTCGACCAACAAGTACTAGAAACCCTCTGAGAGGCACACACAGTGTCACCCCTCTTGTTCTGCTATAGAAAGAATAGACTCTTTGGGGAAACACTCACCGTTAATTCCCTCTATTGTCTCATATCAAACTAAAGGCGCTCTGGGGAAGCACTCAACGTCTCATTCCCCCTGTGGCCTATGTCGAGGAACTACAAACACTCTGAGGAAGCTCTCGACATCAATTCCCCTTGTGGTCTCACTCCATAAATTAAAGACACTCTCGAGAATCCCTTACGTCCATTCTCTCTATGGTCTACTACACTAGGTTCTCACAACCCTATGTAATGTCAGAAAGTATCGTGTCACGTAATGTTCGATGTATCCCCAAGAACCACTTGTCTAGAATTCTATAACATCTCAACATGGGAGAATAGTCACACCATCCTACAAAATAGGCATGGAACTGGAAAAATACTAACAGGAAAAACTATACCAAACAGTCATAAACAGGAAAAAAATGCATGGGTAAACCATATAAAGAATAGTAAATAACCCTATTCACAAGAAATGTACTCTACACATGCATATATGCAAAGCATGAAAATACAAATGGAAAAATAGGAAACACGCAATACCCCGTTCAAGGGGATTGGTGGAATTTGCAAAAATACTCAGACATTCTACAGAAAGGCACAAACCACCTACCTTGATGCTGGAATATCGATATATTCAAACAATAAGGTCTGAATCTCCTTGGAACGTCATAGATCTAAGAAAGTGCACAAAAATTTCAACCTGTGATTAACCAAAAAAGAGAGCGAAAAAGAAAAAAAGGTTCCAGTAGAAGAGAGAACTCACAGATGTGGTTCCAACGCAATCGATGGAGTTCGATTCGGAGGACAGACGATCGTTCAGAGGATCGTCAAAGATCCACGACCGTTCTGGAGATCTTAGCTAAATGAGTCCAAAAAGAAGGGGTTTCTTGCGATTAGATGTTACCCTAGTGCGTTTAATGAAAAAAAGTACACGACATGTAGTTTTGGAGTACCCGGCATATACTAGACTTTTCTGTACTCTACTTTAGGTGGATCCATGTCACCCCTACATGACTGTGTGTTTGGCCATGACACGGTTTGTACACGGCCTCGTGTGACATCAAAGTACATGGCGTGTACTTATAAAGTACACAGCGTGTACTTATAAAGTACACAGCGTGTACTTAGAAAATTTCCAAATTTTCCTCTTTTTCCCAAAAATAACCAAAAAGGGAAAACATACCTGAAATGAAGGTTCGAGTTGTTACATAAATGTTTTTATTTTAAGTATGTAACTTCAAAATGATATGCGTATTTTCTTAAAAAATTATTTTATTGATCTTTTAATTGGAATCCTCATTTATGATAACATCCTTTGATGTTAATTTTAATTTACTAGGGATATGATCCAATGATACCATCATTATACTTTATCTTGAAGGTTTATGATCATATTATGAGTTGTTTAAGAAACACATTTATTTTTTCGAAGTTTTTCAATGGTGAATCGATGAAATGTTTTTAAACCCCATTTTATTTTCATGGTTTAATATATAATGATATGATGAAGGTTTTATGACATTATGACACAAAAATATATGGTATTTATTATGTTATGTGTAGTATTAGAATTATATATCCTAATAATGGACTGGGTAATACTTTATATCTCATGAGATAATTATGAGAAATGAGTTGATGTGCTCAATCAAATATGCAATATATGTGGTGATGCCTGATTGTTTTTATATGGAAAATAAGTAGTTATGATTGGTCCGTTATGATATGGTAAACAAGTGATGAGTTGTGATCTTTTATGATATAGAAAATATGTGTTGATTTTTGATCCACTATGACATGATGGTCTTTATAGTAAAATATAATGTTTAATATGGATTCTCTACAAACGATAGTTCCACACTTTTTTGAACTATTATTATTATCATGATTCAAAATCATGTTTCGTGATTGATTTACCCTAATTTATCATGATTATAATTACTTAATTTAAAGATGATTATTTTTTATTCCTTGAATCATGATTAAAATATATGATTGGTTTTGTATAAACATTATATGTTATGATGTTGATATCATACGGATATTATTTTTTTATGACTACATGTGATCAAGGATTGATATCTCCCATGATTACCCTTAGTGTACATTTGATATTACCCTTTATTATATTTCTTTTCCCCAATCTATGAAGAATGTTTTTTAGTAGGTTATGTCATGAATTTTTCAGTGTGAGAATAAATTTATGGGAGAAGACACATAATGTATCTAAATAAGATGTTTAGGAATCTAGTTTATAATGATACCATAGCCATTTTGTTTTAGAATAGGTTATAATGATATGTAATGTATAGTCAACTATTTAAATGTAATGTATATATATAAATGTATGGTTAAATATATTTTTCTACTCAATGAAATTACTATTAAAAACTTTTCAAAATACCCTTCATATATCAATAATTGAATTTATTAAGTGACTTTACAGTTTTCCATAAATATCATTTGTCTGGATATATACATCATTTTCTAGCTGAAACTCCACTTTTCAACCATATAATTCACTTCAATGTCATGGTAATAGAAAAATTCATTAAAAAAATACACTTCATAGACCATCTATTTTGGAAAGTACTACATTATTGTTCCATAAAAATGTAACAACTATTAGATCTTGTACATATTTTTGAAATATATAACCCTAATACAAAGCAAAAACTCATATATGTGTGTCATGCAATCCAATTCATAGACCATATACTATTTAAGATTTAAAACCTACCATGAGATCTATATATATTCCACATAATATAGAAAATATCTAGTAAGAAGAGAAGTTCCTAACCATTATAAAAATGAAATGAAAAATTGGAGCATGAGAGGTTGGTGGGGTTAAACATAGAGAATTGACCTCATCCAATATAAAATTTTAGTTTTCATAATAATACATATCATTAAAATATTCATAATCATATTACTATGTAGTTTATCACTCCAACTAAAATTTCCCGTGATCGAGAATCCTAAGGATCCCTATATTGGACCATTATAGCTCTAGGGTGAGAATGACATTTGAATCCTTGGAAGAAGATCTTGTTGACTCATTCCTTAATATTTTAGAATATTCATTTTGTGGCCTTATTTTTGATGAAAACTCATTCATGTTAAAATTATATCATCCTTAAAAGAAAAAACAATACATGAAAGCCTTATATGAGTAGTTTCCAATAACACCATCTGTTGTTATTTGTCACTGCTATCACCAGAAATGTTACCCCACATCCCAGTTCTTAAGCAGAGGAATACATAATGAACAACCTTTTGATAATTTATATCCTATTGAAAATTAGATGGCATGGAACCATCATCATGTGGAGCATGTCCTATGAAGTCTATTTGTTGTTTTTTAACCATGCATCCATTCCCTTTAGATTGTGAATAACCATCATCTGGTGCGACACATTGAACAGGATCCTTGCTTGCAGACTCCAGTAGCTCTACACCTTTATGAGTTTCATCCACTATTTTTTAATTTCATTTCCCTTTCATTAAGATAAAATTAACAAGACTAGTTTGGGTAATTTCCTATACTCTTTCTATCTTCGTCACTTTTTGGGTCACTACTAACATGTTTCTTTCTCTTATTAGAAAGGGATTTCGTGTTACCATAAAAAACTATATTATTTTTCAATACCTACCACCCAATTTTCTTTCTACAAGATTTCATAATATGTAATTTTATATAAAAAAGGAAATTCATTATATTTAAAACATTTATCCTTCACATGGTCAATAGTTTTAAAATCTAGTCAAAATCCAAGTTTTCTTTTATTATAAAAACATTTAGCAGGATGTCATTATCTTGTACTGATACAAAAATATTATGAATCAAGTAAGGGATTAAATAAACATCTACCAATGATGTATTCTCTTGATAATGAATAATCATTTTATTAGGATACCTATGAGGTATTATGTTTCCAAGGAATATCATCTTGGATACTAATGTTTCATGTTTACCATCCATGTCTACTCAATGATCTCCAAATGCATGAAATTCCTTTTTAGGTATAGGCCTTGACCATGTTACCATTAAGAATTTCATAAAAATGAATCATAAATGAGACAAGGATGTATATTAAAGGTAATAATTCTAGGTGAAACTCCAAAAATACTATATCCACTTGGGTCACTTACTAGGAAGGGTTATATTCCCAACATCCATACTTGTTGCACTCAATCAATAGCTGAGAAATATATTAGTAAGCCTTGATCAATTCCTCAAATAAAGTAAATCCTCTATGTGTCTATTTTTCTATCTTTATCTAAAATATTAATTAAGATGAAGAAGACATGAATTTGGGGTTATATATTACATATAATCCTTAACTATGTTTCCATTTATGATTTTAGCGCTAGGATTCATAAATGAACCAGAAATATCAATTATAGGTGTCTCCTATAAAGTCAAATAACAAATAATTTATTTAATGGGACATAAAACCTATGAAATTAATATCTAGTCTACCCATTAATAATAGTCATACAATATTTTATTATATTTCAATTTGTGACGTAAACATCCTTTTGACTTGACATAAAACGTCATGATAATGTTTTTACTCTATGATATTAATATATATATACCAATCCTACCATGAAACCATAATCTATGATACATTACCTATGATGCATTTGATTCATCTTAATCAAGATATGTATGATTCATCTATGTGTTTTAAACAAAACCTATAAACCCATACCATAGGCTATACTCCGTATGAAACACAGTCCCTCACTAGGTCATATTCGTTACATCCCTATCACTATTCCTAATTAATCAATATGCATGATGAATTATATAATACATATTATTATGGCCATATCCCCTAGTGGGATCCTAACACCATCACTTGACTGATTTCTAATATATAGGCTAATCGGGAAAGGGATTATCACACATTAGTCCCACACAAATCATGGTTTGGAACCATTTTTATTTTAGTCCAATCTGTATGAATTTAAACAACATGGAAAGGTTCATATTTTCACATCCACAAAAGGAACCACATGGTATTTCATTGTATGATCTGAAAAGGTACAATAGGTCCTATTAAGTGGAATCAAACTATGTGGGTTTTAATTACATTAAAAGGAATATATTTGAATCCGTTTGAATAGGCCTGATCCAAACACAATAATCATTTTTCACCTCTATATATGGTGATAAATATTTGATCACCCCATAGGGTGGATTTAAACCAAATCATCCCTAATTAATAAGGGAAATATAGTGAACTACGGATATTGATAGGTGGTACCATCTACAAAAAAACTATTATAATGTTTTTAAGGGGATAAAAAATTCTAATTTATTATATTAGAATATATTCAGAAACCAAAACACCAAAATCTCTATGTTTAAAATTAACATAAATCATATATAAAATACTATAAATGAGGAACACTAATAAAACATGGGTATCATATACTGAATATGCCTCTACTAAATTTTGATCTTCATTTGATATAGTTGGGGATGATTAGTAGAGTGTAAGATGATTGCCTATATCCATTATAGTTATCCATCGGTTATGACTAAATCACTCAAAATACAAGAGAAATACAACAATCTCAATGATATGCAATATCCTATAGTGAAAAAGGAGGAATTTTATGAGATCAATTGGTTTCTGGGAGTCATAGATGAGAATTAGGAACACACACACACCATTATAATCACAATATAGTTCCTATATATAGTTTTAATTGATGATAATTGGTAATGAGTTCATTAAAACATGCATTAAAATGAACAAGAAAATGCCTCGACTAATTCCTTCAACATATTCCTGAATGTGAAATCCCCTGTAATTTCCTATCATGTTATGTAATCTGAAAATCCACTTAAAATATCAAGGAGTGATGGGTGAATCGGTTATAAAAAATTCATTTTAATTTCTTTCAAATTTATAAAAAAACAACTCGGTCATGTGTAGTGATAAAATCTGTCCTCACATCCCCACACACACCAAAATGAGGGAACACAATAGATTTACATGGTTCAACAATTAATGTTTGAAGGATAGTCCTTAGTGTTAAAGGGATTTATCCATGGTCACATTTCCCATAATAATCATCATGTGAGTATAAATTTTCAAGGTATTACAATGAATCTCATGCTAACATATCTCCTGATAATGATTTCGTTCATCCTATAGACAATTTCATCATACAAATTACATAAATGGATTTTTGTACAAACTGAAGTATTCAACGAAATAGAATTTCTTCAAGTTGATGAGTGTTCTTGGTTTATTCAATTATTTTATACATGTAAAGGATAATGTAAATAAAATTTCACCCTTAGGATCACATTGGGATTTGTTAATTCTTTACGTTGTATGTTAAATAAATTCCCACTAAAACATTAAACATCTTCTCATTATTTTTTTATCTATCTTAGATAATAATATAATCTCCTTTTAAATACATATATCAATAAATTATTTTCTTAATTATCTCCTAATTCTTTATATTAAATATAATTCTCACTATATATAAAACTATACTTTGATCTTCTCAATATTCATAATTTCTACGAGTTCATATTTAATTATGAAATAAAAAATTTGAATCTTATTCTTCAAATATAGACCATGGATCACCCACCAATTAATCTCCCCTATAAAATGAAAATTGGTAGATATAAGATGTTAGAATAACCACTAAACCTATTAGGTGAAGCTATGTTTTTATGGTGGTTAAAAATTCCAACCATTGCACTTTGATGACATAGTATCCTATTTTGAACATTACATGGTATTTAAGAATAATCATTTTTTTAAAAACCTAAATATATTGCATTATGATGTGATATTATAATATAGAGGTCTTCAAATGTCTAGTGGAATGTAAAAAAATTAAAATCACCTTTACAACATGATAATATATAATAAGGAATGATATTCATACATTATAGAACACTATTAATGTAGAGGTCTTTTCACAATTTTAGTAAAACATAATTTTACTAGTTCTTCTCCCCTATGGCATGGTTCTATAAACATATCAAAATAAAATTATCCTTAAATTGCAACATGTTACTTCATTATGGAACAAATTCATTTAATATTCCATAGACATGGAGAATATAATCATTATACTTTATTAAATATCTGAATATTTCCATTTTAGAGTCCTCCTAGTATGTAGGGCCTCCCAAAACTAATTTAGTCACCTTTACAATGTAGAATCTATGTTATGATGAAAACACAATTATTTAATCAACTATTATGACTCCATAACAAGATATATGGATGATACTAATTCATTTAATAAATATCATCATGAAATCGTTTTCGGATATATAATCACTACAATATAGAAAAATCATCATACAAATTAGTCCCCAAAAAGCTTCACTAGATAAGAAATGATAAATTGAATATGATTTATATATTGATAATAAAATCCAACATAATCAATCACAAAAAAAAATTATTCTTCAATAAAGTACTCAAAAAATCACCTCCAAAACAATTGGTCTCAATAATATTTCCCTTTGAATTTTTTTTAATGAAGTACATAAATGTTACACCTTGATACTTTATGATGTATTTATTTTTAAATCAAATTCATCACTTTTACAGCTTGTGTTAAATGCTACTAAGAATCCAAATTAACTTCAATATAGTATACCTTTATAATATTTCCATTAAATTGATGTGTATGAATAGGAATAACGAAATTAAAAATGTATATGGTTTACATATAAATTAAATATTTTCTAACTTATTATAATTATAAATAAAAATAATGTGAATGTAAAATTAATGTTTTTTTTACAAAATTGTTTTTATACACACACTTTGTTTCTTTAAAATTAAATTAAATTAATAAATATTAGTGAATTAATAAAAATTAATGTTAAATAATATATACTCAATTAATTTATTTGTTATTAATTTAATTTTTTTCGAGGCATGAGATAAAAATAAATCATGTTTTATGAATGAAAATTATATTTTTCAAAAAAAACGGTAGTGTCATGTTTTTTTTCAAATTATTGTCAAATTATGTTTTGACACTTTTAAAAACATTACATAAAATAATCTTCTCAAAAATTATCTTATAATGAATTTTTGATAATAAGCTGAAATGGGTATTTGTTTCATTGAATAGCAAAAAAATACTGATTTTATTAAAAAATGAATTTTCCATTTAAAGCATTTATTTAGTACATATTTTTTTAAATTTTATTTTAAATCTGTAATTTATTAAATTATATTATAAATAATCCAATTTAAGTTATTTTAAGAAATTTATTAATGAGTTTTGAAATAAAAAATTCTTATAGTTAGGTTGAAATTGGCTTTAGAAACCCATTTTTGGGTGTGTTTTTGGGTTTAAAATTAAAATAATTTTAAACAAATCTATAAATTGAATTTTTAAAAAGGAAATAAAATTTTAAATCTTCATAATTAATATTATTTAATCAATTCAATGTAAATTTTTTGTCATAATGAAAATTAAAAAATATTAAAAATTAATTACCATGAATAATGTTTAAACTGGTTTTTCAGGTGGTTAAACTAAAATAATAATTGTTAAAATGACCTAAAATATTGTCTAATTTATATTTTATAACCCTATTTAAAACTTATATCATATATAGTTTATTAAATATCTATTTTGGAGAAATGTTTTGTAAAACATGGGTATTTTGGACTCTTTTCCAAATTTCCAAGTGTGTCATCTCCCTAACTTATAAAAAGACACCCCTATCCTATCATTTATACACTTCAATAGGCCTTTTATCAAAAAAAATACCTGCCCAAATATGTTTTATAAATTTTTACACATTAAATATAGTGTATTTATGGATTATAGTCCCATCTTCATAAGGATTTAGGAATAATCCTATTGAGGTTCTCTAAAGAGGGTGTATAGTTCTTAACCATGCGTCTTCATTTTAATTCTTCCTATACCCACTAAAAATATTCTTCATCTTGGATAAAATTCTAAATTTTTTTATATTAATTATACTGATATTCTATTATGTTAGTGATAAAACCTATATCCCTCTATTTTTCCATCAAATGTTAAACGAAATTAAAATTCATATTTATTGTGGAGTACTCCTCGCGAACTTATGTAATTTATTTACATCAAAACCTCTAACTTTTGGATATAATAATGTATTTATTATATATATATATATATATGATATTTATTACATAATAATACTGCTTTAATTGAAATGTCATATCTATAATTGTACCTTCCAATACATTGGAAAATAATAATGTTGATCGTGCTATGTGTGGACTACTACATCTAAGAAGAGACGTGATTTTTTGTTCATTTTATTTTGACATTTATGATACTAAGGATGGATTTTATGATAATATTTGATTAACATGATGTGATAATTTTTATATAAAGGTGAATTATGTTTTAACTTTCTTTTATTCCATCTGTAAATAAAAAGAAAACTACGTCCATGCTTACATATGACCTACCATCTCAATAAACGGTGAATGTCATTTTTGTATCTATAGATATTATGGACTATTAAATATACTTATAGAATGAATGATATTATATTTATATAATAGTTATCATTATTTAGATAATTTAACAATGACCATAGTAAAATTACTAAAATCCCCAAACCAAAACATTTAAGAAAATCGAAGCACAAATTACTCAAGACATCATTTTTAAGAATGAATTGTCAATAAAATGGTGGTAAAATATTATAAGTAAATCATATTTGTCTTGATATATATGATTTCGTTTTTTTAATATATGTATAAAAAATTTATTGTTTATTATAAAATAGTTTCTAACATGTATGAAGGAAATCGAACCTGAAGTAAGGGTTTATTTTAGAATTTTTTAATTATTGAGGATTTTAATTATTAGGTCTTGGTTAGGGGAAATATTTGATATTTATATCATAAAACCACTATATTTTATTCTTATATTGTTATTATAATTAATTTAATGTTTTCATTTCCATTTCAACTCTTTAATAACTCATATTACAAAAATATTTTTTATAAAAAACAGAATATTTCTCACTTTGGTCGAAAATACTTCATCTTTCACATCAATGTTATATAATGATGTGTTCAAAATTGACTTTAATATTCACATTTTATTTTTAAAATTCATTTTTCAACATGTTTTACTATTTACAACATTTTTATAAAGAACCGTCCTATAATTGTTTGAATGAGGTACTTTTTCACATTTTACCAAAAATATAAAATGAATATTTATATTCACATACTCAGCATGAATGGAATTTCCTAAAATCATGATAATTCGTATCTTTAAAAATTGAATTAAAATTTTACATTCTTATTTTCAATTAATATTATTTTTTGTATATTCTATAGATTTTTATTTTTAAATTTTTATTTTATATGTGAAAAGTTTATTTACCACAATAATATTTTTAAAGATATTTTATCATATTTATACTAATCAATTAAAATAAACATTATTTTACATATAAAAAATTTGGTATATGTTGTAATAATAATATATTTATTATATCATTGGATGGTTTATGATCAGTTTGACTAGGGATTTGTACTATTTTGATACCATCCTCTATATTATGTTGGATGGTTTATGATTATGTTTATTGATTAGGGAACGTAATAATATTTTGTATTCTAGTTGTGAAATATAAATGTTTTCATTGATTTTGTTTATTCCCTTTAGTATGAGGAATTCATTGATTTTTTTATGTTATGGATGGGGCCTACTATATCCACTTGATTCATTAGTATGTCTCATGAGAGAATCTAGCTTGGGTATTTTGATGAGGCCTTTTCCGTTTATGTAATACGTCTTTTCATGAGGCTTTGCTAGTATGTTTATGATTTAAAACACTATGTAATTAGTAATTAATGTCCATGTGATTATTTTATTAGTTATTATATCCATGGATATGATTTAAGATCATGTGATTATTTATATTCAATTATTTAATCATCATTTATTTTGACCATAATATTATATGTGCACAAGTTGTTGATTAAATGACATGTGTTTTCTATTTTTACCTTTCCATATTGATTCTGCCTTATGGATTCATGACAGCTTCTATTGTATGCATACCCTTAATGAGAATTAATTCTCAACCCTTTCATAGGTTTCATTTCCCTATGATACCATGAAGTGTATTATAACTGATATATAGTGATATTCTTGTGGGAATAGTTATGTTCTAAAAGAAAAAACTATTTTTTCTTTTTTTTCAAATGTAATGTGAAATTCAATTATGCATATAGTATTCCAATATAAATAAACTATTCAATAATTTGGGATGAGGTATATTGTCTTTAGTACCAATGTAAAAATGTGTAAACTGACTCAATGATACTAGTGTATGTTTCTTTACAATTAATATATGAGAAAGTTTAGTAAAAACCTTGGGAAATATATTTTTAAAAACATAGACCGTGGAATATATCACTAGAATAGATATTGAGTATAATCCTTTGTATAAGATAACATCCTATTGTTTTAGTGTGGTGGAGATTATTTGGTTCTCACAGAAATACATACCTGATTAGAAACAATAAGTGGATGTGGCTCTAGCATAGTTGTACCTATGGGTAATAACTCCTGAAAGGGTGTATTGGACTTTGAATAAATCATCTATTTGTGCATGATAATTGGCCTTATTTCACACTAGGTTTCACACTCCGGGGGACATGTTCAGTATAATTCCAGTTTTAATTTCAAACCATTATGAAATATTTGAAAAAATATAAGATTTGAGAATATTCCCAAAGAAAACAAGTTTACGATACTACGTTTATCTATGCTTAATTTATATAATTTATGTTTAATGTTTCAATTGTTTATGAATTATACATTATTTTTAATAATTTTATGATATAATATAGTGTATTCCATTATTTTTAAATATCTCTTATCAGGTGGAATGGGAAACATATCAGTGAAGGAAATTCGTGTAGGGATTTTCCTCCTATGAAAGGCGTTAAATCTCGATCTAGAGCTACAAATCAAGCCGAAAAATATTAAAATATTAGGGAAGTTATCTTAATTTATGACCAAAAACATAGAATATATGGATCATCCTTTAGATCCAAAATTTGGTGTAATAATTTTAGACCACATCACAAATTAGGAACCTCAATCATTTAGCAATATTACAAATCCATTTGTAGTTGATTGATGGATAATTTCCTTATATAAGATGTTTCTCCCTATGGGATTTAAGGAAAGGGAAGAGGTTGAAATGGTGGTTTATCATCACTCGGGGGATATTGATTAATAATAGAAATTTATTCAGATCGATAAGTTTGAAGAATAAATAGAAAACATGTTATCTATGGTTTTAAGGTACTCTTCCTTCTAAAGTAATTTCTTCATGAGAAATAAGCTTATTTAAAGTGATAATTTATGATTCCAAGACAAAGGGATGATAAAAACACTACTCTGTATGAATCCAACATTACAAGGTTAACGAGGCATGTTGTGAACTATGCATATAATACAAAGAGCGCGATTGTCTATTTCCTTTTTTGGATTAATCCAATCCTTTAAAGGGATATAGTCTCCAAATCATTCCCATTATAAGATGAAATATTATCATCGGATATCAATATTGAGAAATAATTCTTAATAAATTATGTATTTTAAGAAAATTAGTTAATGAAAATGGTAACTGATTAGTCTCAAAACCGAAATACAACCAAGGGATTTTTATGCAATTGTTGAGTATGCTCTATAGGAATGATATTTTTATGCAATTGTAGAGATAAAGGATTACATGAATAGGATTTAATTTCATATAAAGAAGCTTCCAATGTGTAATGATTAAAATATATGGATATGGGACACTGTGAAAATTATTTACCTTATTGTCAAGATAACATTCCCCATAATATTCCCAAGGATAATTGTAACCACCCAAACATTCATTAATGAAAATACCTCTTGATCTGATTAAATGTCTTATTATGCAAATTTTTTATATAAATTCAAACTTCATTGGTTATATTTTTTTGTATTTTAAATTACCATTATGTATTTTGATCATTTCTGATATAGATGTTGAACAGTGATCAAATGATTAGTATAAATATAGGGCTTTAACAAATCCTATTTACTCAGAAAAAGGAAGCAATGGCCTAGTCCAATAGAATTTCCTTGTACGAAGCCCATTAATTAGAGCATGGAAAGGATTTGGCAACATTGGGTGTCACTCATGACCAAGCACAAACCAAGCTTGAACACATTAAGCTTGAGAAGAACCGACTATGGGAGAAATGGAAGTTAATTGAGATTACCTCCCGAACGATGTTATCTAAGCCACCCCAAGTGAATGTCACCATCGCACTCCTTACCCATCGGTCTTATGCGAGTGTTATAATTGTTTATGTAACAACACCTTAACACTATTATTATGTGCATTATTATTTTTTATAATAATGAATATACATTCATTTTATTATTATTGCTTTGTAAATAGATTTTAAAGGCCAAATTGTATTTTTAATTAATATTCTACTAAGAAATATATTATGATTAATTATTGAATTTTTGAAATAATTAATATTTTAATAAAATATTATTATTATAATTAAATTAATTTTTATTTAATATAAAGGAGAATACAAATTTTATTAATACAAGTGTAATTTTTATTAAGGTTTGAAAGCTCTTTTCATCAAAACCCATGAATTTTTTATAAATGATAGTTTTATTTTAAAATTAAAAATTCACATATTTAGAAAATTAATTAGATAAAATGATTATTATTAATGGAATCATGATGTCAAAATTATGCAATAGTGAATATTTCTTAATTTTCTGAGACAATCGAATTTTTGGGTAAAATTTAAATATCGTTTAAATATATAATGTGTTTTATGACATCATAATGACCCGATAGTGATGTAATAAAATACTATAAACATTATTTTCGGCTGATATATGTTTACCATTAAAATAATTTGATTTTGGGGTTTTTAAATTTATTTTACAAGGCTTTGGTGGACCCCTCAAGGCTTATAACAAATTTTGACTTTTTAATTTTTTTCCCTTGAGAGTGTTACTCACCTCCATATAGGCTACCCTATTATTTTAAGGTTTTCAGCCATTTTCATTATAAAATATTTTCTTCCACTCCTTTTTGTAAAAAACCATGGGCAAAAATCATGGTCTAGTTTTTGTTATTGATTAGTTTAATGTGAGGTGTCCCGAACCTAAATAATAATGAATTCCCTCTCGTTTCCTATATAAACCCTCCAAAGCTCCAAATTCCTTTTATCTCAAGGCCTTTGGAGTTCATCCAACCTCTACCCTAATCTCTCTATAATCATCCCAAGGGGCCCCAATATCCCAAGAATCTCCTCTAGAGCCTCTCCCAAGCCTTTGGTATCACACTTCCACGTAAGGTATTTCTTCCTTTTTAATTTTTACCAAATTTTCTTTAAGTTTTTATACCCTTTTTTCAATTATAAATGTTTTGGTATGATTTATTACCTCCCCCATACTTCCCTATTTATTTTTTGATGATGGTATACCCTTTCCTCTCTCATTAATGTGTCCCACATACACCGGTTACCATGTCGAAATTCTATGAGGGATTTCTCTCTCCTCTTTTACATCCATGTAATTATTTTGTATTATGTTTCTAAATTCCATTATGTTTGTTAGTAAATGTATCTATATGATCCCCTTACTGACCATTTCATGTAAACAGGATGATATGACTCATTTTCTTTCATCAAAAATTTTTTGGAGTTCTTATTTCACGTAATTATGCTTCCGAAATTGCCCTATGATTTTCAAGCCAATGTCATTGTGTAGTGAATACCATTCTCATTTATCTATCAAGGGTATTAACCTTTATTCACATTTAATTCATTATTATAAATCTTCATGTATGTATTTCACATCCCATTATCTTTTAATAAATTATTATGATTGATTCTTTATTGTATGATCCATGTGGCACATGTATGAATGAAATGAAATGTTTAAGAAAGGGTGTGCCTTGGTAGCGCTCCAATGCATTGGGTAATGTTTAGTTTCATGATATGTAATGTGAAATGAGTTTTTACTCCTGACAATTCAAGTTCAATGAGTGTTTACTCATGCTTCATGTGCAATTAGGGTTTACTCATGCTCCATGTACAATGAGCCTTGGCTCATGCTAATTCAATGATAAGTGTTGTTGCCGCATTTCCATGTTATGATTATCATGCTTTATCATGAATTTATGTTCATGTTTATATTGTGCTCCATTTATATGCCTATTTTCTAACATGTATTGTATTACACATGTTAATCTATGTTTCTTCCCTTTCTAGACTTTATAGCTCACACTATTCTTATGCATGTCCTCTGGTTATCTAAGGCAATGCTATGTACGAGGGAATGTAGTGGTCATGTAAATGACGTTTTCGATAAATATTTTGTATTTCATGCTTTATGTTGTTATGTAATGGTACCTATCCCCAAATATAGTTGCCCTCTCTATCTCCCATGTTGTATCAAGTGACGAGTTTATGTAATAAATCAAGTTCTCATGTGTAATAAAGAACAGGGTTGTCAGAGTTGGTATAAGAGGATAGGTTTAGTTATTTTTGGGATAAGGATTAGAAAAACCTTGTAAAGCCTTACAAACAAGTCTAAGTATAATAAAAACATCACTGTGTTTTTTTGGGTATCTATTAAGTGTTTTATAAAAAAAATACATCCCTGTCTGAATACGTGCAGGTAGAGGCAGCTCTAGCACAGATGTACCTTGGGGTGAAAACTCTGACAAGGAGTTTCGAGCTTGAGATGGGGTATCCTGGTACAACAAAATGGGCCTTACTACACTCTTGGTTACAAAAATATCTGGTGATATGCTTTGTTAAATACACAATCTTTTTATGAACCCTTATTCAAGGAATTAAAAAAATTCCCCGAAGAATATATGTTAGAAATTAGATAATGGATAACATATATTGAATCCTATACATTCATAAGTTAAGGAAATATAAGATATTTATAAGTCAACTATTTTTGGATTACCACTTATGTGTTACTCCTAACATTCATTTCATTATGGAATAATAAATCATTAGAATTAAAGTAGTTTAATATCAAAATATTATCATGTCTAGAGGATAACTCAAAATTTGATTTGTTTGGTAAGAAGGATAAAGGAATGTTTGGAGATGGAAGGGGAAGAACCTAATACAACATTCTTTTCCCTTCCTGAGGACTTATTACTATAATCAATGTTAATTAAAGCTCTCATAGCGTCGAAACCTTTTATAATGTCCAACTTTCATGAAATATGCTCTACGACATATCAAACACCTCCTCTATACCACAAAATCATCGGGGATTATGGCTCACCCATGATCAAATATAAAGCTCCCAACTCTCCCACCTTTCAAGACAAGGGAGGTACCACCAGGGTGTTTTCAAATATGTCACCATATCTAGAGAGTTTGATGAACTATTTGATTTTAGAATAGCTACTAATGAGGGAGACCTCCTAGATTCCAATATATGTAGTCTTATCATCTGGTCCTTTTAAAATCATAGACAATATATTAGAAGAACAACATTTCTAACATTTCTAATCTATCATTGTAAGACTATTTTACAAAAAATAGGTACATGGTGATGTTTTGAAACTATATCATGGAAACATTTTTTTTTAAAAAGTGCATCATATTTTCCATCAGTACAATCCATGTTGCAAGGACTGTGTATAGACTAAAGAATTGAAAGACATTGAATGTGCATTGGAGTATTGTTGAACTGAGTGGACTCTCGCTCACCGTGATTGATGTGATATTGAGGGTTGGGGAATTCATAATGGTGGTGGGTAATAAACTCTGAAGTAATGTTTAAATTTCAGAGTTCTTTTAGTATGTAATCAAATTGTGAGGACTCAATTTTTTTAAAGGGGGAAGATTGTAACGACCCAAACTATCATTAATGAAAATTCCTCTTGATCTAATTAAATGTCTCATTGTGTAAATTGTTTATAAAAATGTAAACATCATTGGTTTTTTGTTTTTGGATTTTAAAATACCATTATGAATTGTGATTGTTCCTAATATAGCCATTGAACAATGATCACATGATTAGTATAAATATAAGGCTTTAACTAATCCAATTTACTAAGACAAAGGAAGCGATGGCCTCATCCTATAGAATTTCCCCATATGAATCCCATTATTTAGAGCTCAGAAAGGAGGTGGTTTCACTGGTCATCACTCTTGACTAATCCCAAGCCAAGCATGAACATGTTAATCTTGAGTGGAACTGACTACGGTATAAGTGGAAGTTAATAGAGATTACCACCTAAGCGATGTTATATGAGCCACCCCAAGAGTCTATCACCATCGCAAACCTTACCCTTCAGTCTTATGCAAGTGTTATACAGGTTTATGTACCAAGACCATAGCACTATTATTATGTGAATTATTTTTGTATATAATAACTAATGTACATTTATTTTATTATTGTTACTTTGTAAATAGTTTTAAATCACAAATGGTATATTTAATTAATATTCATCTAAGAAATCTATTTTGAGGAATTAATGGATTTTTTTAATTAAATATTATTTTAAAAAAATATTATTATTATTAAATTACTCTTTAATAAATATAAATGATCTTACAATTTTTATGATTACAATTGTCATTTTTATTACGGTTTGAATCTGTTTTTTCCAAAACCCATGAATTTTCGATAAATGTTTGTTTTATTTTAAAAGTTAAAATTCAAATATTTATAAAATTGTTTAGATAAAATGAATATTATTTTTGGAATCAGGATGTAGAAAATATCCATTGGGGAATTTTCTATAATTTTTCAAGGTTGTGGAATGTTTGGGTAAAAAATAAATACCATTTAAATATATAATTATTTTTATGACATCATAATAACCCAATAGTGATGTAATAAAATACTACAAACACTATTTTAGGCCAATATATGTTTTACCATCAAAATAATGTGATATAGGGTTTTTTTGATTTATTTTACAATGCTTTGGTGTACCCCTCAAGGCTTATAAAATATATTGTCATTTGAAATTTCTTTCCTTGAGACAGTGACTCACCTCCACATAAGCAACCCCATTAATTTAAGATGTTCGGACATTGGCCTTATAAAATATTTTTTTCTACTCCCCTTTGGAAAAAACCATGGGAAAAAACCAAGGGATGATTAGTATTATTGATTAGTTTAATGTGAGGTTTCCCTAACCTAAATAATAAAGAATTCCTTCTCTTTTACTATATAAACGCACAAAATATCCCACTTCCTATTCCGTAAAGGATTTCTGAGTTCGTCCAAACTCTTCCCTAATATCTATATAATCCTCCCAAGGTTCCGCAATCTCCCAAGAATCCTCTCTCAAGCCTCTCCCAAGCCATTGGGATCACACTTCCAAGTAAGGGATTTCTTCCTTTTTCATTTTTGTCAAAATTTATTTAAATTGTAATGCAATTTTTTTCAATTAAAAATGCTGGGGTATGATTTATCACATCTCCAATACTGCCCTATTTATATTTGGATTATGAGAGACCCCTTTCTCTCTCATTAATGTGTCCCATGTACAACTGTTACCTTGCTAAAATGCTGGGAGGGATTTCTCTCTCCTCTTTTACATCCATGTATTTATTTTGTATTATGTAACTAAATTCCACTACGTTTGTTTGTAAAAGTAGCTATTTGACCCTATTACATCCCATTTCACGTAAATATGATGATTCATTCCATTATCTATCATCAAACATTTTTTATGAGTTCTTATTTCACGTCGTTATGTTGCCGAAATTGAACTACGGTTTTCCATGCCAATGTCTTTGTGTAGTGAATACCATGTCCATTTATATATCAAGGGTATTCACCTTTTTTCACAATTGATGATTGATTATAAATATTCATGTATGTATTCCACATACATTTATCATTCAATAAATGAGGATTATTGATTCCATTTGGTATGATTCATGTGGATCACTTATGCACGAAATGAAATGTTTAAGAAATGGTCTGCCCTAATAGCGCTCCAGTGCATTGGGTAATGTATAGTGTCATGATAAGTCATGTTAAATGAGTTTTTACTCGTGGTAATTCATGTGAAATTAGGGTTTACTCATGCTTCATTTGCAATGAGGGTTTACTCATGATCCATGTGCAATGATCCTTGGATCATGCTAATTCCATGTTCAGTGTTTTTGCCACATTTCTATGTTATTATTATCATGATTTTTCATGCCTTTATGTTCTTGTTTCCTTTGTGATCCATTTATATTCCTATTGTCTAACATGTGTTGTATTCCACATGTTATTCCATGTTTATTCCCTTACTGGACTTTATAGCTCGCCCTATTCCTATGCATGCCCTCAGGTTATCCCATGAAATGCTAAGTATGATGGAATATAGTGGTCATGTAAAGGATGTTTTCAATAAATATGTTGTATTTCATGTTTTAAGTTGTTATGTAATGTTCCTAAGCCCCAAATACACTAGGCCTATAAATATTCCAAGTTGTATCAAGTGAAAGGTTTATGTAATAAATCATGTTTTACTGTGTAATAATGAACAGGGTTGTTATAATAATAGCCACGATTATAATGTTATGATAGTTATGGTTTAAGTCACTTTTGATATGGTAGCATGTACATTGATCATATCCTCGAATTTAGCTAATTATTTATATTATTATATATTATTTTACTCATTTATATAATCCATGTTTTACAAGAAAATTAAATATTTTCCTAGTACCTTAATAAAAGATTTACTAGTCAAGACTCCTATTATAAGTCTCACTAAAACAAGGATATGAAAATTGGTTCTCATTATGAGATATAAATGTGCCCTACTTTATGAATTTTTTAATATTCATATGGTTTATTTTGATATAATCCTTGGTATGGATTGGAATTAAAAACATGATGAAAAACTATTGTAAATAAAAATAAATTAAGATTTTTATGAAGATGTGGAATACATCATATTTATAGGGGGACTTCATTATCATAGTTAGGTCAAGATCCACCACGAGTAGCTATTCTAAATGTGATTCTTACGGAATAAGAGGAAACCCATTCTAAATATGAAAAAGGTGATATTTAATTTTATAATGTACCTATATTACAATAATACATTGGTGTATTTCTTAAAGAATTACCTAGACATTCAGTAGAGAATAATGTTGAGTTTTCCCTTAACTTAATCCTCAATTCAATACCAATATTAAATAATCCCAATAGAATGGTCATTGTGGAATTATTAGATCTAAAGAATCAAATAAATGAGTTGTATGATAAGGTATATATCTTCCCTAGAGTTTTTCTTGGGGATCCCCAATTCCTTTCATTTAGAATAAATATTGATCTATGACGTTGTGCATTGATTATTAATAAATCAATGTAATCACTGTAAGAGAATAGTATCATATAACACACACTGATGACTTATTTGATTAACATCATAGAGAACATTTTTTAAGATTAAAATTTAATTTTGGTATCATAAATTACGAGTAAAGAAAGAATATATTCGAAATACAACATTTCAAACAACCTATAGAAAATAAGAGTTCAAATATAGGTCATTTTTATGGACTAATAACCCCCATTATCTTTATGGTACTAATGAAAAGAGTATTTAATGAATGTAATTATAATTTAGTTATGTTATTTTATGATGATTTCTTGGTGTACTATATGATTTATGAGGACTATGAGAATCACATGAAGATTATTTTTTGTGACTCTAAGAGAAAAAAAGCTATATTAGAAATATAGAAACTATGAATTCTAGCATTTGTAATATTCTTTTCTTAGATATATTATCTCAAATGATGGAATCTTAGTTTATCCTTGAAATAAAAAGGTGGACTAAGAATGGCCTATAATTACAAACATAACCATGGTATGAAGTTTCATTGGTCTTACAAGTTACTATGGGTGATTTTTCCAAAAAAATATATTGATTGGAAAACCTGTAAACCAATATTACTTGTAAAAAGGGAATGTGAATAATATTTTAAAGAATTGAAAAATATATTGGTGAGTTCTTTTATTTTTACTCCACTATTAGAAAATATTGGATTCGAGATATATTGTGATGCATCAAACAATGGACATTGTCTTATCCATATATATAATAATAAATTTATTTCTTATGCATCTTGTTAGTGATTTAATCATGAAAAAAACTATCTAACACATTATATTGATTTGTCAATTGTAATATTTTCTTTGAAGATAAGGATACAAAATATTTATAGATAATTGTCTGTGATATACACAAATAAGGGGATTAGAAAATACATAATTTCATAGAAATCGATCAATATGAGGGAAAGGTGATGGCTTGATCCTCTCATGTATTTTTATTTCTTAATAATTTACACCTTGGTAAGGATAACAAGGTAGTTTAAACATTAATAAATAATGATCATGTTGTTATAACAAAAAAGTGGATTTAAAAGGATTATATTTCAAAGATTTAGTAAATATAGAACTTTTAATTATTAGTGAAGTGGAAACATCACTACATTTTCAAATTATTTTCAAACCATCATTTATCGAAATGATAAAAATTTCTCAACATGATGACGAGAATTTGTAAATTAAAATTAAATACGTGAATGATGGAAAATGCAAAGTCTTCATTTATGAATATGGAACTCTAAAATTTGGAATGATACTTTTTCTTCCATATATACCTATTATGGAGAGGGAACTATTTTTTTATGGTCATATCTCAAATTTCTCTACACACATCAGTAATACGATGATGTCTATTTATTTGAAGGAACATTATTGATGGGATAACATGATGCTAGAAATTTCTAATAACATTCCAATATGTTTAGTTTTTCAACTGATAAAAGTTGAGAGATAGAATCCTCTTGGAATCCTGCAAATTCCTCTTATTACTATTTAAAAAATGGATGACATTACTTTTTACATTCTCATAAGATTACAAAGGACTCGTAGAAAGAATGATTAAATATGGGTTATTGTTGAAAGCCTCACCAAATATCCACATTTCCTTCTTATTAGAGAAGATTTGCCTCTATAGTACCACACAAAAAAATATATTATTTACGTTTTATGAATTTATGGTTCACCTATTTCAATTTTGTTTGATCATGATTCACAATTAACATCAAATTTATGGAAAATTGTTTAGAAGGATATTGATACTAAACATTATTGGATCACTACTTATCATTGTAAAACCAATGAAAAATATGAAATGAATATTCAAAAATATAATAGAAATGTTGATTTAATGATCTATTGAATTTAATTGTGTATGGGATCAATATTTACCTTTAGTTTTTTTCACCTATAATAATATATTAAAATTAATAATTTGAATAGAATCCTACAAAGCATTATACAGAAAGAGATGTTTTACTCCAAGTTGATGGGATGAAGTTGGTGAAAAGAAGATTAAAGACCTATATCTTGTGGAGGAGGAAATGGAAAAGGTATGTATTATTCAAACCTATATCAAAGTAGCTCAAATTAATAAATAGTTATATACAAATAACTAGATAAATTATTTGAAATTTCAAGTAGGTGATCTTGTTTTCATGAAATTATCACCATGGAAGGGTGTTATAGGGTTACATAAGAAAGTAAAACTAATCCCTAGGAACATCAGAACTTTTGAAATACTATAATGAATTGGAATAGTGCCTTGACATTTTAAAATTCCACCTAGTCTATAACATCTTGACATGAGAGCCACTAAACCAGTTTCCTGAGCGGGTTCACCACATGAACTCGAGCATGCATCCTCATGCAACACATTCTACCAACAAGATGAAGGGGTATAAAATTATATTGTTGGGAGACTATACCTCATATTATAGTTCAAAAATAGAAGTAAATAACCAAATATTCTACACATAAGATTAAATGAAAAAAATAGAGCATACTATAATAAAATGAGAAATAGTAAAGGTTCAAATGACCATGTCATACATACAACCAACAACCCACTGGTCTGGTTACATGACATACAAAAAAAATAAAATAAACTACTATTTAGGCTCCCCAACATTTTCTAGATGAAAATATCGTGTCACCTTAAACTATCTTTGATATCATATCCAAACATATAAAAATAACATGAGCGACAACCCAAACATTGTCTACAATAAACAAGTTGGGTACCCATGTGCAATTGATTTTCATGAAGGGTGTGAATATATATCAATAGGTCACCACAAATGGAATCTAAAGCAAATACCAATTATAGAATCACTATATTTAGATAATAAGTGGAAAAAAATGGGGTATAAAGAAATATATATTCTAGGGAAAATAATAACTAATCTGGTAACCAATATTCCTTGGTTACCAAGTTGACCCCATATTATCACTTGAATCTATCTAAGATATCATATTCAACAATGTGAAATTATACACGAGCCACAACCCAAACCTGTGTCTGCAATAAACAGGTCTGGTACATATTTGAAATGGATTTCCAAGATGGGTGTGAGTATAACTCAGTCAGTAAACACCAATGGAATATAAAGAAGATACCAATCATAGAATAACTATATATAGATAATATGTGGATTAAAATAATTATATAGTACGTATGATACATGATATAAAAATAACAACTCATCCGGTACCCACTAGTCTTTGGGTTCTACGGTTACCCTAGGGACAAACAGGCCTCCATCGAACTATAATATTCATCTAAGTCATAAAAAATATGGTGACCCAAACTTTTAACAACAAGGATGGCATTTTTCATTAATCAGTCATCTCATTAAAGCGTAAAAATCAATGTTAATTATTCCTAGAACCTCATTCCAACACCCAAACCATACAAAAATCTATTAGTACTGATTTTGAGTGTCAAGTAAAACATTATAATAACACATCATAATAATAGTTCCCAAATACTCTGTCTATTCTTTAATCATATATTCAAGCAATAATTCTTAGTGCATCAGTTTAGCACTGCAATCCAGGAATGGAGAGTGTCCATCCAGAATCCATTACTATATAGTATACTAATGTATCTTGATCCTCATTAAATCCCTTAATACAAATAGTATACTACCTATTTCTTGATCAGTAGACCAACACCAAATCCATATCTTATACTACATGTGGATGGGGTATTAGTCTGTAAACCAACCATTTCATCATTTCCCAAAATAACAGGGGTCAATATCTTTACCTGAACCACATAAAAAAAGCAAAAAACTTCCATTTTAAAAAAAATCATTTACAAAGGTCCCACTAGGCTTTTTCACTAAAACATATTCAAACCCTCTCTTTGCATTAAACATTTTAAAAGAACCATCAAGGTGTCTCCTCAAAGGGGAGACCTCACACCCTTTTCTTATCAAAAATGAAATCAAATTATAAACCCCTATTTATAAAAAAACTTATATAAAAAATCTCACTTTCAAACTTAAACCATTTCAAAAATAATACCTTCCAACTTTAACAGACCAAAACTAGGTTGAAAAATAATTCTCATGGTTAAATACATTTCAAGGGCTTCATTGGAATTTTCTATATGCTTAAAACATGAGAAAAACACATTTATCACCAAGTTCATCTCATTAGATATTTAAATATTTAATTAATTTAACGATTGATGTTAACTATGTTAATCTCATAACCCTAATACATTAACCTTCAAAACCCAACATACCATTTTCATGGAATGTAACACCCCATGGGCGGTCGTAGGTTTGAACTTATAAACAACAATGAAATTGATAGTGTCTTTGGATGGTATAAATTAACATTTTAAAGCTCAAAAAATTTACAAAAATCAAGGACGAGAAACCCCACACATGGGCTTGATGGAACATACCACATACACAAGTTAATAAATTAATAAACCCATGGTTAAATATCTTAGATCGCCTAACTAAGTAATTGATATTTCTGGAATTTTTTGAAGTATATTTTCCTTTCAATGGTAAGTCAAAGTCTCATTCAATCTATTCCACATACAACCAAGATAGACACAACAACCCAAGATATTACCTCATTACAAGAAAAACAACTATTTAATTAGAGAAATTATAATTAATAAATTAATTAAACCCCAAATCATCATATTTCTAGGGAACTCACCGTGCACTCATATCTTATTCAAACTCAGGGAAATAGACATGGGAGGTACAAAATGGGCTCTTAACACCATTACCTAGAAATTACCTAATAGGGGATACCATTTCAACACTTAATCATATTAATTCATTATAAAAAATAAGAAAATTAGTCATTAACATGTACATTAACAAAATACCATTAAAAAATAGGCAAAATCTGTATCTGGATCTCCTCTACCTAGTCCAAATTAAATTCCCATGTGAAACAAATGATTCCACCAAGCTCTAGTGGAATCTTTAACAAATTATAAGTTAGGGAACTTTAAAATAGTAGTGGAAATATAAAAGTAGGTTAATAAGTATCTAGTGCTCAATTATTACCCCAAAATTCTGAATAGAACCACAAAGAACACCTTCATGATGAGGCATGAAGAAGGGGGAAGGGAGGAGAATCCCTCCTCAACTACATACATGCATGGGGAAGAGAAAGGGGTGGGGTAAATTACATAAATTTAATTGAAAATGGGAAAATCCAAATCTAATTGATATTTTAGGCATCCATATGGTTTTCTAAATTATATTCTAATTGGGTTTCCTGTCTAATCCACGTTAACACACTTGCATGGTTTGACTGCATGATCGACCAAACTATACAAAAACTATTCCACTTATCACTATAATTAGTTTCATGGTTTTTATATTACTTTACATAGTCCATGAAACATGTTAAATCCCTCCCCATCCTTGTATGGTTTCACTATAAACTATATTTAGTTATTCCTTAATCATGAAATAACTACACAACAAAACCATGATTAGTTCAAAATGAACAGCAGATCTCTTGAGCATCAAGGAGTCACATGGTTTCTACTAAACCATTCTCACAAAACTATGAACAATGAAAAAAATTCCCCAAAACTCCTAAAACATAACCCCAATCCCCCAAGACTCATGAGAATTTTCTAGCTACCACTCGAACATCATTCCATACCTAAAAACAACACTTTGAGGGATTCAAACTCTCAATATTCCATTCTGATTCCTTATTCATATTTGTACTCATATAATAAATTATAATTCAAATAATTCCATTGGGATAATAAAACCTTCACACCATAATACTTACCATCCCTAATAAGTCCCAATTGTTATTCATTTTCACCTATCGACTTACGTCAATCACCCATTATAGATAATAACCTAATTCAGTTTCTAAATTCCTAAATCATGGACAAAGCACAACCTCCAACTTAAAGTAATCAATCGGCCAAAAAACCAACCAATTCCCCTTTTCCAAAAACTCAAACACTACAATAGAACATTCAAAACTTTATCCAAGGAAAACATTGATTGCAACATCACCAGATCTCTCATTGACCTATGGTACTCTCCAGTATAGGCATCAAATTATAACCACCATCAATTGATTCTTTCTACCTATACTATAAAAAATTTACAAAGAACATAAAATAACTCTCCCTTGATACTTTTGTGTTGGTTCCAAACATACTATGCCTCAATACCCACAAGAATACCAATCTTCATCGACACTCATCCTAATAATCAGACTAACTGAAGAGAATTCATACTTTTCGTTCAGAAATAAAGTAATGAAAAGCTAGATTTTTTCATCATAAGGCTAACTAAAACAAAATATTTACTCAGCATTAACAAAATTACATGATGAATGTGGCTGGTAAAATGCTGCAACCGTATTGTGCACTATCCAAAGAAAAACTATATTCCATCAACTCATTTAAAAACACATGGTTCCAACAAAAAGTTTTTCATAATCTTATGTGATAAAAATTCCTTCCATACTAAATGGATTCCATAACCAACCAATCATGCCCATTGAAGTTCATACCTGACCCCCAATGAGATTCAATGGTCAGATCCCCCTCTTTCACACATTTTTTTCCCATAATTTATCACACACAATGATGCACCTCTAATACAAGAACCTTGAATTACTTTTCAAAACTACCCCAAGACAAAGTCCATTCTCGGCGCGATCATCCACCAAAAAATATTTCCTTTTTGTATTCCTTGCATAATGTAAGAATTCACCATAATTATTCTCCAATATCATCATGGTTCCATCCCGATCGATACACAATAAAATGACACACTTGTGTCCCTTTAAGCTTGTCGGTCACACCCTTGAGACCTACAAATAACACCCCAAAATAAGAGTGTAATTATCATCACCTCACTCAAGAAACTATAACAACCATGACCCACATTCCATTCATATCCATCCTAAGAATTGGATGTAGAAATATTTCTCTCACTGAAACAAAAAAAATAAACGTCAACTATCACACATCCCCAGTTCTCAGAACTGTACAAGGGGTATTCACTTATATACAATCCATCACAGGGATCCACTCAACAGAAGTTTTTAGTGAAGCTCTTCCATAAGGCTCCACATATATCACTCCATGAGTTCCACCTCTATGGAGGCCCTCTATCAAATCAAAAATGAATATATGTTAGTTAAGAGTATAATAATTTCCATCCCTTCATAATCTAGATGATGTCAATATATAGGAAATAATCATCACTAAATTGATATTACACTGTGATTTCATTCATTAATACCACCATCACTCTTCCATTTTTTATGCCACCTCTAACAACATGGACATATTAAACCAACTCGGAGGCCACAAGGTTCCCTATATGTAAACATTTAATCATGCCAAGATTTTTAATCATCCTGCTCATGGATAAATACTTAATACAAGAACATCTGGAATATTCACTCATATCATCTGATCCAAAATCCAAAAAACATTGCATGGTTTTGCGCACTCAAACCCATAATATCTCATTAATGTTTATCTATTCCACACTCTTGAAAAAACAAACCATATAACCTTTCTATGACTCTAGAGTGTCACTCCTTATAAAAAAACAGCTCATAATCCCTCTCAACTAGCTATTCCCACTCCTCAGGACTATCTCACCCATCATAGATCACCCTTGGTGATTTCTAAAAATAAAAAAAATATCAATGAACCAAACCACTTTCTAGATCACTCAAAACCATTGTGTCATTATAAAAAATACACTAAGACCATTTATACTCTTACTGCAGTCCTAAGGATGCATCAGAGCTAACCATGTTAAGAAACTAACTAGTATAACCCTCAAAACCCACATGTTATACCAAAAAAAACACTCGAAGATCTTAACATCTCAATAATACAAAACACCTCTATATGACTCATACCAAAAAAATACTCACACAATTGGTATCTAACTATAGAAAAATCATTCTCTTGAAAATATGTTTCCTAGAATGCTTATTGTTATCATAGTCTTACTGATAACCATCAGTCACTTCTCAATAAACAACCATTACCTAGGCTTGGCACCTGATCAAGCCTACCCCTCTAGAAACCAATCACAAGGCTGAAATAGTAGCTCAAAATTGATTGTAAAAAAAATCATTCAATGCATCAAAACATTATACTAGGTAGCACCCTTCATCGACCACTATTAATAATCCCAAGAATTCATCCACGTATCATGTACATAAAAGAACACACCAATTTCTTGACCCCTATCATTGTTTATCCTTGAAGGCACACTACACAAACTCCGTAAAATGGAGTCACATCGAAAATGACACTAGGATCTCCCACCTATCCCAACCAGTCAATCCTCCCAAAAAACATTAGATCCATCTGCTTGGTCTAAACTAAATTGCTGAAGTCCCCAAGTCATAGGGAAGCAATCATGGTCGTGTCCCAACATCACATGACATCAACATGTCAAAACACCAATTTATATGATCTCATTAAAGGAATACATAACATGACAATCTAACCTCCCACAAACAAGAAACCCATCCTCTTTAATTATCAGCACATTAGACTGCTCCCTAGGGGACCAAGATGGATAACCAACATTGAAAAAACCCCATCCACATTAGACTAATGTCCATAGACTTATAACTCACTGGCCCACCAAGGTCACAACACATACATTACATAAGTACTAAACAAGTGTACTAATAATTGATCATCTCATCATAGATCCAAAAAATATACCATCATAAAGAAATCCACTAAATAACATAGTATCATGCCTATAAAATGTTCTTCTCAGGTGTCTAACATGAATCATGAGAAGCCTCTTGCCTCGATAGTCTTAGATTGAAAACCAAATCACAGACTTCTTCTCACCGGGCCAAGAGAAAGAAATATTTCAAAATTTTCCAAATACTAACCTCTTATGCATCATTCATGTAAAAAATCATATAAAACCACACCATTGTAAACTAAGGAAATCAATACCAATCCTAATAACTGGGAATAGCTACTCAAATAGTTTATGTGATGAAAAAGCCATATATCTATCATAAGCGCCAACACATTCCTATATTCCCAATATACCAAACCGTAAATAGTAATATAATGTGGAGGTAAACTTCCTTAGATACAACTTCGTAATATCCACACTCGGGATCCACTAAATTGGTTCCCCAACTCAGTTTTCCATATGACCACAAGCATGCCTCCTTGCATGCCAGATGTTTTTGACTAGCAACGGGGGATTAAAATGGTGTTGTGAGAAGACTATACCCTCATATATGAGTACAAAACAAGAAGTAAATAACTAAATATCATACCCATCACTGTAAATTGAATGAATAAAATAATGACATAGGAGTTTACTATAACAAAATGAGATTTAGTAAGGGCTCGAATGTACATATCATTCATACAACCAACCGCCCACTGGGTTGATCAAATAATAAACCAAAAATGAACAAGAAAATATTAAGGATCTATAGAAAATATGATCTGAACCCATTCAGTCACTTAAAACAATTAATTTTATCCCATTTGATCATAAAAACCTCAACACAAGCCTTACCTCAATCATGTGTTGATAATAAACATTTGAGAGTTGTTTGAGTACCCATGTGCAATGGCATCCTACACAGGGTGTGGTTAAAACATAATAGGAAACCAAAAACGATGTCTAAAGAATATACTAGTTAGATCATCAATTTATATAGATAACCATTGGAATAAATATTTAGTATATATACAAATATACATGTTAGAGGAAAAAAATCTCATATAGTACCCATTGGCCCTCAGGTTCTAAGGTGACCTTCGGGCCAACAAGACCAATATAAACATAACCCCTTCATCTAATCATCAAAACATAGGGTGTCACATACTAATAATAAAGAGGGTCTCTTTCATTCTATAATTTATCCTAGGAAACTGTAATCTTCAATGTCAACCATGCTCAAAACATTAGTCCATCACATAAACTATACCCAAAACTATTGATACAAATACAGAGTGTCAATTATATAATTTTAATCAACATTATAATAGTAGTGCTCACAGCCTTAGTCTAGTACCTACTAAAACATTCCAAAAATAGTGTCTTGAGTATCGGTCCATCTGTTTAAACCATAGATGTTGAGCGTCAGTCCACAAACCATTTCCATCTGGTATACCAGTGTGCCAACATTCTTAGTCTAGAACATAAATAATATAGTATACTAAAAATTCAAGTAGCATAGTTCCAACACCTAATCTATATAGTTTACTACCTGATCATAGTGAATCATTTTGAAACCTGGCCATTTCTTCATTTCTCATATTACTAAGATCCAACATCTTGACCCTAACAACATTCCAAGAGTCTAAAATATAATTTTTCAAACCAATTTCATTTATCAAGCTCCCTCTATGCATTTTAACAAAATAATGGTAAAAACACTATTTTCATCAAACATTTAAAGAGTCATCAAGGCATACACTCAATGGGTAAACCAAGCACCCATTTGCAATCAACATTAAAAACAATTAATGAACCCATTTTTATTAAACCACTTAAAGGATAACACCTTTTTAAAAGACAAAGCCATTTTAAATCATATCTATCCCCATTTGACTCGCCAAATTAGGTATAACCCAAAACACATGGTTAAAACAATTTCAAGGGCCTCAAACGCATTTCAGAAAAATTTAAGACATGAAAAAAACACATTTATTAAAAAGTTCTACTCATTACTCATTAAAAAATAAATTAATAAAAAAATTATATTAACCGGGTTAAGCTTGTAACCCCCTAATTTACCCACCAACCGACAACATATAATTTTTAAGAAATGGAGCACCCACGAAATCCCAAAAGTTCGGTCTTATAAACACCAATGGATTCGAATGGATCAGTGGATGCTCTAAATTTCTATTTTAATGCTGAAAAACATTTACCTAATCCAATGAAGTAAATACACAATAGTTGGTCTTTATGTCACATTCTATATACACATTTACATAATCCAAGAATACAATGGGTATATCTCTTAGACAACCTAATTAATAAATGAGGCTTTCCAAAATGTTATTGATGTATGGTGTCCTTGCCAAAGTCCATCCAAGTCCCATCCAATCTCTCCTAAAACCCATTGAACTAGCTACAACAACCCAAGATCTTACCACATGCCAATAAATAACAATTAATAAATTATAACCATTATAATTAATTAATTTATTAAACCCAAATTTGGTATATTGATATAAAACTCACCTAGCACTCACCTCTTATCAAAACTCTAGGAAACCACCAAGGGAGCTCCAAAACATACTCATGAAACCATTCATGGCTAATACCTATGTTGTGAGACCATTTCAACAATTAATTAAATTATTCCATTTGGGAAAACCTACTAAAATTAATTATGAACACATAACTTAACGATCCACCATGAAACGTCATTTGGAATCTATTTTAAATATCCTATACATAGGAAAATTGCATGCTCCAGGAGAAACAGGTGATTCCACAGTGTACAAGTGGAATCTTCTATAGGCCCTAAAGCAATGAACCCCAGAATTTGAGAGGATTCAGACAAGGAGGGAAGAAGGATACAATAAGTTTATTCTTACCTCAAAATTATAAAAAAACACCATGAAACCCTCCCTAATGAGGCATGAAGAAGAGATAAAGAGGGGAGATGCTGTCTATGGTTCATTCACAAAAGGGGAACGAAAAGTGGTGGAGTTTGTTAAATTCATTGAGGGGAAAATGGTACAATCTCCATTTAAATGATATTATCCGTATCTACTGGGGTTTTCCACCAGAATTTCCAAAATGTGCACTAACCATGTGGTTGGACCTATCCAATCCAACACAACCACACCGTTTGGACACATGGTTGGCCAAGCTATGGAAAAACCATGATACACCCCAAATTAATATGCTACATAGTTATTCTATAATCGTACACAGGTCGTGCACCAGGTCTATACACTCTTCATCTTCACATGGTTTCCACTTGAACCTTTCATGGTTTTTCCTTAACCATGAGATAATCTGTTACACAACCATGATAACTTTAAAATTAATTTAAGCCTCCTGAGAATCAAGGTGTCACATAGTTTCTTCTAAACCGTGCAATCTAAATTGTGCACCCTAACCATAATTCCCCAAAACAACCAAAATATAACCTGAAACCTACAAGGCTAATCTGAACACCTGGGACACCACCGAAACATAATTAGTCACATAAGAAAAACACATTGAGGGATTTTGAATCTATTACATCCATTTCATGTCTTGAATAAAAAATCGACACATCAAAAAAATTCAAATTCCCTCTATATTTTTCAAATTTTTTGGATTCTTGTTCTTATAATGTCTCTCTAAAATACATGATGTGTTCCATATGTTACTTTGAAGGAGGTATATTTTAAAACAATGCATGTGACCAACTCTAATGAAATATAATTGGAACATGATTTAACTCACTATGAAGAGCCAATCCATATTCCTGACACTAGATCAAAGGTGTTCAGGAATTGGATGCATTTACTAATAAATAATACTTTTGGTAAATAATATCATAGAAGATGAAAAGTGGGATACTAAATAAATTATGATGAAGTACTAACCAAATATTTCTATGAGGTGAAATTTTAGAAATTTTGAGAATGAATTTTTTTTAGGGAAGAAAGTAACACCTCAAGACATTACAATGTATATCTTTTTAAATAAATTTAATCTCTTTTATAACTTATGGAACATGAATCCCTAAGAATAAATAAATATTAAAATATTATACCATTACCAAATAGAAATTAAATTGGTGGGTATAAATGGGACTAACTTACTTATGATAATTATAATGTTTATAGATAAAATCACTAATTAACTAATGATTACAAATGAAAATAAATATTATTTGAAATTAAAAGAAATGTTCTTCTGAAAATCAATTTTTATGTGAACAATGTGTTTTTATCTTAATAAACAATTTAATAAATATATTTGAATTATTTTTAAGGTAATTTTTATAATATATATTCAATCAAATGTTTTATCATTAATTTGATATTTTTTTCTTGTCATAAAATAAGAATAAATCTAGATTTATGCCTAGAAACATTTTGTTTCTAAGAAGTAGTTTTTCCAGGTTGTCCACACTTATTTTAAAATTATTTTTTTCTCTTTTAGAAAATATATATTAACAAATTAAAATAAATTTTTAAATAAATAGTTAAAAATTACATTAGAATTAGTTTTTCAGAATTTCCTTTAATGATTATTTTTTTATGAATAGTGAAAAATACAAACCTTTATTGAAAATAAATTTTTTGTTTAAAGCATTTACCGAGTTCCATTTTGTTTTAAAATTGTTTTAGATGTAAATTTATTTCAATTATATTATAATAAATATAATTTAGGTTATTTTAATCAAATTTTATGGTGATATTTTTATATAAAAATGTTTTATATATAAGAAAATTTTTCCATTAGAAAACCATTTTTTCAACACATTATCTAGTTTAGATTCAAATTATATTTTTATACATATATGAATTGAATCTAGAAAAATATATTTCATATATTTAATCAAAATAATTAATATTATTAAGTAAATTTACTTAAATCTGGTAAGTATAAAGACTAAAAGTATTAAAAATTATTTAATTTGGACATGATTAAAACAAGTTTACCATGGGTTAAAATTAAAAATGATAAGTTTTAAAATGGCATATGAAATTGAATAAATTTATATTATAATACAATATTTATATATTATATTTTATAGGGTTAATTAATAGTCCATTCTGGAGCTATTTAGTGTGTTTAAAATTTGGGTATACTTTATTCTTTTCAAAATTCTAAATATCTCCTCTCCCACACATATAAATGAACAACCCACTCCTCTCATTTACGATCATCAAGGACCATTTTGTTTAAAAATAACTACCCAAATAACCTTCGATAATCCATAAAAATTTACTAGTTTCCATTATAGGATCATAAAACCATCCTAGTTAGTCTTTAGGTATAGACCTAAAGAGGATCTCTGATGAATATGTATAGTTCTTAATAATGCATTTTCATTTTATTATTTCCTCTACCCCTTAATATATAATAAAATATGATAAAATAATTAACAGTTTATGTTAAATATACTTCTATGTTATTATGTTAGTGTACTAACATATATCCATCTCCATTTCCTTCAAATGGGAAACAAATGTTTCGATCATGTGTATGGTATAATACTGTATCACACAAACCGAGGTAATTTGTTTTATTTCACCACCTATCAATGATATATATAATTATGAATTTAAGGTATATATGTTATATTTATGAAATAATTATACTTCTTGAATTATAATATCACATATTTATTGTTACCTACCAATTTTTTGGAAAACGATAATATTGCTCATGTGTACGTGTGGACTATTACCTCAATGAAGAGACGTGATTAAATTTTCATTTTGGTTTTGAATAGATGGTAATAAAGATGTATATGTTGAAAATATATTATGTTTATTATATAATTAAAATTCTTTTAAAATGATTTACCTTTTACCTTTATTCCATTCAATCCATAAAAAAATGGAAACAACGTTCATGCGTACATACAACATACCATATCCTTGAATAATGTAACTCAATTTTTCTATATTTTAATTTTATAGACAATTAAAAAAATTTATATAAGGAATAGATAAGATATTTATATCTTGGAGAAAATTATAGAGATGATTAATCCCTTATAAAATTACAAGGACTCAAATTACCAAACCAATACATACATGAAAAATGAATCATTTATTACATGATTTAGTGATTTTAAGAAATAATTGTTTATGAACGGTCAATAAATGATTATAAGTAAATCATATATAGTATTATATATATGTTTATGATTTTTGGAATACAGGTATAATAAATCTATAATTATTATAAAAGATGTTTGAACACGTATGAAGGGAATTATACTTGAGGTAGGGATTATTTCACAATATTGTCATTTTCTAGGATTGATTATGTCTAACTCACCAAAGGGGGAAATATTTTATATTTCTATATGAATACAACTATATTTTATTCTCATATATTTATCACTTTAAATTTCATGTTTTTCTTTCAATTTTATCACTTTAATAACTGATGAGAAAAAAATTAAATTTTTATGGAAAATCAACATAGTTTCTCTCTTCAGTAAAAAACCATTTTTCTTTCATGGAAATGTATTCTAAAAATGTTATAGTTTTTTTAAATACAATTTTATGATTATTATATTTAATTATTACCCATGTTATTATTTTTAGAAAATATATTAAATGTAATCTTCTTCTCATTTTTTTAATGAGGTATTTTTTTACTTTTTAAAGAAAATTTTATTAGAATATTTATTTTAACATACATGATATTATCAAAATTTCCTTCCATCATGACATCTCATTGATTTTAAACTTCTATTAAAACTTTACATGATTATTTTCATTGAAAATTATTTTCCTAATATTATGTAATTTTTTATTTCATAATGGTCATTTTCAAAATGAAAAGGGTATTTCCCACAAGATTATTTTTAATGACATTTTTAAAATATTTCTATTTATCATATACAAAATCAATTATTTTAGATATTATTCATTTGTGACATGTTATAATGATACAATCCTATTAATTTTTTTAGATGGATAATGTTCAGTTTGAATCTGGGTTTACAAATTTGATATCATTCATTATACTACTCAAGCTGGTTTATGATTATGTTAATTGATTGAGGAAATTACAAACATTTAATAAGCAGGTTTTTACATAAAAAACTTCACATTGATTATGTTTCTCCATGTTAATATAACTAATGAATTGGATTTGGTAAGTGACATTCAGGACCCAAAATATCCCTTTGATGTATCAGTAGTTCTGGTAACACAAACATTCATGGACATTTGGCCAAGGACTGACCAATTAATTTAATATATTTGAAAAATTGGTTGTGATAGTATTTTCATGATATATAGAATAATTAATTCTCACATTATGTGATTAATTATTGATTTCCATGTAATTTTTTGACATGTTATGATATTCACAGATAAGTTTCAAGATCATGTAATTATTTATATGGAATTATTTTATCATCATTTATTCATGGATGATTATTTTGCATGCTCAAGTTATTGATTGAATGGAATGTGTTTTTGGTTGTTTATATTTCCGTATTTATTATTCTATATTTATTAATAATAGCTTATATTGTACACATACCCTTATTGATCCTTATAACTAAACCCATTCTTATGTTTCATTTCCCCATAATAAAATGAAATGTATTATGTTTGATATTTTGGGATATTCTTATAGGGATAATGAAATTATCAATGAAAATACTATCTTTTATTTTATATTTTCAAATATACATTGAAATTAATGTTTTTATCTAGTTTTACAATACTACTAAATTATGCAGGCCTTTGGGATGTGATCGGTTATATATACCACTTATAAAATAATGTAACCATTGTTTCTGAGCTCCTAGGGTCAAGGTCCTTATAATAAATAACTATCAAACTCTTAAATATTATAAATAGTTCATAATTCAATTATTCTATGATGACGTGAGTGTGATTCATCTAGAAAATAAGAACATTGAATAATTAATACCATGTTGTCAATTATAAGTGATCTATAATCAATTCTTCTTGAATCTCAAAAATCATGATCATTCATGATGATGAAATACCACTTTAAAATAATGAGATTATAATTCAAAAAATATTTATTTGATTATAATCATTCTCCATCAACACCATCGACCACACATCAAATCACTTCAAAATATTTTTTACATGCAATTTAAAACATTTTCAGAGTAGTTAACACACATTCAAAATGGTGAAATCATAGATTTCTACTTTTCAAAAAATCTTCTTAATTATATAATCCTCCTGAATTGGTAATGAACATATCAATATATACTCCCAATAGATTCATGTTATCATTTTTCTTCACTTTTTCATCAATATCCTAATTAAATATGAGAGAGGGAAAATAAACACTATATGATATTCTCATGATGGGTCTAGTCAAACTCTCATCAACGACACCAAATTATAATAATCATCATTGGAGAGTAGTTTCATGTCCACAATAGTTATCTTCACTTTTTAAGGAACATACCCCACCTTCCATTAGGTTCTCTCAAAAAGATATTTTATAAAGTTATATTTAATATCAATGTTTTTTATTCTTGAATATGTATCATAAGTCATTGATAAATTGACAGCACATTGATTATCATAGTGATTATCACATCTATGTAGAAATGGATTATTCATCTCAAATATAAAATCATCCAACTGAGTTTTCTTCCAAATTAACAGAGTTTCATAATTAGTTAAATCCACATATTGTGATGCAATAATGCATAGTCACAAAACATTACATCTTATTGTTCCAACACACACACCATTCCCCCAAGTAGTGAACTTCAAATGATATGGATCTTCTATAATGATCACAACCATCCAAATAATTATATGTATAACCTAGAAAATATAACATTTTAATGTATTCATATTTCAACCAATATCAATATTTAGATTAATATATTTGAGAATCCTTTTTTCATCCAAAAAATGGGACCCCATTGGTGCACATTGATACATTGCACAATGTGTCACAACATACACTAAATCTATCTATGAAGTTGTAAGATATAACATATATCCAATAATTTTTTGTAACTTTTTTAGGGTTTAAATATTTTCCCTATTCATATTTGGATTGTTTTGTTCCCACTAAAATACATGTGTAAATGGGATTTGAATCGTCTTGTTAAAATATATTCAATAGCTCCATATCATACCTCTCCACAGAAATAAAAATTTCATAATTCTTTTGAAGTATTTGTATGCTAATGAAGTACCACATTCCACCCTGCATATACATTTGAAATAATTTTTTCAACTATAATATTTTTAACTCATGTATTCATCATTTCTAGAAAATATTATGTTGTCTACATAAAGAAAAACAAAAACAAATAAATTATTCATTTCTAATGTTGAGAATGTTTTCCACTATTTCATTTATAAAATATAACCTCTTCAAGAAGGAATCCATATTATAATTCAATGATATTGGGGAATTTTTTATCAAATATGATGTGGAAACAAGGGTCGAACAAAAGAATAGCCAAAGGTCAACAGATCAAAATGAAAAGAAACACATAAACAAAACAAAAAATTGGAAAACTATATAAAAAGTTGTAGTTATTGAAGGAGTGAATGTGAAAGGATGAAATGATAATCATGAGAATGAAACAATGGTAGAAGCACAAAATGGAGTGGAAAACAAGATAGGTTATTAAGTTAAGAGAACAGGGTCAAACAAGATTGATTAAAATGCCACTTCTCTCAAATGAAATACATTATAAAGGAGATAAAATAATGTTTAGTGGATTGAAATTTCCAAATTTAATTACATAAATCTATCTCTCTCTCTCTATAGATCTCTATTGGGAACTATAATCTCTAACAAATCTCAAAATTATGATGATTCCTCGTAGAGAAGGAATTTCCACATATTTTTCTGGATTAGTACTTTGGTTCTGCTTTTTAGGGAAAAATATACTCTACCATTGTCCTATCTATAGTTGGGGTTGAGGAAAAGGATTCTCATGATGAACAGAAACTAAAATCCCTGGATGGAAAACATCAAACCTTTATAATCAATATCATTATAAATATTGATAAAATAAAATTCAGAAACATAACAATTTATAATAGATTTTTTAATAATATAAATCATAAAAGCATCTTGAAACAATGATATAATAAGTAATGAAGAGTGATGTATGATTATCTAGTGTGATCAACCACTTCCCCCAACTCCAACTCCAACTGCATTTCCATGAGTGTGTTCCCCGACCTCAAATATAGCTCTGATCTTCATAGAACAATGGATAGTTTATCAATGATTGAAAAAATAGAATGATGATATGATCAGTAGAATATTATTCAATAAGTATTTTTTAATTCCTTAAACCCTAAAAACTCACAGACATCATCTTGGATCAAGCCTCACTAGCCTCCAAGTGGTGAGGCTGTCAATGTACCTATTCTTCATTGGGTTCCTTGATTAAAACCAATTATATCCAAATACACTCACATGAATGTGAGAATTCTTACTAATATCCAACTATATAAAATTCCATTGTACTCCATAATTACCAGGGGATTATTTTAGCTTCATGCTCAACACGAAATTGATGCGAAAAATTTAACAAAAATGTGATCTCCCTGAGATCACACAATTTTGGAAGCATTCATTTTCCAAATCTCAATCCTGAATCTTTATATCTTCTAACCAACACTCATGAAACCCACAAACAACACTCTCACATTTTCATGTCCTCATAGGATGAATCTTCCCACTTCATCCTCCAATAAAATAGACCAGAACACCATTAAAACACATCATCAACATTGTCTGACTTTCAAACTGTCATAATTCTTCACCAGATTATTTTGGGCTTATTATCGTAAACTCAAGAAGACCTAACTCCCCTCCAATTCCACCTTCTCAGATTATTCAATGAATCTTGAGTCATAGCATCATTTATTAATCCCCAATGAATTCATCCAACAAAAATGTAATTTATTAATCTTGGAAGATCATTATTAGAAATTGGATTACCTTCCTAGTTCAGTGGATATCTTAATCATTCAATATTAGTTTCACCCTTAACATAATCAATAGATTACTAACTTTATCTTTTCATCAATGAGATTTCAATTTGAGCCTATTTATACTCCCATGTCCCTTAATTTACAACACCTGAACTCTCAAAAAATTATAATACAACCCACATATTAATCTCAGAAACATTAGTTTTAGTCATTGTAGTCAGTTGGGGATCCTCACTCTTTCAGTGTCATTTCAACAAAGAGAGGCAGAGGATCTACTATGCATCTCTTACGATCTTGAATGGACTTCCTCTTACAGATTTTGAAGGATGGCATTGGGATATCTTATTTCATTCAGATATTCTAGGTCAATGACGGTTAGGCATTCTTCACAGTCCCTGACTTGCATCCGAGGCATCAGATTTCCTCAACAAGGCATGTAAACTAGTTAAATTTTTATATGGTCTTAAACAAGATCTCAATAAATGGAATTATGAATTCAATTATATTATTTTATCTAATGTAATTATGGATAAAAATTTGGATAAATGTTTTTATTTGATGTTTACAAAAGAATATTAAGTTATTATGTGCCTATTTGTGGGTTATATGTTAATTTTTTGAACAAATATGATTGGTGTAATTGAGGCAAAGAATTACTTATCTTATATTTTTAAAATGAATGGTCTTGTAATAGTTGAATCTTTACTTGGTATTAATGATAGAAAACATAGTGGAGTTTATTCTTAAATTTAGTCCTTTTTACATTGGGAAAATGTTAAATAAATTTGATCATGTTGGTTTCAAGGATACCTACACTCTATTTGTATCTTGGGGTAATATATTAATATATATTAGTAGAGCTACAGAACAACCTGAGAATCCTAGTATAATTGGGTTTTTAATGTATGTGATTCATTTCCCTAGATCTAATATTTCTTTTGCGGTATGTAATATGAGTAGATATACATATTGGATTACTAGTATTGGTGATAACCAATCCACTTTTGGATGGGTTTTTACTATTGGATATTTTTTTGTTTCTCTGTAGAGAAAAAATAAAAAATTTATTTTACTCTCGACCATGGAGTCAGAGCTTATCTCATTATCATCATGTGGAAAGGAAGATGCATGGATTTGGAATCCATTATGGGATATTATATTATGCCCTAGTCGAATGCCTCTTATCTCTATCAGTTGTGATAGTGACGAAACATTATCAAGGGTATATAGTTTCATGTAGAACTCAAATTCTAGACATATAAGTTTGAGACATGATTGAGTGAGACAACTATTACAATATGGTACTATACATATTGTTTAAGTGAGATTAGGTAAAAATAACAAGTGGATCCATTTAAAAAATATATATCTAGAGGGATTATTCATGAAACTAAAAAGATTTGGGGTTAAATATTATACAATAAATTATTTAAGTAATGGAAACTCAACACTTCCTTTAGGTTGATGCTAATCAATGTGAATAATGGTTAAAAACATGCTATGAAGATGACAGTTGATATTGAAAATTATATCCCGAAGTTTTTGGTGTTGATATCGTCTTTTTTGACTAGAGGTTGAGTTATAAACTCTTAACAAAATATTAAGACTCAATGATTTATGTTCTCTAATAATGAATTTACACATATATAAGCCGAGACATGCATTAAAAGGTTAATAAAAAACAATCAACTACATGACTTTGTCATTGAATTGTGAATATATTAATCCAAATATGGAATATGGGATGATATCCAAGGAAATAACATGAACAAACATTTCTTCAGATGCAATAGTATCCTCAAATTTCTAAAATATTAATAATTAAAATTGATATTGGAATTTTATATGGATTCATAATTAATTATAGACAAACCAAATATTTCATGTGGGGATTTATGCTTGCAGATGCTCAAACATTTATTGCGAAATATGATTTAGTATAACACATCAAAAAGTCAAAAATAGAAAGCATGTAACCCAACCATAACTAATACCATTAAATATGTAAAAAATAAGTGATTCATACATATGAATATAGATGTTCTAAACCCCAAATATAATACTCTTGATCTAAACACAACAAAAGTATAGAATTTGGAATATCTACACTCAGGGTTGTGTATTGTGTAAATTTATTTATACACCATGGTATATAAAAAAGTGTTGTGTTTAAAAAAAACTAAATATATTTTGAAAAAAAACATTTCAAACTTCCTTTGAAAACATTAGAAAATTCTAAAAAGAATTAAGGAAAATATTTTTGGTGTACACCCATATTTTCACATATCAAAAAAATCATGTATAAAAATGGATTAAACCAAAAATTCATGACACCAATATGACATTGATAATAATTAACAGAAGTTCCAAAATCATAAAATAAAAAATTAAAAGGTTTATTTAGAAACCAATTTTATAAAAGTGAAACCTCGATCAATCATTTAACTTATGTGAATAATCGGGTATTCCTAGGGGTCTTACACCAATATCAAACAACACATACATGTTTTTAAAAATGTCAATAAAAGCGTTGATGTCCAATGTGGACGGACTTAAAATTGTTCTAGAAGGTGGGTTATATATACTATTCAATTACATAAGTCTGTGTATATGATATATAATCATATATGAAAATATAATTCCAAATGTTTAAAACAAAAGTTCAACCACATCTTTGAAACTCAATGGGTATAGGATTTGAAATTGTAACATCATAGAGGTTATTTTAAAACTCTATGGTTGTGTATATATATAAGTACATATACAATCGTATGTATAAAGTATATAATATATATATATTTCATGACGATATCAACCCTTCAAGATTAAAAATTACCTCATAAACCAAAATCGATTTGTCCTGGGACATGGTATATGAGGATTTTAGACTAAACCTCAAGGATGTATACTTATATATGTGAGTATACATATATAATTTCATAAACCAAGTATTTAATGTATATAAACATATTATTTCTCTAGGAAGACAAAATTTATTTAAACCCTTACATCTATTATACAGCTTGAACTTGAAAACTCACAGGCCTCGGATTGGAATACGAGAAGATCACAACCAAACAGTAAGGTTACATATAAATTTTTATAAGAATACATATATATGTGTATACCCTCAAACCACAAAGACAAGGAAACATAGATCCCTTAACATGGTTCAAGGAGAGAGGAGAGGCTTAAGAAAAACTCGTGGAAGATTGTTGGAGGAAGAAGAAACGTCGAGGGATTCTTGGGGGTGCAACCGGGTTGTTTATATGCTATACTATATATAAAACAATGATGATAAAAAAATTAATTCCTCGGTTGGAAAAACGATGCCTACATGGTACATTAAATGGTCAGGGCTGGTCATTTTGGAAAAAAGGTGTCCACAGAGGGTCCACCTGCTGTCATGGGTGAAGAAAAATGGTGCAAATCGGTATTTGGGGTTACTAGTGCAGTGAACGTGAAGGAGATGACGTTGCGGGAAGAGAAGAACCAGATACTGAATGGAAGACCACGATTTGATCCGACCTTGATCTGATGGTTGAGGTGTGTCTGTGTGATTTTAAAGAATGGTTGGTTTGGATTAGATCTGTGGCAAGATCATATGGCCTTGGTTCGACACGGTGTTTTAAAAATATCAGACGACCGAGATTAGTTCCACGTCAGATCAGACGGTGTATGAAAACATGAAGGTATTCCGTGACTGCTGAGGGTCATGCTCTGGATCAAAATCGATGACCCCAATCGTTCACGATGTGATCCAATAGTCTAGATTTGATCCCAGTAGGAATTGGTCATTCCACATCGAAACAGGGAGAATTTCTGTGGCTCTTTATGAGCCAGAGACTAAGATGGATGTTCAGAAAAAAAAAACACACACACAAGTGGGCATAATACACAGGCTCCTGCCCTCCCACAAGACTTTTCATACACCTACCTGACCATGGATTCACATCCATGGTGGTGCACTCTGATCCCTCATGCGCTCCTATGTTCCCTTCAAAGAAGCTATGCCCACACTCTGGATGACATGAGCTAAGGCTGAGGGCTAGGCTCAACCGCCAAGAGCGAGCTGCCTCCCTCGGCCCAGCTAAAGCGATGGCCCTAGAGGGCTTATTTTTTTTAATAGAAAAACAAATTTCAAAATTACTATGTCATAAAATAAATAATTACATCCAATTTAACTATATATTGAATATCTAAAATTTTATAAAATGTGACTTTTATTTAAACTTCAAAATATTGAAGAATACAAATTAAATTACACATCATCAAAAATTATTTATAAACACTATAGTGTTAAAGTAAAATGTTATAAATTTAAATTTAATATATCCACATGAAAACTTTTATACCAGTTTTATAGAAATACAAAACATAGTTTGGTTTTAAGTTTCATGAAAGAGAACATTTACAATATATTTAAAATATTTGAAAAAAATTTTAAATACTCATCTCATTAAAATCAACTAAGTGTAACATATAATATTAAATTATTTCCATTAAAATCTTATATTAATAGGTTTTGTTGCATTTTCATTACATAATTGTTTTGAAAGACTACATTTGATATTTTTTATTAAAGCACTGAAGAGACCAACAACTATAATTATAGTCGTTAGAACTCAGCAGTTGAAAACATCTCTTACAGTTACCCAAGGGGTAATGGTCGGGTAGAACCATTATAAACCCAAACATTTGGGTGTTCCAAAAATCAAGACAATTGAAGAAGATGGTTCTTGTTATACCACTAATGTTCAGTGTTGTTATTATGATTATTTTGGTGATATTCATCATTATGATTGACCCAAGGTAGATTCTCTATTTATTTGGTCTCGTTGTTATATTAGGGGCATTTCAGTGGCATTGATAGGGATTTTAGTAGGAATTTTTGGTTAACATAATTTCAATTTTATCTTGTTGTAATGTAAACACTTCAGTGTTATTATTTAAATACAAATATTTTTATCCATTTTTTACGTTTTATTCAGTTTGAATCAAAATAAATTAAATTAAAACAATATTATTATTATTACAATAGAAAAAAACATTGGGGCATCACATTGCCCCCCCCCCCCCAACAGGAATTGTGTCCTCGCAGTTCATTTCATATAACCAAACTAAATAAGACACACGGACATTCATTAGCACATACACCATCATGGATGATCTTTATGTAAGGATAGATGAATACCCAAGTTGATGTTAAACTCTTCTGCTTCCCTGGCTCAAAAATACTTCAGACAGTATGGGTTGAAATCATGCCGCATACTCATTGGCTTAAAAAGGGAGGTTCAAATGGTAGACAGCTCAGAGATGTCTGAACGGAAAAATACTCTATGGACTCATTACACCACCTCTCTTTTGAGAATTTCAATGACATCAACAAGGTAATACAAACTAATACTCAGGATCTGGTACATGTAGCTACAGGTAGGACCCCTTCCAAGGCATCCTATTGAAACCTTAACCTCGATGTGAAGTTTTGGGATTATGTAATGCATTGGAAAAGACCTTCTTGGTACTTTCCCCTTCATCTATACGCAGAAAGTTGTGCATTGGCTATACAGTGGTAGATATAAGCATTATATTCATAGGAATAGGGAATGTCTGGACTGTTCGATATCCCATTAAGATATTTTCATGTTCTCCGCAGGTTTGATAATGAAAGGTACTATTCTGTACAGTTTTTGACCATGATGGTCTCTAGTATATCAACCAGAAGAGAAAAAATGTGGGTTTGCCCTTCCATATGAAAAATTTTATGAATGTCCAATCAGTGAAACACAAACAATTAAAAGGTGTAAGGGGAGGAATCCAAAAATTATATTTTCATAAAGAACTAGTACATAACACCCTAGTCTAATGGTTTCCCCAGTTTAGAGTTATATGAATCGCCAAAACAATTTCGAAACTCTCAATCTCCCTGAACCATATGCAGCCTGAGAAGTATGGTTTAATCTCGTGGGTGCACTTATTTTGCCTCCATATTTTGACATGTGGGGTGTATTTCTGAGAGACAATGGTATGTACTTTATTTCTTTACATGGAATGAAAGGCTTTAAATTCCATAATTTATTAAGTCCATTACTTGACCAAAATGGTCATAGGACTAGAATTGGCACATATATGCTACGCGGAGGTCTCCCTCTATTGCAGCTTCTTAGAAGGCCATGAGGGATGAGATTCCTTCTACTTCAGTGAAGCATCTAAAAAGTCCTTCAATGTATTTCCCACAATGTGTGTAGGATGTAAATTGGGTTTTCAGTATAAAAAGATAGTCCAAAACCTCTCCTCATTGGAGTTTAAGTACCCAGGGAGAGTTGGACATGTCGTAGAGGTGTTTTCATGTCATTGGAATATGGGCATAGTTCTCAAAGTTTTCATGACTGGCTAGGGAAATTATTGTTTCTAGGGCCTTAATGGGAATAGAAAAAAATACTAATACCTTCTTTTTCAATTTGAAAATTAATAAAACCTCATATTTTGTAATTATCATGTAAATTATTTTATTCTAGTTTTCCAGAGTTATTTAAATCGTATCCTTTGATACCAACTGTGAGGACCCGACCCTATAATATCCATAGATAGTGACTTGAATCATGATGTGTAATTTTTATGAAAAACATGCACTGATAAATTACACATCAAGTCTTATGAATTGGATCGAATTCGTTTTAGGTTCTGCGAAACCAGTCACTTCTTTCTAGCTTCTTCAGCTAAAAACCGATACTTAAAAAATTTTATTCAAAAAAATAGGGTGAGGAAACGAATGCCTAGTAAGGGGTTTTAAAACATAAAAAACTAATTATAAATTTGGAAATAATTCTTTTAAAATTTGATATGAAATATTTTCTTAAGAAATTTTGTAAAACTTGTATCATAACATAACAATTAAAAGAGCATAATTCAATGAATAATAATAGTGTTTAAAGGAAAAATGAATCATCTATATGCATGATCATACAGGGTAAGAAGTGAATGAAATTCCATGTGAAAATTCAAGAAAAAAATTAATTACTAAGAGTATTACATGATCAGAGATGTGCCTAATTAAAAACATCAATTTCATGAGAAACAAACACTGGATAAAACATTCAGCACTTCATAAATACAATGCCATAACTTTTACATTTTCTGGTTCTCATGTTCATAAGCTGTTAACACAGAATATTCTACAAGTCGAATATTATTTGGGTGGAGTAAATTTAATAGCCATGATGAAAAAATGCATATTCCAGAAATTATAATCATACTCTCCAGGCCTTGTTCTAGGATTATAGATAATCAATTCGTCACGGCCTTGTGTCAAGACCGTAAGTTGTCACATGAGACCAACCAATGAATCGAGGGGCTATAGCGGGCCCCTACTTCCACCTACTAAGTCCAATGCATTCCTCATATCTCTAAATCAAAGTGCACATACCAATCTTAATTATTAAATTACTTATTACTTATCATATTAGTGTCACATATCTCATGTTTACATATTTCACATTATTCGAAGTTTCTCATACCCCCTGAATAATTTTATTTAACATTTCCTATTATTCAAAGTGCCTCATACCACCTTGAATAATTTAAATTAATCCATATTTTTTCATTGTAGTTAAATTTTATCCTTTAACATTTACACATATATAAGGTGATTCATGCATTAAAAGGTTAATAAAAAAACTATTAGCTACATGACTTTGTCATTGAATGGTGAATATAGTAATCATACTATGGAATATGTGATGATATCCACGGTACAAAAGGGAAAAAACTTTTGTCACATGAAATAGTAACCTTAAAATTATAACATATTAATAATCAAAATTCATATTGGAATTTTATCTAGAAGCATAATTCAATAAATACAAACCAAATTTTTCATGTGGGGTTTTATTATTTTAGATTCTCAAACATTTATCTTTAAATATTCTTTATTATAACACATCAGAATGTAAAAAAATAGAAATAATTTAACCCAACCATGATCAATAACAATTAATATGTAAAAAAATAATTGATTCAAACATATGAATATAGAAGTTCCAAACCCCCAATATAATACTCATGATCTAAACACAACCAAAGTATAGAATTTAGAATATCTACACTTAGGGTTGAGTGTAGTGTAAATTTATTCATACACTAGGGTATATATAAAGAGTAGTGTTTAAACAAAACTAAATATATTTTGAAAACACATGTTTCATAATTCCTTTGCAAACCTTGAAAATTTATAAATAGAATTAAGGAACAATGTTTATGTATACACACATATTTTAAAATATCAAATAAAACAACATGTATAAAAAGGGTTTAAACAAAAAATCTATGACAACAATATGACTTTGATAACAATTAACAAAAGTTCTCAAACCATAATATAAAAAATTAAAATGATTATTTATTAATCAAATTTATAAAAGTGTAAACCTCGATTACACATTTAACTTATGTGAATAATCGGTTATTCCTAGTGGTCTTGCACCAAGATCAAAAGACACATACGTGTTTTTCAAAATGTCAATAAAATCATTGAAGTCCAATGTTGAGGGACTTAAATTTTTTTCCATAAGGTGGGTTATACAAATGATACAATTATATAAGTCTTTGTATATGATATATAAAAATATTTGAAAATATAATTCTATATGTTAAATGTTGGAACCATGGTCGTTCTATGCATGAATTGGAGTATGGTTTGTGTTTGTTGTTAATCCTCAGTCGAAGTTCCGAATGTGTGACAGTAAAGTGATCATACTGTTCAAGAAGACAATAGTTTTGAACGTGGCACTGTTCTCTAGTGTTTGCCAAATTTTTGGACTTGAAAATCAGATAATGAAGAATTGGTTGTTGGAAAGAGGAGGTGCACACAAAAAGGAAGTGGTGCACAAAATAAGGGAGGCATGCGTGAAAAATAGCGGCATGCGCGAAAAACATTGGCATCCACGAAAAACAAAGGCATGCGCGAAAAACAATGTTGTGCATGAAAAATAGTTTGGTGCGTGAAATAGTGGAGAGTGATTTTTCATGCAAGAGGTTTTTTGGATTCAGAACGTCGAAAAATGGCAATGTCATGGGCTGCGTGACAAACCTAGCGATGTACATGAAAAACGGTACCTGTGCGAAATATTTCGCACCAAATAAGAGATTTTTCACACCAAAGGGGGTTTTACGCGTGGGGGGTATGAAAAACTTATAAATAAGTGGTGAGCACACTCATTCTATATGGTTGAAAACTTAGGGAATATCTGAGGTCTAATGCACGTAAAAGGTTCGTGTAAAGGGAATTTCTCGAAATTATTTGGAGTTTCGTGAAAAATTCTGGACCGTGCGGAAAAATTTGTAGTTGCACGATATATTATGTCTTGCACGAAAAATTCCAAGTTGTGCGAAATATTCCGTCTTGTGAAAAAAAGGTGAATTTGCACTAAAAACATGAGGTTGTGCATAAAATGTTGAGTTGCGTGAAATTGTCAGTGTAACCTGTTTGTCTGTTTCTGATTATCCAGTTTAGTGGTTCAGTGCATTCAAGTGCATCATTTCTAGACATTTATGCAAGCAGAGTCTCATGCTAAGCAGAGGAAAAGACTTCAATGTGAATCTATTGAAGAAACCTTCATGGATATAAACTGTCTGCGGCTTCACCGAAGGCATTGAGCTAGGGGGAGTGAACGTGATTGACCAGAGGGACACAGTGGGCTATCCCTGAACATTTGTAAAGGCAGTGAGCCTGGGACAGAGTGACTATTACTAAACATTAATAATCCAAAACTAGTGAAGAATAGTGGAATTTGGTAGGACCTATAACCCATCGGTGTATGCTCCTTGGACGTAGCCCTTAGTGATGAACCAAGTAAAAAGTGTTGTGTCATGTCTTTGCATGTTAATGTTTGATTACTTTTCATATCTTTCATATAGGTTAATGTAATTCCTACCAAGGTGGGAACAAGATCCATAAGTCTAAAAGAAAAAGTTGACACCCTGACTCACCCCTCCCCTCTCAGGGTGTCCCGGGGTCCTACATTTAAAACAAATGTTTAACCTCATCTTTGAAAATGAAAGTGTAGAGGACTTGAAACCGTAACATCATAGAGGTTCTTTTAAAACTTTATGGTTTTTTTATAAATATGAGTACATATATAATCAGATGTTTAATGTATATAATATAGGTATTGCGTGAAGATATCAACCCTTTCTGTATTAATGTAACCTCATAACCCAAAATATATTAGTCCTTAGACCTGGTATAAGCGGGTTTTCAACTAAACCTCAAGGATGTATACTTATATATATGACTATACATATATATTTTCATAAACCGAGTATATAGAGTACTCAAAAATTTTATTTTGCAAGAAATAAAAAATGTATTTGAACCCTTACATCAATTAAACTGCTTGAACTTGAAAACCCGTTGGCCTAGAATTGACATATGAGATGATCTCAACCAAACAGTATGGTTATATATACATTTTTATAAGTATACATATATATGTGTATACCCTCAAACCATAAATAAAAGGAAATGTAGATCCCATACCTTGGTTCAAGGAGGGAGGAGAGGCTTGAGGAAAACTCATGGAAGATTATAGGAGGAAGAATAAAATTTCATGTATTCTTGGGGGTTCAACCGGGTTGTTTATATTATATAATTATTATAAAACAAATAAAAAAAATTAATTCCATCATTGGGAAAACGATTCCTACCTGGTGCATTAAATGGATGGGGGTGGTCTTTGTGAAAAGAAAATAGGGAAAGGAGGGTCCACTGGCTATCATGGGTGAAGAAAAATAGTGCAAATAGGTAGTAGGGGTTACTGGTGCAATGCACGTGAAAGAGAAGATGCCAAAAAAAGAGAAGAAACAGAGATTGAATAGACAACCAAGATTTTATTCGACCTTGATCTGATGGTTGAGATGTGTCCATGTGATTTAAAAGAATGGGTGGCTTGGATTAGATCTGTGGCTAGATTATATGGCCTTGGTTGGTAGCAGTGTTTTAAAAATCTCGGATGGCAATGATTAGATCCGCGTCAGATCGGACGGTATAAAAAAATGCAAAGGTATTCTGGGGCTATTGAGGGTTGAGCTTTGGATCAAAATTGATGGCCCATATCACTCACAGCACGATCCAACGGTTCAGATTTAATCCTGGTTGAAATTTTTCATCGCACATCAAAACGTTGTGAATTTCTACATCTCTTTATAATCTTGAGACTCCGATGGATGCTCAGAAAAAAACACAACACACACACAAGGGGGAATTATACATGGGCTCTCACCCCCTACAGGCCTCGGCCTAACCCTTCCCCGTCATGGAATCACACCCATGGTGGAGCACTCTAATCCCTCATGCACTCCTGTGTGCCCATCAGGGAAGATATGCCCACGCTCGAGCCTGAGTTGAGGCTGAGGGCTAGCCTTAGCCGCCTTGCGCGAGCTGCCTCCCTTGGCCCTGCTAATGGGATGGCCCTAGAGGTATTTTTTTTAAATAAGAAAAACCAACATTTAATTTTACTAAGTCATCAAAAAATTACATCCAATTTATCTATATAGTGAATATCTTATATTTTATAAAAAGTTAATTTTATTTAAACATCGAAAGATTAAAGAATAAAAATTAAATTATACATTATCTAAAATTATTAATAAACATTATAGTTGAAAAGTAAAATGTTTTAAATTAAAATTTAATATATCCACATGAAAACTTTTATACCAGTATTATAAAAATACAAAAAAATATGGTTTTAAGTTTCAAGATGCAGAACATTTACAAGATATATAAAATATTTGTAAAACGTTTAAAATCCTCATCTCATTAAAGTCCCCTAAGTGTAACTCATAATATTAAATCTTTGTCCTTTAAAATCTCATATTAGTATTTTTTGTTAAATTTTGTTAACATAAATGTTATGAAATACTACATTTGATATTTTTTATTAAACCACATAAGAGACTGATGACTATAATTATAGCCATTAAAACTCAATAGACCCATACATCTCCAATGGTTACCCAAGGGGTAATGGTCGGGTATATCCCTTATAAAACCCAACATTAGGGAGTTCCAAAATGCAAAAAACTGAAGAAGATTTTTCTTGCTATTCCATTGATGGTTAATGTGGTTTTCAGGATTATTGTACTGATGTTCTTCATTATGACTTACCCGAGGGAACGTCTCTATTTAACGGGTCTCTTTGTTTCATTAGGTGGCCTCCCAGTGGATTTGATAGGTTTTTTTTAGGTATTTTTAGTCAAAATAATTTCATTTTATTCTTTTTGTAATGTAAACACTTCGGTGTTCTTTTTTAAATACAATTCCTTGTGTCCATTTTGTAGGTTTTATATAGTTTTCATAAAAATAAAATAAAAGAAAACCATATTTTTATTATTAAAAGCGAAATAAACTTCGGGGTTTCAAAAAATCAATACATAATTTATATAAAATTTCATCTTATAAAATTCCCCCACACATAAACTATTGGTTTTTCTCAAGAAAAACGAATCTCAACAATGATTCGAATAAAAATAATTTTTAAAATAATAAAAAAACATATTACAACCAGGAAAATAAAAATATGTTTAAGAACAAAAAGCTAGTAATCCAAAATACATTCTACAGATAAAATAAGTCATTCCTCAAAGATAAATTCTTTATTTGGATTCTAAATATTTTAATTACAATCTCAAATCTGTTCCTTAAATTCATTACTAATTTTTCAATTTATCTGACAATAAACTTACACTCATCAGTCCATGTAAAATGTTACAATATTTATGATCATACCTTGAATACATGTTCCTATCCCCAAGATTTCATTGAATCTTTAATCTCTTCTTTTATTAAAAAATGAAAAATTAATCATGTGGGATTCAACAGAAAGTTTCAAATGAATCTCAGGCTTAGGGGAGATGTGTAGAAAGTAAAAAATAATCTCAAAATGTTGGTAATATCTAAAGCATAATGCTTGAGTGTCATGATATTGAAATGATTTAGATCCTCTATGGTAAAAATATGTACTTGATCCAAATATATCAAGTATATACATGATTATATATATATATATATATCGAAATGTACTAGGTTAATTTTTTTCTTTTCTCTTTTGAAACTTCATGTTTAGGACATATCTCTCATCCATCCCTTAACAACAAATAATTCATCAGAGGATTCATCATTATGAAAATGATTTTTTTTTATATTCTAAATACAAAACCAATGTATAATATTCATTTTCTTTTTCATTTATTTTATAGGGACATTGTATCTACAAAATTCAAAAAAGGAATCATGGATCATATCATATCTGTCTAGTATAAGTAGCACAACATTTCACATCTATAAAATTATTTGGTTATGACCAGTTTAAAATTCCCCCACACTTGTTCAAAATATAATCATACATAATACCAAATGTAGGGTATAAAGGGACCATTATCTTGAAATAGTTTCATCCTAAACTATTCATTCATGGAAACTACATGCTAAAGAAGGAAAAATTTATGGTTTGTTTCAGGAAAATTTAACTCAACAAATATGTCCTCAATGTAATTAAATTTTATTTTTTTCATTCATAGCCCAAATAATATCTTAATGCACTTTATTATACGTTAACCATACCAATTTTTCTCTCATGAAATATTCATAAAAATTAATGTGAAATTAAGGGATCATAACCCCCTTGTGAATGAGATAATAAAAGGAAAATTGGCAATCAATTTAGTTATAAAAGAAAGTAATATGTTAATAAAAATAAATTTCAAAAAATTTAAATTTGAATTAACTTTATAAATTCATTTATCTTGCATTAAATATAAATATGAGAACACATGTATTTCAACAACCACCAACATAAATTTTTCTTTTATTTAATTTGGTGTGATGATTTTTTCGGTATAAATAATTATTTTAAGAAACAATTAATCCTAGATAGATGAAAACAAGTAGTAATACAAGTGTATTAGAAGTAAATAATAAAAAATAATACCACACACATAAAATGAGGTAGTGTATGAACTATCCTAGAATTTACAGTGGAAAAAGTACCATAAGAAGAACATAGAAAAAATAAAATTTCATCTTGAAATTTAATTTATGGAATCAGGATCTCTATTAAATGAGAGTCATGCCATGGGGAAAATAGGTGGATTGTTTTTAATTTTTTTGAAAAATGTATAATTTATTTTATAGAGAAATAATGAACCTAATAAAACATTATTACATTTGTTTTAAACATTTTGGAACAATTAATATAGGTGGGTGCACATTGTGAATAGTAATGAAAGAAAACTCAGATGCATGTTGAGATGTGGTTATAATGAATTTCAAAGTGACATAAGATAAAAAACAGAACAAGAATAAAAAAGGAACAACTTATATGTAAAAATAATAATAAAGAAAACAAATGATATTTGGTTTAACTCCTATAAAGTTATAAAAAATACACCGTCATCCAGATAGATAGAAAAAAAGAATCAATCAGCGGTGTCCATCTACTCATAAGTCTACTACACCCTATAGGACTTGGTGGCTAGGCATCAAGATCACATGGATATCTGGTAGGATTATCCCTCATTTGGGAATAAATAACATGAATATGGTGTGTTAAAAAAATAATATGTGCTCATTATGTTGGAAACCTTGGTTGAGAAAGTATCTCTGGTAATATCTCCTCACAATGGTTATTGATGTTATCCAGATGTTGAGTCATCTAATGTACAGTGGAATATGGTGGAGGAATAAGCACATTGAAGTCTATTGAATCGGAAAAAGCGATAGACATGGATAATATAAAAATGTAATGAAATGAAAAATATACCAAAGAATTGTGAATCAAAAAGGGTGTCCCATATATATATAATAGTTATACATTAGAGTAATGGAATACATGTATAAAAATTGAACACCCAAGAAGAGTAAAAGAATTGTGGATGGGGCTGGTATAATATGAATAATAAAAAACCTCAATCTAATCATCTATATTTCTCTCTAGAATAGAGAGTTAATATAGATGGCCTACTCAATTAATATCAACAATTAAATATAGGGATATTAGAGAAAATGCTACAGTGGGATTCATGGTGCTGACAACTATCTCAAATGTTAGTGGAGGGGAGGTACCAATAATGATAGTTTTCATGGATCTCGTAGAATAATAAATGAATGGTACCTCAGAAGATGATTGTAGAGTTCTTCCCTTGTCTTGTTGGGCGTACTCTACTAGAAACTCCTAATAGGATATAGATTCAATCATCTCATATGGTAGGTCGTCCAAGGGGGTGGATGATGTTGAAATAGTGGATGATGAAGGTCCTGATGAAGGTGGATGATAAGTGGATTGTGGGGATGTTTGGGAGAATGGAATTTTATATAGTGTTAGGGAAATGAATGGGTTTATTAGCTGTTGGTATATCTAAAAAATATTCTCCATAATATAGTGGTGTGATTTCCAATGGTCACCTGGGCAGGATGGGGTTGGTGAAGTAGTAGGTATGGTTCCAGCATATGAGGAAGGAATATGGGTGGTGGAATGGGAGGGAATGGGTGTGGGAATGGTTTTTGTTGAGTTATTTAGGAAAATGGAGGTGTTAACAGTTGGGGTTTGGTTGGAGGTGGTAGGACCAGGGGAGGGGACAATAGCATGGTCGTTGGACGGCTTGTCAACACTCTCAATGAATCCCATCTACTAGTGATAGGAATTGTCACCCTTTGTCATCAACATTGACATTTGAAGTAGTGTAATTCATATCAAATCCATTATTATGTGATATTTTATGGGAAGGGATTAATTAAATATATAGATATTTTCTGGCTAAATTAATGATAAAAGATCCACCCATCAGTGTACCTCGAGTCCGCTATACATAAACAATAAATTAAAACTTGAATTTAGATTTCATGTTCATGGAAGAGCCACTGATAGCTGAAGGGAGGACGAGGATGTCAATATTGTTCACTGTCCTATGAGCTTCTATGAAAGGGAACCAATCATGAGTCAATGATCAATGAAGAATATGAAACATGGGATCTCTTGTCTGGTTCGATAATGTAATCCCTGGATCATGGATGCTTTAAGGGTCTTGGATGATCATCATCCAATGTCATGATGTATCTAACATTCTTGGATTAATAAATAGAGTTGGAAATACATGAGAATATGTGAAGTCGATTGAATAATGACTGATCCTGATGTCAAAATCAGAGAAAGTGAGCTTATACGGTCTGTCACTGAGTCAGAATTAGATATTTGTAGAGGGATATCCTAAGAGTAGCAAAAAAACATGATGAATTTCTCTATGAATGTATCCTCGTAAAAATATATGATAAGAGTGATGTTTAGGATGTCAAGGATGTTTATAAAGTCTTTTCTGATGTGAAGGAATGTGAGGAGGGTCGGATTTAATGTTTTTTGTCTTCAAGGGCTTCACCAACAAACAAACCCACATGACCTAGTAGTTGGGGTTAAAAAAATAAAGGATGGTGTGAATAAGTGGGTGAGCAGTTTCTTATGACCCACAAGTTGTGGAATGAGATTCCTAGTTAGATGACTGGGTTTTAGAGGCATTTTTGTGTCTTAAGGAGGTTGAAGCAGTATGTGATGGAGGTGAGGGAGACCTTTGGTGCTTTCCCAGAGGTGATTCTTCATGTTTGGATGAAGAATTAGCAGGGGGAGTTCATACCATATTTCTACAGGCCACTGTGGATGAAATAGATAGGATATAATGAAGATGATAAGAGGTGTAGTGGTGAGGAATAGGTGATAGATAGGGGTCAGCTGAAGGAGGGTGGGGGGTCAAGGGAGTGAGAACGTCGAGATTTGTGGGTGGGGTTGTGCATCATGAAACCTAGGTTCATGAATTCTGATTCCTACTAAATTAGAAAATAAAAATACAAAATGGATGATATACCTAAATATGGGTATTATTTCCCTATAAAGCAGGGGATGAAGAAGGTGGCCAATACCCATGGATCACATTAGCTATCAAGAGATATATGATCATGTGACCATCATAAGGTCATGCAAAGGAACTATGCACAATAGATAGCCTAAAAATGGATCCTACGGAGCCCCTCTTTACATGTACATATTCCCCATTGAAGGTTCCCCAGACATCCAATGGTCATTTAGTGGAAACTGACTATGATCTCATAGGCTACATGGTTTTTCAACAAAGGAGCTCCTGATAAACTATCCCAAAATCCGTCATAAATAGGAAGAAAATATTCAAATAAAATTAGTCCTCTTGTAGTCATAAAACTCACATGATGGTTCAATATTAGGGAAAATGGTAATCCTTAACTATATTCCAGAAAACCATTGAGATCCCCAACCGTTGAAAAATAAAAACCATGTTAATAAAAAGAAGGTGTTGAGAGCCTATTGTGGTCATAAAAGACACATGATACACCCTTGGTGGTCGGAAAGACACCACAGGTCCCCGGTTACATGATCTCCTCATCTCACATAAAAACATTAGTATGTCATCCTCGTCATGAAAAGAGCATAAGATATGTCTTGGATACCTTGAGCTCTCCCATTAGATACCTAAGGAAAAACAGATGAATTTTTTAGTAAAATGCTTGGGTATGTCTATAGAACCATAATTGGTCATGTGTTTCATCATCAATATATAGAGTATTTTACATCTATATTATTCATAAAATAACACATGACTCTAGGAAATTATTAAATAAAAAGATAAAAATAAAATGTGAAGGAGGTGGGAACCTCTCTTAGTAGTAAAACTCTCTTAACGTGCTATGGCTATCCACAGTAGGGTCCCTCAAGAACACTTGAAAGGTTTGTATGATCCCACACCCTTGAAAATCCATCCTTTTATCACAGTAATTCTCAAACAAGTCACTCGAGATCAAACGAAGGCCTTCTAGAGGCATCATTATCTTGCAAAATCCCTTGGACATGTCAATATGGCAATATGGAAGTCCTCCAATATACCCGCATGATTCAATGAGTCCCAATTAATTAGAAATAATCCAATAAATGAAGAGTGCATAAAAGGTACTTATGGTAGCTATAAATTAGGTGATTCCCTTGGAGCAATCCACGACAGAAACCCACGAAGACGCATGACAATGAATCCCTCCCCTAGCTCTCTCATGAATTTACACAATACGATCCATGCAAACTAGTGAATTCTTAAGGTGGAGAGGCATATGAATCCACCACCCTAGTATGAAAAAGGATGGATACCATCCAATCGATCAATACTCTATAATTTACGGAGGACCCTTGACACCTCATCTCGGTGCTAGATAAGATTTCTAATAGTAGTAGATTCCAAAACTGGAAATGTTTCCCATAATGTAATGTCAGGGGAATAACTATAGTAAACATGTAACATGAATAAGTGATTAACATTATCAATCATAGATCACTTGGAGGTCATTTATATGGAAACATGAGGAATATAACACACATATTATACATTGCATGAGACATAAAATAAACTAACAATGAATAAATCCAAGTCAGACGTAATATAAATGTTAGATAAAATACTGAAGGTGGGATAATTGTGTGAAGGAAATATACATTGATCCTTATGCAATTCACGAGAACCGTTCATGACACGAGAGAATGACAAGGAATGTCACTTGGATCTCATGATGTCCTGTTATCATACTATTTGAATCATGAGAATTCTTACGGAACATGTTTAATCAAGTTTCATGGTTCCCCCTAGGCATGCAAATATAGTCTCAAAAAACATCTAGGATCACCATCCCAACCTTATATTGTAATTAACACTTGTTTCTTAAATTATATATCATCATGTAACCATGTTAGTTGAGCCTCACAGTAGAACTTGGGTATATCAATTGGATCTCTCAATGACCTCTGGGAAATCCATCCTGGTCTCATGGTTTCCTCCATAAATTATAGTTCATACACATGACACCCTCCGACACATGTCAAATTGAATCTCGTGACTCCCCCACTATTTTTTATCCTTATCTGGTGATGAGAAATTGGAAATTTATATCCATCATGAGAAACCCTATTGAAAAATCATCTAGTTCATATGATGAATCACAAGAGAAACAATAAAAGTCTTGTGATGTTCTCCAAACAAGTCCTCCATGATCACACGAAAACCCTAGGACACATCTTTCATATCATGAATAGTCCCATGGACAAGTAAAATGAATCATGAAATTGTATTATGATATGTGAGAAAAACATTCTCTGACATGTCGGGCCATCAACCAAGGCATTTTGGGCAGAAAATCAATGATTTTCAAGAAGGGAAGCAGGTCAGGTCAGTAGGGTATCCAATATCTTTATATGTTTTCTCACCATTGGTATGTAAGCCCCGACCATAAGGAAAAATCATTGTGTAAGCCCCAACCAGTGGAATAATATGATATGCATCACATACCAGGGAATATCAAGGCTTAATAACATTTTCCACCCTCGGTGTGTAATCCTCGACCACATGGAGACGTTAGTGTGTAATCCCTATACAGCGGCATAATACCATTTCCCCCATATACTCGGGAGTCCTAGGGATGATCAAATTTTCCACCATCGGCGTGTAAGTATAGACCATAGGGAAACATCAGTGTGTAAGCCCCAACCAATAGAATAATATTATATGACCTTCTAACCAGGGGATCCTAGGGCTTGATAACTTTTTCCAACCTTAGAATGTATGACCTTATCCTAGGGCAACACCAGGGTGTAACCCCATCTAGTGGAATAATATGATATGCCCGGCATATGAAGGCATCCCAGGGATTGATAACTTTTACCACCCTCAATGTATTATCCCCGACCATAGGGTAATGTAAATGTGTAAGTCCAAACTGTCTACAAAATATGACATAACCAACATATATAGAAAATGATAGTGTATAATTCCTAATCAAATGTACTATGATAACTCTAATTCCCACCATTATTGGGATACATAGGATGCCTTCCTAAGGAATAATATAAATATCAGACCTCCAATGGAATATTCCAATACATAAGTCCTTCATCCACAATGAAATGAGAAATATTATTTTCCATTCCCTATTTCTCACAACACGCATAGCTCACATGCACTTTGGGAGCTTCAATAATCATATCATTTGCATCATAGTCCTTTAAAAAGGCATGGTAAACATCAATGTGTTGGACCCAATCATTTTAACTATGAGAACTCTAATTCTTTCTATATCGATGATATATAGGATTCCTTCCTATGTTCTGAATTCAAATAAAAATTCATTTTGATATAACACTCATGTCTTCAGCATTTCAACCATCAAGACCAAATCATTCCCCTGGGATAATAACTCTCACTCATCCCTCAGCAAACAGAAAATTCCAATGAACTTCAATGAATCTGATTCCTACCATAACCATGATATGTAGTATGCCTCGTCATGGCTCGAGCTCCAAATTTATCATCCCAAGGGTACTCTGAATGTAAAATCCCCACACATCCGTATAAAATTATTCTTATTACATGATATCCACTGTTTATCACATAAAGAATAGCTCTTGTGGTCTTAGGGAGACTCAATGAACACCTAATTGGCGTCATGAATCTCCACAAACTCAGGAAATCCTAGTATGTAATCCTTGATGAGTTACAAGATTAACATACCCCTATACGTATGGGGATCTACACTGGGGAAATACCGAAGGAGGTGATTGAAATATGATGAATCTAAATCCTTCCATAACAGATATATGTAATACATCTCCATGAGACATGAGCTCAAACATATGGGGAATCAGTGACCACATATTTGTCCTCTCTGATTGATGTTAAACTGAACAAGGTTAACAAACTGTGTGAGTTTCGATTCCTAAAATAACTAAGATATTTAGGATTCTATATAATTTCTCAGTCCCCACTTCAAAATACTAATTGCCTCCCTATGTGGTAGAAAATTCCAAAGTAACTCGTTATACATTTTTAACACAAAAGAAGCTACCCATTACTCAAAAACGAATAAAGAACCTTAGATAAATACAGATGGACTCACTAATACAATACCCTTTACTATGTTCATCAATGATACCCCTTTAGTTTTAGTATAAAGGGAATTAATCTATAATCATTTTTAGGGTAACCAGTCCCGTACCAATATTACGGAGAGATTAATGAACATATCATAAATCTATAAGAGAGTCCCATAGTTTGTAAATATTCCCCTCAAAAGTTTCTGATGATCCCAACCTCACATCATAGCGACCAATGTGATTACATAAGATTCGTTGGGTCTGAAACCCCAATTGGCCACCTACATTTGGATTCTCCATTAAGAACAACAATGGTAACCTAATGTTAATGATTTTGCAAGAAATGAACCCCCACAATTCATAGTAAGGCCTAACTAGACTCGCCTCAGTGAGGGTTTCCCGAGTCATATCTTCCCCATCAAAATGGAAATGGTGAACCTAACATGAATCCCTCTAATGGAAAAATGATTGGGTTATTATCTGTTTGGCACATTCGTTTTCCCACTATATGCAAAAAATAAATAGTGAACCCAATGTGAATCTCTAAAACAAAAAACAATTGGTTATTATCCATCGAGCCATTTTGTTTGAAAATAAGACACACAAAATGGTGAACTTCACATGAATCATTGAGAAAAATATTCATCGTTATCATTGGGCCATTATGTTTTTCACACTATACAAAATCAAAAATGGAATGACCGGTGTGAAACTCTATAATGACATAACAATCGGTTAATCATGCATCAGTACACTTTATTTTTCATATCCTACATAAAAAAAGAAATAAGACTAGAATGATCTTACATATGATCCCCTATAATTGGGGTTCTCATGAAATAAATCCATCCGTTTATTAAAAAGACCAAAAAATTAGAATGGATGGATTGGGAATAAAAGGAAAATTGTGATAACCATGCATATCTAATTGAGAACATAATGAATATGATATTTCTCCAGTAGGTGACCTTATTCCTTGTTGTCTTCATTACTGTAGATACTACTATAAAAAACATATAGAAATGATACTATGTGATCTTCAACAAGTGATCACAGTAGTAAATCACCTACGGATGTGACCCACGTGGGTCACAAAATTATCTCACCTGGTTGATAACTCCAATTTAAGGTGGAGAGAAATATGGATTGGTATTATCATTGACATGGTGAAATCACTACCATATAAGGTTACAACAACATTCTCCAAGAAGAAAACATGGATGGCCTACATTGCCTATAGAATCCTACAGCGAAGCTAGTGGCCCTCATTCCCACATCCAACTATATCAAGATCTTATCCAAAGAACATGATAATTTTCACCTTTAATGTATAATGAAGGTTGACCATTGATAGAGAAAATATTTTCAATTAATTTATATTGAATATCATTGTTTTAAACCTAAAAAATTGTTCCTCTAAGATGAATTATTTCATTTTTATGATAATGGTGTTATTTTGAGCTAAATAGTAAAAATTGGCCATTTTGGATTTTTAACAGTTTTAAATTATTTCGGTAGATTGGCCATAACATTGTCTACAATGATCCAAATTTCAAAATTCTTTCTTTTTAATATTCTACACATCCAGGGCTTCATTTAATATATTTTGACCAAAATCTGAATCGGCCATATGAAAGGTCAACAAAAGCTCACAAGTGGTCTCAAGAAAACTGTTTTCAGTTATGCCTAGTTTTGATGTGGGATCCATAACTCATCCACTGTGGGGCCAAAGCTTGTGAACTTCGGTGGGTGGACGCGAAAGGAGTTTCGGAGCATCTTTTATGAAGGAATAACCGAGTTAATTGGAAGTTTATGGGGCCATTAAAGCACCCTAATCTGGATGAGTTCGTTTTGGAGAGTCTGACTGGACAGAATACATTCTCATAGTAAAACGGCCATAACTCTCGGAATAGATGTCCATATCCGCTGAAATTTTGAGGGGACACGTCCATGGGAATTATGAACAACATTCATGAAGGGCTCAACGCGTGAAGATGTCATTTAATGGGGCTAAAACGCGTCGACATTCGGGGGAAACATTCTGGCTATAAAAGGAGGAGAGCTCCACCCTCTCAAAGCATCCATTCTCCACCCCATTCCTTCTGGGACACCAAGAAGGAGAACTTTTCATCTTTCTATTTTATTTATTTTCTTTTTCATTGTTTTGTAATGCCTTCTTCTTCCCCATTCAACTTCGATTACCCTTACCATGGTGGGGTAAACATTTGGAGTGATTGGGGAAGGGTTGGTTTTCTACATTGTAATGCTTGAGTTCTTGGACACAATTGAATAAATTTATTTCTTCTTCAAAGTTGTTTTCAAATTCTTATAGCGGATTTTATAATCAAGTGCGATCGTTCTTGAATATTAATTCCGTTATTTATTTTTGCCTTGGTAAAATAATCAATATCTCCCTCCACTAATTTCTGGTTTATATACGATGGAATAAACCAGGAATTAGTGGTGAAGTACTCGACGATCGTCAGTACGTGTAAAAGTTGTAGTGAATATTCTTGATTGTTTGGGATAAACAAAACCCGATCGGGTATTGCCCATTTCAATTAAGGATATTCAATACAACTATTTTACACATGGAAGGAGAGTTGACCAAACCAAGATCTTGGTAAGGTTTTCTCTCACAATAACAATTTCATCAAGGAAGTGAGAGGAAACGATTGTGGAAACTCACTTTAATCAACTAAGAAGAAGAGGTTTGAATTAAATTGAACAAGGATAGCATTATAATTAGGAAACCGACCCCGACCTAATCACCCTTTTAATTTCATAGTTTTTCAATCATTTGAATTTCAAATTTCCTTTCACAACATTTTTCCCCCCGTTTTAATGTGACAAACTGTTTTGTGTGCACTCCTCTTCGGGAGACATCCTAGGTCAACCACATTACTACATTTTAACTTAGGAAATAATTGTTTTGCCACGCCCTACGACAGGCGTGCATCAAACTTGGCTCCGTTGCTAGGGAGGTAAGTGCCACAAACTAATTGTAAAATATTTGACTTTTTCAATTTTAAAAAAAAATCTTTTGCCATGTTGTTTTCAAATAATTATTTCTTTAATTCATGGAATAATTACCCACCAATGAGAGAACCAATTACTGAATCACCTTGGTCTATAGATTATAAAGTTTCTTTCTTGGCTAGACAAATTCGAGGAGCTCGAATCAAAATCATCATAGAGGATGAATTCAAGGATCTCATTGAAAACCTTAAAGAGAACCTCGAATACCCAGTGTTGGAGGGTTTGGCAAGAGAATTAATTGAACTTCAGGAGTATTTTCCAGAATTTTATCAAGAAATGATCAATTTACAACACCATGAAGAAGAAGTTAACAAGGATATTGAATCCCAATTTGAAAGAATTAGTCAAACAGTTCAAAACCTCGAGACCTCAATACAGTGGATAGCGGAACAAGTACATGCATCCCAGGGTCAACAAAAAATGGAGTCTGAACCAGAACCAGAAAAATCGATGGAAGAAGTATCCCCAAAAATCCTTCAAGTTGAAGAACCCATGGAAGCATTGATGAAATTAAAAGAAGATCCATTGAACCCTTGTCAATCAATGTTGGATGAGATTGATGAAGAAGATTTAGCAATTGAAATACATATAAGAGATCAAAAAGATCTGGATAACTTCTGGAATGAGTGTGAGGAACTTCTTGAGCCAACTATTCCTCATAATGTAGATGATTCAACAACATTGAAGGAAGAAACCAACAAATCAGTGAAATTTGAGGAGAAGATAGAGGAGTCTGACTGCCTACCTCTATCTAGGGAAATTCAACTTCAAGAAGCACCTCCCATTGAAGAACCAATTGAAGCCAAACAAGATCAGGGAGTCAATCTTTTTATAAACTCATTATCTTTTGATTTTGTTGAAACTAAATTGAGTATTACCACCCCTTGTTTTAATTTTTCAGATTCATCCAACACTTGTATTTCCTTGGAGGGAGAATATGCATCTGAAGAGAAACATCTAAAGCTCCCCAAACCTGTTGAAAATTTAATGGAGGGAGCACAAGAGAAGATCAAAGTGGATTTTTTGGTGGAAAATGAGACACAAGATACTTACTTTGAAAGGGAAGAATTTGATATTGATTCTTCATGCTTTAATTTTTTTCAAATAGAATTAAACTATGACATTCCCTTTGATTTTCCCCAGATGTATCATACCTTCATCAACCACTAGAGATTAAAGATGATGTTATTCATACGGAACCCAAGAAGGTGGAGGCTCTGTACTTCATCCTACCCCCAGCATGCACGGTGTACCACATTGAGAAGGGGGTGGATCTGGTGTACTCTATCTATGGAGTCCTCCTCAACAAGAACAATGAAATGAAAGCTGGGAAGAGCCACATGTGTTGGTTCAAATCAAAGAAACCTCATCCACCATCAGATTGGGGATAATCAATTACAACTGCCCCTCTTGAGGCAGTCAAAACCCAGGGCCCACTTGGGGGATTAAACCAAGATTTATCCTTCTATTCTCATCCTATTTCTATTTTCATTTATTTTAATAAATATCTTATGTTTACTTTTGTTCTTTTATTTGTAGGTTTTCAAAGTGAAACACTTAGGAGTTTAACTCAATGTTGCACTATGAATAAATCAGGTTGTACCTCTCTTTCACACTTTCTTGATGTTGTGATTAATTTGAAAATTGCCTTACATGTTATATCCACTTAAATGCATCGAGGACACTGCATCATTTAAGTGTGGGGGAGGGAACCTTTATAGTATAGTATTTTCATTTGATGTTTGTTTTCAAATAAAATGCGTGTTTTCAAATTTTTGTGTTTATTTTTCAATTTTTGGTGTGTTTTTGAAACTTTTGAGATGAAAATATTATCAATACCATTTTTGAAACACATGTCAATGAGTGAACCAGTCTATTTCATGAAACTGATATTAAATGAATACTGAAATAACTTTGTTTCAAGTTCAAATCTTTTGGAAATTCATGAAAAGTACACTGATTTTTGAATCTCATGCCATATTTCACTGTCTATATCTTTGAAATAACTTTCCTGTGAGGCTTCTGAACCATTTTTGTCATATTCTTTTCATTCACCTCATTTCTTGAGAGAACCAGACCATGCTTGCTTTAACCAGAATTTGATTTATTTCTTTCAAAACTTGAGGGTTGGGGTACGTGTGTTTTAAATGATTGAGGCATTTATTTTGTTTGAAGCCCCCTTTTCAAAATAATCCTTTTCATTTTGTCCCACCTTTACATTTATCCTTCATTGTAGCCCCTAGTATCCATGAATTGCCTGTTAGGTTAGCCACATTACAAGCCAATTTTCCCTATCATACCTGCTCTTGAAGTAAAATTGCATGATCTTGTTGAACTTAAGTGTGGGGGAAGATGTATTTTGGTGTAATACCTCATTTGGTTATACTTTGGGTGGAAAATAAATTGTGGAATAGAAGTGTGTGATGCTGAAAAATTATTCTGTTGAAAGCTGTGCCTTTTCTGGAGCTTTTATGACAAGAGAAGCTGTGCCTTTCTGGAGCTTCCAATGTAAAAAGAAAGCGGTGCCTATCTGGAGCTTTAAAAAAATCATGTTCGAAAAGATTGAAATGTTTGCTGCTGAGCTGATTGAATGATGATGGAGCCTATTTTCAACAAAGGGGAAGTGAAGGAGACCATATTTGAGTGAAAACTAGAATCTTGCAATTTTGCTTCAATAAGAGCCAAGCCTTCCTTTTTCGGCCTCAGAACTTTTAACATCTAAATCCTACCAACCGGAAGCCACAGAACAACCCTGAAAAGTCCTCATGAGAAACACATGTTCTTGACTCATATCGGGTGGAGAAGTAGGAATTTATCAAACCTATGGTGACTCTTGTGTGAGTTTGGATGAGAAAAACCTTGTTCAGCCTTTACATTTGTGAGATGAGAGAAAATTCATGTGAGGTAGGTGTTTTGTGTGCATGGGATAAGAAATGAAGTGGAAATATATTAAAATCATAAATGGAGAACATGAAATAACAGTTTTTGATGAGTCATGATATCTTTTTGTTTCTTGAAATTGATTTGATTGATCTCATTGATATGTGTTTTGATTTTGATTTGATTTGATTTTTATTTGTCCAGGAGTCCAAGTGCTAAGTGTGGGGGAATTGATAGAACAAATATTTTCAATTAATTTATATTGAATATCATTGTTTTAAACCTACAAAATTGTTCCTCTAAGATGAATTGTTTCATTTTTATGGTAATGGTGTTATTTTGAGCTGAATAGTAAAAATTGGCCATTTTGGATTTTTAACTGTTTTAAATTATTTCGGTAGATTGGTCATAACATTAACTACACTGATCCAAATTTCAAAATTTTTTCTTTTTCAGATTCTAAATATCCAGGGCTTCATTTAATATATTTTGACCAAAATCTGAATCGGCCATATGAAAGCTCAACAAAAGATCACAAGTTGGCTCAAGAAAACTGTTTTCAGTTCTGCCTAGTTTTGATGTGGGATCCATAACTCGTCCACTGTGGGGCCAAAGCTTGTGAACTTCGGTGGGTGGACGCGAAATGCGTTTTGGAGCATCTTTTATGAAGGAATCACCGAGTGAATTGGCCGTTTTTGGGGCCATTAAAGCACCCTAATCCGGAGGAGTTCGTTTTGGAGAGTCTGACTGGACAGAATAACTTCTCATAGTAAAACGGCCATAACTCTCGGAATACATGTCCAAATCTGCTGAACATTTGAGGGGACAAGGAAAAGGGAATTATGAACAACATTCATGAAGGGCCCAACCCGTGAGGATGTCATGTAATGGGGATAAAACGCGTCGACATTCGGGGGAAACATTCTGGCTATAAAAGGAGGAGAGCTCCACCCTCTCAAAGCATCCATTCTCCACCCCATTCCTTCTTGGACACCAAGAAGGAGAACTTTTCATCTTTCTCTTTTATTTATTTTCTTTTTCATTGTTTTGTAATGCCTTCTTCTTCCCCATTCAACTTCGATTACCCTTACCATGGTGGGGTAAACATTTGGAGTGATTGGGGAAGGGTTGGTTTTCTACATTGTAATGCTTGAGTTCTTGGACACAATTGAATAAATTTATTTCTTCTTCAAAGTTGTTTTCAAATTCTTATAGCGGATTTTATAATCAAGTGCGATCGTTCTTGAATATTAATTCCGTTATTTATTTTTGCCTTGGTAAAATAATCAATATCTCCCTCCACTAATTTCTGGTTTATATACGATGGAATAAACCAGGAATTAGTGGTGAAGTACTCAACGATCGTCAGTACGTGTAAAAGGTGTAGTGAATATTCTTGATTGTTTGGGATAAACAAAACCCTATCGGGTATTGCCCATTTCAATTAAGGATATTCAATACAACTATTTTACACATGGAAGGAGAGTTGACCAAACCAAGATCTTGGTAAGGTTTTCTCTCACAATAACAATTTCACCAAGGAAGTGAGAGGAAACGATTGTGGAAACTCACTTTAATCAACTAAGATGAAGAGGTTTGAATTAAATTGAACAAGGATAGCATTATAATTAGGAAACCGACCCCGACCTAATCACCCTTTTAATTTCATAGTTTTTCAATCATTTGAATTTCAAATTTCCTTTCACAACATTTGTTTCCCCCGTTTTAAAGTGACAAACCGTTTTGTGTTCACTCCTCTTCGGGAGACATCCTAGGTCAACCACATTACTACATTTTAACTTAGGAAATAATTGTTTTGCCACGCCCTACGACAGGTGTGCGTCAACCATGAAGCTACATATTTCTCCCATCTAGTTCAGGGGATTCCTTGGAGGGAACCTATCAACAACCATCACTGACATCATCTCACTGGTACCCACCATTTTTTTGCTGAGGGTACCACCTGACACACTTCCACCTACAACACCAATGCTTTAACAATATGTAAGGATCATCAGGAAAGGAAGGAACTGGATATTTAAGAAGCGGTTTATATCCCCACTATTACTTTTGATTATTATGGGCATATTCTAGCAGAAACTAGTAAGCATGATCATATCCCTACTCACATGAAACAAGTATGTATGAATACACCTATATTTTTCATGGGGAGTAGTATATACCTAACCCTCTTCATGAAGTCCATTATCATATAATAGTGGAACTAGGAGGGAAAACGTGGTTTTATATCCTCTCTTCAATCATAGACATATTCTAGTTTATATTTGAGATAAAAATTGTGAAATTGTACATCATTGCACACCCATAGCTAAAATTCCAATATATTTTTTTTTCAAAAACTAAAGATCTTTTCTAGAATATTCCAACACTATTGAAGATATATAAAAAGGTTCATTTTAATATCCCTAAAACTAGGACATATCGACACTCTAATCATCACAAACATGTGGATTCACTAGAGCAAGCACACATTTTTTTTCCAATATAGGAGGATTATTAGCATATTACAAAAAAAGATGAGGATTCAGACCAAGATCATATTGCCATTTCAAATGGGACTCACTAGTTGAGAGAGGTATATTCCCCAAGACATGGACACATTCTGATCAGAGAAGTTTGGTATCATATTTCAATAGACCAAGATCAGGCTCATATACCTATTCTGGATTGGTCTCAGGAAGTGAAATGGGAATATTCCTCTAGACAAGCTCTTATTCATATCAAATAAGTCTAGTTTCATACACCAAAGGCCCTGGATCAATGTATTTCCTTGTTCTAGAGGGGTATAACAATTTGAGAATGACCCAAGCCTCATAAAAACTTCATATTCTAATAAGTGAATCTACATGGAATATTCTAGTTGACCATATATGTCGGACTCTTATTCCTACATTCATTACTGAATGACTACACCATCATTATTCTGAGGTAATACAGGAGGAGGCTCATATCCCTTATCCAATTATAAAGGTCCATTGACATAGTTTGGTTGGGAATTAATATTTATATTAGGTTCATATTCTTGATTCAATTGGGGCTCACCAAGTTAGAATGACAGATGTCTTGAGGAAGTATCACAATAATTCAATGAAATAATAGTGTCATATCCCAATTTCCCTGAATTTGGCTCATTTTTCTGTCCTAAACGAGGATGACCAAGTGAGAATATAACATGCTTCAGGACATGCTTATATTACTATCAATAATCATACATCTTGTTGGAATATTCCTACAACAATTCAGTTGTGTGATCATACCCCCTCAATACCAAACAGCTATAATCATGTTCTGGAAAACAAAATACAACAGGCTCATATCCATGTACAATCCCAAAAGCCAGTTCTATATATTCTAACCATGACACATAACACTTCTTATATTTTATATATGGTCAATGATAGTGTCCTTGGGGTCATTTGAGCCATATTATTAATACCAATTGGGTCTTTCCAATATAATAACAAAGCATAAGACAATCATTATCATGATAGTCCTCCTCATGGTAGGGTGATGTTGAATCTCATGGAATCTACTCCTTACATCCACCATATTAAACATTACCATGGAGACATATCTCATGGACAAGTAAATCCTCCCCTTTCCCATTCACCTTCATATAGAGAGGTTCCCCAAACTCTGACACCTTTATATAGAGAGTATCTCAAAACAGTAGGGTCAACAACATATAGATTCTCATCCACTTCTAGTAGATCTCCACATTAGTTGGTAGGAAACCCTCAGAATAATTTTATATGGTCTAACTTGATGGAGGTGTGTATGTCAGATGCATAGAAGGAATATTGACATATGGAGAGAGTTATCCATAAAAAAACCCTCCCATCATGTTCTGCAACCTTTCCACTTTTAACTATAAGATCCTAGATGATCTAGAAAATGTGTGCCTTCATTATCTATGAAAAAACATTTTGTATAATTATCTACAACTAAAGGCTGGAAACTAACCTTATTCAGGGTAAAGGGCCAACTATAGATCATCAAGTTACGTTGTTGTTAGTAAGACTTAGCTGTTATCTCCATTGTTCAAGATCCAATACCAAAAAGGTGAAACACAAATATGAAATACAATTACATCCATTTAATCACAACTCTTAGATACCTTATATCTAATTCCACATCATGCATCCATATTCAATAATGAAGATAGTATAGAGCATTAGAATTTATCACACCTCAAAAAAAACAAAACCAATTAGAGACAATGTTTTATAATGTCATTGACTCTAGTGAAATAATAGGACTAGGTAAAACACGATCTAGTTGGTCACTAAAATAAAATTACCCCAATTAAATGATGATAAATCATCATGATCAGAGGGATATAATATCCAATATGATTACAAAATAGTACCCTCAAAGTAATGATAATGAAATTAAAACATGGAGACCAAAGTTGTGGTCACCTGAACAATATCCCGTAAAGAATGGTTCTCACCATGGGTTGTGATCACACCCATATCTTGAAAGAGAATTTATTTTCCACATCAAATAGGCCATAGTATCAGATTCCATGTCAACCTTATAGGATTTTACCCATCTAACTGGGATGATGGAATATCTATCACCACCTTCACCTCCCAGATCATCAATTCCCAAGAGGATTTGGGACACATCGACAGTAGTTGCAAACAACCCCCAACTCATTGGGATGGGTAAATTCATATCCCAGTCACTATCCCCCATTTCATCAACATCTAAGAGGTAATTATTAAATTCAATGGTTATTCATGATCCAACCCACCCCACTGAGATGTGGGCATTTATATCTTCATGTCCATCCAAGGATTCATCAAATCCCTGACTAGAATCATTGGACCCACATCAACATCAAATATCAATGCAAATTTTAGCATCAAATAACCTCCACGCCATAGGGTTGGGGGAATTTTCATCATCAATGTCACTAAGAAAAAAATCAGACATCTCGACATTGTGAGGAAATGATCAACGGTCCGCATCCCAAATATTTCTTCCAATACAAGAAAAACCACTTTCAGTCAGGTCCTATTTGACAATCATAATAAAAAACTCCCTCTATGCACTTATTCATAAAAAATAATAGTGGACCATTAGATGAAGGAAACCCGACCCCACTAAAGTCTCAAGAATAAATGACCCAATTGGGCCAAAGGTTTAAAGAACTTCCCTGATGAAGGTAGTAAATAATCAACTGATTGCATCAAAAGTAATGAAATGAACACAATTTTCTGATACACATAATTGAATTTCATCACAATTAACAATATGAAAATTCTAGATAAAGAAGAAAATATAGACGGTTGCTACATAGAAAACACACCCTAGGAGGTGGATGATTTGGATGCAAAAAATGAAGCTGCACGCACCCAAAACCAAAGATGGCTCCAAAATCCCGTACCATTGAATACAGAGTTTCCACCTCTAGGAAGTAACATCCTAATGTATAAAGGTAATGTTCTAGATATATCCAGATCACCACCTAGAAAATATGAGGTTCCTTCCATGAAGGAATAATTTTCTTAATATTAGAGTGAGATATAAGCTCTCAGACAACTCAATGATGATATATTCAGGGTAAATATATCCAATGGGTACCATCATCTGGTAGAGATGAATATTCTCCATCCCATAGCCATTTTCCAAAAAAGAGCAGTATCTGAGAGTCAGAATTGATTTGAATCTAAGAAATAGATCTACAAAAATGAGGAATTCTAAAATGAATGTGGCTTCCATCAGTTGTAGAGAATGCCTCTTCCCCCTAAGTTCCATCATTCAATGTTAGGAAGAATTGAGAATAAGTGGGAGACAATGGTAGGTCCACCAAATCAACCCCCATCCACATCCTTTAGATGGGAGGAATCTCAGAAAATAGTTCCATTGAAGATGTTAAATGTCATTGAGTCCCTAGATACTCGAATAGATTTCATGGAAGGGAAAACACACCTATGTAGCCTAAGAAGAATTCATATCCCAAATGGTTGGATGATACTCCACCTCCATCAAAATTTGGAAATCCATCCTTTAACAAATTTGTTGATTCTTTTGAACTTGAACAAAAAATCACACACTATGTATATGATGTGGGCCAATGTTGTGACCCTGAGATCGACAGGATGCGACTAAGATGAGGTTTTTTTTGTAAAAAAATCTGACAAGTCCATCCTTTTTATAGAAAGACATTCTTCCAACCTATTCCATTATAGAATGGGAATACCTTCTTCATCATTTCCATTATTATTTTATTTCCACATTTAAGATAACAAAGATCTTCGACTTCAAAAACATCAAGAATCCTAAAAATAGGAGAGTGTATGACTTGATGGTAAGGTGGAAGAGTTTAACCTATTAAATAATCCTCCCTATCACCAAGAATAATTATCATTAAATCTATGATGAGAATATTTAGGATGAGTTCAAGACACCACTGATCTCAATAAAGTAACTAGGGGGTTCCATGAGATCATCGAATGGGGGAAATACCTTATGTAATACATTTATAGAACCCAATACCACATCATAGAGGAAATTCCCAAGAAAAACAGAATCTATAGCTATCACTCTAATCCTAGAAATGGTCCCCTTCCAAGATCCTAGGCAAGTATTGAATTTCCCAACACCTCCTATCAAGTGAAAAAAACCATAGATTCACCCTCTTCCACAACCACATAGATATCAAGGTCGGTAGATATTTGTGGAATAGATGAATAAGGTATAATCAATATGAAATGAAAAATTCCTCGGTTATTTCTTTTCAACCATGGAAAATAACCTACTCATGCTACCACAACCTAGGAGGCCCAATGAGGCCAGCCTCACTGACCATCCTGACTACTACCTATTCCATAAAAGGTTAGGTCATAATATCTAGGACTACATCATCTTCAATGAAGTCATTAAAGAAATGATTAATTCCAGATTGGTGGTGTTAGATAATTTCATAGATTATGTTTCTTACATAACCATTTCCCTATCATAAGAATATGATTATTGATAGAATGATTAGGCCAGGCATGATCAGATGTTCAACAACTGGATGACATGAAAAATAGTTGACTATGCTCATGCCGCCCTAAAGGAATATAAAAGAATACACACAATAGATCCACCACGTAGAAAGGAGGAATCAGATATACCTCACAAAAGTGGGTGTGACCACAATAAATAGGATGAAATAAGATAGAAAGAGTCATATTGTAACGACCTGAAATTTTGAATAAATCATATTTCCTAATTTTGTGTGTAATTTTATTTTTAACTCAACAAAACCGTTTCATTTGAAAACATGAGTATAATTAAAATGAGACTGTTGGGTTTTTAATATTATATGACCGTTAGTCAGTATGACCTTTGGAAACTAAATGTTGCGATTATTGTCTCTAAATACATGTGATCTTGGTTAATTAATATAGAAAGAATATTCGATGGGATCATCCAGCAGTCTCGGGCCAATCAAATCCCATCTAAAAGAACTTGGGAAGGAGGTAGCACCACTAGGATTTTATCTGGACCAAACCCAAGACGAAAATCATTGTGTGAAGCTAGAACGAAATCTCCTTCGCGAGAAGTTCAAATTGATAGAAATTACTACTCGTGCAATGTTGGCTGAGCCTCGCTCAGATTTTCTCACCATAGCACACCTTACACTTAGGTCCAATGTTGGGGTTATAAGGGTCTATGTAAGGAGACCGTAACTGCTTTATGTAATCCTTTGAGATAAATTAAATTGTGTTTTCTTCTTATGGTGATGTTTGTAAATTTTCAAACATCGAGATAAATGTAGAATGTTTATTATTTATGAATTTCAAAAAAATTATATTTTAAAATATTTTTGTAACCCTTAAATAATTAATGATGTGTAATGATTTTCAAAAAATGGTCTTCTGAAAATTTGTTCAGTAAGAAATTTAGAGTCTAATAAGACCAACATGATTTTTGATGAATAGTAAATTATGAATAGTAATTTTACGCTTAGGATTAGTAATGTGTCCAAATGGATTATTAATCTCACTTAAAGAAAGTATTTTTATAATATATGCACCTTGATTAAGTAATGTGATTCAATGAAATTGGTAAATAACTGTTTCAGAAATTATTAGTCAAGTATTAGTTTTTTCATGTGAATAGTGTTTTTTAATTAAAAATTAGATTAAAATTATTTATAATTTTTTTTATAAAATTGACTTTATTTTTGAACTTAGAGCATCGATATTATGTTAAGGTAATTTTTGGAAATTTTTCTGAGAAAAATGAATTTTCAGTGAATAGTGTATTTATTTAAAAAATAAATTAAATTTATTTATAAATTTATTTTTATATAATGGAGTTCATTTTTAAAATCAGAACATCGATATTTGGTTACGGTGAAATTTTGGGATTTTTCTGAGAAAGCTGAATTTTTAGTGAATAGGGAAAATACAGTTTTTAAGTTACGGGTGTTTAATGACATCATTTAATGGTGTATTAAGTATGTAATATATATGGTCGACTTGTGAACATTAATAAAAGGTATGAGGTGTCCCAGTTGGCCAATACCATGGGCAAATACTATGGGCAAGCCCACGGTTTTTCCAATACCACCAATGAGGTGTCCCTTGGCCATTAATATCTTGTCCCCTCACTTTCCCTATAAATACCCACCATTTCCTCCTTTAGTTATCACTCCCAAATCTCCCCCAATGAATCTCTGGTCTCATTAACTCCCAAATAGTTCTCCCAAGGGGCCCCCAATCCCTCAAGGTCCCAACCTTTGAGTTTTAAGAGTTACATTTTAAGGTAAGGGATCTTACCTCTCTCTTTCTCTTCAAATACTCTCTTTTAAGTAATTTCTTTTATGCTCCATGTTCTTATGTTGGAGGATGTTCTTTTATATTCCTCTTACATCCCTTTTCATGTTCATAAGATGATATATCCCCTCTTACTCTCATCATTTCGTTTTATGAATGTTTAAGTGGCGCCGTTTGGCTGCCGAAATTTTTTTAACGGATTCTTTCACCTTCCCATGTTCATGTTCTATTTTCTTATCAAGTCATTCAAATTCCTTTTTATTATTTTGGGGTATTATCTCTAAATCTATCAGACTGATCTTTAATGTTCATATGATGAGAGACCCTATTTGATCTCGTCAATTCATTTTTTTTATGTTTAAGTGATGCCATTAGGCTGCCGAATTTTTAAGGGATTCTTTCACCCATCTTATTTTCAAGTTCTATTTTCTTGTCAAGTATTTCACATTCCTTTTTATTATTTTTGGGTATGACCTATATATATATCATACTGGTCTTTTATTTTCATATGATGAGAGACCCAATTTGATCTCGTCAATTCATTTTTATGATGTTTAAGTGACGCCGTTAGGCTGCCAAATTTTCATAAGAGAAATCTTATTTTTGTCTTCCTTTCATGTTCTACATTTAATATGGTATATCATTCAAATTTCATTAACATGTTCTTAAATCTATTATATTCTGTCTCTCTACTGTTTTATGGATCATTTATGAGTGGGTTACCCATGTCCCCTCTCTTTTCAATGTTTTCTAAAACCCTACAACATAGCCGTTATGCTGCCGAATTTCCATCTCAAAATGTCGCTCTATTTTTTTCAAATTCTTTTATTTTATTAAGTGAATACTAAAAGCTCTTTATTATAAAGGTTTATTCACATAAATACCAAAATTTCATATTTTAAATTCTGGGATTTACATACATGAGACCTTTTTTCCTTTTCCGTGGGATTAAAGTGACATAAAGATCATGTCTTTAAAGCAGTTTTTCAAAGGTTATGATTATGAAATGAAACCCATTTCATTTATGCTATATGGGTTATTATGAAATTTTTGATGATGGTATTTGTGGCTCACAGTATAACAAAGGAAAATTTAAGGTTGTGCCCTAATATCTCTCCAATGCATTGGGTAAATACTTAATCTCTAGAGATGACCATTTTTAATGACGCCTTGGTGAATAACCTTGGTAATTTTTAATGACACCGTGGGGATGGACCTTGGTGAAACAGAAATGACTGTATATGTTAAATGTTGTAGCCACATATTCAAGTTATGAAACACGTTATTTTTATTATGATATGCCTCATGAACTCTTTCTCATGCCTTAATGTTATTTTTCATGACTTTTGATGTATCTCAAGTTCTCATGTAAAATGTTTCCCTTGATTCCCTTACTAGGAATTCTGCTCACCATTTCCATTGATGTATGCTCCCAGATTATGAGATGTTGTAATGAACATAGTATGAACAAATGAATAAGCCTTTCATGTTTTTAAGAACAATGTTTTTGTATTTTTCATGTATTAAGTTCCCCGTTTGCAAGACACTAAACCTTAATGATCCTCGGGTTTGTTTAATGTAATGAATGTTTATGTGATAAAAATGAGGGATGCTATAGTTGGTATCAAATTACGGTTTAGTTATTTGTGTAAATTAAGATATTAAAACTTTAGGAAGAAACCTATAGAAATTTTTAGATATAGGAAATATTCCTGGTATTTTGGTGAGTATTGAGTAAGGGGTTACCAAGAAAATAAATCTCTGTCTAGATATGAGCAGGTAGAGGTGGCTCTGGCACAGATGTACATAGGGGTAAAACCCGAAAAAACTTCTTTGAGATAGACTCGAACGGGAACTAGTACACGACAACGGGCCTTGCTGCACTCTTTGTAACAACCCGAGATTTTATGAAAAATATTCTTTTAATTTTATTAATGTCTTGTGTTGTACGCTGGACCAAAAGGAGCTTACACAATACGCATCCTTGACTTGCCTTGCATTACACGCAATCACAACTTTCCTCGATAGCGTGTGTAGTACGCAATACTGAGTTTCACGAAACAACGATATGCTATTAAAATATTATTAAAACTAGCCGTTATGAATAGTAATAACCACTTTTTAAATTTTATAAATTTTAGCACTCAAAATGGACTTCATTTTTGGATTTGGAGTATCGAATTTAGCCTAAGGTGAAATTTTGGTACTTTTCGGATAACTTTCATATTCTAATGAATAGTGAAAATTACTAAATTATAATTAAAAACAACTTTTTTAATCGAAAGAATTAATAGTGATAAATTATTAATTTGAGTGGTTTTAAAGTATATTTAGAATATATTTTTACAATTTAATACAATGTTGGTCATTGGTTGTAATTTCACATTTAAACCAGACATAATCAAGTATCAATCTTTTGATAGATTTTGTTTCTTAAAAAAACACGCTATTTGTTTTAACAGCGGGATTTAATTATAAAATTAATTAATGCAACTTCTATGTTATTAATTTGGTAAAATAGACTTCATTTTTGAATTCGGAATATGAAATATAGCTTAGGATGAAATTTTGGCATTTTTCTGAAAACTTTCAATTTTTGATGAATAGTGAAACCACTAAGTGGTAGGTTAAAAACGGAATTTTGCATAAAACTTAATTTTACCGCTTCTGTGAATGGAATTTCGAAAATCCGAGAGACACGGTTAATATCAAGGACTAAAATGTGGTTCAATGAGATGAAAATAATTTTTTGGTGAATAGTAACTTTTTACTTTTTTTACCGCGGTTAATAGTAAATAGGGTAACTAAGGGTAAATATGATATTAATATTACCCTAACACATGTCCTAATTCTATTGGACAAGTGTAATTCGACCAAAAACAAACTTAGGAATAAAATATGACCATTTAGGCCCACTTGGAGTAGATTAGGACATTTATTATTAATTTATTTAAAGATGGGTTAAAATAGTTAAAATCAAAGTTTAATAAGTAAATCATTTTTAATATGGGGTTATACATAAGATAAATTCGATTGTAAATATTCATTAGAAAGATAAAAAGATTTCCTACATGATGGTATTTTATTTGTAATTTTTAGAAATCAAATAATTTAATTTATTTATGACACAAAGATGATGCAGTAATTATCTTATTAATGAAATATTGACATAATTGATAATATAAATACCAAAATAAATGTAATTTAAGACTTTTTATGAATTCCACTAATTTCTAGGTTACTATGATATATTAGTGTTGCTTTAATCAACTTGGTTCGAACATATAATTCTGTTATGACTTTCACAAAAATCATATATCAAATAGTGTCAAAATTGACACAAAATAGTTTTTAAATCAAATATTATATTATTAATTGTTATTTTATTCCTAAAAATCTAAGGTTCGGCCAAATGACTTAGATAAGGATATATATATTAATAATAAACAATTTGGGGTTCTTTTGGCATGTTATAGTAAGTTTATTAACCATATAGTGAAAGAAAACAAAAAGACATGGTAAAAGTTAAATTATTTAACTTAGAGTTAAATCTAATTGATAAGGTTAAAATAATACCCTAAACTTGTCTAAATCTTATTTGTTGATAGGTTTTAGACCCATCCCCACCTTAACTTCGAAATAAGACCCTTTGGAGCCATTATAAACCGATTTTGACTTTAATATAAAATAATATTTTGAGATATTCCTAAGGTGCCCCTATCCTCCCTTATAAAAGGGCACCTCCTCCCCCTCCTCCTCACACCAATTTGAGAACTCAAGATCGGCCAACCCCTGCCATTTTCCCTTCTCCACTTCCCTAGAAACATCCTATAGGTTCTGGTCTTCCTCAAAGACCAATTTTAGTGCCCTAAGAGGAGGTCTCAAAGAGGCGCTTCAAAGAAGAGGTAATTACCGTTACCAATTCTTTCATCTTTATTTCTTCTTCCACTTCTTCTTATTAGGTTGTTTCATTATGAAGTAATAACATCAGTATTACTCATATACTTATATGTTATTATAAGTATGAAACAACCCTGTTTCACAATCTATCCATCCTACGGAAAAAGAAATCACCGCGCGTGCGTACGTACGGAATACCGTCTCCACGCCGTGGTGTATTCTATTTTCCACCATCACCTTACAAGGATGGGTATAATGGTGTAATGAGTAACTATATATGATTATTATGAAGTAATATTAATAATGAAATAATATATATATATATACTCCAATACAATTCCACGATCATAGGAACGATATCATCACTCGTGCGTACGTACGAAATACCGTCTCCACGATGTGATGCGACTCGTTCTACATGATCTTCATTTCATAATGATTATATAAATGAATTGAATGAATAAATATGATATATGTTACACTAATATCATTTTGGATATAAGGAATCTATAACCTTAAAAGAAGAATAAGAATGTATTCGGCAAAACACGCATAAGAACAAAAAGGCAATAAAGACCCGAGTAACAAGTAACCATGAAATATTACTATCAAGAAGCTAAGAATATGAACATATATGATATCATATCAATATGTATGATTCTGGAATAAGTCAATAACATTATTTAAACCATTATACAGGAGCTTCAGACACGTACAAAGCAAATTGGACGTAAGGTAAGGGAAATATCACAATCTCATTTTTATCCGAGATTGTTTATTCGTAAGTATTTACTAGGGTGTATTTTATCATCCACATCCATGTTTCATCAATATGTAATATTATTTCCATCCACCTACAATTTTTTAAATCCATTTTTACCCTTCGGTGAGTTTTTAGTAAAGAATATGAAAGGAATCTTTTGTCGCTTTTTCGTACGAGGTGATTTTTTTTGACTTTTCCGACAAAAGTACGAAGAATGTTTTTTTTAACGTATACGACATGAATGGATTTTTAAAACATTATTTCCAAGAATCTTACTTTACAAGTTTTCAAGTTTATTTTTAATCAAATTCTTTTAGTTTAAAGTTTTATGACATGTTAAGAAAGGAAAAATGTTTTTAAAGAAGAAATGATATTTTCCTCAAGAATTCATTTCAAGTGTTTTTTTTAAACTATTTTCCCATCTAAGATGACGTTATTTGATATGTATGTTTCAAGTAAAATGTCTCTATGATTTAAATGGTTTCAGTTTTCTTATGATGAAATGATATCAATTGTTTATGGATTATGATGGCATGATGTTTAAGAATCCCATTTTATTACATGGGTTATGAAATGATGTATGATTTATGATTTTGTGGCACACATAAGAATGGCATCATTATGAGATGGGTCGGACCTATATCTCCCTCCAATGCATTGGGTAATGATTTTATATCTCATGAGATAGACATGGCTGGAATGGTAGGTTATACCGGTTCAGTGAAACCGGACTGAAACGAGGGTTACTCGATTCAGAAAGGGACTTTGTCCACTAAGATAGTCTTGGCAATGAGTCTTGACTAACAAGAAATGATTCTCTATGATTATGTGTGAATGCCACAAAGTTTCATGTTTTATGTTATGATTATTGTGATTACATTTCACTGCCATGATTTACCCCATGTTATGAAATTATGATCTCTTTTGCAGGTTAAGATTTCCAAAAGTTATGTGCTTATGTATATGATGTGATTGATATTTATTTTGTTTACCCTTACTGAGCATTTGAGCTCACCCTTTTATGTTTTCTTTTCCCCAGGATATAAAGAAAGGTTTTAGGTATAAAAAAAAGAAGATCTTTAAGGGAGATGTTGAAGATCTTTCACCACGATTAGAAGGCTACGTTCCGAGTTTCCAAAGACACTAATCTATTACGATCCTTGTGTGTGTGTTTTTGTTATGTACTAAGTATTCTGCAAAAGTAATGTAATGTCCATGTACGTCAGGCTTCGGGTCTCTACAGTTGGTATCAGAGGAAAGGTTTAGTCAACCTTTGGAAACTAGGATGCGAGAACTTTAGTGAGATCCCTAGAGATATTTCTAAGGTATGTCTAGGGATGTCTCTAAGGTTAAGTATACGTATAGGTTATAGTCCTAGAATTTCGCTAACGATCTTAGAATTTAACCTAAGATGTTAGATATTGAAGTTACTCCCCCTTTATTATGTCGTTTTCCCTAGCATGATTTTTGCCTCTCACACTATTCTTTTTGGGTTTTAGAAAATGGCTGGAGACAAGATGATTCACAATAATGGAGGATATGATGGACAATGGAATGATATTCTTCATAATGAAATGGGATTTGGAAGTCCAAACATCATTATTATGCCGAATCAGCAATCTCATAATATGATCAATAAAGTAAAATTTGGTAAGTTTCCTGACTCGGCTAATAAGAGAAAGATGGAGTTTCATGATGATCATAGAGGAAAGAAAGTTCAATTTCCCCTATGTAAATCATGTGGGAAGAGGCATCAAGGAGAATGTTTCAAAGGAACTAGAAGATGCTTTGGGTGTGGAAAAGAAGGACACAAAGCAAGTAAGTGCAAAGGAAAAGGTTCAATTAACACCATGGATGAGGATAATGGTATTTCTACGACATCAACAATGGTTAAATGCTTTAAATGTGGAATGTACGGTCATTATGAAAACCAATGCCCTAAGGGAAAGTCTCATGAAGAGAATCAGTATGGTCGTATGGGAAGTATTTATGTTGACGATGATGAAGAAACTACAAATGATATGTGAGATGAAAGAAATGTTGAAGCTCGGTCAATGGTCTAAGAATGTAGTGGAATGATTACATGTTTATCATGTGTAATGTTGTATAAGTAATCTCATGGAATAATGGACATCTAAGGATTGTTACACTGTTGTCTTTCCTTAAGTGTATGATGAATGGTACCAGTAACCATGAAAGGTTATTCATATACTTTTGGAAAGTAGATGATAAGTGCATAATGAAAGGATAAGAAGACAATGAGATGTTTGATTGTATTCATGAGCTCATGATTGATATAAGGACTAAGTGATATCATGGTTTGAGTATATAGAATTTTGAGGATTTTGGTATGTGGAAGGTGTTAACTTTTAACTGCATTCATGTTTTCACTAAGTTATTCAAAAGAATACATGATTAAGGACTTTGAATGTTTGGAATGTGACCAACAAAACATATCTTATGATATATGGGGATCAACGATGGTATTAAATCTCTGGTAATTGTTTTCACTTTGTTATGAGAGTGGACTGTAGTATTATGGATAAACCTAAGGATTGGAATGAATTATGTTGGACATAAGTTAGTATTGTTTGTTTTTTGATATTATTTATGTGATGTTATAGTAATGTAGTTTTAGAAAAAGGACAACCTGCAGGACGGGAGACATCCCATCGCGTCGGACAAGGCTGCGGGAATCGAACCCACAACCGAAGTGCGACCGGCCTTTATCGCCTACCACTGGCCTACAGGAAGTCCCTGTTTAGTAGAAACTAGTTTTATTATATTAAGCAGTATGATATATGAAGTATAAGTCAATTTTAGGAACCATATATGATTAATCTCACTATAGAATGACTTATGTATATTTAATAACTTTTTCTAACCTTTTGTTTGAGACAGATGGAATGACCCGTCATTCTATCACATGATCTGCTAACACTTCACGAATAACAAATTCAACTTCATTTATTTAAGAGATGAAGTGAAAATTGTTCAAGGCAGGAACAACAGTGAGATTGTACCAAAATAAAGAAAGTATTTATTCTAATTCAAATTTTTAACTTTAGGGAAATGATCTTGAAAACCAAAAATGTTGTCCTTGTGATCTTATACCTGATGAATCAAGAGGTACCTTAGATCGTCACAAATTTATGGCTTTGTGATTGCTGGATTTTCCATAGCCATGTTCTCTACCACTCTCTATCAGAACATGATGGTTAGATTTCTCTTCCATACCCATATTTTCACCTATGTGGAAACCAAGTGATTAGTTTATTTGGGTAACCGTTACGTTTCATACTTTTGTTTTTAAAGATTGGTTTTGATATTCCTTTTTACGATGTGGGTTTCTATTAAAGAAACTTTCGAATAGTAAACCATTTATAACCCCGACGAATTTCGAGGGAGAAATTCATTTTAAGGGGGGTAGAATGTAACAACCCGAGATTTTATGAAAAATATTCTTTTAATTTTATTAATGTCTTGTGTTGTACGCTGCACCAAAAGGAGCTTACACAATACGCATCCTTGACTTGCCTTGCATTACACGCAATCACAACCTTCCTCGATAGCGTGTGTAGTACGCAATACTGAGTTTCACGAAACAACGATATGGTATTAAAATATTATTAAAACTAGCCGTTATGAATAGTAATAACCACTTTTTAAATTTTATAAATTTTATCTCTCAAAATGGACTTCATTTTTGGATTCGGAGTATCGAATTTAGCCTAAGGTGAAATTTTGGTACTTTTCGGATAACTTTCATATTCTAATGAATAGTGAAAATTACTAAATTATAATTAAAAACAACTTTTTTAATCGAAATAATTAATAGTGATAAATTATTAATTTGAGTGGTTTTAAAGTATATTTATAATATATTTTTACAATTTAATACAATGTTGGTCATTGGTTGTAATTTCACATTTAAACCAGACATAATCAAGTGTCAATCTTTTGATAGATTTTGTTTCTTAAAAAAACACGCTATTTGTTTTAACAGCGGGATTTAATTATAAAATTAATTAATGCAACTTTTATGTTATGAATTTGGTAAAATAGACTTCATTTTTGAATTCGGAATATGAAATATAGCTTAGGATGAAATTTTGGCATTTTTCTGAAAACTTTCAATTTTTGATGAATAGTGAAACCACTAAGTGGTAGGTTAAAAACCGAATTTTGCATAAAACTTAATTTTACCGCTTCTGTGAATGGAATTTCGAAAATCCGAGAGGCATGGTTAATATCAAGGACTAAAATGTGGTTCAATGAGATGAAAATAATTTTTTGGTGAATAGTAACTTTTTACTTTTATTACCGTGGTTAATAGTAAATAGGGTAACTAAGGGTAAATATGATATTAATATTACCCTAAAACATGTCCTAATTCTATTGGACAAGTGTAATTCGACCAAAAACAAACTTAGGAATAAAATATGACCATTTAGGCCCACTTGGATTAGATTAGGACATTTATTATTAATTTATTTAAAGAAGGGTTAAAATAGTTAAAATCAAAGTTTAATAAGTAAATAATTTTTAATATGGGGTTATACATAAGATAAATTCGATTGTAAATATTCATTAGAAAGCTAACAATATTTCCTACATGATGGTATTTTATTTGTAATTTTTGGACATAAAATAATTTAATTTATTTATGACACAACGATGATGCAGTAATTATCTTATTAATGAAATATTGACATAATTGATGTTATAAACACCAAAATAAATGTAATTTGAGTTTTTTATGAATTCCACTAATTTTATCGGTTACTATGATATATTAGTGTTGATTTAATCAACTTTGTTCGAACATATAATTCTGTTATGACTTTCACAAAAATCATATATCAAATAGTGTCAAAATTGACAGAAAATAGTTTTTAAATCAAATATTATATTATTAATTGTTATTTTATTCCTAAAGATCTAAGGTTCGGCCAAATGACTTATATAAGGATATATATATTAATAATAAACAATTTGGGGTTCGTTTGGCATGTTATATTAAGTTTATTAACCATATAGTGAAAGAAAACAAAAAGACATGGTAAAAGTTAAATTATTTAACTTAGAGTTAAATCTAATTGATAAGGTTAAAATAATACCCTAAACTTGTCTAAATCTTATTGGTTGATAGGATTTCGACCCATCCCCACCTTAGATTCTAAATAAGACCCTTTTGAGCCATTATAAACCGATTTTGACTTTAATATAAAATAATACTTTGAGATATTCCTAAGGTGCCCCTCTCCTCCCTTATAAAAGGGCACCTCCTCCCCCTCCTCCTCACACCAATTTGAGCACTCAAGCTCGGCCAACCCCGGCCATTTTCCCTTCTCCACTTCCCTAGAAACATCCTAGAGGTTCTGGTCTTCCTCAAAGACCAATTTTAGTGCCCTAAGTGGAGGTCTCAAAGAGGCGCTTCAAAGAAGAGGTAATTACCGTTACCAATTCTTTCATCTTTATTTCTTCTTCCACTTCTTCTTATTAGGTTGTTTCATTATGAAGTAATAACATCAGTATTACTCATAAAATTATATGTTATTATAAGTATGAAACAACCCTATTTCACAATCTATCCATCCTATGGAAAAAGAAATCACCGCGCGTGCGTACGTACGGAATACCGTCTCCACGCCGTGGTGTAATCTATTTTCCACCATCACCTTACAAGGACGGGTATAATGGTGTAATGAGTAACTATATATGATTATTATGAAGTAATATTAATAATGAAATAATATATATATATATACTCCAATACAATTCCACGATCATAGGAACGATATCATCACTCTTGCATACGTACGGAATACCGTCTCCACGATGTGATGCGACTCGTTCTACATGATCTTCATTTCATAATGATTATATAAATGAATTGAATGAATAAATATGATATATGTTACACTAATAACATTCTGGATATAAGGAATCTATAACCTTAAAAGAAGAATAAGAATGTATTCGGCAAAACACGCATAAGAACAAAAAGGCAATAAAGACCCGAGTAACAAGTAACCATGAAATATTACTATCAAGAAGCTAAGAATATGAACATATATGATATCATATCAATATGTATGATTCTGGAATAAGTCAATAACATTATTTAAACCATTATACAGGAGCTTCGGACACGTACAAAGCAAATTGGACTTAAGGTAAGGGAAATATCACAATCTCATTTTTATCCGAGATTGTTTATTCGTAAGTATTTACTGGGGTGTATTTTATCATCCACATCAATGTTTCATCAATATGTAATATTATTTCCATCCACCTACAATTGTTTAAATCCATTTTTACCCTTCGGTGAGTTTTTAGTAAAGAATATGAAAGGAATCTTTTGTCGCTTTTTCGTACGAGGTGATTTTTTTTGACTTTTCCGACAAAAGTACGAAGAATGTTTTTTTAACGTCTACGACATGAATGGATTTTTAAAACATTATTTCCAAGAATCTTACTTTACAAGTTTTCAAGTTTATTTTTAATCAACTTCTTTTAGTTTAAAGTTTTATGACATGTTAAGAAAGGAAAAATGTTTTTAAAGAAGAAAGGATATTTTCCTCAAGAATTCATTTTAAGTGTTTTTTTAACACTATTTTTCCATCTAAGATGACGTTATTTGATATGTATGTTTCAAGTAAAATTTCTCTATGATTTAAATGGTTTCAGTTTTCTTATGATGAAATGATATCAATTGTTTATGGATTATGATGGCATGATGTTTAAGAATCCCATTTTATTACATGGGTTATGAAATGATGTATGATTTATGATTTTGTGGCACACATAAGAATGGTATCATTATGAGATGGGTGGGACCTATATCTCCCTCCAATGCATTGGGTAATGATTTTATATCTCATGAGATAGACATGGCTGGAATGGTAGGTTATACCGGTTCAGTGAAACATGACTGAAACGAGGGTTACTCGATTCAGAAAGGGACTTTGTCCACTAAGATAGTCTTGGCAATGAGTCCTGACTAACAAGAAATGATTCTCTATGATTATGTGTGAATGCCACAAAGTTTCATGTTTTATGTTATGATTATTGTGATTACATTTCACTGCCATGATTTACCCCATGTTATGAAATTATGATCTCTTTTGCAGGTTAAGATTTCCAAAAGATATGTGCTTATGTATATGATGTGATTGATATTTCTTTTGTTTACCCTTACTGAGCATTTGAGCTCACCCTTTTATGTTTTCTTTTCCCCAGGATATAAAGAAAGGTTTTAGGTATAAAAAAAAGAAGATCTTTATGGGAGATGTTGAAGATCCTTCACCACGATTAGAAGACTACGTTCCGAGTTTCCAAAGACACTAAACTATTACGATCCTTGTGTGTGTGTTTTTGTTTTGTACTAAGTATTCCGCAAAAGTAATGTAATGTCCATGTACGTCAGGCTTCGGGTCTCTACACTCTTTGTTATGACACTCCCGGGGGATATTCTTTGGTAAATTCAAAAGCTTAGTATCAACCATTATTAAAGGAACAAAGATAAAATAAAATAAAGATTCAAATAAGAATATATGATCATGGATAACCTATATTGGAACCTAGGGGATCACATGTTAGTGTATACTTTCCTTCTACAAGTTTATCCATCTATGCTTAAAGTTTCCTTTTAATGATTATTGGATACGTGTTTAAGCCCCTAATTATACTTTCTTTTTTTAGTTAATGGCGGGAAATGGAAGAACATGTCCCAACAACCAAGGTGATAGGAAATGTGATGATTTCCCAATTATTGTGATAGAGATGATGAGAGATCAAGTTGAACATATAGTGATTATTCCAAACCAGCTATCAAAAATCACAATTAATAATTGGTAGCTAGTTGAATGCCCAAATTAATCAAGGAAGAAGAAGACAAAGTCTCAAGGATGTTCATCTGATAAAGTTGATAAGGGAAAGAAGACCCAATTTCTTTTTTGAAAAAAGTGTGGGACAAAGAACTAAGGAGAATGTCACAAAAGAACTGAGATATGTTTTAAGTGTGGGAAGATAGGGCATAAAGTAGCCAATTGCTTTAAAAAAATGGATAATGAGATGAATGGAGATAAGGTTCAATCTAATGTACCTTATACTATTAAATGTGGTAAATGTGGAGAAGTTGTACATTATCCAAGGCAATGATCTCTTGGAAGGGATGAGAAGCATGATGAGCATAAACAAACTTCAAGGACACGAGAACAATGCAAAGATGGATCATGATGACTAAAGTACATGCAACTTCTTCACAATAATTGTCTATGTCTTGTTGTATTTTAGTTCATGCTCCATGAGCATATATTTAATGTTTTCTAAGAATATCGAGTCAGTACCTAAGATGGTTTCATATCATTAATGAAAACATCTACTGTTATGTACCACATGTTGATGTAGTGAAGCTGTTCTTCTTAAAAAAAGGTGATTAGGGGATTAAAATATTATTATTATTTTGGAAGTCGTTCACTATTTTGGGAACCCTATATGATCAAGGTAAATAGATTACTATGGTATTTTCTTTGAGGAGTAAAGTTATATTTATATTTTGAAGAATCGATGAATTTGAGGTGAACTTATTCTAATATAGGTCACATATGGAAATTATTAACATATCATGGGGGAAATATGTTTAGGTTAGCTACTTTTATTATAAGATGTTAGGAGTGGTTGACGTTGTTTGTAGATGAATGATGAAGTTTATTTTGGAAGACTATGTTATCAAATCCTTCTTGTATTTGGGTTTCAATCTTAGTTTGGTTTATTTTGAGGAATTTTAAGGACAATTATTTATGGAATGGTCTATGATGAACTTTGGGTAGTACCATGGAATTTTGAAGATTTAAATAAGTTTCCCTTACTATGGGATTCATTGTTTTTGAAGAGTTGTTTTATCTTACCCTTTCAATTTTTGGGATAATGTTTAAAGATAGAATAAATAGATAGTTACTCTTCTGTGGATTATGTGATTCTCTATAAGATGATTCTTGTGGTTTTGATGAGACCAAGTGTTTTTTAATGCTCATCGTTTGGAGAGAAGATTAGTTTTGGTAGAAACTTATTAAAGGATTAGACTCTACATGAACGTAAATATATTTCATTGTGTTTTTATTCTATGTAGTAAATGAATTCCTCAAAACTATGAAAAGGAACGTAAAACAAAAATGTGGTCTTATAACGTTTCCATAGGGGAAATCAAATACCCTTTAACCCATCATAAGTTTGTGATTTTCTTTTTGTTAACTTTCTCTTCATCATGTTTTCTATCACTCTCCCTCAAATCGTGACCATTTGTTTCATCTTCCATTCCCATCTTTTCCTACATGGAATCCTAGTATGGGTTAACTCAGGTGGCCTTTGTACTTATTTTTCTTTCTTTTAATGTAATAGTGTTACTGACTCTTTTTCTGATGTGGGACTTTCAATGAAATTTACAAGCCCAATTTTATTAAAAAAATTGCTAGGACGGAATTTCTTAAGGGGGAAGAATGTAACGACCTGAAATTTAGAATAAATCTTATTTCATAATTTTGTGTGTTATTTTATTTTATACTCAACAAAACCGTTTCATTTTATAACATGAGTATAATTAAAATGAGAATGTTGGGTTTTGACTTTTATATGACTGTTAGTCAGTATGACCATTGGAAACTAAATGTTGCAATTATTGTCTCTAAATACAAATGATCTTGGTAAATTAATATAGAAATAAGATTTGATGGCCTCATCCAGTAGTCTAGGGCCAATCGAAGCCCATCTAATAGAACTTGGGAAGGAGGTAGCACCAGTGGGCTTTGCTTTGGACCAATCCCAAGACGAACTTCATCGTGTAAAGCTAGAACGAAATCGCCTTCACGAGAAGTTCAAACGGATAGATTTTACTACTCGTGCAATGTTGGCCGAGCCTCCCTCAGATTCGCTCACCTTAGCACACATTACACTTAGGTCTTATGCTGGGGTTATAAGGGGCTATGTAAGGAGACCGTAACTGCTTTATGTAATCCATTGAGATAAATAAAATTGTGTTTTATTCTTATGGTGAAGTTTGTAAATTTTCAAACATCCAGATAAATGTATCAGGTATATTATTTATGAATTTGAAAAAAAAGATATTTTAAAATATTTTTGTAAACCATAAATAATTAATGATGTGTAATGATTTAAAAAAATGGTCTTCTGCAAATGTGTTCAGTAAGAAATTTAGAGTCTAATAAGATCAACTTTATTTTTGATGAATAGTAAATAATGAATAGTAATTTTACCCTTAGGATTAGTAATGTGACCAAATGGATTAGTAATCGCACTTAAAGAAAATATTTATATAATCTAGGCACCTTGATTAAGTAATGTGATTCAATAAAATAGGTAAATAACTGTTTCAAAAATTATTAGTCAAGTATTAGTTTTTTCAAGTGAATAGTTTTTTTAATTAAAAATTAAATTAAAAATATTCAGAAAATTATTTTTATAAAATTGACTTTATTTTTGAACTTAGAGCATCGATATTATGTTAATGTAATTTTTGGGTATTTTTCTGAAAAAAATGATTTTTTAGTGAATAGTGTATTTATTTAAAAAATAAATTAAAAATATTTAAAAAATTATTTTTATAAAATGGAGTTCATTTTTGAAATCAGAGCATAGATATTTGGTTAAGGTGAAATTTTGGAATTTTTATGAGAAAGTTGAATTTTCAGTGAATAGTGAAAATACAGTTCTTAAGTTACGGGTGTTTAATGACATCATTAAATGATGTATTAAGTATGTAATCAATATGGTCGAATTTTGAATATTAATATAAGTTATGAGGTTTCCCAAGTGGCCAATACGATGGGCAAATACAATGGAAAAATACTATGGGCAAGCCAATGGTTTTTCCAATACCACCAATGAGGTGTCCCTTGGCCATTAATGCCTTGTCCTCTCACTTTCCCTATAAATACCCACCCTTTCCTCCTCTAGTTTTCACTCCCAAATCTCCCCCAACTAATCTCGGGTCTTATAACCTCCCAAAGAGTCCTCCCAGGGTGCCCCCAATCCCTGAAGGTCCCAGCCTTTGAGTTTTAAGAGTTACATTTTAAGGTAAGGGTTCCTACCTCTCTCTTTCTCTTCAAATACTCTCTTTTAAGTCATTTCTTTTATAATCCATGTTCGTATGTTGGATTATGTTCTATTATATTCCTCTTACTTCACTTTTAATGTTAATATGGTGAGATATCCCCTCTTACTCTCATCATTTCATTTTATGAATGTTTATGTGGCGCCGTTAGGGTGTCGAAATTTTTTTAACTGATTCTTTCACCTTTCTCATTTTCAAGTTCTATTTTCTTGTCAAGTCTTTCACATTCCTATTTATTATGTTGCGGTATGATCTATATATATATCATACTGATCTTTTATGTTCATATTATTAGAGACCCTATTTGATCTCGTCAATTCATTTTTTTTGTTTAAGTGACGCCGTTAGGCTGCCAAATATTTATGAGATTCTTTCACCCTTCTCATTTTCAAGTTCTATTTTCTTATCAGGTCATTCATATTACTTTTTATTATGTTGGGGTATGATATCTATATCTATCATACTGATATTTTATGTTCATATGATGATAGACCCAATTTGATCTTGTCAATTCATTTTTTTATGTTTAATTGACGCTGTTAGGCTGCCGAATTTTCATAAGAGAAATCTTATTTTTGTCTTCCTTTCATGTACTTCATTTAATATGGTATATCTTTAAAATTTCATTACCATGTACTCAAATTCATTATATTCTGTCTATATAATATTTTATGGATCATTTATGATTGGGATACCCATGTCCCCTCTCTTTTCAATGTTTTCTAAAACCCTACAACATAGTCGTTATGCTGCGGAATTTCCATCTCAAAATGTCTCTCTATTTTTCTCAAATTCTTTTATTTTATTAAGTGAATACTCAAAGATAATTCTTATAAAGGGTTATTCAGATATATACCAAAATGTCCTATTTCAAATTCTGGGATTTACATACATGAGACCCTCTTTCCTTTTTCGTGGTTTTAAAGTGACATAAAGATCAGGTCTTTAAAGCAGTTTTTAAAACGTTATGATTATGAAATAAAACCCATTTCTTTTATTCTATATGGGTTATTATGAAATGTTGGATGATGATATGTGTGGATCACATGATTAAAATGGAAAATTTATGGGTGCGCCTTGATAGCACTCCAATGAATTTGGTAAAGACTTAATCTCTAGAGATGACCATTTTAAACGATGCCTTGGTTAATAACCTTGGTAATTTTTAATGACACATTGGGGATGAGCCTTGGTGAAACAGAAATTATTGTCTTTGTTAAATGTTGTATCCACATCTTCAAGATATGAAACACATTATTTTTATTTTGATATGCCGCATGAACTCTTTCTCATGCCTTAAATTTATTTTTCACGACTTTTGATGTATCTCAAGTTCTCATGTAAAATGTTTCCCTTGTTTCCCTTACTAGACATTCTGCTCACCCTTTCCTTTGATGTATTCTCCCAGGTTATGAGATGATGTAATGAACATAATATGAACAAATGAATAAGCCTTTCATGTGTTTAAGAATAATGTTTTTGTCGTTGTCATGTATTGAGTTCCTAGTTTCCAAGACACTAGACCTTAAAATCCTCGGTTTTGTATAATGTAATGAATGTTTATGTGATAAAAAGGTGGGATGCTATAAACATAATGATCAAATTCAAGCTCTAACTCTTGAAGATTTCTTCACTACAACATTTGATGAATGGGAATCGCCCCACAAAAATAAATAATCATTGTAATAAGAGATAATATTTTGATATTTAAACATTATACTATTTTCAAACCCCTTCTCTGTTGATGAATATGACTCAAAATATGAGTTTCTTCGGAAAAAAATATGAATGGGAGGTTTCGTGCATTGAAATTAATGATATAGGGACTACACAGATATGGTTGGAACCAATATTACAATCATATATAGATGTAGAATATATATGAAGTTGGGATCCATGTGAAAGAATTATAGTATGCTCAAAAGAGGAATGGACGCCTCCCATAACTCTCCAGCGGTAATCCACACCCAATTTTCTTATATGATTGTCTAGAGGGGGTTTGAATATCTGATCATACAATGAAACTGGGAATTCCATAACTACTTGCACCTCAAGAAGAATATACTCCCTCAAACTCCACACAAGCACTAATCCCATCTTCCTCAAATACCTTTACTCTTGTGCCACATATCCCAGAGAAAACCCATATCTAGAGAACCAACATATGGCACAAAAGTAAGACATTATAAATTATCTAGAGGTGGTCCCAACCATGATATCAATCCTAGATTCATTACATATTTCAAAAAAACTCGAGGAGGGACTTTTTGAATCCCTCTAGATCCCACAGGTTTTCGAGATAGAATGCACTACAACCAATGACTTTTGAGTGGAAACTATGTTAGCATAATTCCATATCACACACCCATTCACTCACTATAATTTAGAGGAGGTCATATATGAAAACATTAATCCCCTATATGTTTGAAGAAGACTCAATAATGTTGATCTCTAATGGAGTCAGATTGATAATGGTTCTAGGAAAATCCACATCTTGGTTTGCACCATCTGGCATTTGGGATATAGTGAAAGGGATCAATCTCCCACAAAGATGACCATTTACGGGTATGATATGCTTGATAAAAGACCCATTGGGAATATAAATCCCAAATCTCAGATCATGGATCTCACATCTAACTCAGACTTTATGGTTATCCATCAAGAAACTATATACAATGTTATACTTGATAGGTGAGGGTTCCATAGCCCAATGATGGTACCTTCAACATTCCATCAATGTTTGAAGTACCCCAATTGATTGATAAGTAAGAATACTTCATGGTGAAAACACCCCCTTCAAAACTTACCAAGCCATATATGTTGATGCATATTTCTGTTAAAATTGTATAATTAACCAGTAGCAGATGATGACATACATGTTGGATCCACCAATTGTATGGGGACTACAGGTGTGAATCCCATTAGTATGGGAAAAAGTGACTAAATCTAGTATATATGATAAGCTTGACCCCATTGTTCCAATCCCCATTTTTTCTCTGTGATAGTTTAAAAACATTCATCTTCATCATCTCATTACAATGACATAGGTAGTAAGGGATGATAATTTCTCTTCAGATGGCCTTTCTAACCCTGATAGTGACACATATTCCCCCAGATTTCAAACTTCATCTGGAAATGTCTCCATAGAATGAAGTATGGAATAATATAAGGATGAACTTAGGTATTCCCCAACATTATTTGAAGAAGTTGTCTCCACTACCATCACTAATATTGATAAGATAAATTTAAGAATATAAGAAGAATCACGTCCTACACTTATTGGTTCCTCCATGCCCCTTGAAGAGGATGAGATGTAGATTTATTTTATGAGGCATCACTGATATGTGTTCACTTGGAATTACAGAAATTTGACCAGACTAAATCTATATGTGGCTATGTACCATCTCAGACTATATAATGAGCATTGAGGCTTCAAGAAGGTACCTGGAAGGATGAACCCCTCTCTTTCAACCAACATAGTGGTATAAGTTAAAAATTTAATTAAAGATAACTTTTTCCAAAAAGTGAAATACCCAATATGGATTTCCAATATCATTCATTTCAAGAAAAATAATGGTTAGATTAGTGACTACATCAATTTTAGAGAACTTAATCAGAATTTAACTAAATAAGGTTTCCTATTTATGATCACATAACTATTAATTGATGAAAATGCTGGAATCCAATCCCTTTCATTCATGGAATGGTATTTAGGGTATAATCATATAAAGACAGCCCATAAGGAAGAAGAATGCACTACCTATAGAGTGCCATAGGTACCTTCTTCTATCATGTCATACCTTTTGGGATAATTAATATCGGCGCTACGTAACAAAATTACATACATCATATAATTATTCCATTCATGGGAATGATAGAATAGAATTATGATGACAACCTATTGGTCAAATCCTGATAGTAATGTGTTTAGTTCAGGGACCTTCAAATAGTCTTTAACATGCTCTGACAAAATAGTTTAATGATGATTCTGCTAAAATCTGTTTTCCAGGAAACATCTTGGATGTTCCTTGGCTGTGTGGTATTCCATTATAACATCTAGGTAGACCCAGATATGACTCTTACTATCTTAGAAATGTTACCCCACAAAAATTTCAATGAAATTAGGGGGAGCCATGGGAACATTTCCTACATTTGGTTATTTATATCCAACATGGCTGACAAAGATCTCTCCTTCACCAGTATGATGAGGAATGGAATTACCTATCAGTGGGATGATGACTTTCATGAAGCCTTCCAATGTCTCAAGCAGTACATAATTAATAAACTGGTCTTGATTCCTTTGGTGGAAGGGAGGTCACTCATATTATATGTGTATTAGATGGAACTCTCACAATTCACCCTCCTCACACAAAAAAATGATGTGGGGAGAAAGAATAATATCTACTACCTAACAATTCTATTTACTGAGGCACACCAATATGATGTTCAGAATTACTTACTTTCACAAATATTCATATTGAAAATTATGAGGAATTAATTATAGTACCTTGAAGTCTATATATTCTCTTATATTTATCCTCTAAAGTACTTCATTGGTCATCCTATGTTGACTAGGTGCTTGATCTAATGGGTGGTCATTTTGTAGTAACACAACATTTAGTTCGTGTCACATAAATTGGTAAAATGGAAATCCTATATGATTTGCTTGCATCACATCCTACCCCAGAGAATACACTGGTTGAAACTATGCTTCTAAATGAGGAGGTTGGATACCAAGACCTCATCGCTGGGTTGGAACCATCCTTATAGCTGCACATATCCTACCAGAATATCAAAGGGGATTCCGAGTGAGTGATAAAGAATCTTAATGGTGAATATTCCATTAAAAAGAAATTACATTATCTTATCAGTAGAAAAATCATGATAATGATTTCATAGTTCCCGTTTGATCCCACATTGCATCATGTTCCCCATTCACAAAATGCTTGCACCGACGCATTGGCTAATGCAGCCATTGTCCTAGCCGACCCTGATCAAGAGGAAGAAATATTTTGTATCAAAAATTGAATAATTGTCTATATGACCATCATTTGTGATATAGGAGAGATCAATAAAGCCAACACCACCCAATTACATGTTTAAATAGTAACCACCCCTAGATAAATGGAGTATATAATCAGTTGTCTTCAAAATAAAACTCTCCCAATAGATCGATCTAGGAGAGAACCAATTCAGCATCTTGAAATGAATTTTTTCCTTAAATAGGTACCAAATGAGAAAAAAATTCCTTTACAAGATAGTATTGGATGGAATTATCATCATTTCCATTGAAAAAATAGTGATTCTCAGAATCATTGAAGAATTCCATGCAAACTCTTATAGTTCTCATCAGTCCGGAAACAGGATCTTCCACTAAATCTGTATGCTGGTATACTTCTAGAAAACCATGATAAAAAACTTTGTAGAATATACCAATAAATGTCATATGTTCCAGATCCATGTAGAAATCATCCATCAACCCCTAAAAATTTTCATACAACTAAATATTCCAGTAAATTTTCCATTCGGGGAATGGATGTTGTGGGGACATAACCCCATTCCATAGATAGGTAGTTCAAGTACATCCATAATCCACTGACTTCTTTTCTAAATGTAATGAGGTAATACCTCTCAAGGAAGTCAAGAAAAAGAAATCTAAAAACTTTTTAATGACCTACATCATCACCCGATTTGGATTCTATAACACAATATGGATGGAAAATGGAACCATATTCTGTTCTACAATGTTGTAGAAACTATACCAAGAGTAAAATATCGAGTCTAATCACTCATCCCACTATAATGTAGTAGAAAATGGATAGTTTATGTACTTAAAAAAGACTCTATCTTATATACTACAGAATATGGTAAAAAAGGATAGAAGTACTAGATGGAAAATCTTCTACATTCTTTATGGGCCTACCATACCACAATGTGAACTACTACACAAGAAAATCCATACTCATTCGTGTATAGGGATAAGGTGATTCATTATATAGAAGTCTAACTACCTTTAATATGAATATCAATTTTTGGAAAGCCCTCAGATGAAGAGAAATTACAAAAATGGCTAGATGAGTTGGAGTGACTCAATGAGAATATGTTACATACATTTTATAAGCGTGATGTTCATCATAATCATATCGCTTGAGCCTTTAATACGAAGGTTTTAATCCATTTCTTCCTCTAAGGGAAAAAGGTTTCTATACTTAGAACCCCAATGATACCATGCAAGAGGCCTTCTAAGATGGAACCGAAATAGTAATGACCTAATATCAACATATGTTCTATAAAAATAGATCTTACACATTAGCCACAATATGTGGGTATCATGTTACACCCCCACCAATGTGAGGGATTTCAAGAAATACTTTTCATATCCTTCATCACATGGGTGTCCACATCAATGTATGTACCACCAATTCATCATGTTTATATGATGTTAAACTGTACGGTCTTTTATGGACCTCATGACCAAAATCTATAGGAAGAATTCCTAACAACATGATTTTTAACTGAATGGTATAACATGCCCTTTCAACATGACATTAAACTACATAGTTCCTAATGAACTATATAATTCATGATTCCTTCCATTTAAGGGTCCAATCACAAGAAATATTAAGATACCCATTCTTTAATTATAGTCAACACTTGTGTTGGAAGGTCATTCTCTAAGAAAAACATTTGTCTTGATTATCATTATCATGAGATATGTAGTGATGCCCGAACTTCCACCCTTTAGAATATCCACACCATTTTCCTTCTTCCATGTTGGTTCATCTTCATCATCACTGCATGATGTAAAAACCCATGTGAAATGAAGAACTATATATGGATTGATTCAAATTTCCAAAGGATATATAGTGACACCTAGATTTCCCTTATTTGGTCTAGCCACAATTCCCCTTTTCATGTTGGCTCCCATGTCCTTTTTTAATGATAATAAACTATATAGAAGTAAGTTCTTTCCATTTGACATTAAATTGAATAAAAGTACATCCTTACTACATGATGTTTAATTGAACCAAAGTATGTCCTTGTCGCATAACATTAAACTAAAAACAGAATTTCCTAGTCTTTTGAAATTAAAACTACACAAAATAATGTCTTTACCATGTGATAATAAAATAGATGGAAAATTTTCTTACATAATGATGTTAAAATACATGGAAAATTTCCCCAATAAAAGATGATAAACTTTGTAGGCCATCACCCAATATTCAACCTCTATTAAGGGACCACAAGAGACATACCCAGATCAACCATTATATGAGATGCTTCCATCATCTTTTAAAGCATCTCAACCTATTAGACACACTTCTTTCCTCAGGTGCTTTGGGTTGTCGAAAACCTTCCATTTCCCTTAGAGAGGATACTTGACTACAAGGAATCCTTTTCTTGACTATGAATGTTTGCCTATGTATTATGCATATGAACCTATGGTCATCGACCAAATGTATCACTCCGCAAAATTGAAATTTTGTTCCTTTTGAGCCTTGACGTCATTGTGGAAAAACTAATCACTTTAGTGTGATCCAACTTACACCTGGTATTATTGTCCCATATCATTATTCATGATCTAAAATCATCGATCCATGATTAAAAATATTGTCATCGCCCACTCAAAAGTATGATGGGGAACTCTTAACCATGGTTATCCTAATTTGGATCTTGGATATAAACTTCTATATTAGGTTCATGTGTGTCACGACCTTACCTGACTGCACTATAGTCAATGTTTTATGACCTTAAACAATAAACTATAATGATCCAACTTGCAATATATTAAGCTTCTAGAGAAAGAGGCAAAAAACATTTTAGGTTGCAATCCTACAAAGAAAGGCCTAAGAAAATATAATGTATTCCCATTCTAAACTATTCATATCTAGAGTTCTGGTAGAAACAATATAGAAAATAAATAAGTCATAGTATTTAGGTTCTAATATATATACCTAACAATTTCTAGTCTATTCTTGTTGTACACCCTTGTTTCGGAAAAAGATAACATAATGATTTTTCACATCTTCTCACCAAGTTAATATGTTCTCTTGCTGATGACCCATCTTTTAGGTTGTTAGAACCCTCCATGGATATTACACTTTCCAAAAATCACTCTTTATGATTTGGGGTGCCTAAAATAATAGTAAATCATCCATTGACCATTTAAAGGATACCTGGAATCAAGGACCCTTTGATTGACTATGCATGTATGCCCATGGCTCATTCATACACACCTATAGTTTTCAACCAAATGAATCTCTCTATAAAAATATAATTTCAATCCTTTTGATCCATGTCATCACTACGGTAGAACACATCCCCATAATGTGATCCTAATTAATCCAGGTATGATTATACTATACCATCCTCTTGACCTGAGATCTTTAGATCATGTCTTACAATTTTGGTACCAAACTATCTGAGTGTATTTTACAGCCTAGATGTTATATCACCATATTTAATACTTCTTATCAAGGATGAAATGTGACACTCCATTCTTATATCCATTATGTACCACACTCCATGATTCTAAACAGTAGGGAGTTTTCATGAGCATCATAACCCAGAGTTGAATTTTCCTAGGGTACCCAAACCCTTCTGATATAGCCATTCTCCCATAACCAACCTCATCATCTAGTTTTTGTTGTCTTTAAAAATCATTAATGGCCATCTGAAATTAGTGGAGATCATATTTTACTTGAATATTCTACCAAAACATAAGGGCCTTAACCCACAATCTAAAGGCATATCCTCCTTGCCAGAAATGAGCTTCAATATTTTTGATCCATAGAAACACCACGGTGGAACCTCATATATCAAAATTTTATGGGACATAACTGGCATGTCTTCCCAATCTCATTTTTATGTACTCACAATTTTTAGTTATTACTTATAGCACCCATGCTCCAACTGTCCAAGAATATGTGTTATCCATAGTATTTCTCCCTCAACTGATATTACCTTTATAAATATTTAATGGCCCTTGGAAAAGAGACACATCATCAAGGAAATTTTTATTGACTATGCATGTATTCCTATGGAACATTCATATGAACATGTGTACATCATCCAAACACATCACTCTATAAAAAAATCTTTCTAATCCTTTTGATCCCAATCCACACCATGTCCAAACCCAACACCCAATGTGTTTTGAGTCATTCATGGAATATTTAAACCATATTCCATTATCCTTGATCATTTTCAACATAAAAAACCATAAAATAAATCTATATAAGGTCTAAGCTAAAAGAACATAAACAAATGAAATTATAGGTTTGAGATAAAAGTCCTTAAAATAAAAAATATATAATGTCTGATATAAATGAACTCAAATCAATGAAATACCATGTCTGAGATAAAATAACATAAACTAAATCAATATCAAGTCCGAGATGAAAGACCATAAACTGAATAAATATCATGTTCGGGCTAAAATACCTTAAACTAAATCAATACCATGTCTGATCTAGAAGAACATAAAATAATTCCATATTAGGTCTGAGCTAAAAGACTATAAAATAAAGTGTTATCAAGTCAAAGCTAGAAGACCTTACACTAAAAATATACCAGGTATGTTCTAAAAGACCATAAACTAATGCAATATCAGGTCCATGATAAAAGGCCATAGGCTAAAGCAATATTACATCTAAGCTAGAAGTCCTTAATCTAAATAAATATCATGTCCATGCTAAGGGAACCTAAACAAAATTTATATATTGTGTGAGATAAAATACATTATACTAAAGTAAAATCATGTCTAATCTAAAATAAAATAAGCTAAAGTGATGTCATGTTTGAACTAAAAGACCTTAAAATAATCAATAAAAGGTTTGTGATAAAATAACATATACTAAAGAAATATTAGGTCTGAGCTAAAAGATCGTAAACTAAATAAATATTAGGATCAAGCTAAAACACCTTAAAGTAATGTAATATATAGTCTTATCAAGATGTACATAAAATAAAATAGAATCAGGTCTGGGCTAAAAGACCTTAAACTAAAGAAATATCAGGTCTGTGCTAAAAGACATTAAACTAACGAAATATTCAGTCTAATCTAAATGAACTTAAAATAAATTAATATTAGGTCTGAGATAAGAATCATTAATCTAATATAATGTTATCTCTAGGAAAAAATAACTTAAAATCATGAAATTATAGTTCTAAGCTAAAAGTCCCGAAACTAATGTAGAATATAGTCTCAACTAAAAGACCCTAAAATACCACACATCCGGGATTTATCCTAAAATATCTTGTACGACTAATAAAAAGGCCCAATAAGAAATCAATATATGGTATTTTACCAAATTATCCTTATGTAAATATAGTGATCTCAAGATAGCTGCAATAGATTGTCAATTAATAATATCTTGTTGGTGGGAATTCAGAAGAATTTATCAAGAGGGATATAATAGAATTTCAACATTCAAATCGAGGCCTTCATGTTTATATGATATTATTCAAGGGATGTGTATTATAGGTAGTTCATATTGGATTTCCAATATTTAATGCATATCATGGATGAAAGAACAACTGGACAAAAAAATAGAAGGTATTGTAAAATTCAATCAATTATAATTTGTGAAGTAAGAGGAAAATCTAAACATTGGTGTCTCTCTGAGAATATAAACAAAAATAGAGTAAATCCAATTATTATAGTATTTGATGTTCTTAACTAGACATGTATACAATGTTCTGATGGGAAGCATCTGTTTAACAATGGGGTGACACTCTCCCCACCTCATCCACTTCTACCCTATTACGGAGACTCTCAACCAATGTAGCCAACTATTCAAAAATCTTTTGAGTAATTTCCAAGGAGGTTTATTATGTTGAAACATTATTTCTGGGATGAGATATGGTTTCCTCATGCCTTCATATATTCGCAGTCAAGGAATCCATCTAAGCATACAGTTTTGATATCAACTAGTAACCCTACTCCAATGCCTCTAACATCTCCTTAAACTGACCAAAAAGAGGATCCTAATCTACAACATCATGAATGTACCTCTCATTAATGGATAAGCCTTTTTGAGTCATGAAAATTTGCATCATGATGTCATACAATGGTTGGTGATAAAAACCACCTTCCCCTTAAGTCATGAAATAAATTATGAAGGTGGTTCTCTTGGTCATTAAATGTTTCCTTGTGTGTCTCAGTAATAAAGGCGTGAATCTATTTCCATATCATCCAACATCATGTCTAAGCCTCTGTGACAAATGGATTAGGTGAAACAAGAGGAGGAATAACCAGCTAAGTCATTTATTAAGTAGAATAAGAATCCAATTATGATTTTCTCTAAATATGTGTATCATCTATATCCTGTGTTGGTGGAATAACATCCTCGAAATAATATATCCCACCATCAAGGTAGTCATCATTGGAATGAGTTTGCTTCATTGTCATCACACCTAGGTATTAAATCAATCCCATCATCACTATAGATGGAGGGGTTATTGAGGAAAAAGGCATATCCACAAGATGGGCCATCTGAATTAGTAAAGCATTCAGTTAAGATACTACCCAATCCTAGGAAAAATATTAGGTAAAGAAGGTAGTAGCATTAGTAGTAAAAAGTAAGATATGAGCCTCAGTATCTTCACGTTAGAGCATCATCCATAAATGGTGAATGACATCTGGATTCCACTCTCCTCGTACACTAGTATAGGGAAGAGGGGCTACCCCTTGGTTGTATCAAAACTGGATAACAAATTGATGGGGTGTATAAGGATTAGAAATGATTAGTTTTAGTACCATGGGTGTAAGAACTACATCTAGATGAGATATCATTTATGAACATTCATTAATTAAACTGCTACCATTATAAAACACTTGTAGGGTTATTTCATGGTAGGGGTAATATTGATGTAATCAAATTGGATCAGCCCATCCTTAACCTTTGCGGGGCTTAGAGACAATATTCCTACCCCATATATGTTCAGTAATTTTGGATTAGATAAGTTGTGTTGGGATCCTAGTGGTATTATAGTATCTCAAAAAGTAAAAATTCTCCCCTATCTAGCCAAATAAATAACTAGACAGGGCCACTGATCGTGAATGGGTGAAGCCTTATGGAATATGTCCCAGGAGTTGATAAATTCATGAAGGACTAGTACTTCAAAATTGAATAATCCTACTTCCACAGTTGCACCTCCATCACCAATATTCTGAGACGGATCCCATAACATGCATCCCAGGGTGGGAAAATCACTTCTATTCAAAAAAACATGGCCATAAAACTTTACAGCCTATGGTATAGAGATATCATAGAGTTCACTCAATATCCCCATAAGGTATAGTCCCTATATTCTAAGATGACTAAATATGATTCAGCACTGTCATGTACCTAATAAGAACGAAATCAATTGAGGATTATGGTAGTTGGACTAGCCTCACTATACTTGGGAAAAATATTGATCTAGTCCTTCAAAGAAATGAGTAAGAACATCCTTACCTACTACTTTAATTTATCCTTCATAATGTTAAGTATTTACTTTTCCAAAATCATTGTTTATAAGGGATCATCCCAAAAATATTTTGTAGGAAGGAACTCATCATGAATGTCTCTAAGAGTGGGAATTCCAACCAGTTGGTAAATGTCTCGTAGGGTTTTTCCCACATATCCAAGGGACATATTTAATGCGTTCATACCAATGCACCAATGGTTGGTAATTTCTTTAAGTAGATAGGGATGGTAATAAACAATTAATTAGAGAGTCCACATTGATTTATAAATATAAAACATGTATAACTAATCAAAAAAATATGTGTAACTTTTCCTGACCTTGAATGGACATACCCATTAATAAGAAAAATTAACGCTTGTACATATAACACATTTTGAGCTCCATTCATTTCCAGGATTGTTCAATGAGTGGGAAAATATTCTCAATTAGGTTTGAGAAATAGGCTTCTGTGAAAAATCACATCTGTCCAGACCCAATGGATAGCCTTCCAATATATAATAAAAAACCTAGGGTTGAACTGTAACCTATTATCCTTTCTTGACAATTTTCATCTGAATGCAGTGGGAGGAAGTTGACACCCTGTGAGATGGAAAATTGATGTTTGAAGGATTGATGAAAACAAAATCCAACAAACCGAACCCATAAAGACGAATCTAGTGAGATAAGGGATAATCCTAAAGCTTATATGAGAGGAACCTAATTAGAATCCTATTATCATTATACATTCAATATCTAGGGTCAACATTTCTATTTTTCGAAATCATGTCCCTTTAATTGGCCATAGTTGAGGAAACATAGCAAGAACAAGAAGCTATTTGAACACGAGTTGGTAGTAGATGTCAGATATATATAATAAAATACTATCAAAGGAAATACACAATAAACAAGAATCATCATGTCCATCACATGAATCAACAAGCTATTTCCAAAAAATATAAGTATTTCCTGAGTTACCTAACCCCTAATGGTCTTGCAGGTCACATAAAACATGCAGGGCATCATAAAATCACATGACCCCTTTGATACCTGTGATCGGATGACCCGTACATGTCCACATGTGTCACATAATAGTCATTTGATCATTTAATCAAGTTCGAAGACCCCATGACATACTCAAGATAATCACAATCCTCAAGGAATAAGGTAATATAATTATTGAAATATAATTCATTTTTGGTTTGAATGAGCACCTGATAAATGGAGGTATTGATGAATAGATCTTATAGAAAAGACTAACATCAAGGTCTCAAGATCGAGACATGCAGAATGTTCTATAAATAAGGGAAAACAACTTATGTTTGGAAGGAGAACTCTGGAATAATGAGTAGCCAGTGAATGAGTCCCCCTACACTCCCAAATATATAGGGCATTTCATGAAACACAAATCATCATATGAATGACAAAACGTCTCCCACAATACTGATTCATGACATATTAAAAAGTATCATGTTGGAATCTAATTTCTTCAGAAATGATCCCTTTTCCCTATTGATGTCTCTCTTGAGGGGTGGGGGGGATTTGTTGACACCCGTCAAATGAGCATCGTCATATTAACAAAGGAATAAATAACTGAATATGGTTACTATTTTACCCACAAATCAAAGGAAGAGGAAGGTGTATAATAACCGTGAATCACATGATCCTTAAAGGGATATGTGATTATGTGACCTTCATAAGGTCATGTGAGGTTAATATACATAGTGGATATCTAGAAAACGGACCCCACATAGCCCCTCTTATCAAGTCCTTCTGTCATTGATAAAGTGCTCTCGATAACCAGAGATCATGTAGTGCAAAACAAATAAACTCCACTAGGCCACGAAGTTTGTCAACTGAAAAGCACCTGAAAAACAATATGAAAATAATTCAAAAATAAGAGGATAATATCCAAAATTTTGGAGGCATATTTTAATCATAAAACACACATGATCGATCACTAATGGGTAGAATGTTTTTCCTCAAAAACCATAAATAAAGTTCTCAAGACCACAAACTATTTCACAATAAAAACAGAGGAAATAAATATAAGCAGGTGGGACCCTCTCGAAGTTGTAAAATACATGTTATGTTCCCCTAGAAGTTTGTAGGACAATGTGATACCCCAACAACATGCTTAACTCATCTCCCAAATCACATCGGTATGTTGTCCTCATCACGTGAAGAGCCTCGGCTATGTCTATGTGACCTCACACACCGCATTTTCTTCCATAAGGAAAATTGATGGATTTGAATTTGAAATTATCATTCATACCCATAGAACCATTGTTGACCACATGACACATCACCAAGAGATTGAGTATTTGTCTTCGACATTCCTCAGGAAATCTCTAATGAATCCTGACCATTTAAAATAAAACATAGGAAATAAAAAGCGAAGGAGGTGGGAGGCTCTTGCAGTCAAAAATACTATTATGAATTGCTAATGGTATCCATAGCATAGTCTCCCAAGACCCCATGAAAATTTTTCTAGTTCCAATGAGGGCCCCTTGATAAGACATACTGGTCTTGAAAAAAATACTATACAAGTCACTGGAGATCATGTAAAGTCTTTCTAGAAGATCCCTGATCCCACAAAATTTCTTGGAGATGTAAATATGAAAATATGGAATTTCGTCAGTGTACCCACATGATTAAATTATTCCCCATTAATTGTAAATAATCCAATAAAGGATTAATTTAATGGAGAGATTCACAGATGCTAAAAATAAGGCATGCACTCAGAGAAATCTATGATAGAGACTCATGAAGACTTGTGATGATGAATCCCACTTCCAGCACCATCATGGATTCTTGTGATACACTCCATTAAAATTGGTGAGCTCTCGAGGTGGCGAGGCCCATAAGTCCAACTCCCCAACATGAAAAATTAGTTCTACCACCACAACAAACAACTACTCTTTGTAGATGGATGAACTTTTGGAACCCTATTCTAGTCTTTGAGAATATTAATTAATGTGAATGATCTCGTGATGAGATAATCTTCCATTCAGGTAATTTTTTGGGAACAACAATAGAGACTCGAAAACATGCATAGACTCTTCATGTGGTCACTCATAGATCCAGAAAGTTAATTATGGAAAGAAATGTGAGGAACATCCCACATATATTCTAGATCATGCAAGAACTGAAATAAATTAACATATAATAAATCTAAGGAATTTTCAATATCAATGTTAGAACAAATAGAAATGATGGGAGACTTACACAAAGGACATATATGTTGGTCCTTAAGTGATTCATGTGAACCATCCAAGTCATGCAACAACACTAGATCAAGTCACACAAATCTCATGACATCCCATTTTCATACTCTTGGGATCATGTTATGTCTACCTGGATATGTTGAAGAAAGTCACATGGCCCTCTATAGGCATTCCACCTTAGTATTATGAATCCCTCCCAAATTTTTTTCCAAACCTTGAGATCTTTTGTAGGCATGTTGCCTGACTCAGATAACAGTACCCACCCATGTCAGCTGAGTCATGAGGTAGTACATGGGTATGTATGCTGTCTCTTGGAGTTCCCTCTGAGAAATCCATCCAGGTCTCATGATACCCTCCAAACATGTCATCTAGGACAAGTGACACCCTTCAAGACCTGTAACACTAACTCTTGTTATTCTCTCTCTGTCAGTTCTCCAGATCTTGTGATGACACATGGGAATGTCAGCGGGATCACATGACACCCTTTGAAAAAATCATACAGGTCATGTGATGGCTCCAAGGACCAAACATCCAGGTCTTGCGATGTCCTTCAAGAATGTCTGCATTGATCATTAAACTACTCTCATATATGCCATCTAGATTATTCACATTCCTTTGTATAATTCAACTAGATAATGCAGTTGTTTGTCGATATATTAGGTAGATATTATTTCACATGTCCCAAAATCAACAAAGGCATATCATGCATACAATCAATGCATATCATACAAGAAATCATTCCAAGTGAACCAGACATCTCAGGGATTGATAACATTGTCCACCCATGGTGTGTAATCCCTGACCATAGGTAAAAGTCAATGTGTAATACCCAACTAGTGTCATATTATGATATGCTCAACATAAAATGGAATCCTAGGTCTTCATAACTTTTTCCACCCTTGGTGTGTAATGCCCCAACAATAGGGAAACATCGGTGTGTAAGCCCCAACCACCAGCATAATTTGATACGACCTGCATATTATGGCATCTCAGGGCTTGATAACGTTGTCGAACCTCAGTGTGTAAGCCACAAACATATGGAAACATCATTATGTAATCTCTAACTAGTGGCATGATATGATATGCCTCGTATACCAAGGCATCTAATGCCTTGATAAATTTGTCCACCCTCAGTGTGTAAGCCGTGACCATAGGGAAACATCAGTGTATAAGCCTCAACCAGTGACATAATATGATATATCATATATATAAGGAAAACATCAGCGTGTAGTCCGTAATCAAATGAACTACAAGAACTGTAATTCTGGACATAATAATTATATGTAGGATTTCATCCTAAGGCCTGAGCACCATATAAATCCTCCAATGTGCTCTTCTAAAACATAAGTCACTCATCCACAAAGTAATGAAACTGATCAATTTTCATCCCTTGTTTCTCATACTGATCATAGCACATGTGGGATAGAGAGTTTCCATAATCATATCATTTGTGTCATAAGCCTCTATAATGATAAGGGAAACACTAGTGTATAGGCCCCAATCTGTTGAACTATAAGAACATTGTTTCTTTCCATAACCACGATATGTAGAACTACTAATTAGGGATCGAGATCAAATAATAATCCATTTAAATGTAACCTTCATGTCTCTGACATTTCAAACCTCAGGGACAATCATTCCCATGGGTTGATCACTCTACATCACCCCTCAGTGTGCTGATAAATCCACTAAACTTTGATGAATTTGATTTCTACCATAATAATTATACATAGGACTCCTCTCTAAGGTGAAAAATCCATATTAAACATCCCAAGGGTAGCCCCTGCACACATGCCCCACAAATCCATATACAATGATGCTGATCACATTATATCCCTTGTTTCTCACACTATGCATAGTTCACTTGGGATTAAGGAGACACAATTAACACCTCATTGGAAAAATGAATCTCTACCAGCCATGGAAATAATAGTATATAATCCCTGACGAGTGGAATGGTATGAATACCCCTGCAAATATGGGAATCTATGTCAACACCAGTCCTAAGGGTGTGAGGAAACTCTAATAACTCTGATTCCCACCATAAATAGGATATGTAGGATGTATCCGTGAGACTCATGATCAAAAATCTAGTGCCTCAGTTCCTCAACATATGTCTCCCCTACATGAAATTCAACTTCATGATATTAATGAACTATGTGGGTTTTGATTCATATAATAACTTGGATACATTTGACACCATGTAAAGGATTAATCCCCTCCTTGGAATATTAACTACCACCTTACAAGGTAGAAAATTATGAAGTACCACGTTAAATGGATTCATCACGAAGTTAGAAACCCATTACATTTAAATAGATAAATATACATAGATATATATATATATATATGGATTCTATAATGTGATACCCTTTCCTATGTTTATTATTGAGATCCCATTTCTTTTGTATATAAATGTAATTAACCTATAATCATTTTTAGTGTAATTAGTCCCTTACGGGGGATAGGAATAGATTCGCGAACATACCATAAATTTATAAGATAGTTTCAGATTAGGAAACAATTCCCCTCAAGAGGGTGTGATGAGCCCGAACTCCCATCCTCTTGACCAATGTGATTTCGTAAGATCCATTAGGTCTTAAATCCAAATTTTACACCTTCCTTTTGGAAAGAATGTCTATACTAAGTTATGAACGAAGGAACCATTGGTATTTTATATTAATAATGATAATGGTAACTTGATGTTCGTGATTTTTCAAGAAATTAACCCCCCCCCCCAATAAACTGTTCGGCCAAACCAGACCCACCTTAGTGAGGGTTTCCCCAGTCATCTCTTCCCTATCAAAACAACAGAATTTAATTGTCATGAAATTTTACATTTTGTATTATTACATGATTCTTAATGTTATAAATAATTATTTTTCATGTCGTGAACCATACACATTTTTTATTGGATTACACGACATGTAAATTGGTATTTCTGTCCCTTTGTGGACCCAAACCCAGGTTCTTTTCTTTTAGAACACCTAGGGATTATCTTATAAATACTCCGTCCTATTTTATTCTATGATGACCTATATTGGCTTACCTCCTATTCATCACATCATTTAACATCATTATCTTTACTTAGTGGTTCCTAGATGAATCTTCGAGTGATGACACAACCCACACAAAATGGTTAACTATATATCTTCAATATTTGGCCATTAACTTTGAAACGTGGTTCTCCTCCTTTGTAAATCTCAATGGTCCCATAAGGGAATACATATAAAACCACAAAGGGTCTTGACCATCTATATATGAGATTTATAGGGAACATCTTCTATCATGTATTGAATAACAAGACCTTATTCGCTGATGTATATATGCGTCATGCTATGTGCTAATCATTAAAATTCTTGATTTTTTCTTTATAAATCATGGAATACTCCTTGGAATATTTCCTCATTTACTCCAATTCATTCATTTGTAACATCCTTACATACCATGTTTTCTAAAGGCCAAATGCAATTTCTTAATTACCCAGTGTAAGAAAATCTCTACTTCTATGTGAAAAAAGGCTTGGCTTTCCAAACACTAATTGGATGGGGGTGGTGTCAGTGGGTGTTTTGTATGTAGTGTGATATATCGAGAGTGCATCATTTAACTTGAGTCTCTCATCCTTTTAATTTCTGTTCATTCTCTTCTATAGGATTTGTTTGATTTCATGTTTTGACAATTCACCTATCTATCTTATTTGCAGGTGGTAGGGACATCAAGTGTTATACCAGATTTTATACTTGTCAAGTATTCCATTAACATTGTTATTTGTGTAATGTGTTCCTTGGTTGCTAATTAGTTGTTAGGTAAATTCATATCTTTAAAAAACATTCATCTTTAAGAAATTCTTGACCACTTTTAATGCTTCATTAGTGGTCTCTTCATCTTCTACCCATTTCAATATGTAGTCAATACCGACAAGGATATTTACCTTTCCATGTAAAATAAGGAATGAACCCATAAAATCTATCCCCCATACATCAAATATTTCAACTTCCATGATCAAGATTTGGGGCATTTCATTTTTCTTCCCAATGCTTCTAGTTCATTGGTACCAATCATATATCTGGAAAATATTTCGTTCATCTTGATGGAGTGTGGGCCCAAAATTCCACTTTCTAATATTTTTGATATTGTGTGTTAACGTTTTGGATTACCATATGTTGGTGATATGTGACATATGTCTAACACACTTTTGATATAGTACTATGGTATGGAGTTCCACATTAATCCATCAACAAAATGATTAAAAAGAAGCAGCTCATCTTAGTAGTAATGTCAAGATTCACCTGAAATTATACTTCTTTACTGGTAAGAGAGGTATGGGTAGAGGGATCCTCTGGAAAGATAGTCTTAAATTTCAGAACATCATGGGCATGCATTTGTGTTTAGCCTTAAAAGTTTTTCATCAGGTAAGTAAACCTCACTATCTATATTATCATCACCCTTAATGAGGCGCAGTGGGAGTCGAGATAAATGATCAGAAAAACCAATTACATCCCTTTAATGTCATTTATGACAATGTCAAATTCTTGTAGCACAAATATCCACTGAATAAATCATGGTTTGGAGTCCTTTTTAATCAACAAATATTTTTTAGGAAACATGATAATTTTAATCAATCACCTTGGACAAAACTAAGTACGAGTGAAACTTTTACAATGAAAATCGACTATAATATGTTCCATTTCTGTACTTGTGTTGTTTACCTAAGAATAATACAAGGTTTTATTTGAATAGAAAATGGGATAGAAAGTGTGTTTGACTAGATATCCTATGACATCACCTACTGCAAAGATTCTTGCATCACACATTAACTCAAAATATTTATCCAATTAGGAGAAATGATAAGAGGAGTGACCAGCTGGATATTATTTAACATGTTAAATTCCCATCGAATCCCTTTAGTGAACTCGAAAATATTATCTATTATTAACATGTGTGTTTGAGGGTGGGATATTTTTACAAAATAATTGAAAAATAGGTAGTAGAATCATGCATGGTTTGGAAGGAACCTTATACATGTAATTGTTGAGGGATCACATAAATATTTGATCACATTGATTGTTGTAGTATCAACTTCAATTACATCCTTGGGGATTTTTTCTAAGGTCTATGCCTTCCATGAAAGAAAAAAATCATTTTCCCCATTTTTAATGTAAACAGTTTTCTTCACATCGTTGGGGGAGTAGTTCAATATGGATCATGTATACATCAAATGATCTTCCCTAAACTAATAAATCAACCATAAATATTTATATCAATTCCTATGAGATGTTGTGGAAAATATGATTCATAGACCTTTGAAATATTTTCAGTGCATTAAACATACTAAATGAAATTTATCATTAAGTGATAGTACAAAATAATCATGTTAATGTAGTTTTGGAGTAATTAGTTGGGTCAACTACAATTTTATTTTATCCTATAAATCCATCCAAGAAGCAGTAGAATTCATGTCCAGCCAATATCTCCGTAATATTATCCACAATATTCATGGGGGAAATTATTTTTCATGTTTTTATATTTAAATTTACATAATACATGATTACTCTCCATCTAGTGATGGTGAGTGTCAAGATTATCTCATCTTCGTCATTCATTACAAAATTAAGGCCACCTTTCATTGGAATGACATGTAGTAGACTCAACCATTATCTATCAGAGACTAAAAAATTAATCCAGTGTCTAAGAGATCTGATACTTCTTTCTTAACTGCATCCATTATTTGTGGATTGAGTCACCACTGGGTCAAAATTTGGGTTTTACATCCACTTCCTATAAAATATTGTGGGTGCATAAAGTGGGTTTGATCCATTTGATGTCAGTCAGCCGCAAAAAAATTACTTTTCATATATTTCTAGGACTTTGATCATATTTTATTCTTATGGTTGGGTTTGTTATGAGTTAATTATGACTTGAAGTTCAGTTATAGTCTCTATAAAATAATACATTAGTGTTCTTGGTAGATGTATCATCTCTATCATCTTGGGATAGATGGCCAAGGGTATGAATTCTGAAAATGTTTCCTTTGCAATAGCTAAAATATAGTATACTTCATCAAAGTAATAGTCCACTTTTTTATAATGGTTGAAATCATCTCTATCATCCTCGATGACCATGTAGTCATTTCTCTAATATATAAAGAATATATCTTGGAAATCAAAACAATCATCAATTTTTTTTTGAATAATTAGCTATATTGAACACTATTTGTATGTTACCTACTCTAAATATGTGTATCTCTTGATTCAAATCAATTAGTTCCTTCCAAATTGCTACGAATGGTCCAATATAGAATATTTATAATGTATCAGTCTTCTTCCATATTCAAAATGAGGATGTCTTCTAGGAAAATTAATTTGTCAATTTTTACAGGAACATCCTTGAGAATCCCTTGAGGATACTTTACTGATAAACCAACTAATTAAAGTGAAAATCATGTCATATTTAGTTCCTCTATTCCTAGATTACAAAATATAATCATTATCTTGAGGTTAATGATGGATCCTAGGTTGTGCAGGGCTCTTCAAGAGTTTCATTCTTCTATAGTGTACAGAATTGAAAAACTACCAAGGTATTTCATATGTAAAGGAATATGTTGATAAAAAAACATATTACCCTTCATTTATGGAAATGACTCCCAAGAATTCTATTATACTTTTGTTAGAGAGTAGTTCCTTTATGAATTTTTTATAGGCAAGAATTTGGGATTTAACTTTACCAAATGGGATGTTGATATGAAATTTCTTGACCGTTTCTAAAAATTTATTATGCTACCCTACAATTATTCTATTCATCATTCTTTCTACTAAGGGGATATGTTGTTTTTATACTGGTTATTCAGTGTAGGATATCCACTTTGGGGTGATCTTGTGTTTATGTTGTTCCATGATGTGTTAATTCTAGAGGTTTCTCTTGATCATTTCTATTCTATTTTTTTATCATCCTCTTCAATGAATATTCCAGGTTTATTGGGTTCCTTAGACTTTTTTCATCTCCTTCACAGGGTTACTAGAAATTGAGTAGTTTCTTTCTCATTATAATCACTACCATTGCCTCTTCTTTTGGGTATGTCTCGGTATTACTTAGTAGCATAACTAAAAATCTATTGGACAAGGTCATTGAGATTTGTAAATTTTGTTGCTTGAGGTTTCAGAGGTTCACCCGTTTATTTTAATTTTTGTTCACAGTTGTTCATCCTATGGTCTACCTTTAGAATGATGGTTTTGATCATTTTATCTAAATTTGATGGAAGGGGATTGGTTGGTTATGGTGGTCTTTGGAGAGGTGGTTTAATTTTTTTACAGGCCTCTAGGAAGAAAATGTTATTGTGGTGTATGTTGAGGTGGCCATTGAACATGATTCATAGGAGGGTATCTAGGTTTCCCATGGTTCCTAGGTTATTCTTATACATTTATCTATTGATAGTACCTTTTATTATTTTACTGTAGATGTTGATATGACCTCTTTTGGGAGTTCTGTTGTGGTTACTGGTATTGTTGGTTTTTCTGATTGTAATTGACATTACTAAAATCATAGATTTTCTATTTATATATTATTTACATGAAAGATTGATATATGTGGGGTCCACTATACATTTCATAAGATTTAATCTCTATTATTGGAGTATTAGGGGGAGGTGGTGTAAGAGATAGCTTAATGGATTCCAATTTCTTATTCTGGGCCTCAAATTGTGCATCTTGATAGGTTGTTTCTTCAACATGGTGTATTTCGTGACATGGAGTTTCATGATCACACTAATATAGATTGAAATTGTGATAAACCTCATATATAAGTGCTCAAAATACTACTTTCATTTTGATCATAACACCACCATCTTCAGCTACATCTACCACTATGTGGGTGTCTAGTTGGAGACCTCAGTAGATGGTTTGAAACTGAACCAACACATCAAGTTCATGGTGTGGGAATTTCTGAGTGAGTTCTTTAAGGCACTCCTAGGCCTCCTTAATGTAAAATATATATACTTTATTGAAATTATAGATTTCATTAAATAGATTCTAGGTCTTACCTAAGGGAAAATGTTTATCTAAAAACTTGTAAGCTAAATCCTCCACTTTCATAATTGATTCAGAAGCTAGCATTTTTATCGAATGATTGGATCTATAACATAATGATAATAGGGATTCCCACTAATATAGATAATCATAGGAAACTCCCTAGTTGTAAAAATTATCATCAACATCCACGTAGTTTTTTATTTTCTCTTGAATATATTCACTCTGATTTCTATTTAACAAACCCATATTCTAGATTATTCTGATGAGTCTAGGTTTGAATTCAACTGTTTTTCTCGGATAGGAAGGTGAACAGTACTGGGCATAACATCACTGATATATGTAAATTTGTAATCCATGATTATGTTCTCCAATTGCAGGGGTTGATAATCATGTAGTTCAGGGGGCACATATTTAATGTCCGGTTGGTTGGGACCCACAGGAATAATGTGGTCTTCCATATTTTTATGATGGTGTTGAGATAGGTACCATTCTATTTCAGGAATGATGGTAAGCAATTCTTCAGAATCCAGTATACTTGAAGAAGTCAATGGGCCCTGACACATGAACTATTCTAGTAAAAAAATGGTGTATTGGCCTCCAAAACAAAGAATAATTAATGAAAGGGGAAAGGGGGAATGGTTGAGGTAATCCCAGGTTTATTCTCATAGTTCCTGTACCCAAGAAAAAAAATACCAATAAATTGAACTAACATTTTTTGTTCCTTCACATATCGTTGAATTAGTGTGAGCATCGATCATATTATAATATATTTTTATCCCAAACAAGACTAGATACAATTATGTAGTAGAGAAGTAGTGTGGGGTTGAATACGTGGGGAAATATTGGAATTTATGGAACTAGAGAATTTTAATCCTTTTTGATGGAGTCCTCATGAATTGGTTTGGGTTTGGTGTGTAATTAATTCTATTTATTTTTTATAATGTTTCATGAAGAAGAGAGAGATCGGGGTCAATTCTAGGGTTCAAGTAAAAGGCATAACTTTGGTCCTAACATGGGATAGTCCTAAGTCTTAGGCTATAAAGCTATGTATAGAACACTGGTTGATTATTGTTAAACCAGCTTGATATATACAAGATGAAACTATTCTTTATTCATGATATAGATAAAAACCTAGATTCATTAAACCTAGCTTCTCAGGTTGAATGTCTTATAGGATAATGGTCAAAACCTTCTCCACTAAAATCATGTCAGGTTTGTTCATTTAAACATCCCGTGGTTAGGATTGTATAAAAAAATGAATAAAAAAATTAATTAGCCTATTACTAGAAATATGGTTATCAGGTTATGATTTATAGATTCAATAAGTTTAGAACAACCCTGAAACTTGACCCTTACACTAAGCAGTTTACCCTCTCATAAAGATGTTGAATAAAATGAAAGATGTAATTATATTAATGCATGGAAGATTAATGAATTTATTGAAATAATAATGTTTTCAAATAAGAATTATTGAATTGAGAATTGAGAAATCAAAACAAATAATATTCCAATAAAACACTTTCCCAAAAGAGAAAGCATGTAAGAACTGGGTATAAAACAACTATTGATTGGAGAGAGTAATGGAAATAAAATTTATAATGGTAAAAGGTGATGGAATAAGTAAATTAATCTTGCATATCAATTAACTACTGTGAAACTAGTGAATGGAATTGTTTAAGGTTGAGTATTAAGGGATGTAAAGTGATAAAAATCAGAGATAGTGAGAGAAAATGATATTCTGAAATTGTTATGAATTAATGTCCTCATATGGAAATAAATAGACTTGAAATGAAATGATGTGTTAAATTTTCATGTCATATAATCTCGATGCATGTTTTTCTCCTTGTATTTTTATCTGGTTCTTATCTCCGAATTAATATTTAGGATTCATAGTTGTGTCTCATATCTCGATGTTTAATTGTAACACATGAAAGGATTCTTCTTATGAATTGAACATTAAGAGGGATGTGGTATTAAAATTTACATGATGTTTATTGGAGATTCACATAAAGTTATCATTTCATTAATTCTAAACTCTTCACAACTTGAGTTTCTTGACATGTGACATTCTATTAATGATGAATACACATCATATATGTGATTCATGATATGTAATATTCACTTTTGTCTAGTTTTGAGAACTTTTCCTTTATAAACATTGATACATATTCTATGAAAAATTCTTCATATACCCAGGGAATTATCAAATAAAAGAAGAATAATCATTAATTAAATAAATCCAGAATGTATTTACAAATTCTTATTATCAGGTAGAAACTCACATTGGTTGGTAAATGTTCAAAAATTCCCCCCCTGAATGCTGGAATGTTCGCTTCTCTCCTCAACATTACTAGGGTAAGACCAACAACAATCAATGATGTTGGGGTAGTAGTGAGCATCAGAAAATTTGGGAACCACAATTTCATGATATTTCCTACCCCAATCGCTGAGATGGTTTTCAACACATCAGGGTCATTGGAGTAGAGGGAGACCCTATAGGCCTTCCGAGGTGGAGTATTAGTTGAAATGATTTAAATAAATACCTAGTGTAATCATATACTCCATACCATTTTGGTATTCAATTAAGATGTATCCAAAAATAAAAAAGAGTAGGAATACAAGAGTTTGAATGGGGAGGGGCATTCGTGTATCCTCCTTCATCTCTAGGGGATGTTTTTAGCTGAAGATATTGTGGAAAGAATCATGTTTCCATAAACCTTTTCCAATAATGGTATTTACTATAATTATGAATGTGATTGGGTGATGGCATATCCTAATGCTATTTTTCCCAAGAGAGTCAGAAGGTTGATTTCATCGAGAAAAGCACAACAGTATTAGGGTTGCTGACATGATGAACATTGAGGTACATGGAAATTATCAAGGGATTAAGGTGAGTTGATGTTGGTGGGATTTCAAGGGCCTCTGACACCTTCAACATCTAGAATATATGGATCCTATAGAAGAAACCATGGGAGGAAGAAAATAGAGTCTAAGATGAAGATAACCGATATAGGGAGGCTTTGTTGAATCAGTTGTAATACCTAGAGTAGACAACAAATGATACATACATCTCCAACTAGTGGAGGGAATGGTGGAAATTATGAATGTCTCGTAAAAAATAGTAGATGTGGGGGAGAATTAATTAAGAGGGGATTGATATTTCTAAAGGAGAGCTTGAAATAATTACATATCATGTGAACCACTAGGATTTGTTATATAATATTGAACACATGGAATCTATTTCATGCCGGAGTAGGAAGGGTGAGCCATGCACTATTTGGGTGAATGTGATGTTTAGAATGGGGGATATAGAGAAATTACCTATAAGGACCCATAATTTACATAAATTGTTATTACTTGAAAATTGAAGCACACTTATTATAACATATAACAAAACCATGAAATGACCGTATAGGTATAGTGTCTTTAGAAACTGGGAAACATAAACAACTGGTTCATAAAGAATATACATTGTCTCTCATTTATTTCATCATATCTAGAGTCCCTTATTCGAATATCCTAAATAATACCCTTCTTCTTGACCTGGGGAAAAAAATCATACAAAAGGGTGAGCTCAAATTCTCAGTAAGGGTAAACAAAAGAAATATCAATCATATCATATTTATAAGAATATAACATTTTAAAAATCTTAACCTCCAAAAGAGATCATAATATCATAACATGGGATATGTCATGGTAGTGCAATGTAAATCCCAAGAATCATAACATGAAACTGTGTGGAAAACACACATAATCATAGAGAATCATTTCTTAGTAGTCAAGACTCATTTCCAAGACTATCCGAGCAGACAAAGTCCATTTCTGAACTGATTCCACTCCTCGTTTCAGTCCTGTATCACTGAACCGGATTAACCTGTCGTTCCAGCCATGTCTAACTCGTGAGATATATATCATTACCCAATTCATTGGAGGGAGATATAGGTCCCACCCATATCATAATTAAACCATTATTATGTGTGACACAAAATCATAAATCATACATCATTGCATAAACCATGTAATAAAAATGGGATTCTTAAATATCGTGACATCATATAATAATTCATATAAGATAATAGAATTAATAAAAATAATTCCATCATGACATAATGAAATCAACGTAAAATAGGGATAGGAACCGAACCCTATATTATCTTAGATATAAAATAATTTGATAAAGCACTTGAACTCCATTCTTGATGAAAATATCATTTCTACTTCAAAAAACATTTTCTCTTTCTTATTATGTCATACAATTTTAAACCAAAAGAAGTTGATTAAAAATATACTTGAAAACTTTTAAAGGAAGACTCATGGAAATAATGTTCTATGAAATCAAAAAAAATCCATTCATTCTATATAAGATAAGAAAAAGACATTCTTACCTTAATTTGTCGAAAATGATAAAAAGGTACTTGTTTGGAAAATGACGTAAAGATTCCGTTATAAACATCTTATAAAAATTCAAACAAGGGTATACCTGACATTATCTATATTCTATAAAATAGTAATAATGTTTTGAAATACATTTTTAAGAAACATGGATGTGGATGATAAAGAGGCCCCAGTAGATAATTACGTATAAACAATCTTGAAATAATGAGGAGATTTTGATATAAACGCTTAGAAAGATCTTTTTGTAAATAAAATAGATCACTTGTGTGTATTCACTATAAGGCCACATAAATAAATCATAAATACATGATATGATATAAAAATTCAATTCTCACATAATCAAAGAATGACATAAACAAGAAAGAGAAGATCAACCCAAAGAACAGAAATTGGATTAAGATGTTCCCTTACCTCGTGTCCGACTTGACTCGATCATTATTTAATCTCCTGAATAATAAACCAATGTCAATTTATAATTTCTTAATTACCTTTTTCAAGGTTATTATTCTTTAAATATAACTTACTTCCATGTTATAAATATTATGTAACCATTTAAGTTAACAACGTTCATTTTGTCGATATTTGGTACATGTGTCAAAAATGGACTTATTGTAATTACGTGTTGTTCATGTGGTAAAAGTTTCATTATATACATAATGATATTCATGATTTATACATCATATATATCATATATATCCAGAATATACATTTATTTATAATAGTACATAACATATGGAGGTAAGAAATGAAATGCACCGTTCCTGGAGACAGTAAGCCGTACGTACGGATGAACGCTACATTCATTTCTATTTCTTATTTTAATGGAAGAAAAACATAATGATACATAGTTATATCATAATTCCAGTATAATATATTATATACTATCATTAACTACATCCTTTATACATCCCACCTAAGGCATTAGCGAATCACATCACTTTGAGAGGGCGGTAGTCCACACTTCCTCAAATGAGATTATCGTATTTACCTACTATGGAAATCATCAAGGATTGATATAATTGGTCATTAAACAATAATAAAATAATAATAAACATAATATATATCATATATAAATACAGTTCCATCATAATGGCCACCATAAGAGGTGGTAGGAGAAAATCGAACAATCATCGTTTCGTGAGGTGTTAGTTTTCCATCCGTAGAAACATTATGTTATTCATCCATTAGATGGAGTTGTGTGTATGTTTAGTTCTAATAAGTATAATAAAAACATAATAGTATATTGAGGATACTTTTTTTGTTACAAAATAAATGATTAAAAAGAGTTTAGGGGTTGGGGAAGTAGAAGACAAGAAAACAATTTAAGAGAAACGATTACCTTTAATTTGGGTAACTTCCTATGGTTTGAACCAAAAGGACTTCCTGGTGTGCCTTCTGCCTAAGGTATGGCTTCCAGGGGGAGTATAGGGATGTAGGTAGCTTAATTGGGTAGAGGATGGACGATCCAAATGGCTTTAGAGGTGTGAGAAATTGGATAGAAGTGGTCCCATTTTATAAGGGGGAGGAGGGTCTCTTTTGGATAGTGTGAAAATATTATTTTATTATAAACATATCTTTGGTTTAAAAAGGACTAGAAATAATTAAAGATGAATATAAGATGAATCATGGTAGAAATAAAATCATCAAATCAGAATTGGACATGTTTTGGATAATATTTTAATCATTACAATCTTATTTATTTAAATCGTTTATTAATGAGGTAAATATTGCATCATTATTGTGTCATAAATAATTCAATTTATTTGATGCCTAAAAATTATAAAAAAAATAACATCAGGTAGGAAATATTATTTTATTTCCTATGAATATTTATAGTCGAAAATATAATTTATATAACCCCTTATAAATATTAATTACTAAATGATTTTTGTTAATGTCAATTTTTTCTTTACAATAAATTAATTAATCCAAATTGTCATTATCATTACCAAGTGGCTCAATGGGCTCCCCAATTCGACCCAAGGATGCCCACGGTTGGCCACTACTCATCAAATATGGTTTGGACATGTTTTAAGAGAATATTTAATTATTATAATATTCTTTTAACCTTTAAATACCCTATTTACTTTTAACAGTGGAAAATAAAAGTAAAAAGTTACCATTCACCAAAAATTATTTTTATCTTATTAAACCACATTTTACTCCTTTAAATTAACCATGTCTCTTGGATTTTTTAAATTCAACTCACAGAAGTGGTAAATTTATGTTTTATGAACAATTGCAAAAGCTCCTAGGAGGTGGGTAAAAGACGATGAGAAGTTCAATACAATTTTTATAAATCTAAAATTATTATAAAATGACTCCAATGAATTTCATTGAACTTATATAATTATTATTTATCTATTTTGACCTAAAATAAATTTAAATGAAATAAATTATTATTTACATAAAAAGTCTGTTTTAACCAAAAACTCAGTGTTTTCACTATTCATCAAAAATTGAAAGTTTTTAAAAAAATACCAAAATTTCACCCTAGGATAATTTCGATATTCCGAATCCAAAAATGGAGTCCATTTTGAAAGATAAAATTTATAAAATTTTAAAAAGTGGGTATTACTATTCATAATGGCTAGTTTATATAATATTTTAATAGCATATCGTTGTTTAGTAAAACTCGTTATTGCGTAAAACACACGCTATCGTGGAAGGTCGTGATTGCATGTAAAGAAAGCCAAGATAGTGAAAGATTCCCTTATATAAAATAATACATAAAAACAAAATGTTTCTCATAATATCTCGGGTGTTACATTACCTACCAAGTATTTAGACCAACATGATCCAAATCATAGTGACAATGCACAAAGAACCATTTATGAGGAGCCTCGAGGCTTCTAATCTAAATGAGAATGTTCCTAGGAGAGGGGGGAGGTCACTCCTAATAAATATTACATGGTCGAGCTCATTTTTAGTGAGGTAATAAACTACAACTGTGTATTTAATATTTATTTGTTTATATATATCCTTTTACCATTAATATTGAAATATGTAGTATCTTGATGATGATAGTAAGATTTCCTCTGAGTAGAGTGAAGATAGAGAATCCATGGGCAGCAATGATTCTAACTCAATGTAGATCCTAAAGAATTGATGTGAGAGGCATCAATGGATTTCGATTGATGGAATTTTCCTAAATCTCTATCCCCTCCTAGTTGTTTAGAGTGAGCCTCTCCTTGGAATCCTATCATTGGATCCCTATACTGACAATGAAATCCTACCAAGGAAACTCATCATTGAGATCCATGTTCCCATTCACTATAAGTCTTAGAGTTCCATTCATATTGATTTTCCTCAAGCCACCTAATTCTTATGTACGGATATGCTTATCTATTTGATGCAGCTCCTTCCCTTATAGTTCTAATGGGTTTCATGGTTGCTATTGGGGTTCTAACCAGCATTGAAGGGTCTCCATATATGGGATTTATATTTTAGATCCTAGAAGGGTATATCACATAGGCCTTCAGCCCATGCTATTGTATTCTACTTCAAAAGTTATATCCCCTTGTCCATTTTCACATGTTGGGATAATTTTCATACACTTTTCCTAAAATAATGCTTGAGGTAGTGCATCGATTGTGGTTGGGAATGGAAAAGGGAATTGGAGTGATGATTTCAGTGATTTGGAATCCCTTAGAGAACTATCCTTTTATGTGGTCATACCCTGATCCTAGAAGTGAAACCCATTATGGATATAGGTATTGTTAGGGGGAGGAAGAGCTCAAAGCTAGTGAAGTTTCCTCCTATGGTACCACGGTGACCAACCTCTCAACAAGTATCTCATCCCATCTAAGATGATTCTCAATGAGGAACCTACTTCCACTATCCTTGCATCCTTTTTGGATTGTAAACCTGCACCACCTAAATATTTGGATGACTCCAGGTTCGATGTTAATGAAGAGAACTATATTTTTAGTGCAGTTCAGGGAGAAACATGTAAAATTTCATTACCCACACCCTAAATGTTGACCTTGTGAGATGTATAGAGTCCCTCCACCACTTTTTATTGAACCCAAGAACCGGGGGTTTGAGGCTTGTATTCCCAAGTGCTATCCTGTGACCATCTCACTAAGAGGGTGAACATTGAGCATTAAGAACATGATGAGGCTTAGAATAGAGATAAGTATGAAGGTACCAAAGAAATTTATGTAGTTATGAAGTAAATTTTATTTATGGAGGAGAAAATAAAAAATCATGAGGCCACTATGATCACTGAAATAGAGACCATAAACCAACTAAGGGAACAATTATTAATGGAAAAGTCTAGGGTGGTGGAGGAAGTCTCTATGGATACTAGATGCCAGATTGAGAACGATCGAGAATGGATTCATGATTATGAAGACCACTCACCTTATAAGGAGTTAGATGTTTGGTTAATTGAATGAGTGATAACCTTGGATGATAGTCAATAGAGGATGGATGAGAGAGTTCACTCCATCACTTATGTTTAAATTTAGGGATATTTTTCTTTATTTGGGATTAAGGAGAGCCTATGATGTGTGGATGAACCTCCTCAATATTTTTGAATGGTTTTTATGAATTTATTATATAATTAAATGTGTTCTTTTTCCTATATCTCAATCATATCAATGCATGAAAAAAAATTCCCTAAGCCCATACGAGTAATTCTTGGTGTGGGAAACAATGGAAAAATGGAGGATTGTTTATTTATCAGAGTGCTAGATAAGGGATTAACAGTCAGGATCTATTTTTTATTTACCCTTAGGATTATCCAAACTGGAAAATTTTTGGTTATATAATTGGGGACTCTTTACATTCTACTTTCTCTATTGATGTGTGCTAGTGCAGAAATGGGGTAACATGAGGGGCTTTGAATTATACCCAAAAGGGGGTGTGGAGCATGAATTGGGATATCCTAGGTCTAGAACACAAATCGGGTGGGGTGATATGATAAAGTATGACTGGTGACCCTATTCAAAATAGAGATTTAGCTGTTATTCAAACAAATATGAGGAATGAAACTTAATTCAATATGTTAACCATGTTTTAAAAATAGGTCCTATCAAAAAACCATCAAATGTCTTCTCAAGAATATGCATAGGACATTAGTTGATCCAGTGAGTCCATGAAACATTACAATTAGGGGGTAAATTCTAACATGAAATATGATGGGGATCTGAATATATGAAGACATGACATGTGGGGATGATGTGATGGAATGATTAAATGGAGATCAACACTCTTTAGATTATGCAATTGTTTTTCTGAGAACATCAAGTTGATGTATTGGTCTAAATAAAGGATATAATCATCTTATAAGGGGATTGTCACCTTATATGTTGAGTTGTGTTCAAATAAACTGAATGTTTTGGGATGTAACCGAAACTAATGGGGGGAAATGGATTCTCATGAGAAGACCAGAATTGATTCATAATTTTATGTTATTTCATGAGGATGAAGGGTGCACAATTTATTATCTTCTGAAAATGATGTTGAACACATATTTTAATTTCATATATTTCGGAAAATGTGTTATAATGTTTAACATATTGTTATTTTGATGATTATTGAACAGTATAGCATATCATGACCAAGACGTGTGGACCGAAGTGTATCAATCCTCCTGGTAAGGGTAGTGGGATGCATGAATAGGAAATGAAATAGGATACACCTCATAGAGGAGATCATTAGGAAAAGGTATCTAAGATTTGGCTCTAGATTTTTTATAAATTGACGGGTTCAATGAATACAACTAGTTTTTTCCCTAGGTCCCATGTTGGTCCCCACATTCATTGTAAATATTTCTTTTCAAAGACTAATTTTTAACTAAGTCATGAGATTATACTATCAAGGAGTCTAGATATTTCATAGGCATTCAATATGGTTTTTCAACCTAACAGTCATATTACCCTCTTTCCATGGGTAGTTTAATTTCATACCCATCGGAGAAAGAAGTGATAAATAATTTATGGTCATAATGAATAGATAAGGAGTTGAAATAGTTTATTTTCATAATGCTTGGACCATGGGGGCATGCCAAAAAGAAGTTTTTTTTTAGCATGGAAGGGAGTTGAACCACCATGAATTGAGGTCGAATAAGGCCCAATGATATTTGGAACATCTCTGAGACTACATGCATAGAGTTTAATGTTGTGAGGATTAGACATGGATTCAAACTTTATGGTTTTAGAGATTATAAAAAATATATGTTTCTCTGTTTAAGTGGATCCTAGAAGTATCAACATTTCATATAGAATGTCATCCCTAAATACTAAACCCACATTATCCATTCTTGATGTGAGAAATAATGAGTAGTATAGAGTTACCATTATTTGTAATGGGATAACATAATGATGGGATATGTTGACTAACTTTGGGATGTCCTAAAAGGTTCAAACTTTTCTAGTCACCATATGTGTGTGTATGAGGAAGTGAAATGAAGGGAGTTAGGATTCCCATAATAGTAAAGGAAAGTGGAAAATAAGGAAAATTGTGGCTTTGAAGACCTAAATGGAAATAAGGGGATGACCAAATGGTGGGGAATAACTATTGATATTGTTCTACACAAAGGTTACACACTCACACCATTCAAGGATAGGATGGTTAAATATTGGATAAACCATTGAATCTATTAAAAACATGTGAACCACTATATGTTACCGGGGATACATAGAGGTGTGTACCATGGATGGAACATTATTTAATGTGTCTTGGTAACATGGCTATTAGGGGGCCTGTTAAGGTTTATGGGATTATAAGGATCCAAATCAGAGGAAGCACAAAATGTGAATATGGCAGTGGGGAATGCTCTAGGGGGATGTTGCTTTACCTAAGAGATATCATGACATGTGCTTGAATTCACTGGATGATCACATCAGTGTCAAGGATAAATCTTGACATTGAGGGGGGAGAACTCATTAAGAGTTAGTGGTGGGGTTGGAACCAAGATAATAGATTTGGGAATTTCTGTGTGTCCCATGAAAATTGGAAACAATCCAGATGTAGTAATTGAATGTGATTAGGTAGGGGACCAATGTTGAAACGGTGGGGTCCTCTTTGGAGAGGATTATGGATCATATCGTAGCTATCATATGAGGAATTTTGTGTTTATCACATATGATAAGGATATAATTTAACATCATGTGCTAAGGAAGTTGGATTTGGTTCATCTCTTAATTATTATTTGAGGTAACCTTTTCTATCATATAGGTAAATTCTATGGTTTAACATCATTTGATGGGGATGTTAGTTTCGATTCATCTCATTTTTATCAATGAGTCATTCTATGTCTATCACATAGGGTAATACAATAGTTTTCCACTATGTCGTGGGGATGTTTTTATTGGTTCATCTCAAATTTATCATATAATGCATTATATGATCATCATATAGTTTAATGAAACATTTAAACATCATGTGATGACGAAATTATTTAGGATTCATCTCATATTTATCTTATGAGGCATCATTTGTTCATCACATAGAGAAGTATATAGTTTGATGTTGTGTGCTAATTATGTTGAACTTTTTAGATTAGATGAGTACAACTCTGACTAATGTTTATGATAGTTTATTATTCTAGAGATCCTACTAATGGGATGTCAGTGTTCTAATGATGATTTTGTGGCACAAAAGAGTGATAATACTTCATTTAAATAGGGACAAAGATAACCTTTTCTATACAAAAATCCAATAAAAACATCACACAAGTTGACCTCATGATGAAGAGGGAGGAAGGACCATGTAATGAGTTGATGTTGGGGTTGGACCCATGATAAGAGATCCAAAAATCACTGCATATCCAAAGTAAATGGGAATCAACATACCCATAGTTATTAAACATGTCATGGTGGAAGGCCAACACTAGAAATATTTCATCCTCTTGTGTGATGATGTGATGAAAAATTTAAGGGGGAAACATCAGGGATGATGTAAACTATATGACTGGGAGACTACAGGGGCAATGTGCACATTATTTCAAGTTATAATTCTTGGACTAGAAGTGGAGTAGATTCATTGAAGATGATTGGATGGTGTAAAATATTTTAAACCCAGCATGAAGAATTATTAAAAAGAGGCCCTACACAACATAATGAAATCATGAAACTTGTTTCACATAGTTTTAAGGTCATGATGGTTAAACTTGGGGGAGGAACCAAAAATAGGTTTCCACTATGGCGGAGCCCAAAATGTTGGACCTATGAATCCCTGTGAATTCTATTAGGCATGGGAATTGAACCACATGTAGTATTAGAAATTAGAATGTTGGGAGTCTAACACCATAAGGACATTGTTCTCTATGGAAAGGATAATGAATCAAATCATATTTTTTATATGAGGTATATTATGATCATCACGTAGGGTAAGGAGATATTTTTTCATTGTGTACTGAGGACATTGTTTTTGGTCATCCCATATTTATCATTTGAGGAATCCAATGTTTATCTCATAGTGTAAGGATACAGTTTAACATCATACTTTATAGATGTTGGTTTTGGTTCATAAAACATTTATCATGTGAATGATCCCATTTTAATCACATAGGGTAAGTCTATAATTTAACGTCATGTGTTGAGGAAGTTATATTTTCATCATCTATACTAATAAGATGAGCCATTATATGTTCAGCACATATGGTATGGTTATATTTTAGCATCATGTGGTGAGGATATTGGGATATTTAGTTTAGAGTTATAAATATAGAAATATGGTTTCTACTTGTTTATGGTCATAAATCATAGACAGAGGAGGAATATACTAGTTTAAGGACATAGATCGTGGACCGAAGATGCAAAAATTATATGGCCATAATTACTGAACCACATTTTTGTAGTTTAAGATCACATAGCATTGAAGAAGATGTTTGCATTAAGCACTCCTTAACAATCATGGAATTTAAGGGAGGTATGGCATGATCCTCGTCCATAGTGATTAAAGATTATTGTATATTGAAATAGACCTTATGGAATGTTTAAGGTAATCCCACATGGATCCTAGCTTTGGTGTCTTGTTACGAGTATCATTAGTTACCTGAGAGCTAGTTCCTTGTAACCATGAAAGATGGGGTGATGACATACCTGTTTGTTGAATAATCATGCTACCATATTCAAGTGTCCCTCTGTGTTGTAAAATGCCTTAATCATGTTTTCCTTGAGGGATTCAAAATAATATATATGGCCATCCTCTCTTCATTTGGGAATATTATTGTCATAAATGGCAGTTCAAAGTGATGGAAACTCAAAATCTATTTGTAAAACTACCTATTTCCCATACACCAAAGAGTACGGGGTTTTATCGGTGGAAATTTCCAACTATCTTCTAAATAGGCCCAGAGGGAATTATGAATTTTTTTAGTCAAAATCTTTTTTATGGCCCACCACCATTTGAAAAATGTAAGAGAGTAATTTATTGTTTGGCATGATCTGTCCATTTTCCTGCGAATGATTGTGGGATGTGTGGTTGGACTGGATGTTGTAATTTGAATATATTTTCTTCTAATCTGTAGCCTAAAACATTTTGTCTTTGTACATTAGATTAGTCTAAGAGAACCCAAACTAATGAATGATGTGGGAGTTCATAAATTTGACCATGGACTGAGTTTTAACTTATTTGATGGTAACTACTTCTACCAACATTGAGATGAAGTTTGTTGAATTCAAAAAGAACTTGCACTATTGAGCAGTCATTGGTAGGTTGGGAACCACAACTTTGAGTCCCAAAACAGAAAAGGACAAGAGTATTTGGTATTATGGAGAATCTATATCATTTAGTGAATAAAATTATCATGTATATAGTATGCATGAAACCTTTTAGCAAATTCAGTATGGTAATGAACCATGGTTGAAAAAATTAACCTAACCACTTAATTTGGAAGGAAAGCTTTAATCCTGCTTGATGGGACCCCTAGGATTTGTTGTGGAACTCTCTCATAACCCGATGTATCTTATCCCCTTATATCAAATAGAGAGTAATTCCATCAAAACCACACATATAAAGATCCTTTTCAAGGGTGTGGCCACTCTAGAGGTTAAAGTGGTCTCAAATTGGCATATTTGATCATGCTCGGATCATCTGGCTGGGAGAGTTCCATGTTGGTGATAATTTATTAAGGGAGTCATCTAATCAGGTGTTTCCTTGATAATAGTGAGTTTTTAGGTCCCTAGTTAATATGTTCCCACAACCAACTGATATACTTATTAGTTAATATAATCTAATGAGGTTGGGGTTATGAATCTATAGTGTACCAAATGAATGATCAGGTCATCCTAGAAGAGCACTTAAAGTGATTTATAATGTCTTTATAAATCATAAATTCATCCATTTTGTGAAAACATAACATGAGTCACAAATTTATGGGAAGTAAACTCAGCTATTAGATGGGGAGATCACTCCAATATTTGAAAATTTTCTTGATTTCTGAAGATACAGTCACCCTTAACATGCTTGTTGACTAGTCTAGAGTATCCCTTCATTATTAAAGAAATGAAATTTAACTTTTAGGATAAAATGAGTTTGGAAACAAGATCATGATACTCCACCTCATTGTTAGTGAAACTATCTAACAATATAAATTATTATTGAATAATGGCTTTTGCTGGAGTGATGAAGACAATCCTCAGGCCTACCCTATTGTGTTTTGGGTCATTGAGAATTATACTCGTAATACATTTGGAGGGCCAATCGAAATTCATCTTCCAACATGGTGCATCCTGATCCACTAAGAGAATGGATTCATGTGGGAAATCGATGTTCATGGGAAGTTCCTCTAGGGTCAGATATACAACCAAGAAATCAACAAAAGCCTTTCCTCTGATAGACTTTTGTGGGAAAAAACTAACATCAAACTATTGTATTATTAACACCCAATGTTCTAATAAAATAGTTATCATTGTGTGGGTGATGATGTATTTTATAGGGTTAAATTAGTAAACCAAGAATATCTCATGGAGCAACAAGTAATTTCAAAACTTATGCATAATAAAGACTAGTGCATGAAAACTCTTCTTCATGGGGGAGAATCTAGTATCTATATCATGGAGCATACATTTGAGATAATATTGGATATTCTTCATACCCATGTTATTATTCTGATCTAGATGGGAATTTATGTACCATTACAAGGATGTCGCATAGAGGACTGAGGAATTCCTCAAAAAGGTGGCATTAGAACTGGAGGATGTATTATATGATACTTAATATCTTCAAAGGTACTCTGGTGGTCTTCATCCCATGGGAATGTGTTACCTTTCTTCTAGATCCTCGAGAAGAGTTACACTATCTAGATAGATTTGAATCAAACAGTTGAATATATGTTATTTGGCCTTGATGGACATGGAAATCTCCAAGGATGTGGGTATGATTCATTTAGTTGGTAGCCTTTATTTTCATGGGATCAATATAAATACCTCTATATATAAAAAAAATGTTGAGAATTTTTACATAAGAGACCCTAAATGTACACTTCAATGGGTTCATCTTTAAGTGGTAGGCGTGGAGGAAGTCATAAACATTCTCAAGATCCTTGTTATGGTCTTTAAATTGGAAAGAATTAACCACCAAATCATCCACATAATATTCTACTAGTGTCCTATGTATTTTCATAAACATATTGTGTATGGCCCACTCGTAAGTAGATCAAGAATTTCTAAATCCAAAAGCATCACCTAGTAGTAGAATGTCTCTTGGGGTGTGATGAAGGTAGTGGGACCATCATACTTTGGTCCCAACTAGATCTGATTATACTCAATGTATCCATCTATGGAGGATAGGGATTGTAATACATCCGTAGAAAGAATCAATAGTTTTGTGACCATAGGGGGTAAATTATTTATCAAGAAATAAAGATTTTTGTGTTAGAAGTTAATGTGTGTTATGATCTATCTATTTTTCTTCCTTACAGGTAAACTGATTGATATCCATTTAGGGTAAAAAACCTCCCTAATAAATTTGTATTTTATAATATTTTTAACTTCAACCTCAACCGTGGCACTTGGGGAAGGGTTCATTATTCAATGAGGTATCTTAGACCCATGAAGACCCATTAAGATGCCATAGTGATGAATAAAAAACTAAAGATCAATTGGTTACATTTTTTCATATCTCTAATAAAAAATATATTGTATTTATCTCTAGAAGGACACATTATCATACCATTCTTTTTATGAATTAAATATGATGATTAGTATAAATCTCATATCTTCTATAGTGATATGATTTACTTATTCCAGCTGAAAAAAGTGGCAGATACACCCCCTTTGATTGTAGGAGGTTGTCTTCGAGATCTTCTTCATCAAATAAGTTATGAGTATCAAATGGAGGAAATAACACTCCTAAAGATTTACATCAAATGACTATATCAAAACATGACACAATTGGGGAAGAGTATTCATAAAGTAATTCTTTCTCCATAGATACAGTTGTAACAAAGTGTGATGAACCAATCCCATATAATTTTGACTTTGAGTTAAAATCTTAATATCAACGTAATGACAATGGATAAACATATATTGAGTTAGACTTTCATTGTGGAACATGTGGGAGTGCTATAGATCAGTGTCCATGGGGAGAAATTTTTAGTACGTTATAAGGTAAGGACCGTCTGATACTAGTTGATCCTTCCTAATGTAGAAGTATGAAGTAATATTCGAGCACCCATTTTTCATCAAGACTATGATAAAACCTCCCATGTTTGGTTTCAAATATCCCAATCAATGAATTGGGAGGAAGTATATTACTTTCATGTCTAGACAAAGATACGATATAGTGGCTTCCAGATCACTTGGGGCATTTATTTACTCAACTTGATTTATTTGAGGATATTTTCCTACAATTTTTTAATAACTAGAAGTGAAATAATGAGACTCAAAATATTTTAATGCAGAACCATCCCCTTGGAGTACCCCTACTCGACCATCATGGGTGTATTTGAGGCACTGTTGGTACAAAGATGATAGTACTATGTGAAGATGAATCCAAGGCCTTACTAATAGGGAATTGTATGTTGTGTCCAGCATGCCCAATATAATTTCAGTTCTTTTTACTAAGCCACTGATTTGGGTATTTATATAAATCTTTCCATGTGGTTTCTCATTTCTCTTATCAAACCCATATATATACAAGTCATAGGGGATCAAATTCTCTCCCATGATCCCCAAAATTTATAGAGTTCTTGTTAGGGTAAGATTGATCCTAGAGGTAGTATCCAGTAGGTTGTGGTTAATTTACATTACATGTAACAGACTAGTGATGTTATGCATATGTTCCCTTTAGAGGTGGCACCCACATCTTCTTCATGTAATTAAATGATGTCCTGACATTCCTCCATCTCATCTTTATCTATGTAATTGTACATAGCGGTTGCTATCTCAGTCTCAAACTAGAGTGGTATATTTAATGTTTTATTAATGGAATCACAGATTTCCTTTGACAAGTGATGATAATAATGGATTGATATCCACACTAGTATATCGGTAAAGCTCTTCTTCAAATCATACATTCGAGTAAGGTGCATGTCTTTTCCAACAAGAGGTCTTTATTTAGTAGGGAGCATAGTGTATGCCATAAAATGAGGAACTGGGGCCTAGCTAGTAATGTCTATAGTATAGTATTGGTTATATGGATTTATCTAAACACCAGACAGGTGGTAACCAAACAGCAGAGTTTAGGTACCAATTAGATGCAATAGATTAGTGTGTGGTCACGATTGAGTTAGAATAAATCTAATAAAGTTGGATATAAAGTAATGCCTAACAGAACAGACCTGGAGGGTTGTGAGCTTTGATCCCAACATGATCCATACTGTCTGGTCTCAATATCCTCGACAACATGATTTGATGTTCTATCCTAAATTTGATATCATCTTCCTTGTCCCCTTCCATACCTCTATCAATGCTGTCTAAAAGAGTGTGAGGGGGTCACATGGGATTCCTCATCATTGAGAATCGTAAAATGATCCACTTATTTGATATCATTCAAAAAGGTGTATTGTTTCCCCTTGATAGTGAATAGTCTATGTCTAGATATACCTTGGGAACAACCCCCAATTTCGGAGGCATAAAATTTCCATTGGTGATGATTGGTTCTACTATTGTTGGTGGAATCTGATGCCTATGGTGTTATTGATCCCTATTATTTATAGATTTTAAAGGATATGATGCGGATGTGGAAGAGGTGGCTAGAAGAGACACAATAACAACATGAGGTACTAGTGTACTCAGGTGAGTACAAATAATTCATGGGTTGATGGTGATTTCCTTTTGAGACAGCAAGTCATTGTACTTCTATGTTTTGAGGTGGGTAACCTACTTCCACTCACCAGAGTCTTCACTGTCACTGGTAGGGTCAGTGGAGACATGTACCACTTGTGCAGGATAATTACCCAATTTTTCCAAGACAAAATCCACTTAGTCGAAGAGATAATATTTGATGAAAATTTATTATTTTCTGGTGTTTCAAATGATATTGTGTTACATGTAGTCATCGGTGAAATCCTACATTTCATGTTCATGGGGTCTCTTACATTCTCAAAACATTAAAATCCATTTTTCTAGGATACATATTAAATAAATTGTGTCTTTTTCAACCCTCACAGAGTAATCCATGTTTTTTATTCATGAAAATGTAACCTCATGTTCCTATCTTTAATGGTGGGTTGAGGAAACAGTCTCAAGATTAGGTTTTCGAGAACATGGTTGTGCTCTGTGAGGATGCTCCTTGAATGTTTCATATACTAAAGGGTCCAACAAGTGTAATGAATCAAAAAACTCTATAGGCATAACAATAGAAATCCCTAATTTCAGAAGACATCGTACAGGAGTAGTAATAGGTAATGGATATGACTGTTTATTGTTCCAATACTACTATTCTTCCAAATACTATGATTTTTCAGAGAACTCAAAAAATCCACTCAGATAATTCAGGGAGATAAGGGTGGGAACTGGTTTATTGTTAATGTCCTCCACTCACGTCCTAAGTATTAGTTCATGGAAAACAACATATTGATTGATTAAATTATTTCATTACATTATTAAATGATTTTAGAAACTCTCCCAACGATACTCAATTTTAATTTGTGTTATTTGTTATTATATTCCTTTGTGTGATAGAGTTGAAATGATAGAGAAACTATATAATGATATCATCCTAGCATGCAATGGATACTGGGACCATCTTACTATAAAAAATAATTTTGGAACATCTAGATTCATGTTAATACAATGGATTTTAGTAGCATTATTCTATTCTGGAGTCCCCAACATTGGGGTACACCATGAGGTGAAGTGTTCCAGATGACGCAGTAGTTCACATGTCCCATTGAATGTGTTAATTTTTTGATTGTTGAATTGTGGAAGTGGGTATGTATGGTCATCCCATGATGGATATGGATTTTTTAGGAGAAATTGACACTTGTCTCATTTTTAGAATATAAATGTTGGTGGTAATATCAGCTTCAGTTCATCCTAGTGAGTACTTGTGGTCACCAGTGCCCTGCAAGCTTCTCAGCTCTAGAAGCTACGTGGACTTGATCTCGAGGCGGACAACCATGTTACCCGGATGAAGTTGGTGACACATAATTTAGTTATTTACCACATCCACCAACTTCTAACCATATTTAGATGTACAGTGAAACCTAGTTCAAACATGGGTTTTGGGACAAGAAGGACAAGATACCCAACCGAAGGACTGATAGGGTCCCTTTTGACATTTTCATGGTCTGGGAACTACTCTGATATATGCTTGGAAATAATCCTCTTATATCCTTATATATCATAGAGAAAAGTAGATATTAAGAGGTCTGATTCAGTTTCTAGTGCAATCTTAGATGGATATGTAAGATCAATGTGCCCCTTTTCTATTTCTAGATATCAGTAGGTAGGTGGAAATTTATCATTGTGGGGACTACCAAGAGCTGACACGAGTCTCTATAGTTGAGAGAGTGAAATTTTATAGGGATCCAATTGGTCCTTAACCACCACTTGGGTTGGGTTCTATCTATCATTCCTCAATTCAGTGGCTCAGTTTCTTGGATCCTTTAGCTGTTCAATAGTAACGCCAATCGATATGGATTTGGTCAGAGAGGAACATTCACTGTTAAAAATTGTGCCATCCCGATGATCTCATTATTGTTATTGGATAGGGAATAAAAAGAGGGTTGAATAATCCCCCCTAGGGATAGTTATGAACATGTTGAGATTCTTTTTCCATGTCCTTTCAATGCACAATGAGGATCTTAAATCATGTCTACTGGATTTTCATTTTTTGACCATAGGAATGATGGTGAGGATCTACTGGGATTTATTTGATGTAAACACTCTTTCACTATTAGAGAATGACATTGAGGATCTCATGGATTCCAAAGTTGGTCATCTAACGGTCCCAATGATGGTTTAATGTTTCCGAGATATTATGGTGGTAAAAAACTACATTTTCATAAATGAGGGACTCAAGGATGAAAAATATCATGTTTGATGGTGTCCAAATTATGACTGATAGATGCTCTTCAACCAGGAGCCTCCCCCACAAGTTCTCTTGTTTATTATCAGGAGGATGATCCTACTCTTATTCGTCCCAATCCATGATTGGCATGGGATGTGCAACTAGTGTTGGCACTAACCAGGATCATATTTGATGTCTAATTATCAAGATAGGAGGTTCCTTGTAGGAAAAACATCCACTACATATTGGAATGTCTCTTTGATGCATGTCCAACATCAATACCATATCAATATTAGTTGTGGTGTATACTATCTCCCCATGTTTGAGAGTCAAAACATATCTATGTGGATCAAAAGAGTGATCACTATTTAATGAGGGTGTCAATCTAGACCATGATGACTCCCCATCATCCAATGTGAAGATTGAGAGGAGGGAATATAATAGCGTCAGACATTGTTTCTTTGTGATGTCTTGGAATGAGGCCAGAACATCCTCCACCTATAGGTATCTATAGAGGGATCTGGGAATTTTTTGGACCTCGACTTCAGGGATAGAAGGCCTTATTTGATGGGATTCTACCCCCAACTCTAGTAGTGGGGGTGAAGACCCCCTCATCGATTCATTCATCACCTTATTGTATGAGAGTTCGATAATGACATGTCGCATCATAGGTCCCCACCTATGACAACTTGGGACATACTCATGCACCTATTTTATATAATCTCTTGGTTTCCCACAATATGCGTTTTGACATGCATCGTAGGAATGAAACCCTAGAGTTTTTTCACCCACATACCCTAGGATGGATCTTTAGATTTGTACATATCTTCAGTATATATAAGAGCTCTGCACTGATTGTTGGAATTGTGGGGAGGATCATCGCACTGGTTGTTCTTAGTGAATGGTGGATCACAACACTAGTATTTGTCTTCATGGGATTGACCATAATGGGTTCTAGTTGTGCCAATGACAATGATAGTAAACCCATCTTTCCTGAGAGGTAGATGGGGTCTTGATCATGTGGGAGAAAACACAAGACACTAAAAAGTTATCATTGTTGTTGGATAAGATACACAAAATGGTGGCTAAATATACTATATCCACATAAGATGCCTCATGATGGGAAATATTCTGAGATTTACCTGACATCATTACTAGGTGTTTTGGATTTGGTATAGGGGAGAAAAAATGATATTAATCCGTTCATTGAACTGTGGGACCAAACAGTGTTGGCAATGACACGGCTAGGTGGAAGTCCTCCTGGCGGCTCTCTAGTGGAATCCATGTTGGGTATCTCTCAAACATACCCCAACACCTCATCATAGGAGAAAAACTATTTTAACACTCTAGGGAGAGACATTCAATTAATTTTTACATTCAATGGTTGTGTGGTTTTACCCTACTCTACCCTCGAGGGTTATGGTACTAATGAGGTGCTGATGCTTTGAGAAACTAGAATGTTATATCCCTAGTGTGGATGACCCTTCTTGTTCAAATCAATAGATAGGGGTTTTTACAACCCTCCTTAAGATATTCTTGGGGGGTGATACGGGGCATGGGAATCTTATAGACATGGATGTGTTTCCCATTACGCTATGAGCGTAGTGGAATTGGCAATACAAAATATTTATCTTTTTCTAATAGGGGCATATCTATTATTTAAAATTCATTTTCTATTGGTAAACTGTTTTCCCAAAAAATATGTATTCGTCAATAAACATTCACTTAAAACTCTATCACTAAATGTTATTGTAACAGATAAACCAATTTTGTTACAATTATAATAAAACCAACAGATAATAGATATGTTGGTCGAAGTGATTCGAAAAAAATTCATATGAAAAATATATCGGTTGGTAATAACATTACCAAAAGATAAAATCTATTTATAGATTACATTTAAAAAAATATTTATTATTATTAATAATAAAATTTCATATTATATTTATTTGTTTATCATATATAATAAACATATTTTAATTATTATACAAGAATTTTTTTACACATTAAAATATTGAAAAAGATAAATTATATTAATAATGAAAACTAATAAAAAATGAATCCATACATGGTTGAAGTTTCTTGATGCCTAAAAAGATCATAAAAACACAAAAAAACCATGATCCACCCTTTCCCCCACCCCACCCACACCACATGGAAAAATGGGTATGTTGTAATCTTCAAGTATGCATATTCACTACAATCCTTTAGCATCAAAAAATATTCCACCATGGTAAAAGAGTGGTCTTTTGATCTCCTAATGACAAAGATGTGACATCACCCCACAAATAGGCCACTAGAAGAAACAAATCAAGTCAATAGCGCAAATAATAAGGAATTTTTAGTCGATGTTGTCCCACCATTAATCTTCATGATCGGCTTCACAACTCACAAAAAAACATACCCACAAATTAGTTCAAACTATCTAACTAAATTGAAAAGAAAATATAAATAAATAAAAGTATAAAAAATGATTTTCATATAATGAGAAGTTTCATCCGTACTAACCACTAATTTTAGAATTATTCTACTAAAGAAGAACCAGAAATGATTACATGAGTAGAACTAGTAATGAAAAATCCTGTAATGGACCTAATTGGAGCTCTATACTCTGCCTGATGTGAACCAGCCACAAAAGCCATACGCAACAAAATACCATAGCCACAAATCAGTACAAAATATCTTCATGAATTGAATCCAAAATTTTAATAAATATTAGAATAAAAAATGATTTACATAGAATGATCATTTTTTACCCAACTAACCTCTAATTTACCAACAATAAAATTAAAATAACTTAAAATGCTACTGATTAATGCTAGAAATGAAACCACCTGTAGAAACATACAACAATAGTGTCCTTATATACATTAGAGGAACATTTTATTGATATCAAAAAAGCTAACAGAAATTATCTGATGCCATGAGAATAGATTTACATAAATAAAACATATTTCATTTCCATATAATGGATGTAAATGAAAGTTTTTTATCTTTGATGTATGAACGAAATAAAAATGTCAGCAGTTTTCATTTATTTGTATAAATAGTGAAATCATTATGGCATGAATGGGTTGACTATTCTTTCTTAATATATTTTTTATCTCTACAGTGTCAAAGATATTTTTCATCTACATGTAATATTCTTAGAGAACTTCTAAACAACCATTATAATTTGGACACAATTGATAAACAAATCCCAATAATCACTTAAATATAATCATGAAATTCTATTGTTGGGGTATGAAATAAATTTTGATACTCCTAGATTATAGATACATAAACTAAACTATAGTACACAATACCAGCGATCCACATGTATTATAACAAGGATGGACACCAAACGAAGGCCCCTACGGATTGATGATCAATGAAACTGCACAAACCCTCAGCTTCATAAAACTAGAATTAACCATGATGAATAAGTATGATAGGTCAATGATGGAAGGAAACATCACATTTTCCCTGATCATTAGACAAACAGAACAAAACTATAATGTAAATATCAAATTTCTAGATGAAACAATATGGGATGATCTAAATCTCCCACTCTCCATCACAACTAGCCCAAGAAATAATCACCACAGTTAACCTCCTTGAAACATTATGATTCATGAATTATGACATATCAGATAACGAAACACCACCCAACTACACAATGCACAAATGTGACACTGGAAAAAAAGCACCATAAAATCTATGTGAGATTAAATCCCCAAAACACAATCATCTATGTTTTTTCATCATGGAAGGAATGCAGATGAAAAAATCCATTTGAGAAGATCATACCAACTGTAAAGGGGATTCAGAAAAAATTCCTTGGATCACTTCCAGGAAGAATAGTCGATGCTTGGTACTAGTCAATCGAAACAACCCTATGAAACCATTGAGATATGATATTCCTTGACCCTATACAAGCCCAAATTAGAAGTCAAGAAGATCGAATGAAATATGTTGATATATCCAAATAAAGAAACTTAACCATGATTTCAGATCTGGAGACAGGATGACTAAATGATTGAACACATTCATCAAAAAGAAACACGGTGAAGCATACTAGTGTATGAACCCTCACAGAAGAAGAGAGAAAGGAGGATCAGTTTCGTAAAAATATCATATAACATATATTATTATAACATTTTGTAATAATAAATGAAATATTATAATATTTTATAACATAGATAAGTATAATGAGATATAAAAATTAATTTCATATAACATAAATATAATATTTTAACTGAAACAAACCAAGTCAGATTTAGTACTAATGAGGAACCTCAAGTCACTATTATGAGACACCTTTCAGCATAAATATCTAAACTGCACACAACCAAAAAACATACCCACAAATGATTGCAAAAAACTGCATTAAATGAAACCAAAAATATTGAAATTATAAAAAATTGATATGCATAGAATGGGAAATTTTCATTCATCATCTGTGTTGACATATAAAAAAATGAAGTCAACTCCAGTACTAGTGAGGAACTGCAAGTCACTATAATGTCACATCCTTTAGATCCATGATCTACACCACATAAAACCAAAGATCATACCCACAAATTTTAGTACCAATATCTTCAAGAATTGTAACCAACATACAAATAAATGAAAATATTAAAAAATGATCTGTATATAATAGGCATTTTTCATTCATCATCTCTATAATATTCACAACAAAGAAGATCATATATGTTTCATTAGGTTTCAATATGCTTAATCCGTGATATGGGTTTATTTCCATGCCCCTACTTACAGCTCTCCACTATTGTTGAAAGATGAAAAAAAAAGAATCGAACATCAGTGGACGAGGTTGTGGGATGTTGTAGATAATCGACTGTGTGGGTGTGGGGTACGATGAGTGGGTATTGTGAGTGCATGGGGATCTATACTATGTGGGTGGAGAGGGACAATGATCGGGAGACCATCGTGCGGCCGGTGAGGAACGAGAGGCCATCATGCCGGTGGCGGGGATGAAGACTTGCAGCCCATCAAGTTGGCGATGGGGAGGAAGATGGGTAGGACATTGCACGGGCAGCGGGGACGAATACCGGGATGCCATTGCAAGGGAGGTGAGGATCATAATGCCATCACATGGGCACCAATAGATGAGGATAGGGAGGCCATCGTGCAGGTGGTGAGGAATGATGATCAGAAGGCCATTGTTAAACGATTTGTTCGTAGTGAATAACTGATTTATATGTTGAAAATAAAATGTAGGAAGTAATAATTTATAACAATGGATACAATTGTTTGAAAAAAAGTGTCGGTATTAATATGTTAAAGTGAAAAATTTAATTGCTAGTAAAATATATGTTGGTATAAATCAATTTTTAACATCATATATAAGTTTCGGTAAAAAAATGTTGGTATAGGAATTTATACCAAGAAAACAAAATATCTATTGGAATTACTCATTTATACTAACAACTATATTTTTTTCTCTAAATTTCGGTTTTTAAATGTAAATTTATTTATAGTGTGGATTACCACACCAATAGCCCCTCGCCCCATGCCTATTGGAATATGTTCATCATGTATTCATGATATATTGGGTACTATGGAAATATATGTAGCCAAACCTTAGCATACACCTCCATGATGGTGATTCCCAGTTTTTCCAACATCATTTATCGTTCTTCAAGGTGGAGGGAGAGGGACCACATTGACAATTCCTCAGATCAAGGATTTCCAATGACCGTCATTTTATCCTAATTGTTGGATCAGTGTTTCACACCTAGCCCACAGTCTATTTTTGGGGTCTTGGTTTCGGATAACTAGATCTGGTCATGTTGTAATCTGATGGTGCCCAAAATTAATGATCTCATCATAGTTTAAGGAGAGTAAACTCATGTTGAATTCATTTTTTATGCTTTCTCATTGGGGTTCATGCAGGTATGTTGTTCTGTTCCCCAACATTCCTTTTTTCGAAAGGTGGGAAGCCTCCACCATCATGGTTTGTGATTTTGTATCACTGATCTAAAGGGTAGGATGGGAAGTCGATTCCTCCTTACATGGATTCCTCCTTACATGGATTCCTCCTTGGATCTCATCACCTATTCTTTTTCTCCCTCAAATATTTGATTCATGTTCTTGACACTCATTCATGATTCCATCTTGATGTTGATGCTAATTAGTTATGTCGCTTCTATCTTAATTGGTATGTAACCTGTGATTAGAATAGTTTCTAACATTGGGAATATCTAAATATTTTTGAATGTTGGGAATGTTGGGATCCTATAAATTATTCCCATCTGGAGGGTAGAGGCATTGCTCATATGAGATTTCATAGGTGTGGAATGCAAGGCATCCCATGTCAACCACTAGGTAGTTGACACCAAGGGTGTAAGGAATCTAAATTTTTTTACAACAGGTATCCCATATTTTTTTTATAGGGTGGATGTTTCATGTTGGTCATCATTTTAACATCTTGTAGTGATTGATTGGTGATTATGTGTGTCCCAAGGAGTTAAGATTTGACATTTTATAGTCCGGTTAAGTGTTTCGGAAGGGGGGAAGATTTCACACATCGGGGATTTTGTTATGTGTGTGTCCAATAGAAATATTCAACACGTAGAGGATTATTTAATAATGTCCCTAGGTGGGAATATTTTAAAATTGGTGGTCTTGTTTAGTGTGTCCCCAAATGGTAAGATTTCACACTTTGGAATTGGTAATGTGTTTCCCTTGGGGGGTGGATTTCACACATGGGATTTGGTGGTGATGAGATATAGAACACCCTTAGGGGGATATGATCACACATTAAAATTTTATGGTAATGTTGGGGGTTTCAGGATTGAACATCATCGAGGCACCCCATGTGTATCTGGAATTTTTTATTAAACCTCAAAGAGGAATCCCACATAAACTATTGGGAAAGAGGGATAAAAAACCAATTAGTTTGATTTCACAGTTTATGTTCACATAACAAGACATGTCCATGATGTTAAGCATCATGTGGTAGAGACGCTCGTGTAATGGAAGGAGCATCAACAAGGGATAGTGTAGGGATTATGCATGTGGTATTCTCGAGGCAAGAGAATCATCCCAAGGTGAGGGAGAAGGATGAATCCAATAACGATCATATACTGGGATCCTGTTCTCATAAAATAGGGAAAGAATGTAGTTTAACATCATTTTAAGAAAAAAATTTAATTCATTTTAATGTAATATGACTATGATATTATGATATGAAGTTTTGTGTCATGATGATCAGATGTTTTTTATGTCTAAATCCCAAGAGACAATTTCTATGTAATAAAGGAGGATTTTTCCTAAGGACTATCTACTAGGAAAGGATTACATTTTACCTAATGATACCACCTTTAGGGCTTATGTGTCTATTTTGTGCACCTTCAAGTAAGGAATGACATAAACACTATCATGGACTTTTGGAAATTAGGGGTATCACTGTTAGGGTGACTATTTTTTGGAGAAATTGGATGAATGGTGTGAATTCTTATGAGAAACAATTAGAAGAAATAGTTCAGGGTTTTCATGAAAAAAATTAGCGAGACATGAAGGTTGATGATACCAGCAATTAGAGTGATTGAGGTATGAATGAACCCAGTTGAATGGTGAGAGGAAACATTAATCCCATACATGCACATTGCTATATTTTTTAAAATGAGGAAATGGGCCAGATTCACAGATGTTGTTTTAAGAAAATCAAATGTTCTCTCTAAAAATGCAGTTTCACTATCCATGGCCCTTAAAAGAATGACACTTCATATGACATGGAGGCATATGCATATGTAACATCTGAAGTCACATGCATCTTGGGGTTATGTGAAAGAACATTCTTTTGGGAACACTTGTATGGTCTAAAGGCAAGTTCCAAAAGGAACTCTAAAACATATGCTCTGACATAATGGATCACATGGAAGGTTAGACAAAGAAGGTTTAACTTTAAGAATCTAGTGATGTTTGTAGTAGAAGAGGGGATTGTACAAATGAGAGATAACACTTTGTCTTCAGGATATTTTTCCACAAGGGGGGGGGGGGGGGTTGATTCTCAATTTATATCCTAAATCGCTATAATATATCTCATAAATCTATTTGGGTCACACAAATCTTATTTTCCAATGATCGTGCCTTTTTTTGCAGGTGACTATTGTCAAAGGATTCAATTTATCAGTGTCTTTTCATGCATGTTAGTTGGGTGATGAATCAATGAGTTCTATGTTATTCCCATAGAATTCATAACTATGATTATTTGGATCAGAAATGAATATCATGGCTAGGATGAATCCTTTATTCAAGGGAAATAAATTCTGATTTATGGACAAGATGTGTTTTCAGTGCCAACTTGGGTATTTAACTCTTTTAGTTCAGATGGTGCAATGCTATACGATGGAATAGAGATTGGATTGGTACCTAGTACTAAATCAATGAGAACATTATTTTCCATATCAGTGGAAAAAAATTTAATGGATATACATGGAAAAACTTGATTACAACTATAGGGAGATCACTGTTAAAATACTCTTGCTCTAGGTAAGAAACAACCACTAATATTACCATGATCAAATCCAAAAAAACTTGTTTCTCTCTACCAAATCTTGAGTCCCATTCTCCCTATAAAACATGAAATATCCCATAGGGTACGACATAGAGACCCTAAAAAGATAATAGTAAAAACATTCCTTATGATATTTCATTCAATCCATCATGAGAATGATGTCAAGAGATTTCATATTGAGAACTTGAAAATTCCTAGTGTTCTTAATCTCCAGTTATAACGTCCCGGTTCCGAAAGCCACACAGTGGGTTCTCCGAACCCAATTGGTCACATGACCTCAAGCACATTTCCCCAAACGGTAGAGGTTGCTGACTAGCAGCAACAAATAAGGCCAGATTGTAGGGAAACTATTCCATTATTAGTCAAAGTGTAGCACAGTGGAATAAAATAAATAAAGATACCAAATCTGAAGAAGTAGACAATATAAACCAGAAAATGGATAACAGAATGAAAAAATAGCAATCATTCATATAGTTATAATGATGCAACATGTCACTAATTCTAATAAAGCATCCAAAACAAGAAACTACAATCAAATAATACAGTACATGGTACAAATTACAACAAAACAAAACTAATGCAGTGAAACAATAATGTAGCACCATTGAAAGCCTAAACTCGGTCCCATGCTCTCCTACTCCACCACAACAATCTTGTACCTATGTAGGGACCCTTTCCCTTATCGAAACCTGGAGCAATATAATTTTCTTGTGCCCAAGACATGAACCAAACATGGTGTGAGAAATAAATCCCAGTAGGCAACTACCAAAGGCCCATGCCCAACTGTTAGTGAAAATGTGCAATAACAGTATGTAATAAAGAAATATAGCAATCTAGGAAGTACGTAGAAGAAGCTTCTCCAACTAGTTCCACTACCATTTAATTAATTATTTATCAATTCCAAGCTTGTGCTTTAGCATGGAAGGTAAAACATAAGAAATAACAACAATGAATATTCAAAGTAAACATTTTCCTCAGACATGAAGGTCCTTACCCTCAGGAAAGCAGAATCAAAACCCACAAGTGACTGCCCACAGGCATAACGAAAATCTCCCACAGGCATATTAGATATTTCCCTCAAGCATGTAATCTACTGCCCATAGGCATAATAAAATTTTCCCATAGTCTAAACAAACCATGCCCTTAGGCTAAACAAAACACTACCCTCATGATAAGAAAATAACTGGGCCGATCCCAACACATAAGTAAGCAATTTATATAGATTTTCTCACAAGAAAACTCAACAAATGTTATCATCATGGCATACCCACAGGTATCCTCGCCAAAATTCTAAACAAGGGAAATGCACCCACGTGTGGCCCTGGATCAAGGCAATGATTCCTAACAGAAATTTATACATAATCAAGAGATTACCTATGAAATTCTAGGTATTTAATCAGTCAAGGCCTCCGCCATATGACACCCCAAACATGGTTGCATACCACAACAGTACACAAAAACAAATCGATAGTTTGAAATAAACACCATAACACCTACCTCAATATCCTCTAATCGATATACATTAACGACTCCTCCCAAAACACCCGAGAATGATGTAGATATGGGATAAACAATTACGAATTAAAACCCAAATAACTTCTGTTCTGTAATTAATTGGAAGTAGAGGTTTAAGATAAGAGAATAAATCACCCATTTGGTTCAAACAAGATCGACGACGAAGGAATCGAAGTCCCACTATGCATTCGAGAGCTCTTACAATATCCAGCCTTCCCTCCCATGGATCTCGGGCATTCTAAGATTCCTCTGTCAAAAGAGGAGTCTACTACCAGTTTTATGAAAAAAAACATAACTACACGGCAAGTACTCTAAAGTACCCTGTGTGTACTTTCCATTTTTAAATGTTCCTCAGGCGGCCACTTTCCAACACATAACTGTTCATCTATCGACTTGGTTACACGGCGTGTATTTCTTAGTACATGGCGTGTACTACTGTTCTATTGGAGGCTACTCCTATCGCCTTACTTTTCACCTACTGACTGATTACACGTTGTGTATTACTATGTACACGGTGTGTAGTCAGTTTTTTGACCCTTCATCACCGATAGGCCTACACAACCTGTATACTCATTGCACACGACCAAAGTACATGATGTGTGTAATGAACGTGGAATGTACCCACAAATTTTGTATTTCCCCCAATTTCCTTATTTTTTTCAAAGACACTTAAGGAAAAAGGAAAAGAAGAAACTCGTACCTCAAGAATAAGAACTATGTTCTTACAAGCTTCCCCCCTTAAAGAAATTCGTCCCCGAATTGGCCTTCTAATGGTGGTGAAGATAATGCTGAGAAAAACTCTGGCAACTGAACATGTACGTCGGTTTCCCGCTCCCAGGTTTCTTCCTGCACTCGTCCATGCTTCCATAGCATCCGTACGAGAGGAACTGACCAGCCTCGTAGAACCTTCGTTCTCTTATCAACAATATGAATCAAATGATCCAAAAAGGATGCATCAACCTGAAGTTCAACCTCCTCGGGCTGAAAAATGTGAGACAGTTCTGAGTGATAATGGCATAGCTTAAATACATGGAAGACATTGGGCATGGCCCGGTACCTCTGTGGCAACTGCAATAGATAGGTAACTGGCCCAACTCTCTCCAGAATCTCAAACGGACCCACATACCAGAGTGAAAGTTTACCCTATCTTCTGATCTGCTTGTGTCCCAACCTCGGTGAAACATGCAATAAACCCTGATCCCCAACCACAAACTCCATGGGTTGTCTGTGGCGATCTGCATATGATTCTTGATGAGACAGTGCAGTAGCCATCCACTTCTGAATCCACTAGACCTGCTCTGAAGTCTTCTACACGAGACGCGGTCCCAGTAAATCTGCCTCACCTACCCCCAACCCGCACAAAGGTGATCGGCATGGCCTACCATGTAAATCCTTGTAAGGTGCCATCTGAATAGTTTCTTGAAAACAATTATTGTAGGAAAACTCAACCAGGGGTTTGTGCTTCTCCCAAGATCCCTCAAAGCCCAGGACGCATGCACGCAACATGTCCTCAAGCACATGTATCGTACGCTCTGACTGTACATCAGTTTGAGTGTGGTAAGATGTGCTCAGAATCACTTGTGTACATAGTGTCTCTGAAAATATTGTTAGAAATGAGACATAAAATGGGAATCCCTATCTAAAACGAAAGAATGAGGGACCCAATGAAGAAGTACTACCTCTCAGATATAAAACATACCATGCTCGTCAACAACAATGGTCTCCTTGATCAACAAAAAGTGGTCTACCTTTGTAAGTCTATCCACAAAAACCCATATGACATCATTTCCTCGAGGTGACCTTGGAAACCTGGTCACGAAGTCCATCGCGACATTATCCCATTTCCACTCCAGGATGGGTAACTGTTGTAATAGTCCGACTGGCCTCTGATGCTCCGCCTTCACCTGCTGATGTTGGAACATCTCATAATAGAACTAGCTACCTCTCTTTTCATACCTAGCCACCAATACTGACGTTTCAAGTCACAATTCCATTTGGTAACTTCAGGATGCACTGTCCAAGAAGAAGCGTGAAACTCGCGCACCAACTCTTCATGTATGTCCCTTGGAACCCACACTTTTCCATGGATACACAGTACCTCGTCATCTCCTATCTTCCAACCAGGAGGAGTGTCCTCGCTTCCCACCAACTCCCGTAGAACTAGGGCTTCTAAATCTGATAGTTTTCTCATCCTCACCCAATCCAGGAGGGTAGAAGTCACAGCTAAGGATGAAAGAAAGATTCTCCCCTAACTATTGTGCACCTCAAAATGCATCTCAGAGAACAAATACATAAACTGCCACTCACCACTAGCCTCCTGCACTACCTGTATCTGAGTCCTCCTACTCAGTGCATCAGCTACTGCATTACCTTTACCATGTGTATGGGTAAGCTCAATGTCGAAGGACTAAAGGTACTCAACCCACCTTCACTGTATGAAATTCAAGTCATGCTGTGAAAAGATGTATTTCAGATTTTTTTGTTTCGTAAGCACCACAAAAGTTTCTCCCAAGAGATAATTTCTTCAACAACGTAACGCATGAACAAGTGCAGCCAACTCGAGACCATGCATCATGTAATTCCTCTCATCTGGCCTCAAATTCTGAGACCCGTACGCAACTACTCAATCGCCCTGCATCAACACTGCTCCCAGACCAATACCTGATGCATCACAATAAAATGTATAGCACTTCCCTTACTCTGTAAGTATCAAGACAAGTGCTGATGTCGACCATCCCTTCAGCTCCTAAAAGGATGTTTCAAAAGCTTCTGACCAAACAAACTTCATACCCTTCTTAGTAAAACCCTTCAACAGTGTTGTTAAGCGGGATAAGTCCTATATAAAGTGCATGTAGTAACTAGCCAGCCCCATGAAACTCCATATTTCAAACACATTCTTCGGCTGCCCCCAAGAAACTACAACTCTCAATTTCTCTGGGTCTACTACAACTCCTGCCTCTGAAATAATATGACCCAAGAAGTGAATCTAGTCCATCCAAACGAGTCACTTTGAGAGCTTAGAATATAATTGATGCTCTCTCAATGTACTCAATAAGATCTCAAGATGGTTGGAATGGTCATGTCGAGTGTGAGATTACACCAAGATATCATCCACGAAAACTACCACAAAAGAATCCAGAAATGGGTGGAACACAAAATCCATCAAATCCATAAAAACTGTTGGCGCATTTGTGAGTCCAAACAACATGACCAAGTACTCGTATAGACCATATCATATCTTAAAGGTTGTAAGTGGTTTTTTTGATGGTCTAACTCGCAACTGATGATATCCAGATCTCAAGTCAATATTCGAGAACACTCGTGCTCCTCGTTGTTGATAAAAAATATCATCAATCCTTGGTAAGGGATATCGGTTCATGACTGCCAACTGGTTCAGCTTCCGATAATCCACAAATATTATTAGGGTATCGTCCACCTTCTTTGCAAACAAGAAAGGAAAACCCCAAGGAGAAGTGCTGGGAATAATAAAAACCTTCTCCTACAACTCCTCCAACTGCCTCTCGAGCTCCTGCAATTCTGGTGTAGCCATCTTATAAGGGGGAATGGACACCAGTTCCAATCCTGGAACAAGATCAATAGAGAAATCCACCTCTCGTTCCAGAGGTAGACCTGAAAAGTCGTCTGGAAAGACATCCTTGAATTGATTAACCACTAAAGGGAAATACTTATGACAAGTTCCCTAGTCATCTAGATAGAAACTCACAATCTTGGTTTTCACTCCACCTCACCCATGATGCTCGGGTCTAGCTCGACTCGCCTGGACATCCCATTCACCCTTGTATAGAAACTCTCCACCCTATAGAGATGTGAAAATCAGCCTGCGATGATATAAATATACAAAGGTTTGAAAGGGTACTAACCATTCCATCCTAAGAATGAAGTCATATCCTATCATCTCTAAGACATAGATGTCCCATAGAAAGTGACATCCACCAACCTCTAGGGGGAACTCCTTGCACTGACGCACCTGCCATTATAATTCCAAATGTTGTGTCTAGCATCATGATATTAGAAGAAGAAGCACAGAGCCCAAGTATCTCCACAATGGGCACAAATATAATGATTGGTGTATCACCAATATCGAAGAGTACAGAAGATAATACAGAAGCAACTAGAATTGTACCTCTAACAATGTAAGGTCCAAGATCCTAATCATGTTGGGTCTGTTGCACTGCATATGCCTGCCCAGTTCTGTGGCCCTACAACACATCCTGGCTACCCTGAGTTGACCCTCCCTTATGTCTCTGAGATCATGGTGTTTGACTACCATAGCCACGACCACCACCTCATCCTAAACGTCCTGACGTGTTCAAATTCCCTGACATCTAAGAAGCTGCTGGCCCTACTCCCGCATGTGGAGTCTGCACAGAACCCCTCTCAATAGTCATTGGTGGAAACACCCTGCAAAAACACTACATATGACCCATATTTCTGCATTATTGAAACTCCACTGGGTCACGTGGACACTGAGGTCTGTTGTGACCCTCTTTACCACACTGGTAACACATCACCTGGCCACCTGAAGAATTCATCCGGCTAGTACTGCCACCATTAGAGAAATCCATCTGCCTCTTCCTATTACCAATAAAAATAGCCCCAAATACCGGTGTTGAACCGCCCTGGTCCGCACCACTAGCTTCCTGTAGGTTCTTCTTAGTAATCAACACCTGGTTCACAATAGCATGCACTGTAGTCAACCTGAAAACATTCACGAGTGCGCAGATGTCATATTGAATACCATCCTTAAAGCGTCTAGCTCTCTATGTCTCATCACTTACTAGAACATGTGAAAAACACTATAGCTCAGTGAAATAGTCAGCAGAGTCTATCACTTACATGACACCCTCCTGTAGATTCATGAAATATCAAGCTCGGTCTTCCATTAGCGTCTCTACAAAGAAAAACTCATAGAAGACTGCCTGAAAATCATTGTACACCATGTGTCAGTGATTCTCATTCTAGGTGGTAACATGCCACCATCTATTGGAGGAATCACACAACATGTATGTTGCGAGATTGACCCTCCTCCCAGGAGGCGTCTCCTGATGCTCAAAGATTATCTGCATTGAACCCAGCCATGACTCTGTAGCCTGGGGTCCGCCATACCCAAAAAAACATAGGTGGATACTACTATAGGAATATACGTGTCAACTATACAATAAATGTGGAAACCAGTGGCGCTCCTTGGAAGGTCTGTATGAACCTCCTCAAGCCTTCATGTAACTGCACATCCACACCTGCATCTAATATAACGGCTGACGCCACATCTGGCTCCATTGTAGGATCCATTGGTAGCCCATGACCTACCATCTCTAGAGAATAATCATCGCCACTCTCTGGGTTTGTAACCCGAGTTTGTCTCGGTGGCATGACTATATAAGGTCAAACACACGCCTTAGATCAAGATCGTCAAGGACTAAGAACTATAAATATAAGAAGGGATCATGAGAAATAAAACATTAAACTTTTAGAACACAATACTACAAGACGTGTATAATAACTACATGGCATGTTCCCTTAATTCTTTCACATGGGAATGTACTTCTGCCCGAACTAGTCATGTAACACCCCAACCACATGGGTGTTGTCCTTACACATGGCGTGTACTTGAATTTTCTTCCCCTACCCGAGTCCTTTTACATGACTTTGCCACTTGAATCTCCTTAGAATGAGACTACATGACATGTTTATATCCTTCACGGTGTGTACAAGATGAGCTTCACCAACCCGTGTTGTTCATGACATGATAGGGTACACAGCTCATACTAAAGAGCGTGTTCCAGATAGACATGGAGTGTATGGCTGTGATTCCAACTGCCCGTGTTGTTAGTGACACGGTCGACTACTCGGCTGACACTACACGGCGTGTACACCACACTCTTTCTACATCCACATGAACAAGTTGACACGGTCTCTTACCGGTCAAGACTGCACGGCGTGACCCGTAGGTACACAATGTGTACTAGAAAGGATTAAATCGACCCGTTTTGTTAGTTACAAAGCCATATTCCCATATTACACTAAATGGCGTGTTCAGAAGTGACATGGCATGTTTAAGTGAAGATTTATCTATCTGTATTGTTAGTCACACGGCAGACACAGGGTCAACATGACATGATGTGTACAACTGGTACACGGCATGTTCCCTCTAGCATTTTCCCAATCCCATGTCTCAGCCAACACGGCCTATGACATGGTTAGAGACTACACAGCGTGTACTTATAGTATACAGAGTTTACTTAAAAAATACTCATTTCCTCCGGAATAAAAGATTAAATGGCGTGTAATCCAAATTAAACGGCATGTATTATGGGTTTTTACAGACAGTAAGCCTCAGAAACTACTCTGGAGTCTAGAAAAACACTGAACGAACACCAAAGTGCCAAATTCCAATATGCGAGGGCCCATACTCCCCACAAACCAATACTTGGCATCTTATACGTGTTATAACAAAGTAAACAGGTCGATGATCCACCAAATTCCAGTTGATGAGGGGCTATACTCCTCAAGAACCAAAGTTTTGCGTTCATTCACAAAACCTTACATAACATTACCCTATCAAATATCAGGTATTTTATCATGGCATCTATCAAAAAAGCATTCATTTTTTAGCACAACATCTATCACAACAACATGAAAATTTTAATGCACCCACATGGCATGGAAACTATACATGGAATGTGATTCTAACATGTTCCAAAATGATGCATGAGATGTAATACCTTAATCTCATCGAGTTTCAATGAAATAGAACCAAGGTATAAAAATATAAACTGCACACCACATGTGCATCACCCAACGGTGAAAATCAAATCAATTGTAATAATTATAAACATAATATCACAATTTAATTCAAGGTAATCTGACCTTTACCTATATGAGGGGTAGATACTACTGGTCACAATTATTACCGAATCCCTTAGAAATCTATCTCTTTCCGTCATCTCCAAATAATATAATAACTCAGAGAAAAGAAAAACCCTCTCATACCACTTTGTAACGTCCCAGTTCCCAAAGCCACACAATGGGTGCCCCGAACCCAGTTGGTCACATGACCTCAAGCACATTTCCCCAAACGCCATAGGCTGATGAATAGAAGTGAGGGTCAAGGGATGATAGTGGGGAAACTATGCCCTCATTTATCAAAGTGTAGCACAGTGGAATAAAATAAATAAACTTACCAAAGAAGAAGTAGTAGACAATATAAACCAAAAAATGGAAAACAGAAGGAAAATATAGCGAGCAGTCATATAGATATCATGATGAAACATGTCATTAATTCTAAGAAAGAATCCAAAACAAGAAAACACAATCTAATAATACAATATAGGTTACAAATTACATCAAAACAAAACTGATGTAGTGCAACAGGAATGCAACCACATCAGAAGCCTAATCTCTGTACCATGCTCTCTTACTCCTCTACAAAAATCATGTACCTATGTAGGGAACCTTTCCCATATTGACACTTGCAACAATATAATATTTTTGGGCCCAATACATGACCCAAAGTGGGTGTGAGAAATAAATCCTAGTAGGCAACCACCAATGGCCTGTGCCCAACTGCCAGTGAAAATGTGAAACAACAGTATGCAATAATGAAATGCAGTAAGCTAGGAAGTACTAAAAAGCAGCTACTCTTAACAGGGCCATTATCATTTAATTAATTATTTATCAATTCCAAGATTTTTCTTTATCTAGGCAGGTGCAACATAAGAAATCACCACAGTGAATATTCAAATTAAACGTTGTTCTCAGACATGCAAGTCCATAACCTCAGGCAAGCAGAATCAAAACCCACAGCTGACTGCCCATAGGCATAATGAATATAACCCATCGGCATACAAGATATTTACCTCAGGCATAGAAGCTACTGTCCATAGGCATAAGAAAAGTTTTCCTTAGGCTAAACAAACAATGCCCTCAGGATAAACAAAACACTACCCTCAGGATAAGAAACTAACCGAGATGATCCCAACACATAAGCAAGAAATTTATAAACATTTTATCTCATGAAAACTCAAAGCATGCTATCATCACGGTGTACCCATGGGTATCCTAGAAAAACGACGAAACAAGGGAAACACATCCATGGGTTGGCCCTCGATCAAGGCAACGATCCCAATTAGCAGTTTATACATAATCAAAAGATTACCAATGCAATTTTAGGTATTTAATCCATCAAGGCCTCATCCATAAGACACCCCAAACATGGGAGTGTAGCACAACAATACACAAAAAAAAACTCGACAGTTAGAAATAAACACCAGACCACCTACCTCGATCTCTTCTGATCGATATATGTGAACGATGCCTCCCAAAACACCCAAGAATGACGTAGATCTGAGACAAAAAAATTATGCGTTCAAACCCAAATAACTTCCATTTGGTAAAGAATTGGAAGGAGAGGTTCAATAAGAGAGATGAACTCACCCGTGTGATTCAAACGAGATCGATGATGATGGAATCAGTGTCCTTGTGTGTGGTCGGGAGCTCTTTCGAGATCCGACCTTCTCTCTCATAGCTCTCGGGCGTTCTAAGCTTCTTATATAGAAAGAGGAGGCTACTTCCTATTTTAAGAGAAAAAAATAACTACACGGCGTGTACTCTCAAGTACACGACATGTACTTTCTATTTTTTAACGGATCCTCTAGCAGCTACTTTCCACCACCTAACTGTTCATCTATCAACTTGGTTACATGACGTGTATTTCTATGTACATGTCGTGTACCACCATTCCACTATCGGATACTCATACTTCCTTACTATTCACCTACCAATTGATTACACGGCGTGTATTACTATATACACGACATGTAGTCAGGTTTTACACCCTTCATCGCCGATATGCCTACACGCCATGTATACAAATCCTACATGGACAAAGTACATAGAATGTGTACAATAGTACACGATGTGTACTGAAAAATTTGGGATTTTCCCCATTTTCCACATTTTTCTTAAAAATACTAAAGGCAAAAAGAAAAATAAGAAACCTGTACATCCAGAATAAGAACCAGGTTCTCACACTAGTACATAGAAATTTAATAGGGGAAACAAATACCATTCTCTCACTTCATCCCAAGAGTCATATTAATATCCATCACATAATACATAAAATCCATAGAATGATTTTGGAGTTTAAAAACATGAGTAAAGATGAATGAGTGAGTTTTAGCAGTATCAAATAAAACATTCACAAAATATAATGATATAGATATGGTACATATCACTATTTTGGGTCAGCTTTTACATACTTTGGAGACTCTTCCACTATGGGAAGAAGTTCCCTTCTAAGTAAATATGAATTCAACCACTTTGTTCTTGAATAATTTGATTACAACATGATAATTTTAAATATCAATTTTCCAATTCCACTACATGGAGTAGAAATTATATGACAAAAATTATACAAGTGACTAGGGCATCCACACAAACCATAGATTATTGGTTCCTAAAAAAACTCTCCTTGAATTCCAGACCTTACCATAATGAAATTAAATAAAGGGGCCTCTTCCTAGAATGTAGGAGGTCTGAATGAAACCTGTAGTCAAGATCATCCATCAGAGTCAATAAGCATCATTTATCCTTTAAATGATCTAATATAACTTCCATTATGAGAAAAAGAAACTCCCATAAACCCTGACATAACATATTGGTCATGATTGTCCATCAATTATTTATCTAGAACATCCTCATAATAGATGAGATTGAGTAAGAAAACCTAATAATTAATATTATATTTAAGACCCATTTTGAGTATTTTAACCTTCATATTCTCACTAATTACTACGTCAAGTGAAAAAATTAATAAGTTTATCAAAAATGATTACATACCAAGTCTATGATTGATTGTCTTGTGGAGGATGAGAACCTCCATTGGCTTTTCTCCAACCATGGATTCTAGATAGAACTGATCCATGAAAATATATATAATGTCATTCTACTCTTGGACCTCATGTTTCTTTGTCTTCAACATCAAATACCACCATCTCCTGCTAATACATTCTAGCATGAATCTTTCACCCTTCACCATGATTGAATAATTTTTTTAGGAAATAAAAATGTAGCTCAATATTTTTAACCATTCCTCAGCCTCTTATTGAATATTTTATCATTACAACGATGGTGATTTTATCCAAAAAAATTCCTGAGCATGGTTTATAACTTCAACACTATGTGGTTACACTATGGGCACCAGAACAATACTGGGATTGAAAACATGGCCCAGATGATAGAAAGATTGCACCACTCTCTCAATATGATTCTAGTCAATATGAGGATTTTCAAGTTGTGGTCTATTATAAGATTCATCCCATGGACAGTTGAAATGTCTCCTTATATGAATAACACTACAAAACATCAATAGGTAATACTAAAACCTAAAAAAGTATAATAATATCTACAACTCAATCATGAAATAAAAAAATATCATGTTTAGGGAAAATAAAAAAAATCAAATCCTTTCATTCCTCAAATACATGTTTTCAAAATACCCAAGCTGACTTAAAACTTTTTATATTGAGAGATTTCTATGAACTCACTAAAAATGACCACCTAAGTCGTAAATATCTAACCTTGTCTCTATCGGGACCTCCAAAACTGCATACCAACATGAACGAAAGAAGGGAGAACCTCTTATGATGCCATTTTATCATAAAATATCCATGATACCTTGGTAAATTGGAACCCATGACGGATCTAACATAGCCTAAAGGGTTCTCCCAATCCACTCGGGTTAGTGAATATCACCTGACATCAACAAAAAGTCAAATGGAATGGTTTAATAATAATTTCTAAAAAATAGAAGAATATAATACAATATGTCATTAGTATACTATAAACTCTTCAAGGAGAATTTACCACATGTAGATAGATAAATAAATACCAAAATATGTACAATATCAAAAGACAAAACATATTTCATGGTATAACCATTATAATCCCATGTAACATCTAGATAACATCACCACCAATCACCAACATCACTCCTAGTCCAATGAGTCATGCACACTTGCCTCCTCAGAGAGGCACTTTCCCTATATCTGTACCTATCATAACATAATCTACAAACTAAAAATGGAAATGCAAGTGTGTGAGAAAAACATCCCATTAGGATACCACCAAATATTCCATAATATATTCTCTAACAATAAATCCTTGATGCATTCAAATTAAATAAAATTATGAATAGAATAACCTTAAAATTTTTCAACCAAAACATGATTTCAAATAAATAGACGTTGATTATATAAAGACATGTTTTAAATGAAAATTTTATATAGAACAATTATATGAAAAACAGTATTAAATTAAAGAGTTATATAAACAATTAAATGTGTAATAAACTCAAACAAAGAAAATAATTTTTTTTATATGCTCTCAGATATGTTTGATTAATGCTCCCAAATCATTGCACTTATCAATCATCCATCACAGTTCAAGTATGAGTGCACACATCCCAAGGCTATTTCAAACTGAAATAATCAATCAATATACCATCAAGGATAATCATTATGATATAGGTTTTTGTTAGTGTTATCATTGTCAATCAATTTCCTGGTATCTAGTGTCATAATATTCTTAACATAATCACATACTAATTACCAAGGATCACATGTGAATCAATAAATCATTCAAAATCGGGAGACATAATTTATTTCAGATCAATTAATCATTAACTATGTAAATTACCATTTTCATGTTTTAAAATGTATTTTAAATTTCTATTAAAAATCATAGTTTTATATGTTTTATGACATTAAAATCAACTTTCACTGTAATACATTGTTTCTGATGAATTAATATCAAATCACTCTATCAATCATCTCTCAATTTAATACATCATATTTCTGAAAATCATCCTAATAATTTCAATTCCATTGATATAGGAAATTATTTACAATTTCCTCATCTTTTTAGAAAAAACATAAAATCATTTCAAAATAATGTTTTACAAATCAATTGAAATATCATTAAAATTAGATGAAGCAATTTAGGGTTTCAATTCTTGGTTAATGCCTCATGGAACCACCTATATTTTATCACATAGTCAAATGAACACTAACAATGAGTAACACCAATGAAGAATGACGCTGAAGGATATCAATGAATCAACCCTACAATCAGGATCCATCAAAATACAAATTATATTCATAAAAAACATGATGATCTATAAATCACAATAAATAATAGACAGGAAGATGGGAAGAAACCATATGAGGGGATATTTATATATCCAACAGAGATCAAATGAAATCATAGGCTCATTAATCCACAAAGAGAAGATGTTGGAGGAGTCAAGTGAAATTGTAGAGTGCCTACAGACACTATGGAATAATTTTATGTTTGAATTCGGGTATTTTGGATTCTTAAATAGGGGTATATGTATTTTAATAATAATTTTATGTTATCGAAAGACCATGTGAACGATTTATTGGTTCAGGCCACAATGTTAGTAATGAACATGGGACAACTGAACACCCATACTTGGCTTCTATATGAGGTGAATTTATTGGATGCATAGTTAGATTAATCATACACCAACCATGAAAACCCCCAATTGATAAGGGCGCATGGTTTTGTGATGGTGTTTTCATTGTTCAGAAAAACACTGAACCCCCTTGTGTTGGTTCATCATAGGATGCATAGTTTATTTAGCCTAATGAAATGATTTTCCCCAACCATGAGCCAACCATGAACACCCCCCAAAACCCCCAAAATTTCTCAAAATTCACTCAAAACATCATTAGACAGTCCCCAAATATAAAGAGACAGAAACAAGGTTCTAGATATACCATAAATAAGATAATGATATGTTTAAGGAATTTTTTCCAAATCTTATTTTTATTTTGGGATTTTACTATTGATGATTGAAATGATTACATGGTTTCATGTTTGGTAGTTTGTACAAGGGAGACCTTAGAATTATGAGTAATCAGATTGGTTTTAATCTAGTTATACTTGAGGTGATCACTAGAGTCTATTTCTAATGTCCCAAAGAGGCCTCATTTATATTGATTGTCTGGTCACATAACCACATAGTGTTCCATGAGTGATTCAATTACCATTAAGACCTATAGGTCGGATATCATCCTATGCTTCTCCAATTATTCTTGGTTTCTTTTCTATAATTATGTTATTGGTTGATTTTGTAATTATGAGTTACTCCCATTGGTAACCTTTATTATTTAATTTTAATACAATTTATTTTTTATCTAACCCTGATTAATTATTATTTCTTTTATTATTACACCGTTATTCTAGGTTTTTATTTTAGTATAGTTTTTTTGTTGAAAATCAAAATGTGGAATCTTCAGGGAAAGTTTAAAACGGGTTGATTTTAATTAAAAGGTATTTCTTAATATGTGTGTGATGATTTTTATAAAATTTTATTATGTTAGGAAAATGGACTTCCTTTTGAAATTTTTGATTTATATTAAATGAAATATTTTTTTAGAAAATGGTTGACCATAATGTTTTTTTTTGTTAATAGATTGAAAGCAGTTTTATAAATGTATTATAGACTAGAATAATTCATTTATTTTTAAAAATAAACTGCATGGGATCAGTGGTTCTTACCAACTAGGCTGTTGAGGTCACAATATATTGACATCAGTCAATGTTTTTAGACCAGGTATAATTTTGATGGTTATATCTTGGACTCTCATAATTTGTTTCGAGGGTTGGAAGGCCAATAACATTGTGTTTTGGGGATCATTTCATTAGGAATGTCAGTCTTTATTTTTTCCTTTTAGTGCTCCTTGGGAATATAGTATTTTTATTATGTTTTATAATTTTTGGTGTACTAATATTATAGTGGTCGTGGATAGGCATCTGATGGAGGTCATTTTAATTGGGGAGGTTGATTGGAGTGTGAGGTGAGAGTTTTTATCACATGTGATATCTATTGTGTGATTTAATTATTTATATTTTTTCATCTATATATTGGTTTCTTTGGTTTCCATATCCAATATAATGATGGGTCGTTCCATGTTTTCGGAAGAATTGTACTTCAATTAAATCTATGATTATATGGAAAATAATAGTAATTTTATTGTATTATGTTTCTTTTGTGGTTTCCACAAGCATTTAGGGTCTAGAATGCCCCTTAGGTAAGTGATTGGTTGGGTCAAGTGTTTATTTGTGTGGAAAACTTATTTTTATCATTATAAATGGTATCAAAGGATATGTTACTAAGATGAAAAATGTTATAGATTTACCATTGTTATTTGGGATTTCAAGTATATTGGATGTGGGACTATTGGGGATCAAGAGGGAGGTATATGATGTTTTTAAAGAACTATTTCGCATGCTAAACCACATGTTACCATGGAAAGTAGGATTTAAATTCATGGTATATCAATTTTGGTATGCTATATTTTATATTTATGGATATTCTTTTGTTTTTTGATGAAACATAATTTGAAATAGAATTTCATGATGAGGACACATGGTTTGGTGACTCTTATGAAGTCTATATGCATGTTTCTTCATTAGTCTCATTGATAAAGGAGTGATTGAATCATACACCACCAACACATCATACTAATTAATGCATGGTCACTAGTCCCATGTTTCATTTTCTTGTGTTTTTTTATATTGATTTTTTGGATTTTTATTGTTTTATATTTCTTAATGGGACTTTTTGGGAGTTTCAAAAATGTTTTCAAAAGATATTTTAATATTTCCAATAGGAAGGATGAGTTGAATTTTATTTAATGTATGTCAAAATTTATAAAATTGAAGCATGATATTTTAAATTTTTATTTTAATGTAAATGTATAAATATTAATTTTTAAAATATGTTTTTTTATTTATAAAATGACTTATGGATGGGTCGTGTTAGTATTTTGTGTTGGGAAAATTAGATGTAAATAAAAAGGTGGTTTTTAAATTCTTAATGAGGTTTTATAAATAAAATTTTAAATGATTTTTTTTTGGAATTTAGAAAATTTTTCAATGAATAAAGTGAAGGGTTTAAAATGGTACTTTAAATGGGGATTTGATCTTTTCAAATTTGAATTGTGGTTTTGAAATGGTTAAAATAGAGATTTAGGTAGTTGAATGTTGTGACAGTTGTTGTTATTTTTGGTTGATTATATTTAAATAGTTTTGTTAGTTAGGGAAAATATTTTTCGATGAAATTGGATATTTCATATTATATTATTGAATACGAAACATGTCCCACCTGGTAATTGAATACATGATCCCTATAAAGGTCTCGAGTTGTCTCATGTATGGGTAATCAACTCTTTTAAAGGTATAGATAACGGAGTCCCTGAGGAAATACAAATTTTAGTGTGAATACTTGGGTACATTATTGGTTGTTTCTCATGGTGCCTTCAGGTTTTTCATATCTCATTGGAATTGTCAATTATTTTAGATTATAAGAATTTTTTTTCTAATGTCGGGTTTGGGACCCTTGAATATTATATAAGACCATAGGTGAGATTTGAATAACTAGGGTTGAAACAGTAATTGTTAAAGTTATGTACCCTCAGGGGTCTTTTTGACTTGGTGAGATCACTAGGAACAATGTTCTAGGTATGAGGTCTTAGGTTAAAAATTCTTTGTTCCTCAACCAAATGTGTGAACCCATATTTTTTAAAGATCCATTGTTTTAGTTTATGAATTCTTCCTTGTTGTATTTTATTTTATGGAATATTATATTATTATTTTCTAAATATTTTATTGTTATTAAGGGTTGTATTATCTTATGAGAGTGGTTGAGTGGAATGCTATAGATGACTCTTCCTCCTTTACTTTTTCTAGAGATGATCAGTGGTTTCTATTTTGGCGGCTTCAGTTGGGTATTTCAATTTGGATCTTGATTAGAGTGATTCAGGTCTTATGGAATCATACATTGTGTTTTGGTAGAGTAATTTTTTTGTTTTATATTTTTGAACTCTTATTGTATTTTTTTGTGATAATTTCAAGACCCTTTTTAAATGAAACACCACCCAAATGATGATTTTAAATTGTGTGGAGATCCATTACGAGAATCTATTTCTATATTTCTCTATTAGAAATTATATGTGACTTATTCATTTAGGACATATATATTATTGGTTTGTTCAGATTCACTTTTAAAATTTTTGGTTAAATTTTGTTTTATGTAGTTTAGAGATCATTCCATGGATTTTACTTATATTTTTATTAAGTTTCTTCTTAGAATTACCTTCACGTTTCTGGTGGTATTTTTGTGGAAGAAATAATAATGGAATGGAGGATTGTGGAACTTTGTTTTTTACTAGTTTAATCAATTAATTTTATTATTTCTGTTTTCACCATTGATTTTTAGGGATATTTTTTTTCAAATTTAAGCATTTCTTCCAACAATATAGTTAGTAAATGTTCAGTGATAACAATGTGATAATCATGTAGATGTGATCTATCTAATATAGGGCCATTTAAAATAGTTGGCTCATGATTTCCAAAACCTAATAAGATAACCATGCGATATTCCTTGTTAAAAAATGGATTTCCAAGTATAACCCTACCCTTTTGTTTCTCCCCCATGTGGCCCCTTCTCATTTTTCCTTCCTTGTATCATGCACAACTATCCCCCATTCCATTAAGAACTCCCTCTTCCTCAAACCATTGATTATGGAATTTTATTGATGATATATATATATATATATTGGGTTTTCCAAATATGGGATCTCCTCTCTTAGACCCTCCCATTCTTCATTTTAGAAGGATTCACATCATCAATGCACATAACTAGTTGGTGGTTCCATGAGTTATATTATTCATATTTAAAGGATAATAATGAAAATTTTAAATTGATTCATTTTAATTTAGAAATGTGATTTTGGATTGATTTAAATTAAATAAATGTTTCATTCTATGGTTTAAAGTGATCTCAAATGATTTTGATGTGGTGTTTTGGGTGAATTTCGGTTATGAATTTAGTATGCATTTACCATAAATTAATTGTATTGAATTATCAAATATTCTTTATTATTTTTGAAGCATAATTGTGTGCTTATAAATTTTTAGTGTTGTTTAATAATTTTTTCCATAAATAAATTAATTTTATGGTATTAATTGACCAATAATCATCGGATTTATAAATTTTTTTATGTAAATTGTACTAACATAGTGTTGATGAATTTTGATTGATGTTACAGATTCCTTTTATAGTATTAGTGTTAAAATTATAAGTACATGTATATAAATATATATGAACATGTGTATATATTCACATGAGAATATGAGAGTATATGAATTGCAATATGTTCATAAATATATATGTAGTTTCATATGTGTATAATGTTAAAGAATAAAAATCATATGAATAAAATAAAAGTTTTAATTTGGGTTTTAATTTTGTTTATAGTGTGATTAATTTAAAGGTTTATATTTTCATTAAAAAACATTTTCATTCTCATTAAATATTCATGAAATGGACTCAATAAATTTTTAGGAATTTAATTTAAGGATTCGAAAATAGTTTTGAGTGGATGAATTATTTTAAAATCATGTCTTGATTTGGGGATTATACTATTTATAATTTGGGTGATAATATTATTTCATATATTTTGGTTGGCACATGCGATTCATTTGGTAGGCTGGTAAGCACAATGGTGCTGGTCAAGTATGGCATGAGGTGCTTGAAATATTTAGGTTTCTATGCCCTTGAGGGTTCTAGGTTATATTAATTTCTTAGGCCACATAGCTAATAAGTTCTTCATGAGTGAGTTAGTTAACATTGGTTCTTATAAGACATTTCACAACCTATGTGTCTTATATTACACTTATTCTGGTTCCCACACGTATTATTATAAATGATGTTTTGATTGTGGGTTACTAAATTTTGTTACCTTTTTATTTACATTAAATACACTTTTACTCTTTATTTTACTTTTTTTGTTTATATTGTCATTACTAAATTATCCTAGGTTTGTATCATGGAATCATTTTTTTGGTAATCAATAAAAGTGGAATTTTCAGGGCATGTTTCACATGGGTATATTTTCATTAAATGGGAATTTATAGTTTGTTTTAATGTGTCTATATTTTCAATAAAATTTTCTTAATATTGGAAAATGGATTTCAATGTTTCTGTTTCTATTTAAATGAATTGAAATGCATCTATTAAAAAAATTCTAATCATGAAGTTTTTTTCATTAATGGAATTACTGTTATTTTATAAACAAATTACATTCAACAATTTATAGTTTGTTTTAGAAAACAAAATCCATAGACTCATTGGTACTTACCTTATGGGATGTAATTCTCACACCCTACTTACACAACATGGGGTTTTCAGATTTATTATCTTTTTGAAGGTACTAGGTTAAGAACTCTGAATGGGTTTCAAGTAGTACATTAAAAATAAGGTTATGCACATGTTTCTCAAAAAATTAATGGATATAGGTCAACCTTATACTAATGATTGTTTTTAAATTTTGGAAGAGGTTTTGTGGGAAAAGCGTTTTTGGGAAGTATCTATAACAATGGTTCTCTAAAAACCTTGGGTATAGGTCGCCCCTATACCCAAAAGTTTTGTAAACCATATGAATTGGTTTTTCTGGAAAAACAAATTTTCATGGGAAAGAACTATAGCCACTGTTTTTCTAAACTGTTGAAATATGTTTTGTGGGAAATTTCTTTTCGTGGGAAAACCTATACCCATGGTTTGACCAAACCTAGGTATATATTGGCCAATTATTTTTTTCATAGTAATATGATAATAAATAATTTAATAAAAATATGTTTTTTAAATTTATACCTATATATTTTCTTGAATATAAGAAAAAATGTGTTTTAGGATAGTTGTATAGTCGTTGGAGTTTTGGTAGATGGTCCTCGGATTATATCCCAGTGGAGGATTTTTTTAAAAAAGAATTATACCCATGGTTTGACAAAACCATAGTCATAGTTCAGCCTATTATTTTTATATAATATAAATAATTTTATATTTATATATATATATATCTATTATAAAAGATATGAAATGTGTTGCAGGATAGTGGTAACGTCGTTAGAGTGTAGGCAGAAGGTGTTAAGATCAAATCCCAATGAAGGATTTTTTTAAATATTGACCAATATCCATGGTTAGACCAAAAAATGGGTATATTATAATCCCATGGTTTTATGGGATATAAACATGGTTCTAAACCATGATTGTATGTTGTTTTTCTAGTGGTGGAGGGTTTCATTTAGAGTTACCTTGTGTCATATTTGATTTTTTGATCTGGTACGCCAATTTTTTAAAAAAAAATTAATTTCACATTTTCCTTGTAGGATTTTTATTATATTCAATGTTCATAGTTTTATGAATACATATGAGGTTGAGGATAGACATCAATTTGATGTAAATTCTATATCAGAGGGTTTTCGGGGTGTAATATATGATTATATTTTCAATCTATGAAATTTGTTTTTTGTTTAAATTGATTAATGCAATTTTTTATTCTTATATGTTTTTCGTGTGGATTTCCATCATACTGAAAATTCATGCTATAATTTTGGTAGAGATTACCATCTATTAAAATTATGCATATATAACGAAAAATCATTTCCATTCATTATATTTTTATGCTTTGGCTCTTTTCCCCAACCCATGGGGGTTGATAATTCCCCTCAGGCTAGTGACAAGTCGAGTTGGATGCTAGTTTAGGAAGAACCTAAGGATGGTTAGTTGAAATTTTTTTCATTTCATGATATATTATATTATGTATAATAACATAGAAAACCATATGAAAACAAATTTTTTAATATTTTCCTATATAATTTTAGAAAGCTATCATTATATTCACCAAGAATTATATACCATGTAATACCTTGTGAATACCAATAAAAAATCCTTTTTTGCATTAATATTATAACAAATTTTAGAGCATCTCTCTAATTAATATTCAATACCCATGGCATCACAAAAAGTGTGACCCTTTATACCTTTATTATAATGAAAAAGATATGAATAAAAAAATTCCAAAAATATAAAAAATGAGTGTCCTCTAGAAATGCATCAATGAAACTCATTCTACAGAGGGATCTCGAGTGATCTTCATCAAAGGAAAGTATCTCTAAAATTGTGTCCCTATCTTTTCATCACATGAAATCTAGCACTCTCATACCCCTTTTTCCAATACATGTAGTAACCTTGGGAAATTAAGTATGTTCATCTCATATATCCAAATCATACTTTCTTGATTCTCCGAGTATATAATGACCTGGTAGAGGACTATATCACAAGTCATTAATATTTATAGATAATGAAATCACATTCCCATTACCCAAATAGATAAGGACATCATATGAACTATCTATTTGTATCCATACACTCATCAATTTATCTTAATAGATGGCCCATATGTCATACTTTTAATATAATATGAAAAATCCAATCCTGGTTGAGATCTTAGAAATATATTATTAGAAAAGAACCCAACCAACCATAATTATCTTTGTTTATTTGACATTTTCTAAGAAATGTATCAATGTAAAACTGATCTAATTCTATGTATCACTCCAACCATTGGTATAGGGGTCGAACATGATCTATACACCCCTAGTATACCAAATACATAGTTCATGTAACTCCATATTGATTACATTATGGGTAAATTGGTCCACACCGAGAATATTATATTTTTTTACCTCATGAGAAAATTATATATCTCTATACCATAATCATATTCTGGCTATCTATAACATTTATCCATAATAACATCATTTCTCGGATATCTTAAAGTCATACTTTAAGATGTTAATGATCATTACACTAATCAATATATATATATACTTATAAATTTATACAAAAAACTTGAAATAATGATAGAATGGATATTTTCCTTAATATGATACATTTTATATTCATAAAATCTTTTTTCAATACTTGGAAAACCCAACATAACAACTTATCTATAATATCACATAAGAGAGACAATAAGAACGAATTTATGTACCCTAGACATTCATGGAGTTTAAAAAAAAATTATTATATACATAATTATTTTAACATCCCCATGTGACCAACTAATAAAACCCTACAACTAAACTCTATAGTGAGTAACATTAATGAAGAAATGTTGTTTGAATAATGGTGAGATTTTGGAATTAGATTCCGAATATTGAGCTACATGAATATATTCAAACTCCTTAACATATCAACAATAAATTTATTGATGATAACATTTTATTATACATATAAATATTATTTCTAGCATAATTATACTCTAAAACCATTCTATTAAATTTTTTCATTCTAATATTTTCACACCAAATTAACTGATTTCACTATTAATTCACCAGCAAATCATAAAATCTATTTGAATAAAGTAAAATTTTAATAATATGGAAACTTAATGTAACCCTTTACATTCATATTTATCATCACACCCATGACCAATTTAGGTTTTTAAGTAAAATTCTCCTATTAATTTGACTTGTAATATCCATTAGAAATTTGTTTTATTCACTTATAATGTCTACTAAATTTAAATCATTAATTTTTTTTTTTATGATCACATGTCCTAAACTCTATAGAATATTAAACATCAAATAAATTTAAAATTAAACTAATTTTATTTGTTATTTAGGGAGTTTGATCATCTTACAGCAAAAAATTAACCACTAACCTCTTACATATGATATTATTTTCAGAATATCATTCTAAGATACACAAAAAATATTTTTGTTAATAAATAATAATAATTTTTATTTTTTTAGAAATGTCTAACAAATCACCTATTATATATCATATTATATTATTTATATAATTTTAATTTTACCATTGTATTATTAAATAATGTTATATAATTAAATTAATTATATTTTTTTAAAACACACCCATTTTATTAAACTAAAATTGTTTACAGATGCTTCTCAAGTGAAATATGTCATAAAAAAATAAATATCCAATTAAAAATTCCTGAAATCTTATATCATCCTAGTTATTAATGTAGAAAATAATTTTCTTCATTTCATTCTAGAAAACATGTCTCCAAGATCTAATTTTTTACTTAATTATGACCTTCTATATATTTAGAACTCATAAGTATAATTTTGGTATCACCACCCATTCAGAACAAAATAATTTAATTATATAACATTCATACCTTTTGTAAAATCTCATTGTGGCTTCTTATAACCCCACATTTAATATGGAAAATTAATTATCTAATTACCAATAATTCAATAATAAAATCATTTTCCTTCCTTTTTCCTTGGTTTAGAAGGTGGTGTGGACTCTTCACAACAACTTATCATTTCCTATATGCCATATAGATTACTCTTCGCTTTCTAAACCATTGACATAGAATTTGATCCCAGTAAACCCATTTACATATCGTCAATCTCAAAATATTTTGGATATTATGTAATGTTTTAGAATTAATTCTTTTTATAATTACAAAAATAAATCCAAACAATTTAATATGTTTTTACAAAATGAAATATATGGCCAATTCACATATAAGATGTGATCCTAGCCTCTCAAAATCATTAACATACCCAATCATAATGATTACTTGAGTTGCAAGTTATTTTCCTTCCATAATTTTCACTAAAAATATATTTTGACACCTCATACCTTTCATGACTAGATTTCTTCAACTAAAATTAATACCCCTTAAAAATTAATCATATCCATTAGTGGTCCAATATCTATATTTCACTAATAAATGAGGTTGATTTGATTTTTCACTATCATAATATTTATTTATAAATGGAATCATACTAATCATATTATTTATGACTCCTGGATAGTAATGAAAATAGCTTATTGTATAATCCATAATATGGATAAACCTAACTCTATTATGTTAGGAATTATATACTATTAGGGTCTCCTAACTAGTGTAACCCAAACAAAACACCAATAATAGGATAAAAAATGATAATCCATTGGAATCCATATTAGTAATGGAATAACAACGTATATTCTAGTTTCAGATATAACATTCTTACCACATATAAGATAATCTATGGGAACCTATATTTGATAAGATTTACCTAGTTGGATGATCAAGATATTGACTAGTTCCACTTTATAAGGAATATAACACTCAATTTTTTAGGGTATTTAATATCAACATCCTATCTCATGTTGTTAACAATATGTATGCAAGATTAATGTGATTTAGTTTTGAATAAAATTCTCCATACTCAATCCATATTTTAAAACCATATTGATGTGTAACTATTTACACATCTTGTATTTTTTGTTACTCACTCAAAAAAATAAGAAGATAAATATATTTAAACCTATCTCAATGCATCTTCTATATGAGTTACATAAAAATTTCAGGAAAATACCTAAAATTATATGAAATTTAAAATCATTACAATAATATATCGTTTATAAATTATCCTATCTGATTGCAAAATATTTTTTTCTCAATTTCATAAGGAATGAAATATAATATTAGAAAGAAATAATTTTAATATTAACTCTCTAATATTAATGGAATATTTATAATAAATTTATTAAAATATTAAATTGAAAAACCATAAACATTATATTATTAATTAATTAATTACTCGTCTATTAAATTTATAAATATTTCAAGAGAATATTTTCAAATTTTATATAATCATTTAATAAATAAATAGAATCAATTAGTAATTATGAATTAGATAGAAAAAAAATTTATATTACTTTATTAACACACCATGACTTATTCCATGGTGTAGTGATCCAAATCTTCCTGATTTTTGGAGAACCACATGGTTTTGTGGAAAATGTCATAGGCCTTGACCATATATAATCTACCATGACACTGAACTCAATAATTTTCAGTGGACCATGACTCCCACCCTGGAGTGGTGGAGTTAACATTCACATTTTATAAGTGTTATAAACTAATATTGTGGTCTAAAATGGTTTCCACCATGATGTATTATAACAATAATAATTGTTTTTCCTTGTGAGATACCCTTCTTTGACATGGTGATGGCTTGGATTTGATATGGCGAGATACAAAAATGATGTTATATTTTAAAATAATCTATATTCATGGTGGATCTGATACCAATTTGAAGTTTCTAGGGGGATTAAAATCACATATTCATTATAGTGGATGTTATTTAAAAAGAAAAACACACAAAATATCTATGAATAGGATAAACTAAAATCATGTAAAAAATATTGCAGGTGAATGAAACTAAAAAACCTTTCATACCTTTCAACAATGATGACTTCTCTACATATTGAACATCTTCTGATCTTGTTGATAAATATAACTATTGTGGTAGGATAAAGTACCCAACACCCAGAAGTATCCATTGTTTGTTCCTAAATCACTCATTGAATATGTGGATTAAACCAACCTCCATGATGTGCAAGCTTTACACAAGGAAAATGAGGATGTTGATTTGAGGACCTAAACCCTTTACCCTAGAGTCGGTTCCTAAAACATTGTGTGTAATTTCTTTTTATAAAAACATGAGGATAAATTGACACATCTCATTCCATCATAGATAATCTTTCCAGTTTAGGTTCTGGAAAACTAGATACAATAGATACATTTCATCAAAAACATAATAAAGATAAACTTCATATTGTTACTATCACATAAGAGTAATTAAAGTTTAAAAAATCTAATAACCATGAAAAAATAAATTAAAAACGTTGTGTGATAATTTAAAATGCTCAGTAATGTTTTTTAAATCACATTAATGAAATTCATTTTTAAGACATCCTTTAAAATAATTACAATCATCTTTAAAGGTAAAAAACATTTCCTAAAGCACCTTGTCAACATTTTTCAAAGGTTACTTGAAAATATAATTAAGGAAATATCTTTCACAAGAATTTATATAATTCATTAAATGATATAGAACAAAACATATCATAGAACACATACTTTTACAAAAATGCATGGAATGATGCATAATCTAGAAAATTGATCAAACTAAATTAAATGTGACATGAAATGATGTATGCATAAATAAACACATGAAATAATACCCACATAGAATAGCATAAGTAACAAAATAATGTTTCACATAACTCATGAAATGAAATAAATGAAATGATATATGTAACACCCCGAGCTTCTATGATACACTTCTCATTCAATAATGCAATATCTTGCATTGTACGCAACTTCGAGTTCTAACACACCACAACCAATCAAAGTAGCCGTTATGAATAGTAATAACCGCTTTTTAAAATTATAGAAATTTTATATTTCAAAATGGACTTCATTTTTGTATTCGTAATAAAGAAATTACCCTAAGTTGAATTTTTTGTAATTTTCTGAGAACTTCCAATTTTTAATGAATAGTGAAAAATACTTAAAACAACTTTTTTAATAAAAATAATTTATTGTGATAAATTATATTATTTAGTAGTTTTAAAGTATAATTAGAATATATTTTTACCATTTTATCCAATAGTGGTCATTAGAATTACTTTAACATTGAAATTGGGTATGAACAATTGTCAATCTTTTGATATAATTTGTTTCTTAAAAACACGCTATTTGTTGTAACAGCGGAAATTAATTATAAAATAAATTATTGAAACTTATATGTTTGGAATTTTTTAAAATAGACATCATTTTTGAAATCGGAATATCAAATATAGCTTAGGGTGATTTTTTGGGATTTTTCTGAAAAACTTCAATTTTTGATGAATAGTGAAACCACTAAGTGGTACTTATAAAAACTTATTTTTCGTTTAAATGAAATTTTACCACTTCTATATTTTGAATTTCAAAAATACGACATACATGGTTGTCATTAAGAAGTAAAATGTGGTTCAATGAGATTAAAATAATTTTTTGGTGAATAGTAACTTTTAAGTTCTTAATCGCGATTTGAGGTAATTAGTGTAGTTTAAGGTAAAAATAATGTTTTAATAATATGAGATGAGATTGAAACATGTCCTACCCTCATTGGATGTGCCATGGACGACCAAGAAAATCCATGGGTCAACTTGGGGACCCCATGGAGACACTTTAGTTGGAAAATGACATAAATACCTTTTATTTAATGTTAAAGTAAAAAATGACACAAACATGAAATGTTTTACTAAAACAATTTTTACATGGGGTTATACAAGTCATATTTTTGACTATAAATAGTAATTGTACATCTAAAAAAATTTCCTACATAATAGTATTTTTTTATAATTTTTAGACATTAAATAAATTAAATTATTTATGACATCATTATGATGCAGCGATGACCTCATTATTTAACGATTTTAATAAAATGAAAAGATAACGTACAATACATGGCTTACACTTGTCCAAAGACTATTGTATGGGTATATTTAGAACCCTAATCACCTTATCCACGAATTATATAAGTGTTGGATCTTTAGAATCCGAATAGAATTGTATAATAATGTAAAATTCCCTTACTTTCCAAGAGTGCCCCTCCTCTCCACTTATAAAAGGCCCCCACCTCTACCACCTCATTCACACTTTCAAACCATTTGTCTCGGCCAAACTCTGCCCAAATAACCTCCCAAAATACCTCCCTTACTCCTAGAAGCCTCACTTTGGGCAGAATTCTTCCCAAGGAAGCCTTTGGCTCAAATCAAAAAGAGTTACCTGATTTTTAGGTAATGTCTTCTCTAATGTTGTTTTGTTTTATTTAGCTTCTCCAACCCCTTAAACTCTTTTTATTTATTTGTTTTATAACATCACCAGTATCCTAAATATACTAGGATGTTGTTATAAGAATGATTCAAGCTACACTTACACACACCTACATCTAATGGTTAAACAACATACTGTTTTTGTGGATGGGGAATTTCTGCCTCACGAAAAGATGATTGTTCAACACTCATATAACACCTTCAAAGGTGGCCATTAAGATGTAACTATATTTATATATGATATATAATATGTTTATGTTTTACTTATGCGTCTGTATTTCTCATTTATGGCATACTTTATGATTTCCATTATGGGTAAACGCGATAATTTCATTTTAGGAAGTGCGGACTACCACCCCCTCAAAGTGATTTGAATCGTTAATGCCATATGTGGGATGTATAAAGGATGGAGTAAATGGTATTATACACTATATTATACTGGAATTATATTATACATTTATATCATTATGATTTAATTCCATTAAATACGAAATAAAAATGAAAGTAGCGTTCATGCGTACGTACGGCTTACCGTCTCCATGAACGGTGCATTTCATTTCTTACCTCTAAATGTTACGTAATATTATAAATGAATGTATATACTGTATATATATAATATATATTATATCTACATCATGAATATAATTCTGGATATAATGGATATTTCACCAAATGAACAACTTTTAATTATAAGATGTTTATTTTTGACTCAAGTACCAAAGATCGACAAAACGACCGTTATTAACTTAAATAATTACATAATGTTCATAAAATGGTAATAAGTGATATAAAAGGAATAATGAACACTAAAAAGGTTCTTAAGTAAATAGAAATTAACTCTAGTTTATTATTCATGAGGTTAAAGAACGGTCGAGTCAGGACAAGACGCAAGGTAAGGGAATTTCTTAACCCAACTTCCATTCTTTGGGTTAATCTCCTACTTTCAAATTATGTCATGATATTATTATGTCCTATTTTGTATTTTTACATTCTTTATGTGTACCTATAGTCAATACACATAACAGATATATTTTATTTTAAAAATGATCTTTTTAAGGACTTCATCTCAATCTCCTTTCATTGAGGCATATTTGGTTTTATACAGAACTTTCTTTTATACGGTGTATAAACCCCTTTGACTTTTACATTTATTCAAAAGGAATCTTTTTTATATGAAGAGTTTTACTAAACGACAAAAAGAGAATGTTTTTCTTTCCGTACTTATGCGGCGACAATGACTTCTCCGCCGCTGTGACCATTATTTGAGTTTCAGCTTCCTCTACAAGGCATCATTTTTTTTAATGAAAAATAAATACAAAGTTTTTACTTTCTTTTATTTTGGTATTGAAAATGGTTTTGAAAGCGTTTTTATTATATCAATGTGTTGTATTGATATCTTGTGATTTAAATGTGGAAATGTTATGTTTCCTTTCTGCATGTTTTATGTGATACGATTATTTTATGGTTTATGATATGTTTAAACCTATTCATATGAGGAATGCATTGGACTTAATAAGTGATGGGTGGAGCCCACTATAGCTCCTCGATGCATCGGTAGGTCTCATGAGACAACAAGACGTGGAATTGGCTGAGGCCCTTTCCCAATTTGATTTATGGTTTTGGCCGAGGCCTTAATAATTTTAGACATCTTGGCCGAGGCCGTGACAAAATGTTTCAGAATGTCTGGAATTATGCATTCAATAATTATGAAAGTGATTATTGATATTGCATGGGATTATTCGATTAGTAGAATATCCATGTGAGTAAGTAAATGGCATTATTTAATTTTATTTTTGCCATATTATGCTGAATTTCATGTTTAGAAAGGCTATTGTTTTAGTTATACATTGCCTTAAATGTTAATGTTTTTTTATGAAAGCTTCGGCAATATTGTTATCCTTACTGAGCATCTGAGCTCACCCCTTTCAATGTTTTAATATTTTCCAGGATATGAAGAAGTATTTTAGGAATGACCTGCAGGGATAGTCAGAAGAGGATATGAGTGTGGACTATGAAGACTTTGTAATTAGTTTTTCACTTTATGATGTAATGTAACATTTATGAATGTATCTAGTGTTTTCAAGGCTACTAAATTAATCGGTCTTTCGAGACTTGATCTTTTGTCATCATGCCAATGTTACGAAGTAACGCACCGACTCTAGGTAGCTAGGGTCGGGGCGTTACAGTTGGTATCAGAGGCAGTTTAGTACTAACCTTGGAAGCTAGATTTAGATAAACTCTGAGTAGAGCACATAGACCAAAGATAGACTTTGAGGATTAGAATAGAAGAGCTTCCTAAAATTTTGGTATTATATAGATGTTGTGAGTTTTCCGAGCAATACATCCCTATCTGGATACGAGCAGGTAAAGGCGGCTCTGGCACTGATGTACCTAGGGGTAAAACCCGAAAACACCGCTTTGAGCTAGACTCGAACGGGAACTGGTGCACGACAACGGGCCTTGCTGCACTCTTGGTTACGACACTCCAAGGGGATATGCTTTGGATAATTCTCATTTTCTTTATAAACCACTATAAAGGGTTATGAGTATATACTTACTCAAAGAAAACATTTTTATGGATTATATCCATAAATAGTTCAATTTATGTTAAGTATCTTACAAGTATGGAATTATGTATTTTGATTCATAAACTAATATAGTTTATGCCATTGTTTAGAAATGGCGCCTAGTGGAAGGAATGGAAACCGTATCAATGCACGCACTCCGTGTAGGGATTCCCCTCCTGCTCAAGATAATTATTGTGGAGCTGGAGATACAACTGGTGCTGATCAACTTATTACCATACTTGGACAACTCACTCAGGTTATGAATAATAACCTTACTCGTATGGAGAACCCTGATCCGCAATGTGGAGGATCAATGTTAGACCGCTTCATGAGGCAACAACCACCAAAATTTATTGGGGGTACAAATCCATTAGTAGCTGAGCAATGGATAAACACCTTAGAGAAAATATTCCACGCCTTAGGGAGTAGCGAAAGGGATAAGGTTATCATGCCAGTCTACCGCCTCACTGGAGATGTCGATCAATGGTGGTCATTGATTCAAAACACAAAGGAAGATGATGAAGTATCAAATATGGAATGGAGAGAGTTCAAAGATCTTTTCTTAGAAAAATACTTTCCACATGACCATCGAGCAGATATGGAAAGACAATTTCTGAGTCTGAGACAAAAGGAGGATGAGAATGTCGCAAATTATGAGGCTAACTTTACAAGGTTAGCAAGGCATGCAGCAGATTATATATGTAACCCAGGAGGTAAGATTGATCATTTGTTTGATGGGTTAAAACCATTTCTCCATCGAGCTTTAGTATCACAATCTTTCTCAACATATGAAGATATTTTCTCATGTGCTATCAAGACGAAAAAGGAATTCTCTATGTCTTATGACAACAAATTAAAGCAAGAGAAGAAGAGAACGGTGGAAAAAGAGAAAGATAAAGGGAAAAAGGGAAAGAAGTATTTTCCATTATGTGATAATTGTGGGAAGAATCACCCTAGTACTTGCCTAAAAGGAATGGGAGTTTGTTACAAATGTGGAGAAAAAGGTCACCATGCTCGTGATTGCAAGGGAAAGAAAGAGGCTATCAATGTTGAATGCTACAATTGTAGGGAAATGGGTCATTATGCAAATTAATGTCCTAAGAGTCAGGGAAACTTACCTCAGAAAAGGCCAAGGGATCAAGGACAATATTATGATGTTACTACAGTTGAATCAGAATAATTAATGTATTGGTGCTTTTGGACTCATGGATTATATTCTGGATGTTAGAATAATGTGATATATATATAAGGATTGTACTGCAGTACTTGTTGATTTCAGTAAGGTTTTAATATGATAAAGGTAATCATATTTTTAGTATGTGACAAAAAGAGAACCTTTAATTTGTTTGGGGAATCTGATGTTACAATTGATTTTTGAATTTAGAGACCTTTTAGAGAAAGTCTGGACAGAGGTATTTTGGATAACTATAAAGGTTGGAATGGATTAAGTTGATCTTTGGATAGTATTTTTTAAGGTAAAAACATTTCTGAAGATTATTTTTGGAATATTATAATACTATAGTTTTAGGAAAAGGACAACCTGCAGGGTGGGGCATAACCCGTCGCGTCAGACAAAGCTACCGGAATCAAACACACAACCATAGTGCGATAGGCCTTTATTTCCTACCACTATCCTACAGGAAGTCCCTGGTTATTAAAAAATAGTTTTACTAATCTAAATGGTATGTGTTAATATTTGGAACCTTATACAATTAGAATAAATAGAATATTTTTGAGTTCTATTACCTTTTAGAGTGAAAGATGGGTTTTTGTTAAAAATTTATTAAAGAATGAAAGTCTACATGACAAGTATGTATATTCCCTTACGTTTTTAGTAAATCTCCTAAATAAATTCTTTTACTTTATAAAAGGTAACTTAAAACAGAAACTTTGCCGGTTAACTTTTCCAACTGGGGATTCAATGACCGTTTAACCAATCAAAAGTTTGTGATTTTCTTATTATTAACTTTCTCCTAATCCAGTTTTCTACAACTCTCCATCAGACCTTGATGGTTTGTTTTTCTTCCATATCTATATTTTCATAGAATCCTAGTATGGGATATCTTGGGTGACCTTTGAACTTATATTTCTTTCTTTTAAAGTTATATTTTTATTAACATTTTTTCCAATGTGGGTTTTCTACAAAGGTATTTTCTATTTTCAACCTTTTATTTTCCAAGAAAAATTTCAAATTTCGAGGATGCAATTTATTGAAGGAGGTGAGGATGTAACACCCCGAGCTTCTATGATACACTTCTCATTCAATAATGCAATATCTTGCATTGTACACAACTTCGAGTTCTAACACACCGTAACTAATCAAAGTTGCCGTTATGAATAGTAATAACCACTTTTTAAAATTATATAAATTTTATATTTCAAAATGGACTTCATTTTTGTATTCGTAATATCGAAATTACCCTAAGTTGAATTTTTTGTAATTTTCTGAGAACTTCCAATTTTTTAGGAATAGTGAAAAATAATTAAAACAACTTTTCAAATCAAAATAATTTATTGTGATAAATTAAAATATTTAGTATTTTTAAAGTATAATTAGAATATATTTTTACCATTTTATCCAATAGTGGTCATTATAATTAATTTAACATTGAAATTGGGCATGAACAATTGTCAATCTTTTGAAATAAATTATTTCTTAAAAACACGCTAGTTGTTGTGACAGCAGGAATTAATTATAAAATAAACTAATTCAACTTATATTTTTGGAATTTTGTAAAATAGACATCATTTTTGAAATCGGAATATCAAATATAGCTTAGGGTGAATTTTTGGGATTTTTCTGAAAAACATCAATTTTTAATGAATAGTGAAACCACTAAGTGGTACTTATAAAAACTTATTTTTCATTTAGATGAAATTTTACCACTTCTGTATTTTGAATTTCAAAAATCCGACATACATGGTTGTCATTAAGAAGTAAAATGTGGTTCAATGAGATTAAAATAATATTTTGGTGAATAGTAACTTTTAAGTTCTTATTCGCGATTAGATGTAATTAATGTAGTTTAAGGTAAAAATAATGTTTTAATAAAATGAGATGAGCTTTACACATATCCTACCCTCATTGGATGTGCCATGTCCGACCAAGACAATCCATTGGTCAACTTGGGGACCCCATGGAGCCACTTTAGTTGGAAAATGACAAAAATACCTTTTATTTAATGTTAATGTAAAAAATGACACAAACCTGAAATGTTTTACTAAAACAATTTTTACATGGGTTATACAAGTCATATTTTTTACTATAAATAGTAATTGGAAATCCAAAAATATTTCCTACATCATAGTATTTTTTTTAAATTTTTTAGACATTAAATAAATTAAATTATTTATGACATCATTATGATGCTGCGATGACCTCATTATTAACGATTTTAAAAAAATGAAAAGATAATGTACAATACACGGCTTACACTTGTCCAAAGACTATTGGATGGGTAGATTTCGAACCCGTATCACCTTATACACGAATTATATAAGTGTGGGACCTTTAGAATCCGAAAATCATTGTATAATAATGTAAAATTCCCTTACTTTCCAAGAGTGCCCCTCCTCTCCACTTATAAAAGGCCCCCACCTCTACCACCTCATTCACACATTCAAACCATTTGGCTCAGCCAACCTCTACACAAATACCCTCAAAACTTCCCTCCTTTACTCCTAGAAGCCTCACTTTGGGCAGAATTCTTTCCAAGGAAGCCTTCGGCTCAAATCAATAAGAGTTACCCAATTTTTAGGTAATGTCTTCTCAAATGTTGTTTTGTTTTATTTAGCTTCTCCAACCCCTTAAACTCTTTTTATTAATTTATATTGTAACAACACCAGTATCTTAAATATACTAGTATGTTTTTATAAGATGGATTCGAGCTACACTTACACACACCTACATCTAATAGTTAAAGAACATACTGTTCCTGTGGATGGCGATTTTCTACCTCATGAAACGATGATTGTTCAACACTCATATAACAACTTCAAAGGTGGCCATTAAGATGTCACTATATTTATATATGATATATAATATGTTTATGTTTTAATTATGCTTCTGTATTTATCATTTATGGCATACTTTATGATTTCCATTATGGGTAAACGCGATAATTTCATTTTAGGAAGTGCGGACTACCGCCCCCTCAAAGTGATTTGAATCATTAATGCCATATGTGGGATGTATAAAGGATGGAGTAAATGGTATTATACACTATATTATACTGTAATTATATTATACATTTATATCATTATGATTTCATTCCATTTAATACGAAATAGAAATGAAAGTAGCGTTCATGCGTACGTACGGCTTACCGTCTCCATGAACGGTGCATTTCATTTCATACCTCTAAATGTTACATAAAATTATAAATGAATGTATATACTGTATATATATGATATATATGATATATACATCATTAATATAATTCTGGATATAATGGATATTTCACCACATGAACAACTTGTAATTATAAGAAGTTTATTTTTGACTCAAGTACCAAAGATCGACAAAATGACCGTTATTAACTTAAATAATTATATAATGTTCATAACATGGTAATAAGTGATATAAAAGGGATAATGAACATGAAAAAGCTTCTTAAGTAAATAGAAATTAACTCTATTTTATTATTCAGGAGGTTAAAGAATGGTCGAGTCAGGACAAGACGCAAGGTAAGGGAATTTCTAAACCCAACTTCCATTCTTTGGGTTAATCTCCTACTTTCAAATTATGTCATGATATTATTATGTCATATTTTGTATTTTTATGTTATTTATGTGTACCTATAGTGAATAAACATAATAGGTCTATGTTATTTTAAAAATGATCTTTTTAAGGACTTTGTCTCAATCTCCTTTCATTGAGGCATATTTGGTTTTATACACAACGTTCTTTTATACGGTGTATAAACCCCTTTGACTTTTACATTTATTCAAAAGGAATCTTTTTTATATGAAGAGTTTTACTAAATGACAAAAAGGGAATGTTTTTCTTTCCGTACTTATGTGGCGACAATGACTTCTCCACCGCCGTGACCATTATTTGAGTTTCGGCTTCCTCTACAAGCCATCATTTTTTTTAATGAAAAATAAATACAAAGTTTTAACTTTCTTTTATTTTGGTATTGAAAATGGTTTTGAAAGAGTTTTTGTTATATCAATGTGCTGTATTGATATATTTTGATTGAAATGTGGAAATGTTATGGTTCCTTTATGCATTTTTTATGTGATACGATTATTTTATGGTTTATGATATGTTTAAACCTATTCATATGAGGAATGCATTGGACTTAATAAGTGACGGGTGGAGCCCGCTATAGATCCTCGATGCATCGGTAGGTCTCATGAGACAACTAGAAGTGGAATTGGCTGAGGCCCTTTCCCAATTTGATTTATGGTTTTGGTCGAGGCCTTAATCATTTTAGACGTCATGGCCGAGGCCTTGACAAAATGTTTCAGAATGTCTGGCATTATGCATTCCATCATTATGAAAGTGGTTATTGATATTGCATGGGATTATTCGATTAGTAGAATATCCATGTGAGTAAGTAAATGGAATTATTTAATTTTATTTTTGCCATATTATGCTGAAGTTCAAGTTTAGAAAGGCTTTTTTTAGTTATACATTGCCTTAAATGTTAATGTTTATTTATGAAAGCTTCCGCAATATTGTTGTCCTTACTGAGCATCTGAGCTCACCCCTTTCAATGTTTTAATATTTTCCGGGATGTGAAGAAGTATTTTAGGAATGACCTGCAGGGATAGTCAGAAGAGGATACGAGTGTGGACCATGAATACTTTGTAATTAGTTTTTCACTTTATGATGTAATGTAACATTTATGAATGTATCTAGTGTTTCCAAGGCTACAAAACTAATTGGTCTTTCGAAACTTGAACTTTTCTGATCATGCCAATGATACGAATTAACGCACCGACTCTGGGTAGCTGGGGTCGGGTTGTTACAATAGATGTAATATTAATTTTTTAATCAATGTTCTGAAAATATATTCTAAACATTCCAAATAAAAACATTCCATATATATACTGTATTATTCTTTATGCATTTATTACCTTTGTCATATGTAAACGATTCTTAACCAAAAGATATTCTACTAGTCGAATAATCCCATGGTTGGTTAATTATTATTCAAATATAGAGGAAATGGATAATTCTAGACAACCATAACATTATATACAGGCCTCGTGTAAAGGCCATACATAATAATTCATTAAAGGCCTCATGCCTTGACCGGGGTTGTCTTAAGAGACTTGTTGATGCATCGAGAGGCTATAGTGGGCCTCACCCATCACATAATTAGTCCAATGCATTCATAGTATGTCTAAATGTCCTTAAATAAATTTGTACCATACCACTATGATTTATTAAATCACGAATTTTTATTTGAAGTGTCCCATACCACTTCAAATAATTAATTATTGTCTTTTATTCAAAGTGTATCATACTGCTTTGAATAATTAGATTATTAATCCATATTATATTATAATAGATAAATTATAATTTTGAAATTGTGTCCATATACATAAATGAATGACACATTAACTATAAACATTAAACAGATGACTGTCGTGATGCATAAACATACATTTGTACATGTGATAATAACATGTTCAGATAAAATAATAGTTTGTTGGGGTTTTTCAAATAAAATAATTATTTTTAAATGCCTTGTTCCATGAAAATAAACATTAAATGTAATAAAAAACATGTTTTTGAACTCAAGATAGTCATCATTTATCTTCTAAACCATGATCTAATAAATGTAAGTGTCAAACAGATTTAAACATAAACCTAAATAACTAAAAGCATTCATTATGGAAGACTCATCATGGAATGAAATATACTAAGTATAAATGTAAAAAAAATTATATCATGTGAGATATTGACTCATAAACACATAAAAACACCTAACTATACATGTTTATGTGTAAATATTAATAAAAGGAACTTCTAATTATTTATCCTAAAATTATAAATTGATATGCATGTAATATCAATTGAAACAATGAAGTGATGACTTCTTTAAATATTTTTAGTCACACAATAACAAAAAAAATTTTATGGTTTTCAAAAATCAAATTAAATTTGTGATTATTCAGTAAAGCACATTTGTAATTGTGTTACTTATTTATACATGTGGGTTTTTAAAATTATATAAAACCATATATCCACAAAGTGTATACATGATATTTTCACAATCAATACATGGTTTGATAAATTCATATAAATATTTTACACATAAAAACACAATTAAATCACTAAAATATGTTTATTAAAAATCAATTCAGATTACAATAAAATTTTATATGTATACATACATATAACCGTATTGTAACATCCAGATTTTGGAATCCACCGAGAGGCACCCCATACCCGGTGGGTCACATGGCCTCAAGCACATTTCCCCAAATGCTAGAGGCTGTCGACTAGCAGCGAGGGCCTTTGGTGTGATAGTGGGGACACTATGCCCTCATTGGAGGAGTAACACTATAGAAGGGAAACCAAATACACAATTGGGGAAGCATTAAATATACCAAAAAAGTAACAATGGAAGATTGGAATAACAAACAACTGAAGCACATATATAAAGGATGCATGGTACATATTTCTAGGAAAATATCCAAACAAATCACAATCATAAAATACAACAATAGTAAACCAATTATGAGGAAATAGATAAACAGCTCATCAACATCGCAAGCCTATACTTGGTCCCATGCTCTCCAGCTCCACAACAAGTCAAGTACCTGAAGTAGAAGGGCACTTTACCTTATCTATACCTGCAACAATTAATCTGTTTGGGCCCAACCACATGGCCCAAATAGGGTGTGAGACCAAATCCTAGTAGGCAACCACCCAAATATCTGTGCCTAACAGTCATTGAATATAATGTAGTTAAAAGTATAGAAAACAGTAAACAAGGAATTACTCATCAGTAACAATTCCATATATCAAATAAGTAGCTAAACAAGCACGGTAACCCTCTAAGAAGTACACACAACCTAACTCATTTGGTTCAGTTAGAATAATATGTAAAGTCTATCTGAGGAAGCACTCTCAGTAAATTCCCCTTATAATCAAATGTAAATCAATGACTCTCTAAGGAAGCTTGCATGACCAATTCCCCTTATAGTCTAAAGTAATAAAGGACTCTATGAGGAATCTCACTCGGTGACTTCTTCTTATAGTCCAAGGTAATTCAACGACCCTCTAAGGAATCTGACATTGTCAATTCCCATTAATGTCTAAATCAGTCAAGGACTCTCTAAGGAAACCCACTCAGTCAATTCCCCTTATAGCCCCATGGGGTCCTAGGTTCTCTAAGGATGCTCACCCGGTCAATTACCCTTATAGCACAAAGTGCTCAGAGACTCTCTAAGGAAGATAACTCATTCTATTATCCTTATAGTCTACTACACTAAGTTTTCAGAGCCCTGTGTAGGTCACTGATCATAGAAAAGTAAAAATGGACATGGTAAATATCAGAAATAATTGGCTAACAATCTACCACATAACAAGCATGTCAGATATCAATCACACCATCCTACAACTAGGAATGGGAAAAACATGGAAGCTTAACAGGCTAAGCAGAGCACAAGGGTCATAGCAAAAACATGTATGAGAAACACATACAAATCATAGAAATCAACCCTATTCACATGCAATTAACCTCTAATCACACACACCAGCAAAGCAGGAAAAACATGGTTAAAACAGTAAACGCACAATACCTCATTCATGGGTATTAGTGATTTTTCACATATAATTCAAATAATTTCAACACAAATGCACAAACCACCTACCTCTTAGGGTTTGGTTAAATCAAACCTTCGCCCAAACGCACTCCAATCCAGGTGAACACCTCCTTGAAACAACCTCAAAAACCCTTCCCTAGCATCAATAATCTGAAACTTTAACACTCAAAGGCAACACAACCCTAGATCTACATGAACCTCTTTTAGATCTAGGAAACTAAGAGAGGGAGATGGGTAACCCTAACCAAAAACTCAAAGAAATAAAAGAGGGACATAAAAAAGGATAAATGGCTTCGTTCCACTAGGAAACCCCTTTGATTTTCTTCCAAAACTAAATAAGGAGTTCCCCCAGACTCTAGAAACCAGAACACCCGTGTGACCCACAAGTAGGAGGAAGTATGAGGGGAAAATGGGAAATCCTGAGTTTCTCGGGACTTAAAAATCCAATATTTAAGTGGCTTTATGGTTACCCCACACATTTTGGAAAACCGTGCACCAACCTTGCAGTTTCCACTGTCTCACCCAGCGACATCGCACGGCTTGCCTGCATAGTGTGGAAAAACCATGAACTGCCCATGTGGAGCCCACTGTTAAGAGTGCATGGTTTCCCGGGATGGCCGCATGGTTTGTTATGACCGTGTGCCAACCATTCACCCCTGCACAACCTCCACAAATTTATAGGATTTCCCAAAAATTCTTCTTTTTCTCAAAAACGACAAGAAAAGAGAAACATACCTAAGAAGAAGATCTGGGTTCTTAGAAACATCCCCCCTTAAATAAATTATTCCCCACATTTCCCTAGAAAGGAAGCATAGAAGAAGAAACTCTGAACAAATCTATCCACTGTGCTCGTATATCGGCCTCCCTCTCCCAAGTCTTGTTTTGTACTCGCTCGTGCTTCCATAGCACTCATACTAGAGGAACAGACCAACCACATATAACCATTTTAATGTGATCGACAATTCGGATAGGATTATCTTCAAAATATGAGACCACTTCAAACTCAACCTCCTCAAGTTGAAAGACATTAGATTGGTCATAGAAGTAACTTCAGAGATGAGAAATGTGAAAAACATCATGCATTTCCCAGTACCACTGAGGTAACAACAACCGATAGGCAACTGGCCCAACTCTCTCCATTACCTAAAATGGCCTAACATACCTCGGAAAAATCTTACCTTGTATCCTAATCCTCCCATTCCCCAACCTCAGTGTAAAATGCATGAAAACCTGGTCCCTGACCTCGAACTCCAGAGGTCGTCTCCACTGATCAGCAAAAGGCTTTTGCTGAGACTGTGTAGTAGCCATCATATTCTGAATCAACTCTATATGTTCTGTGGTCTCCTAAACAAGATGAGGTCCCAGCATAGCTGCAACTCCTACCTCCGTCCAACACAAGGGTGATCGGTATGGCCTACCATACAAAGCCTCACAAGGTGTCATCTGAATAGTTGGTTGAAAACTATTGTTGTAGGAAAACTCCACAGGAGGTATATGTTCTCCCAAGAACCTACAAAATCCTGAATGGAAGCTTGCAGCATGTCCTCAAGCACCTGAATTGTACGCACAGACTGGCCATCTGTCTGGTGATGATATGCTATACTCAAAAGTACATATATACCCAAAGCCATCTAAAGCCCTGGCTAGACCCGAGAAGTAAAACATGCAACTCTATCTGAAATGACGGAGTGTGGAACTCCATGTAGATGTACAATCTCATGGATGTACAACTGTCCCATCTACTCAGCACTGAAGGTATCATTGATTGGCAAGAAGCGATCAACCTTTGTGAGTCTTTCAATGACGACCCAAACAAAATCATTCCCTTGAGGTGACCTTAGAAAACCCATCACGAAGTCTATCGTGACGTCATTCCAATTCCACTCGGGAATGGGTAACTTCTATAAAAGCCCGGCTGGTCGCTGATGCTCTACCTTCACATACTGACAGGTGGAACACCTCATGAAAAAACTAGAAACAACTCTATGCATACCTGGCCACCAATACTGACAGTGTATGTTATGATACATCTTGGTGACACCAGGATGAACTACCCAAACTGAAAAATGAAATTCCTGCATCAACTCCTCACGTATGTCTACTGGAACCCATACGCACCCTTGGAAATGAAAGATCTCATCCTCACCTATGGTCCATCTAGGAATATGATTCTCTCATGACACGCTTTCCCGTAGGACTAGGCCTTCTGAATCTGATAACTACCTCATCCGTACTCGATCAAGAAGGGTAGAGGTATCAGCTATAGAAGAAAGGAATGTCATCCCATGTTAGTCATGCACCTCCAAATGCATCTCAGAGAATAGAGCCATAAGCTAACACTCACTATTGGCCTCCTGAACTGTATATATATGATTCCTCCTACTCAACGCATCATCCACTGTGTTGCCCTTCCCATGCGTCTAGGCAAGCTCAATGTCAAAGGACTGAAGGTACTCTACCCACCTTCGCTGCCTCAAATTCAGATCACATTGAGTGAAGATGTACTTAAGACTTTTGTGGTCGGTGAAAACCACAAAATTCTCTCCCAGAAGATAATCTCTCCAACAATGTAAAGCATGAACAATAGTATCCAACTCAAGATCGTGAGTCGGGTAGTTCCTCTCGTGTGGCCTCAACTGCCGAGACCCGTACACAATGACTCCATCTCCCAGCATAAGAACTTCTCACAGACCAATACTTGAAGTATCAAAGTATATTGTATAGCTCTTGGATGACTCTGGAAAGACTAGGATCGGCGTTGAAGTCAGTCTCCCTTTCAGCTCATGAGACGTTGACACAGAAGAGTCTGACCACAAAAACATTGCACCCTTCTTAGTCAGACCCATCAGTGGTGCTACTACGAGTGAGAAGTCAGGTATGAAATGTATGTAACATATAGATATTCCCATAAAATATTGTACCTCAAAGATGTTTTCGGCTTCTCCCAGGAAACTAATACTCTCACTTTCTCTGGTGTACGGATACTCTAGTCCCTGAGATAACATGACCCATGAAGTGAATCTGATCCATCCAAAAGTGACATTTTGAGATCTTAGAATATAACTGATTCTATCTCAATGTACTTAGAACAATATCAAGGTGTGTGTCATGGTTGTGTCAAGTGTGAGATTACACCATGATATCATCCAAGAAGACAACCATGAAAGAATCCATGTATGGATGGAATACTTGGTTCATCAGTGCCATAAAAACTGTAGGCAAGTTCATGAGACAAAACGACATAACCATATACTCGTATTGTCCATACCTACTCCAGAAGGTTGTAAGAGGTATATTATATGGTCTAACGTGCAATTGATGGTAACCATACCTCAAGTAAATCTTTGAGAACACCCGGGATTCTCGAAGAGGATCAAATAGATCTTAAATCCTAGGAAAGGGATATCGGTTCTTGACTATAAACTAGTTCAGCTTCTGATAATACACACAAAGACTGAGGGCACCATCTACCTTCTTCGCAAATAGGACAGGCGAACCCCAAGGAGAAGTACTGGTTCAGATGAAACAATTTTCCTGAAACTCCTCCAACTGTTTCTTGATCTCCTGCTACTCTGGTGTAGGCATCCTATAAGGAAGAATGGACACTGGTGCCACCCCTGTAACAAGATCAATTGAAAATTATACCTCTCTCTCTAGAGGAAAACCTAAAACTTCCTCTGGAAAGACATCTCTAAAATGAACCACCAGTGGAGGAAAGTACATCTGCGAAGTCCCCTTGTCATCCAGATAGAGGCTACCAATTTGGGCTATAAATCCTCCTAACCCATGATGCTCTGGGCCCACTCTACTCACCTAGACATACCATTCACCCTTATGAAGACACGATCCACCCTCTGGTTATATGAAACTCACCCTACGGTGATAATAGTCGATGACTTCTTGGAAGCGAACTAACCAGTCCATTTCGAGAATAACATAATAGCATATCATCTCTTGGAAATAGAGGTCCCCTAAAAAGTGACACCCACCAATCTCTAGAGGGAACTCATTGCACTAACGTACACTAGCCATTCTAGTCCCCAACGGAGTGTCTAGTGTCAAAATATCGGTAGAAGAAAAGATGAAGAACCCAAGGCTCTCCACAAAATAAACAGATAAAAAGCTATGGGAGGCTCTATATCGAAACGAGATGAAGATAAAACTGAGGAATAAAGGTTCGTACCTTGAACTGTATAAGGTACAGGATTTTGATCCTGCTGGGTTTTCTCCACTGCAGGTCTGGCCTGCTCCACGACCATGTGACCATGCCTGACCACTCTGAGTTGATCCGCCCTGATGTCACTGAAAGACTGGCGACTGGATGCTACAGCCACGACCTCCACCTCATCTTAAACAGCCAGAATAACTCCAGTTCCCAGACTGGTGAGAAAATGGTGGCGCTGCTCCTGAATGCAGAGTCATAGAAGAACCCTTCTCACCAGTTGTGGGTGATAAGGTCTGACAAAAGCACCGAAGGTGACCCATCTTCCCACAATATCGGTACTGAACTCAGTCTCTCAAGAAATGTGGCATCATACGACCGCTATTATCGCTCTGGTATCACACCACCTAGCTACCAGAAGATTCATCCTTCCTACTTTGGTATCCTCGTGTAGTCTCCCGGTGACGATTCTTGCTATTAGTAGGAGGAATACTGATTCTAGATGCCAAACCTCCCTAGATCACAGCTCCAGAATCCCTCAGATAGCGCTCTGTGATTAGCGCTTGGTTGACTATAGAGGATATCAAAGTCAACATGAATATAATCACCAACGATCAGATGTCATTTCTGAGACCATCCTCGAACATCCTAGAAAGGAACAACTCATCACCTCCTGGAATAGGAGAGAAACGCTGCATCTCAGTAAAGTTGGCGGAATAATCCATGACAGAAAGAGTTCTCTACTCTAGACTCATAAACTCTCAAGCTTGATCGGCCCTCAAGGTCTCTGGTTATATGTAATCATAGCAGATTCACAGAAACTCATCCCAAGACATATTTTTCTGGTGTCCCGCCTATGAGATCACATCCCACCACCTTTTGGCAGAGTCTCAAAGCATGTAGGTAGTGAGCTTCACCCTCCCCTCTGGAAGTATATCGAGATGCTCGAAGATTGTCAGTGTGGCCTCTATCCATGACTCTACAACCTGGGGTCCTCCATCCCCTAAGAAAGTGGGAGAATACTACTACTGAAAGACCTGCATCAATTCTTCCATCGACGGGGCCGGAGGCGGCGCTACTTGAAAAGTCTACATCATCCTCATAAAGCCCTCCCTGAACTAAGAATCAGCTCTTGTGTCAGGTATATTGGTTGGTTCCAAGACTGGAACGACTGGAGGATCTGTGGGAAGTCCCTGATCAGTAATGTCCGGTGTCTGGTCTCCGTCTGACAATTGACGTGCAGCAGATGGACATCTCGATGGCATGACTATGCACGATCAAGCACACACCTTAGATCATGATTATAAAGGGATGAATACTAGAAGTTTAAGGAGGGAACATGAGAAAGAAAGCATTCAAGTTTTACAAAACATGACTACACAATGTGTATAACCTCTACACGAAACTTTCCCTTAAGTCATTCACATGGGTATGTATTTATGCAAAACCTGGTCGTGTAACACTCCAAACACATGGCATGTTCATATAACACATGTCGTGTACTTGAATCCTCTTACCCTACCCAGGTCCTTCTGCATGGTAAAGCCACACGACTCTCCGAAGACAAGACAACCCGGCGTATTCAAGATAGACACAGTGTGTACTAAACAAGCTTCACCAGCCCGTGTAGTTAGTGACACAACTGAGTTCCTAGGATTACACTACACGGTGTGTATTCTAAGTTTTTCTGGATCGTAAGCCTCATTAGCTACTCCAGAATCCAGAAAAACACTGAACCAAACATTGAAAGTGCCAAATTCCGATCTGTGAGGGCTCATACTCCCCACGAATCAAAGCTTGGAATCTTATACATGTTATAATAAGGAAAACAAGGAAAAGATCCACCAAATTCCGATCCATGAGGGACCATAACACCTCAAGAAACAAAGTTTGGCATTCATTAAACAAAACCATACACCACCAATACCCAATTAAATAGTAGGTGTTTTTATCAAGGCATCTATCACAACAGCCTACATATTCCACAAAACATCTATCACAACAACATGTAATCGCTAATGCATCCTAGATGGAAAGGAAAAAATTAATGAAATATGATTTCTAGAATGTTCCTATATGATGCATGAGATGGAATACCCACATATCATCAGACTACAACAAAAATAGAACCTCAATAACATAAACGGAAACAACACAAGACATGTGAATCACCCAACCGTGAAATCAAATAAACTGAAAATTGAAAAACCATAAAAATTACAATAAATGATGTAGATTGGGTTTTCCTTGTACAAAAGTTAGCTACTCCTGGGAAAATCTTACTACCAAGTACCTGTTCTGTCCTATCCCTGACTATATGCTCCATACAGTATGTCCAAAAAATAGAATTTCTCTAATACCACATTGTAACGTCCTGGTTCCAAAAGCCACCAAGAGGCGCCCCGTACCCAGTGGGTCACATGGCCTCCAGTGCATTTCCCCAAACACCATAGGCTTCCAACTAGCAGCGAGGGCCTTGGGTGTTATAGTGGGGAAACTCTGTTCTCATTGGTAGAGTAACCCAGTGGAAGGGAAAACAAATACACAATAGCGAAAGCAATAAATATACCAACAATAGTAATAGCGGAAGACTGGAATAACAAACAACTGAAGAATATATATAAATGATGCATGGTATATATTTCTAGGAAAATAGACAAAAAAATCATATTGCTGAAATAAAATAGTACTTAACCATGTTCAAGGAAACAGATAAGAAACACCTCAGCATCTCAAGCCTAAGCTTGGTCCCACGCTCTCCAGCTCCATAGCGAGTCATGTACTTGAAGTAGAAGGGTGCTTTCCCTTATCAATACTTGCAGCAACATAATCTGTTTGGGACCAAAAGCATAGCCAAAATAGGGTGGGAGACTAAATCCTTGTTGGAGACCTCCCAACGATATGTACCTAATAGTCAGTGAATATATGGCATGTAAAAGTACAGAAAGCATTAAACAAGGAAGCACTCAGTAGTAACAATTCCATATATCAAATAAGAAGCTAAACAAGCACAGTAACAATTTGGGATGTACACACAACCTATCCACTCTATTTCAGTTATAAGAATATATAATCTCTCTCTAAGGAAGAACTCTCAGTCAATTCCCCTTATAGTCAAAAGTAAATCAACAACTCTTTGAGGAAGCTTGCACTACCAATTCCTCTTATAGTCTAAAGTAATCAACGAATATTTAAGGAATATCACTCAGTCACATATTCTTATAGACCAACGTAATTCAATGACTCTCTGAGGAAGCTCACATGGTCATTTCCCCTTAAAGTCTAAGGCAGTCAAGGATTCTCTGAGGAAGCCCACTAGGTCAATTCCCCTTATAGCCCAAGTGGTCCTAGTCACTCTGAGGAAGCTCAACCGTTCAATTCCCCTTATATCCCAAAGTGATCGCAGACTATCTGAGGAAGCTCACTCAGTCAATTCCTCTTATAGTCTACTACAATAGGTTCTCACGGCCCTATGTAGGTCAACGAGCATAGAAATGAAAAAATGGACAAGGTAAAACTCAGAATTACTTGGATAATAGTCTATAACATAACAAGCATGTTAGATATCAATCACACCATCCTAAAACTAGGCATGGGAAAAATATGGCATCATAACAGGCTAAGTAGAGAACAAGGGTCATAACGAAAACATGTTGGGGAAACACCTCCAAATCCTAACAATCAACCATATTCACATGCAATTATCCTCTACAAGCACACACTAGAAAAGTAGTCAAATAACATGATTTAAATGGTAAACACACAATACCCCATTCATGGGTTTTGGCGATTTTTTACATATAATTCAAAGACATTCAACTGAAAGGCACAAACCACCTACCTCTTAGGTTTTGGAGAAATCGACCCTTCACCCAAATGCACTCCAATCCGGGTGAATGCCTCCACAAAACCACCTCAAACCCCTTACCTACCATCAACAAGCTCAACCTTTAACACATAAAGGCAACACAACCATATATATAGATGAAACACTTGTAGATCTAGGAAAATAATAGAGGGAGAGGGATAACCCTAGTGAAAATCTTAATGAACCGAAATATGGACTTACCCGATGAGAACCACCTTCGACCCACCAGGAAACCCCTTTGATTTGCCTCCAAAACAAGATAAGGAGCTCCCCCAACATCTGGAAACTAGAACTACCACATGAGCCATGAGTAGAAGGAAAAATGAGGGATGGATGGGAAATACTGAGTGGCCCACGACATAAAAACCCAAAATTTATGTGTCCGCACGGTTACCCCTCACAATTTGGAAAACCATGCAGTAACTGTGCAGTTTCCACTATCTCACCCAGGGACATCACACGACTTCCCGACACGGTCTGGACAAACCATGCACTGCCCATGTAGAGCCCACTGTCTAGAGTGCACGGTTTCCTGGGCTGGCTGCACGGTTTTTTCAGACCGTGTGCCAGTCGTGCTCCCCTGCACAACATTCACAATTTTAATGGTTTTTCCTATAAATTGATCTTTTTCTAAAAAATGACCAGAAAAGATAAACATACCTAAGAAGAAGATCAAGGTTCTTATAGCACACATGCACACACACACTTACACATATATATAATGGTTCATAGAACACTAACCTGAAAATAAAACCCATGCTTGATTTACATGATTTTAGGAACATCCATTTAAAAACAAAAGATCTTTATTTGAAAAATCATAAAGAGAAGAATTGGATTGTTTTATAAAGAATCATGTATTCATATATAAATATATATATATGTATATGTATATATTTTTTAACGAATCAAAAAAAAAGATAATCCCTTACAATTGTTATACCCATCAAAAACATAAAATTAAATTCTAGAAAACATTATTAAGAAAAATAGTCGTTTTTTGGGATTGAAATATATATATATATATATATATATATATTACCATATACACACATGTGGTAAATAAGGATTTATCATATAAAAAGAAAAATAATCTATTACATGATTTGAAAAGAAGGGTGGAGCCGAGTTGAGTTTGGAGCGAAGTTTGGGAGGAGGAAAACCCTTATGTTTAGGGGTGGAAAGCAGGCTAATAATATATATATATATATATATATATATATTTTATACACTCTCCAATTCAATAAAAAAGAATAGTAAAAGACTCGAATAAGGCTCTTGCAGAAGATAACAAACACCCTAATAAAATCAAATATTAAATAAATAGATCATTTGATAACGTTTAACTATTTTTATACATATTATGGAAAACCTACATGAGTTCCATAATGGTTCTGTCTTAAAATAAAAACAAGTATGTTTGGTCTATGGAAAAAGAGACAAAAGGTGGGATAGTGGATGGAGAATGTTGTAGTCCCAGGTTCAAGAAGAAATAGTGGAGGAGGTGGAGGTGATGCAGACCGGTGCACTGGTACAATGTGATGATGAAGAAGAAGAAAATAGGAAGTGTGGAAAAGAAAATGGAGGGTTAGGATTAACTATGTCTTGATCAAACATTTGTGGTGATAAAACTATTTATAATATAGATGAGTGCTTGAGATCGACCATGTCCCTAATCGTACGGTCTAGAGAAAAGGTGGATGAAATGTCGTGGCGGTGTGGTATGAAGACAAGATGGATCAAACGACCGAGATCTCGCAGGGTGAGATTGAATGGTCATGATTAAATATCCACTTAAAACCCACATCTCACATTGAAACGAATAGTGATTTGTGACCTCTATATATACTTCAATGCCTTATCAATAATATAATAAACTCCCTTCCCCCTCCCTAGTACTGCCCCATATTGGTTCTCTTGCGGGCGCTCTCTATGCCTGCCCTTTGTCGCCAAGCCTCCCCATATGGTGGTGCCACCTTGCGACACCCATGCACCCCAGTAGATGTCCACACCCTCATGGATGGTCAGTGTGGGCTGGGTAGCCAAGGGTCGGCCACCCCAATCCTTAGGGAGAGGTGCGAGCTGCCTCCCCCATCTTTCTAGATGGAAATCCTTTAAGGGTCAATTTTTTTATAACCATGGACACAAAAAGCAATAAATATGCATAAGTACATCATTAAGAAAAACATGGTTTTAGTTTCTTTTCATGTTTTAAAACATTAAAAATCACAATATACCATATAACTTCATCTAAAACCAATTAAATCAGAAAATGAAGTAATCTATATGTATTTTCATTAAAAAACTATATCCTTAATCTAAAACATGATTTCATTGTCATTTAAGCATTGAATCATTGTAATTTCAAAATATAGAGATATGTTTAATTAAAACCACGCTCAAAGATATAACATTTAATAAATTTTAATAAATTAAAAATTATTAATATACTTAAATTCATAGAATATAAATTAAACAAAATACATAAAATTATCAAAAAACATAAAATAATGAATATAAATAAAAATAACTAACTATTATAAAATTTTATGATCATTACAAAGACCAATGGCCATCTAAAGAAATAAATGACCATCAATGTTCATATTTAAATTTAAGGCCTTATAAATACTTGTTTAGGGTGTTCCAAACATCCAAAACCAATTCAATGAAGATGGTGCTCTATATCCCAAGGAATCTTAGTATAGTTACCATAGAACATTCCATAATGTTCTTCATTTTGATAGACCCAAAATATGTGCAATACCTACCAGTTTTTTTGTTATATTTGGTAGTATTCTAGTGATTTGGATAGGTCTCATAGTTTGTATTCTAGGTTAGTAAGGGTCTTTTGGTTTTACGGAAATGTATTGTATCAGCATTTCTATTGAATAAAACATGTCTTGTTTTTATCCAATAGGATTTTATTTTAGATGGCACCATTATTAAACAAAACAAAATAATAATAACACTACTAATTATCAAAATAGTATTATTACAAAAATAAATATGTTCGGGGCGTCACAGATGATGAGAGAAATGAGTTTTTTAAAATTATTTTTTGGGAGTATAGGATGAGTATGAAGATTTCAAAAACATCATTGAAATAACATGGTAGTGGTTATATATATATTATGTGGAATATCTATAGTTATGCATACATAATCATATCTATAAAAAAGAGTGAGTTAATTACATGTCCCTTTTATGAATCACATGCATGAATTCCACTACCCCTTACACCATATCTCATGTAATAATATCTTTTCATGATTTCCAATATGGGAGATAATCACTAAAATGAAAAACTCAATGTTTTATAATTGAAGATAAAATCCCATGATATGATGGATCAATATGATCCCATGATATTCACTTACCTGAATATCGTACTATGTTGGCATCAACATATTATAAAGTCACTACATGAGATTTTTTAGACCCCTATTGAGTTTTGGTTCTATTTATTTTAAATAGATCAATATATTGATTATGTTGAAAAAAAAATAATGTTGACAAGGTAATGGAAATCTAGATTAAATAAGGTTGTGTGTAAGAAGCTTTCAGTCAGATCCAGAACCATTAACATGAGAATCTGATCAACACTGTTAGCTTGATAACCAGATCCAACACATCATCATGATTCAATATGATCCATCAGATTGAGATGATGAAAGTAAGAATAAATCTGATGGATATTTTATTGATTCTAGAATGAATGTGGTGATCACAATGATAAATATTATTTGATTATAAAGGGATGTGATTTTGAATCTAATTATACTTTTCGATTTTTAATTAAAAAATTGCATATGTTGTATGAGAACATGTGATGAAAACCATACAAAACAATGTGGATAACTGATGCTTTCAATATTATTGTGGATTGGTTGGAACGAAAGAATTTAATGGATGTTAGTGAAGTTACAAAACATCCCAATGAAATTAAAATTCTTTTATTCCTATATTAATAAAATTAAATTTCATGTGGAATTTACGATGCAAGAATAATTTTGTGAAAAATGAAAAGTTTGTGAAGATGAAGTTTTCTTGTCTTTGCCAATCAGTATGAGATCACCAGATGCAGATTTGTTTGAATGCTGTTATGGAATATCATAGCATGAGAAATCGAAGGTGATGTTTTTTAGTTAGACAAATAAGCCTCAAGATATAAATATTAATAGATTGTTGATGACTACTATAAGTTCATTTGTATCAAAACTAGAGATGTAATCATCTTTCTGGAAAAAATAAGTTATTTCCTACACAGGACCTTCAGATGTGGTATGCTACTGAACCATCACAATGTATTTTGACATTGATTCATATTTTAGGTATTATTTGTACATTACATGCTGATTTTTTACAAGTGGAATAATGTTTTATAAATTTTATTTCGGTTTAAATTGATTCATGATGAAAGGAAGTATTAATTTTATAGAAACTCAGTCAACAGCCATCAGACTCTATGTAGTTCTAGTCATCATACTAGAGTTGACACCATTAATATCCTCAAACTCAAGTTCATAAGTCTTAGGAAAGAAGAAAATGAGAATTTATTGAATCTTGTCAAAGGGTTATCACCGGGATTATAAAATAATTTCAATGATTACAAAAGTTTATTTTAATATTCCACCTTTAGTATTTCATGTGTCATTGTATTAATGAGAAGACATCTAGTTTTAATATATTATCATTTGGTATCGAGAAACATAATGGAGAATGTGTTATATTCCTTCATCTTAAGGAAGAATGAGAATGAAGAATATTAATGAAGAATCAGAATGAAGAAATGTTTGTAAAATTTAAGAAGTATAATGATTCAAGATGTGCCCTGAAGTATTATGATGCATTAAAGAAGTAAAATATAATGACTTAAATTAATAAAAATTAGTGATTTATGAATTTTGTTGATCGATAAGTGAAATTGGGTTTCCCACAGTTACCATACCAGGGTTCCTCTAAAAGGATAGATCATTCCATTTGTATGATGAGTGAAAACATGAACTATTAACATGTGCCGTGAGATATGTTATTTTTTTCATGTATTGAGTTTCCAACCAAAGTTTGATTTCTAGGATGATTCTATGGATGTTCCATCAAAACAATATCAGAATATTGAGGTTTAATATGCTCCTTGGATCAGGTTTCAAATGATGACATTCTATTAGAGCAAGTCAATTGGAGTGATCCCATCAGAGTGACATCCATTAAGGCATGGTTCGTTGGACCAGGTTGCATCGAACAGAAAAATTTGATCTACTAATTGAGTTCCAACTCAATTAAATAAGGAAGTGAATAATATGAATTGGACCAAGGCCAATCGAAAATATCCCATCAGACTGAGGGTATCTGACTGAGGTATATCATAATGACATTTTGTAATAAGATTCTTGGACTGAGTTTTTTTAATAAGATTCAATACCAACAAGTTCTTTCTGGAATTATTGATGTTCTTGAATATTGTATATAGGTAAAGATTGATTCACATTACTTGTGGAGGAAGTGAAGAATTTATGAAGTTTATTTGAAAATAGGAAGGAAATTGAATCTTGTAATTTCATGTACATACCAGTTTTTAAATGTCTTATCTTGTAAGGTTGTTTAACCGTCTATGGGAAGTGGATATAAAAAATTATATTTGGGGTTATAACCAACTATAGTGGGATATTTTCAACTAGTATTTTATAAATTTACACTACTTTTAATTTTTTATTCCAAAAATAAGATAGTGGGAGAATCCAAGTCGATGAGACTATCCAACTTTTCAAGGATTATGTATCTGTGTCAAATCTTTTAAATATCATGTGTGTCCTTATCTTTATGTTTTTTTAATATAAATGGTGATGTTGAGAAATTTTATTTGAGTGGACTGTAACATTGACATTTTTCAGATGTTAATAATGTTTACTGAATGAAGTTAAAGAATAATTTCTTAGAAAAGAAAAAGGAAACACTAATTCACCTCCTTTTAGTTGTCTTTATCCTACATATGAACAAAAATTATTATTCGATCCAAGGTTTCCTCCAAAATATCCATCCATGAGAAAAGTGAATATAAATTCCATTAACTATAAGGGGATTCAAGTTTTAAATGGTAATAACAACAATATATGGAAAGATCTAATGTTTTCTTATCTCATTTATCTTGGGTATGAAGTTTTGGAGTCTACTATATACAGATTCCCACCATGTATTGAAAATGATCCTCTAAATGTTGTTGAGAAGAGAAATATTATAATGATGTAAGAGTTAAAAATTCCTTACTCTCATCACTAATAGAAAGTGGGTTTCTTATAGTAAACCAAGTTAGAATTTCCAAAGGTGTCTCGGATTAGTTGAAATAAAAAATTCTGAAGGAAATAAAAATTTAAAGAATGAATATTTACAACATTAGAGGAAGAAGTATGAAGATCTAAAAATGTTTGATTCTGGATGTATTTGTGAACTCTGTACGAGGATAAATACCATTTTTATCACCATGATACATCTGGGTGATAAATTGTAAGACTTAACTATTATTAAAATAATCATGAAAATTTTTCCTCATAATTTTGATTCCAAAGTTCATCATTTCAAGATAGAAATCCTAAAACAATATATTTTGATGATCATTACAAATTCTAATTACATATGAAATGAGATGTCAAATATTATGAAAATTAAGGTAATGGTTGATCAAGAAATGGAATTATAATATTTTTAGAATGGAAATAAAAAGATAAAGTGGTTAAAGAAGAATAAAGTGACTCATAAATAGTGGAATAAGCTGAATATTTAAACACAATTGTTTCCCTATCTAATAAATACAATAAGGTAATATGGAAAATTAAAACACTCAAATGATGGAATTGTGAAGGGAAGGGATAGTTTTCAATAAATTTTCCTCGAAATAAAATTTAAGAGTAAAAGTATGAGGATCATGATGATAAATTTGGAAACAAAAGTTTAAGAACATAATGAAATATTTCCTTATAGAAATAAGAAGAATTTTTTTTGATGAATAATAAAGAATAATGATTCCTCATCGAGTGATGAACTTGGTAATCAATTAAACATGAATTATTAGGTAAGAACATGATGTGATTCATCTAGTAGTGATGATGATTATAAGGAAATGAAAGAAATGGAAATTATTCTAAAATTTAATTTGGATAATTATGTAAAGAAAAATAGTCAACTTAAGAACGAAAGAAAGAAGTGGTATAATAATGTTAAATATTTAACTATTATGAACTGTGAGGTTGATAAGAAACTAAAAAGTTGTGAAGGAGAGTCATATGGAAAGTGAAATATAAATAATATAGAATATACACTTTTTTAATGATAGTTATCCATAAAAGTTGAAGAGAAATGCATCTAAAAAAATTATACTTGTTCTAAATATATTTTCGGATGAGAAAAAATAAGGGTTTCTATAGTCATTATTAATGTTTCCTACAACACAGTGTGAGTTAAGAAAGATGATAAAAAACATCACTGCGTAGTTTATGTTAATGGTGAATCATCAAAAGAAGGAAGAAAGAAATATTTACAAAATTAGTTTTGTGAGAATAGATATTTCACTTGGAAAGGTAGGATTTCCTCAAGGAAGTATACTTCATATAAAAGTGGTCTATAATATGGACTAAAAAAAATGTTCCAAAAAAGTTCACTATCATTCCGAAAAATCAAGATTCCAAGGACATTGTTGGTGTTGTGGATTTTTAAAAAATAGATAATATTCATGATGGCATAACATGTATTTACCATGAAATTTGTATTAATCATGTGGTATATATAATGGGAAAAGAATATCAATTATTCTTAAAAAATTTGTGGTTCCAAAAAAGGTACTTCAAAATATGATGACATCTAAGTATGTTAGGAAAGATGAGTCTGTTAGGAAATCAAAGTCTGTTACGAAATTTGTGAAAAGTAAACATATAGAGTCCAAAAAGAAGGGTTTCATAGTTATATGGCTTGACCAAGATAATATGTATGAAATGATATAATAATCACCCAAATTTATTTTAGAAAATGGGAATAAAAAGGGTTTTGAAGTTGATAACAATGTTGATAAAAATATTTCAATAGATTGTGATTTGAATATTCAAAAATGATATAGGATATGTGAGCCAAAAGGAAATTATACTAAAACTTGTTTGACAATCATGTCAGAATAATAGGATCGAATAAATGAGTTTCTACAGACTATCTATAAAAAATGGTTCCTAAAGAAGAAAAGATACTGAAATCCTTATTAGAAGAGTCAAAAGATGAAAATAAAGTTGATACAAAATCTGAGACAGATGAACAGAAGGATGAAAATTTATCGAATAAAAATTAAAAAAAGATGACGAATAACCCAATTATGGGGGAGAACTCAAGGAATGAAAGATGATTCAAAGGGGCTATATACATTCCTCCATATTCCAAAAATATTTTTATTTTTAATAACATGTAGGGAATTGAAGGAGTTTAAATAATGAAGATGATGTTTTTTAGAATCTTAATATTATGAAAAAAATTAACGAAGTTACAAAATATGAGTTTTTGAAAGTTGTGTTTATACACATATACATTAGGATATGTTTTTTAATATTGGTTTAGGTCACTTTTATGATAAGAAAATCATTCCAAGATTACTCCAAGAAATGAGAATGTTTAAAGAAACATGAAAAGGGTATTACATGAATGTTGGGTAGTGTAATTCATTTAAAACCTTGATTATACACTCTTGTTTTCCACATTGGGTTCTCCCATGTAGGCATATAGTTGTTTAGTTAAAGGATCATTCTTAATAAACTTGTGTGATATTTATGTTACCTTGAAGATGAGTTTTATGTTTATGAAAAAAAATTACAACCCTTCAAAATGAGATCATTTTTTAATATGGGGGAAATTTTAATGATGTCCCCTTGGAATTTAATTACTAAATAAGGATAGAGATAACAAATGGGGAATGATTAGAAAAAAGGGGATCAATAAATTAATGGGGAGAACAAAAAGAAAAAAACAAGTTGTATTATTTTCAAGTGCTTGAAGTGGCTATTGACAACGAAACCATAGGTGGAGATTGTTGGAACCCATTCTAATTTTGGTTGTATGTTTTGTCAATATATCAATATATTAATTATGTTGAAGGTAGAAAATATGTAGACAAGGTAATAGAAATATGAATTAAATAAGGGTTTGTGTGTGATGTTTTCAATCAAATCCAAAAACATATACATGAGTATAAGATCTAGATTATCAGGATGAGAATCATATCAATTATATCGACATGAGTCAATATGATCCATCAGATTGATATTTAGATATAAACACATAAACTAATATAATTCTTATCAATTTTAGAATGAAATTGTTGGTCATAATAATAAAGTGTTCCAGAGTGTAAATGGATCCAATGTTGAATATAAAAATGATTTTATATATTGAAACTCAAAAAAGTCATATATTTTCTTAGAACATGTGATGTATTACCTATGAAGGAAAGGGGAAGAGATGGTGATGCTAATCGTATAGAGGATTGGTTTGAAAGGAAAATATTGATGGAATTTTGGGATATTAAAATACTTCCTAATGAATGTCAGATGGTACTATTCCAATCATAATCATATTCTACATCATTGGTTGTCATGATACCTGTAGATCTTTATGACACAAGAAGAGTTTGTAAATTCGAAGTTTTATGGTCTTAGTCCATCGATATGAGATCACCACATATATATGTGTTTTCAGGTTAGGAAGGAAGATTGTAAATTGAGAAACCAAAGGTTCTAGTTTTCAGTCAGACCAATAAGCCAAATGATATTAATCTTTATATGAATAAGTTAAGTACTAGAAGTTCATTGGTATCATAATTAGAGATAAAAAGATCATGTTGAATAAAATATAACAGTACCAAAACTGGTACATCAAATTTGGTATGCTACCAAACCATCATAATGGATTCTAACACTGATTCATATTGTTTATATTCTATTTACATCATATGTATAGTTTTTATCAGAGGTTAATTTTTGAGAAAGGATTCTTTGTTATCAATTGGGTCTCGAGAAGAGGATGTTTTAATTCCTTAACCTTTGGGTCAAGATCCATGGGACTCTATGAGGTGTCGATCATCATACTAGATCTAAATATGATAATATCATTAGACTAAAGATCATAAATCTTGGAAAATAAGATAAGTATAATTAGTTTAATCTTGTAAAAGTGTTATTAAGGGGATCATAGGTGACTTTTAATGTTTACAAAGTGTCATCATAATAGATCATCTTCACTATTGCATGTATTTTTATTATAATGATAATTATAGTTTTCATATATGATCATTTAGTATAGATAAACCTAATAAATAATAGATTGTATGCCTTTATCATGATCAATAATCAGAATGAAGAATCAGATCAAAGAGTTTTTTTTTGAAGTTGAGGAAGTATGAATATTTGAGATTTGCCCTAGGGAATTATGAAGAGTTGAAGAAATCAATTATAAGGATATAAATGAAATATAAATTTGAGATTTTAAAATTTCATTGAGAAGGATGTGAAATTGGGTTTAACACCTTTACCATTATGGGGTTCCTATTAATGGAGAGCTTAGACCACTTATATGATCTGTGAAACTTGTATTGTAAATGTGCGTCAAGATCCCTCATAATTTTTTTATAGTATTGAGTTTCCATCCTAAGTTGTTTTTTATGGTTGATACTGAGAATGTTCCATCAAAACTATATCCTCATAGTTAGGTTCAATCTGATCATTGGAGAAAGTTCAAATGGGAGACATTCCACCGGAACAAGTCCATCGAATTGATCCCATTAGAGTGATATCCATCCGAGAAAGGTTCAATGGAACGAGTTCTATAAGATAGAGGAATTGTGAGATTCATATTATGATCATACTAAATTGAAGAATTATGGGTATAAGGAGAATCTGAATGAGTCCAATTGGATTGATCTCATTGTATTGAGGTTACTTGACTGAAAATGATTAAACTCTCTTTTGATGAGAAGATTTACATAATGAATTTCTCAAGAATGTATCATTACAAACTAGTTATTTAGAGAATTAATGATGTTATTAAATATTATACATAGGTAATGTTTGATTCATATTAGCTATATATGAAGTGAATAATTTATTAAGTGCATCAGAAAAGAAGAAGGAAAGTGAATCTTGAAACTTCAAATATAGAACAGTAGCTGAAAATGATTATCTTGTTGGGGTGTGTAACCCGCTATTGGATATGGATATTTAATCAGATAGTTGGGTTGTGTAACCAACTGTGGTGGGAAATTTGCTATTTGTATTGTATAATTTCTCACTTCATGTGCCTTTGTATTTCTGAAATAATATAGTGAAATAATATTTGTGGGTGGGACTATCCCATATGGCAAGGAGTATGTTTTTCTACCAATCATTGTAAATATGTTTTGGTGACTTATATTTATAGTTTATACATATAAAAGGTGGTGTTGATAATTTTTAAATGTGTGGATCATATATTAACATGTTTTATATGTAAAATAAATTTACTAAAATAAGTTAATGAAGAATTTTATTTAAATGAAAAAGGAACTACTAATTCACCCCAACTCCTAGTGGTCTTGATCCTACCATGGACCAAAATGATCAATGTAGTTAAAATATATGTACATGTATTATATATGAAAAAGGATTTAAGTCACATCACTTTGACCAATTATACATAAATATGGTCACATAAATGGATTACCTTTGATATATTTTAGATATTCATATCTATATACAATTATAGAAAAATAACTAACACGGTGGTAAACTATCATACACTTGGATAAGGTACATATTTACAAGAATATCACAAATATATAAGAGTATCCTAGTGTATCAAATAATTTCTCCCTTAAAGGGTGAGATTCTCCCAATATCCCATCATCATGACTGATGGACAATCCCATGTGTCACTATTAAGAACCATCGTGACCAAATACCATTGGAAACATTTATAAATTAATGATCATTGAATTTTTTTGTGGGATAGGCTTTATATATCCAATTAATAAAAATAATGGTGAACTAAACATAAATATTTACACATGAATGTGATCAATCAGTAATAATAAGACATGTGATGTGGTATTTCTTCTTTTTTTATATTTACTGATTTTCAGGACATTCATGAACCATTGTGTGATCCCCATTTAATCCAATGTAACTCATCACAGAATTATGAAATATATTATCATATAGTTTCAAGGGTTGTGGCAACATCATGATAAAGTATACTTTTACATATATAAAATATCTAAAATTTTCTACTGAATGCACTCATGTGAGAGTACCACCATAATGATATTATCCCCACTATATAGGTGTCCTGGGAGATCTTCTACGAAATCAGGTTCCATAGATTGACTCCTTGATAATGGAAAATAAAAATATAATTGGAACTAACCTCCACCTTTGAATTCAATTTAAAACCATATTTAGAGAGATACATCATATACATATATATCTGAGGGACATAAATAAAGGGAAAACATACATCCTCGCAATATTATAGGAGAAACCTAGGAAAGTTCAAGATAATTACTAATTCCACCAATTCCTTTCAGGACCCACTCATAATGAATAATTTGGGGATCCCACTTATGATATACCATCCAAAGACACTTAGTCTCAGACATCCAAGAGGAGGTACCATTAAGGGAACATGGTAGTCAAATGCATAAAGAGGGGACATATACAAATTCCGACTAAAGATGGTAATCATTATTTTCTTATGGTTATTAAAGTGAAAGAATACATTATTTCTAATTCTCAATTAATATTCCATCATATTCAGGGAAAATTAGAGGAATAACACTAGTATAATTTTGTATCCATAAAGGACTATTCCAATAGAATTTCCCCCATAAATGAATCTTGAGATCATATTCAGATTGAAATTAGAGTAATACAGTGGGATCATATCCCAAGTCTCATTTAAGAGTGGGCCTATATTAATGCTATGATAAAATAATACCATAAATATATTCTAGAGGAAATAGAAGGAAACACTAATAACGTTATTCATTACTTAAAGAATTATCATTATATCATTACAATGAAAATTGAAGTATACCCTTAGAATATTTTTGTTTACAACAAGAGAAAAACACATATTCCTACTCCCACCATTTTATGATTTTATCAGTACACACCATTGAATAATTAGGGGTGGGATCATGTTTTCATTCCTTTCATGATGACCATTAATGTAACACATTGATAGAAGATGGATGGTATCGTACGTGTATTCCCCAACCCATCATGATTTTTTTCTTTATATTATAGAATCTAAAATGAGGCAATATCATTTACATTCCATCCTCATAAAAAATGTCCCATATATCCCCAAAATAGTTCAAGATCATTACCTAAATCCTGACGCCACACCTCAATTTTAGTAAATCTGTCAACATATCTTGATAAAAACCTCTATTAAGACACATACCTCTATCTATTATGAACAAGTATTACAACATATTTTAGTGAAATGAAAAAGGATTGTCTATGTTCCCACTTTCTAACCCAAAATATATGGGGTTTAAAAATATTTATTCCATATAGAAATCAGACCATCCACCTCAAAGCTACTCCTCAATTTATATAATATAGAGGTCCTCCCTCTAGATGAAAATAAAACTAGAATGGAAGTCCTCCAATTATAGAACACATAATGATGGATATACAGGTTCTCCCCAATGAGATTAACTGTAATGGAAAACCTTATACTAATATCACACATTGATATGAATGAACTCACCTTATAGAAACTAATCTGAGGATTACCACATGCTAAGAATTACTTTATAGTTCAAATTCATCTATATTATGCGCATCATCACTGGATAGTGATACCTCCCCAAAATTGAAGGATAAATCAAGAAAAGGATAATCATAAAAAAGTTATACTATTTATCCTTCATTATAAGGGAGGATATTCTAAAAAATCATACAAAGCTTAATAATTCCACTATGAAGTGACTAATATAGTCATATAAAATAGTATAAACCCTCTTATAAGATGAATTGGTAATAATAGTATTTCAAACAGAGTAGCTAAATAATGTTTTCTCATTATGTTCTAGCCCATGTAAACCACAAAGTATAACATCCTAGAGACATTGAATGAGTAATTAATACATTATCAGTTGCCAAGACTATGAATAGATCTTAACCACCTGATGGAAAAAATATTTATCTTAAAGAAATATGCATACCATATAAAAGAAATATAATAATTTTAACTATTGATTGAATTGGATATCCTTCCAACTACATGAAACCATAAGGATAAATAATAGTGTATATATCCAATAGGTAGGACTTATTAGTATAAAAATATTTTACCATTGGTTCATTCAATCCCCACTAAATGTTCACATTAGTGGGTGTAATGATCATGGGGAATTTAATTTTACCCAACTCAATAGACAATATATTCCACCATGAAAGACATCATAACATTTTCTCACCACAAAATAAGTTATATGCCTAAACTCTATATATACTAGCTATTTTATCCAATATATCCTCACTATCTCATGGGGCTATAAATGATTTAATTAATAAGAGCATGAAAGTCTAGAAAACCACCCATATGAGGAAAGATATTCCCTAAACCATGGAACATCCTATGTCACAATAAGATAATGTTTTGAATGTGTCATATATCTATTCCATACTTAGGGTAAGGCCTATGAAATCATGAAGGACACTATAATATCAACCTTAATAATGATATTGGAGAATACCTATCCCTTAGGTCTAGGGGTATTTTTACGACCACCTTGAAACTAGGATTTTAAAATACATAGTTATTCTATGATGGGATGGTGGTAGAATTATTTTAACCTTATCCAGTAGAATGGGAGGAATTTATATGACCACTACCTCCTCCCCCAAAGAAATCAGTCTTTTACCAGATCAAGTGAATACTCATAAAAAAAATCCCTTATAGTTTCTTACATTGAATTATATATATATATATATATATATATATTCATTAGAGATGTATTCATTGAATATCTTTGGTGGTTACTTTAGGATTATCCTTTATACTCTTATATGGGAGAACCAAGGTGAAAATAAAATACCTAATAGGGGTTATAATTTTAAATGTTAAATTAAGAATGAAAAATAATGTATAATTTTGATATTTTCCTTGATATATAATTAAAATATAATTGATCTCCGACCCTTAGGAATAGAATGTGTTTACCATGATTTATTATGAATCATAGAATTATATTATCATCCACCCCACAAATAAATCAAAGCATGATTTAGATTCAAAAGAAAATTATGAGGAATTCACTATCTAAAAAACAAACCACTCTAAAATACATGAGGAAAGTGTGTGATATTGACATTGTAGGTTGACTAAAAACATTTTATCTATTTAAAATACCCAGATACCACATCCTTTCTGAGAATCAATTCATGTAAATGTTTTTATTATGGTTATATCACCCAACAATATAAATTAAAAATACCATTATCATGAAAATGATATATAAATTTGATACTATATTGGTGTAATTAAGGTGAATAAAACCAAATTACACTGATTTAATTTTCCTAATGAGTATAAATTCTCCAAAAATACCTCCATATTTCATCTGATGGATATCCCATAATGTAATAAAGCTAATAACCCCATGGGGGTAGAGTCCAACTATACAGAAAGCTCATAGACTATGAAATCTGTGTAACTAAAATTTATGGATGGGGAGTTTTAAGAATTATTTATATTAAGGTGGAATCCAAATCCATGAAAGGAATGATACCTCTTAAATAATCATAATACATAACAATAATATACCTGGGTAATATGATGATATCAAGCTCTTTATATAAAATATAATTGAGTTAATAACCTATAGATTTTCATTCCACAACTCTATCGAGTCCCTAGCTGCTCGAACAAAGGTCATACAATAGATATGTGCACTAGTGAAACAAAGAAAGAAGAATTGAATATCCCACATGGGTATATAAAACCACTCGTCAACCCAATTTTGGGAACCCAACATCCCTTATTGTTAATGATTCAAGAAACCTAGAAAAATCAACTAAAACATGTTTTGTCTCAATAAATCCTTATGATGGGAATATTTAAAAAAATTGGTAGTTAAGGTCGGGTGTTTTTTACATACTCTAGAGGGACCAATTTTTTTTGGATTAATATCCCACTAGTTGGGTTTGATACAGGCTAGAAAATACATTATTCTGTAATTTATCTATCAATTTATCTCTACATTTAAGAAGATAAAAATAATAAATATCTAAAATTTAAAACAATGTGAGAATGATAAGGTCTCAAAACTAATTTATGGATATATGGGATAAACATATACCCATATCATAAATCTACTATAAGATAAGATACTAAAGATCTATATAGAAAATTTCTTTGATGAGTTGTATACACTTATAATTCCAATGAAATACCTTAGTGTATTTGAATGTTTTTAAATATGGTGTAGCCATTGGTGGATTCTATATGAATAGTGAAATATAAATCTCAGTCAATGATGATAAATCAATAAAATAGGGTTCCAAATGTAGAAAAGTACTATTATACTTAAATCTAGTGTTGAAACTAGCTCTATTTACAAAATGAATACAATACCACATGATAATTACCCCTAAATAGAATTAAAAAAAATGTTTTCAAAAGGAAAGAATGAAAGAATATGGTCACATAATGATTAGAGATTATAATAATTAGTCTAATTCATTATAAAAAGTTAAACATCCAAGATACATCACCACCAATAGGGAAAATAACCTGACCAAGTTTTTGAATGCTAGGAAATGCAATGAAGCTGGTCATAAACACAACCCTAAATATTCCACCACAATATAATGTATGAGGAACAATATATAATAATTTTTTCTTCTTAAAAGTCATCTACTATATGATGGTTCACTATGGGGATGTGAGGTTTTAAAAACAACTTGTACATTTGAGATTTTCTTATATCAACCCACAAGAGGAGGAACAAGGATGGAATGAAATTCTAAATGGACTTTTGAAAATTTCGAATGATTGTATGAATATAATCCTCATAAAATGGACACATTCCAAAATAAATAGACAAATGAATCAACCAATTGTGATATAATATCCCCATATAATGTCTATACTAGGTACATTGGCATCAGTAACCAAAAATATGGTCTTCTAGAAGCAAACATTACAAAAAAATGAACCTATTTCCAAAGGAAGAATATATACTGACTCCCAAACCAATCCTAATTTTTTAGGAATCTATGGATCAATCCAAAATATTATAAGAACTAATCAACCAAATAAGATCATCATAAGATAAAGATTATTTATTCAGTTTTATCAATGTGATTCGGTTGATAAAAAATTTATCTAAAGAAAAACACATATATAAACTTAATTTCTAGCACCCATAATAAGAGATGAAGGATAATCAGATATACAATAAATGGATGTTTAGGATGATGAGGTTGGCATGACCCCAACATTTTGGAAATATCTTTACACAATCCATATATACTAACAATTCTTAGAGTGAGAAACTTCGGTGGGCTCAAGAGGATCATCAACCAAATCCAAAATCATTTATGTCCTATTAAAATATAATCACACTATATGTATGAATAGAATATGTGAATTTTTCAATCTAGTATCAAATTATAGGGAGGCCATCTTATACTAGGCCACTTTTCAAAAAAATAATCCAAAACATTGGTTGAGAAAAGAAACTATCAGAACAAGTAACCATAAACTAAAATCCTTCAAAAGCTATTAAGTAGACAATAATAATCATATTCCACTTTACAAAAGTATAACATCCTAATATGTTTTTTATTATTCCAACTAAACTCTCAATTTTGGAATATCTTCAGCATTGAACAAATCTTTGAGATGTACACATAAAATATTTTTGAACCGTATAACAATTTAACAACGGATTTTATTTGGCTAGGATATATCATAAATAAAATTCCCCCTAAATATAACACAATAATCTCCTTAAGATAATTTTATTAGAATACTTCTATATATGGATATATAAAACCCTTATAAACATATAGTTGGCTTGATGACATCTATGTCAATTAGACTCTCATTGATAAAGAATAAAAAATAAATCTCATATTTGTCTGGATCCTCTAATTCTTACAATACAAAAAATATTACTCATATTCCTCCATTATTTCCAACTAATAGTATATAAATAGAATGGAAATTTCTCTCAATAAAATCAATTTTATGTCCTAGTTTAGAGACCACATCTTTGACCCTATGTTCAAAATTATTTTTAATGAAATAGATTTCAATTCCATGCTACCAAGGTCATTTTAAAACCACATCCTTAGTTTTATTTATTTATTTATGAATCTATTATTTTCTCAATTTTTTATAGGTCATATTTTCTTTTGAAAATATAAATATTTTTAATTTAGTATAGGGTTCATTATTAAAACCCATGCTCAGTGAAAATAATACGATAACCATGTGAATTTATTAAGGCATTGGAAAACATGTTTTTCATGAATGGTTCATGATTATTAAAATCATGCATCCAAACTGTGATATTCTCTAGGTTACTATACTGAGGGGAATATTTTAATCATGGGGTTTAGTATGCCATATGACCAAACCATGTGAAATATAGATTTTTCAAAAAATAAAAAATTTCTAAGCTACCCATAAAATGATTACACCCAAAGAAGAACTCTTCACCCTCCCACTCAGTCAAGATCAACTAGGGATCCCTTATATTTGGTTCACACAACATTCCAATTTATTTGGAGGCCTCTCCACTCGATTTTATTGGTTTTTTTCTTGATGTAAGGGCCCTTTATTTTATACTTCTTCTAATTATGTTGTTTTTTCATATTACCATGTATTGAGTTTAGGTTCATTAAACCATAGATGATTCTTTTTTTGTAATATATTTTTCCATATGTATTAGTTTATTTGGTTAGTTCCATTAGTTTTGTTCGCTCCGTATTCAAATGTTTCATCATATCCACACATTTCTCACGTAGGTGACTCAGTTCCTTTCAATTTATATCACACAATAATATTGTTGGGGTTTTGTAAAGGTCTTTTAATTAGATATATTTTTTATTATATATAAATTGGATTTGTATGATTTATGAACGTGAATTTTGGTTAAAATGTTTTCTTCCTAGGGTTTGCAATGATTATATATTTGTGTCGAAAAATATATATGTATGTTATGTGTTTCTAAAACACATAAAAGGTTATTTTCAAATAATATTGATGTTTTAAATGATAATTGATAGTCAATAATTTGAATAAATTTTTTTCCTAATTTTATTTATTTATTTGTTTGGAATAACACAAATTTTTTGGATTGGCAATTTTACATGATGTTCTTATATTTTGATTGGTGAATTGAATTATATATCAATATTTTATCCAAATGTTATTTTTATGAATGAACATGTATATATATATGTGAATATTTACACACAATATATATATATTTATATATTCTTGGTAATCAATAAATATATATATATTGAGGTAAATATATAGAGAATTCATCGGATGCCTTAACTAAAACATGGGTTTTCTAAATTCACTCCTAGTTTCCAAATAATTTTAAAAATGGATTTTAATGGAGTATTTATAAATTTTGGTTTATAGGAAGATTGGGAAACTTAATAATGTTTTTTAACACATTCTTTGATTTTTAAAAATAGAAATCAATGGAGAAATCTTTTATTTGATAATTATTACTAATTTCAATTTCTATGTCTCCATTGGCACCTTGAAATAGTCTTCATTGAAACCATGAATCCTGTATGGAATACCTCTCTCCTAGTTTTGTCAAAATATTAATGATATATTTAAAATAACAATTTTTCTTTGATGATTGTTAGGAGGTAGTTTGAGAAAACATAGTTATCTAATGAAGATTTGTGGTTGATGTGTTTTATGAAAAAGGCTACCACACCTACCATTTATATTACTCATGGGGATCTTATGGATCATTATTAGGGAAGAGAGACACAACTATTTATTCACCATTAAAAAATATATCCTCTATGGTTTTCAAATTTATAAGGGATTTCAACTGGGGAGTCCTGTAGATGGCATCCAGCTGGTTATAGAGATAAGAATGCATTGATAGACTTTCCAATGGTTACAACCAAAATGTGTCTAGAGATGCCTCGTGGCATGTTTAAGAATATCTCATGATTATATATTATTTATTTCTTACTAATTACTTATAATTTCGTTATATCTCAATTTCCAATTATTGTAGATATAATATTTTAATTTTTAAAGTGATACTATGTTTGATAGTGTACAGAATACACAAAACCGAGAGTAAACGAACTGCAAAATAATTTTATTTAAATGTGACCATTATGACCAACCTATTAAATTGGGGGGTATAGATAAAAATAACTATATTTTAAAATATCTTCATATAAAGGTTTTAATCAATAAAAATTTATTTATTAATTTTTTTGAAGTAATAACTTAATTATTAGTAAAGTCATTTTACTCTTAAAAAAACAATTTCTTTAAAATAAGGATTTCTTATTAAGAGAAAATATGATACTTATTTTTTTAATCCTTTAGAAAAAGTATTTGATAAAATGAAACTAATTTTTAAAGAATTATATAAAAATTATCTTAAGGTGTAAATTTTGATATTTTTTCAGAAATGATTGATTGTTTAATTAATATAGAAAAATACTAATTTTTATTAATAATTTTATTTTATTTTAAAGTATATATAAATTAAATTTAACTTTTGAATTACTTTTAAAAATTAATTTCATCATTTTTTAGATATTATTCAATTATGTTTTTTAATTGAATTTTATACTTTAATTTAGTATAAAAAATTTTATATTTTAAAAATGAAGTTTTTTTGAAAAAAAACTTTTTTCATTACATTTTGTTGGTTTAAAAATTAATTAATTCTATCCATTTTTTTTAATTTTGAAATTTTTATTTAATATTTTGAATCCATGGTTTTAAATTTGGTAAATAGACCCCTTTTATTGGTCAATATAAATAATAACCTTAATAATATTTATTAGCATTGTAAAAATGTAAATCAGGTAATTATGGGTAAAAATAAAATGGTAAGGATTAAAACATAACCCTAAACCCAAAATTAATTGTATATTATGAGTATATTACGTCCATTATCATCTAATATTCTATTATATGGTCTTTTATTTCCATTTTTATTTGATTATAACCATTATAATATTTTATTTATGAAAAGTCAAAAATGTCACCAGCTTGTTTTTAATATCTACAATATTTTTAACATTTTTTTTACTAGAGGATATGTTTGGTTATAAATATTAAATTCAAATATAATGATTTATCTTCATATAGTTAATTTAATTTTAATTTATATTAATGAAATAATTTCCTTAAATATTTACACAACAGTGATGTGGTAATTATCCAATTAATGGAAAATCACATATTTTAAATTAAATATATTAAAAGTAAAATAATATGATATAATTAATGTGATTCGTTAAATATATATATATTCACATAACCTTTTTGTTGGTATTATAATTATTTTTTTTACTCTTTTTATTGATGTTATTAAACTCAATGTATTGAATATTTCAAAAAATTAACTTGATGATAAATTTTAAAAATAAAATTTTATTAAATGATATAAAATAAATAAAAATATTATTTTTTACTATGGATTAATATATGGTTAATAATATCAACCAAGTTCCATTTATGGGAATATTTTCCATTTAATATATGTATATTGACCCTCAAATTGTAAACATCATTAATGTCACGGTAAGTGTGCAAGGGGTTAATGAGGGGCTAAAACAAAATATTAAGGATAAAAAAGTAACAAAAACATGTATAAATTTTATTTTATGAAATTTTTTAGATACATAAAATCCTATATGAAAAAATAAATATTTTTTATCAATTTTGAATTGATAATTAATTTATATAAATTCAATATTTAGGGAAATCTTAGAGAGACCCTCTCATCTCTTATAAAAGGGCATCAATTATTCACATTACATCACACATTAATACATTTTTTGGATAATATATTACCAAATACCATAATAATACCCCTCAGCACATTATATAGGCATTATTATTTTCATAATTCTAATCTTATAGATCTTTTGGAGTTATGAGAAGGAGAATTCCCAAAGAATACATATAGTTTTTAACCATATATTTTAGATTTATTTCTTATTAAACCTTTATATAATCTTATTAAATAATGATAAAATAATAATACCATCATCATAAATGTATTTATATTTTATTATGTAAGTGTAATAACCTATATCCATCTCCAACATACATCAATTGTGAATTGAATTCATCATTCATGTGTACGGTGAACTACCGCCTCATGAAGCAATGCAATTATTCTTTCCATCATCATATCTAATGTATATACATAATGAAGGAATTTATTATTATTTATTATATTAATAAAATATAAATTATTTTTAAGAGATAATATTTCATTTACCTTCTTATATTTCCATTCATTGAAAAATGATAACGTCGTTCGTGCATACGTGTAGGTTGTCACCTCCACAAAGCGATGTGATTCATTTTTAATCATCTAGTCACATTGATGATAACTATGCATATATTTAAGGGATTAATAATTTATTTATGATATTATTATCATTATATAATGAAAAAAAATAAAACATACCTTAGTTCCATAATGATCATTGAAAAATGGAAATGTTACTGTTGCGTACATTCAGCCTAATGTACCCAAGATTGTAACATAGTTCATTTTTCATAAAAATATTTAATGGTAAGACTTAAAATTATAATTGATGTATAAAATGAATATTATTTCATGAATATTATTATGGTTATGGTGGAATAATGCCCGGTCTGACCATATTCGAATTACCAAGGAATTTTTGGACTTATGAACAAAACTTCATTAAAACATCACATGGGAACAAAAATAATTAAGTAATTGTTATAACATGGAAATAAGTGAAATAAAATGAATGATAAAATTTAATAATGTTATCAATAATGTAAATAATTACCATTAGTTTTTTATTAAAGAATATAAATATCATATCTGAAGAGTCGGACTCAAGGTAAGGGACATTGTTTTTAAAAATCCGCTTTTAATATTTCCTTTAAACTCACCTTTGATTATATATATATTTTTTAAAATAATTTTTAATGTATATTTTTATATGGAAATGAATTATTTTTAAATGAAATTTTATGTCTCTTATAAAATTATTTCAATGGGTTACAAAAGTAATCTTTTATGGAATGTTCGACTTTCTTAAAAATGATAAAAATACATGTTCTAAATAATGTATACAATGACAACGATTTTTCCTTCCATTGTAACCATAATTAAAATTTTTGGATACTTCAAAAGAATTATAGTTTTCTCCAATGAAAAAACTGATTTCTATTTTTCTTGGTATTTTGGTATTAAAAATAAGATTTTAAGAAGAAAAATAATTTTGATATCTGAAATGTTTTGCAGAGGGTTTTAAAATACTTATTTCAAGGTTCTTATTCATGATATTTTTCATTAAAATTATTTATGAATCATTCAGCCCCATTATATCACACCTGAGAGTCCAATATATATTTTATGATGGGTGGGCATAGATAGCATCGTGTGAGACAACTATATCTTATATAGTGAGTGTTCCTCAATAACACTCTAATTCATTTGTTAATTATTATTTTCTCTAAAGATTTATGTTGGAAGTTAATTGTATGGTTCTTCCAATTTCAATGGATTTTAAGGTCTTTAAGATGGTGGTGTTATAAATCTCTAAAATATCTTTTCTATGTTTTATAATGATTTTTTAGGGAAATAATTTGATTTCAAAAGGTATTATAATTAACTTTTGAAATAAAAAAATATTATCTTTTTAGATGAAAAGGCAGGTTTGTATGAAAATATTTTTCACATGTTTTCATGTTTTTAGTAGACTAACATATTTATTCTCTTTATATCCCATAATAAGCATTTTGCGATCATCCTGTATTACAAAATTTTTTAACCTAGACTTAAGGATTATTAAGGACAAGGATGAGATTAAAATAAAATTTGGAATGACATTTCATGAAAATAAAACATGGTTCTTTTTAACGTTTTTGGGGAGGAAAAAATTGATCCTGAGAAAAAATTTCCACTTTTTAATATACGGGACTATTATGTAAGATTTATAACCTAAATCTCTAAAACTATAGTCCTAAAATATCCATATAATTTTAAATAAGTAAATTATTATTTAAAATATCCAAAATATGTAATTTTTATGTTCAGGTCCATATAATTGGTTTTAGAGGAGTGTCTAGAAAACTATGGAGATTAATATTTTTTAATTTCAGGATTTCTTAAGAGTTATTATTTCCATCATGGGTTTTTAATTTTAAGGTTAATTATAAGTTTAGAGTCTTAGAAAGCCCATTTTTTAGTTTTTATTTATTGATTTCGAGGTGATTAACAATATTTTGAAGATTTTATTTAGAAGGGTGGTCTAATTAGTTATAAAAGATTTTAATTTTAATGTTTTATATAATTTTTAGGGGTAATTTATTTACAAGGAAAATTCTCATTTTAACATGAAATAAATCATTTAATGTTTTAATTGTCTCTCTTTATATAGATTTAGGATTGTTTATCAGTTATAAGGGAAAGAGAACATTCAAAACCTTCATATTTCTTATTGATGATGTGATTATCACTATTATTTTACAATCCTATTAAATCATTATCTATTTTTCCTTGAGATTTAAAATCAATTACATGAATCTGTTTGATCTACTTAACACATTTTCATTTATATAAAATTTCATTAGATCGTGGTGTCTCTTTTATCAAATTAAAAAAAAATATTTATCAATAAAATTCGGAATGGGAAATACCATCAAGGACCTGAATATTTAATTTTTGGAGATATAGAATTTATAATAAAAGATAAAGGGATATCAACAATATAAAAGAAGACCCACATGTCTGGATTTAAGGTATGAATTATTTTCTTCTTTTTTATGAATGAAAAATGATTTAGTTTATTTTAAAAAATCATAATGAAATATTTCATTTCTTTTCTGGAATGTAATAATGTATTAACAAATAAGACATAGAAGCATTTTTAATGATTTAGAGATTTTTTATTTATACAGTTTTAAAATTATGATATATTAGTATTTTATAAATATTACTAGAATCATGAAAGACCTAAACATTATTATAGAGTGTGTATTGTTTTCAAAATTTGTAAAAATATGTTAAATAGAATCAATACCTTTGAAACATGTAATAGTGAATAATGATGATCATTAAGAGTCAATTTATTATGTTTTGATAAATTTTTCAGGTATATATAACCATTAATATTTACTAATGAAAATGTATAATTTAGTAAGAATGAATTTTTATTTAGTGGAAAAAATTATAAATGTATCCGTAGTCTTTAGGGTTTATATGATATCAAAATTAGACAAAATTATGGTTAATCAAAATTTGGGAACATATGATTTATCATACATATAACCATGGGAATGGAAATTGAATTGGTGATTATGTGAATAATACTATTTTGTAATAAGTTCAAAAATTTGGGAAATTTTAATTGATTAAATTAAATAGAATCTTATGAGGTTTTATTTTAGGATAAATGTCTGAATTACGTTTTGGATGAATACATAAAAAATTCATCTGATTTTTTGGTATCAATATTAGTCTAGAATGTTTTGATGAATTTAAAGGTAACTTATCAGTCTAACGATGAGTGTTATTTGTTGGGTGTTATTTTTGAGGTTTTGGTGATTAATATTGTATTTATTTATATGATGGATTACACATTTTAGTAATAATATTATCATTTGAAAACTATTTTGGTTTTGGTTAATGTACTTATATTGGAAGAATACCTTATTATGATTGTATGGAATTATGTTATCTATTAGAAGTTGATTTTATTACTTCAGGCACGAAGTATTCATCATGAATATCCATTATTCAGAGAAATATATGAGATTGTGATTGAAATTCATCAAAGGATGAAAATAAACATGTCATGTATGTATATTTCCTTATTATTTTAGTATATATGATAAAGAAATTCCTCAACACTATGAAAAGAAACCTGAAATAAAATTGCAATCCATTTACTTTCTTATTGAGAAATAAATGGTCTTTAAACCCAACATATATTTATAGATTAATAAAAATTAAATTCTCAATGATCATATTCTCTATCACCCATTATAATTACTTGACCATTATCTAGATTCTTCCATTTCAATTATTTCACTTTCAACACATGTTTTTTGACATGGAAACCTAGTAGATTGTTTTTTCAGATGACTATTGTACTTCATTTTTTGATGTGGAAGTTATATTAACCATTTATTATAATGTGGGGTTTGAACAAAGGTATTTGGAAAATTTAAATCCCTAGTTTTTGATATAGAGTAAAAATTTAGAGGATTCAATTTCTTAAATGTTGTATAATTTAATATCATGTGTTTTTAAAATTAAATTGTATCAGATAGCTTATAAAATACACAAAATTGATCATTAAAAAAATGAAAAATATTATTATTTAAATTTGACCACTATAACCAAGGTGTTAAATTGGTGGGTATAGATATAAAAAACTACTTGTGGGAATATATTCACAAAAATATTCTAATAAATACTAATATATTGATTAATTATTAAGAGATAAACACTAAATTTTCATTAAAGTATTTTTATTATTCAAAAATTTGTTTTCTAATTTATTTTCATTTCGTTTCATGAGAAAATATTATACTTAATTTATTGAACATTAGGAAATATATTAGAAAAAATGAAATCCATTTTTAAATCATCATATAAAAATTATCTTATGGTTATTTTTTATAATTTTCTGAAATGAGATATTTTTTAATGCATAATGAAAAATACTAGTTTTTAATGAAAATAATATTTTATTTTAATGTATTTGAAATGTAAAATTATATTTTGATTATTTTTAGAAAATTTAATTTGTTAATTTTTATTTAAAATAATTCAATACTAGGTTTTAACATAATTTTATATTTTATTTTAGTATAAAAAATTCTATATTTTAAGATGACATATTTTTGAAAAACCATTTTTTATGTTTTTATCATTAAATTTTAAATTAAATTCTATCAATTCTGTGTTTGAAATTTTTAAAAATTGATTCAATATTATGAATTAGTGTTTCCTCATCTGGTAAATATTTCCCTTTAGTTTTTGGTCATGATGAATATTAACCTTAGTAATTTTTATTATTATAGTAAATGGTAAATCCGGTAATTAATGTTACAAATAAAATGTTAAGTATTATACAGTGACTATAAAACCGACCATAATTTAATTGGATGAGAAAATTTGGTCCATTATCATAAAATATTTGTATATATGTAATTTTTCTAATTTTCATGTGATTATAAAATTTATAATATTTTATTTAATGAAAAGTACAAAATGTCACTCACATTTTAATGCCTATAATATTTTTAACATAGGTTTAACTAGAGGATACATTATTAATAAATATTATTTTAAATATATTTTATTTATCTTCATCATGGTAATTTATTTTTAATTTTTAGGGAAGAAATTATTACCTTAAATATTTAAACAAAGTTGACGTAGTAATTCATTAGGTAATGGAAAAATACAATTAATGATATCAAAATTATTAAAATTAATATAATTTTTGATAATTAATATGATACATAAATTTTTTATTGGAAAATAACATTATATGTTTTTATTAAAATATACATTTCTAATATTACTTGTTTTATTATTGTTATTAAAATCAATGTAATTAATAGTTCAAAAAATTAACATTAATAATATATTTTAAAAAATAATATTTTATTAAATGATATATTATTACTAAAAATATTATAGTCATAAAAGGTATATTTCTCATCTTATTATATCATTCATAGTCTACTTATGGTCCTTTTTCCATTTATAGTACTATATAGACCATCGAATAATAAAAATCTTTGTTGTCACAGTATGTGTGAAAGGAGTCGATGAGGTGTTATAAAAAATAAGGGCAAAATGTTATAAAACTTGTATAAATTTTATTAGATGAGATTAATTATATACATACACATCATATCATTGAAATAATATAATTTGAAACATTTTAATTTAAAATATATTTATATTATTTTAATAATTTGGGAAATTTCAAGAGTGCCCTTCCACTATCTTAAAAAGGGTATCTTTTCTTCTTTTTATTTAATAGGTAATTTTTTTACAGAAACATTTATGCCAAAATATCAACCTAACATACCTCCCCTTGATTGATATGCCTTATTTTGGGCATAATACTAATAAATGATATCTTATGGTGTCATGAAAATTATTTTTAAGTATAAATGGTATAGTTTTTAACAACATGTTTTAGTTTTATTTATCCATAAAATTAAATAAATTATTCTTCAACCATGGTAAAAAAAAAAAAAAATTTAGATAATTATCTATTATTATGTTAATTTCATAACCTATATGCCTCTCCAACATCAATTAATTTGGAGAACAATTCATCATTCTTTTGTACGTCAAACTACCACCTCATGAACCAATGTAATTAATTTTCCATTAATATATTTCATGGATGGATTATAATGTTTAAATTAATGTTGATATATGATATTCATGGAATATTTTTCATTTTTTTTAAGATAATATATCATTTAATTTCATAACAATCCATTCGATAAAAATGATAATGTTATTTGGGCGTATATGTGGACTGCCACCTCCACAAGGTGAAGTGGTTCGTTTTTCATCACGACATCACATGAATGTTATATATATATGTATGTGTATTTTTAAAGTATTAATATAATATATATGATATTATTATGATTATCGAAATATAAATTTATTTGTATCATCATTCAATAATGATAATTGAATAATGGAAATGATACTCGTGCATACACAAGTCTAATCTTCTCCATGATTATAACGTAGTTCATTTTTCATAACCATATTTTATGGTTGTTTTTAAAATTATAACTTATGTATATAATATATAATTATTTCATTATTTTTATTATGGTGATGGGGGGATAGTGAACTCTTTGACCATTGTCAACTTACCAAATCCATTTTGGACTTATAAACCGAATATCATCAAAACATACAATATGAACATAAATAATTAAGTAATTATTATAATTTCAATAATACAAATGAAAATTTTTATCAATAAAGTAAATAAATTTCATAATTTTATTATTCAAGAATATAAATAAAATACAAGACGATTTTGACTCAAGGTGAGGGACTTTCTTATTAAAACCCCTCTTTTAAAGTTTCCCATAAGAGAGAATTTTTTTTCTATATCAATATTTTGAAAAATTATTTTGTGGTTTTGTTTATGTTGAAATATATTATTTTAAAATTAAATTAAATTTATATTTTTAATTTATTTTATAGGTTTTCAAAATTAATCTTTTTATAGAAATTTTGACTATATTTACAAAAATATAAAAAGTAATGTTGTATTTTAACATATACAATAACTACAAATTTTTCTTCCATCATAACTATTATATGTAGTTTGAAAATCTCGACAATATTTCATGTTTTCATAAAGTAAATCCGCTATTTCTATTGTCCATAGTATTATTTTTCTAAATATTTTTTATTATGTAAGTGTATTTTAATATCTGAAATGCTTTACACATGGGTTTTATAGAGTTTTTCTTGGGTATCATTAAAGATATGGTCCTTGGACATTATTTAAGAAGGGTTGAGCCCCATTATTACTCTTGGAAATCCTAATATATCTAATATGATGGGTTTTTAAATATAACGCCAGTTGTGTCCATAATAACTAATATGATGGGTGCACATTGACAGAGCACTAATGCACATGGTAATGATTATGTCATCTGGATAAATATTTTGGATGTCGGCCATATAAAAATTTTATTTGTAATAATTTTTAATGGTTTCAAGATGAATATGTCATAGGTAAACTATATCACTTTTTATGATTTTTAATAATTTTTTATGTAAATTAATTAATTTTAAAATGTAATATATTTAACTTTTATGGGAAGAACGATTCCCTTTTCTGGTAAGAAGGTATGTTTTTAACAGGAGGTTATTCACTGGTTTTTATGTTTTCAATGGAATAATTGATTTCTTCTTTTTTATGTCCCTTACTAATCTTTTTGTGCTCATACCATATTTAAAAAAATCTCTTGTATTTAAGAATGATTAAGGACAAGGATGATGTCCATATAAAATTTGGGAATACAGGTCATGAAAAGGTAGAAAGTTTCCATTTTACTGTTTTGTTTGGTGAATAAAATGGATAATGAATAGAAGTATTGAAGTTGTAATATATGGGATTTTATGAAATATTTATTACCTAACTCTCTAAGACATTGAACCAAATGATCATCAAAAATGTAATTACATGAATTATAGTTTAAAATCATTTCAATATGTAATGTTTACGGTCAGGACCTTACCAACCATCATTTAACATGTTATTAGTTTTTTATATTATACATTCAATTACATTGGGATGTTTAATAATTCAACTAATGTTTATTTTGGTTTTTTTATTATTATTTTTTATTCAGTAATTTTTTGAAAGGTAGATATCAAATGAAAAATATATTTTATAGTGTGATTTAAATCTGATATTAATTTGGGTTTTAGAAGGATATGAGTATGTCTTTGAAAAATGAAAAAATCATTGATTTCCCTTATGTATTTTCACACTAACATGTTTGTGTGGTTGTTGTTTTCAAAAATAAAATTCAGGGATTCTGTGGCCTATTACTACTTATTTGTTTTATTAAAACACGCTAATTATGATTTCAGTTTTGGAAAACATGAATAGTTTTTTAGGTTTAGGTCATTATTCTAAACCGCTCTAGGTGTGGGTTTTTTGACATAAAAATAATTATGCAGAGGTTAAATAGATATCATGGGGTTCTTTTTTCATTTAAATATTTTATATTTATTTACCATACATTTTTCCACATTTTACTTTGAAATTACCTTCTCTACATGCATATATATTTATTTTATTTAGATATTTATTTATCTTTTTGTTATGTAAATATACTTTTATATTATGGTTATTCCATGTCTTGTTGTTTTAAATTTTTGAAAATATGTTTAATAGATTTGGAAATAACATTTTTTGTATAGATGTGTCATGAATGAATTCATAAAGTAATTATAATATTTATTTCAATATAATTATTGAGTGAAATAATTCTAAAGATTTATCATTTGATACCGTGGAACATGTAGCAATACCGTGGTGATCATAGATGGCCCTTAAGTATATTGCAGACCTACCCAGGTGCTTGGTTCATGTGTGTCCCCAAGCTTGTTCATGAAAAAATGGTATCATATTCATGAATTTTTTAGATACCTAGGATCTCAAAGAACACTTTATTATTTTGGGTGACCAATATATTAGATTTTGGACTATTAAAACTCAAGAGGTAGGTGAAGGGAGAGACTTGTGAGCTTTTTTCTTATTTGGATACTTTAGTTTCCATGGTATATTGGGTTATACATTTTAATTATGAATTTTCTATTGTTTTATAGTTTATATATTTTAATTATTTTGTTTTTTATTATGTAAAAATGATATATTTTATTTGGAGTATAATAATGGGAGTTTTACTATAATTTTGTAATGATCATATATGTACTATAAAACTATTTAGAGATTGAGTGTATGGTTTGACAGAAATTACAGTAATGGTTTCATGATTGGAAATTGGGTTTTTAAACTATGTTTCCATGTCATGCACAACCACTAGTCCCTCTTAAAAATGATATAGAATTATATAATGTTATTGATTAGGTTTTGGGATAGAATTTGGTAATTATATTGTTGGTATAAAAAATGATGTGGTATTTGAAATCTGGTAAGGTGATTTAATGATGATTATTTTTTATTTAATGTTTAATTTTGATGTTTAGGAAAAATGATTTTTAAAAATAAAAATTTTTAATTTAAAAATATTGTAAAATAGTATATCGAGTAATTGAAATTAAATTGGATTATTTTGATGTGAATTTAAAAGAGGGTTTTGATGTGTTTTGTGTTGTGGTTCTTTGATTTAGGATTGTGTTGATAGTTTTTGACTATTTTTTGAGATGATGTCTCATTTCATGGAGGTTTTAAATTGAGTATTGGTTTGTTATTGATTAAGTCTTATAGATTCATGTTGTTTAGATTATTCCAACCAAAAAAGTTTTGAACGATTCCAAAATTTCTATATCCTTTCATTTTATTCAACTTATTTCAATGGATGACTCTAGCTAGAATCTAAAAGAGTGGTAGACCTACGATTCTTAGATATTTACTAAACATTATGGTGATTATAAAAGAATAGAGGTGATATAGTGTCTATAAAATATTTATGAATGTCTAAGTCCCAGATGACAACCAATGTATTATGGTTTATATTTTTTCTCATGTTTCTTGAATGGATTATGTCTATATTGGTGTAATTGGTCATTTCATCCATTTTCATGATGAAATATGGAATACATTCTTTATAACACCTCTGAAAAATAGTTTATTCATGACGAAGTGATGTAAGGAAATGCTTTAGATATCATGAGTTTTCTATAGTTATAATGGATTAAAAATAATTAAATTTATCACACCAATGAGATGATTTATTTTTTTTCTTTTGAGATTGTATTAAAGGACTTCTAAAAGTAATATATTTTCATGATGGGATCTCTTTGAAACCTTAGTGATCAAGTTCATTTATCCAATTTGAATTTTGTAACTGATTAAAGTAAAAGGACATCATGTATAATTTTATTTTTAAACCCTGACCCATAGTGTGTGGAATCCTCGCTTCTTATGGTACTAATGTGGGTTCCCCGTCGGGCGAGGAGTGGAAACTAGAGAAACTAGATTTATGGAAGAATACCCCTACCTCTAATTCATCTAAAATAAAGGCATCACTCACGTGTTTCCAGTTTGGTATGTTTGGGAATTACAATAATTCTAGCTCTAGATCATCGAAGACCATTTTCTATTATAGTTGAATTGGTCACCATTGGAAATTATACCAATTTGATTATCAATAAAATAAGAATAAGATGATGTCATTTCTGACTCCAAAATCATGATATTATTCAGATCTAATTGTTTTAGGAAATACTTAGTATCCATTTCATGTAATGTATTTATTTTTATTTTCCATTGTATAATATAGATTTATGAGTTCAATATTGGGATATTTATTATCAATATCTATTTGGATAGGTATTTTCATTTTATAATTACTGTTTGTGTATTAATAATGTTTTTTTTTGAGTTCTATAGTCTAATTCTCATGTGTATCGTATTGACTGTCTATTTAAGTGCATGTCTTGTAAAACCATCATGTTAGTTGAATCCTTAAATGGTAGGGAACCCATTATTGGTATCCAAATTATATTTGTTCCATGGAATTTTTGGGAGTGGATATTATAGATAACAGTCATTTCGTTCATGATATTTCATTCAGTTTTGTATTGATTTTGAGAGGTTATCATTTCAGAGTCTCCTTTTTTATCAGTTTTGATGTTCATTTTCATTATCAGTCTTGATTTCAGTGACTTTATCTGGTATGAAGTTCCATGAAAGGGATAATTTTCACACTATACCAATTTTTTATTTATTTAAATAATTATTTATTATTATATTCTTCTCTCTTCGAGTTGTAGTCTTATTTTTTATGGAAATTTTACAATTTGGAAATTAGTGTAGGGTGAATGGTTAGTCTATATGGTTAGTGATGACCATATAGAAATGATGTGAATTTCTATAAATAATGAAAGACTTCATTTTAATGGTTACCACATGGGTTTGTAAACCATTGTACCAATCTACCCAAGTCGACATGCAAGTCTAGTGATTGGTGCATGGATTGAGAATGGTTTGGAAAATTGGCATCCAAACCATGAGACCTAAACTGTTTTATTAAAATTTTATTATACCTAACTACCCATCCAAACAAAAAATACAATTCAACCGATCTTCACCCCCACTCAACCTATACAGACCACAGATCCCTTTGGGTTGTTTTCTGTTAACCCCCATTTTATTTTGAGGCCTCTCCCATAATTTTCGTTGGCATTATCCATGAGATATCTTCCATTACTCTTCTTCATCTCCTTCTTATATTGGTTTAAATTATTCCCATGTTAAGGGTTTATGTTTTCCATGTCGTATGTGATATATTCATAATAATCCATTATTTATATCACTTTTACAGTTTGTAGTTAGTTTCTTGGGCTTCATTTATTATATATTCAGGTGTTTCGTTGTATTAGTATTTCATTATTGTTTCATTCTATAACACACCATGTTTTTATAGACATTTGTTTCTTGACTAAATTATTTTTAATTTATGTCTTGCGATGCTCTATGTCAAACATTCTTTTCACACGACCCCAACTCAATTTATGTTACATAGCAAATTGACTTTGCAATAATTACATGGAACATCAACTTGGCCTATGATACATGCAACAATGACATGGTCTACACTACACGGAACAAAAACATGGTGTATGTTACGCCCAACACTAACTGGGATCACATTACACATAATATTAATGACTATAAGAAACATAATTTTATTGATATAATTATTTAAATGAGATAATTATAAAATAGTTGGTAAACATTGTTTGATGAATAAAACAAATTAATTTTCAAATATTATTTATAATTTTTTATATAAATAAAACATATTGATAATGAAAGATATAATTTTTTAATGTCCTTATATGTTTAAAAATATTATTTTCTCAATTGAATTGCTTTTAATATCCTAATGTAAAAAATAATAAAACTAACTTCAAAAATATTTTGAAATTTATTTTTAAAAAATAAAATTCATTTTTGAATTTATAATTTCTAAATTAGGTTTGGGTGAATTTTTGGGATTTTTCTAAGAAACATCATTTTTCAGATGAATATTGAATAATACGAAATTTTAATTCAAAACAAGCATTTAATCTAATTTATTTATTAGGTCTGATTATATTTTAATTTGGTTAAAAAGTTTAATTAGACCATATTTTTTCAATTAGTATAATTTTGTTCATTTTAATAAATTTATCATTTAAATTTGTTATAAAAACATATTAAAATTTGAATGATTTTTACTTTAAAAACTCATTGTGTTGTCCCATCGGGGGGAATATTTTTAAATTAATTTATACAACATATATAGTTATTTGGAAAAATGAATTCCATATTTGGAATAATAATAATTTATAATTTCTAAAAATTTCAAATTAGTTTTTTACCAAAAATATTAGTGAAAGTATTTAAAATTAATTACACTGATTAATGTATAATTAAGATTAATAAAATACTAAACATTAATCTTAATGGCCCAAATGACCTAGAAACATGTACAAGATCCAATTTTATGGAACTATGTTTTACCCTATAATCCATTTTCCCAAATTTGGTACATTATTGGATCTAGTTGACAAGAGGAAAGCATGCATGGAATTCCTTTTCCCAAAATTGACATGAGTACCACCCCTCCTCCACTGTACAAAAGACTCTTATCCTCCCACTTCCTCACACTTCTCAAACTACTTCGGCTCAGCCATGATCTTCTAGAAAAATTTAACAAAATCCCCCATTACTCATAGAATCATTATCTTGGGTAGAATGAAATCAATGTAAGGCCATTTCCACAAACCAAAAGAGATTGTCTTATTAAGAGATAATTTCTTCTCTCAAACTCCTTTTATTTTCTTTCTCTACATCCTACATTTTATTTATTCAATTATTGTAGAAATATTATTATATAAAAGATAATATGCTGTTTTTATTCTAATTTATTTGACCTAAAACTACACACACCTCAATCCAATGGATAGTTAACATACTATTTATGTGTATGATGAACTACTTCCTCGCAAAATGATGATTCTTTATTTTTCTTTACCATATATCATGATGGAAATTATGATAAAAATACTATTTATATATGTTATATATTATATTAATTATTTATTTAATATTATTTAATCCATTTAAAACTCATTTTTTTATAAATTAAATTTTTCATAGAAATGATAATTTCATTTATGGAAGTTAGACTGCTGCCCCTCAAAGCGATGGGATTCATTTAAACTCAACCTGGAGTGTACTAAGGATGGGTTTAGTGAACGTATATTATGTATATTATATAATAATTCTAATATAATAATTATATATATATATATATATAATTTACCTTATTTCTTTCAAAATGAAAATAAAAATGGAAACAACATTCATGCGTATGTACAACTTACCATCTCTATGAACAGTGTACACCATTTAAAAAATCTATATTAAATAGTTTATTAAAAAATAAATATAATAAAGATAAATTATATTTTTAAGATGATTTATATTTTTCAAATTATGATATAATTATAAGGGCCAACGATATAACAAATTAAGATACATACCAAGAACAAAGAGAATATTACCCGAAGTGAAACTATAACATAGGATTGACAACAAGAAATCAATATAAGGTTGTAATAAAACCATATATGTTATTATATATATAAATATGGTTCTTTATAATATTTATAATAAATTTATATTAATTATAAACGTGGTTTGAACGTGTACGATCAGAGTCAAGACCTAATGTAAGGGAATTTTATCTCACTTTTTAATTTAGTGAGATAAATGATTTATTCACCACCCATACCTTATGTGTAATATGTATACTGACCATTAGTGTATTATATAATTATTATAATTAGATATATTGGTATTTAAAAATCCATTAAATCATATTTAATTAATGGGGATAATATTTCAAAAGTAACCAAACCGATAGGACAATTTTTTCTCAATTTTCCCTATTTGAGACAAATGTTTTGTTATGATCCTAAATTCTTTTCTGTGGGGTAAATACTTCCATTAAACATGTTATATGATAGATATAATTATTTTTCATGATGATTTTATAATTCATGTAATTATGTTTTTTACAGGGAGAGTGTGATCACAAGTAACCCAGTTGTAAGAGTTTATTGAAACAATTTCATTTCCTTTAAATATTATTAATTATTAAGCTCATTTTAATGAAATCATATAATTAGTATCACAATAAAACTCATGAAATTCATTATAATATGTATATTCAAGTTAACCCCATTTATTAGTCCAATCTTTCCACTCTTTTTTACTTAATATAATTAACAAAGTGTTTTTAATAAAAATATGGCCTTATTTAACCCCTCATTTGGAAATCTATTTTATTCAAAAAAATGTTTTAAAAAATGTTTTAAAATGATACATGAAGATTAATTTCAAGTAAAAATGATTTTAAAAATGATTTATGTTATTCAATGTTTATATTATATGTTTTTGAAGCTATATTCAAAATATTTTTTTTAAAAAATGTTTTTTATAAAGAAATTTTCATAGTGGAAAAGATATTTTCGTCAATAAATGTTTTTAAAGAACCTCAAAAATTATTTACCGTATAATATAACATATTTTGTTATTAATCAGGAATTTATGGCGAAATTATTCAATTTTTCCATTCTTATTCTTTCTATTAAAAGATTATGTTTTGATGGAATGATGTTTACGAAGCTCATTTCACTTTTACATGTTATATACTTTAGAAACCCCCTTATTTTAAATATTATTTTTGTGATGAAATGATTATGAAAACAATAGATTTTTCCATAGGTTATGATATAATTATATATCTATGATACAAATTTTATTTCATGATTTCTGATATGATATGAATGTATGATTTCATTATGAGATGGGTGTGACCTATATCTACCTTTAAGGATTTTTGTAATGATTTATATATAATTACATCGACTAAGAAGGTATTTTGAGTGAACATTGACTACTTATATTTCCATGGGAGTGAACCATAACCACTAATATGGTATGAGGAGTGAAATCATGCTACTTATATGGAAATGGGAGTGAATAGTTACTACTGATATGGTATGGGGAGTGAAAACATACTACTAAGATAGTCTTGGTAGTGATTCCTTAGATACTAAGGAAATAATATGATGTTATTATATGCCTTCCAAAGTTCCATGTATTTTTTCCTATGTTATTCTTTTGATGGATTATGTTATTTATTTTATTATGATTTTTTCCTATTAACTGCCATGATATATGCCATGATTTATGTAATGATTCTTTTATATGATCTTTGATATGATAGGTATGATCTTCTATTTTCCCGATCTTTTTCGCATATCCATATGATCATTATTTTGGTTATGTATCTCCTTTGTTTACCCTTACTGAGCATATGAGGTTACCCCTTTATATTTTTCCTTACCCCATGTTATGAAGATATTTATTATGTTTGATGTGTCTAAGAAGGTTGATAGTTAAGAAGAAGCTAGAGGGAGATGATGTATCCCATTTATGTAGCAGTGTTTATGTTTCCATGTTTCCAAAGGCAATAGACTAGTATTGTCACAAACCAAATATGGTCAGCATCAAAACCGGCACCCGAAACGTTCCTCGATAAGGCCCGAAGGTCATTCCCAATCCCAACAGGCTAAATCAAGTTCCCGGGTATTATAAAATGAATGTTGTAAACAATTTACCCGTGTTTATAAACATAAGTCAAAAAATAAATCCAATAAACCAAATATGAATTTTTCAAACCAAACCATATTTTAAAAAATTTAAGAATTAAGTTACACAATTTAATTTTTTTTACAGACCATTAAAAAGGTAAAAAATCAAAAAGGATATCCCAAGATCCTCCTCATGGAAATAGGAACCACCCTCAAGACATATCCACAACACTACATCCAGAAGGACCGCTATAAACCTAATCAATTGTCACAAAATATGAACCCAAACCTGTGACAAAAAATAAATAAGTCTAAAAACACATAACGTTTTATGTGGGGTGTGATCCAAATCCCAGAAGGATACCACCACTAAGATATTTCTTGTGATAATCATTCAAATAAAAAAAATTTGTCATGTTTTTAAAACATGAAATGTTAGTAACAATTTATAAAGATGCAAATTTAAATAAGAAAACAATTTCATGTTGGATATTTTAAGGAATCAACACATTTAAATAAATTACCAAATATAGTGAATTTTACTTCCAAACAAACCATATTCTGATGGTAAGCATAAATCATCTAATGAGCACAGGCAATGGGAAATAACCCATAGCCACTAGCTCACTGTGAGTCCCAGGTACCTCGTTTCTCGGTGAATGTAACCATCACAATATCATTTCTCATGCACATGATCCACTAGTAGTGATCATATCCATAACCTAGTTGTCTTTGAACAACATCATCATTATAGTTTATCATGTTTTTTCATCTTCAATTTTTCTACATGAAACTGAGACCAAACCCCACAGGATCACTATAACAATAGAACACGTCCACCCACCTAGATACCAAGATTTCGCTGTAGTTCTCAAGAAAGTTCATTGAGCCATTAAATATAATTTTTATATAAAAATATAACTCCCACATCACACATTAACCAAACATTCCATGTGTGTATCACACAAGTCACACAACCCACTTTTTCATTAAAATTCATTTGGAAATCATAGTCACACCAAAATAGCCATCAACATATTTAAAATCTCTATAACACTTCAAAAAATCCCTTAAAAAATTAATAAAACCATTATAAGATATTCTAATTCAAATAAAACCCCTCACACAAATCAAAAAATTCTTTGTTCATAAAATAAATTCATTTTTCTTCTTAAATCACCACATTACCTTTCAAAAACCAATATTATGTGAATATGGTCACCAAAACAATACATGTACATCCTTTTCCAACTTTTTAACCCACTGAATCATTTACAATATTTATAAAATAATAAAAGGGGTATAACTATGTTTTACACACAAAACCCATTCCAAACCCATATTTCAAAGTTAAAATCACACCAATTCCCTACCTAAGCAGAATAGTCAGACCAAAAAAATTTAATAAACCACTTCCATGTGTTCTAAAATAAACTGAAATAATACCACATGAGTTACACATGGAAAACTACCAATTGGAATCAAAAGTGAAAGAATAAAATTAACCACTAATCAAACACCATCAAAATTAGTTTTTTCACCAAAAAAATCATATGAGGAACATGAAAAATAATTAAATCAAATAGGCTAACTCAACAAACATTTCTAACACATGGAATCACCTACTAAATTTGTCAAAACCCTCAATTCTTGGGGCAAGAAATCAACTGCACAACCATCGAAACACAAGGAATTGGAGAGAATCCTAAAACATCAAGATTTCACCTAAATTCTCAAAGTTAATTCCTAGGTACTAACACTAGATTTTGGACATTTTATATTTCATGAAAGTTTGAAATAATCCCTCAAGAAAGGGTAAAATCAAAGATAGAATGATTTAATTGCCTGATTTTGATGTTTCCCCAATAAAATATGCTTCTAAATTCAAAGGAAGTTAGAGAGAGTTTAGAGGATGTCCATGGAGGTAGGGCACGAAATGGGGAAGAAAATGGTAGATTTGGATTTATACCGGGGGGAAAAATTGGAATTACAAAATATTTTTAACGACCTAAACACCCTTGCACGGTTTGGCTACACGATTTAGTAAACCATGTGTCCAAACCCTGTGGCCTATTATAGAAACCCCAAAACATTAAATTCTATTCTAATTTCATTGGGGTACAAAGGGGAAGCCAAGGGGTAATGACAGACCAATTACAGAGGAGAATAATTCCCAAAATAAACCAGCATTTGCACCCCAAAACTCATCCAACTCAAGGGTACAAACCCCATCAATAACATAACCTACAAGTGGTTCCACTAGGAGTGTTACTAATACAACCCCAAAACCCCAAATCCTCACACCATCTATTTTAAAAGATAGTAGCCCAATTACAATCCAAGACCCCCAAGATTAAGACTGTTGATCAATAACACAAGAGGAAACAAAATTTCAAACTCAGAACACCAGGAAACCATGTTAAAGCCAAGAACCAAAAGTGGATTTGAAAAAAATCATTGTATTGAAATTACGTGTGTGAAAATTCTCCCCACCATAATGATTTCCTCCCCCATAATGACATACCAAGGCCAAATAAAAAACCAAACCCAACTGAGAATCGATGATGTAATCTCTTTCCATGCTTTTCCCCCAAAGGCCAAAACACCTCTAGTGCTCAATTAAATATGGAATACTATCACAAAACAAAAAATACATCACTTTCTAGAAATTATAAAGCATATTTAGACTTTATCCAGAAATAAAAATCCTCAAAAACTATCCAAACAAGCTCTATAAATTTACCGAATTGAACAACAACAACGAACAAGGTTACACTTACCTTTCTTTAACCAAACTGTTGGGGGCACTCCAATCCCAAAATTTATCCAAGAAATATGTTGGTATTTAGATATCTATGAAAGATACTACCTATATCCAAGCCAAGACCATAGAAAAATCTTAGTTATTAGTATGATTACAAACAAATGGTCTCCCCACCATAAGATACAACTTAAATTTTCCCATGACAGAATCATGATACTAACAAGGGAGGCCCGAATGGACTCCCTAGATGATGGGGTAGAATTCAATTCTAAATTTCAAAATGAACATAAATGAAAATCATAGTGGGTATCCAAACCATAGAAACCAACCATCCTAACCAACCGGCACATGCTGACATAGAAATACCCCAATATTTAATGAGTTGGGACAACCACATGGTTAGTTCACACAGTTTGGGTAATCATGTGCTAACCACATGGATCATTCTACATGAATGGTTTTCTGGGGCAAGGTTACTAATAACCATGTGATAAACCTATGTAACCAAATTTCAAACCATTCTCTAAAAACTCCATTAAAACTAAAGGGGGATGGAATGAAATTGGGAAACCACATGGGCACGAGGCCCTCCACCTCTACCCATCGAATGGAAACAACAGAATAAAGATGACAACAACAAAGGTTTATGCTCTTACCATCCTTCATAATGAGGATAAAAATTTGTAAAAGGGTTTGAACGACCCTAGGATTTCCCCCATCTATGTACCAACTTCACTCCAAGACCTATGGATGGATCTCAAAGGATTGAATCATCTTCAGCCTCATTATTAGGCTTTGGAAGCCCAATGAATGGAACTTCTCCTTTTATTTCCATTAAAAATATAACCTAATCCTATAAGGGTTCACCAAGACATAACACATTCAAAACTCACTTTACCGTAACCTGAAATTTCCCTAAAACAAGGGCTTAGAAGATGCACAAATTTCACAACTTGTTTCCTCGATTGAGAAACAATAGAATTAAATGAGACATATAATCACCTTCTTCTAAAACTATGTATTTTGATGTTTTTTAAAGGGAGACATACTCCTAACATAACAAAGACTCTAAGAGGATTGCACAAATTTCACCTTTATAGGAAAATGAGCGCACGACATTATTGGGAGTCACCGAACATAACCATTGTGAGTGATTGAAACAATACTTCGAAATGGAAGTTATTACAAATCCCTAAACAACACATTATTCCATTAAGTGGCCATAATAGCCTACCTTGACCAGATTTCCCAAAATGGTCATTCAACATGAGCCCATACATTGAAGAGACTATGAAGAACCAAGAGGACCTCTTTGAAACCATCCACACAAATAACCCCAGACCACTTCCACCTTCAACGAATCAGGTAACATAAGAAAATATGTTCCAATTCAACCTTACACAAGAACACTCCTAAAAGAGGGTCCAAAAAACAACAAAAGAAAAAGGCATCGAATCATTCTATAAAGATCAAGAAAATTTTCCTTATACTGATCAACTAGAGGATTTTCCAATGGAGAAACAATCTAGGATTCAATCCAATCATGCATTAACCCTTAATGAGGGCATACCTTATCCAACGAGATAATTGAAGGACCCAACCAAGCTGGTCCATTGTATAAAACATGCCACAAACTAGAACTAGACAAATGAGTTGAACCACTGAAAAGGATTCCCAAACTTTTCTCTGAAGAGACCACTAACTATCCTTTTAATTCAGCTTACCAAAAAAACAAAAACCCAAAACATCGTTCAATCAAGAAGGGTTCTTGGACTAAAAAATCCGACAATGAAAACAATTCCAAAAACACATGACAAACACCACCCAAACCGGTCATCAATACGTCATGTTTTCCTTTAAAATAATCTCCTGAAAAAATAAATGGTTTAGCAATTAGCATATCCACTGATGGTACCCCATGGGCCTCACACATGCATGTTTCTGTTCCACACAAAGCTCCCTCTTCATATCCATCTGAGAACTCATCCAGTCATTCTATTAGGTATCCTTCATCCCATATAAACCCATGAATGTGGTCACTCAATGAAATACCAAAGGATAAAAAAAATTCTTTCCACTTTTCAAAACCAAAACAGTCAATCAATACTTCCTTTTTTCTTAAGACTGCTATCCACAAAATCAAAATCCTAATTTAAATCATAAAAAACTATTCATATGGACACAACCATTCAAATTAGAACTCAATTTATAGTTATTCAAATCAATTTCAAAATCCCTCATCCCATTAAAACATCTTTTAATAGTTTAGAAAACTTTATTGGGAAGACTTTTTCAAAATAAATATTAACATTGTTATTGATTTTAAAATAGGTGTAAACACACCACTTTACATTCAAAAAAAATTCTTAAAATTTAGTTACACCATTTCAAAAAACAATCCATTCCATCTTTACTAGAAAATCATTTCACAAAAATATCATGGTTCTTAAAACCATGTCATTTTTTAAAAACGATCAGAGATCCCAACACTAATGGAAAAAAAGACAATGCTATTGGAAACTATTTTCGGTGGGGGACTTTGACACATGGTTGGTGGCCATACACCAATTACTTCACCATCATAGAGAGTTTTCTTGGAAAATATCCCTGCTACAACATGTTTTTATAGGCCCAGCATGCTCACTAAGACCATTATTCTAACTCTGTTTTCATTTCCCCAAATCATCATCAAACTAAGAAAACCAAAGGACTCAAAAAAATCCCGACTTTTCCTGGCGACTCGAATCCCATCATGTGGTGTGCTAGAAAGGTACACTACCCATAAGAAGAATGTCAAGTCCCAGAAATACTTGATCTAGACAATCACCACTCCTCCCTAGATAACATACCCCAATAAGCGAACCTAACCTCCTATGATACCATTTTGTCACAAACTGAATCTGGACACAATAAAAATCGGCACCCGACATGGTCCAGGTTCCCATGTAGCCCAAGTTCCAGTGTATTATAAAATGAATGGGGGGAACAATTAAAAATGAATGTTGGGAATGAAAAATCCTAACTCTCCCAACTGGCTATCACAAGTGCCTGGGTATTATAAAATGAATGTTGGGAACAATTTACCCTATGTTTATAAACATACGACAACAAACAAATCCAATAAACAAAATATGGAATTTTCAAACCAAACCATCTTTTATAAAATTTTAGAATTGAGTTACACAATTTAAAACATTGTTTAAAGACCATTAAACATATAAAAAACTAAAAATGGCAGACCAATAACTACTACATGGAAAGAGGTACTTCCTTGAGGCCATCTCCACAACACCGCATAATGAATGACCGCAAGAAACCCGAATTATTGGCACAAAAGTTGTACCCAAACCTGTGAAAAAAATAACCAATTCCACTTACACCCAATTGTGTAACTAGGGTGTTATCCAAATCCTAGTTGGATACCACCTGTAAGATATTCCATTTGATAAACATTCAATGATGAAATGCTTGAATGTTTTCAAATCATGAAATTCAAGTAAAAGTTTATAAAAAATGCATTTTAAAGAAAAAAAGTTTGAAGTGGGTTATTTTAATGAATCAACACTTTTTAATAAAGTACCAAATATACTTAATTTCCCATCAATTAAAACCCTAGGTCGATGTCAAGTATAAATCATACAATGATCACACGCAATGAGAAATAACCAATAGGAACTAGCTCTTTGCTGGTCTCAGGTACCTTGTATCTCGGTGAAAGTAACCATCATAATATTTGTTCTTTTGCACATGATCCACTAGTAGAGATAATAACAATATCCTAGTGGACCCCAAACATTATCATCATCTTAGTTTATTTAGTGTTGTCATCTTCAATCATGCTAACTAAAACTAAGGCCAAACCCCACAAGATGACTAGCATATTAGTACACATCCACCAACATAGATACTCGGGTTTACCTATTTTGCTCTAGAAAGTTCAACAAGACATGAAATATAATTTTCACATTAAAATACCACTTCATTATCATAAATGAACTAAAAATACCACATGTGTATCACACAAGTCACATAATCCCCACTTTCATTCAAATTCATTTCTAAATCATAATCACACCAAAATATCCAACAATACTTTTTACAGATCCATAAAACATTAACAAATCCTTTAAAAAATTTCCAAAAACAATTCTAAGACTCTTTAATTCACATAATATCCCAAACACATATCACATAATACTTATTTCATAAACAACATTTATTTTTCAATTCACAATCACAAAGAACAGCCCACAAACAAGTTTCTCACCTTTATTTCTGTTTGATAAAACATTTCGTCAATTTATAAAACATTATAAAAATGTTAGACATATGAAATCACAAATTTACCATTCAAAAACCCATCTTATGCGAACACAGTCGCCAAAAAAGTACATGTACATCCTTTTCCCACTTTTTTTAACCCAATAAATCATTTACAATTATCATAAAACAATCCCAAGGGGTATAACTATATTTTACAAACAAAACTCATTCCAAAACCCTCTTTCATGGCCTAAATCACACCAACACCCTAACAATGTTTAATTGGAAACTCAAAAAAATTTAATAAACCACTTTATAGTGTAATAAAATAAACCCAATTAACACCACAAGTTTTTCCCCTGGAATACAAACAATTTGAAACAAAAGTGAAACAATAAAATTAACTGCCTAAAAAACTATATCAAAAACAATTTTTTCACCACACACAACATATGAGGAACATAAAAAATAAGTAAATCATGCAATATAACTCATTAATAATTTCATAGACATGGAATAACCTATCTAAAGTGTTGAAACCCTAAAATCTTGGTGTGAAACATCAACCACACCACTGCTTCTCCACAAGGAAGTTAATAACAACGCAAAACCTCAATATTTCAAAAAAGTCCAAAAGTTAAAACATAGGTAAGAACCATAGCTACATGAAATTTTATAATTCATGATAGGGAAAATTAAACCCTAAGGAAAGGGAAGAAACAAAAGAGAGAAAGACTTATATGCATGATTTTGATGTTTTCCCCATCTAATCTCCCTTCAACAATGAGTTCCAATGGAGGGAGAGATAACATAGAGGCTTTCCATGGAGTTAGGGCACACAATGGGATGAAAGGGGTAGATTTGGGTTTATTAAGGAATAATAAAAGGTGAATTAAAAAATATTTTTGATGACTTGGATACCCTTACACAGTTTGGCTGCACAGTTTAGTAAACCATGGGGCCAAACCGTGCGGCATGTCCTGGGCACCAAAAAACATTCCATTCTCCTCAAATTTTAGGTGGGTATAACGGGGTAACATATGGGGATATATAGGCCATTTATAGGGGAGTAAAAGTATTAAAATAATCCATTTTTCACCTCAAAACTCATCCAACCCAGGGGTACAAACCACCTCAACAACTTACACCACAAGTGGTTCCACTAGGATGGTCACTAATCCAACTCCCAAACACCACATCCTCACACCATATCATTGACAAGAGAGGAGGACAATTACAATCCAAGACCCACCAATACTAGTGTTATAGATTTATAACACAAGAGGAACCAAGATTTCAAACCCAGAACACCCATAAACAATGTGAAAGCTAAGAACCAAATGAGTATATAAAACAAATCATGGAATTGAATATACTGGTGTGAAAAGAATGGTCATTGGGTGTCTATTTTTAAAATAAATTATTTATTCTTGTAAATGTTATTTAATTTTAATGTATGAAAATTGAGGGGTTCTATAATTGGTATCATAGAAATGTTATAGTTAACCATTGTAATCTAGGAAGAGAAAACATTGGTGAGAACCTAATGAAATGACTAAGGATAGGTTTAAAGATTAGAAAAAGTATAGTAAAATGTTATGGACTTTTGTGAAAGTATATAGTTATTGGTTTCCTAGAAATAAATCTATTTTTTGGATACAATAAGTGGATGTGGATTTGGAACAAATTCACCTTGGAGTAACAACTCTAAAAAGATGTTTAGGGAATGACTCAGGGTAATTTGTTTCACAATAATGGACCTTTCTACACAACTAGTATCACTACTAGACATTTTGGCTTTTGAGGCGGGGGAATTATAGCGGCCGCCATTTGGTGGTCGCTAATACTATCAAAAGTGGCTGCAAAATGGCTGCTGTTGTACTTTAATACTGAAAAAACCTAATTTCCCCCTCCCCCCATTATCCCATCCCTGACCCCGTGGCCCACCCCTCCCTGACCCCGCAACCGCAACCCCCGGTGACCCCGACCCCTCGACCCGGTGACCCCGATCCCTGGCGATCCAGACCCCCAGCTACCCCTCCCCAACCCCACGAGACTCCTACCCAACGCCAGGTGACCCTAACCTCCGGCGACCCCGGTGACCCCGACTGCCGACAACCCCGACCCCCAACCCCCGACCTCCCGGCGACCCCAGCAACCCTCGGTGACCCCGACCCCCGGCGACCCCCACCCCAAGCGACCCCACCCCCATTCCTCGGTGTTGTTCCACCCGCAACCCTGGCAACCCCCACCGCCTTGTCTCCGTGCTGCACCCCCCGTGATCCTGACACCCCCCGCGACCCGGCAACCTCCACCCCTACCTCCGGGCTACACCTTTGGACAGTCCTACCGCCATCCTCCCCTCCTGGCCCCATTGCATCCCTCCGGAAATTCCTCCTGCCTCTATTGGACCCTCCCAGTCTGCTGTGCCCCGCAGTGTAGAACCCTCCCACGCTTCATCCAACAGTTCCACTCCTTTAGAGTCCGGACCTAGAACCCCTATCCTCAAGTCACTATGCCGTCATTGATCTACAATCGAGTCACACCTCATTACCCATGGTCGAGTCCTCTCCAAGTAATGTTTTTATCCTTAAAATTTGGTTTTAAATTGTAATGATATGTGTTTTTTTAGAATTTAAATAAGATATTTCACTTTTTATTTCTATTAAATACAGATATGGATAGGAGCTGGATTGATATGCAAGATAGATTTTCAGCTGAATATTATGAGGGGATTAAGCGATTTATGGATTTCACCAACAGATTTCTAAGCGATATGATTAGTTTTCCATGCAGAAAATGTGAAAATAGATATCTCTTCAAATGAGATAGTGTTAGAGAACATTTTTTTTGAATGGGTTTTTGAAAAACTATAAGACATGGACATGTCATGGATAAGATTTTCATTCATGTCATTGCTCAGAAAGTATTCATATGAATGTTGAATCGAGAAAAGTTGATCCAATGAACATAATTCTCAATGATATTATGCGTCAGTTTCAACCTGAAGAAATTAATGACGTAAATGATGACATTGGATTGAGTAGTCCATGTTCTTCTCAGATGGAGAAGCATTCAAATTCTTTGAAATTATTGACGATGTGAATACTTAACTATACCCCGGATGCACTAAATTTAGTAAAATGTCATTCATAGTTGAATTGTAACCCCTAAAGACCTTGAACCAGTGGTCAGACACCTCATTTGACATGTTGTTGGTATTATTGAAGAAGGTACTCCCTGTTGGAGATAAGATTCTGGATTCATTCTATCAAGCTCGCAAGTTCATCAATGATCTTGGTTTTATACATGATAAAATTGATGTGTGTCGCAATAGTTTTATTTTGTTCAGAAAAGAGAAGGTGCAATTAAATATTTGTACTATTTTCTATACATCCAGGGGGAAGACCAATGAGATTAATAAAGGTATTCAAATTCTTCCTAGGAGAGTCTTGAATCAAGGGAAACAAGTTTCTGCAAAATAGATGCATTATTTCCCATAGAAACCGAGACTGAATAGATACTTCTTGTCCACTAAAATTGATAAATTGATGACTTGGCAATCAGAGAGAATGAAATTGGTTGATAAATTAACTCACCGGGCAGATTCTTTAGCATGGTAAGAGTTTTATCAAAGGAACCCAGAATTTTCTAGAGATGATAATAATGTTCGACTGGGTTTGGCATAAAATGGTTTTAACCTATTTAGGTCCATGGTTGGTGCGACACATAGTACATGGCCAGTGGTGTTGGTTCCATACAAAATTCCCCCATGGGTATGTATGAAGCAACATTTTTTGTTATTGTCAATTCAAATTGATGGACCGAGAGGACCTGGTGATAAAATCTATGTTTATATGCAACCTTTGATTGATGAGCTGCAAGAATTTTGGGCTGATGGTGTAATGAATTTTGACTAGGCAACTAATGAAATTTTTAGATTTCAGGCCGCTTTGTTATGGACAATTAATGATTTCCCAGCGTATGCTAACTTATCAGGTTCGAGTACAAAAGGAGAATTTGATTTCCCATGTTTTAATAAGAGTACGAAATCTATATGGCTTAAGCACAATAGAAAGTGGGAATATCTAGGTCACATACGCTTTATTCTTCCATTGCACAGGTTCAGAAAAGACCGGGTTTTTTTTATTGAAATATAGAGTATGAACCATCACCACAAATACTGTCTGGGGTTGAAATTTGTTCACGACATGATTAAGAAAACATCCGTACAATGTATGATTTTCAAGATTTGTTGGTTCCTTTTTTTCCTTTTATTCCTACAGAAAATAGACAGTGAAGTAATAATTGGAAGAAATGGAGTATTTTTCTTGAACATCCTTATTGTAAATATAATAGTTTAAGACATAATTTGTATGTGATGCACATTGAAAAAAACGTATGTGATAATAATCTATGCATCATTTTAGGCATCAAGGGGAAATTAGAGGAGAGTGATAATGCTCGACGTGATTTTCATGAAATGGGATTGAGAAAACCTTTACATTTACAGCTGGGTGAAGTTAATTGGGCATACATACCAGCTGCACAGTACATAATGAGTAAAGAAGAGAATTAACTATTTCAATCAATTTTGAAGACCGTTAAGTTTCCAGATGGTTATTGCTCTAACATTTCGAAGCTTGTGAATATGACGAGCAGGACATTATAGGGTTTGAAAAGTAAAAATAGTCATATTCTGCTTCAAAAGTTAATTCCAATAGCAATTCGTGAAGGCTTACCTTCCCAGGTTGTTGAGACGTTGATTGGAGTTTCTTATTTTTTTCAGAATTCTCTGTTCTAGGAATCATCTCATGAGTGATTTGAAAAAGCTATAGGATAAGATTTTACTTTCACTATGTCACCTAGAAAAACTATTTCTACCATTTTTTTATGTCATGGTTCACTTGAACGTGCATTTAACTGGTGAAGACATTTATGGCAGTCTCAGGCCATTCAGGTGGATGTATCCAATAGAGCGATACTTAAATACATTGAAACGGTATGTGCACAACAAATCTCATTCGGAAGCCTCAATTGCCAAGGGATATTTAATGGATGAGTGTACTAATTTTAGTTCTTCATATATTAATGAGGTAAAAACAAAGATAGATAAACTGTCCAAGAATGACGAGGGTCCAATTGGAGAAGGAATAAAATTTGATATGCGGAACGACGAGTGGGTTCAAGCTCATCGATATGTGTTGGTCAAAACTCCATCAGTTATGCCATTGATAAAGTATGTTTAATATTTGATATCTATTATGTATCTATATTTATTTTATTGCTTACCTTATATAGTGTTGTGATTTAGGATGCATATCAATGAGTTGAAATGTGGAAGGCACCGTGAAACTAACTATCAAATCCAAAAACCTCATTTTAACACATTTCATGAGTGGTTTAAGACTCATGTTTGTATAATTGATTGAATATTTTTATAGTGAAACTTAGTTGTATTTTCAAAATCCTTTATCCATTAAACTATATATGTGAAATTTGCAGATTCAAATGTTATGTTATTTGACCCAGCATGGGAGCGAATAACTCAACCAACTAGCTGGTGGTCTATTTATTACAGCTCGTCACTACAAGTCTTTGGATGCTAACAGATTCTGATTTCGTATTAGCGATGTTGACATGAACCGAGCCACAGAAAATAATGGTGTTGTTTGTTCTTTTGATGGTGAAGATTATTATTATGGATTATTGAGAGATGTTATTGAGGTTATTTATGGTCATGGGTTTAAACACATAATGTTAGGTTTTGATTGGGTTGATCTAGTTCATGGAATGAAAGTGGATAACTTCTATTTTACATTAGTAATCTTTAACAATATGCTATATAAAGATGACTGAGTTAGCAATGAGACCTTCATACTGACATCGCAGGTAGAACAAGTTTACTTTGTCGGCATTGATTCTGATTGGAATGTTGTGGTTAAAATGTCAAGAAGAGTGGTTTTTCTGATTGTCCAAGAGGAAACTGAAGTTGTCGCATTTCCGGATCAAGCACTTGACCAAACAGCAATAGCTGTACGAGACGAAGATATACCATGGGCCAGAGAGATAGGTCAAGGAGATACGATGGACTGACATGATTAGTGAAAATTGTAATATATCCACAGTTATTATTTGAAAAAATATTTATGAGTTATATATGTATAAAAATTTCATGATTTAACTATAATTTCTTTTAATGTAGGTATGTCATAGGGTGGTCACAGTGTTTCACCGGATGCTTTCGGTCTGTAAGTTTTCAGTTTTCTAAATTAATTGATTGTAATTTTCTGTGTATATTTACCTAACTATTTATAATCATTAATTTATATTGTAATTGAATTTTGAATTTATGTTTATTAGGATCTAGTGCGTCTTCCAGCAGACACCGGGGTCCTGGTAGAGAGGTTTGATCCTAGAACTCTGGAGCCCGATTGGATGTGTTATTTCACGACACATTTCATCCAGTTAAAGATGGTGCTACTGTATTGAGTCATAAGATTGGGCCTATGGTATGAGACTCACATAGATTCCCTATGATGACTGATGAATGGAGTGCTTTCCCCAAGGATACGATGGAAAGATTATGGATGGAGGTTCAGGTAAATTCAATGTTTAATTTTTCATGATATTGTTATTAGTATTGTCCCATCTACTGACAATTTATTTAACAGGATAATTTTAAGTCCTGTCAAGATGAGTTTTGGGCTCTATTTATGTCTAAATGCCGAAAATTATGGAAGGATTACAAGTCAAGGGTGATGATAGATCACTGAACACCATTTGCGGGTGTTCCAGACATTCTACAATGATTCCCTCCGGGCATTCTTCCTGCATAGTGGCAGGATTTGGTTTCATTTTGGTTGAGTGAGGCAGCGATGGTAAGATTTATTACTTTTAATCTATAAATGACTAAATTTTAAAATGTCTATTATTTAAGTACATTGAATGTAGACTGAGTCTGATCATCATGCACATAATCGGGTGATGCAGGGCACGCCTTCCAGACGTGGCACTCGACATGTGTCACATCTCAGACATGATGTAAGTTTAGAATTCACTATTTCATTTATATTTTAAAAATATTGTAGTGTAACATGGTGAACCCCTTTAATATAGTTACACCAACGTGGCAATCCAATCGATCAGATGCCCATATGGGTGATGACTCATAGGGCGGGTGATCCCAATGTTGTCGGTGTTATATTAATAAAACTATTTACTAATAAATGGATTTTTATTTTATATAAATTAATCATATTTGTTCATTGATTCATTATATGCTACAAGCTCAGTTTGATGCTCAGTTAGCAGAGTTTCCATAGGATCAGCATCGTAGTACTATGCGTAGATATGAAATATTTCATCGTGGCATGGGGTGTGATGGTCATGGTTATTATTTGACTTATGGCGGTGGTTTCCCACGACGTGCAGTTATTAGAGCAGATGTGATGGGTCCATGCAGAGAGTCAGGGATTCACACACATGCTGAGATAGATGCTTCAATAGAGGAAATGCAACTCAATTTTGATGCATAGTTTCAGCAGTTACTTACAAAGTATGAGTAGAGGTTGTCACAGATATCATCACGTATCGATGAAATGACGACACAACAAGTATCGCTACAGGTAAACAATAAAAAAAACCATACTCATATTGACTTTTATTGATATTTTTAAGATAAATAATATTGATATATATTTTAGACTCTAAATACAGCTGGTGTACATCACAATGATATTGGTGATACAGATGAGAATGAACCCCAGGAATGGGGTAATTTCATTTGTGTTGTTGAGTTCTCTAAAAGTTTTTATATCATTGATGAATATAATATTCCTTTTTTACCTAGATTAGTTTGTCTTAGTATTTGTGGATGAAATATTCGTGCACTCCAAGACTGATGATGATCATACCGAATATCTTGACATCATACAGATTACACTTATAAAGCATCAACTATACGCCGAGCTATAAATATGTCATTTTTGTATTGATTAGGTATAGTTATTGGATCAAATAATCTCAGAGGAAGGTGTGTTAGTGGATGGAGGGAAACTTTAGGTAGGTGTTTCTTGGAAGAATCCCAATAACTCTTTGGATATATGTAGCTTTGTAGGGTGAGTGAATTGTGATGTGTACGCGTTGACGACACGTCAATCAGACGTGTGGTTTGCGCGGTATGGCTCAATATGAGTTTTTAAGTGTTTGGCGCGCTTCATAAACGCGTGTGGGGGGTCCAAATAGGCCGAACGAATTCGGAATGGCCTGAAATAATACGAAATCAATGAGTGAGTGAATTTTGAAGTGGTAGAGTAGACGATAGGTCAATTGGACATGTCATGTGCCCACAATGATCGAGAACACAGTTCTGGTGTCATAAACGGCCAAAATAGGCATTTAACGGTCAAATTCACAGTAGAAGACATCAGATTGACCTGAAATCATAGGGACACAATATAATTAATATTTTTGAAGTGTACGTGCAGACGGAATGTCAATTGGACGTGCGGTTTGCGTGATATGGCTCAATATGCATTTTTTATGTGTTGGGCGGTTTCATGAACGCGTGTGGGGGCTCCAAATGGACCGAACAAAATCAAAATGGCTTGAAATTAGACAACTGCAACATGTGAGTTAATTGTGAAGTGGTCGAGAAGGTGACACATCAATCGAACATGTCGTGTGCCCACGGTGATGGAGAACGCAGTTCTGGTGTCATAAACGGCCAAAACGGGCATTTAATGGTCAAATTCATAGCGAAGAATATTGGATTGACCTGAAATCACAGGGAAACAATCTAATTATTATTCATGACATGTACGCATAGACGGAGCCTCAATTAGACGTGTGGTTTGCGTGGTACGACTCAATATTCATTTTTAAGTGTTGGGCGCGCTTCATAAACACGTGTGGGGGTCCAAATAGTCCAAACTAAGTTGGAATGGCCTGAAATTAGATGACAACAACTGGTGAGTGAATTTTGAAGTGGTCGAGTAGACGACACGTAAACTGGATTTGTCGTGTGCCCGCGGTGACTGAGAACGCAATTCAGGTGTCATAAACGAACAAAATGGGCGTTTAACGGTCAAATTCATAGTGGACGACATCAGATTGACCTGAAATCACAAGGAAACAATCTAATTATTATTTGTACCATGTACACATAGATGGAACATCAATCGGACATGCGGTTTGTGAAGTACAGCTCAAATGCGTTTTTTATGTTTTGGCCATGCTTCAAAAATGCACGTGGTGGGTCCAAATGGGCCGAACGATGTCGGAATGACCTGAAATTAGACAATAGAAACAGGTGAGTGAATTGTGAGTGGTCGAGCAGAGGGCACATCAATCGGACGTGTCGTGTGCCCGCGGTGACCGACAACGCAGTTCTGGTGTCAAAAATGGCCAGAACGGGCATTTCACGGTCAAATTCATAGTAGACGACATCTTATTGACTTATAATCATAGGGAAACAATCTAATTATTATTCTTGACATGTATGCGCAGACGGCACGTCAATTGGACGTATGGTGTGCGCGGTACTGATCAATATGCGTTTTCTAAGTGTTGGGAGCGCTTCATAAACACGCGTGGGGGTTCCAAATGGGCCAAACAAATTATGAATGGCCTGAAATAAGACGTAAGAAATGGGTGAGTGACTTGTTAATTGTTCAAGTAGACAGCATGTCAATCGTATGTGTCATGTTCCCATGGTGGCCGAGAACGCATTTATGGTGTCATAAACAGCCAAAACTGGCTTTTAATTGTCAAATTCTTAGCGAAGGACATCAGATTGACCTGAAATCACAAGGAAATAATATAATTATTATTCCTGATGTGTACACGTAGACAGAACGTCAATCGGATCTGCAGTTTATGCGGTACGGCTCAATATTCGTTTTTTAAGTGTTGTGCGTGCTTCCAAAACGCACGTGGGGGGGGGGGGGGTCCAAATGGGCCGAACGAAGTCAAAATGACCAGAAATCAAACTACATCAAAGAGTTTGTAAATAATGATTTGGTCGAGAAGACGACACATCAATCGAACGTGCTGTGTGCCCGCGGTGACTGAGAATGCAGTTCTGGTGTCATAAACGGCCAAAACGGGTGTTTAACAGTTAAATTCATAGATGATGACATCATATTGACATGAAATCATAGGGAAACAATATAATTATTATTCGTGACATGAATTCATAGAAGGAACATCAAATGGACATGCAGATTGTGCAGTATGGCTCAATATACATTTTTTAAGTGTTGGGCGCGCTTCATAAACGCGCATGGGGGGGGGGTCTAAACGTCCCAAATGAAGTCAGAATGGCCTGAAATCAGATGAAATCAACTAGTGAGTGAATTGTTATGTGTTTGAGAAAACTAAACGTCAATCGGACATGTCGTGTGCCCGCAGTGACCAAGAACGCAGTTCTAGTGTCATAAACGGCAAAAACGGGCGTTTAAAGGTCAAATTCATAGTGGATGACATTGGATTGACCTGAAATCACACGACAATAATAGAATTATTATTTTTTATATGTACACGTAGACATATTGTCAATCAGACAAGCAGTTTGCACGATACAACTCAATATGCATTTTTTAATTGTTGGGCGCGCTTCATAAATGTAACGCCCCGACCCCAGCTACCCAGAGTCGGTGCATTACTTCGTAACATTGGCATGATCACAAACGATCAAGTCTCGAAAGACCGATTAGTTTAGTAGCCTTGGAAACACTATATACATTCGTAAATGTTACATTACATCATAAAGTGAAAAACTACAATAACAAAGTCTCCATAGTCCACACTCATATCCTCTTCTGACTATCCCTGCAGGTCATTCATAAAATACTTTTCACATCCTGGAAAATATTAAAACATTGAAAGGGGTGAGCTCAGATGCTCAGTAAGGATAACAATATTGCGGAAGCTTTCATAAATAAACATAAACATTTAAGGCAATGTATAACTAAAACAAAAGCCTTTTAAACTTGAACATCAACATAATATGGCAAAAGTAAAATGAGATAATGCCATTTACTTCTTCACATGGATATTCTACTGGTCGAATAATCACATGCAATATCAATAACCACTTTCATAATGATGGAATGCATAATGCCAGACTATCATAACCACGTAGCCAAGGCCTCGTGCCAAGACCACAAATAAAATTTTGTCAAGGCCTCGTTCCAAGACACTAGTTTGTCTCATGAGACCTGCCGATGCATCGAGGAGCTATAGCGGGCTCCACCCGTCACTTATTAAGTCCAATGCATTCCTCATATGAATAGGTTTAAACATATCATAAACCATAACATAATCGTATCAGATAAAACATGCATAAAGGAAACATAACAGTTCCACATTTCAATCACAAGATATAAATACAACACATTGATATAATAAAAACGCTTTCAAAACCATTTTCAATACCAAAATAAAAGAAAGTTAAAACATTGTATTTATTTACTTTTAAAAAAAGGTATGGCTTGTAAAGGAAGCCGAAACTCAAATAATGGTCACGGCGGCGGAGAAGTCATTGTCGCTGCATATGTATGGAAAGAACAACATTCCCTTTTTGTCGTTTAGTAAAACACTTCGTATAAAAAAGATTAATTTTGAATAAACGTAAAAGTCAAAGGGGTTTATACACCGTATAAAAGAAATTTGTGTATAAAACAAAATATGCCTCAATGAAAGGAGATTGAGAAGAAGTCCTTAAAAAGATCATTTTTAAAATAAAATAGATATATTATGTGTATTCACTATAGGTACACATAAAGAAAGTAAAAATACAAAATAGGACATAATAACATCATGACATAATTTGAAAGTAGGAGATTAACCCAAAGAATGGAAATTGGGTTAAGAAGTTCCCTTACCTCGTGTCTGACTTGACTCAACCGTTCTTTAACCTCCTGAATAATAAACTAGAGTTAATATATACCTTATTAAGAACCATTTTCAATTTCATTATCCTTATTATATCACTTATTACAATGATATGAACATTATGTAATTATTTAAGTTAATAACGGTCGTTTTGTCGATCTTTGGTACTTGAGTCAACAATAAGCTTCTTATAATTACAAGTTGTTTATGTGGTGAAATATCCATTATATCCAGAATTATATTCATGATTTAGATGTCATATATATCTTATATATCCAGTATATACATTCATTTATAATATTACGTAACATTTAGAGGTAAGAAATGAAATGCACCGTTCATGGAGACGGTAAGCCGTACGTACGCATGAACGCTACTTTCATTTCAATTTCATATTTAATGGAACTAAATCATAATGATATAAATGTATAATATAATTCCAGTATAATATAGTGTATAATACCATTTACTCCATCCTTTATACATCCCACATATGGCATTAACGATTCAAATCACTTTGAGGGGGCGGTAGTCCGCACTTCCTAAAATGAAATTATCGCGTTTTACCCATAATGGAAATCATAAAGTAAGCCATAAATGAGAAATACAGAAGCATAAGTAAAACATAAACACATTATATATCATATATAAATATAGTGACATCTTAATGGCCACCTTTGAAGGTGTTATATGAGTGTTGAACAATCATCGTTTCGTGAGGCAGAAATTCGCCATCCACAGAAACCGTATGTTCTTTAACCATTAGATGTAGGTGTGTGTAAGTGTAGCTCGAATCCTTCTTATAACAACATCCTAGTATATTGAGGATACTGGTGTTGTTACAAAAGAAATTAATAAAAAGAGTTTAGGGGGTTGGAGAAGAAAAATAAAACAAAACAACATTAGAAAAGACATTACCTCAAAATCGGGTAACTCTTTTTGATTTGAGCCAAAGGCTTCCTTGGGAAGAGTTCTGCACAAAGTGAGGCTTCTATGAGTAAGGGAGGAATGTTGGGAGAGTATTTGGGCAGAGTTTGGCCGAGCCAAATGGCTTGAAAGTGTAAATGAGGTGGGAGAGGTGGGGGCCTTTTATAAGTGGAGAGGAGGGGCACTTTTGGAAAGATTGAAATGTTACATTATTTCACAATGATTTTCGGATTCTAAAGGTCCCACACTTATATAATTAGAGGCTAAGGTGATAAGGTTTCGAAATATCGTCATCCAATAGGCTTTGGACAAGTGTAAGCCTTGGATTTTGCATTATCTTCTCATTTAATTTAAATCGTTAAATAATGAGGTCATCGCTTCATCATAATTATGTCATAAATAATTTAATTTATTTAATGTCTAAAAATTATAAAAAGACTACTATGATGTAGGAAATCGTTTTATATTTCTAATGAATATTTATAATCAAAATTTGGACTTGTGTAACCCCACTTAAAAACTGTTTTAGTAAAACAACTCATGTTTGTGTCAATTTAATTTTAACATTAAATAAATATATATTAATGTCATTTTCCAACTAAAGTGGCTCCATGGGGTCCCCAAGTTGACCCATGGGTTGTCTTGGTCGGCCATGACTCATCCAATAGGAGTAGGACAAGTTTCATGCTCATCTCATATTATAAAAACATTATTTGTACCTTAAACTACACTAATTACCTCTAATCGCGATTAAGAACTTAAAAGTTACTATTCACCAAAAAATTATTTTAATCTCATTGAACCACATTTTACTTCTTAATGACAACCATGTATGTCAGATTTTTGAAAATCAAATCACATAAGTGGTAATATTTCATTTAAACGAAAAATCAGTTATTTAACTACCACTTAGTGGTTTCACTATTCATCAAAAATTGAAGTTTTTCAGAATAAGGCCAAAATTTCACCCTAAGATATAATTGATATTCGGAATTCAAAAATGATGTCTATTTTAAAAAATTCCAAACATATAAGTTGTATTAATTAATTTTATAATTAATTCCCACTGTTACAACAAATAGCGTGTTTTTAAGAAACAATTTATATCAAAAGATTGGCAATTGTTTATGTCCAATTTCAATGTCAAATTAATTCTAATGACCACCATTGGATAAAATGATAAAAATATATTCCAATTATACTTTAAAACCACTAAATAGTATAATTTATCACTATTAATTATTTTTATTAAAAAAGTTGTTTTAAGTATTTTTCACTATTCATAAAAATTTGGAAGTTCTCGGAAAAATACCAAAAATTCAACATATGCTAATTTCGATATTCCGAATCCAAAAATGAAGTCCATTTTGAAATATAAAATTTCTATAATTTTAAAAAAGTGGTTATTACTATTCATAACGGCTACTTTGATTAGTCACGGTGTTTTAGAACTCGAAGTTGCGTATAATGCAAGCCATTGCATTATTGAATGAGAAGCGTATCGTGGAAGCTCGGGGTGTTACATTCTACCCTCCTTCAATAAATTGCGTCCTCGCAATTTGAAATTTTTCTTTGATAATAAAAGGTTGAAAATAGAAAATACATTTGTGGAAAACCCACATCGGAAATAAGGTTAATAAATATATAACATTAAAATAAAGCAGGATAAGTACAAAGGTCACCCGATATAGCCCATTGTAGGATTCTATGAAAATATGGATATGGAAGAAAAACAAACCATCAAGGTCTGATGGAGAGTTATAGAAAACAGGATTAGGAGAAAGTTTAACCATAAGAAAATCACAAACTTGTGATTGGTTAAACGGTCATTGAATCCCCAGTTGGAAAAGTTAACCGACAACATTTTTGTTTTAAGTTACCTTTTATAATGTTGAGGAATTTATATAAGAGATTTACTAAGAACGTAAGGGAATATACATACTTGTTATGTATACTTTCATTCGTTAATAAATTTTTACCACAAACCCAACTTTTACTCCAAATGGTAACGGAACTCAAAAATATTATTATTATCCTAATTTTATAAGGTTCCAAATGTTAACACATACCATTTAGATTAGTAAAATTATATTGTAATAACCAGGGACTTCCTGTAGGCTAGTGGTAGGAAATAAAGGCTTGTCGCACTATGGTTTTGGGTTCGATTCCTGTAGCTTTGTCCGACGCGACGGGTTATTCCCCACCCTGCAGGTTGTCCTTTTCCTAAAAATATAGTACTATACTATTCCAAAAATAATCTTCATAAATGTTTTAACCTTAAACAATACTATCCATAGTTCAACTTAATCCACTCCAACCTTTATAGTTATCCAAAATACCTTCATCCAGACTTTCTCTAAAAGGTCTCTAAATTCCAAAATCAATTGTAACATCAGATTCCCCAAACAAAGAAAAGTTTCTCTTATTGTCACATACTAAAAATATGATTACCTTAATCATATTAAAACCTTACTGAAATCAAGAAGTACTGCAGTACAATCCTTATATATATATCACATTATTCTAATAACCAGAATATAATCCATGAGTCCAAAAGCACCAATACATTAGTTATTCTGCTTCAACTGTAGTAACAGCATAAGATTGTCCTTGATCCCTTGGCCTTTTCTGAGGTAAGTTTCCCTGACGCTTAGGACATTCATTTTCATAATGACCCATTTCTCTACAATTGTAGCATTCAACTTTGATAGCCTCTTTCTTTCCCTTGCAATCACGAGCCTGGTGACCCTTTTCTCCACATTTATAACAAACTCCCATTCCTTTTAGGCAAGTACCAGGGTGATTCTTCCCACAATTATCACATAATGGAAAATCCTTCGTTCCCTTTTTCCCTTTATCTGTCTCTTGTTCCACCGTTCTCTTCTTCTCTTGCTTTACTTTGTTGTCATAAGACTTAGAGAATTCCTTTTCTGTCTTGATAGCACACGAGACAATATCTTCGTATGATGAGAAGGATTGTGATACCAAAGCTCGACGGAGAAATGGTTTTAACCCATCAAAGAAACGATCAATCTTTTCCTTGGGTTACGTATATAATCGGCAGCATGCCTCGCTAACCTTGTAAAGTTAGCCTCATACTTTGCGACATTATCATCCTCCTTCTGCCTCAAACTCAGAAATTTCCTTTCCATATCTGCTCGATGGTCACGAGGAAAATATTTTTCTAAGAAAAGATCTTTGAACTCCCTCCATTCCATATTCGATACGTCATCATCTTCCTTTGTATTTTGAATCAGTGACCACCACTGATCGGCATCTCCAGTGAGGCGGTAAACTGCCATGACAACCTTCTCCCTTTCACTACTCCCCAAGGCATGGAATATTTTCTCTAAGGAATTTATCCATTGCTCAGCTACTATAGGATTTGTACTCCCATTGAAGGTTGGCGGTTGTTGCCTCATGAAACGGTCTAGCATTGATCCTCCACGTTGCGGATCAGGGTGCTCCATACGAGTAAGGTTGTTATTCATAACCTGCGTGAGTTGTCCCAGTACGGTGAGAAGCTGATCAGCACCAGTTGTATCACTAGCTCCACCATAATTATCCTGAGCAGGAAGGCAATCCCTACACGGAGTGCGTGCATTGATACGGTTTCCATTCCTTCCACTAGGGGCCATTTCTAAATAATGGCATAAACTAGATTAGTTCATGAATCAAAATACATAATTCCATACTTGTAAAACACTTAACATAAATTGAACTAATTATGGATATAATCCATAATTATAAAAAAAATTTCTTTGAGGAAGTATATACTCGTAACCCTTCATAGTGGTTTGTAAAGAAAATGGGAATTATCCAAAGCATATCCCCCGGGAGTGTCGTAACCAAGAGTGCAGCAAGGCCCGTTGTCGTGCACCAGTTCCCGTTCGAGTCTAGCTCAAAGCGGTGTTTTCGGGTTTTACCCCTAGGTACATCTGTGCCAGAGCCGCCTCTACCTGCTCGTATCCAGACAGGGATGTATTGCTCGTAAAACTCACAACATCTCTACAATACCAAAATTTTAGGACGTTCTTCTATACTAATCCTCAAAGTCTATCTTCGGGATATGTGCTCTAATCAGAGTTTATCTAAATCTAGCTTCCAAGGTTAGTACTAAACTGCCTCTGATACCAACTGTAACGCCCCGACCCCAGCTACCCAGAGTCGGTGCATTACTTCGTAACATTGGCATGATCACAAACGATCAAGTCTCCAAAGACCGATTAGTTTAGTAGCCTTGGAAACACTAGATACATTCGTAAATGTTACATTACATCATAAAGTGAAAAACTACAATAACAAAGTCTCCATAGTCCACACTCATATCCTCTTCTGACTATCCCTGCAGGTCATTCATAAAATACTTCTTCACATCCTGGAAAATATTAAAACATTGAAAGGGGTGAGCTCAGTTGCTCAGTAAGGATAACAATATTGCGGAAGCTTTCATAAATAAACATAAACATTTATGGAAATGTATAACTATAACAAAAGCCTTTTAAACTTGAACATCAACATAATATGGCAAAAGTTAAATGAGATAATGCCATTTACTTCTTCACATGGATATTCTACTGGTCGAATAATCACATGAAATATCAACAACCACTTTCATAATGATGGAATGCATAATGCCAGACTATCATAACCACGTAGCCAAGGCCTCGTGCCAAGACCACAAATAAAATTTTGTCAAGGCCTCGTGCCAAGACACTAGTTTGTCTCATGAGACCTGCCGATGCATCGAGGAGCTATAGCGGGCTCCACCCGTCACTTATTAAGTCCAATGCATTCCTCATATGAATAGGTTTAAACATATCATAAACCATAACATAATCGTATCAAATAAAACATGCATAAAGGAAACATAACAGTTCCACATTTCAATCACAAGATATAAATACAATACATTGATATAATAAAAATGCTTTCAAAACCATTTTCAATACCAAAATAAAAGAAAGTTAAAACATTGTATTTATTTTTCTTTTAAAAAAAGGTATGGCTTGTAAAGGAAGCCGAAACTCAAATAATGGTCACGGCGGCGGAGAAGTCATTGTCGCCGCATATGTACGGAAAGAACAACATTCCCTTTTTGTCGTTTAGTAAAACACTTCATATAAAAAAGATTCATTTTGAATAAACGTAAAAGTCAAAGGGGTTTATACACCATATAAAAGAAATTTGTGTATAAAACAAAATATGCCTCAATGAAAAGAGATTGAGACGAAGTCCTTAAAAAGACCATTTTTAAAATAAAATAGATATATTATGTGTATTCACTATAGGTACACATAAAGAAAGTAAAAATACAAAATAGGACATAATAACATCATGACATAATTTGAAAGTAGGAGATTAACCCAAAGAATGGAAATTGGGTTAAGAAGTTCCCTTACCTCGTGTCTGACTTGACTCAACCGTTCTTTAACCTCCTGAATAATAAACTAGAGTTAATATATACCTTATTAAGAACCATTTTCAATTTCATTATCCTTATTATATCACATATTACAATGATATGAACATTATGTAATTATTTAAGTTAATAACGGTCGTTTTGTCGATCTTTGGTACTTGAGTCAACAATAAGATTCTTATAATTACAAGTTGTTTATGTGGTGAAATATCCATTATATCCAGAATTATATTCATGATTTAGATGTCATATATATCTTATATATCCAGTATATACATTCATTTATAATATTACGTAACATTTTGAGGTAAGAAATGAAATGCACCGTTCGTGGAGACGGTAAGCCGTACGTACGCATGAACGCTACTTTCATTTCAATTTCATATTTAATGGAACTAAATCATAATGATATAAATGTATAATATAATTCCAGTATAATATAGTGTATAATACCATTTACTCCATCCTTTATACATCCCACATATGGCATTAACGATTCAAATCACTTTGAGGGGGCGGTAGTCCGCACTTCCTAAAATGAAATTATCGCGTTTTACCCATAATGGAAATCATAAAATAAGCCATAAATGAGAAATACAGAATCATAAGTAAAACATAAACACATTATATATCATATATAAATATAGTGACATCTTAATGGCCACCTTTGAAGGTGTTATATGAGTGTTGAACAATCATCGTTTCGTGAGGCAGAAATTCACCATCCACAGAAACCGTATGTTCTTTAACCATTAGATGTAGGTGTGTGTAAGTGTAGCTCGAATACTTCTTATAACAACATCCTAGTATATTGAGGATACTGGTGTTGTTACAAAAGAAATGAATAAAAAGAGTTTAGGGGGTTGGAGAAGAAAAATAAAACAAAACAACATTAGAAAAGACATTACCTCAAAATCGGGTAACTCTTTTTGATTTGAGACAAAGGCTTCCTTGGGAAGAGTTCTGCCCAATGTGAGGCTTCTATGAGTAAGGGAGGAATGTTGGGAGAGTATTTGGGCAGAGTTTGGCCGAGCCAAATGGCCTGAAAGTGTAAATGAGGTGGGAGAGGTGGGGGCCTTTTATAAGTGGAGAGGAGGGGCACTTTTGGAAAGATTGAAATGTTACCTTATTTCACAATGCTTTTCGGATTATAAAGGTCCCAAACTTATATAATTAGAGTCTAAGGTGATATGGTTTCGAAATATCTTCATCCAATAGGCTTTGGACAAGTGTAAGCCTTGGATTTTGCATTATCTTCTCATTTTATTTAAATCGTTAAATAATGAGGTCATCGCTGCATCATAATTATGTCATAAATAATTTAATTTATTTAATGTCTAAAAATTATAAAAAAACTACTATGATGTAGGAAATTTTTTTAGCTTACTAATTAATATTTATAATCAAAATTTGGACTTGTGTAACCCCACTTAAAAACTGTTTTAGTAAAACAACTCATGTTTGTGTCAATTTAATTTTAACATTAAATAAATATATATTAATGTCATTTTCCAACTAAAGTGGCTCCATGGGGTCCCCAAGTTGACCCATGGGTTTTCTTGGTCGTCCATGACTCATCCAATAGGAGTAGGACAAGTGTCATGCTCATCTCATATTATAAAAACATTATTTGTACCTTAAACTACACTAATTACCTCTAATCGCGATTAAGAACTTAAAAGTTAATATTCACCAAAAAATTATTTTAATCTCATTGAACCACATTTTACTTCTTAATGACAACCATGTATGTCGGATTTTTGAAAATCAAATCACAGAAGTGGTAATATTTCATTTAAACGAAAAATCAGTTATTTAACTACCACTTTGTGGTTTCACTATTCATCAAAAATTGAAGTTTTTCAGAATAAGGCCAAAATTTCACCCTAAGATATAATTGATATTCCGAATTCAAAAATGATGTCTATTTTAAAAAATTACAAACATATAAGTTGTATTAATTAATTTTATAATTAATTCCCGCTGTTACAACAAATAGCGTGTTTTTAAGAAACAATTTATATCAAAAGATTGGCAATTGTTTTTGTCCAATTTCAATGTCAAATTAATTCTAATGACCACCATTGGATAAAATGATAAAAATATATTCCAATTATACTTTAAAACCACTAAATAGTATAATTTATCACTATTAATTATTTTTATTAAAAAAGTTGTTTTAAGTATTTTTCACTATTCATAAAAATTTGGAAGTTCTCGGAAAAATACCAAAAATTCAACATAGGCTAATTTCGATATTCCGAATCCAAAAATGATGTCCATTTTGAAATATAAAATTTCTATAATTTTAAAAAAGTGGTTATTACTATTCATAACGGCTACTTTGATTAGTCACGGTGTTTTAGAACTCGAAGTTGCGTATAATGCAAGCCATTGCATTATTGAATGAGAAGCGTATCGTGGAAGCTCGGGGTGTTACAATAAACGCATGTGGGGGGGGAGTCCAAATAGTCCGAACAAAGTCAAAATGACCAAAAATCAGAAGACAGCAACGAGTGAGTGAATTTTGAAGCGTTCAAGCTTATGGCACGTCAATCAGACATGTTCTGTGCCCACGGTGACCGAGAATGCAGTTCGGGTGTCATAAATGGCCAAAACCAGTGTTTAATGGTCAAATTAATAGCGGACAACATCAGATTGACATGAAATCATAGGGAAACAATCTAATAACTATTCGTGACATGTACTCATAGAGGGAACTTCAATCGGATGTGGGGTTTTCATGGTACAGATCAATATGCGTTTTTTAGTGTTGGGCACGCTTCACAAACGCGCATCGGGGGTCCAAATGGGCCGAACAAAGTCATAATGTCCTGAAACCAGGTGAAATTAATGGGTTAGAGAATTGTAATTTGATCAAGCAGAAGACACATCAATCAGACTTGCCGTGCACCCACGGTGACCGAGAACGCAGTTCTGGTGTCATAAACGGCCAAAACGGGCGTTTAACAGTCAAATTCATAGAGGGAGACTTCGTATTGACCTGAAATCATAGGGAAACAATCTAATTAGTATTCGTGACATGTACAAATAGACATAATGAAAATTGTACGCGCGTTTTGTATGGTTAGGCTCAATATGCATTTTTTAAGTGTTGGGCGTGTTTCATAAACACACGTGGGGGTCCAAACAGGCCGAACGAAGTCAGAATGTGATAAAATCATACGAAATCAACAGGTGAGTGAATTGGGATGTGTTTGAGTAGACGGAACGTCAATCAGATGTGTCGTGCGCCTGTCGTGACCGAGAACCCAGTTCTGGTGTCATAAACGGCCAAAATGGGCATTTAATGGTAAAATTCATAGTGGATGACATCGGATAGACCTGAAATCAATGGGAAACAATATAATTATTATTCGTGACGTGTACGCACAGAATTCACATCAATCAGACATGTGGTTTGCGCGGTAAAACTCAATATGCATTTTTTAAGTGTTGAGCACGCTTCATAAACACACGTGGGGGGTCCAAACGGGCCGAACAAAGTCAGAATGGCCTAAAATCAGATTACATCAATGGGTGAGTGAGTTTTGACGTGATTGAGTAGAAAAAAAGTCAATCGGGCGTGTCGTTTGCCCGTGGTGACCGAGAATGTAGTTCTGGTGTCATCATCGGACAAAATGGGCGTTTAACAGTTAAATTCATAGAGGATGACATCAGATTGACCTGAAATCACAGGGCAACAATCTAATTATTATTCTTGATGTGTAATCATAGACAACACTTCAATCGGATGATCGGTTTGCGCAGTACGGATCAATATGCATTTTTAAGTGTTGGGCGCGCTACATAAAAGCGCGTGGGGGGGTCTAAATGGGCCGAACGAAGTTGGAATGGATTGAAATCAGATGACAGAAATGGGTGAGTAAATTTTGATATGTTCGAATAGAAGACACGTCAATCGGACGTATCGTGTGCCTGCGGTGACAGAGAACGCAGGTCCAGTGTCATAAACGACGAAAACGGGCGTTTAATAGTCAAATTCATAGCGGACGACATTAGATTGACATGAAATCACAGGGAAATAATCTAATTATTATTCATGACATGTATGCGTAACGACATGTCAATCAGACGTGCGGTTTGTGTGGTACGACTCAATATGCATTTTTGAAGTGTTGGGTGCGCTTCAAAAATGCACGTGGGGTGGACCAACCAGGCCGAATGAAGTCAGAATCTCCTGAAATCAGACGAAATCAACATGTGAGTGAATTGTGATGTGGTCGAGCAGAAGTCACGTCAATCGGATGTGCCATGTGCCCACAGTTTCCAAAAACATAGTTCTGGTGTCATAAACAACCAAAACAGGCGTTTAATGGTCAAATTCATAGCGGAAGACATCAGATTGACCTAAAATCACAGGGCAACAATCTAATTATTATTGGTGACGTGTACGCATAGACGACACATCAATCAAATTTGTGGAGTGCACGGTACGGATCAATATGCATTTTTTAAGTGTTGAGTGTGCATCATAAATGTGTGTGGGTAGTCTAAATGGGTAGAATGAAGTTAGAATGGCATGAAATCAGACGAAATAAATGGGTGAGTGAATTTTGAAGTTTTCGAGCAGACGACATGTCAATCGGACGTTCCGTGTGCCCATGGTGACTGAGATGCATTTAACGGTCAAAACGGACGTTTAACAGTCATATTCATAGCCGGAGACATCATTTTGACCTAAACTCACAGGGAAACAATCTACGTATTATTCTAGACATGTACGTGTAGACGTCAAATCAATCGGACGTGTGGTTTTCACGGTATGGCTCAATATGCGTTTTTTAAGTGTTGGGCATGCTTCATAAACACGCGTGGGGGGTCCAAACGCGTCGAACGAATTCGTAATGACCTGAAATCAGACGAAAGCAACAGGCGAGTGAATTGTGAAGTGGTCGAGAAGACGGCTTGTAATGGCCTGGGTTTTTGGGGTCCATTACTTTGTGAAAATCTCATGTTAGGTTTTTTGGTCTGGGAATCTCGGTGAAGTTGAACGGTAGGCCTACTGGTAGCCTTATCCTACCGGTAGCAGGACTACTGGTAGCTCGGTCTACGGGTAGCTCGGTCTACCGGTTGCTCTCGGCTACCGGTAGCTATCACCCACTGGCAGCTCTAAGCTACTGGTGTCTCTAGCCTACCCATGCAGATTCTTTCCAGTAGCGCTCTTTCTTGCGTAAATAGGATTTTAAACCTGTTAAACTCGTTTTAAAGCCCGGTAACACCCATAAATGTTCTAATTAAATATTTGCTGAATTAATCTGGAGTGTGCGTCGTTTTAAACCGCCCGACCCTTTAATAACGTGTGGGGCCGCGTGGTCAACCCACGACCCCCCTCTCTTTACGTGGTTCCACGTTATTATCTCAACCGTCCGCGACCCATATAACTAAAGGGTCCCCCGTGGGTTTCTCCTTTTCCCGATCACCCTCTGCGAGGAGTACCCTTTGTTCAGATGAGCCGATTTTCGTTCAGGCGAGCCGCATCACTATCCGTGAAGGTCTGCGCCCAGCCTTAGCATCGATCATTGATCAACAGGTAGTTAATTTCTCCATCACCGCTTCTTTTGTGTATCATGTTGGGCGGGCGGGCTTTTGATTCTATAGAATTGGATAAACCAGACCTAAATAAATATAATTTACGGAATCTATAAAGAAAGAAGAGGGGTATGTGATCGGTGATGCTATTTTATGTTATGATCATCTTTCTGAATTGTGCAGGCTTACACATACTAAAAATCATGGTCGTTGGTGGTCTTTCTCTATGCACTAATGAACCCCTGGTGATGTTTTATATAGATTGTTTGTGGTTGTGAACTCCTGTTGTTAAAAGGAAATTGGTTAATCACTTACACTCGGCTTAATAAATTGAAATCACCAGGATCAACCCTCTTGTGATAAACCCTCGTTAAAGCACATGGAAATTGAAATCATGGAGTGTGTTAAATCTTATAAATCTGAAAAAATCGGCATGTCCATGATTTGTGTTGGTGGTAGTGGTTTGGTTGTTTTCTTTTATGGGCCCATTGTAGGAGATGTGGGATGGGATGGGATCCCTTGTTTTTATACTCTCAGTGGCTGTGAAATTGGGGATGGGATCCCCTGTTGTTATGGATTCAGTGGTTGTGAGTCTTAAGACCAGGTGGTTACCTTATATACATCACGAATTGGGCTGGGATCCTCTGTTGATGAGAAACCATTTTAGGGGACACGGGGTTCTGTCTCGGGGGGGGGGGTTCTTTGGTTCCAGAACTTCGAGGGATCTGACTTATCCCATTGTTGTTGTGACATTACAAGAGAACCAGGTGTGAATGTTTAAATTGACATTTGGTGGGACTCTTTTCCTTGGTTTGTGCTTATGGTGTTAGTTTTCCAAGTAGGTGCAGAACATAATTAAACATAATTACTGAACAAGAAAATGACTGGGACAAATGGGTTTTGTGGGAAAGAGTTGTGACTCGGACTTGAGTGTTGTCTGTGTTCTTTAGGCTAGCCAAAGAAAAACCTATACTTGGGAGAGTTCTTATTATCTATATATATACTTTTATTTTTTTGTTTCTTATTCACTCCCCATCCAAGTTGAGAACTTAGTGCTGAACACCCCCATTTCACAGGGGAGGGTGTTTTTTTCAACACTATTATTAGTGGCTGGTTATTAGATCCTATTCTTCTCCCTTTCAAAGATAGCCCAAGTATCTTCGGGCAGGCTGTGATGGCCTGAGGTCCATTATTAGCCCAAGAATCTTCAGGAAGGGTAGTGTGGTGGTTGGCCCAGGTGTGTGTGGGCATGTGGTTTCCCAAGAGTCTTCAGGATGAGGCCCAGGTGTCTTCGGGCATGGTAGTGGATCTTCTTGCCCAGGTGTCATTGGGAGTGGCAGTGGTTGTTCTGGCCAAAGTGTTTTCAGGCGTGGTTGCATGTGACAGTTGTGGCCCAGGTGTTTGCGGGCGGGATTTGGCAGTGGGACTGCATGCTGTTGTGGCCCAGGTGTGTGCAGGTGGGTGTGGCAGTGGGACTTCGGTGAGAATGGTGGGATTGGTCTGATGCGTAGGATGTATTCAATAACCAGTGGGAAAGTGGCGCGGGGTACCCAAACATCGATGTGATCTTATTATATATATTACTTTACTTTCGTTATTTGGTGAGTGTAGCCAGTGAGTGGGATGGGTGAACTCTTTGATAGTGTTGGTTGTCTACTTCTCACGGAACATTAGTACGTTCCCCCACTTGTGCACGAGAGTCTTTGGTTTTCCCTACTGAGTGTACATGTTTGCTAACCATACGTATATAAAACTTCTTTCTGGTTTCTAGGAGGACATCGGGGATCGCGCACGACCATACTAGCTCGGACCTTTGGGGTATTTGAAGTTGTTGTTTTTCTTTCTTTGGTACATTACCTTTGTAGTCACTTGTACATTCTGGTTTTTACTTTTGGAACATGCATATGAGAATGGTTTACTTTTGTCTTAACTTTTCTCTTAGTTTTGGTGTTTTTGGGTTTTCATCATCTTATCTCTCGATCCTATAAAACAAAAAGGGTAATGCATTCCATTTAGTGTCTGTTTTTATACCCTTGGTTCTAGTCACCACTCCGGGACCTATTGAGGGCAGGTTTCAGGGGTCATTATCTCTCCTTCAACTTAATGAAGGAAGGGCCTGACAATCTTCTGACCCTTCCCTCCTTTTGGTGAAGGCGGGTCGTGACCGAATGGTATCAGAGGTTTGGTTGAGATATAGTCTGGAGTTTAGAGTTAGGCATAGTGAGGATTGCATGGGATGGTAGGGAAATAGTGTTGGGTAACCTTGGTGCGTGAATTAGGCCAGGGAAGCCCGGCTAGGACACGAGATTTTAGGGCCCACCGTGATCCAATGCAAGGACTCTGGACCTACCGAACGACCAAGTGGGGCCATTCTGATTGCAGGATCGAGACCCTAGGAAGAGTACATGAATCATGATGACATGTGTTCTCGTGTTTCTGGGCTATCTTGGGAACTAAGAATGAATAAAAATTTTAAGAAGTTTTAAGAACAATATTATGCACTACATGGTCTTAGGCATTCCTTGTTGCCTTACAGCTATGGAACCTAGAAGGCGACCACGTTTGGTGCGGGTGACTGAGGCCCCAGAGACTACCTCGGCCGATCAACAGAGAGCTGATTGGGAGGTGGAGGATAACCAGTGGCAGAAGAGACTTCGGGCCTTCTAGCGACAGACCCTCGAGAAGTATTAGGGCAACACCTCTGATATGAAGACGGAGGGCTGGGTAGATGAGCTGGTGATAACCTTCGGCTTGATCCGGGCTCCAATTGAGTACTGGGTTCTTCTAGTGATCATCTAGATGCGGGGAGTGGCACTTCAGTGGTGGATGCTTTACCTAGGGGAGAGGAGAGAGGCTGAGGTGGGATGGGCTGGTTTCGAGAGGGAGTTTCGGGCAGAATTCCTCTCTTCGATGATGAAGGTAGGAATGAGACAGGAGCTACACTCCCTCCAGCAGTGGAGTATATTAGTGAGGGAGCTGGGAACCAAGTTCAAGTACCTCCTACATTTTTCTTCGGACCTCTATCCCGATGAGGAGTCTCGGGAATGATGTTTGGAGGAGGCGCTCCGACCCTCCCTTAATTATGATGTTACCCCCTTTACACTTCCGACGTACATGGAGGTCCAGAAGAAGGCCAAAGTGGTGGATAGGATGCACGCTCTAGGAGGTGTGTCACGAGAGGGGATCCGGCTGGGACCATATAAGGTGAAGGCCGTCAGTACCATGCCTCCAGCATCAGGAACCTCTAGGTTCTGACCAATAGGGAGCAGGCCGCAATAGTTTCAGCTTTGATCCCCTGGTCCTCGCCCTTTTCCTTTGGGCCCAGGACCACGGTGCTTCGTCTGTGGGAGTCATGGACATCTCCGGAGTCAGTGCCTAGACCGGGTACAGTATGGTGGTGGCGGACATCCCTAGCACCCACCCTAGCAGTTGCTTCCAGCTAGGCCTTTCCAGCTGCAGCAACATGGACAACGATCTCCCGCTCCTATGAGTACAGACATAGGAAGAGGAGGGCGACCTCAGGGTGCTCCTCAAGGACCTTGATCGGGGCATGGTCTGGGAGGTGGCCGATAGCCGAGGGGCAGAGGAGTTAAGCATGGACAGCTACACGCCATGGAGATGGCAGTTCCAGTAGGGCCAGAGGTTGTTCGAGGTACAATCAGTTTGTTCAGTACCCTTTCTTTTTCCCTGTTCGATACCGGAGCTTCGCAATCCTTTGTTGCACCCAGTCTAGCTCGTGCTTTGGGTCTAAATGCCGAGAGACTTCCAGTGGCACTGGTGCTAAGCACACCATTCGGAGGTTAGACCAACTTGTTGCTTGTTTTTCAGGGATGCAGACTGATGATAGGGCCACATCAGTCGGTTAGGGATCTTCTTCTGCTACAGATACAGCTATACGATGTAATCCTAGGCATCGACTGGCTATTCTTTGTGTGTGCCTTCATCGACTATTTTGAGGAAGGGTTTTGTTCTTGGACTTGGGCGTCCGGCGTGTTACCTTCACTGGCGAGCATAGCAGTCAGAAGGGAAGAAGGCGAGAGAAACCCCTCCTCTCCTTGTTAGCTGAGTTGTCTGAAGAGTAAGTAGATGCTGAAATGGTGGAGGTGCGAGAAATCATCCGTGAGTTTATGGACGTCTTCCCTGAGGAGGTGACAACTCTACCCCCTCAATGTGATATCATGTTCGGGATAGACCTGTAGCCCGACGCTCGTCCGATCTCGATGGCTCCTTATAGAATGGAACCTTCAGAGCTACGAGAGTTGTAGATCCAGATTGACGATCTGATGAAGAGGGGTTATGTTCGGCCGAGTGCGTCACCGTGGGGTGATCTAGTGCTGTTCGCAAAGAAGGAAGATGGTGGTCTCAGGTTGTGGATAGAATACAGGAGGCTGAATCTGGTGACGATCAAGAATCGCTACCCTCTTCCGAGGATAGATGATCTTTTCGACCAGCTGAAAGGGGCAGGATGGTTCTCGAAGATCAACCTGCGGTCTGGGTACCACCAGCTGAGAGTGAAGGAGGGATACATCCCGAAGATGACGTTCAGGTGCAGATATGGACACATAGAGTTCGTAGTCATGCCTTTCGGTGTTATGAACAGCTCGGATGTGTTCATCTGGCTTATGAACTCCGTCTTCTGGGAGTACCTAGACCGGTTCGTAGTTGTGTTCATCAATGACATCTTGGTCTATTCAAGATCAGAGGTGGTGCAGAGCACGACAGAGATGGTTCAACTCATACGGGAAAGGATGAAGGTGGCCCAGGACCGACAGAAGTCATATGCTGATACCAGGAGGAGGCCCTTGAAGTTTGAGGTTGGAGACCACATGTTCTTGAAGGTCTCCCCTCAGCATGGAAAACGGAGGTTCGGTAAGGGGATTAAACTTTCTCCCAAGTTCATCGGGCCCTTTGAAGTGTTGCGGCGGGTCAGTGAAGTGGCTTATCAGCTAGCGTTACCACCGCCACTACTGAGGATACATGATGTATTCCATGTTTCCCAGCTCCATCTGTATGTGCATGACGATTCACAATTCCTTGATTGGGGTGATCTGGACATTGAGGACGACGTGACTTTTGTGGAGAGACCAGTGATGATCAAGGATCGCAGAGAGAAGTTTCTTCGTGGGCGGACCATTCCCTTGGTTCGTTTGTTATGGAGACATGGTGGGCTTGAGGAGAGTACGTGGGAGAGGGAAGCATAGATGCGTGCCTAGTACCCATAGTTGTTTTAAGTTTTGTAATGTTTTGTTTGGAATACCGGTTGTGGTAGAACGTTTTGGTCTTGTTGGATATGAAATGTACTAGTTTTATTTGCTCTGAATGTGTGCAAAAAGCCCTGGCTATGGGGGAGGAGAGAACTCGACCCCTAATCATGACGCATTAAGGTGGATGCGATGAAACCCATGCGAGCAAGTCAGTGCCACCAAAAGCGGATAATATATTGACATGGGGAAGGAGACTCCACAACCCCCCACATGCATGGGCACTTTGACATGTTATGTCGCTTGGTTCTTGATAGGAATGTGTTCTTAGTTAACAATGAGGTTCAATACTAAGAGGTATCTTTCGAGGTGGTTGTTCGGACCCTCTCTCTCCTTCTGGGTTGTTTTGATTCTCGAGGACGAGAATCGATTCAGAGGTATCTGATGTAATGGTCTGGGTTTTTGGGGTCCATTACTTTTTAAAAATATCAAGTTGGGTTTTCTGGTATGGGAATCTCAGTGAGGTTGAACGGTAGGCCTACCAGTAGCCTTAGCCTACCGGTAACAGGCCTACCGGTAGCGCTGTCTACTGATAGCCGCATCCTACCATTAGCTCTGTCTACCGGTAGCTCTCAGCTACTGGTGGCTCTTGCCTACCCCCACAGGTTCTTTCCAATAGCGCTCTTTCTTGCACAAATAGTGTTTTGAACCTGTTAAACTCGTTTTAAAGCCCGGTAATGACCATATTTGTTCTAATTAAATATTTAATGAATTAATCTGCTGTGTTCGTCGGTTTAAACTGCCGGACCATTTAATAACATGTGGGGCCGCGTGGTAAACCCATGACCCCCCACTCCTTACACGGTTCCACGTTATTATCTCAACCGTTTGTGGACCTTATAACTAAAGGGTTCCCCGTGGGTTTCTTCTTTTCCCGGTCACCCTCTGTGAGGAGTACCCTTCGTTCAGACGGGCCGATTTTTGTTCAGGCGAGCCGCATCACTATCTGTGAAGTTTTTTACCCGGCCATAGCATCGATCGTTAATCAACAGGTACGGAATTTCTCCATCACCTTTTATTTTGTGTGTCATGTGGGGTGGTCGTGCTATTGATTCTATATAATTGGAAAAAATAGACCTAAATAATTATAATGAACGGATTCTATAAAGAAAGAAGGGGGGGTTGTGATCATTTATGATGTTTTATGTTATGATCATCTTTCTGAATTGTGCGGGCTTACGCTAACTGAAAATCATGGCCATTGGTGGTCTTTCTCTGTTCACTAATGAACCCCTGATGATGTTTTAAATGGCTTGTTTGTGGTTCTGAACTCCTGCTGTTAATAGGAAATTGGTTAATCGCGTACACCCAGCTAAATAAATTGGGAGCAGTAGGTTCTACCCTTCTGTGATAACCCCTCATTAAAGCAAATGGAAATTGAAGTCATGGAGTGTGTTAAATCTTATAAATCTGAAAATACAGGCATGGCCCTGCTTTGTGTTGGTGGTAGTGGTTTGGTTGTTTTACTTTACGGGCCGGTTTCTGGAGATGTAGGAGGGGATTGGATACCTTGTTTTTATACTCACGGTGGTTGTGAAATTGGGGATGGGATCCCCTGTTGTTATGGATTCAGTGGTTGTGAGTCTTAAGATCGGTTGGTTACCTTGTTTACATCATGAATTGGGGTGGGATTCTCTGTTGATGAGAAACCATTTTGGGGGACCCGAGGTAGTGTCTCGGGGTGGGGGGTTCTTTGGTTCTAGTACTTCGAGGGATCTCACTTAACCCTTTGTTGTTGTGACTTTAGAAGATAACCAGGTGTGAATGTTTAAATTGATGTTTGGCGGGATTCTTTTCTTGGGTTTGTTCTTATGGTGTTTATTGACCAAGTTGGTGTAGAACATAATTAAACATCATTACTAAAGATGAAAACAAATGGGAAAAATGGGTTTTTTTGGCGAGAGTTGTGACTCGGACTTGATTGCTTTCTGTGTTCATTAGGCTGGCTAAAGAAAAACCTAAACTTGGGAGAGTGCTTGTTACCTATATATATACATGCAGTTTTGTGTCTCTTATTCACGCCCCATCCAAGTTGAGCACATAGTTGCGAACACCCCCATTTCATGGGGAGGGTTCCTTTCCCAACACTATTATTTGTGACTGGTTATTATCTCCTTTTATTCTCCCTTTCCCAAATAGCCCAAGTATCTTCAGGCAGGATGTGATGGCCTAAGGTCCATTATTAGCCTAAGAATCTTCGGGCATGGTAGTTTAGTGGTTGTCGCAGGTGTGTGCGGGTAGGTGGTTTCCCATGTGTCTTCGAGATGAGACCCAGGTGTCTTCAGGCTTGGCAGTGGATCTTCTATCCCAAGTGTCTTTGGGTGTGGCGGTGGTTGTTCTGGCCTAGGTGTTTGCAAGTGTGGTTATATGTGACAGTTGTGGCCCAGGTGTTTGCAGGTGAGATTTGGCATTGGGACTGTGTGCGGTTGTGGCCCAGGTGTGTGCGGGTGGGTGTGGCAGTGGGACCGCCATGAGAATGGCGGGATTGGTCTGATGCGTAGGATGTCTTCAATAACTAGTGGGAAAGTGGCTTGGGGTACCCAAACATCAATGTTCTTTTATTATATATATTACTTGACTTGCGTTATTTGGTGAGTGTAGCCGGTGAGTGGGATGGGTGAACTCTTTGATAGTGTTTGTTGTCTGCTTCTCACGGAACATTAGTACGTTCCCCCACTTGTCCACGAGAGTCTTTTGTTTTCCCTACTGAGTGTACTTTTATACTCACCCTATGTATATAAAACTGCTTTCAGGTTTCCATGAGGACTTCAGAGATCGCGCAGGACCATACTAGCTCGGACCACTGGGGCATTTGCAATTTTTTTTCATTATTTGGTACATTACCATTATAGTCACTTGTACCTTGTGGTTTTTACATTTAAAACATGCATATGAGAATGGTTTACTTTTGGCATTACTTTTCTCTTAGTTTTGGTTTTGTTGGGTTTTCATCATCTTATCTCCCGATCCAATAAAATAAAAAGGGTAATTCCCTCCATTTAGTGTGTGTTTTTATACCCTTGGTGCTAGTCACCACTCCGAGACCTATTGAGGGTGGGTTTTGGGGGTCATTATCTCTCCTTCAACTTAAAGAAGGAAGGGTCTAGATGTCTGCTGACCCTTCCCTCCTTTTGGTGAAGGTGGGTCATGACACGACACATCAATCAGACGTGTCGTGTGCCCTCGGTGAACAAGACCACAGTTCTGGTGTCATAAACGGCCAAAACGGGCGTTGAACAGTAAAATTCACAGAGGACAACATCAAATTGACCTGAAATCAGAGGGAAACAATATAATTATTATTCTTGACGTGTACGCACAGACGGCCCGTCAATCAGACGTGTGTTTTGCGTGGTACGGATCAATATGCATTTTTTATGTGTTGGATGCACTTCATAAATGCCCGTGGGGGGTTACAAATGGGCCAAAACAAGTTGAAATGTCCTTAAATGAAACAACATAAACATGTGAGTGAATTGTGAAGTGGTCGAGGAGACGTCATGTCAATCGGACGTGCCGTGTGCCCGCGATGACCGAGAATGCAGTTATGGTGTCATAAATAGCCAAATTGGACGTTTAATGGTCAATGTTTTAGCATACTACATCATATTGACCTGAAATTACAGGTAAACAATCTATATATTATTCGAGATGTGTACGTGTAGACGAAATGTCAATCGGATGTTCGGTTCATGCGGTACGGCTCAATATACGTTTTTAAGTGTTTGGCGCGCTTCAAAAACGCACGTGGGGGGGGGGGGGTCCAAGTGGGCCGAACAATGTTTGAATGGCCTAAAATCAGATGAAATCAATAGGTGAGTGAATTTTGATGTGGTTGAGCAGAGGACACATCAATTGGACGTGTCGTGTGCCCGTGGTGACCGAGAACGCAGTTCTGGTGTCATAAATGGCCAAAATGGGTGTTTAATGGTCAAATTCATAGAGGACGACATCGGGTTGACCTAAAATCATAGTGAAACAATATAATTATTGTTCTTGACGTGTACGCATTGACAGCACGTCATTCGGACATGCGGTTTGCGCGGTAGAACTCAATATGTGTTTTTAAGTGTTGGGCGTGCTTCATAAAGGCGTGTGGGGAGTCTAAACAGGCCAAAAAAAGTCGGAATGGCCTGAAATCAGACGACAAAAATGGGTGAGTGAATATTGAATTTTTCGAGTATATGAAACGTCAATCAGAAGTTCCGTGTTCCCACGGTGACCGAGAAAGCAGTTCTGGTGTCATAAACGGCCAAAATGAGCATTTAACAATTAAATTCATAGAGGACATCATTGGATTGACCTAAAATCAAAGCGAAATAATCAAATTATTATTTGTGATGTGTATGCACAGAAGGAACATAAATCGGTCGTGCGGTTTGCACGGTATGACTCAATATGTGTTTTTAAGTGTTGGGTGTGCTTCATAAACGCACGTGGGGGGGGGGGGGGTCCAAACAGGCCGAACGAAGTCGGAATGACCTGAAATCAGACGACTGCAACAGGTGAGTGAATTTTGATGTGGTCGAGAAGACGACACGTCAATCGGACGTGCCGTGTGCCCGCAGTGACAGAGAACGCAGTTCTGGTGTCATAAACGGCCAAAACGGGCGTTTAGCGGTCAAATTCATAGAGGACGATATCATATTGACATGAAATCATATAGAAACAATCTAATTATTATTCTTGATGTGTAAGTATAGAAGTCACGTCAATTGGACGTTCAGTTTGCGTGACACAGATCATTATGCGTTTTTTAAGTGTTGGACATGCTTCAAAAATGCGCGTGGGGGGTCCAAATGGGCCGAAAGAAGTCGGAATGGCCTGAAACTCAGCGAAATTAAAGGGTGAGTGAATTTTGATGTGGTCGAGTAGATGTCACATCAATCGGACATGCCGTTTGCCCGTGGTGACTGAGAACGCAGTTATGGTGTCAAAAATGGCCAAAATGGGCATTTAACATTCAAATTCATAGCAGACGTCATAGTATTGACTTGAAATCATAGGGAAATAATCTAATTATTATTTTTGTAGCATACGCATAGACGAATCATAATTTGGACGTGCGTTTTGAGTGGTACGACTCAATATGCATTCTTTAAGTGTTGAGCACATTTCATAAACGTGCATGGGGGGGTCCAAATGGTTTGAACGAAGTTATAATGGGCTGAAATCAGACGTCATCAACTGGTGAGTGAATTTTGATGTGGTCAAGTAGGCAGAATGTCAATCGGATGTGTCGTGCACCCGCAGTGACTGAGAACGCACTTCTAGTGTCATAAACGGCCAAAACAGGCGTTTAACGGTCAAATTCACAACGGACGACATCGGATTGACCTGAAATAATAGGTAAACAATCTAATTATTATTCTTGATATGTAAGAGTAGACGACACGTCAATTAGACATGCGGTTTGTGTGGTATGGCTCAATATGCATTTTTTAAGTGTTGAGAGCGCTTCATAAACTTGTGTGGGGGTCCAAATGGGCCGAACTAAGTAGAAATGGCCTAAAATAAGATTAATCAATGGGTGAGTTAATTCTGATGTGGTTGACCGGACGGCACGTCAATCGGACATGATGTGTGCCCACGGTGACCGAGATAATAGTTCTGGTGTAATAAACGGCCAAAATGGGCGTTTAATGGACAAATTCATAGAGGATGACATCATATTGACCTGAAATTTCAAGGAAACAATCTAATTATTATGCGTGATGTGTACGCACAGATGACACGTCAATCAGACATTCGGTTTGCGCGGTATGGCTCAATATGCAGTTTTTAGGTGTTTGGCGCGCTTCATAAACGCGCGTGGGGGGTCCAAACGGTCCGAATGAAGTTGGAATGGATTGAAATTAGACGACAGAACTGGGTGAGTTAATTTTGATGTGCTCGAGCAGACAGCCCATCAATCAGACGTGTCATGTGCCCGCGGTGAACAAGAACACAGTTCTAGTGTCACAAACGGCCAAAACTAGCGTTTAATGGTCAAATTCATAGCGAACGACATCAGGTTGATTTGAAATCACAGGGAAGCAATCTTATTGTTATTCTTGATGTGTACGCATAGACGTCATGTCAATCGGACGTGTAGTTTGTGCGGTACGACTCAATATGCATTTTTTAAGTGTTGGGTGTGCTTCATAAACGCACGTGGGGTGGTCCAAATGAGATGAACGAAGTCGGAATGGCCTGAAATCTGACAACATCAACATGTGAGTGAATTGTGATGTGGTCAAGCAGAAGTCACATCAATCAGATGTGCCGTGTGCCCGCGGTGACCGAGAACGCAGTTCTGGTGTCACGAACGGCCAAAACAGGCGTTTAATGGTCAAATTCATAGCGGACGACATCGAATTAACCTGAAATCATAGGGAAACAATATAATTATTATTTGTGATGTGTACGCGTAGAGGGAATGTCAATCGGACTTTCGGTTTGCGTGGTACAGCTCAATATGCGTTTTTTAAGTGTTTAGCGTGCTTCATAAACATGCGTGAGGGGGTCCAAACAGGCCGAACGAAGTCGGAATGGCCTGAAATATGAGGACATCAATGGGTGAGTGCATTGTGATGTGGTCGAGTAGATGGCACATTAATCAGACATGCAGTGTTCCTGCGGTGACCAAGAACGCAGTACTGGTGTCATAAATGGCCAAAACAGGCGTTTAACTGTCAAATTCATAGCGGACGACATTGGATTGAACTAAAATCATACAGAAACATTCTAATTATTATTATTGATGTGTACACAGAGAAATCATGTCAATCGTACATGCGTTTTGCGTGGTACGTCTCAATATTCATTTTTAAAGTGTTGGGTGCGCTTCATAAACGAGTGTGGGGGTCCAATCAGGCTAAACGAAGATAGAATGGCCTGAAATCAGATGAAATCAATGGGTGAGTGAATTGTAATGTGTTTGAGTCGATGGAACGTCAATCAGATGTGCTGTGTGAGTGGTACGACTCAATGTTCATTTTTTTAAGTATTGGTCGCGCTTCATAAACGCACATGGGGGTGGGTCCAAATAGGCTGAACGTAGTACGAATGTCCTGAAATCATACAAAAAAAATGGGAGAGTGAATTTTGAAGTGGTCTCAAAGACCGAACTTCATTCGGAGGAGTCGTGTGCTCGCGGTGACCGAGAACGCAGTTCTGGTGTCATAAACGGCCAAAATGGGTGTTTAACGGTCAAATTCATAGCAGACGACATCAGATTGACCTGAAATCATAGGAAAACAATCTAATTAAAACCATAGAATTGATTATTTTATATTTTTAAAATGGTAATCAAAATTATGTATATATTTTGAAAATAAAATACTTTTGATCTATTACAGTATGTTTGAATTGAAATATGTTAATTTGTTTCAATTATTTGTTTTCAAGGTTTTATTCGGTACTAAATTTTTTTTTAAAATTTTTTATCCAGTTATATTTGATGATGGATGTGGAGCTTGGAAGATGACTGACGAGATTTATTTTTGTATATTTTATTGTGTGATTGAAATTTAAAAAAAATTAAAAAACTATAGTGGCCGCTATAGGTGTTTCCATCGCCACCAGTAGCAGCTGCCATTCGGCGGCCGCTATAGGTCTGGGCTACAACGGCAGCTGATTGGTGGCCGCTAAAGCCTATTCCGTCTTTCCTACAGCGTTCGCCAAATGGCGGTCACTGATAGAAACAACGACGGGCCAAAAGCGGCCGCCGATTGGCAGACGCTAGGTGACCGCTATAGACCTTTAGCGATGGCTTTTGGAGGCTGCTAAAGGTCATTATTTCACTACTGTATGAAACTCATGGGGGATATTCTTTGGTAATTCACAAACTCTTTACAAGCCATCATAAAGGATTTAAAAATAATATGGCTATAAAAAAACTATTATAAACCTATGGTTTCATTAGTTATGGAAGGTGTCATAATTTAGACATCCTATAAGTTACTTTTCAGGATTATGTGCTTCATAAATATGAAAATTATTTCTTTCTCTATTCTTTTGGTTTTAGAAAATGTTTAGAACTCAATGTAACTTCATTAATGGTGATTATGATGGACAATTAAATGATTTACCTCCTAATAAAATAAATGATATAGGAGTTGGAATGAAAAACCTTGTTGCTATGCGGACATATTTTTCTTGAGATATGAATCATGGTGGACTACCAAATGAGAAAAGTAAGGAACAACATTCCATTGATTCTATTATATGAAAACATAAACCTTCTATAAGAGGCTATTCTGATCCACTTGTTTCTGAACACTTGATCAATAATACTGAAAAAATATTTCTTGTTATCTAGTGTTCAAATGATGAGAAAGTCTTTATGGTTGTTTATCAGTTTTAAGGTGAAGTAGACTAGTGGTGGACTCTATTAAAAAATATGAGGTAGTAATATGATATTCAATCCATGTATTTGGATGAGTACAATAATTTATTTTTCAATAATTACATTCATCTGATTCTTTATACCAAGACGGAGAATGATTTCCTTGAGTTGATGAGTAGGGATGATGAATCTCTTGGTACCTACGAGGTGAATTTCTTGAGACTTGTGAGGTGTGTTTTAAGAATTATCATCCAACCTAAATGTAAATTTTATATGTTCCTCAGTGGCTTAAATCCAAGTCTCATATGAGGGTTGTCTATAAGAGACATTAGTAGCTATGAATATATTGTATGTTGTGTAATAAAAGTAATAATTAAAGTAATATTCATGTATCCATCTCATGGTTTTGAAAAGAAAAGAAAGATGGAGTCTAATGTAAAATCTAAATCCCATGAATAGAAGAATATGATATTTTCTTTATTCTCTTAGTGTGTGAAGAATCATGGAGGAAATTTCATCAAGGGGTCTAATAAATTATTTAAGTGTGGAAAGAATGGACACTGGGAATTTAATAGTAGAAGTAATGGGAAGAAGTTAGATAGTAGTGAAAATGGAGAAAAATTCTCATAGATTTCACCTCTGATGATTCAGTTATACATGATCAGGGAGAATTGACATTATGTCAACTTGTTCCCAATCCTAAGGGTTGGTGATGATAATCAATGTCAGAAACATTTATGTCGAGGGATAAGAGGAAATATCATGAAATATATATTTCTGATGAGCATTTTGATTACAACATGGTAAATGTTTCACTTACCATCATGTATTGAACTATTAATGTCTTATTTTATTATATAACTACTAAATCTTTAATATCTAAATAATTTGATAATGCTATTATGATTCCACCAAAATGATTAGATTTGGAAAAAGTAATGAAAACCCTTAATTTTATTATGATTGTATCCAATATCTATGATTTCTATCAAGTTGAAGTGTGGGGGAATGTTCTTCCCACAAATTATTCAATTCTTTCTTTGGTTTAATTTTATGCCATGTTAGGAATAGATTGGGTTTATATGCATAAATATCAAATAAATTTTCATGCAAGGGATGTTACGTTTGATATTTCAAACCCCCCTTTGGTCATACATCAATGTGAAATTATGTATTAAATTCTTATGGAAATTACATGCACTATATGGTTATTAATTTCCATTCATAAGGGATGTTTATCTAAAATGGTTGGGAATAAAATTGACATCAATGATTTTCCAATTGTTAGAAAATTTCTGGATGACATTCTGGAAGAGTTTCCTTTCCTTTATCCAATACGTGAAGTTGATTTCTCAAAAGAACAAATAATTGGTTCCACACCATTCTGAAAGACTCCTTACATAATGGTTGAGATTGAGTTACAAGAATTGAAGATGAAACTCTAATAAAACATTGATAAGGGATTCATTTTGAAAACTGTGTAACCTTGGGGTGCACCCGTTATATTTTTGAAAAGGAAATATGGATCAATATGACTCTGCATTGATTACTAGGAGTTGAACCATATCACAATCAAGAACAAGTAACCTCTTCCACATACTGATAACTCTTTCAATCAACCACATGGAACTCAATATTATTCCAAGATTCACATTTGTTCTGGATATCATTAATTAAGGGTCATGAATGGGGATATACCAACGACATCTTTTTGTTCATGATATGGACACTAGGAATATATAGTGATTCTTTTGGTCGTACTAATTCCCCTTATATATTCAAGGAATTAATGAATAGAGTTTTTAGAGATTACCTTGGTCATTTTTTGGTAGCATTAATAGATGATATTCTTTTCTATTCAATGTGAATGGATGATCATGAAGATCACATGATAATTGTACTAAAGACCCTATTAAAGGAGAAACTATATGAAAAAGTTACCAATTGTGAATTTTTTATGGAATTTTTTTCATTTTTGGGTAACATAATCTCAAGATATGGTATAGTAGCGGATACATCAAATATGGAGGATATTGAATGATGGACTAGACCAACCATAGTGACTAAGATCCATAGCATTCTTGGTATAGCCAGATATTATCAATATTTTATGAAATATTTCTCATGACTATCTAATTCATCAACCATGTTTACTAGGAAGGATGTCATGTTCTTCTGGATATATGAATGATAAGAAAATTTCACTGAACAGATGATAAGGTTACTCGCTGCACCTCTAATTAGATTACCCTATAGAAGATAAGGGTTTTTAATCTATATTGATGAATTCAAAAAGGGTTTAGGATTTGTTATATTGTATCATAACATGGTTATCTCTTATTACTCATAGTATTTGATGATTCATGAGAAAAATTACCCAAATCATGATTTAGAGTTAGCAATAGTAATTTTTTTAATGATATAGGGTAAATATCATTATAGAATAAATTTCAGTATGTATAACGATTATAAATTTCTAAAATATTTATTCACATAGAATGTGTTGAACATGCTCTAGACAAGATGGTTAGAGTGGATATAGGATTATAAATTCTCATTTCATTACCACTATGGGAGAGAGAACAATGTGGACAATTCTTTGGGTTGGATGGATTATGCTAGCTTATCCATGATAAGGATCATAAAATATCCAATTTTTTTTGTATTTTATAGTGTTCAATTTAGAAATCCTAGTGATGGGGGAAATATTATCTTTCTATTTTTATTAAATTATTCAATCCATGTTAAGATTAATGAGGCATATAAGTAAGTTATAGAAAGGAAAATGGAATTTAGAAATTCTCATGAGTTTAACATGGATCCATATATAATGATAAAGGTTAGAAACTGTGTGTGTGTTACATCCATACCATATTTGAAGAATTATTTTTTAGAGGAAGCTCATATTTCTTCATAATCTTTTCATCTAGGAATTACGAAGATGTATAAGGACTTTAAAGAATTCTTCTCATGAGATGGTATGAAGAAAGATATCATAGAGTTTATATATCAGTGCTTCGTATGCCAAATATTTAAGTGTGAAAGACAAAAATCAAAGGGTATGATGCATCCATTACCCGAACATGAATGTAAATGAGATAACATCACTATTGATTTTTTGGTCTTCCTAAAACCAAAAAAGAGGTTAATGTTATACGGACAGTAGTCAATCACTTTACTATGTCAACACACTTCATTACTATCAGTGAAGAGTTCCATCTAGACCATATTTTTATGATATACATTAAATAAGAGGTAAGGCTACATGGAGTACCACATTCTACTATATTTTATCAGGATCCATGGTTTACCTCAAAATACTAGTGAAGTATTTATAAATCACTTGATATTGAATTTATTTTTAATACTTCTTACCATCCTTAGACAAATGGTCAATTTCAAAGAAAAATTCAAACACTAAATGGTATTTTGTGATATTATTCTATAGATTTCTAAGGTGGTTGGGATCAACACCTTCCTCTCATTGAGTTTTCTTACAACAATATCATTCACTCAAGAATTAATATGTAACCTTATAAAGCCCTATATGGGAAGAAATGTGGATCTCAAACTATCTCGGATGAGGTTAGAGAAAGAAAGATATTCGGACCTAAGATCATAAAAAATGGTCAAGAATGTTATAACCATTCAACATCGTATCAAGGATGGTCAAAGTCTAATGAAAATTTATGCTGATATCCAATGGTGTGATCTAGAATTTGATGTTTGTGAAACGGTGTTTATAAAAATATATTCCTAGAATAATTTTATGATGTTATGAAATAATAGAAAACAAATCTCTTGGTATATTGGTCTTATTATATTCTTAATCATATTGGGATGATATCCTATCACTTGTAACTTCATCAAAATCTATCTCAATTACATCATTTGTTCCATGTATCTCCCCCGAGGGAGTACACACCTAACCCTTTACACGTAGTTCACTCAGAGTTTATACTACTAGAGCATGATAATTCTTATGAAGAATAACTAGATGGAATTTTGGACAAATCATAGAATCTTCTACGAAACCAAAAAACTCACCTGGTCAATGTTTGATGGAGAAATCACAAGTGGGAGGAAGAAACATGTGAACCAGAAGATATGATGATATTGAAGTGACCTAATTTTTTACTAGAGTGATGAATTTTGCGGGGGAAATTAATATTGGTGGGGGGGTATAAAGTAACATCCTATGTTTTTGTAGACATTTTTTTTCTTGAATAAATTAAGTTTTCATTTATTTTGTGGGATGCATTATGTAGAACATACTTTTCACATGAAACTGACTTGATATATGTCACATGGAAATTATAAATGGGATATGTTACACTGAAAATTAACCAGAAATCTATTACTTGAAACACTAAATTGGAATATGGTAAACAAAACATCATCTTGTTGTATGTTACATGCAACTTCGACTTGGCATATGTTACATGCAACACTGATGTTTCCACGAATCATAAATTTATTGTTATAGTTATTGTAACGGCCTAATGTAACCAAGATGTTAAAAATAGTTATATAAAAAGTAATAATGAATTTTAAAATACTTTTTATAATTTTTTAAATAAATAAATCACATTTATTTGGAAATATAAAATTTTCAGTAATGTCATTATATATTTAAAAATACAATTTTCTCAAATGAAATCATATTAATATTCTCTGCGAAAAATAATAAAATTAAGAATAGAAAAATTTAGAAATTGAATTATATAAATAAAAATTCATTTTTTAATTTAGAATATCTAAATTATATTAGGTGAATTTTTTGGGGATTTTTCAAAGAAACATCATTTTTTGATGAATAGTGAAAAATACCAGATTTTAATTCAAAACTGTCTTTTCATCTTATTTATTTATAACTTTTAATTATATTTTAATTTGTTTTAAATGTTAAATTAGATCATTTTATTATTAATTCATCAAATGTAAGTCATTTTAATAAATTTCACTTTGAAATCGGGTTTAAAAACATAGTAATCATTTGGACGTTTTTACTTTAAAAATCGGCAGTGTCGTCCTGTCAACAATATTATTTTTAAATTAAATACTAACACTTCTATGATTATAATTTTTAAAAAATGACATATTTTAAATAAAAAATATATATAATGTCTAATATTGTCAACATAGTTTTTAAAAAAAATATTTGTGAAATTAAATAAAATTAATTATAACGATTAAGGTATGATAAAGCATAATAAAGGGTGAAACATTAATCTTAAGGACCCATTAAACCTCAAAACTTGGGGAAGATACGTAGGATGTCCATATTTAGACCATAAAATACCTTGATTCTAATGTTTTTCATTATTTCGTCCACCTGACATGGGAAAAACGTGGGAGGAATACCTTTTCCAAAAAATTACAAGAGTGCCACACCTCTTCCATTATAAAAAGGTCTCCTCAACTACCACTTCCTCACACCTCTAAAAACAATTAATATCGAACAATATCTACCCAAAAAACTTCTCAAAATCCATTACTTCTTATTTGATTCCATACCATGTGCAGAAATCAATACAAGGAAGCCATTTTGAACAAACCAAAAAGAGTTATCCAATTAAGAGGTAACGTCTTCTCTCAAGACCCTTTCTTTTATTTTCACTCTCAAACACCTACCCTATCCTTATCCCATTCATGTATAAATAAATAGTATCTATAATATACTAGGATGTTTCTATAATATTTTTTTGACTAAAATTACACACACCTCCATCTAATTGGTAAAAGACATACTATTTATGGGTATGATGAACCACCACCTCCTAAAACGATGATTGATCATTTTTAATTACCGCCAATCATGGTAGAAATTATGTTGGAATTTCTATTTATATTTACATTATATTATATATATATTATTAATTTATGATTTTTTAATGATTTTAGAACACATGTCATTATAATATCCACTTGGTGTAAGTACGATAATTTTTTTTGAGTAAATGTGAACAATCTCCACTCAAAGTTTTATGATTTCATCACAGAAAACATGGAATGTGTTAAGGATGGGTTAAGTGAAATTATATGATATATAGGATATAATAATTTTACTAGAATAATTATATATGTATACAAAAACAAACATATATATATTTTTATATATGTCATTTACCATCATTCCGTGAATATAACAACAAAAACGAAAACAATATTCACAGGTACGTATGAAATACCATCTCCATGAATGGTGTATTCAATTTCATAATTCAACATTCTATTGATTATTATAAGAAAAATATAATGAATATAAATTATACCTATATCATGATTTACATTCTATAAATCATTATATATGTTTAAAAACTAAATATATAAAAAATTAAGACACAGACAATAAATGAAGCCAATTTTACCCTAAGTGAAACCTTAACATAAGATTGTTATCAACCAGGTAATAGAATGTAATAATAAAACCATATATGAATTTAGGTATACGAAAAATATTATTTAAAATATGTATAATAAATTTATAAATATTGTAATGGTGTTTTGAACAAGTACGACGAGAGTCAAGATACTAGGTAAGGGAATTTCATCTCACTTTTTATTTCCATGTGATACATGTTTTTTAACCACTCATACCTTTAGTGGGGTCTGTATACTTCACATGGATGTATTCTATGATGATTATACATAAATTTATGGGTTTTTAAATATCCATTATATTATATTTTTTTCATGTGGTTATTATTTGAAAAGTATCCAAAACGGTAAGAATGTTTTGTCTCAATTTAAATTCAATGAGACACATGTTTTATTATGGACCTCAATTATTTTTGGAGGTGTATGTACATCCATATGACATGTTATATCATCAATATACTTATTTTACATTATATTTTTATTCTTAATGTAATTATTATTTTTCACATGGATATTATGATCCCAAGAAACCATGTTGTAAGATTTTATAAAAATGATCTATCCTCTTTTAGAGATTGTTAATAATTATACTTCTTGTAATGAAATTTTTTGATCTATCTCTCAGGAACAGTCATAATTTTTATAATCTTATTTTAATTCAAGATATATCCATATATTAGTACAAATTTACACTCTTAATTATTTAATATTATTAACACTATGTTTTTAATAACAATATGATTTTATTTTACTCTTCCTTCGGAAATCCATTTTTTTCAAAAGCCTTATTTATAATAATGTTTTTTTTCAAATGATAGTTCCATATAATTTCCAAGGAAAAAAAGGTTTTAAAATATGTTTATTGTTTTTAAATATTCTTTTATATGTTTTTGAAGCAATTTTCAATGGAAATGATTTTCAAAAAATTTTATGTTTTAAAAATAAATTTTCAATGAAGAAGGGATATTTTACACCTGAAATGTTTTTAAAAGATCATTAATATTTTTTCCCATATAAGATAAAATCCATTCAGGTTACACATACCTTTCTAGATAATTTATTCAATTTTTACATTCATATATTTTATTTGAATGGTTTATCTCTTGATGGAATGATGTTTTCGAATCCTGTTTCACATTCATGGATTATATGATTCTAAAAAATGGTTCTTTTCATGGATTTTTTTTATTAAATATCATGAATCCTATATATTGTTTCAAAAGTTATGATATTATTACATGATTATTATACAAATTTCATTTCATGGGTTATTAAATGATGGTTTATTATTTGGTGGCACATTTATGTGTCATTTACTTATGAGTTGGGTGGGACCAATATCTCACTGTAATGAAATTGGTAAATATTTATATATAATGTGATAGAATAATATGTTCTTTGTATTGAAACTTGACTACAAATATATCCATGGGTGTGAACCATGACTACCCAGATGGTGTGAGGAGTGAACTCATGCTACTGAGATGGTTATGAGAGTATACCAAGACTAATAAGATGATATAAGGAGTGAACAAAAACAACTAAGATTTTCCTAGCAGTGATGCCTAGGCTTCTATGGAAATCATATTATATGATTATGTGCCCATCAAAATTTCATATATTATTCCTATGTTATTCTTTCATCACTTATGTTATTTATTATTTATGACTATTATTTTATGAACTGAAAATATTTATTCCATGATTCTTGTTTATGATCTTTGATATGCAGGGTATGATCTTATATTTTATTGATCATATTATCATACCCCTATGGTCATGATTTTTCTTATGTATCTCCATTGTTAACCCTTATTAAGAAACTAATATCATTCCTTGTAATGTTTCATTCCCCTATGATATGAAGATATATTTTATTTGTTATATTTCTTAAAAGGGTTCTAGTGAAGAAGAACCTAGTTTGAGATGATGTAGATCATTTATGTACCAGTGTTCGTGTTTCCATGTTTCAAAAGGATCTAGACTAGTATAGACTTTGGGTGTCTATTTGTATACATTCTTAAGTATTCCAAAACTGTTATGTAGTGTTAATGTATGAAAATTGAAAGTCTCTATAGTTTCTATATTGCTTTTCATATCCATATCACACCATAAGAAACATATGGTTTTATAAATAAATTTTAATAAATTTCTTATGTTGATATATCTATAATTATGTTTTTTAAGAGTTATGAACTAAATGATTAGCTTAAAAGTGGTTTTCCCATGGTTTTTTTAATATATTTATATTAAAATATTCGTGTATATTTAGTTTTCCTAACATGAACAAATTTATATTTTAAAAAACTTGTGATGTTTTACATGGTTTTTTTCAATTAATAATTTGTATGATATGATATTTTATGTTATATTATGATTCATTATGAAAAATCCCCTTTTCATTTTCGATTGAATTGTTTAGGATTATTATATTTTTATGTGTGAGTTGAATTGTATATATTTATCTAATACTATAGTTCCTCCTATGAATAAATATATACAAAAATATATACATTCATGGGTATATGTACACATATATACGTATACATGTATATAGAGAGGGAATTCATAATATGCCTTAGTTTAACCACGTGTCTTCCAAATTCACTCTTGGTTACTAATTGATTTTCAAAAGATGATTTAATGTTGTATTTATAAATAATGTATTGTATGACACTTTTACACCTTGAAAAATTTATTCAACATTTAATTTAATTTCACAATGCATATGAAGGAAAGAATTTTTTTTGTGTGGAATATTATTCCATGCTTTAAATGCTAAGGCCTAGTTCATACCTTGAAATGGTCTTCATTGAAAATGTTAATCTTATATTGAATAATTCTCTCCAATATATGTCGAGATATGATTTTTTTTATTCAAAAGATATATTTCATAATGATAGGTGTAGGGAGGTGGGTTGAGAATATGTGTTTGGATTATGCGGATTCTTGTCTAATTTGTTTATTCAAAGGCTACATCAACTCCCATTACTATTACCCATGGTGATTCTACAAATCATACCGAGGGAAGAGAGTAATTAAAATCTATTAAAAATTAAGTATACTTGATTATATAAAGAATTAGAGTCCATATTAGAGTTCTTCCATTGAGGTTAGTTGAGGGTACCCGGTTGATTATAGACATAAGCATACATCAATTAGCCTAAAAATTGTTTTAACATGAGAAAGTCTAGGGTCACCTCACAAGATATTTAGGAATTAACCATGATTATATAGTTTTCATTTAAAAAAATTTAATATTAAATTATTTTTATACTATATTTTATCCGTTATTGATCTAGGATCATGTGAACAATCATTTATTTTCCAAATTTAGCTAATTTGAGTTTTATAGTTCTGTAATTGATGTTTAATTTTGTTGTTGTTATGAGTTTTTATTTGGTATGTTTTGAAAGTTTGTTTTTTTTAAGAAAATTATATTTGGATGAATTATTTTAGTGTTTAAATAAATAATGTTTAAGAAGGTATTTTTTTGGAAAATGATATAACTATTCTTTTACTAGTATTTTTCTTTCAAACTAGAATGTGTGGGTTATTTTTATAAAATAAATTTATATATTTATTGGTGATTATATAATAAATATTTTTATACTCAACCCCAAATTATTACACTTGGTGTTGGTAAACCCATGTTGTTTTTTAGGTTTAGGTTTTAGATCACTCTAGGAACGGGTTGGTTTAAGGATAGATTGTGACAAAGTGGTCACATTGAAATCATGGGGTTTGTTTTTATTTATTATATTGTATAGTATATGTACCAACCATGAGGGGATCCAATATAATGGTGTTATATCCTTTATTACTATTGTATATTTATTTGATTTTTAACTGGATATGTGTTTTTATTATGTCTAGATGTGTTTTTATTCTGGTTGTTCAATGTTTTCTAAGTATAAATTTTATAAAACTATGTGATTTTTTATGGAAGTAAATCAAATGAATGATTCATTATATAAGTTATAGTGGAATTCCATTTCTTATAAATACTAAATTTATTATTTTAAATCAATACATTGGGTTATCATGTGATTACCTTAAACTTTTTTCTTATTTGTGGGAATCATGGACACCCCTCGAATATCTTGCGGCTTGTGCTAGGTGCCTATTTTAGCGGTGGAACAAGTCTTTTTTCAGATATTCGTGGAATTATTTGCACAAATCATCTCCTTCATCAGATAATTAATGATCTAATAATCAACAAATGTGAAATTAGTGGTAAAATATGGTGAAAATTACCCATTCAACTCCTATGAATCCCAATATGCAGACATAAGATTGTATAAGTCTAAGGGAAAATATCCAATGATAGAAATAACCATCTGGATCTCTTACATAAATTTTCTATAAATGGATATTATCAACACATTAAATGATATAAGTGATGACTATGTGATTCTTATCAATTATATCAAGGAAATAGCTCAAAATTTTGGAATAAATAAGGTTAAGTAGATGTTAATTGAATGGTCAATGTATCTGATAACTTTCTTATATTATGATGGTCAGGAAGACACCCCATCAAATACCAATAGGGGAAAACATAAAAACACCATTATTTTGTTTTGAACACTCTTATGAGCACCTTTATATGAGGGATGATATGATCAATATTCAAACCACACAATTGGGGAACTTTGATCATTGTTCCATTATCCTTTTATTAATGTGTTGAGAATGATTATTCTGATTATTTTCTACCATCCAAATGATATTAAATTCAATAGATAAACCCAACTATAAAAAAAAATAAGAAATCATCATGGTAAATATAATGATTCCCTCTATAAAAATCCTCTATTATTGTCTCTAAGATAAAATGTTTCCCCCACAGCATCTCCTAAAAGATCCAAATATTCATCCTCATCATATAAATGAGTAGATAATTTCCCCATACCATATAATGAAACTCAAGATATCTTCACATAGTCTACCACTGGTGATAGTGGGTATAAAGGAGAAAATAACATGGATTCCCCCTATAATAATTCCCCAACACCAGCACCCTTAGGATGAGAAGTCACATCCTCACCATTTCTAGGAGGTAAAAATATCTCTATATTTTCATCTTGATCCTAAAATTCACCTTTTCCATTAAATTTTAATGACATTAGAGCCAATGTATGAGCAGAATATCTATGAGATTCGCCAATAGTGTTTTTAGAAGAAATATCTACCACAACTAATGAGAAAAGGCAAGTTAATCTAAGAAAAACAAAGAATAATTATGAACAATATTTATCAATACATTAATGTATCATTATAATAAAGAAACATAAATATCCTTATTAATAAAAACCTGGATTTATTTTCTAGGAAATATATAAATTTTTTTAATTTAAATCTGGGCATTGCTATCTTATGGTTATTAAAAAAATTCATACATAAATATTACATTTTCTATGATGAAAAATCATTAAATATTATTATGATTCATGATATAACTATATTGGTTTAGTTTCTTTAGAGACATTGATACATAAAATAAATGTTCATAAAATCCTTACATTATCTGCCACTAAGTCCTGAATAAATATGACTTTTCTTAAACTTATCATGGCTAAAACATTTCTTCAAAACCTAATAAAGGGAAAAATAATAATGGGTGATCTCATATGATCCATAAGGGTAAAAAATGGATTATCAATTATCATTTATGAATTACATGTGAATAATTGTATGGAAATACGATCATAATAATATGAAGTCATACACAAAAATTCATATACCATAATCATTAGTAATAGAATAAATATTTACATTTTATAAGACTGAATGATAAAGGAATCAAAGAACATGATCCATGAGAGCATAAATTTGGTATATTATATTATCTTAAAAGAGTTCCATAATCATAATCATAGAAATATTATTTATATGCTTCCCATCATGAAATTCCTCACATATATGGATTTATCTTACCAGATGTGTACTTTATTTATTTTTGTGATAAACTCCAGTGTACCCTCTTTTAAGCATGAGATAACATCCTGTTTAATCATTGAGATCATATAACATTAATCATTACAAAATAAAATAATAATAAACCACTCTTATTTATTCAACAAGATCATGCGAAAATTTATCATTTCATCATAGATTTACCTGTGGAAAAATGAGTTTTACTAATATTTCATAATCATAATAAAAAAACTAGAGATGGAAGGATGGTATCATAGGATCATATCCCCAATGAATCATAAGCATAATAAAAGGACGCTATAATTGATAAGAAACCCGTTTATAATATTACTAAAATATTTACAAAGGAAAATATCCTCTTTATTTTCAATTTACTTATTTTAAATATAAAATGTTTCAATTTATTAATGAAAATATTTTCCTCAAAATAGAACATGAAATTTTTTTAAAGAATATTCAATGTATTGAGTAGTCACGATGATGAGAAATTTTGTTCATGGTTTATATGATAAAATAATTTTTCATTTCACATTTTTCATATTATGTCATGGGTACCTTTTTTAAAAAACAATAATATTCCTTAAATTTTTTTATTTATTGTAAAAAAATTGGTGAAAATGAATTCAATAATCGTCCTTATAATAGTAAGCACATTCTTAAGACTATTTTTAAGAAAATATGAGCATAGAAGAAATGATTCCTGATCTAATAGAAATACTAAGCCAGTTTTCAATAAGAACATTATTTTAGTCTCTTGATCACCTAATAAGAGAAAAATGAAAAGAAAAATATATATATTCTACTTTAATAAATATAAGAGAATATTATACCTAATATTTTGGAGAGATAGATAATATAATTTCATCATTGTAAATTTAATAATAAAAAACCTATAATAATATGATTGTAATATAAAAATCCTTACATGAGTTTATACTAGATTTATATGATCTTTGAGAACTTTTATAACAAAATTAAATTTTTTAAAATTATGGACAATAACTATATAAATACTTATTATATCATATATGGTCCACTTATAATAATTAAAAAACAAATTTTTAATATATATTATATTATATATTAGGTGATTTGTGGTGAAATTATATTCAACCATAGACACACCACACACACACAAGAGAGGTAGGCCATACCCCCCCATGGGGATAACACACCCATAATACCTCATTTACTTATTATATAGACCATATGCCTAGGGGAAATGAATACAATCAATCCATTCGAAAAAATATGATACAATGCATATAATGTTACCTAATCCACCCTCCACACACCCCTACCACTGTGTAAATTGCACTGCACCTGCAATCCTCCTAACTAAACCCCTATAATAAACTAGCATCCATCGTGACCAATCAACCTCATGGATCTTCATGATCATCCGAATAATTGTCTTCCACCACTAACACCATGATAATGAATTCATTTCCACCAAGGTAATCCTATATTGGAACTCTATCCACTATATCCATCGACAATGCACACAATCGAACTCAACCACTATAAGGCATCCCGATCTCAACTGTCAGATCATGCTCCTACATCTCATGACCACCAATAGCCACCGCTTGTCTATGAAATCTTATACCATTATCAATTCAAATAATCTTGGATCTATTACCAGCAAGATGTTTTCCTTCAACCCCCACATCCTACACAGATTGCATCTGTGATTGATTCAATTGTTCCACTTGCCCTTCGCCTGCCACTGCATGCCCTTCATCCTCAGACAACACTCCACCATGGATAATGTAAAACTGGCTGAAAAAAATTGAGAATGGATACATCATATACAAAACATTATTCATGATATAAATATCATATATATTTATAATATATATAGATATAATTTTCTATAAAATTAAGAGATAGAAAAATTAATTACACTGTTCATGGAGATGGTAGTCCATTTGTATGCATGGATAATGTTTTAATGTTCTAATGAAAATATAGAAAAAATATAAATATGATTTTGGTATTATTAGATAGATATTATAGAATAAATATCATATATATTTATTTAATCCACCATTATAAATTTACATGTGAGGTGGTGATGCAAAAGGAATCATATCACTTTGTTAGAGTTGATAGTCCACACATAATGATGAGTGATACTTTCATCTTCCATTTGATGGATAAGATATAGGAAAATATTGGAAAAAATCATAATAACAAATCAATGTATTTATGATATTGTATTGATCATTTTATTATGGATACATTATGTTTAGATAAGATGGTAGACGAAATAGAATCAAATGATATAAGATGAGAAGTATACATCTTTGTTGTGAAACCTCCTTTAGCTTACACCGTAAAACATGAAATGATGATATAATGATTAAAATATGACAACTAATATGTTTTTAGGGATTTGGGTAATGTATTTTGGTATATATTGTCCATCATAAGGTGATCTTCAAGTGAAAATAAGAGAATATCGGGGTGCCTGTTATAAGTAAAAGAGAATACACAAATTAAAGTTTTCAAATGATTAAAACAGATTACTATATTATTCAAGAAAAATGGATAAAAATGACTCCTTGTCAATAAGGAAATAATAAAACATCTAATTATATCTATAAATAGGATTATACTTGTTTATGTGGAAATATCACCCTTATCTCTTAGTTTAATGTCTGGTAAACCAATTTTTACATCACTTAAAGTATCAAAATATTACTGTTTTTAGTATTAATTATGGATAAAAAGAATGTTACCTCATTAAAAAATATCACATGATGATTCCAAAATTGGAATCCGTTTTATCAAATTAAATTTCTATAAATATAAGAAATTAGTTTTAAAATAAACCTGTAAATGTGGTGGAAAATAGTTTTCTATGAAAATAAATTTTTAGTATAATTATTTTCCAAATTAAGAATAATATATATTACAATGAAATTGATGATATTATTGTTTAAAAAGTTAAACTAGATTTTTTTAAATAAAATCAAAATAAAATGGGGGGTTTTTAAATACTTGAGTTCAAAATATAATTTTCTATAAAATCATTATTTTTTACCGTAACCCCAGAGATTGTTTTGAGATATTATTCCTTTTAATTTCATTGATGTCTATATTTGTACACTACACTATGATTATCATGTGATATAAGAGACATAGTAATAGCTTGCAGTATATGCAACAATATACATAGATTGTGTTGCAAAAAATTTCAAGTTCATTTGATAGAATTGATTTCACACAACACTGATTATAGATATTTTTCAACGTATAAAAGAAATATGTTTTGATAATGTTATAACCAATACAAAAGGAAGCTTGAACTACAAACAAAACTGAATTGGCTTGCGTTACACAAAAAAGTGACCTTCCTCGATAGCTTGTGTTGTACGCGAAACCGAATTTCACTGAACAATGATATATTAATAAAATATTATTATAAAATGAGATATAAACTAGCCATTATAAATAGTATTAACTAAATTTTGAATTTTATTACATTATCATCTATATTACACATTTTATAGAACATGTTATGAGAAAAAATGCAGTTTTATTGCCTTTTGATGGTGCACCCATTTTAAATCTAGTTTTTTATACTTTTATAACTTTAATTTTAAACAATTAAACATCTTATTTGGAATGGGACATAAAAATTTTCTTTTTTTGAAATTTTGGAATTTTTTTGATAAAATTGAAATTTTAATGAATAGTAGAAAAATACCGCATTTTAATTCCAAACTGCCTTTTCATCAAATTTATTTATATGGTTAGATTATCCTTTTAATTGGTTTTAAAGTTTAATTGGATTGTTTTTTAATAATTTAATCCAATTTTGGTCATTGTATGTAATTTCATATTTAAATTGGACATAAACACATGTCAATCTGTTGATAGTTATTACTTCTTAAAAATCCGCATTTGGGTTCTGATAACAAAACATAATTTTTAATTATTTACTAAAATAGATGTATTTTGAAATTTGATAAATGGATTCCATATTTGGAATCATAAGGTTCAAATTTTGTTAATAGGTACCTTTATATTTTTGGACATTATGAATAGTAATATCAGTAATTATTTTATTTACCAAGGTTAGAGGGTGAATCTGGTAAATAAAGGTAAAAATATATTATTATATTAACAATAAACTACCCTAAAACAAGCCCAAATCCTATTTTATGCGATATTTTAGACCAATGGAATCTTTGGGGTGATTTTGGGATAACATGGATTCATTTGGATGGGAAAAATGTAAATTTATAATAATTAATTTAAAGTAAAGATAATTATAACCTAAACATATAACTTTTATTAAATTGATTTTAATTGGGTGTAATATTATATATATCCATGTCTATAAAAATTAATTTTTAATATATACATATTTCCTACATCATGTTATTTTATTCATAATTTTTTTAAAGTAGATAAACATATTTATTTATGAGACAATTATGATGTAGTGATTTCATCGTTAAAGAATGATTCAAATAACTGAGGTTATAAATATTAAAACAAATGTTATTTCTTTATTTTGATGTCATAAACCAATTTTATGGATTACAATAACATATTATATTTTATTTAATGCCTTATTTTCGAAGGATTATGGTTGTTATGAATTATTAAATAAATCATGTATGAATAGTGTCCAAAACAGACACAATTCATAACATAAAACATTAAATAGATAATTAAATGATATTAAATTAATAAAAATATAATATTCCAAAAAATGGTTAATATAAATCCAAATATGTCATAAAAAAAAATTTATATTTTTTTACATGATATGAAAATTACATTAACCCACAATATGTAAATAACATGATATCATGATAAGATTAAAAAGGCTTAAATAAGTGTAAAACCAAAAAGATAAGGATAATAAATATTCAAAACTTGTAAAAAAATAATTGGATTATGGGTATTCGAACAAAAATAAACTTATATTATAATTATATATGTTTTGTACCATTCTAAATTGAATTTTAATTTTTAACAAATCAATATTTTGGAACATTGCTAAAGTGCCCCTCTCCTCCCTTATAAAAGGGAACCTCCTCCCTCTCCTATTCACTTAATTTTGAGCCTTAAATCTCATACAACCCCTGCCAATTTATCTTCTAAACTTCCTGATTTACATTATATAGGTTCTTTCATTCTCAAAAGACAAACTCTAGTTCACTAAGTGAAAATTTAAAAGAGGCACGTCAAGGAAGAGGTAATCTCTAATACTGATTCTATCAAAAAGTTTTCTTCTTATACTTCATATTATTTAGTTTTTTAATTATAAGGTTATAACATAACTATAAATAGTATATGGATATGTTATTATAAATATGAAATACCATATTTCTCATTTTATCCATCCTACGAAAAACGATATCACCACATGTGTGTACATACAGATTACCGTCTCCACAGAGTGGTGTAATCTGTTTTCACCACCACCTTACATAGATATATATAATAGTGTAAATTATAACTATATATTATTATTATAGCTTGATATTAATTCTGTGACATTATACACCATCAACTTCAATAACATTCAATAACTATGAGAACAATATCGTCGCCCTTGTCTGCGTATGGCTTACAGTATCCACGACACGATGAGATTAATTCTCCATGTTAACCATAAAGAATGATTATAAAGAATATATAATAGATAATCATGAAATATATGACATAATAATTCTACTGTATATATATATATATCATTTACATACTTCAATTCAATTTTAAAAGGAAACAAAAATAGTGTTCATTCGTACGTACGTCCTATCGTCTCCATGAATGGTGTATTCCATTCCTTTTATCTATATATTATATATATTTATATACTAAATATATATGAAATATAAATCATTTATTACATTCTGGAAGTATGTAAATCAAGATCTACATAATAATATCATGAATAAAAGACCAAACACCTATGATAAATAAAATAATTATAACCCAAAATGATTCTTTAACATGGACTTGACATATGAATGATTAATATAAATTCATATGTGAATAATATATGAAATAATAAATATTATTAAAGTTCTATTACAAGTTAAAAATATGTTTAAATCCACTATACAAGAGTTTTAGACAAATTTGAAGAAATCAAACCTAAGGTCAGGGATAACTCTTCCAATCTCGTTTTATACGAGATTGTTTATTCGTAAGTATTTACTGGGGATAAATTTATCATCCATGTCCATGATTTCTAAATACATTCTCATAAAATGTTTACTATTATTCTATTTATTTTTATGTCATTTTTACCAATTTTTTTCTTTTAATATGTGGTTTTGAATAAATCTTTCTTTTGTTTACCATAAGATGCACTTTTTGACTTTTCCAACAAAAGTACGAGGAGAAATTTTTTTTAAACATATACTGAATGAATGGGTTTTTATGGTTTCATAATGCATTATTTCCATTAATATTATTTTAAAATATTTCACATTTAATTTCAATTAAATTATTTTCTTTTAAAAGTTCACAATATTTTGAGAAAAGATAACTTTTTTTAAGAAGAATGGATTTTTTCCTTCAGAATTGAGTTCAAGTGTTTTATAAAAAAATTTACATCTAAGATGACATTGGTTATCTATCTATCCCAATTATTTCTTTGATTTGATTGTTTTTATTATGGAATTATTTTTTTGATTTCCATTTAGCTTATATGGATAATGTGATGATAAAATAATGTTTAAGAATCCCATTTTATTTCATGGGTTATTCTAGGAGGAAAGATTTATGTTTTGTGGCACATGTAAGAATGATTTCGTTATGAGATGGGTGGGAACTATATATTCCTCTAATGTATTGGTTAAATATTTATATATCTCATGATATAGGCATGGATTGAATGACAATTAAATCTGGTTCAGTAATATAGGGATGGAATGAAAATAACCAGATTTAGTAACGGACTTCATCCACTATGATGGTCTTGACAGCAATTCCTTGGCTAATATTGAAATCATATTATGTGATTAATGGTTTTCCACAATTCCATGTCTTATTCCCATTCTATTTTATCATGAATAATGTTCCTTTATGATCTATGACTTGCGTACTTCCATGACTTATGTCATTGATCGTGATTTTGATGTTTAAACTTTATGTCCATGTTTTTACGGTCAAATGTTTATAGTTTGTTTTATCTTCTCCATGTTTACCCTTACTGAGCATTTTGGCTCAGCCTTTCATTGTTTTCTTTTCCGAATGATATAAAAAAAGGTTTTTGGAAGGAAAACAAAAGGAGAAAATATTTAATGGAGATCCTTCATCATAATTAGAAGTTTATGTTTCGAGATTCCAATGACACTAAAATAATACAGTCTTTGGGAATTTTTGTGTTACATGTATTATTTATTTCGAAAAAGTGATGTAATTTTCATGTACATCATGTTTAGGTTTCTATATTTACTATTCAACAAAACAATAATAGTTTTAGGAAAATCATTAAATTTAACTTAATATAATTTTTAAATGATGATTTAAAAAAGTATATTCGTTTTTTAAAATATAATTTCATTATTATGTAGAATAGAATTCTAATATTAACACACAAAAAGAAAATAAATATTATTTTTAAAGAAAGTACATTTTTCAAGCCTAAAATTACTTTACTAAAAATTTATTACATATTTATAATGATTTATTAAATAAATTTTCTTATATAAAAAATTTATACAAAATATTCCAAATTTCTTTATTCTACTACATACTAGAAACTTAAAGGATAAGTTATAATGGTCACATTAAATAATAATAAATTTTATAGTTTTAGATAGTTTTTTAAAACTATGTGTTTCATGTTATGTAACATATTAAATACATCAAATTTATTTCAATTAAAAAATATATTTAAACCCACACATTATAACATTTAACCCTGTTATAATGAATTTATCCTTGAAAAGTTTATCATTCATATAAAAATATGAAGATATCTCTTTTTTATCACATCCTCTAGCACCCATGTAACCACTCAATTTTATGATTCATCTAGAGAACATTAACTAGTTGATTAGTCTTGTTTTATAGCACTTTATCTCTATGATCAGGGATTTATACTAGTTTTGATTCACAATACATATCATTATCTAGTGGTACAATTTTTGAGATTTGTATATGTGAAGGATCAATTATATTCTTTTTCAAGAGATATTGATGAAGAACATCGTGAGCATGAGATATGTTTGGTTGAAGTTCCATGCGATAAGAAATTGTCCCAAAGTGATCAAAAATTAATAAAGGGATTATATATCATGGTATTTAGTTTCCCTTCATTAAGAATCTCACAACCTTGTTCGTTAATTAAATTCATAAAAAATACAATATCACTAACATCAAATTCCATATCTCATTGAGAATTATCAGTGTTTATTTTTTTTCAACTCTGAGATTCATATATGTGATGTCGAATAGATATGAATTTATCAACAATTTACTAATCCATGTTAGGGACAAATAGAAACCACTTTACATATTCATCTCATGTTGTTATTGTTTAACAATTATTTTCATAGAGGTCATTTTTGGGATCCATTAGAATGATACCATGAAAGCTATTTTTTGAAAGAGAGTTAAATAGGGGGAAGGTGTGGATCACAACCACCATTAAAATCGAGGGAAAAATATATCAACATATCCTATAGGTTTTTAATGGATTCATCATACTAAAAATCTATATAATGATTATAGGCTTTACTAGAAAACTACTCTTTATCAATAACATGAAAAATATTTTTCCAGAATGTCATGATAAACCTCAAATTTTGATATAATATTTATAGAATGATGTACATTATACTATATTTCAATTTAAGTAATGTATATCCTATAAATTACATCAAGAAATATATCTTCTTTGAAAGAAATTATTTTTTTGAATTTGTAAAGATATCTACTATATCATAAATAACATCATGTACTAAATATATTTTAGGGAGTCTAACAATGAAATCCATGATTATGTTTTCCCATTTGTATTCTTGTATGGGTAATAATTTTAACGTCCCTTTAGACATTATCCCCAAGCCTTAAATTACTGACATACTAGGAATTATGATATATATTCTTCAATATCGGTCTTTATGTTATCCAATATGAAATACTCCTTCATATCTCAATAAATAATTTTACTTCCTGGTTTAACTGGGAATGATGAGCCGTGATATTAGTCCAACAGGTACATCTTGATGTCTTGTATTTTTAGAACACATACACAATTCCTAAAACATATTTTTATTTTACAATCTATTTTGAGCTCAAAAATATTTTTCTCTTTTTTTATCTCTACGTATTCCATTTTTTCAAATATAATCTTCACATGGATAGATGGTTGTACACTTATTTGAAAAAAGTACTATTTTCCCCTTCCTTGAAGATTTCATGGTATATCCTTAAAAATCCATATATTTTGGATCCCTTTTTATTTTCATTATATATAAACTAGAATGATACTTTAGACATAGAGCATCAATCTCTTTATTTTCCTTCATAGGGTGGTAATGTATTAATCACCCATACTATTTCATAAAATGCATCCATTTTATTTGGAGTTTATTAAACTATTTTGTGGATAATATATACTTTAATCATTTAGGATTAGTATATATGTCACAAATTTCTTTGTATATATAATTCATCCATATTTATAGGGGAAATATTAACACTTTTAACTGTATTTCATGAGTTGGGTAATTCTTCTCAAAATCCTTTAATTAGCCTTATACATAAGATATCACAATATCATTATACAAATGAAAAAATAATTTCCCTATACATATTGAATCAATATAAATAAAAAATCCTTCTCTACAATAGGTTAGTGTTAAAATAGGTTTCCTAACAAACCTTCTCTTTATCTCTTTAGAATTTTCCTCACATTCAACTTTCCAAAAGAACATGACTCCCATCAGAGTTAACATACCCTGATAAATTATTCAAAAATAATTGATAATATCCATAAATTTTGGGGATACTATATATCTTAGTCCAATTGGTTGGTTATTTAGAAATTTAATAAAAATAATCATCGGTATATCCACTAATACAGGCCCACATGAAAGTATTAAAAAAATAAGAGACTTCATATAACCAAAAATCACACTTCAAATTTTTTTCATAAAATTTATCATTAGTTAGGGACTTCAGTAAATGACTCAAGTTATTTTCATACTCTTAAGTATCATGGAATTTTTAAGAATATACTCAATAAAGACAACCATAATCTAATTAAGGTATTCTGTAAAGAATCTATTCATAAAATCCATAGTGATATTAGGGGATTTAGTAATACTAAATGGAATCACTATATATTCACAGAGTTTATAGAAAGAAATAAAGGACATATTGGGAATATATTTATTTTTCACCAATAATTGATTGTATCTTGATTAAATTTCAGTCATGGAAAAACATCAAGATCTTATTTATCAATAAATTAAATCATAAATAAGGGGAATATGATACTTATTCTTGACGTTGATCAGAATATGTTCTAGATAATCTAGGATGAGTTTTATTGATCAAAATTTCCTATTAATTAAAATAATATATTCACCATATAGTGAAACATTGGGATGAATTAATACATTATAAATATTATCCAATAGTTTCTATATTAATTACTGAAACATAATCAGATCCCCTATATACAATGTCATTAAATTAGTGTAGAATAATGTAGGAATTCAATAGATAAATAATCTCAACATTTAGAAGAAGGACATGTTACTCTTCTATAATGACATCTAACAACTCATCTATAATATAAATATATTTGATGTTGATTTTCCCCCAGCCGTCATGTATAAATATCCCCTTAAAATTTGAATCATGACCCATATAATTTATGTAATTTCCATTACTAGTTGATATCGATCCTTGCACCAAAAAATGGACATAGGTTGTTTTGAAATATAAAATTTTACTTCCATTACTTAGATACTAATATGGTATTTATATATATTAAGACAATCCCTTTTAAAAATATCATCAAATTCCACTATTGTAATAATAATGAGATTTTTATGAATCAGATTCCAAAAAACAACCATCTGAGAAGATTCCAATACATGAGATCTGATAAATTGTATCATTATGAGTTTTCTATACTAATTCAATATCTTATAATTGGGGTGTAATTGTGATACCCTTATATAATTGTTCACATAAATAAGAGTTTTCATATCATAAATCAAATATGACATTAGTAGTTCAGGAGTGGATGGTAAGTATACCCTTTAACACTTTATTATTATATACTAGATCCGAAATAATGATTCCATGTTATTTCACATTGTGTTTTTTAATGAGAGGATTATGATTCCAATCATTATCAATGAACATCATATTTTAAAACTTTTTAGTAGAATGACCATACACCATTCAATTGAATCACTGGAGAGTTGTTGGTGAATTCTATCGAGCTTTCTCTACATTCACAATATTATCATATTTTTTCTCATCGTTTATTATTTTATATCCTCATTACCTTTATTTCCACACTTAATAAATGTAATAACCTTTTTAAAAGAATTACCTCCATGGTTTTCACCATAGTTATGGTATAAATTATGGAATGAATTCTTCAATCTGTAGTTTTTATTATAAGAATTCCAATTGAATTCAATATTTCATTTCTTTTAAAAACAATGATATTTATGTGTAACTGAAATCTCCATTTCGATATTGATGGAAAAATAAATGATTAATTTAAAACTGATGATTTTTTTTATGTATAATTTCCTTCATAGACTTTTTCATATGAAATTGATGAATTAATAAATTTTACATTTTGGTTCAGGGATAAAAATAGATGTGTACCTCTAAAGTCTTGTAAAATTTAGCTCATAGTTACTAATGGATTAATTATCCATAAACAATAGCTCATGAAATGGCTTCTCTATTTTCATATGAAGAATAGAGGGAAATTAATTGTTAAAAAATATCATTCTAAACTCATCCAACTTCATATAATCAATTTCATAATATTTTATCAAGTTCTTGATATGATCTCACTATTGATCTGTGTTTCTTTATAAATGATAAATATAAAAAAAATATATTTTTCATGCTCTAGAAAATAGGGATTATAAAATATATATTCAGAGGTACCGAACCATTTTATAGAAATTATTGTATAACAAGACTGACTGAATTAATATGGGTGTTTTCTTATCAATGAATCAATAGAATTGTGATCCCTCATTTTCTCATTTGGAATCTCAACATAATTCACGGTTTGTGAATGTACCATAATAATATAAATGAGATTTTATATTCTATATTCTATAAAATTTTCTTATTCAAGAGTAAAATCATTGGATTATCTATAAAATTTATCTTTAACACGGGTCCTTCAGGTTAAAAATATTTAATAAAATCAAAAAACATTATGTAAGGAACAATAGTAATAATGAGAAATTATATAATTATGAAAAATAATTCATAATATGCATAAATAATGACACCTTATTTTAAATGTTTGACACCTTAGGTTTAACCTATGGGATCTACTATCATCATCTACTCTAATATTTCATAATGGTTTATAAAGAAAAATTGAATTAATATAATAATATTTTGGGTGAGTTTCTATTCATGTTTCATCATAGAAATAATCATAGTTTACATGTAAAAATTGATCTAATAACAAATACAACAAATTAGTAGTTGACACCCTTATGTTCTTATATTCCACATCTACATCTACATTACAAAATCCCTATAAGGATGTGTTTTCAACTAAAAACACACTCCATTCATTACTATATTATAGGATTTTATCCAACACAAAGGCTTATCCTATGGGATCATACTAATTTTTCTTCATCCTTGTTTCCAAAAAATAACTAAACCTCTCTCTCATACAAACTGATAATACAAAAACACTTCATAAATAAATTTTACATCTTATTAAAAGAATATTCATTACATATCATTGTGATCAATTCCAAAATAGTAATGGTTAAGTGTATTTGAAAACATGTATACATAATCTAATAGTTCATAAATGTTCTATATCAACCCCCTATAAGATCTTTACAACTAGTACCATTCTTATACATATCATACCTAAAAATATTCTTACTATCCCAGGGAAAAGGATACATAATAAAGGGAAATCTCCAATGATCAGTAAGGATAAATAAGAGATATATCAATGATAATTTAAGTATAAATTTAGTTTAAATAAATTTTATGATGCGATTAAAAATTTAAAATCATACCCATCTATTAAAAGATCATAATCATTAGTTATGAAATAAATCGTTCCATTTCTTAAGACATTAATCATAATAGAATCAAATAACTGAATCCACAAGATCACTGCATTGGAATAGAATCAGTTCAAAAATATTGGAATAATAACAAAAATAATTGAGGTATTGTGTCAAGGATACCAACCAATACATTGATCACAAGTTAGAAATGTTCTATCCACTCGAGTACCAAATTCATGATTTGGATAACAACCAATAGATCTTATTTTTGGATTGGGATAACCCCCATGTTCCATTTTGATCTCATAAAACATTAATCATTACCCCATTCATTAGAGGTCAATAAGGGACCATCACATAAAATCATCATAATCCATTTATATGTATTCTAAAAGATCATGAAAAAATCTATCATTTAATTACATCTTAATCCATTTAAAATAAAATTGGTTACATCAATATTTCATCATCATTATCATAACTAATTCCTAGAAATTATGAAGGATATATCATATGATCATATCACTAGTAAAATATAAGTAACAATGAAGGATGTTATCATAGCTAATAGATTCATTTAAAAGACTACTATAATATTTCTTTAAGAAAATACACTTTTCATTTATAAATCACTTATTTAAAATATAATTTTTTTAAAAATATTATGACAAATATTTTCATTTAATTTTACCATGGAAATTTTTAAAGGAAGTGACAAATATTTTCCTAATCATTGTGGTGGTAAATTCTATTCATGTCTTGTATGTTAAAATAAATATTCCTTCTATATTTTTAATATAAATTAAAATGTGCTTGTTTAGAAAATTAAAATAATATTCCTTTTATTAATTTTTATAACAATTCAAAAATTGGATAAAATTAATTTAACTAAACATTTGGGAATATTTAAAGAATTAAATAGGGAGTTATAAATAATGTATAGACATGGGAGAAAATATTGATGACCATGTAAAAAAATTTGAGTGGTTCTTAACAAAATTAAGTCAATATCTTGAGTATTAAAAGATCCGAAAATGAAGGTAAAAAAATTTATTCTCTATAAATAATATGAGTATAGGATAAGGAAATAGATTTGGGGGATATTGAAAATACAATTTCATCATCTTAAATTTAACCTTAAACAATCATGGTAAAAATGAGATTGTATAGTACAAACAATTACATCTAGATCAAATTGAGTGATAAGTTTTATAAAATCAAATATAATGAATTTAAATTTAATATACATCTATATAAGAACCATATATATCTAATAATATCATATATTATCCACATTTAATATTTGAAATGCTAATTGTTAATTATTATTTATTATAATCATCATTTATGGGCATTAATTCTTTCATTTTTCATGAAAGTTTCATTTTATAAGTTTCACACCTTATACATTTATGAATGTTAAATTATATAAAAAAATATGATAATGATAGAAATATTATGTATATTAATTATACTCAAATTATTAGTTATTCATATTAGGTAGATATATAAAAATTAATTAAAACATTTTTTGAAATATTAGTGTGTAAGAACGCATGGATGGTATTTTAATTTTATAATGAAATGAAAGAAAATTGATAAATAATATTTTATAAATATATAATAATTATTAAATTAATTATTATAAATAACCATGTTCGGTGGTGATGGAAAATGATTCATATTTCAAAATGGAGGCAGGGGCCTAGAAATATGCATAATCGATACATTCATTTTCTATTTTATGGACAATGAACAAGGTTATTATACAATCATAACAAAATATCATTATATTTTGGATATTAGAATCATAATTTTATGTTGTATACAATATGTTTAGATAATTTGGATGAATAAATAAAATTGAAATATCTTTGTTGATAATGATATATCTTCATTGAGAAATATCATTGGATTTACACATTAAGACTTAAAGGATAATATTATAATAAGAAAACCACAATTAAATGTGGAGTGACTTTATAAAAAAATTTCAGTATATATGTTTTTGAGATAATAAAGCTATTTAATGGTATCGAAGATAAGAGATGTTGATTCCTTTTATAAGTGAGAGAGAGGACACACTTGGAATTTCTAAAAAGATTAAAATGTATTAAGGAATTATTGAATGAAAATGGATCAAAAATGAATCAAATTTTAAAATTATATGATATAATGTTGATATTGTTTTGGAAAATAGGATTTATAAATGTTTTTATAGAAATTTAATCCTTATTTGTTTCTTTAACCTCCCATGGTAAAAAATTTTAACCATTAACTGTGGAAACTATATATTAATATTTTTACTCAATATTTGATAAAAAGTGAAATTCAACTCATTAAATAATTTTAAATTAATATTCAAAATTTTAAATCCATTTTTTCAAATTATATTTCTATAATAGTATAAAATTACATTTAAAATAAAACTATAAAATATGATGAAAAACTGTTTTTCAGACAAATGCATTTTTATGTATAAACTTTTACACTATTTTAAAGCATAATTTCAATTCAAATGACATTGACTGGATAATGTAAAGTCAAAAAGAACTAATTTAATTTTAAAATAACCTCATTAAAATCATTCTTTTTAAAACCTACAATGGAAAAGATGGTATTCTATAAAATTGACAATTTTTTACATTTCCCCGAAAAAATTATCTTCCCAGAAAATCACAAAATTGAAGCTTAAACTTATTTTTATATGATAATTTCACAAATGATATAATTTTTGTATGGTAAAATTTCTTAATATGGTATAAATTTATTATATTATATGTTCAAAAAATATAATAAAAACCATTTTTGATGCATAAAATTTTTTTAATAAAAATTGACAATTGATTTATTATGAATTAATCAATAAATTTTCATTATATAATAAATTTATAGATATTTTTTATGATAAAGTTATTAATTTTTATGCCAATAATTTAAAATCTAGGTTATACCGGTCATACTAGATAATTATTGTTTGGTAGTAACTTAATATTTGATTAAACTCGAGGTTACGTCTAAGTAAATCTATCAAATAAATACTATTTATTTCAATGTATTATATATATATATAATCTATGGTTTTTAAATTATACTCCCCTTGAAAATAATTTAATGTTTTAAATTCTGTTTGATTGATATATACTAATGAGTATATCACTACTGGAAAAATACACTATACCAATGGTTTGGAACCGTTGGTATAGGCCTCCAAACCGTTGGTATAGCCTATACCAATGGTTTGGAAAAACGTTTCCATGTAAGCCGTGGGGATAGGTCTATGCCAATAGTTTTCCCAAGACTATTGGTATAGGCCTTTTCCAACGGTTTTCAAAACAGTTGGTATAACTAATATGAAAATCTATACTAATGGTTCCATAAAACCTTTTGTATATGTAATTCAAAAAACAATAATTTGGTTGGTTTTGATCCCAGCACCTCCCGTTTGTGATTGAGCGACCTAACCACTAACCCAAATTACTTTTGTGAACATAATTTCATAAATATATATATGTATTAACATAATAATTTTAAATATTTATTTATTTAATGTCCTCTGTAAGATGATTCCTTTAAAAATACATTTACCTAAACCAAGAGTTCTCAAAACCATTGGTATAGAACTATACCAATGGTTTTGAGAACCGTTGGTATAGGTTCTTTGATTTTTGGAACTATATTAATGGTTTTGGACAAACCGTTGGTATAGGGGGTCCTATACAAACAGTTTGGCCAAAACCATTGGTATAGGGTCTCTATAATGGACATATACCAACGGTTTTCCCAAAACCATTGGTATAGGTCCAAATTAGTGCAATATACCAACAGTTTGACCAAAACCATTGGTATGGCTCCAAATTAGTGACCTATACCAAATGTTTAGGGAAAACAATTGGTATAGGTCCAAATTAGTGAACTATACCAACGGTTTTCCCAAAACTATTGGTATAGATCATATTTCCAGTAGTGTAAGTCTACATCATAATAACATCATGTTCCCATGTAGCTTCATCAAATTTATAATTTTTATAAAGAATATTAACTAGGTTGGAAGTCATGTTTCATAACACTTTAATTCTTTGATACCAAATTTATAAAAGTTTTTCTCATAGGAATGATGAATCTCTGGTCGTTTATACTCTCATTTTCATACATGTAAAGTGCCAAGTATGTATATTCTTATGAGAGAAACATGGATGACAATGTGAACATAAGAGAAGCTTTATAGAAGTTCCAAGTCATAAGAAACCACACTGAACTAATAATGAGTCTTGAAAGGGACGATATATCTTGGGATCATCATTGCATTACTTTTGAATCTCATAACAATATTCCATTGATATATTCATAAGTATACATTCTAAAAAATTTAAATTCTAGATCTCACTGCAAATTGTTAGCATAGAATTTCTTTCAACTCTGGGATACATTGATGTCATACTAAATATCCCTAACATTCTATGTCATTCACTCATATAGCTCAGGTACTAATAAATTTCATTTTCTAAATTTATCTCAGCATTTTAGTGTTCAAAGATTCATTCTAGAGGGGGATTCCTAAGGATCTATATGAATTATTAAGTGATATCTATTAGTAAAATAGAATTCGATAAAAGGAAGGTGTTGATTCCAGCCACAATTGAAATACATATAAATGAATCTCAAGACATTCTACAATGATTGAATGGTTATCTCATATTGAATATTTAAATAATGATGATTTTATATACTGAAACACATTTATATATATCCAAATATTACTAAAAGAATCACTAGAACATCAGTGTAAAACTCAGATATCGATCAGATATAATAGAATGTGGAATCTATTTAACATTATCAATTCCATATTGTATATCATTGTAATATATTCAATGGAGATATATTCTCTAGTATATATAACATGGGATGAATTTTTATGATGATTGAATATAACCCAAATTTTCTTATTTCCAACAGATGTTTTGGGGAGTCTAAAAATGAATTACATGGTGATATTTCTCCATATTAGTTTTGTTATGGGTAATTATCGTAACATCCCCGATACTTTATTCTCTTATACATAACATTCTAACATACCAACTACCAAGATACATATTCTGCAATAACTATCTTCATGATGTCCCATCAAGAATACTTTTTCAAATATTTATACTTATATATACATCCATGATGAATAGGGAATGGTACACTATGATATTTTTTCAATAGATCCTTGTTATTATGTTTATTGACGGGACACAAACAATGTTCCTAAACAATATCGTTCCATTAAAAACAAGGTTGATCTTATGAAAATATTCAATTTATTTTTCATCCCTACATATTCCTATTATTCCATTTTAATCATTACATGGATAGGTGGTTATACACCCATTTGGGAAAGGTTTTATTTCCTTATCTACTAAAAGATTTCAAGGACAAACTATTGAAAATAAAGAATTATTGGACCCTGTTGGATTATAATCATAGATAAGGTTTCATGATCCCTTAGACTCAGACAAACATCTTCCTCATTCACTTTTCTAGTATGATAATTTATTGAGAAGTTGTAATAATTGATGAAATCCAACAATCTTTCTTTGATAGATATTTAACTATTTTGGGTAAAGATATCCTTTAAAATTTTATAAAAAAAATATATTTCAAAACTTACTCCATAATGATAATTCTTATATATCATTAAATAAATTATTATCATGGCTTACCCCAGGTCATGGGTTGGGTAATTAATCTCATGATCCTCAAATTTTCATGAGACATAACATATAAACATATCATTATTCATAATAATACATTCCAACAAACTCAAAGATGCATTACTATAAATCAAAAACCTTTCCCCACTACAAGTTAGTGTAACTATAGGTGTTCTAACTAACCTTCCTTTCATATCCTTTAAATTTTACTTAAATTCATCTAACTAGATGTGCTTTACACCATTTTATGTTAATAGGGTAAGTGTATTTATACCTGTGATAAATTAATTAAAAATAATTTATAATATCCATCCAATCCAAGGAGATAATGGATCTCTTACATAGTTTCTTATTCAGGTCAACATTCAATAACACCCATCATCAATAGATCCACTAATATACCCTCATAATGAAATATATGACCAAAAAATGAATCATTCAATAGAATAAATTTAAACTTGGTGAATTTTTCATAATGAACTTATTTAATGAGAATATTTAGTACAATACTAAATTTATCTATAGTATTTTTCTTACTCTTGGAATTTATAATAATATCATCTTCAAAGACTAACACAATCTAATGAATTTAATCTCTAAAGTCTATGATAATTAAATTAATTATGATATAAAGGGACTTATAATGCCAAATGGAATATCTATAAATTCATAGTGTCCAGACCTCATATGGAAGGTTGTATGAGGTATATCATCAATTATTACCCTCAATTGATAGTATCCATATCAAAGATCGTTCTTGGAAAAATATCAAGATCCTTATATTTGGTTGTCCAAATAATAAATATAGGAAAGCGTATAATTATTATTGATTGTTATCATACTATGTTCTTGGTAATCAGAATGGGGTCACATTGATCAACATTACACCTTAAAAAAGTACATGTTCACCCCATTCTAACACAAATTGAAAAATAAATACCTTATCATGATTATCTATGGTCTATTTCATTAATTATTTGACTCAATTGAATTCATTATATAACAAGTCATTAAAATCATCGAAACACCATGTTTGATTTATATTAAATATTCAACATAATGATTGTGAATAATAATAAGAAAATAATCTATAAAGACTTTAAAAAACACCAATAGAATAGAATTTTATTCAATTTTATGTTTCTCCAAATTATATGAGATAACTAGAAAAATTTAATGGGAATCAAGACCCATATAATGGATGTAATTTCCATTGGAAATTCATATCTTTCCTTGCCCGGGAAAATGGTAAAAGATTTATTTGAAATATCAAATGTGATTATCCTTCCGTGGCCAATGATATGGGTTTTATATAAATAAACACAATAGAAGACCAATATAACATCAAATTCAACTAGAGGAAGAATAAATAGATTTGATAGAATCACATTCCCCCAAAAATAAATCTGATTAGAATCTTAGACATAATATGTGATAATCATACCATTAAGAGTTTTTCATACTAATTCAATATCATATTGTGGAAGTTCTATTATGACACCCTTTACAAATTATTTATAATTAAAATATTGGGTAATCAATAATTATATAAGACATTTTCAGTTCTAGAGTTGAGATAAGTGTACCTTTCACCACTTTATTATCATAATCCATATAATCAATAGTGATCCCATAAGATTTTCCTTTTTCTCTGGTATTCATAGGATATTGAAATTAGTCATCATCTTTAACTATCAGATTCCAATAATAGTTAACACAATACACATAGTACATTCATATTAAATATTGGATAGTTTTAGGTGCATTCAATGGATATTTCTCTCCATTCACATTAGTTTTCTAAATTCCTCCCACTACATCTGCATTGGATTGTCTGATGAATATACTATCCACACTTAAATAATTTACTAGTCTAATTAAAAAAAATTACTCCATGTTTATTTCCACACATCTAGAATAAATGAAGTCTCGTATTTTTCTCACTAGGGGTTTTATTACTAGAATTTAATTTACATTCCATCATTATTTTCTAAACAAAACCTTGATATTGATGAGTAACTATAATAAAATATCTACCTTGATATCAAATTAAATTATTTCTTCATAACCAGCAAAGTCCCTTTTGTCTAATTCCATTCCGAGAATTCTTTTTATGGAACTATAGTATTAATAAACCATAATTTCTATTTTAATGATAATAACATAAGAATACCTTTCATGTATTGTAGACTTTTTTATCATATGTACTTATGGAATCATCATCCCTCTTATTTAGATAATGAAAATCATTCAATAATTTATTACAAATAATAAGAATAATTTACTAAATAAAATATAACATTCATAACTTATATACTACTATAGATAATGTTGATTGATGTTTATTTATGTTCTTGATAAGAGTAAATTATTGACCTGCTAATCCTTTCAAATGATAAATAACCAAAATAAAATTTTCATTCTCTAAACATTGGATATTTGAAAATATCTATTCACTAGTACTAATCCACTTCTATAGAATTATTAGTTCAACAGTTAAACTAAAAGATGGTAGATGATGCCTCGTGAAGGATTCGACAAAACATTATTATCTCTTATGGTCGTTTGGAATCTCATCAAGACTCATGGATTAATAATGCGTCATATGCATAATAATAATATTTTTAATTCCTTATCCAATAACATTTTGTATCTAAATAGGACTATCATTACACTATCTATCACATTTTTTGTTTACACAACACCTTTGGGTTCTATCCATTGAATACAACCCAAAAAGAATAATGTGGGAAACAATAATCACAGTGATAAACCACTCACCATTAAAAATAATTCCAATTGCATATAAATAATGAAACATTATTTTCAATATACGAAACCTTTGGTTTAACCTAAGTCATACATGATCGTCATCTATTCAAATATATCCTAATGGTTCATAAATAATGTGACTTAAGAAAGGAATATACCTAATTAGTGTCTTTCCAAGTGAGTAGTCTTAGTGCCACACATTATAGACCAATGATGATGGAGTAAATACTTAATCCACCCCATTCTGTTATGTTTCCCATATGTCCATTCTTTCCAAAACAACATCCCCTAATGATTATCCTTACCTAGATGTATTTTCTATGAAAACTATACAATTTTCTTCACCAAAACATAATATTTTCTCATCTAATTCGGCATATATTATAGATTCTCACTAATTTTTCCTCATCCTAGTTTCAAAACATAACTAAACCATTAACTAATACAAACTGAGGTGACAAAAAAATTTCATATGTAAGTTTGGAATCTGATTAGATGAATATTCATTATATATATTTAGTATCCATTAGATAACTATAAAGATGTAGATTCTTTGGAAATATGGATACATAAACAGCTGGTTCAAAAAATATGTACATCATCACCCACTAATTTCTTTTCAACTAGAACCCTTCTTAAACATATCATAATTAAAACAACTCTATATGTCATAGGGAAATGGAAAATAATAATGTATGATCTTGGATGCACAGTACGAGAAAACAAGGTTGATATTAATGATCCTTTAAGTATTACATGACAATAACTATATAATTACATGATCTAAACAATGTGAAACAATAAAAATAAATCAATAAATAATAATCATGGGTCATGGAATAAAAAATGGTTGTTCATAAAACATAAATCATAATTGAATCAAAGAATATGATCCCTAATAGAATAACATTTTTAAATTATCATGTCATAAAAGAGTGGAATAAGGAGTATAAAAATTATAATAATTTAAGTCTAATTTTTAGGGTACCCAAAAATAAATTTAGCATAGGTTAGGCATGGGATAAGTACTAGTGTACCTATATCAGTCATGGTAAAACCACTTGTGTATCCTCATTTGGGATTTTGATGACTACTCATGTATCCATTGATTTTATAAAAAAATAACGGTTAAAAAATACATTTGGGATCTATAAGGGAGAAAACCATCACATAATCATAATCCATTCCTATTTATTCCACAATATCATTAATAAATTTAACATTTAATTATATATTAACTGATGGAAGAGAAAACTGATTTATCAATATTTCATCATAATAATTCTAAACCACCATGGGAAATAAAAAATATATTATCACAAGATCATATCCCCATTGAATTATAAGTTACATAATATATTTAATCATAGATGAAATATTACCTTAAAAGATAATTGAAATATTTCTTGAGGATAATACACTTTTTATTAAGAAATCACTTATTTAAAAATTCAAAATTTCCAAAATATTAAGTGAAATATTTTATTCGAAAAGATAATTGTAAAATGGAAGAGGATTATTTGGATCATTGAGATGTTTTGGGAGTGGTAAGTTATATTCATATCGTGTATGTTAAAGTATTGATTCCCTTAAAAAGTTTTTTTAAAATTCAAAAGTAACTCATTCCAAAAATAACTAGTATATTCATTTTAATAAATTTAAAATAATGTAAAAAAGGGTATAAAATACTTAAATATAACTTTATAGAATTTTAAAAACATTATTGAGACCATTTTAGGGAAAAATATTTACCTAGAATAATATATTCCTAGATGAATTGAATAAAAGAGTTGACTTTCATTAAAACTTTTCATTCCGTATCTATAGTAAAAAAGAGAGGAAAATAAAAGTAAAATAAGTATTCTACAATTAGAAACATTCTATAAAAAAGTAAATAACATTTTGATATATATATATTACATAATTTAATCATTTTCAATTTAATCATAAACAATCCCAATAAAAATGAGACTGTAACGTACAAACCCTAACCTCATGTTTGACTTTTTCTATAAGAACTCCAAAATAAATTATAAATAATAATATAATATTATAATTCGACTAAATATCTATATAAATAAGTATAATATCATATATGATATATTACATTGAAAACCCTATTTATTTAAACATCATTAAAAAACTTCTTTTCTAGATTTTAATTGTTTCATTTTCTCGAAACGTTTCAAATTAGAGTATATATTCCTTATAATAGGATAATAGTTACACCATTTCCATGATTTTAATAATTATGTATATATAAAATATATTAATTATAAACATATTTATAATCCTTCAAAAAATATAGATATAGTAAATTTAATTACATCGTTCCAGGTTATGGTAGTCCATACATACACATGAACATTGTTTTCATTTTCTATCAAAATTAAGGAAAAAATATTAATAAAATTTTATTATTAAAAAATTATTAAATATGAAGATCAAATATATTTAAAAAAATCTATTATTTTAAATAACCAACTAAGATAGTGATGAAAAATGAAATATAACACTTTGTGGAGGCAATAGTCTATAATTATGCACGAGTGATACTTTTACTTCACAATTAATGGAAAAGGGATGAAAAGGGTTGTTAAAATATAATAATAGCATTTAATTATATTTTTTATACTTTATGGATAATGTTAAGATTTATATGATCAATTTAGATAAGGTGGGTGAATAAATAGAATTGAAAGAAGCCATTTATGAACTATACCTCTTTGTTGAGATATCACCTACAGATTATACCATAAGGCATAAAATGATGATATTCTGATATGTAAAGGGATTTAGGAAATGTGGAGGGATTTTAAAACTTTATTTCTGTAGAGGTGTTTTCTGAAATATGTCGATCTTTATGGGTTTATATGGGAGGTTAGTATATATAATTTTATAAGTTGGAAACATGAAAGAGTTAAACATTTTCAAAAAAATTAAATTATTGTAGTGTCTTATTCAAGAGAAATTGTCACAAATTTGATCATATATTAATATGGGATGATATCAGGTCTAAATGTGGCTATAAAATTAGATTTATACAGTTTTTAATGAAACTATTACCATTATATCTTAGTTAAACCTCCCCCCAATGTACTAATTTTAGCCATTATCATGGGAACAATATTTTTTTGGGTTTTTACCATTCATTATGACCAAAAATAAAGGTTGGCTTATTAAAAAAATTAATGATGATTATTAATATGGAATTAATTTTTTCAAATTACATTTATGTAATGGTAATATATTAATTTTTTAAAATAAACTCTCAAAAAAAACAAAAATAATTTTCCCAAAAAATGCATTTGGAGGTATAAAAATGTTTTTATACCAAAATTAAGTAAAATGAAATTTCCAAAGAATTTTTTTTGAATCTTTTTAATAAAAATTATCTAATGTAATTCTAAACTCATATAATAAAAGTAACTTTTTGTTTAATTTAATGGAAGTGATATTTTTCTTATTAAATCAGTATACATTTACTATTAACTAAAAATTAATCATTTCAAAAAAAGTAAAAAAATCCACCATATGATAATTCTGATATGGTTATTTAAAAAATGATATAATTTTTATAACCTAAATTTCTAAAATTGGTTGAAATTGATTATTATATGAATTCACAAAATACAACAAAACCTATTTTTTAGGAAAAATATATTTTTGAATCTTGAATTTACATTACTAAAAAATTAGTACATATTTACTATGATTGAATCAACAATTTTGAAATATATAAATAAATTATAAATAATTTTCTCTATTTTTTCTATTTTTATTCATTCCATTAATTTAAAATATGGGTTATAATGGTGCCGATATTTGATCATAATTCAATAGTGTACCATAGTTAATTTAAACTCGGTGTTACGTGTAAAAAAGATATAAATATTTAAATTTAATATCAAATAATGATTATATATATATATATAATATTATTGTAATATAGAACAAAGACATGGGTTTTCCAAATGACCACCATGGTTATAAGAAGGATTCCAAGAGAATTAATCAAACTCATGATTTCAAAGTGCAAGAAGATGTTGATAAGCTCATCAAATCCAAATTAATAAAGGATGTTCAACATATAAAATGTCTAGCTTATATCCTCATAGTCATAATTAATCACAAGAATTTTTTTTTGTATTATATTCTCAGATTTTATTCGAAACTATAAAAATTATGATTTCTTAATGCTAATCATATATAGTTTGATTTATCAAATAACATGTTTACATGCCCTATATTTCATGAATGCATATTATGGATTCAACCAAATTTAGATTTCCCCAAAATATAATGAGGCATATTCTTTGTTAAACCCAATGAGGTATATTTAAATCAATTAATTGACAATAGAATGAATATAATTATATATACATATTTATAAAAAAGGTACCATATCTTCAATCCTCTCTTGGGAAATCTATGGATTTCTATATTGATGAAATTATGGTTAGATCCCAATGATACTATGATCAACATTTTCACAATGAGATATTTTTTAATAATCTTATTCAATATATTATGATGATAAACCCCCAAAAAAGTTTCATGGTAACATCCAAGAAATACCATGTCTTCATGGTTCTCCACTATGGAATCAAAGTAATACCTGATAGGACCAAATAAATATATGATATTCTAACCCATAAAAATATCAACGATTGAAGAGGGAATTATTGATGCATCCCATAAATATGAAGATTCATTTTAACCATGCATTCAGGTATATATCATATAAATTATGTAAGGAAAGGGGACACCTATTAGTTAGAATATTATTTTATGAGGGCCTTTGATGATATTAATAAATATATTTTGAGCCCATCAATATCATTTAACCTTGTATAATGGGATCCAATCATTCTATATGTAGTGGCTTTGTTGTGATCAATATTTTCTCTTATCATCCAAATAATTAATTCATGGATTGAGAAAAATCATTATTATGTTAGTATGATAATACTCTATATATAGATATGATATATTGATATCGAGAATTATTTTTTTATGTTAATCATTATAGTGTAGAAGATAAGGATCTTCTGGCATCATCATATGGTAAAATTGGTCTCTCATATTATTCTGGAAAAAAATATCCCCATTTTTCAAGTTTATCTCGATATCAATAATGGTGGGATGTCATACTATAGAATTTTTACAGTTATTTTATACTATAGAAGTCAATAAAAGGACAAGAGTTCATAATTTCTCTTGTAGTAAATGCCATAATTGTTAATATAGATCACCCTAGTGAGAGTGTTTTATCTATTCTTGAAAATATATAAATATTGGAAATATATTTTTAGGGTGCTTTAGAATCCTGAAAAGAATGAAAATGAAAAATATAAAACTCAACAACATTGGATTTTGAATTGTTCTTGTATCTCTAGTTCTTTATTTATTCCAGTTTTCAGAAGCATGAACCCATAATTGATCAATATACAAATATCTCATTATAGGCTTCAATCATGATTTACATATAGAAATATCCCATATGAGTATCATGGGTGACTCTAAATTGGAGATCAAGAAGATTAATGGTTAATATATAATTATAAATTTGTAATTGATCCTTCTTCTGGATTATGTAAGAGTGTTGATGGTTGAATTACCCTTCGAGCCAATATTTTCTCACATCACACATTTAGTGATTACCAATATTTATTAATTTTACAATATATCCAAAAAATTACCAGATCCATACAAAAAAGAAATAGAAATCTGCATCATACTCCATTGAATGGTTTATCTATTAATCATCAATGATATAGAGTAAATGAATTTGATCAACACTAACCAAGAGTATGAAAAGTTACTATATTTTCCAATTGATACAAAAAGTAGAGGGATACACCCTGTAGTGGAAAACCTATAGGGTGTAATTCTTCTATCTAACCAAGATGAATAGGAATAGATCCAACATCGGAAATTAAATATTATAATCTATAATAATATAAATACTTATAAATCCCTTTAAAATGATTATTTGAAATATTCCTACTTATATGCATTGAAGGATGATAAACAATGATTATTATCCTAGTGGTCCATGTCAGAGCTGACATTGCTCATCTGTTAGGGGCCTAACACACTCATTAAATCAAAAGGTTTTGATGCATTTGGCCCTCAATGATGTAATATTGTCTAGATCTCACCATAAAATTCCATTCATTTCAAATACATTCTAATTTTTTCTATCACCCTTTAGATGTTTTTTATACTGATAATTTTTTTGAACCTTATCCAGATAAAGAATATATATTATGGTTTTATATCCTCCAAATATAATCAATAAGTTTATGTAAAACATTACTAGCTTTTAATTCATTTCTAAATAGTGGAAGATACTATATTTCAAGGTTGTTGGGACATTGTCAAAAAATTAACCTCTTATATTAGTGGAGAATCGCCAGGGGTGAATCATTGTTCCAATTTAATTTTATGTTTCATTGGTGGAGGAACCCTTAAAACCAAATAGAGATAATCATGATCATTTTCCAGAACAAACACACACACACATTAATGGAAATGAAGATTTGTAAGCTTCACCAATTAAAATAATAAATATATTCCTTGTAATGATTTTAATTTCTCTGAGACTATATGATCCACTAGGTTCAACATGTAGGTACAACTAGAATTTTTTATTTATTACTCATGTTAAATGAAGTCACCTGACAATGATATTGCTTCCCAAACTATTACTATGGAAATTAATTATTTAACATCATGAAACGTTCCATAAAAACATATTAGTCTATTGAAGATATAGTGAATCCCATCCAATAATTATTTAACCTAATGAAAAATAGGTATAATCTTTTTACTCTACCAATTTTACATATCCCCTTCTTCATAATCTCCTTTTATTATTATTCTAATATCTTATTCAATTATTCATATTATTTTAATCATCTTCACTCATCAATTATTATTTGAACATGGCTGTTAATATTTTTTTATTTTAACTTTCATGTTAATATTTTTATTAGATTTTTTTCATTAATAAAAACATAATTTCATTTATATGGTATAATTTTTTTTGGACTATTATTTTAATATATATGTTTATTTCTTATTTAGTTTTTTATTTTTATAATACATGTTTGATATCATGATTATTTTTTCATTATCTGGTTTTAGTCATGTATCCAACTCTGGGATGTAAGTGTTTTATTATTGATATACATAGTTGAATCATATATGCATTTTAGGTAGAACAACATATTGTTTTCCCATATGTAGCCTTTTTCATCTAATTATTCATTTTAGATACATAGAAAATGATCAATGTAAACCGTACAACCAATTTTGATGTATTTAGACAAGAAACATGTTGTTTATTTCTACATAGATTATTACGATTTAGTTGGATACAAACTAACATAATGTGATGATTTTTAATAAAACCCTTTATTTACAGCCAGGTTTCCAAATGAGTTATTTTCATGTGATTTCGTGTGTCATTTTCAAACGATAGAATGAGTTAATTTTATGTGACCACATGATTTCTGTTAATTCTAGCATAAGTAAGTGACAATATGAATTTTTTTCCATATGGTCAGTATATTGAATTCGTGATTTACTAAAATTATAAGTTATTTGACCACAAGTTTTATACATCAATGTCACACATCATTTACAGTTTGTTCATGACATTATTTATTTTGAGGAAATTTCTATTTTAAATAATTCAATATTTGATTGATATATTTATTCTAACTTAATGTTTATTCAAATAATTATATTTGAGATTTTTTAATTGTGTAATATCATGAAATTGTTTTTGGAAAAAATGAGTTTCATTTCATTCAATTGTAATATATTTTTATATAATATAGTTACTGAATTACTAAATGTTTTTGGGGGTAATTGTTATAATAATATTTATTTGAGAAACTCTTATTTATTCTAATGAAGATATTTTATGTTGTTATAATGAGTTCAATATAGGAATTTCAGTGTACTAAAACTATTCATTAACTATGTGTAACATTAAAATATGCAACAATATGATTAAATATATTATTATATTTTTATTCATTAAATATAGGAAAATAGTTTAGGAAACTCACAATCAACAAGAATTGAATAATGTTGTTTGATTATATTTGGATATTTTTGTACATATAGAAGATGGTGGCGTGTAGTATGAGATAAAAAAATAAGATTAAGAAGAATAATTTTTTGGAAACATTACTGATATATTCAATGAATAATATTTCTTTTGGGGGATCATGAAGAAACTTTAATGTTCTATAAATTGATGTAGAATCGATCAATGTTATTCATGCCACTTCAGATTTCACATATTCTTCTTTTTAATGGTCTTCATTACTTTGGGTGTTTATTTTTTATATTTTATTTTTTCTGTTTATAATTATAAGAGAAAATTTATTATTTTCAAAATAAAAATCAAGTATGGTATTATGTATTCTACTAATCAAATGGAAAGGTCATGTGTTGTGAGTTTGGAAGAAAATTAAGATCAGATGTGGTTGTGAATCTTATAAAAATATGGGTATTGGTTGTGACTCCATGTATTATAAAAGGAAGTGTCTATAAAAAGGATTTCACACCATTAATTATGAGGTATCTTAGTGGGTATAAATCATATTATTGAGTAGAAATGATTGATGAGTACTGTAGAATATTGCTGATCTGAAATACAATTAAAATATTATGTTCATTATATATTTTTACTCCATTATTTACAAATCACCAAATTCCAGAGTTTCTTTATTCAATATTATACTCTAGTTGATTATTTTCAGTTAAAAAAATTAAAAGTCCTATTCACCCCTAGTCTATTATTTCCATTTATTATTCTCCATAAATTTCTATTATAGGGTTTTTTCCTTGGAATAAAGGTTTCATTTTTTATTTTTTTACCTATATTAAATATCCTAGAAGTAACAATAAAAGGAACTAAATATAGTTCTTCAAAATAGATGGTATTATTGTGAATGATGGCTAGATACCTCAAAACTCCCATTTTTTAGTGGAAGTTATTATGGTTATTGGTAATATCCCAAATCAGTTTCCACATATTGGTTCTACGAGATGGTTGGTCACATGACCTCAAAAGCACATCCTCATACACTAGAGGCTACTGACTTGTAGTGAGGGTCTAATATCGATCATGCAGAGACTATACATCCTTTAACTAAATAGCACAAAATTGAAAAAAATATGATTAAAAAATTATATAACCGTTAACCAAACCAAACTAGTATCACATGATGACATTAATTTGAGTAAAATATCCAAAACTTAATAAGAGGTATTTCATGCCTTATACATGTCATGTTCCAACAAGGAAAACCCTAAAATAAATAAAGAATCTGGAAAATCACAAACTGGTCCTCAGTCACATCTAGTTCCCTCATCTATGATTTATCCCAAATCATCCATCTAACATAGGACTCCTACCTTTATTCTGTCCTAAAAACATAAAGTATATTTGTGTACTTTTTTGGATTCACAAGTAGGGTGTGGGTAAAACTCAATAGGCTAACACCAACAACGTCTAAAAAATATTCATTAAATTAAATGTTATGTAGTTTAATAAATAATAAAATACAAAAAATAAAGTAAATAGTTTACATATATTCAATTATTCATTATTTGACCACAAAAACACTCAGGTTCCTGAGGACACCCACACCATCAATACCATCTTCATCCCTTGCAAGAGTGTGAACTCTCTGTAATTTATATCACATATCACAGTACCATGGTTATCATTTATTATATAAATTAATTTCATATTATAGAAAATTGTAACCATGTTCTAATGCAAACAATTTTGTCCTAGAACACCATGTCTAGAACCCTGTGGGTATTTGAATCATCAATCCATGGCCCAAAAGATGTTTATCACTATAGGATTTTAAATCATTAGTCCATGTCCCACACACGTATATATCAATTTAGACATTTGAAGCATCGGTACATGTCCCTCACATGAATATCGAAAAATCAAATATATCACAGTTTCATAAACAACATGTTCAAGCATCAATAACCATCTTTAAAACCATTCTCATTAACAATTACCAATTAAAATATCAATTCATTCATTTTTAACAATTTTTATCACATGGATTAATATAACCATTTCTTTATTAAACAATTTATCATGATTTAATCATCTAACCCATTAAGTTTAGGTCACCCATATAATAATTCACATAGTCAATTAATTCTTATTCACTTTAATTAACCAATTTACCTGATCCCAATATCCCATAAATTTCCCAATGACAATATTCCATTAATTAATTAACCAATTAATTATTCAAATTCAACCAATTTCAATTTCCCTAATTTAAACCAAATCAATATCACATTGTAATTAAATATAATCAATTAAATCATCACTACAATTTCTTAATCATGGAAATTGAAATATCACAACTACATAGACATGATTAAATTAAAAATATGGTATTTTAAATTTTGAAAACCTACCTCAAGTTTGATGATGAATTATCATTATCGGATAACCCCAATTGAAGCGAAATAACTAAGATCATGATAAAAATTAGAACTATCTATAAAACCTAAATTTAGGATAAATAGATTATATTTATAAAAACCATATATATGTCCATCAACAAAGAAATAAAACATCCCTTCAAAGGATAAGAGAAATATGGGAGAGATAGGGTATACTATTTGGGATGATAATCTCTTACCAAGATAGGTGAAAATATTCAATCATGGATTTGATTCATCAAAAAACATGGTTGTAATGACATGGAATCTATTCAGGGGTGTCTAAATGAGAGGAAACATTTTGTGTCGATCTAGGGTGTTTTATGTTACAAGACATAGGATTCGAAAAAAATTAATGAATTTTCATGGGATTAAATTTACATGTGCAAAATTTCCTTCTCTAGATGAATTATTTCCCCTAATTGTATGCCCAACGATGCACATAATCTTACGGAGTCAAATGGTTACTAATAAGATATTACACTTTTTTAAAAATCATGTTCTTGCCATGTGAATATCCACTATTTGGGTTCAACTAATTTGATGGCCTGGGGGCACAGTTTTGGAAAACTGTACACCAACCAAGCACTGGCCAACATGCTTCAAAAAATCACCAACTTCACCCAAAAACTCTCCAAGGTAAAACCCAAACAATATATAGTCAAAAAAGTAACAAATAGAACTTATAAATAACCTCGAGACATCTTTATAAAAGATTGATATCTTACCATCTCCCTACCTTATAATAGATTCTCTTCGAGGTGTACACTAACAAACCTCTATGATTTTGAGGTAAAAAGAATGGGACACTAAGCTCTCATATCCTCTTATCTCTCCCATGTTTCCTCTAAAACATGACCATGTTTCCACAATACATGAACTATCAATGCTACATTTTCCCACACTAGTTCTTAACTGTGATCCAATAGACGTATCAAATTCTCCTCAATGGACGCATCGATCTAAGCTCATCATTATCCACATTGATCACATGAGACGGTTCAAAGTGATATTACTAAAGTAGATACACATGAGAAATATAATTCAAAACATTGTACCTCTATGGAAAACAACATCAGCATGCCACATGGCTAATTGCCTCCATAACCTCAAACAGTCTGATAATCCTGGGAACTAACATGACATATCTATGAATTCTTAATTGAACCAATCTAGTTGACATGTGAAAAATACATGATCACCCTCTAAAAACTCTATGGGCTATTGAAATCTATATTTAGATGACTTTACTCTACAATATTCCACATCCATACAATACTTAATTTGATGAACCTGCTCTGATGTCTCCTACATGAGACTCAGTCCCAACAACTCTGAGTCACCTACCACTATCCAACATAGAGGTCATTTGAATAGCCTTCCATAAAGAGACTCATACGGTGTCATCAATATATTTTCCTCACAAGTGTTATTATAGGTGAACTTCAAAATTTCTAGGTGATCTTCCTAACACCCACTAAAGTCTATACTACACACTCATAACATATCCTCAGGCACCTGTATTGTAGGTTTTGATATCCAATATATATCTGAGTGGAATGTCGTACTTTGTAATGTTTTTCTTCTATGAAACTTCGGCAAGACCTTCCATAATCATGTAGTAAAACGTGATTCATGGTCTGATAAAATAATTTTTGGCACCCTATATATATAGACTATCTCCCGAATGTAAAAATCACCTAACCTGTCCACTGTGAAAGTCTACCATATAGGCAAGAAATGCACTAATTACATCAGTTGGACCACAAAATCCCAAATAATGTCATTATTATGAGGTTTCATTTGGACATCCAAAAAAATCCATAGTCACATTATACCTCTACATTTCGAGAATGTGGAATGGTTGTAATAAACCACTAGGTTGTTGATTCTAAGAGATCACTTGTTGATAGGTGTAGCATTGTTTCATGAACACAAATATCTCCCTTTTCAATCCTAAACACCAAAACAACCATCTTATGTCATGGTTTATCTTTTTAACAATTGTATTCACCACCAACTTTTAGTAATGAAATTCACACATCTGATCCTCATGTATACCCATTAGCACAACAAATAGTTTCTGAACAAAGATGATCTCTTCCTTATCAATGGTCTAATTTAAAGGTGACTCAACACCTTCATGGATTTAAGTGATGGAAAAGAACTATGAATCCTCATACTACCATTCCATCATTCATATCAAAAGTGTATACTCCACTAAAAATGAAATGAGATTCATCTTCTCATGAACCTCATGGACCATAACATAAATCAAATCTAGTAAAGTTATCATCCTCCACTCACCACTAGACTCTTGAAATTTTGAAGTCGGTGTTCTCCTACATAAATAACCATCGACACTATTTTAATTACCATGTGTATATTCTAGCTCAAAATAAAATGGATGTATATACTCAATCCACCTCTGATGTTATAGATTCAAATCTTGTTCTGAAACGATATACTTTATGCTCTTATGATCAGTATTTAGAGTGAACATTTCACCAAATAGATAATTCTCTGATCACATTAAATCATAAAAAAATATATCTAATTTGAGTTCCTTCAATGGATAGTTCGTGTTCATGTGGCCTCAATTTCCATGACCCATATTCCACAACTCAACCAACTTGCATCAATACTTCTCCAAAACCCGATTCTAGTAGTGTCAAAAAATACAGTATACTAATCATCAGCTATAGTTGGATCAATATTGGTGATGTTTTCCAATTCTTATTAATCTCCTACAGTGTTCTCTCACATTTAATAGACCATTACAACATTATTCCCTTATTGGTCAATCTTTAAAGAGGAGCTTACCGATGAGAAAAGTCCTAGATGAACCTATGATAATATCTTACAAACCCCCAAAAGATAAGGATATTGAAAACCTTCATGGGATGCTCCTATGAAACCACAACCTAAACTCTCTATGGATCCACTAACACACCTTACACTAAGAGGATATGACCTAATAACTAACTAATAATTCATAAACCGACCCATTGATTGTATGGTGTATAGTCAATGATCTTTCAGTGTTCTTAGGATGATTTCATGATGATGGGTGTGATCATAATGAGTCTTGGTGTTCACCAAGATTCTATCCAAAAACACAACATAAAATTGATTTTATATTGGGTGTAAGATTCAGTTCTTTAAGGCCAAAAACATTATATGATTATTCATCAAAACAAATTCTATCATGATTAACTTATAAAGGTCATACCTACTTCTGAAAAAATTACATGGTATGTATGACTGTTGGAATCTCAACTGATGATACATTGATCTCAATTTGATCTTGGAAAAGACCGAAGATCTTCTCAACAGGTCAATGATATCATCAATATATTGAAGAGGATACCAGTTCTTCAATTTCAACTAGTTCAACGTTCAGTAATTGAAACACAATAATATAATCATATAATCCTTCTTATAAAAAAATTGACATCCCAAGGTGACATACTTAGAAAAATAATCCCATTACCCATCAACACATCCATTTCAGTATTTAACACTTGATGCTCTAATAGTTCCATTCTGTAGGGTGGAATTGAAATTGTATCATCCCTCAATATTATCTCAATCATAAATTCCATATCTATCTCATGTGGAGGGCCTAAAGAGTCTTCAAGAAATTGATCCTAAAACCTATTCCATATGGGTGGAATTACATTAAAATATTCACCCCCAACATTGAGTAAATGACTTGGAACCTATGTGTTCAACTCCCCGAGATGTAGAACTAGCCCTACACAACCTGCATGGATATCCTATTCTCCATGGTAAATATAATTTTCACCCTTTGTAGATATAAAATTCACTATCCTATAGTAACAATCAATGATGTCTTATTTTGCTACAAGCTATTCCATACCCAAAATTTGGTCAAAAACTAACATTTCAAGTATGTATAGATCCCATATAAAATGATACTCCCCAAGTTTGAGAGAACACCCCTTGAACAAAGAGATTCATTTTGAAGATACTTCTAATGGTTTATCTATCCTCATAAACCCACTCACAATCTCCACTGAAATTCTCAAAAGATTCACATGTTATGATGATATACATGAATGAGAGGCATTGGTTTCAAATAAGGAACTATATACCTTATAATCAACATGCATAGTACCTCTAAATATTGATGGTCCAACCTCACTATCCACCAATGTAGGCTAAACTACATGTAATTATCATGCCCCACTTCCATGAGGTGTATTCTATGTCCCCTGAGCAACACCACTCTTCTGATATGGGTTCTCTTACTCAAAATTACTGCATCCACTTCATCTACTTATATAGAAAATAAAACACCAAATTCTAATCTAATATGAAGAAGAATACCCCTTACCATGCATTGTTTCTATCTAGCCTCTCCATCACTAACCATATGATGGAGGTTCTTATAGAACCTCTATAGTTGTATTATCCTACAGCAAGTTTTACACTCTTCTAGTAGTCAAGGGAACTGTCTATGGAAGTGACCCAACCTAGCACTCTAGTAACTGGTCACCCAAGAATGGTCAAATGTAACTAATCCTTCCCCGGGCCACTCTTCTTTCCACAGTTCTGGTCTACATTTTCATAATGACACTTCATTCCCATAGAAATCATACATCCTGACCATGACATAGAAACCATATTTCCTCCACCAGAAGCATCCTTCAGTTTCCCCTCAGAATTGAGGGCCAATTCACCACTTCTAAAAGCTTTTCAGTCTAAGTATATCCACTTGGAACTTAATTTCATATTTAATCCCATCCTGAAACCAAATTTCTATAGTAGCCTCATTTCCCACAAATGTTGAAATAAAGCAGTGCAAGTCTGTAGAATAACTAGCATAGTTCATCACTTACATATTCTCATGAGGCAACATCATAAACACAAATTCTATCTCTAAAAAGAGAATAATATGGTAAAAGTGATCCAATAACGTCTTCTATAAGTCCTTTGACTACATAATATTTTGTTTTCCATATCATGTTTGGATGTATCACCAAAGGTTTTTTGGACCATGTAACATATAGGTAGCTAATTAGAATCTCTTCTCTGTAGTAGTCTCCAAGTGGTCAAGTATTCCCTGGATAGACTCAGTCTAGAACTCAAATACCATTAGTCCTTCTCTAGTAAACTTCCAAGGGAGTTGCAACTAAAACTCTCATGTCAGGTGTGACAAAATATTCACAACCCCCTAGGTTTCATTCCAAAAACTATATTTACCAAGCAATGTTATCTAAGAATAACTCTTCGACATCCTCACCCAGCACTCTTAGTGCCTGAGTATCGACTATTAGAGGACAATTTATATCTATAACCTCTTATTAGCCTCCCAAAAATATTCATCACCATGAAATATACCTATAATTCAAAACACACATCTTAGGAAACATTTAAAACATTAAAAAATTTATTACAATTTAAATAAATTTATAACATGTTATCCCCTAAAACTGGCCAGATGGTCAAAATTGGAAACCATCATTCCCTTTAACCACCCAACATTATGTTCTTGGTTAACTAGCATAAAAACATTACCATTATTCAAGTTCTACATTAGTAACTCATTTTCCTCATTTTATTAATCATTTTACATGTTTATAATTTCATATTAGCAACTATTTTCATTTAAGTTTCCCACTAGCACAAGAACCACTTTTATATAACCAAGTCACCAAAAACCTTTTTTCCCCATGAATTCATAAAATTATTTGTTTCACAATGATTCATGATTGTTTAAAATAATGAATGAATACTCAAATATCATTCCATGTAGGTCCATGACTCAAATCATATTAAATCTCTGAAAATAATAATATAACACATCATGTGTAGTAGCTAAGGTGAAATAACATCCAACCGTAATAGTAAACACTAATAAAAGTAAACCCACACAAGGAAATTTTATTTTACCCTCATACATGGGTTTGCTACTCTCATTAACGAGCTCTTGACTTGGGCCAGAACCATCTTGTTTTCTTTTCTACCATTCCCAAATAGCAAGTTAAAAGAATAGAAAATAAAAGTTATCTCATTCCACATTCTAAAATCATGATTCTAGTACTAAACATCAGTTCCCGGAGTTGATCAGTATTAGGAACATAAAAATGATTCCCCATAAACTATAGGCTAATGAATAGTAGTGAGGGTCTAATATCAGTCATGGGGACAATATACCCTATTTATCAAGAAAACACAATAATAGAATCAAATAAAAATAACTAAATGATATAAAAAATAAAAAACTAGTATCAAATAATGACCGAAACATTATATAAATACTCAAAGCTAAAAAGAAGCTATGTCATACAAAATATATGTCATGGGAAAATATGAAAAACCAAAAAATAAATAATGAAAATGATAACTCCCAAGAAAGTATCAAATCGCATTTGGTTCCCACGTCTATTCTCTATCCCAACTGATCAATCTAACATAAGACTCTTACCCTTATCCTATTCTAGAAACATGAAGTCTATTCAATTATAGATCATGTATGCCAAGTAGGGTGTGAGTACAACATAGTATTCCGCCACAAATAGAATGATTAATAATATCTAGTCAATAACCATGAATAATGTAGTAAAAATAAAAAAATCAAAAAACCTAATTGGTTTACATATATTCAATTATTCTTTATTTAATGACATAAAATCATAGGTTCTAGAGGACACTCGCATCATCCATACTTGCCATGGTCCATACCTAAGTCTAAACTATCCCTATGGGATATAATATTTCAAATTAACATGGTTATTATTTATTATATCATTTAATTTCATATTATGTCCAATTGGAAACATAGTCCAATGCCAACATTGTGGGCCTTTAATGACATGTCTAGCAACATATGGGCACTTGAAGCCTCAGTCCATTCCCCAAAACACCTTTATCACTATGGGATTTTGAAGCATCTATACATGCCCCACACACAAATATATCACTAAGGGATTTTGAAGTATCATTCCATTCTCTGCACATGAGTATCACAAATTCACATGTATCAAAATATCATAAACATCAAGGTCAAGAATCATTAATATTTTTTAAAAAAATTATCATCATGTGTTACCAATTAAATTATCAATTCATTCCTGGTTAATCAATTTAATCTTATGTTGTAATATTACCAATTCAATATAGAACCATTTATCAACATTTAATCATTTGACCCATTAATCCATTATGTTCAGGTAAAACATATCAAAATTCCCATTATCAATCAATTCAATTTTCACATTAATTGACCAATTTAAAAAATCCCATTACCCCAAGAGTTTCAAAATAAAAAAAATCAATTAATTAGTTAACCAATTAATTAATCCAATTCAATGAATTTAAATTTCCCAAAATTAATCCAAATAATTATCACATGGAAATTAAATTTAATTAATTCAATCTTAATTGATATTTACCAAAAATTGAAATTTAAATTTAAAAATTACATACATGTAATTATATGAATACTATTGAGTTTTCAATTTATATAACCTACCAAAAGTTTTATGATGAACACTCACAAATTGAAAACCCCAATTGATGTGAAATAACCATGATCATGATGAGGAACAAGATCTATAAATGAATCCTAAATCCAAGAAAAAATAAATTAGATTAATAAAAAACTAGATATAGATTTCTCTCCAGCATAGAAAAACATCCCTTCAAAGGATGACAGAAATATAGGATAGAGATTGGAATATCTTTGGGTTGATAATCTCTTAACAGTATAGATTAAGATCCTTAATCGATTCCTTGATTCATAAATAATGGGGGTTGTAAGTCCATGAAATAAATTTGAGATACTAGAAAAACAAGAGGCAACGTTTATTGTCCAGACATGATATTTTGGGATATAAGATGGGGGTTCTAGAAAATTTTAAGGAATTTTCAATGGATTAGAATTATACATGAATGTTTTGCAGATCGTGGAGAAAAATTTTCCCTAACCATTCACCTAACCACACTCATGCCCTCAAGGAGTCAAATGACTATTAATAAGACGGTGCAAAATTTGATATACCATGTGCCATCTGTGTGAATCCCTTATGTTTGGGTTCGGACAATTTGCTGGCCTAGGTGCACGGTTTGCAAAAATCATGTTCCAACTATTCAGTGCCCCTATTCCTTCCAAAATGGTTCAATTTCAGCCAAAAAATACCTAAGGTCAGACTTAAACTATATTTACACAAACAAATAAAAAATGTACCAATAAATTAGCTTGATACATCTCCAGAAATATACTTGATCATATAGTATTGGAATGATATAATTGAAGAATACCTGAAGCAGTGAACTGTGGATCAATAGAAAATCATATAGAAACAATATAAACTTACCAAAGTGAATCTATAGATACTTATAGTAAATTATATGGTACTTTATGTTTTGAATTATAGTGTATAGAATATTTTTCCCTATGATATAAGTAAAATTATCTATATCCACGTATTAGCATGTCAGCCAGCCCATGACATTTTGGTAGTACTATAAGATAATATTTGAGGGATAGTGAAGCATAAAATACTTGATTTTGAAATGAAACATGTAGAATACAAGAATTAAAATATGGGAGAAGATGAGTTTGTAAACAAGTTGTTTCACCATTTTAAAAGCAATACAAATGGAATCAGTTCACTTTGTGAAGAGATGGAAAATACATATCTTTTTTAATAGGTACAGAGAGTACTACCCAAAATATAGAATACAAAAAAGAAGCGACCATTTAAAGTAATAATTTTAAAGAGTATATATTAGATAAATAAATAATTTTATTGCTATAGGTTTAACTTGAGCTGAAAAATATTGTCAATAAGTAGTATAAAAAGAATAAATTTAATGCTTTTAAATGTAATTTTAATATACACTCTAACTCTTCTAAATATATGTTCCAAGAAAGTGATAAAGAGATTGATTATTTTAACAAAGGGCATTATAAATTTATAAAAATAAAAAGAGGATAGAGGTAATTAAAAATGAAGAAAGAATATAAGTTCAGGAATGTCAATACATAAAATAGTAATGATGATTCAAATATAAAATTTTCTGAATCCATGTACAAAGAAAAATTCAAGACTTATTGTCCTAGAATTATGTATTTCAAGAAAGATAATGGTGAATGGAGGAAAAAAGAAATCATTATTGGCTAGAGGGAATAATTTAGATAGTTCGTATTTTTATAAGACATGTGATGTGAACATGAGAGAGGGAACCTTGCATTGATGGCTACACATTGTGAGATAGCCAATTCAATTTTAACTTAATTAATAAATATTTATAATAATGATCACAATGAAATCACTGAATATGAAAAATAAAATGATTCATATTCTAATGTTGACTATCATTATATGAATTATAATGTTAGTCAACAATATAAATAGAATGAGGAATTCAAGAATTATAGTTCAATTATTATTAAAATGATTACATATATGAAAATCAAAAATAAGAAGCTGGTTATAGAAAATGAGAGTCTAAATAAAGAATGTCGTACATATCAGTGTTTCTATGATTAAGGAATATAAAAATAATTTTTATTTAGAGTTAGTGAAACTAAAAGAAGAAAATGACTGAATTACTGGTTATTCAGTACTAAATAAAAAATATCATGAAAGAATGTATAATTTAGACTTATAAGAAATGAACAATTTTTTTAATAAGTTTAATAATTTATATAAAGAAAAAATATTATGAAATTAATATTATGTTTCGAATGAAAATGAATATACTGATTAAGGACCTATTTGAAAAGATATTATGGATTTTAAAAGGGATGTTTCTAATCACTGAGAACCAGATTAATAATTTTATGAATCAATATATAATATGATTAATGTATTGAAAAAATGACAACATACCAAATCATATCCTCTTCATATATTATTCATCCAAAATATTCACAAAAAAAACATAAACACCTATTTTGATCAATAATCATCCCCATTGGATTTTCATCAATAAAATAACATAAATCAATATAAGATTTTGAAAACATATAATTCGAATATAATCTATTAATTCAAATCCTATATGAATGAGATCACAGTAGGAAACTATAAAATTTAACAAATAATACTATGTTTTCCACAATATAGTGATCATTATGTATCCTCCTTATCAAAAATCTCAAAATATGCAATCATAACTTCATGAGAACATCATTAACTCATTAAAACATAAAAAAATTCCTAAAACCAGTCACTATAAACTATTAAAATGGTTTTCAAATGATGAAATCACAGATTTACACATTATAAAAATATCTATAAATATATCATTCATTTCAAGAGAAAAATTCCCCAAAGGATTATATATCAAGGTATACTCCCCATATACTGAACACTCACCCTTTGAAAACATTATCTAATAATAGGAATATAAACATAAATGAATGATTTATATTATCAATTATTCTCAAAAATTAACCAAGATATCCAAAGAAAATATGATAGATGGGACAAAAGAGCCATACTGTATACATTTAAAGGTTTTTTTAAAACACCTAATGTAAATCTCGGTTTTGAGATTGCTTCCATTGACAGTGGATTGATGAAAACATCGAAAATCAACTCCATTAATGGAATTAATTATAATTTCAACTCATTCTTATCCATATTTTATTTAATTAATTGATGGTTTATATCAATTTTCATAGATATTATATACTAAACAGGATTATTTAAAAAGTTAATAGAAATTTTATTATCACATTCCAATTATATTAGAAACCGTAATTCAAATTTAAAATATTTTAACCAATTTTTTATCCATTTTTGATATATTGAGGTTTGGGTGGAAGAAAAAAAAATATACCCTTAATAGTTCTTAATGTGACCAAATTTATCTTATTTTAATTGAAACAGACACATATTTTTATAATATACAATTATCAACCATATATTGGCTGGGTATCATCAACACTTCCTTCCCAATCATCGTCCGAATAACCAAATAGATCAATCCTCCAATTATTTTAAAATTTACATCCATAATTAAATGTGCCTTTGATGTATCTATATAATATAATTGTATCCATGAGAGGAGAAAGTTTTTATGAACTATGATAAAAATCACAAATTTAAAAACACATATAATGAATTTCCATTAAGCTTTCAAGTAAACTAGGATACCGATAAGCTTCCAGAATTATATTATATCAACATTGTAACATCCCAAGTAAGTAATGAATAATAGATATTTTTATCTATGTCTATTAATGATTAAGATAGTGTTATAGAGGCTTAAAATTAAAATAAATACAATCTTATGCTTGGAATACACTAATATTCTTAAAAGATTGTTTTACTGCCTTTTGATTGCAAACCATTTTTGAATATATATTTTGACAATTTTATAAACTATGTTTGTCAAAATAAACATATTCTTTATGATTGGGACATCAAAATTTACCTTGTGTGAATTTTTGGTATTTTTCTGACAATGTTCATTTTTTAATGAATAGTGAAAAATACTGCATTTTACATCAAAACTGCTTTTTAACCTAATTTATTTATATGATTACATTATGTTTTGAAGTGGTTTTGAAGTGAAATTAGAATATATTTTTACCATTTTATCCAATGGTGGTCATTGGAATCAATTTCACTTTGAAATTAGACTTAAACTGGTGTCAATCTTTTGATACTTATTGTTTTGTAAAAACACGTTTTTTGCTCTGGCAGCGGGAATTAATTTTTAAATTAATTAATGTGACTTATATGATTTTAATTTTGTAAAATATACTTCATTTTTGAATTTGGAATATCAAATATATCTTAGGGTGAAATTTTGGTAATTTTCTGAAAAACTTCAATTTTTGATGAATAGTGAAACCACTAAGTGGTAATCAAGAAAACTGATTTTTCAGTTAAATAAAACTTTACCACTAATGTGTATTGAATTTTGAAAATCCTACATACATGGTTTTCATTAAGAAGTAAAATGTGGTTCAATGAGATTAAAATACTTTTTTGGTGAATAGTAACTTATTAAGTTTTTAATCGCGATTAGTGGTAATTAGTGTAGTTTAAGGTATAAATAATGCTTTAATAATATGAAATGACCTAGACACATGTCCCAACCTTATTGGTTGTGTCATGGCCGACAAAGAAAATCCATGGGACATCTTGGGGACCCCATGGAGACATTTTGGTTGGGAAATGACATAAATAACTTTTTATTTAATGTAAAAGTAAAAATGACACAAACATAATATGTTTTACAAAAACAATTTTTACATGGGGTTATAAAGATCAGATATTTGATTATAAATAGTCATTGGAACGATAAAAAGATTTCATACATAATAGTATTTTTGTATTATTTTTAGAAATTAAATAAATTAAATTATTTATGACATAATAATGATGCAGCGATGACATCATTATTTGACGATTTAAATAAAATGGAAAGATAATGTAAAATCTATGAACTACACATGGCCAAAACCAATTGGATGAGTGGAGTTCGAACCCTTATCACCTTATCCACGAATTATATCAATGTGGGACATTTTAAAACCGAAACACATTTTCAAATAAAGTAATATTTCATTACTTTCCAAAAGTGCCCCTCCTCTCCTCTTATAAAAGGCCCCCACCTCTACCTCATTTCACACACTCCTCAAGCCTTTGGCTCGGACAAACCCTACCCATTTACTCTCTCCACATCCCTATACTCATCCTAGTGGATTCCATTTGGGCAGAATTCTTTCAAAGGAAGCCTTTAGGCTCAAATCAAAAGGAGTTACACTTTTAAAGGTAATTCATTCTCTCATGTTCATTTGTTTTATTTTGCTTCTCCAACCCCATAAACTCTTTTTATTTACTTGTTTTGTAACAAAAACAGTATCTTAAATATACTTGGATATTGTTATAATATTTATTTGAGCTACACTCTCACACAACTACATCAAATGGTTAAATAACATACGGTTTCCGTGGATGGCGAAATTCTGCCTCCCGAAACGATGATTGTTCAATACTCATTTAACACCTTCAAAGGTGGCCATTATGATGTCACTATTTTTATATATGATATATAATATGTTTATGTTTTCCTTAAGCCTCTGTTTTTTCCATTTTGGGCATACCTTTATGGTTTCCATTATGGGTAAACACGATATCTTCATTTTAGGACGTGCGGACTACCGCCCCCTGAAAGTGATTTGATTCATTAATACCATATGTGGGATGTGTAAAGGATAAAGTTAATGATATTATACATGTTATTATACTGTAATTATAATATACTCTTATATAATTATGATTCCATTCCATAAAATATGAAATAGAAATGGAATTAGCCTTCATGCGTACGTACGGCTTACTGTCTCCATGAACGGTGCATTTCATTTCTTACCTCTAAATGTGATGTAATATTATAAATACATGTATATGATGAATATATATGATATATATGTTATCCAAATCATTAATATCATTCTGGATATAACGAACCTATGACAAAATTAACAACATGTAAGTGTAAGAAGTCTATTTTTGACTTAAGAACCAAATACTGACAAAATGAACATTATTAACTTAAATGATTACATGATGTTCATAACATGGTATTAAATTAATAATGAACTTGAAAAATATTCTTAAGCAAGTGGAGATTAACTCAAGTTTATTATTCCGGAGATTAAAGAACGGTCGGGTCAAGTCGGATACGAGGTATGGGACTTCGTCTCAATCTCCTTTCATTGAGGCATATCTTATTTTATACACAACATTCTTTTATACGGTGTATAAACCCCTTTGACTTTTACGTTTATTCAAAAGGAATCTTTTTTATACGAAGCGTTTACTAAATGAAAAAGGGAATGTTTTTGTCGTACGTATGCGGCGACAACGACTTCTCCACAGTCGTGACCGTTATTTGAGTTTCGGCTTCCTCTACAAGCCATACCTTCTTTTTAAAAGAAAAATAAATACCATGTTTTACTTTTCTTTTATTTTTGTATTCAAAATGGTTTTCACAATGTTTTTTGTGTTGTATTGATATATTGTGATTGAAATGTGGAAATTTTATGTTTCCTTTATGCATGTTTTATGTGATATGATTATGTTATTGTTCTTGGGAATTCTTATGAAGACGGGTGGTTCCGTGATAAACTAAGGGCGGGTGAGCCCGATATAGCTCTCCAATGCATTGGGTAACGCGAAGGAGTGAAACGTTAAGGTTTCTCCGAAGAGATTTAGGGAATATACTATGATGGGTATTCCAAACGTAACCAATAGGATTACTCCCTACGTAAGAATGTTATGAATGCCTCAAGTTACCTTTATGCCTTATGATTTCTATGATTTATTTATTATTTTATGAGGTATGTTAAAGTGCCTATGTTTTATGGGTAAAGTATGATTTCATTATTATGTATATATGAACTCATGTTTCCTTTCCATGTTTTTTTTATAACCCATACTGAGTTTTTATGCTCATCCCATGTTTTTGAAATGTTTTTCACAGGTCAAGGGAAAGGTACATGAAAAGATGATAGAGTCAAGGATGTGTCAAGAAATAATCCATGTTTTATTTTAAATGTGTTTCCATTGATGGGAATAAAGAATACTATCGTTATGTAACCACTTTGTTTATATGTGGAATGTAATGAAAGTTTTATGATCTAATTCTCTAAAACTCTAAACCCGAAAAGATCCTCAATGTGTAATCTTGTAATAACTCAAGATTAAGTAAGGTTTAAGGCTGGGGCCTTATAGTTGGTATCAGAGGACGGTTTAGATAACTTTAGTAGTTAGAATTCTATTAAATGATTATCCAATAATATATATTTTTTTGAAATGATATAGAATTTAAAGATTACCATGTTGCTTCATCTAAGACATGTTTGTTCAGAATGGTTTTCCGCAGAGGAAACATGGAAGCAGTGCTAGGAAGGCATACAGAAGGAAATAACCTTCCGAATCAGCATCCTGAAATGGTCGGAATTGGAACTGAACAGTTTGTTGCAGTAATGGCGCAGTTGACTCAAGCGATAAATGGCGGTGGTATCCATACACGAGATCAGCCAGACCAACTGCAGAGGAACATGTCAGTGGTGGAACATTTCATGAGGAAAAATCCACCATCATTCATAGGATCATCTTACCATGTGCTAGCTGAAGGGTGGATTAAAGCACTGGAGAAAATTTTTGATGTCATGGGGTGTTCAGACAATCAAAAGGTTAGTCTTGCTATTTACCATTTGGAGGGTGAAGCAGATCAGTGGTGGTCTATGGTTAAAAATATTAGGGACGCCGATGAGATTGATGCTCTTGACTGGTTTAAATTCAAAGGTATGTTTCTTGAGAAGTATTTTCCTAAGGTTGTTCGACATAGGATGGAAAAGCAATTCATGGAATTGAGGCAAGAGGAAGACTCAGTGGCTGCCTATGATGAAAGGTTCACTCGATTGGCAAGGTATGCACCAAATTTTATCCGGGACCTTGATAGTAAAATCAATCGTTTTTACTCAGGATTAAAGCCAAAATATCGAAGGGCATTAGCTTCTCGTGAGTTTAAAAGTTATGAAAAGCTTGTTCGATGTGCTGAGAAGGTGGAAATGGAGTTTGCCGATGACCAAGTTTTCTATAACAACCAGCAGAAGAAGAGACCGAGGTGGCAGAAGAAAGGTAAGAATTCTTAAAAAAATTCTGATGGTAAGAGAACTAAGTTTCCAGTTTGTGATAAATGTGGAAAAAGGCAAGCTGGGGAATGTCTTCTGAATTCTGGAAAGTGCTACCGATGTGGTAAGATGGGACATAAGGCTCGTGATTGCACTGAAAAGGATCGAGGTTAAGGTAAGAACAAATTTGATTTACAGTTAGTGAAATTTTATAAGTGCAATGAGATGGGTCACTATGCAAACGAGTGTCCGACAAGTAGCTTGAGTGATGGGAAGCAGTTAGACTACAAGCAGAAAGGGGTGGTGAAATCCTTTGCAACTACTTCAGCAGATGTCAGACCATCAAATGATGTTGTATCAGCTCCAGGGAGCTCAGTTTTTTTTCAAAGATTGACTTGAGATCGGGGTACCATCAGCTGAAGGTAAAGGAGGCAGATATTCTGAAGACCGCGTTCCGTACGAGATATGGCCATTATGAATTTGTAGTAATGCCTTTTGGGCTAACCAATGCACCTGCTGTATTCATGGACTTAATGAATAGAATTTTCCATGAGTTCTTGGATATGTTTGTGGTGGTTTTCATTGATGATTTTTTGGTGTTTTCTAAAAGTAAAGAGGAGCATGAAAAACATTTAAGGGTTATCTTGCAAACATTAAAAGAAAAGAAACTGTATGGTAAATTCAGCAAGTGTGAGTTTTGGTTGCAACAAATTTCTTTCCTTGGTCACATTGTTTCTAAAGATGGAATAACTGTTGATCCTGCAAAAACAAAAGTTGTGGAAGAATGGCCAAGACCCACAAATTTAACCGAGATTCGTAGCTTCCTTGGTTTAGTGGGCTATTACCGAAGGTTTGTTAGAAATTTTTCACGGTTATCTAGTCTAATGACTATGCTAACTCGGAAGGGTGTTAAGTTTATCTGGACAAAAGAATGTGATGATTGTTTTCAGGAAATGAAAAGAAGATTGGTGAATGCTCCAATTTTGGAACTATCTTCCAGGAATGGTGAGTTTGTTATATACAGTGATGCTTCATTGAAAGGACTTGGTTGCATCCTAATGCAGAATAACTAGTTAATTGCTTATGCTTCACGACAGTTGAAAAATCATGAGGTAAATTACCCTACACATGATTTGGAACTAGCTGCTGTTGTTTTTGCTTTAAAAATTTGGAGGCATCATTTGTATGGAGTAAAGTGTGAAATATATACCGATCACAAAAGTTTAAAGTATATATTCACTCCGAAAGAGTTAAACATGAGACAAATAAGATGGCTAGAATTAATCAAGGATTATGATTGTACAATTTATTACCATCCGGGAAAAGCAAATAAAATGGCTGATGCTTTGAGTCGAAAAAGTAAAGCTTCATTAACAATGTTGTGTTTGGAACGTGATCCTTTGGTTAAGGATTTGATGAACATTGGCATAGAAGTTGTTGGTGCAGGAAGTCCTTCTGTTTTGTTTCAGGTATCAGTGAGATCATTTCTATCAGATAGAATCAAGAATGCACAGAAGCAAGATAGTGAGTTACAGAAAAAGGTAGAGCTGGTTCAGAAAGGTAAGTTTCCTGAATTCAACATTGATAATGATTGCGTTTTGAGATTTGGGAAGAGATTGTGTGTGCCTTGTGATTCATAGTTGAAGAGAGAGTTGTTATGTGAAGCTCATAGTTCTCCATTTTCAGTTCATCTGGGCAGTACTAAGATGTATAGAGATCTGCGGGAGTATTACTGGTGGGATGGAATGAAAAGAGATATTGCTGATTTTATTATGAAGTGTTTGACTTGTCAGCAGGTTAAAGCAGAGCGGCAGTTACCGAAAGGGATGCTTCAGCCTTTACCAGTGCCAGAGTGGAAATGGGAGAATATATCCATGGACTTTGTTGTTGGATTACTGAATACATCTCGAGGTAATAATGCAATCTGGGTTATTGTTGATCACTTGACCAAATCTGCTCATTTCCTTGCTATATGAGAGACTTTCTCTCTTGATCAACTTTCCCGTTTGTATCTTAAAGAGATAGTCAGGTTACATGGAGTTCCTCTCTTCATTGTATCGGATTCTGATCCCAGGTTTACTTCTAACTTTTGGAAAGGCCTTTAGAAGTCGTTGGGTACTGAATTAAATTTTAGTACAGCTTTTCATCCTCAATCAGATGGGAAGTCAGAACGAACAATTTAGACATTGGAGGATATTCTATGAGCTTGTTCTATGGATTATCAGGGAAGTTTGGACCAACATCTTTCTTTGGTTGAGTTTTCATATAATAACAATTTTCATTCCAGTATACAGATGGCACCATTTCAGGCATTATATGGGAAGCAGTGTCGAACTCCAGCTTTCTGGGATGAAGTGGGTGAAAGGAAGTTGATGGGACCAGAATTGGTAGAAGAGATGGTAGAAAAAGTTCAGCTGATTCAGAAACACAAGAGAACAGCTCAGAGCAGGTAGAAGAGTTATGCGGATAAACGGAGTAAGGATCTATCTTTCGAGGTAGGTGATCATGTTTTTCTCAAGGATTCTCCTTGGAAAAGTGTGATGAGATTTGGTAAGAAAGGAAAGTTGAGTCCAAGGTTCATTGGACCATACGAAATTCTGGAGAGAGTTGGATCAGTTGCATACCGAGTGGATTTACCTCCGAGTTTATCTCAGGTACACAATTTTTTTCACATTTCGATGTTGAGAAAGTATATGCCAGATCCATCCCATGTTTTGAGTCCAGAGGTAGTTCAGCTGGAAGAGAACCTATCTTATGAGGAACAACCGGTCCAGATTCTTGACCACAGGGATCAAGTGTTACGGAATAAAGTGATTCACCAGGTAAAGGTTTTTTGGAAAAACCACATGATTGAAGAGGCAACATGGGAATCTGAAAATGCAATGAGGGATAAGTACCCACATTTATTCGATAAGTAAATAAATTGCGGGGACGAAATTTTCTAAAGGGGGGAAGGATGTAACATCCCAAGTAAGTAATTAATAATAGATATTTTTATCTATGTCTATTAATGATTAAGATAGTGTTATAGAGGCTTAAAATGAAAATAAATACAATCTTATGCATGGAATACACTAATATTCTTAAAAGATTGTTTTACTGCCTTTTGATGGAAAACCATTTTCAAATCTATATTTTGACAATTTTATAAACTATTTTTGTCAAAATAAACTTATTCTTTATGATTGGGACATCAAAATTTACCTTGTGTGAATTTTTGATATTTTTCTGACAATGTTCATTTTTTAATGAATAGTGAAAAATACTGCATTTTACATCAAAACTGCTTTTTAACCTAATTTATTTATATGATTAGATTATGTTTTTAATTGGTTTTGAAGTGAAATTAGAATATATTTTTACCATTTTATCCAATGGTGGTCATTGGAATCAATTTCACTTTGAAATTAGACTTAAACTGGTGTCAATCTTTTGATACTTATTATTTTGTAAAAACACGCTTTTTGCTCTGGCAGAGGGAATTAATTATTAAATTAATTAATTTGACTTATATGATTTGAATTTTGTAAAATATACTTCATTTTTGAATTCGGAATATCAAATATAGCTTAGGGTGACTTTTTGGTAATTTTCTGAAAAACTTCAATTTTTGATGAATAGTGAAACCACTAAGTGGTAATCAAGAAAACTGATTTTTCAGTTAAATAAAAGTTTACCACTAATGTGTATTGAATTTTGAAAATCCGACATACATGGTTGTCATTAAGAAGTAAAATGTGGTTCAATGAGATTAAAATAATTTTTTGGTGAATAGTAACTTATTAAGTTTTTAATCGCGATTAGTGGTAATTCGTGTAGTTTAAGGTATAAATAATGCTTTAATAATATGAAATGACCTTGACACATGTCCCAACCTTATTGGTTGTGTCATGGCCGACCAAGAAAAGCTATGGGTCAACTTGGGGACCCCATGGAGACATTTTGGTTGGGAAATGACATAAATAACTTTTTATTTAATGTAAAAGTAAAAATGACACAAACATAATTTGTTTTACGAAAACAATGTTTACATGGGGTTATAAAAATCAGATATTTTATTATAAATAGTCATTGGAAAGCTAAAAAGATTTCCTAAATCATCGTATTTTTTTATGATTTTTAGACATTAAATAAATTAAATTATTTATGACATAATAATGATGCAGCGATGACATCATTATTTGACGATTTAAATAAAATGGAAAGATAATGTAAAATCTATGAACTACACATGGCCAAAACCAATTGGATGAGTGGATTTCGAACCCTTATCACCTTATCCACGAATTATATCAATTTGGGAACTTTTAAAACCGAAACACATTTTCAAATAAAGTAATATTTCTTTACTTTCCAAAAGTGCCCCTCCTCTCCTCTTATAGAAGGCCCCCACCTCTACCTCATTTCACACACTCCTCAAGCCTTTGGCTCGGCCAAAACCTGCCCATTTACTCTCTCCACATCCCTCTCCTCAACCTAGAGGATTCCCTTTGGGTAGAATCATTTCAAAGGAAGCCTTTAGGCTCAAATCAAAAGGAGTTACACTTTTAAAGGTAATTCATTTTCTCATGTTCATTAGTTTTATTTTGCTTCTCCAACCCCCTAAACTCTTTTTATTTACTTCTTTTGTAACAACACTAGTATCTTAAATATACTAGGATATTGTTATAAGATTTATTTGAGCTACACCTTCACACAACTACATCAAATGGTTAAAGAACATACGGTTTTCGTGGATGGCGAAATTCTGCCTCCTGAAACGATGATTGTTCAATACTCATTTAACACCTTCAAAGGTGGCCATTATGATGTCACTATTTTTATATATGATATTTAATATGTTTATGTTTTCCTTAAGCTTTTGTTTTTTCCATTTTGGGCATACCTTTATGGTTTCCATTATGGGTAAACACGATATCTTCATTTTAGGAAGTGCGGACTACCACCCCCTGAAAGTGATTTGATTCGTTAATACCATATGTGGGATGTGTAAAGGATAAAGTTAATGATATTATACATGTTATTATACTGGAATTATAATATACTCTTATATCATTCTGATTCCATTCCATAAAATATGAAATAGAAATGGAAGTAGCGTTCATGCGTACGTACGGCTTACCGTCTCCATGAACGGTGCATTTCATTTCTTATCTATAAATGTGATGTAATATTAAAAATACATGTATATGATGAATATATATGATATATATTTTATCCAAATCATTAATATCATTCCGGATATAACGAACCTATGACCAAATTAACAACATGTAAGTGTAAGAAGTCTATTTTTGACTTAAGAACCAAATACCGACAAAATGAACATTATTAACTTAAATGATTACATGATGTTCATAACATGGTATAAAAGGAATAATGAACATGAAAAAGATTCTTAAGAAAGTGGAGATTAACTCATGTTTATTATTCAGGAGATTAAAGAATGGTCGGGTCAAGTCGGATACGAGGTATGGGACTTCGTCTCAATCTCCTTTCATTGAGGCATATCTTATTTTATACACAACTTTCTTTTATATGGTGTATAAACCCCTTTGACTTTTACGTTTATTCAAAAGGAATATTTTTTATATGAAGCGTTTACTAAACGACAAAAGGGAATGTTTTTGTCGTACGTATGCGGCGACAACAACTTCTCTGACGACGTGACCGTTATTTGAGTTTCAGCTTCCTCTATAAGCCATACCTTCTTTTTAAAAGAAAAATAAATACCATGTTTTACTTTTCTTTTATTTTCGTATTCAAAATGGTTTTCACAATGTTTTTTGTGTTGTATTGATATATTGTGATTGAAATGTGGAAATGTTATGTTTCCTTTATGCATGTTTTATGTGATACGATTATGTTATGGTTCTTGGGCATTATTATGAAGACAGGTGGTTCCGTGATAAACTAAGGGCGGGTGAGCCCGATATAGCTCTCCAATGCATTGGGTAATGCGAAGGAGTGAAAAGTTAAGGTTTCTCCGAAGAGATTTAGGGAATATACTGTGATGGGTATTCCAAACGTAACCAAGAGGGTTACTCCCTACGTAAGAATGTTATGAATGCCTCAAGTTACCTTTATGTCTTATGATTTCTATGATTTATTCATGATTTTATGAGGTATGTTAAAGTGCCTATGTTTTATGGGTAAAGTATGATTTCATTATTATGTATATATGAACTCATGTTTCCTTTCCATGTTTTTTTTATAACCCATACTGAGTTTTTATGCTCATCCCATGTTTTTGAAATGTTTTTCACAGGTCAAGGGAAAGGTACATGATAAGATGATAGAGTCAAGGATGTGTCACGAAATAATCCATGTTTTATTTTAAATGTGTTTCCATTGATGGTAATGAAGAATACTATCTTTATGTAACCACTTTGTTTATATGTGGAATGTAATGAAAGTTTTATGATCTAATTCTCTAAAACTCTAAACCCGAAAAGATCCTCAATGTGAAATCTTGTAATAACTCAAGATTAAGTAAGGTTTAAGGCTGGGTCCTTATAAACATCCTGTCCATTATTAACAATGTAATTTTTTTTTGCATCTATAGGTTTTTTAGAAACCGAAATTGAATCCTTAATGATATAATTTTTCAACATTTTATTAACATACTTCCCTTGAGGGAAAAAATATAATCATTTTATTTAAAAAAATTAATCCATGATCAAACCTTATATCTCTATTAATAAACATTTCAAAGAGAATCTTTATTGTTTAAAAAAATTCACAAATTCCGCCATTATTTTTGGAAAAAATAATATCATCTATACAAAATAATAACATTAAGAATCACCTTTGTAATATATTTAATGTAGATATTGAAGTTAAATATTACTTTACCAAAATATTATTTTTTCAAGTAGATGACGATATTAAAATACCAATATATCAAAGATTGACCTATAACATATAAATACTTCATTAATCTATAAATATAATTATATTATTCAACAAGTATGAAACCACATGGTTATTAAATAAATACATACTCTTCCAATTCACTATAGAGGTTGGCTAAATTGACATCTATTTAAATGACAATTCATTTCATTTGTGCTAAAATTGAATGAAAAATTCTTATGGATTGAATTCCTAAAACATATGGATATGTCTCATAAAATATAATTCCTTGAACCATGTAAAAACCTTTACACAATAATTGTTCGATATTTCTGACCACTTCTCCCTTTTCATTCATCTTTTTTCAGAACATCCAAATTCCCTAATAATGTTCCCGTATATTATATTGGGTACCAAATCCCAAGTCTCATTATTTTCTATCTGATCAAAATCTTTATTCATTTCATTAATCAACTCCTTATGTCTCATCAATTCGTGCACATTTCATGGTTCAAATTAATAGATCAATGTGATATGAGAGGCTATCATCAAATTCCGTCTAATTTGAATATATTCTCTATGATTTCTAATGATATTTAAGTACAAAAATATCCTTATCAACATTAGATGATATAAAAAATATTATTATTCATTAAATTAATTTTAAATAAAATATTTTGAACATAAAAATCATTAGAATTGTCACTATTTTCTAAAAATTCAACTTCTTATTTTACAAAAAACAGATTTGTCATCATCACTTCTGGAACATTCACTTTCATGCATGTTTTATTATTTGTATGTCCCTTCATTTTCACATTAAAAACATCAATAATATTCAATATATCTTTTTTTTAATAATTATATCCCCTTTAATTTGGTGGATAACCTTGAAAGACACCATCCGAAACACTTATTTCAGATTTTCCAAGAATTTCAACTATTAAATTGTAAATGAAATGTTTTCCAAACACTATAATATTATATCACCATAAATATATCCTTTAATACAAATCATTAAATGAAAGATAATATGTATTCTTATAATTGAAATGATTTTAAATATGATCCATGACTCTAATTTCTTAAATATAGAAATAATTATATTTTTCATGCTCTAAAAATATAATTTTTAATATATCTATAATATTTATTTTATTTTATTTTTCCACAATTTGTTTTGAGTTGTGTATAGTGAAATGAATTCCTGAAAGGTGACACATACTCCATGATAGGATTTAATAATCAACTAGTATAATTAGTACCATTATCATTAATGAGTAACCACTCATTATCTAGACTTCTCCTAAATTTATTATTCATTTTTAGAGACTCAAATTTATGATTCATAAACATAATAAATGAAATTTGAGTAAAATAATTAATATAGTATATAAAATATTTATATCTATTTGTTCATTATTTACCCATGGGATCACAAATATCATAGTGAATTAATTCCAAAAGGATGAGTATACTGTATTTTTACCATCTTGTCTAGAGTATTCAAAACATTTTCCTTTAAAAAGGTATAACACATCCAATTCATTTGTATTTTAAATAAATTAACATCTTTAAAATTATCTATACTGATAATTATTCACGTGATCATTGGTCCTAGATGATCAATTCAACAATACCAAAATTTATTTTCTTATTTCATGTTTAAATAATTATAATTTACGACATGACCAATCTAAATAAAATTGCATATTCTTTATTATCATCTTTTAAACATAAATCCATATTTCATAATATTATGAATAAACCCATCATTCTAAAAGAACCCTTAATTTACTTTAGGATATAAACAAGACACACAGAGAATATTATGTTTCATTCCATCATAATGCAATGCACTTTTGGATTTCAATTGATATATCCAAATAAATATTGATCTTACACCATTGATCTTGAGAAAAACCAAAATTTCAAAAAGATTATCTTTCCTTTATTACATTAATGACTGTCCTCTAGGATACTTATATTCCCTGTCATATGTGAGGAGAAAATACTATACAAAATCCACATATATTCTTTTTTGTATACTTTATTAGAAGCATCATAAAACAATATTTCTATATAGATTTATCCTTTCATAAATGATACATCTCATAAATATCTCTTTAAAAAATATAGGATCATATCAAAACAATATAACTTATTTTAAGATTTACATGCTAGTCATATCATTCACAAATATCTTTAAATGGTATACATATATTTTCAATTTTCAAAAAATATTTATGAGGTTGTATTTGAATTGTTTTTCATTGAATTGGGTCAATATACCAAAACATCCACCTTATAAATAGTATAAGACAATCATTAAATTGGTAATTAAACCAACATAATGTTTTCATGTAACGAAATCATATATAGAACAAACAATAACCATAAGAAAAATAATTACCCTTAAAACTATCATGATATCTAGAAATGTGAACCTATTTTTAAACCTTTTCCCCATCATTATTCTAGGATTTTTTTTTATCAAACAAAATTTTTTGGAGAATTCCTAACACATTATTCTTAAATTATAGATTCTTCATAGTATTTTCCATCCATTATTTATAGCATTTTTTCCTTAATGTAGATGAACTAATAATTTCAAGAATATAGATATAACTTCATTTAGATAAAAATATTTTCTTATTGATTTTATGATTATTCAATGAGTTATTACAAAAAAATAACCTTATTAACATCCTTAAGAGATTATTTTTTTTATAATTCTTGATATTCACAGTTCATTGAAAATCCTCCACTTCTTGAAGTAAAAAATATTGATATTGAATACACATTTATTCACTTCTTATTCTACATTGATTATGTTTTTTTAAATAATAAACCTAATATTTTTCTTCAATAAAATTATATTCTAACTTGATGTTATATTTTTTCTCATCATCATGTAACTTTACTAACCCTTAAACTTATTCATGTAACTTTTAATTTTATATTGTTAATATAGTTTCATAATCTATCTTAAATTTTTTTAATTAACTTATTATATTTAGAAATCATTAAGATATAATATTTTCATTTTACCTTTAGCATGATTTCCTTTTTGAATTATTAGTTTTCACTGACATAACTAAAAATTTTACTAGTGGATTATTCTCCATTCACCTTAGAAAATAGAAGTTTTTCAACAACAACTCATGGAATCTCCAGTTCAACTTCCTTATCACCTATATCCCAACATTCAAAGTAAGACAATAAGTTTCCATTATGGATTTTCAGAAATAATTTCTCTTCCATTTATATGAAACCCATAAATTTTCAAATAATAATGATATCTTAATAAAAAATATCAATGTAATTGTTTCTTCAACATCACTGACTCCCTCTACTTCTATAGTAGGATAATTTCCAGAAAAAATGCCTAACTATGCAACCTCAAAATAATTTTATTGGATGGGTACCATTAAAATTATCTTTTATATTATAAAAATTCAATAGGTTAGAGGAATATATTTATCAATATTATAATCTAAATAAGATTCAAAATCTGAAAAATAATATTCTTCTTTAACAAAAACATTTTTACATAAATTTTATTTCATTGTGGGATTAAAATGATTTTTTTCAGATATCACATTCTTTAAGATAGAATTATCTTTCCTCATTTCATAATATAATGTAACATTATGAAAACAATCAATATAAATATCTCTTTGGTCTTTTTCTTCCAATGCAGAGAATATATAATGAAACTTATCTAGTAAGATACTAAAAATATTTTTGAACTATATCAACATCATCAAATTTCTCACCATAGAAGCTTATTGAGATGACAAGATCATTCACTCTTATAAAGATATTGTCCATAGTTTCATCACCATTCATCCAAATATTTTCATATTATATCTCAAAAACCACAATTTATCTCACATAACATTGTACATTAGTTCACATATATTCTGATGTTTTATGATGTATTTATTACATTGACATAAAACAACTCACATTCTTATAGGTATTAGATAAAACAATATTTTTCATGGAAATATTTCTCCAAAATCATTTTAATAGCCACTATCCAAGAAACACATTTTTTCTGTGAACACCCCCATCATTTGTGACCACTATTACACCATAACTTATATATAAAATGTATAAATTCCTCATTTCATTAAATATGTCATATACTTTAAAATAAAATGTACGAATCCCCTTTGGAATTAACTGAATTATGATTACCCATGATGTACACTAGAAACTCATATACAATAACATTTTATAGATAGAAAATCCTTTTTCAAACATCAAATTGAAAATCACCATTATGGGTAACCAGACACTAATACCACTTGAAAATGAACTTCTATGATCTGTGAATAATCATTTGGAGTGAGGGGTCAAAAATTTATGAATTTTATTTTTATGATTCAATTATGAAAAATCTATCATCTGTAGTTAGAGTGAATCTTGATCAATTTTGAACACAAAATTGCTCAAAAAAGAAAGAGTGGATTTAAAATCATTACATATCTAGATAAGAAGGCAAGTGATTCTCATGATCTAAATTTCACCAAGACTATATAACCCACTAGTTTCAACATATATGTATATTTTGTGTGGTTTATCATTTTACTCATGTCACAACATATCTCATAACATTGATAGTGATTATGTCACTGTTATAATAACAATGAATTTTATATCTGCTAGATGAAATCCTTCAAAACATGGTCTTCATTTGTTAATGAAAATTTTCTCTACCACAACTTAATAAACCTATTAAATTTTAGTTATAATTTCTTTAATCTATACTAAATTTTTACCAAACCTTCTCTTCATTATTATTATATTTTTATTATTCTAGCTTATTCTCTTCTTATATTCTTCCTCTCTCTTACTTTATTAATGTTATTTATTCTTATATTCTTCCTCTATCTTATTTAATAATTCAAAAAATTAACACCTAAATATAAATCATATTTAATTATTAAAAACAAAATTTTATTTGTATTTTCATTTCAAATTAAAATCCCCTTCCCCAATCACAGACCTTGGATCATCTCCCATATTTTTATTGAACATTATATTCAAATTCATTTTCAAAATAGGATGCTATAATTTCCCAAATTTAAATATGAATACAAGTCACCATTCCCACATGAAGTAGATATATTTTCCCTGAACAACATTTTATATGGAATGGTAAAGGACATTTTGGAAAAACTTATGGGTTTTCAACTATTTCCACATATCTTCCACATAATAATTCATTGTGGAAAAATTGTTATAAAATGGAGTTCATGATATTCATAGTGGAACAAGAAAATAAACTCTATGTAATGGGATTTTTATTATGTAATAATCTTTTATATATTTTTCGAACTATGGTGTTGGAAAATAATAGAAAAATGGAGGAATTAAAAACCCGATAAGAACAAAAAAACAATATAGCCTCCTCTGTGAAGTCATACTTAGCTATAGTGTTATTCCTTTTCTATATCACTATTAATTATTGAATATACATGCCATATATACCTCCCCAATAATTTAATGTTACTATATTTCATTAGGTATTGACATGAAAATTGGTTTTGATGCATGAACTCTTCTTCAATACACATATAAATTACAATATCGTGCTATATAGTGTGGAAACCTGTCTTCTTCTACACTGATACTACTTTAATCATGTACTTCAATCATGATATATAGTCACTATAATATATATTAAGAATTATATAAATTAATATATATTATGATTTATTTATTTTCAATAAAATACATCACACTCAATCATATAATTTTCTCTAATTCTTCACCCTCAATTATCATTAAACACACCTTAGTGCCTCTCGATTTCAGCAAAATTGACCATTAATTTAATTAAATAAAAAATAATTATCATGATTTGTGTCTCTCACACAATATCAAAAAAATGAACATAACTTATACTCTTATGAATTTTATATGATATATCTATTTTATAATATTCTCTATAACTAGTCATCTAGAAATCGTACAGAGAAAAATTTATATATAGGTGAATTTTAAAAAAAATCAATCTAATAAACTCTAAATGGTTGTTGGAAATGATAATAAATGTTGTCCAAAAAACTCTTATATAATTTATAGTATTATGTCATCATAACCCACACTACAATACAAGATTCCCAATACTCACTAATATGAGGAACTAAGAAATTCCTACCAATCCAAGATCTTATACCCCCCACCACTAATCGAAATCATAATTTTGAAATTGAACAATCCTAGGTGGGACTGAACGAGTTAGAACTACTTGCTATTAAAATGTTACACATAACAAAAAACCATTAAATCCATCAGAACCAGGTTGTGATAGAATTTTATCTAAAAGTTCACTTATACTCATTCTTATAAGTAGAAATAGTGATTACCCTAATAATTCCCATGATACCAAAAAAGAAGTCATTAAAGATCCAATTAAAAAGGGTAGTATTGTTTTAAATATATAATTTCTACACAAAAAGAGAATACACTCTCTTAAAGATGGGGTATAGTTAATAATTCCATCCACTAATGAATGTTTTCTCATGAAATATGTTTCAAAAATTCATGTGGTGTTCTACACATCCTTATTATAAAATCATAAACTACAAATCCAAATATTGATATGTATGACTAAAATATTCATAGTACATAAGTTCCGGTCATGTGATGTTAAACTATGTGACATTACAACCTCACTGAATGATGATAAACTATATTTATTAATTCAGAGATATATGAATATAAAATGCATTGAAAATACATCTTGATCACATGAATTTAAACTATATGGAATCACATCCCTGTCACATGAAAATAAACTTTATGAAATGTAATCTTTTTATCATGATGTTAAACTATATAGAATAATGTCACATCATCATAATATTAAACATCATTGAACTTATGTTTTAATTCGATGATGTAAAACTTATTTTTTTTTTCTTTGAAAATCCTCAATAAAATGTGATCTTGTAGGATATGAGTAATATTATAATTTCATCATGTTTATCTCAATATGAATGACACATTTGAGTTTTGATTTTTTGATTGTTTATATAATTATAATTATTGATATGTATCATGTTTAATGGTAGGGATCCTAATCCCTATTCATATGAAAAAAGTTCAAAATAAATGTAATTATTTATATAGTACCTTAGACTATTTGGGAGGGTATGTGAGACCTATTCTCTTTACACTAGATAAGGATATGTGTATAAAATCTCATTGTGTGTCCCAATCCTCCACATAATGGAAAATACTGAGATTAAATTTATATTATAATAACTATGTGTTGATTAATTATTATTTTTATGGGATAAGTAGTTAATTCCAAAATAATTGGCCAAAATGAAAGATCCAACTCAATTATTCAACCCACTTTTTCATGGCGTCAGAACCCACATTATATTAAAGTTGGGTCCCAATCCTTTTTCTATACAATGAAAAATTAATATTATTTTTATATATAGATTTATTTCTATTTCATTAATATAATTATTGACTGATGGATCGTCAATCCAGGGATAAAATTTCAATTATTCTTTCAAAGAATCAGAACCTATGGTGAGATCATCAGTAGTTACTATTGGGATGCATTCTTCCTTTTCACAAAATGGATCCAAAAATTATCACTCCTCTTCTCATGAACATGAGAAATATCGATAAAAATTGACCCATATTTTAATGAAAATGTTTGTATTGATTTATTTTAATACAACTTACCTAACATTTTCCCATATCTCTTATCTCCATATCATCATAAAATTTGAACAAATCCCATGATTTATCTGGGATATTGAAACTGTTCATTCAAGTCATGTATCCCTCCATAAAATATATACTATTATTAATATGTTACATTTTATTGATGATTATGTTCTATAAATATCCTACCATAATAATTTTTTCTTCATATGACATAAGCAACAAAAGATTTGTTTACCTGATGTATAAAACTAAATTTCACATCATACTATCCATCCTATAAGACTTTAAATTACCTATAGTGGACCATTTCATGAACTCTATATTATTATAGATATATATAAGATCCATACGTAGATATATCTCATTTTTTTATCCAAAAAAATACAAGACAATTATCTTCCCCACCTTCTAGAGTGCCATCATAGAATTTCGAATTTTTCATTAACATCGGACAGCTCAGTGGCATTATATTTGGATGGATCTACCCAATAATTCCTTATAGAAAAAATTTAAACTATATGAAGTGTAGTATAAAAAACATAAAAAATTTTATATATTTTCTATTCCATATGACCAATATTATGAATTTCCCCACTATAGAAGAGTTAGATACCCATATTGGTCTTTTTTATGAACTATCTGAGGATTTATTCTCATTATTAATAATGTCCCAGAATTTCATGTAATTATTATAAAATTATGTGGAATTAATTTAACATCAAACCCTCAGAATACACTCGATTAGATGTCCTAGTGGTCTCAGAACAATTTTGTGATATTTCTTATGTTTTTAAATTGATCATTTGAGTTGTTTTCCTAAAAAAGTCTAATAAATCTTAAATATGTACAAATTTCAAAAATCTGAGGGCCATATTCCATTAAGAACTCTAGGATTAACCTAGGCATGACTTATGTTTAGTAAGTGGTGGTCTCTAGGGAGGAAACCCGACAATTTCATAATTATAAATAAAATAATAAAATTTTATTATTTTATTTATTATGTCTTTATAACTCCTGAACGGTGACTCTTATGGAGAATTTGAGACCTCTGTTGAGCTCATGATGGTATTGTTTTCTTAGGTAGATCCTAGAATCGACTGGAACGGGCTGGATATGAATGTTGGTTTCTGGGATGTACCCATAAATAAAATTATTTAAATAAAACAAATTACTTTTTTTTTAATCCCCATAACTGCCAAACAGTAACTCGTATTTAAAATCATAGAACATGATTGAGTTCATAATGATTTGTTTTCATTGTTAAGGACTTAACCAAGACCGATGTGGGTCAAGGGAAAAAGTTATTTTTTGGATTTTTAAAAAGAATTACTTGAAGTGAATGTAATAAACTAGACCAGTTTTTTAATTCAAATTTGAGTTTTGATGTGACACAACGATGTTAAAACCCGTACATAAAAAACACATTATTTCATAAATGAATATTCGTAATGATGCTCCAATGAAAATTAATTGAAATTTGGCATCATAAACGAGAAATTGTAATGTCAGGGACTCATCATAATAGAAACAATAAATCAAATTCTTCACGTAATTACAGAGAAATGACATGAGGCGGTGGAAAACATCAATGAGATTCTATCTATAAAGCCTTGTAGAAAATCTTTTGACGAACAAATGAATCACCAATGACAATGGATATCAGATCAGTGGTTGATGAGAAAAAGGATCATGATATCTATTAATGGATCATCAACGATGATCATACACCGATGTCGACAGATCCTTTTTCCAATTAGGGGTTATGTTCAATATCATTTGGATTCCATGTTCTTTTTTTCTAAACAACAAACGTATATCAATCCACGAACTTGTTGATACATGCGTTGTTTGTTCTTACTAGATGGTATTTGACATTCGAGAATTTAAGGGAGTGGGATTAATGTCATTTTTTTTGTTCCTCATAAAACCATATAACAAAGAAGAATACATGCTAACATGAACAATGGATATGATTCATCCTTCATGCATTCCTTGTGCATTCTCTCCCAATCTATTTCTTCACATATTCTTGGTATATGAACTAGTGGTCATTGCACCTTTGATCCATGTCACAAGGACCCATAACTAAAGATCTAAACCCTTGATGATAGTAGGGTTGTGTGACGATGATGGAATGAGACAAACACAATGACATGAGTCCATCGCCTTGAAGGCCGGTGACATAGGCGATGGAAGCATGGGACCGTGGCCGCATGCTGAGGGTGGCATGCACCGCTGGTGCGCCGCAGCGAGTGAGCTGTGGATTTACATGATACTAATGCTTTTTGGGAGATGAGTTGGGTGAATAAGGTCATGGAAAGTAGTCCATTACAATCCAAATGTGGCACATCATGGTGGCGAGAAGGGAGACCACAATGGAAGCTGCAAGCAGTGAAGCGGGCCGATGACAGTGTCCGACGGCGGTGGCCCACATGGATGCGAAAACCATGTCATGTCTTTAAGATGGATACTCTGGTCCTGTTAGACCATGGTGGTGACCCATTTGGACGGGCATCCTATGGCCCAGTCGGTTAGAGCTAGCCTATCCAGGCCTAGCGGACCGGGTCAGACCTGAGTCGGGTTAGGTTGGTTTGACTAGATTGGACCAAGCCTATACCCCACCAACCCCTTTTTAGTAAAATGAACATAACTTCCAAACCGTACGTCCAATTGATGTGTTGTATACGGTGTTGGGATCCTTGCGATGAGGCGGTACATTTGAAATAATCCATGAGACTTTCTATTGAGATTGAGATATGACCATTGGATTGAAGATTATATTATTCTGGAATGAAGCAACCAATGAGCCAAATTCTAGTGGCTAGATGTTATGAGAAGGAAGGGCCATGCGGACCTGTGTGTCTTAAAAGATGAGTAGTCATGTGGACCTATGTGGATTGACAGACGAGTTACCTTGCAGACTTATGTGGCCTAGAAGATGAGTAGTCATGAGGACCTCTGTGGCCCATAAGATGAGTTTCCTTGAGGAACTATGTGGTTAGGAAGATGAGTAGTCATGAAAACCACAGCAGACCAACAAACAAGTAGTCATGCTTATATCAATGGCCCAGCTGACAAGAAGTATCCATTTAGACCTCAATGGAATGAGAGATGAGAAGTATCCGTGTGGACCTCAGTGGCCCAAAAAATGAGAAGACCTGACTGACTTAATGAGGATGAGTCCCTCAACACAACATAAAGTTCTACATTATTATTGAATTAGCGTACTTCGAGTAGTTCTCAATGTGATCTATTTGGGTGAGACCCTAAGATGCGTGAGAACATTACATAGGTCTCTGGTGACTTGATGGCTCAAAGAGAGAGTCCTCCTAAGACAAGAAAACCTTGAGCAGAATCCAATGCTGAAGAATTGTCTATTATATTGAGATGTCATATCTTAGTTAGACTTGATGTATCAGGGAAAATTAATTATGTATCGAGTCCAAATGTTCTCTAAGATATTTTTGGTACACTTGCTCTAGGTGGCTACTAATAGATAGCTCGAGGTGTGGTACTTCCCTGAATCTAGCGTGTTACACACATAACCATATGGATGGTAGCGGATGAGACATTGTATCTTGGAATCCTATATATGTATACTTGAATGTTATTGTTATATGTGTTGATTATATATACATGAGTGATCTACCCTTTTAGTTTAATTTATCTTTTTCATTTTTGGTCTTTCTTTGTTGTTTGGGGTCTATATTGAGTATTGTGTTACTGACCCCTGCACAGGCTTCACCCACACATGTCGTGTCTTATGTAGACGATCAAAACATTGATAGAGACCTTGTTGGTTTAGGACCAGGCGGTTTCAAGTAATATCGGATAGATGAGGTGTATTCTTATTGCTTCTGGTATCTACTCTACACCTACACTTCCAGAAGGGTTATCTTGTGGATGGATTATCAGAGACCTTGTACTCGATTGTTTATAGCTTTCCTTTTGATGGGTTTTTATTATGACCCACTTTTACATATATCTTGTACCTATACTCTCTGTTGTTGTGTTAGTGGTACGAATATTCTAATTTTCATGTTTTTTGTTCGGGGTTGTGAGTTTTAGTGTGTACATGAACTCATAGAATTCATCTAACTTTCTTGATAATGCCTTCAGTGCCAGTCACCATCCCTGAGCCTTTGGGATGCTGGATTGGGGTTGTCTCAGCACGAGCCATAGGGGATGGGTCATGATATTATTAAAGATATTTAGTGACAAATAGATCACTTATTAAATGATAATATGTATATTTTAATCAACTACCCACTCATTCTTGACACATGGATCAGGTCTTTTCAAGGTAGTATTTCCTTAAATGGGTCAATCATTTATTCAAATACATTTTGTTATATATAATATCTTGATTAGTGAGAGGCCCTTAATATATGGTTTTGAATCCACAAACCTATGTCTTGATCAATATATCTCCAAATTTTTTGGTCTTAGTCAAACGACCTTATCATACACAACATTCAAGTCATAAATACATGACTGTAAATCATATAGAACATAGACCTAGCCACATGACCAAAAACTGCATAATTTTTGGTCCATCCTACTATACCATAAATTATTTTGATACGAATACCCTATTTGGACTAACATCCAATCACAAGATCCATTTACATGTAAGATCATCAATAGTTCATGGATCCCAATCCATTATTCAATGATGACACAAAAATCCCCCCTCACCTACTGAAGATCCAATTCAATATGGGTATAGTGATCTGGTATTTTCTTACACTAATATTACATTATTCAGAATATAAACAACATAATTGTATTGCACCACAAGGATACAAATGTTTATTTTATTTGTAAAACTAGGACCATACATAACATTTATAATAGAAAAAATTAACATTTATTAAATCCCTTCTTCTCCACCTTCTTATTTTCCCCTATAACTCCTTAGTACACATAATCATATGAGGATATACATCAAAAAGGGGTGAGATAAAATTCTATTAAGTGGATATTATAACAATGGGTGAGAAAAATAATAACATTGGAAATGGATCATGAACATGATAGGATGCACTAATAAAATACTTGAAATGATGTAATGCATAAAAATGAAATATCATGTCTTTGTGGTTAACTACCACCTATAGTTGTGAACAATGATAGCGTCATTTTCATGAAAAATTTAAATTTAATTCATGGAAAACATCACTTTAACCAATTAATTGGATCTATGCTTAATTCTAGGAACACCAGTCACATCATAACATTCATACTACGCTATATAATTTCATGCACACCTGTCACATCATCACATTTACATTATCATGCATGCCACATAAAACCAATGTAAAACACAAACATAAAACAACCCATCAAATGAAAAGGGTTTCACATCATAAATAATACATTCAAGAACATTTTTCTCCCAAAATAATGAGGGGATAAAATTCTTGACAATGAACAATCATTGAAGAGTGCAGTAGAAAAAATCTTTGACAAGTAAAAAGAGGGTGATAATTTATAAGAAGAGTAATTTTGGAAGAACATAGGGTTTTTTCATAAACTAAATAAAAAACGTTTATATATCCAAATAGGTAATATGAGGATGAATAAATTATTTTTAGTGCATATACATAGTGAAAATGGGTTGAAAGAGTGAAGCCCAAGGTATGAGAGTTGGGTTCGAGAATTCCCCCTTACCTTGTATCCCAACGCTTTCTTCACTTCAATGTATTTTATAACCAAATTAGATTCATTAATTAACCATTAAAGAACATTTTATACATTAATAATCTTCATTAAGGTTTTATCAAGTTCATTTATGGGATTTTGGATGAGTTATAGGGCTTAAATTCATTGTTTGAGAATGTTTGTTTTTATAGTTTTCATGAATGTTTCACTTGTATTCTGGAATTGAGGATAATTTAAAACGTGAATAAAAATCCAGAAATTTAATTATATGTTATTTATGATGTTAATTAACTTTAAATTATCTTATAAATATTTTTTAAAAACCTATATAATGAAAAATTATATAATAATTTAAGGACGATCATTTGGGTTAATTTGGGTACTTTTTTGACCACAATGAACTTTTTTTGTTTAATAATTTAATAATATATACATAAGTTAGTTCCAAACCATTAAATATTATATAATAAAGATAAAATAATCTATTTTAACCATAAAAATGGTTTCATGACAAGATTTGAAGACAATATGGAATATGAAAACTTGTCATTCGTGAAGGTGATAAATTAACACCTCACAAACAACGTTTTCCTTTCTAAAATAGAATGAAGAGGAGAGGGGGGTTGGATGATATATTCTATTATTATTATCATAAAATTAAAATATATGTAATATATTGGAGTTACAATATGATGTGTATAAGTATAGTTGGGGAGATATTAAGAAAAGGACTTGAAATTAAAAGGAAATTAAATGTAAAGGGAGAGGAGAATTACCTCTTGAATCCTCTTTAAGGAACCTTGGATTAAACTTTTGTTGAAAACTGAAGGAATAAAATTTGGTTGAGGGTCTATCTAACATTTTTGGATATAGTCTATAAAATTATTAAAGCATTATAGATGTGAGGAAGTGAGGGTGTGAAGAGTGCTATTTATAGTGGAGGGGAGAGAGGTTTTCACAATACTATATTAATTAATTTATTATTTCTCCAAAAGAAAATAATTTGTGATGATTCCATGACCAATAATAGTAATATGTGAATTTTAGTTATAATGAATGGCCATTTACATCATCCAAGACTCAACAATGATGCAAATATTCATTTATTTAGCATATTTTTTGAATTATTAAATTCCACTATTCACAAAATGTCATGTATTTTAGAAAAATCCCAAAACATCACCGTAACAATTTTTTGATCTGTAGAATCAAAAAATGAAATTAATTTTAAAAATTAATTTTCTAGATATGCCAAATTAATGTTGTAAATAATATAATTGTTTAATAAAAAATACCAATTTAAAATCAATTATTTACTTACTCGTAGATATAGGTATTCCATACTTTCACTTAAATCATATATATATATATATACTAACATATGTAAGATTAATATTCATAAGGGTACATTAATATTCATAAGGGTTGTAAACTATTTATAATGGAATGTTACTATTCACAAAAAATTATATTTGTTCCATCAAACCCAAAAAATCATCATAGATGCCACCGTGTGTGTCATATTTTCAAAATTGAAATAATAGAAGTGGTAGATTTCGTTTTCAAGGTCACATAGAATTTAGTATCATTATATTTAATTGTGTTTCCTATTTTGATTATAATTTAATGAATTATTATAATAAGGTATTTCCAACGATAAAACATTGGGTCATTAAATTCTCCACCCTTTTGAAATTTCACCCTTGAAATTTCATTTTACACAAACAGGTGAGGGTAATTCTCCTCCATTGCCTCCTCTAGTTCCCAAGGTGCTTCTTCAAACTTATGGTTCCTCCACCAAAAATTGAAAAGGTGGGTTTTCATCTTGTGTATAACCTTATCTCTTCCATCCAAATTATTTATTGGCTTCTCTTCATAGGACAGATCATCTTCCAAAAGTACCACCTCTAAGTTCAATAAATTTGAGGGATCTGGTTTGTACTTCCAAAAAAGTGACATGTGCAACACATCATGAAATTGATCCATAATAGGTGGAAGTGCAAGCTGGTAGGACACAACTTCTATACGATCAAAGATATCCAAGGGGCCAATGTACTTTGGGGTTAGCTTCTCTTTCATTCCAAAATGCATGACCCTCTTCCATTGTGATATTCAAAGGAAGGATATATATCCAACATTGAACTCGAAGTCCCTTTGATGGTTATCATCATTTCCATTTTTTCATCTCTGAGCATCTTTGATATGTTTCTTGGTGACTAGAACTATCTTTGTCATCTCATTCACAAGATTAGGTCAAAGTATCTTTCATTCTCAAACTTCATTCCAACAGGTCGGAATACTACAATGATTTCCATACAAAGCATCATATGGAGCAATTTGAATACTCGATTGTAAGCAATTTTTGTATGAGAAATCAACCAAGGAGATATGCTGATCCCATCCACCTTTGAATTCTAATGTCTAGGATCCTAGAATATCTTTATGAATCTGAGTAGTTCTTTCAGATTGTCCATCAGTTTGGGGGTGATAGGACATGCTGAAATTTAAATTAGTAATAAAAGAATATTGAAGACTCCTCCAATATTTAGATGCAATCCTTGGATCACAATCAGATAAAATCGATAGGGGATCCCCATACAGTCTCACCACATCCTTCACATATATGAATACACGTTTTTCAAGTGATAAATATTCCCAATTAGAGATAAAATGGGATGTCGTGGGGAGACTGTCAACCACCACCCATATCATATTATTTCACTTCAATGTCTTCGGGAGACCCATGACAAAGCCTATAAGGAAATTCTCTCATTTCAACATGGGTATAGGCAATGGTTGCATCATCCATTTGAACATTTTTAACTCTACTTTAACTTGTAGACATACTTATATCTTTGATATATATTCTACAATCTTCTTATTCATGTTATCCAAGTGGAATTGATCTTGGGGATCTCGATACCTCTTTCTGATACCAAGATGTATAAAGAATTTTGAGATAAATTCACTCTCCAATAGATACTTTTTTATCATGACTGATGAAGGAACACAGAGCCACATTCCAAACTAAATCACACCGTCTTTGTCGATATGGAACTCGTGAAACATCCATTCCTTTACTACCTTCACCTTCTTTTGTAACTTCAGATCATCCCTTTGTTCCTCCTTAATCATATATTGGATAGATGGTTGCACAATAATTTGGTAATGGTGGGATATATCCCATGCCCTTATGATTTCCAAATCTATCCTTTTCATATCCATGAAGATCGGATCTTTCTGAATCCTCAAAAAGGATAGAGTAGCAGGTTCTTTTCTTATAATATATTCTACTACATTTTTTTTCTTTCTGGGATGATAATGAATAGATAAATAATAATACTTCATCAGATCTATCCATATAAATTGATGCATGTTGAGATCATTTTGTGTGAATATGTACTTTAGGATCTTGTGGTCGATGTATATGTCACACTTCCCACCATAAATGTAGTGCCGCCATATTTTCAAGCCCATAATCTTGGATGCCAGCTCTAGATCATGGGTCGGGTAGTTCTGCACATGTATCATCAATTATCATGAAGAATAATCTATCACATTATCATTTTCCATTATTACACAACCTAATCCTTTCATTGAAGCAACATTGTATATCACAAAACATTCTCATCTCTTTGGTAATGTGAGTAAATGTGTATTGATCATCCTTTTCTTTATCTACATAAATCATTCATAACATTCATCTATCCAAAATCACTTTACCCCATTCTTTTTTAACATATCTAGCGCGATAGACAATCATTAGAAATTACTCAAAAAACGTCAATAGTACCCTATTAATCCAGGAAAACTATATATTTCTATGACACTAGAGGATCTAGGCCATTCCTTAATTACCTTTTTCTTTGAAGAGTCCACATAAATTCCCTCTATTGTGATCATGTTCCCCATGAATGCCACTTGATTTAGAGATAATTCACACATGCTAATCTTGGAATTCAACTTATCCTTTTTTAATGTCTCTAATACAATCCATATATTTTGTTCATGTTCCTCCTTTCTCTTAGAGTAGAAGAGAATATCATCGATAAAAACCACCAATTTTTTTTGAGGTAATGTATAAAGACTTTATTCATCAAATCCATGAATATTGTTGGGGAATTAGTAAGACCGAAGTTCATCATCGGAAACTCAAAGTGCCCATACCTTATATGGAAGGAAATCTTCTGGATAACTTCCTATTTCACCTTATGTTGATGATATCCAGAAAGAAGATCACCCTTTGAAATATATTGATCTCTTCTTAACGGATCGAACTAGTTGTCAATCCTTCGAAGAGGATACTTGTTCATTATGTTAATATTGTTGAGTTCTCTATAATTTATACACATCCTCTTTGACTCATCCATCTACTTCACAACGAGTACTGGTGCACCCCAAGTAGATGCACTAGGGCGTATGAACCCTTTGTCCAAATTCTCTTGCAGCTACTTCTTTAACTCCTTCAATTTTATAGGATCCATCCTATATGGACACTTTGAGATATTAATAGATATGGGTATGAGTTATAAGGAGGACACATCCTCACAATCTGGCAGAATTCTAGGTAACTTGTAAGAACCCGGACCTTCTTTTCATGTATGTTTATGCTTTTTCTGGAGTTTTTGAGAAAAGAGGAGTTTTTAGAAATTTTTGAAGTACATGTCATGTACTTTCTAAGTACACCCCATTTACTTTGATGTCGCGCGAGGCAGTGTAGTGGCCATGTCCGGGCCACACACACGGTCCTGTGGGGTGATGTGGAGGCCGCTTAAAGCGGAGTACTAAATAGCCTAGTATGTGACGTGTACTCCAAAAGTACACACTGTGTACTTTTTTTTCATTAAATGGACCAGGCTCGCGTCTGATTTCCATTAACATCTTCTTCTAGGTCTCGTTCGACTAATAGAAGCCGTACGGAGCTGAGACTTCTCTGAGCCCCCGAACTTCGGTCTGTTCTCCGAATCATCCACCGTCGATTACATTGGAACCATAGCTGTAATCTCTTCCTTCTTCTAGAGCATCATTTTCCAATTCCTCCTCTTTTTCAAGTTATCGTGGGTTGAATGTTTTGTGAATTTTCATAGATATATGATGTTATAAAGAGATTCAAGCCTAATGGTTCAAGTATTTTGATCTCCTAACCCTAAGGTAGTTTTTTAATTCCTTTACGTTCAAAGTCTTTGAGTATTATGTGGAAATTCCACCAATACCCTTGAACAGGGTATTGTATGTTTACTATTTTCCTCTGTTGTTTTCCTTCCTTGATTATATGCTTGTGTATAGGTAATTTGCCTTTATATAAGGATAATTTCTATTCTTGGATGTTTTTCCCATGCCTTGTTCTGTTGAAGACCTTTTGGTCTGGTTCAGCCCTTGGCCGTTATACCTTTTTTCCAGGCCTTGTGACCGTAGGATGGAGTGATGTTCCCTGACATGCCTGTTATGTTGTAGACTATTTAGCAAAGTATCTCTGTTGGTTTACTTTGGCCTTATATCATTATTATGCACTGACTGGCATGGGGTCGTGAGAACCTAGTGTTATAGACTATAAGGGGATAGACCGAGTGAGCTTCCCCAGAGAGTCTTGGACATTATAGACTATAGGGGATAGATCAAGTGAGCTTACCATAGAGTGTTGGATATTATATACTACAGGGGGATAGACCGAGTGATATTCCTCAAAGATTCTTGAGCTTTATAGACTATACAGTGATATACCAAGTGAGCTTCCGCAGAGAGTATTTTTTTTATTTGAATATCCTTAAACCATTCCAGGACATAGGAGGAATTGACCAAGTCAGCTTCCCCAGAGAGTCTGTGATCGTCCTAAGGCTATATGAAGAATTGACCGAGTGAGCTTTCTCAAAGAGTATCTAGACCTTGGGGCTATAAGTGGAATTGACCACGTGATCTTCCTTAGAGAGTCCCTGACTACCTTAGACTATAAGTGGAATTGACTGAGCATGCTTCCTCAGAGATTCTTATAACTGCATATGACCAAACTAGAGGGGTTAGTCTAAGTGTACTGCCTAGAGGGTTGTTGGTACATCTTGTATAGGACTAGAGGGGATGTCTATGAGTACTTCTTAAAGAGATTCCTATTTGTGGCCAGTTGTTTTCTTTACTACTGCATGTTGATCTGTGGATTGCTGACTATTGTGTATCATCATTTTTACTGCTTACTATTTACTACTTACTGTACTATTACCTTCCATATACTCACTGACTGTTAGGAATAGATCATTGTGTGGTTTCCTACTAGGATTTAGTCTCACACCCTTTTCAGGTCATGCTTTTGGGTCAAAAAAACTATAATGTTGTAGGTATAGACAATGGAAAGAGCCCTTCGACTTCAGGTACTTGACTTGCTATGGAGCTGGATCGCATGGGACCAAGCATAGGCTTGAAATGCTTAGGAAATGTTTATATTTCTTTTGTACTTGATTTTAGTACTTTTTTTATTTTCTATCATTGTGAATTATTTGGATTTTTCCTAGACATATCTATCATACATCATATATATTTGTGTTCCTACTGTTTATCATATTTAGTCTTCCGTTTTTTTCTTCTGTATGGATTGTTTAATGCTTTTATATTGTTTATTGTTTCTCTTTTCTGTTGTGTACTCTGCCAATGAGGGTATAGTTTCCCCACTATCACGCCCAAGGCTCTCTATGCAAGTCGGCAGCCTCTGGTGTTCGGGGAAATGCGCTTGGGGCCATGTGACCAACTGGGTATGGGGCACCACTAGGTGGATTCCGGAACTTGGGCATTACAAAGTGGTATCAGAGGGATTCTATTCTCTTGACTTACTATATGGAGCCTATAGCCAGGGATAGGATGGAATAGGTACATGGTAATAAGTTCTACCCGGGAGTAGCTAACCCATGTACAGGGAAAAGCCATACTACCTAGCTTATTTCAATTTTACTGGTTTTTAATTTTTTAAGTTGATTTTTTTTCACCATTGGGTGATTCACATGCTTTGTGTTGTTGCTGTTTTCGTTATTGTGGTTCTATTTATGTCGCAACCCGATGAGATGAGGGTATGCCATCTCATGCATCATATTGGCATTTGCTATAAATCACATGTCATGCAATTTTTTCTATTCCATCTATGATGCATTAGTGATTCCATGTTGTTTTGATAGATGATGTGTAAAATATGCATGCAGTTGTGATGAATGCTTGATATAATACCTGCTTTTAATAGGATTTCTATATATAAGGTCTTGTTTCGATGAATAGAAAATTTTGATTCTTGCGGTGTTATGGACCCACATGAATCGTAACATGATGGATCATTGACTTCTTTCCCTTGTATATGATATTTATTAGATTCCAAGCTTTGATTTGCGGGGAGTATGGGCCCTCAAAATCAGAATTTGGCACCTTAACACTTGTTTTCTGTGTTTTCTGGGCTTCAGAGCAGTTTCTGAGATACTCCCCAGAAAAACCCAGAATACAAGGCATGTAATTTATGAATACACACCATGTAGTTTTTAAACCATGTCACTGATTGTGTGGGTAGAAACACAGGGTTGTGACAAATCTTCAGAAACACGCTATGTATAGTAAGTACATACCGTGTTGTAGTGACCGTGTGTCTACCAGTGTGACTAACGTCACTAATGGATGAATCATCGGCTATACATGTCGTGTACTATTTTCAAATTTCGTGCCATATAACCTAAGTACCTGGCTGTGTCATTAACTACACGGGTCAGGGAAAACCTTCAAGTACATGCCATGTGCACGGGGAGCACTCCGTGTAGATTGAATTGTGTAGCTGGCCTAGTAACTAACAAAACGGGTAGTTGAAGCCTTGTCTAGTACACGCCATGTCCTTCATGAATTCTCCATGTAGTCTAGGATTAAGAGGACTGTGTGGGTTAGTCATGTAAGGAAACTCATGATGGGGAATAGAGTTCAAGTAGACGTCTTGTGTGGGGACAACACGTCGTGTGGTTGGGGCGTTACACGACTAGTGGTGGAAGAAGTATATGCCCATGTGACTGGATTAAAATAACACGCAGTGTAGTTTTTATACACGTTGTGTAGTCATGTTTTGTAAAGCTTTAACGTTTCATTCTCCTATTCCCCTATTGTACTCTTGTGTTCTCAGTCTTTGATAATCCTGATCTATGTTGTGCTTTGACCTTTCAGAGTTATGCCACCAATTCATCCTCCAGTTGTATTTCAGCTACCAGATAGTGATCAGACACCATATATGGATGATTAGGGACCTCCTGCAGATCCTCCTACTGTGCCCGCCTTGGAACCAGCAGATATACCAGTTGCAGGCACCGATGCTCAGTTTAGGGAAGCTTTTCTAAGGATGATGCGAACATTTCAGGGAGTTCCGCCTCCTGCCCCATATATGGAAGAGTTGACCTGGGTTTTCCAGCAACAACATCTTCCTACATTCTCTGGGGATAGAGGACCCCAGGCTACAGATTCATGTCTTGAGGCCACACTGACAATTTTCGAGCATTTGGAGATACCTCCAGAGAATACGGTGAAGCTCGTGACTTATATGCTCGGAGACTCTTCCAAGAGTTGGTGGGAGGTGATCTCACAGTCAGGATGCCAACATAGTATGACATGGGATGTGTTTCGGAGAATATTATATGATTACCTCTACCTGGAGACATTGAGGGACGATCGAGCCTGTGAGTTAATGAGTCTGGAGTAGGGTACTCTTTCAGTTATGGGGTGCATGTCTCGCTTTGCTGAGCTCCAGCGTTTCATGCCTATTCCAGGAGGCGATGAGTTTTTCCTTGCACAAAATTTTGAGGATTGCCTAAGGCATGACATCTGATTGCAGGTGAACATATTCAGGTTGACTTAGATATCCTCTATCATCAACCAGAAACTAATCACTGAGCGCAATCTGAGGGAGTCAGGAGCAGTAATCCAGGGCGGTTCGACATCCAGAGTTAGTCTTCCTCCTACTAATAATAGGAAGCGTCGTAGGGAGTCTGTTCGAGGAGGGCAGGGTAGGAGGAATGTATCTTTGGGCAGCCAGGTAGTATGCTACCAGTGCGGAAGGAGTGGGAATACTAGGCCTCAGTTCCAGAGAGACCTGATGGAGTGATGATCATGAGGCAATATGGGTCATCTTCAGCGTTTCTACCAGTTCTTCTCACCTAGAGCTGGTGGTAGGGGTTCTTCTATGACCCCGCATACAAGAGATGCATCACTAGTTTATCACAAGTCAGGGAACTGGAGTTCTTTTGGCCGTTCGGGCCAAGGTGGAGGTCGTAACCATGGTGGTCAGTCACCAAGATACCAGCGATAGGAGAGTGGATCAGCTCGGAGTGGTCAGTTAGGGTCACAGGGCCGCGGTACATGCCAAACTTTTACAGTGGAGCAGACCCATAAAGAACAGGATCTCGTCTATTCTACAGTTTGAGGTACGATATTAGTAGCATCAGTTTTATCATAATCTCTTTTCAATACTGGTGTTACACATAGCTTTATCTCTGTTTCTGTTTTGTATAGCCTTCGACTCTGCATATTTTCCTTTTCTAATTCTTGGACTCTAGACACGCCATTGGGGAGTAAAGAGATTAGTGTACGTCAGTGCAGAGAGTGCCCTCTTGAGGTTTTAGGGTGTAAATTCTCATGGGACCTTTATGTCCTAGAAATGATGATATATGATTTCATTCTTGGAATGGACTTGTTAGTCCCCTTCCAGACAGTCGTCGATATTTATCGCCGTAGGGTGAGTTTCATATCACCTGAGGGTGGATTTTTTCTTCATCGGGGTGAGTGGGATGTCCAGGAGAGCAGAGCAGGACCCGGGCATCATGGGTAGGAGGAGTTACAACTCAGATTTCTAGTCTATATCTGGATGACTTGGGGAATTCAATGTTAGACCTTCCTCTAGTGGTGGATCCACTCAGAGATGTCTTTCCAGAGGACTTTTTCATTTTTGCCTCCGGAGTGTAAGGTAGACTTATCAATTGATCTCATTCCAAGAGCAGCACCACTATCCATTCCTCCTTATAGGATGGCTACACCTGAGTTACAGTAGCTCAAGAAGCAGTTGGAGGAGTTTCAGGCGAAGGGTTTCATCCGACCCAGTACTTCTCCTTGGTGTTCACCTATCCTGTTTGTGAAAAAGGAAGATAGTCCCCTCAGGCTTAGTGTGGACTATCAGAAGTTGAACCAGTTGATGGTCAAGAACTAGTATCCTTTACCGAGGGTCTATTATCTATTTGATCATCTTCGAGGAGCCCAGGGGTTCTCTAAGACTTGTTTCAGATCCGGTTATCATCAGTTGGCCATTAGACCATCATATATACCTCTTAAAGCCTTCAGAAACAGGTATGGTCTATACGAGTATATGGTTATGTCGTTCGGTCTCACGAACACGCCTGCAATTTTCATGGCACTGATGAACCGAGTGTTACATCCATACTTGGATTCCTTCATGGTTGTTTTTGTGGATGAGATCTTGGTGTACTATCACACTCGACATGTCCATGCTACCCATCCTGGGATTGTTTTGAGTACACTGAGAGAGCATCAGTTATATGCTAAGCTCACAAAATTCTTCTTTTGGATGGACCAGTTTCACTTCTTGGGTCTTCTTATCTCAGAGACAAGAGTATCAATAGGCATAGAGAAAGTGAGGAAAGTAGTTTCCTGGGTGCAGCCGAAGAACGATTTTGAGGTACGGAGTTCCCTAGGGCTGGCAGGATATTAAAAATGTTTCATACAAGAATTTTCATGCCTAGCTGCACCACTGAAATGTCTGACCAAGAAAGGGGAGAAGTTCTTATGGTTAGATTCTTGTGAGTCAGCCTTTTAGGAGCTGAAAGGGAGGTTGACTTCAGCATCGATACTAGTCTTGCTAGGACCCGGAAAGAGCTATTCCATTTTTTGTGATGCTTTAGGTATCGGGATGGAAGTTGTGCTTATGCAGGGAGATGGAGTCGTTGCTTATAGGTCTCAGTAGTTAAGGCCACATGAGAAACGTTGCCCGACGCACGATCTTGGTTTGGAAGTTGTTGTTCATGCCCTACAATGTCGGAGACATTACCTTCTTGGAGAGCACTTTGTGGTGTTTACCAACCAAAAGAGTCTCAAGTACGTCTTCACTCAGCATGATCTGAATTTGAGACAGTGCAAGTGGGTAGTGTAGCTTGAGTCCTTTGACATTGAGATTTCCTATACACCTGGGAAGGGCAACACAGTGGCTGATGTGATGAGCAGGAGAACTTAGATAAATTCCATTCCGGAGGCCAGCAGTGAGTGGAATCTCATGGCTCTGTTCTCTAAGATGCATTTGTAGGTGCATGGCAGTCAGGGATAGACGTTTCTTTATTTAATAGCTGTTACCTATACTCATCGTGATTAGGTACTAATGAGGAAGCTATCAGATTCTGAAGGCCTTGTCCTACATGAAAGTGTCTTAGGAGAGGACCCAATTCCTGGGTGGACCATAGGCGAGGATGAGATCTTTCATTTCCAGGGACACGTATGGGTTCCAGAAGACATATGCGAGGAGCTGATGTAGAACATTCATTCCTCAGTTTAGGTAGTTCATCGAGGTGTCACCAAGATGTATCATGATTTACACCATCAGTATTAGTGGCCAGGTATGAATAAGGACATTTCTGGTTTCATCATGAGGTGTTCCACTTTTCAGTAGGTGAAGGCGGAGCATTAGAGACCATCTTGTCTTTTACAGTAGTTACCCATTCCCGAGTGGATTTGGAATGACATCGTGATGGATTTCGTGACCGGGTTGCCTAGGTCTCCTTGTGGGAACAACGCAGTATGGGTTTTTATTGACCGACTCATGAAGGTTTCTCACTTCTTTCCGATTAAGGAGACCATTCGTGTTGATGAGCTAGGAAGGTTGTACATTCTATAGATTTTACGTCTGCATGGAGTTCCACACTCCATTGTTTCAGATAGGGATGTGCGTTTTACTTCTCGGTTCTGGTAGTGGCTTCAGAAGGCTTTGGGTACACAGGTACATTTCAGTACAACTTACCGTCCACAGACATATGGCCAGTCTGAGCGTACGGTTCAGGTTCTTGAGGATATTCCCCAAGCATGCATCTTGGATTTTAGAGGTTCCTAGGATAATTATATTCCTCATGTGTAGTTTTCCTACAACAATAGTTTTTAAGACACTATTCAGATGGAACCTTACGAGACATTGTATGGTAGGCCATGCTAATCACCTTTATGCTGGATGGAGGCAGGAGATGCAGCTTTGCTGGGAAATTTTCTTGTTCAGGATACCTCATAGACGATAGAGTTGATTCAGATGAAGATGAATACAACACATTCTCGATAGATTTCTTATGCTGATCAGTGGAGACGACCTCTGGAGTTCGAGGTCGGGGATCAGGTTTTCCTACGTGTCACACCGAGGTTGGGACACAAGAGGATTAGGGTATAGGGTAAGCTTTCACCGTGGTATGTCGGGCCATTTTAGGTGTTGGAGAGAGTTGGTTTGGTTTCCTATCAGTTGCAGTTACCTCAGAGGCACTGGGCTATGCACGATGTCTTCCACGTTTCTCAGCTCCGACATTACTTTTTTAGACCTATCTCATGTCTTTCAACGTGAGGAGGTTGAGCTTGAAGAGGATGAATCGTTTGAGGAGCATCCTATCAGGATTTTTGATCGCACTACGATGGTTCTCTGTGGCCGATCTGTTCCTCTGGTACGGGTGCTATGGCAGCACAGGCGAGTACAGGATGAGACTTGGGAGAGGGAGGCTGATGTACGATCGTAGTGGCCAAAGCTGTTCGGGGTTTCTTCTTTTACACCTCTCTATGGAAATTCTGTGATTAATTTCTTTAAGGGGGGAAGTGTTTAAAAACCCAGACCATCTTTTCAGGAATGTTTTTCCTTTTTCTGTAGTTTTTGAGAAAAGAGGAGTTTCTGGAAATTTTTGATGTACATGCAGTGTACTTTATAAGTATAGGCCTTGTACTTTAATGTCGTGCGAGGCTGTGTGTTGGCTGTGTCTGAGCCACACACACGGTCGTGTGGGGTGATGTGGAGGCCGCTTAAAGCGGAGTAAGAAAAATCCTAGTACACACAGTGTACTACAAAAGTACATGTCATGTACTATATTTTTCATTCATTAAACGGGCTGGGATCACATCTGATCTCCATAAACGTCTTCTTCTAGGTCTCGTTCGTCCGAGAGAAGTCGTTTGGAGCTGATACTTCACCGAGCCCCTGAACCTCCATATTTTCATTGAATCAACCGCCATCAATTGTGTTGGAACTACAGTGGTAATCTCTTACTTTTTCTTGAGCATCATTTTCCAATTCCTTCTCTTTTGCAAGTTATCATGGGTTGAATGTTTTGTGTGTCTTCGTACATATACGACATCTTAAGGAGATTCAACGCTCTTGTTTCAAGTATTTTGATCACCTAACCCCAAGGTAGGTGGTTTGTTCCTTTCCTTTCAAATTAGTTGAGTATTATGTGAAAATTCCACCAATACCCTTGAATGGGGTATTGCGTGTTTACTGTTTTGCCCCTGTTTTTTTCCTGCCTTGCTTGTATGACTGCTAAAGGTAATTTGACTATGTATAAGGATAATTTATATTCATGGATTTTTTTCACATGCCTTTTTATGTTTATGATCTTTTGGCCTTGTTCAGCCTTTGGCCGTTATACCTGTTTTCCATGCCTTATGACCGTAGGATGGAGTGTTATTCCCTGACATGCTTGTTATGTTGTAGAATGGTTAGACAAGTAGCTCTATTCGATTACTTCGGCCTTATAGCATTATTATGCACTGAATGGAACAGGGCCATGAGAACCTGGTTCTATAGACTATAAGGGAATAGACTAAGTGATCTTCCTCAGAGAGTCTTGGACATTATAGACTATAGGGGATAGACCTAGTGAGCTTCCTAGAGTCTTGGATATTATAGACTATTGGAGGATAGACCAAGTATCTTCCTCAGAGAGTCTTGAGCTTTATAGAATCTATGGGGATAGACCAAGTGAGCTTCCTCATAGAGTTCTTGTTTTGTTTGAATTACCTTAATCCATTCCTGGGTATAAGAGGAATTGACCGAGTGAGCATCCTTAGAGAGTATGTGATCGGCCTAAGGCTATAATAAGAAATGACTGAGTGAGCTTCCTTAGAGAGTCTCTAGGCCTTGTGGCTATAAGGGGAATTGATCGAGTGATCTTCCTCAGATAGTACATGACTACCTTAGACTATAAGGGGAATTGAATGAGCGTGCTTCCTCATAGAATCTTATAATTTCGTATGACCAAACGAGAGGGGTGAGGCCTAGTGTACTGCACCGAGGGTTGTTGGTACTTCTTGGATAGGACCATAGGGGATGGATATGAGTAAGTCCGAGAGAGATTCCTATTTTTGGATAACTATTTTCTTCACTACTACTTATTGATCTGTGGATTGTTTACTATTGTGTATCATCATGTTTACTGCTTACTGTTTACTTCTTATTGTACTATTACCTACAATATACTAATTGCATGTTAGGCATAGATCTTTATGTGGTTTCCTTATAGTATTTAGTTTTACACCATGTTTGGGCCATTATTTTGGGCCCAAACAGACTATATTGTTGCAGGTATAGACAAGGGCAAGCACCCTTCGACTTCGGGTGCTTGACTTTCTTTGGAGCTAGAGTGAATGGGACCAAGCTTAGGCTTGCGATGCCGAAGAGCAATTTCTCTTTATTTTGTACTTGTTTTTATTACTGTTAGTATTTTCCAGCATTGTGACTATTTTGGCTGTTTTCCTAGACATAGTATCAGGAATCATATATATATATATGTGTGTGTGTGTGTGTGTGTTCTCATGCTGTTTATCATATTTATTCTTCCACTGTTCTCTTGTGTATGAATTATTTACTGCTTCTGTATTGTTTATTATTTCACTTTTCCACTGTGTACCCTGCCAATGAGGGCATATTTTTTTCACTATCACACCCATGGCCATTCCTACTAGTCATCAACCTATGGTGTTTGGGGAAATATGCATGGGGCCATGTGACCAACTGGGTATGGGGTGCCTTTGGTTGGATTCCAAAACTGGGGTGTTACATAACTATCCTAAAAATAAATCACTATATTAATTCATGATGGGAATTTATACTAGGTTGATACTTTCCTTTTACTCAACAATTTGAGAGAGGTATTCCTCTTCACATGTATTCAACACCAACAGCATTGAAGGAATTTTCAATGGAGATTCATGATCTTTTGGAATTTGTAGAAGAGCATCGGATGGTTTGGAATATCAAAATATATTTACTTTTGCCGATAGTTGGTATGTTCTATATATAATTAGAGCCAATCCATTCCCATTATATCTTTGATTTACACCATGGGAAGTATTACAAGATTATTGGAAGAATATTTCCACATACAACAGTAGGAGAAGATTGAAAAACATGGTTTGCAATGATTTCACCACATGGTGTTTTTATAGTCATCTCTGCTTCAATGTTTTAGGGCCATGATTATATAGTTCTAGAAATCCTTCATGATATAAAAGGAATTCCTAAAATGAGAATCAAATATGATTTATTCCATTATTTAGTGAATAGTAAGCGTACCTTGTAAGACTTCATTGTATTGATTCAATTCTGTTGTAGTGACGGCATAATACTTCCTTTACTCCTTTTTATTTGGTGCCTTATGACTATAATTACACTCAAGAACTCGAGGATTACTGCACTGGATTTTATAGTGCTCATTCTTCTTATAGTTGTAGCATCAGACCTTGGGTGGTGCTCTCATTTCATCCACCACAATCTTCTTCCTCATAATTTATTTTCAACATTGATGAGATTAGTGGTCAAATTTCCAACACATGAACAAGTTCCTCATCCCTTTGAGGTTGTTCACATGATGCATCTTCCCACATTTTTTTCATATGGGCAGTTGATTTTTCTTTCCACCTTTATCGTTAGATCCTCCAGCTTGACACTCCTTCTTTCATTTATTATCACCACAGGGATGGTACCATTCTCCAAAATCCATCTCCAATTTGAGATCACATTGAATAACTTATTCATAAATCCCAATACCTGAATTTTAAGAAACTTTCAAAGGTTTGGTTTTAATCAACTAAAAAATCTATAAATTTTTTAATCGTTGTTTATAAGAAAACACGATGCGTACCTTTCAAGCCTTGTAAAACTCACTTTGTACATTATGGAAGATTATCTTTCCTTTTTCATGATCTCTATGAAATTTCTATCCATCGTTGCATGAAGAATTATTCGGAAATGCTTGTTAAGAAAAATTATAATAAATTCTTCCAATATCATCTCTTCAATTTCGTTCGTCGTCTTGGTGTTTTGATAAAATTCCACAATTTGTAAACCTCTCTATATAGACGATAAATGGATTGAGTCACCTTATACATATAAAAATAGTGAAGCACATAAAAGATCTTATCCATGGAGTTGACCCACAATACCTCAACTAGTGGATCAGAAGATCCACTTAATGTCTGTGGTCATTGCCACATAAAACATTCGATATTCGGTTTCTCCCACTTTAGTGATGGTGGTCATTCCCAATTATTCTACATTTTGTATAAAACCTATGATATTTGGTTAAAAATTTCCATGATTTTTTAAACTCTACCTCCAAAATAATTGGTGATGTCAGTCAAGAAATCAATGCATTGGACCTTGCACAAATTATTGGCCTCATATCTCCTTATAAACCCAATTTTCTAAAAAAGAAAAGGTTAGAAAAAAACATAAGTCAATGATTCATGAATAAATAACATATTTATTTGGGAAATTTACACAAAAATAATATCTTAAGGGATATCTTTGTTTATAAATTCTTATTTGGGTCAAAATTGTACTTAATATCATACTAGAGGTTTTCTCTAGGGTTCACTAATCCTAAATCCCAAATTAACAAAACCGTACCACTGATATCATCTTAACAACCCAACATTTTATTATACTACTATTAAATCACTTTGAATATAAAAAAATAACATTATTACAGAATGTGTATCAAAAGGTTTAAGTGTATTTGGAAAACTTGGACCATACAAATCATTTACATCATAAAAAGAAACTAATTATTAAATCCATTGTTCACCAACTTCTTATTACCCTTTGAAAACTCATTAGTACACATAATCCCTAGAAGATATACATCAAAAAGGGGTGTTATAAAAATTCAGTAAGTGGATTGTATAATAATGGGTGAGCACAATCCTAACATAGGAAAATGATCATTAACTTTAGAGGAAGCATCAATAAAACACTTCAATTGTGGAAATTCATAAAAATGAAACATCATGTCTTAGTGGTTAACTGCCACACATTGTTGTGAAAAATTCTAGCAACATATTCACGCTTAATTTCACTTTAACTCATGAGATTCATCACTTTACCCAATTTATTGGAGCACTATATATTTATGGGAAAGACCATCACATCATAACATTTATATTGTGATATTTAATTTTGGGGGAACCTGTCACATCATAACATTTACATTATCTGCATGAAATATAGAACATATATCAAACATAGACATAAAATATCCCATTGGAAGGAAATATTTTCACATTATAAAGAATACATTAATAAACAATTATCTCCCAAAATAAATAGGGTAATACATTCTTGACATTGAACAATAAACGATGAGGAATTTATGAATAATAATTGAGAAGTAAATATAGGGTGTTTATTTGTAAGAAGTGTTCCTTTGGAAGAACATTGGGTTTGACATAAACTAAATTAGAAATAATATATATCCTAGAATAGTTAATATAAGGATGAATAAATGATTCTTAAGGCATAACCATACTGAATATGGGTTGAAAGTGGGAAAACAAAATGTACGAAAGGTGGGTTCGGGAATTTCTCCTTACATTATATCCAAACACTTTATTCACTTTAATGCCTAGTGTAACCACACTATATTCATTAATTAACAATTAAATAACCTTCTATAGCTTAATAAGATTCATTAAGGATTTATTATGTTCATTTATGGGCTATTTTTTGAGTTATATGGCTTAAATTCATAGTTTAGGAATGTTCATTTTTGTAGTTTTCTTGAACGATTCACCTGTATTCATGAATGAATAGTCATTTAAAACATGGATAAAGAAAAAAATCATTTTATGTTATTTATGATGTTAAAAACATGAAATTATCTTATAAATAATTTTTTCATATACCATGATAATGAATCATTAGATAAGAATTTAATGACGACCGTTTGTATTAATTCAGGCGGGTTTTGAACCACAACAAACTTGTTTTCTTTAATAATTTAGTAATATATTCATATGTTAGTTCCAGAATATTAAATAGGTTAAAATACATATATAATAATCTTTTACAACTATAAAAATTGTTTCATGACCATATCTAAAGGCGGTAATGGAAAATGAAAACATGTTGTTCTTGAAGGTGATAAATTAACTACACATGAAAAACATTTTCCCTTCTAAAATAAAAAAAAATAGGAAAAGGGGGATGGATGTTATATTATAAAAATAATATCATAAAATTATAGTATATGTAATTTAATAGATTTACCATACCATTTTTATGATTTTAGTGTGGAGAGATTAAGAAATGAACTTGATATTGAAATGAAATGAAAGGAAAAGAGTGTGAAAGTAATTACCTCTCAAATCCTCCTTAAGGAAACTTGGAATGGCTTTTTGATGAGGCCAAAATCACTTGAACGTGGGGGAAGATCTAGGGAAGTGGTTTGTGAGATTTTATACATGCATTTTATCTTTATAGGTGATTGTAAATGATGGTGTGAAGTTTGGTATTTATAATTGTGGGGATAGGGTTTTCATAATACTATATTCAATAATTTTTTATTTCTCCACATGAAAAGAAATAACGATGATTCCCTGACCAAGAATAGTTATAATTGAATTTTATTTATAACCAATGTCCATTTACATCATCCATGACAAAAAATGATTTATAAATTCATATATTTTTCATATTTTTTAAATTATTGAATTTCACAATTCACCAAAAATTCAAGTATTTCAGAAAATACCAAAAGTGAGCCTAACCATTTTTAAACATGTAGAATCCAAAACTAAGCTCAATTACTCATAAATAATTTTATAAATATGTTAAATTTAATTTTTAAATAAAAAAATTGTTTATTTGAAAAAATCCAATTTAAAATCATTTATTTACATACTCTAACATGTATGTATATCATACTTTCACTTAAATCTTATATATAGACTATAATATGTAAGGTCACTATTCATAAGGGTAGGATACTATTCATAAAGGTAGGTCACTATTTCTAATGTTAGGTTACTATTCACCACAAAATTATGTTTATTCCATCAGACCCCAAAAATCATCTTGGACACAACCGTGTTTGTCAAATTTTCAAAATTTAAAACATTGAAGTTGAAAATTTATATTCAAATGTCACAAAGTATTTAGTATCATTATATGTCATTGTATTTATAATTGTGATTATACTTTATGTAATAATAATTTGAAGGGATTTCAATTGATAAAACATTGGGTCATTATAATGGGATCCTCCAGTATGGAGTTACTTATCCACCAGTTTTCCTAGGGGAACTATATATATAATCATAATTTTCTCTATAGATTCCATGTTTTAACAAACCTATGAACTAAAAAGGGACCCCTGATTATAATAACTATTTTCAGATTGATTCCCATTACCTCGGAATATATATTGTCAAAAATATCCCATATATTAGTCCTAACATCAAATCATCATCAGTCTCTATTCTTATTTAATAATCCATAAATAACCCCGTAATGGTATTTTTAGGTTAGGAAAATTCTGAAAACCACATAGATGTTTTTTCCATACATCAATCTTCATGAAATATGTGTTTTAATCACTATAAACCTTTCAAATTCATTAGTAACGTGTTTATTTGAATCAAATGGGACAACTCTACTTGATAATATTTTTCCCCCAATATCCAACACTACTAACTAGAGGCATCTTTATCATGAGAAGAAGGTCCATTATTATTTGTTCTCCTCTTATTTCATTATGTTGAATCCTTTCATTAAGATACTGGATAGTGTCCACCCATGTCATACTTTTTCCATCTCAAATTCATTATTCAAACCCATTAGTTCATGATTTACATCATTTCCATTCCCCATTCAAAGGTGTCGGTATTTACTTCTCTCTCATATCCTATAAGTCTTTCATTATCACAAAAATATCATAACTATTTGTAATATTTCATTAAACTACATGAACCTACCGATATTCTATATACAAATAATATGATGGGATTTTATTAATTTTGGGCCAGTCCTTCCCTTATTAAGAGGTATGTTATATCATTTATTTTTTTCCAAAGGTGTGTGACTATAATAATTAGCTATTGATAGAAAAATAATTTCAACATTAAATATTTTCACACCCTTTTCAAGAAATATATAAAATAAACAATCTCTTAGTTCCCAAAAAGAATCATCATTCCCCCAGTAGTTAGTTTATCTCAACATTTTTATTTAATGTTTTAGGGATCTAATCATTAGCAACAATAATTCACATCTGTATTACAGTAAACACTATTTCCCAATGGTCTAAATTTCATGATCCTTAATCATTAGATAAAAAAATACATGATATTTATCTAGTAAAAACCCCATAAATTGTTTCCTAAGAAGAATTTAATCCTCCACACATTATATTATCCATTTCACGACCTAGGAAATATTTATTTTTAAAATAAAATAAGGCATAAGAACAATATAGACTAAGAATAATCCATGTTATGCATGATAGACCCACTGGCATAGGAAAAATTAATAAAAATTTCATATAAAGTAACTCCACCATGAATCTATATTAAATACATGTTTTCCTAAACATTAGGGAACATAAACCATTCCTAAATCTCATTTTCCCCACTAGTCTACTTCATTCCATAGTTATTTGGATATTTATGAATCATTCCTTGGATGATGAAGAATTTTAATTTAGATAATTATGGAAATTAATACTTGATAATGTTTATTACACCATATCTAGATGTTCAAAATAGATGCATCTCTATTCTGAAGGGAATGTACTCTAATATTTATACAGCTCAACAACATTATAGTAAAACCCATCAGTAGAATATGGTCTGCATTCATCCCTTGTGTAATTCTTTCACAAAAGTTTTTCCCAATTCAAATATCTAGAGTTATGATGTACACATTCCACAATCCAAATATTCATGTTCATTTAAATATTGTTGATATTTGAAATTCATGCATCATACCCATTCTCAATGGCTGTGTTTGAAATCCAATTCTTGAATGGTTGATTGGTCCTCACACCCTGAACTGAAAAATCATAACACAACGATCTGATTGTTATAACCATATACTATGTGGCTCAATTTCTAGGGTGTTTTATTATTTTATTTAGACATAATTTATCCCTAGTTGTTACAATTCCCTTTGCAACATAGTTAATACCATATCTTTTCTAAAGGAGTTTGACCATAAATATTTGTTGTATAGTTCAATGATCATGAATCTAAACTCAATGCACTAACCCTTTATACTATCCATATCAGTGAAACAATATTCTTAATTGGTGTTGAGTTTTATTTTCTTTTATATTTATTTAAAATTCATCAATTCTTGTTCAAAGGCGTTTAAACATAATCTTCATCTATATTGGTGATGTAAATATGATTTAATAATTTCATTCCATATGCCATTTATGTTTTTTTTGAAAAAATTATCCTTAATTGGTAATAATTTTAGTTCATATCATTTTGATTAGAAATTAAAATTATTTCAATTTTTTATTGAAAATAAGATATTTTTTGCTAATAATTTCAATATTAATTATTTTCATTTTCATTATATTAAATAAATTGTTTTTTATTTTGATGACAATTATTGATATTTATATGCCTTTATAATTAAAATAAATTTTTGAATAATATTTTAATTCGTATTTCGGATGGTTTATAATTATTTTAGTAAATCTCTTATAATATTATATTTTCCATACTGAATTTGTAAATCACATTATGTGTTGATTTTTACTATATTTCAAACTCTACAAGGATAAAAATATAAGTCCATAAGGGTTCTTTAAATAAGGATGGTGAAATTTTACAATGTTTAACTCCCTAAAAATAAATCATACGTATAAATTATTTTTAGTTCTACCAAATTAATTTCCTCACGTTTATATTAAATTTCCATATTTATTAAGCATCTTAAAAGGAAGGGTCAACTATTAATGGTTATTTTCATGCTTCATAATTATAATCCCTTCAACTTAAACACTATTTTTTTATATTTAAGCATCATCTATGTGCGTACTAATAAAAATCAAGGAAACATAATGTTATCAATATATATAAACTATCCCAACCATTGAATGAAAGTTATTATATTTGTTTCAAAATTAATGATCAATGTCAGCAATAAATTTCCCAATTAGAAACACATAAAGTGTTAATTTGAGAAATTAAATTTTTTCATAAATATTAATTATAAAAGCGTAGCATGTAAGAAAAATTATGAATCAAGAACCCATATGGAGATATGACCTTTATAGTAGACCTTAGATAAGGTCACAATGAGGTGTATGATTTACATTTACACAAACATTGTGCAAAATTTTCATTTGATCCAAATTATATTTATGATGAGTTTCAGAGTAGAGAGTTGGTATATCACTCAATTTAAAAGTCATGAACCTAAACTATATAAAAAATTATGTAGAAATAGGAATCAAATCAACATATGAAGAATTGGGAATATGGGGTGAGATGACCAACTACCTGATAGTAGATAAGACAGTTCATAAAAATTAGCAGGATCAAGAGAGAATACTCATCTTCCATTTCAACTTATTTTCAAATTACTTTATTAAAATTAAGGTTTTCCATTTCATCAAATATTATTTTTTGCTAAAAAATATTAGGGGAAATGATATTGATATCCCATTCATTATTTTATTCCAATTTTTATAATTGTCTGATATAGGCCATTATTCCCTCATTTTATCATTTAATTTTATTGAAACCATCATGATTTAATGACCCATGATATTTATTATTATTTTAAAACTATTAATTATTTACCATAATAAATATTTTAAAATGAGGGTTTTGAGTCGGAAGAGTATCACACTAAGATCTAATGAGAATTAGATCTATGTGCAGACAACTTCACCCTTCCACTCACAAGGAATAATATATTATTGGAATGTTACATAGCATACCATATTTAGAGAAAAAAATTGATAGTTGGTTCATTATTCATTTATTGAAGTTGTTATATATATTTCAATTTTATTTAAACTATGAAATATAAAATAAATAATTTCAATAAAAGATCCCCCTAACCCATAAATCATTGGATACAACTAGTTATTTGTTGTATCTAATTTTCCTATAATCTATTTTACATTAATGATTTTGAAACATTTTAATAACAAAACACACATCACACAACCACTTTTTATCATTGTTTTTTATTTTTATTTTCCTGTAATTGAGTTTTTGTCGGTTCATAGATTTTTCATGAACCTTCTCTGTATGTTTGACCTTATATGGTGCAACTATAGTTTTAGATCATTAAATAAATAAAAAAATTTATTATTCCCAAAAATACTTATAAAATTTTTTAACCGTATCTAGAGAAGTATTCATTGTAACCAATTTTTTTTTACAAAAAACAAAATAAAAATATTAAAAAATAATAATTTTATTTTTTAAAAAATTGTTATGTGATATTATGGAAATTAATAAAAAAGTATAGTATGAAAAAAATAATAAACCTATAAAAATATAGCACATAATCCAATAAATCAACTAGAATCCTGGAACTCTTAATGAAAATTAATAAATATTGAAAATGGAAGTGATGAGAGAGAATGTGCCTATAAGGAATGAGAAAAAACTATAACATGAAATCATTTATGAAAATTATTAGAGGCCTAGGATGATGGAGTAATAAATCCATAATGTGTTTGGAAATAATTATTCCATTATTATAACTCATGGAGTATTAAATCATGTACCGAAATAGTCATACATTTCAATACTACTATCATTTAGTGGATTTCCCAATAATGTCTCCTTATCCCCCATTAAAGATTTCTACAATGCAGTGTAGTAATTTTTACTAAATTATATGAATGTGAATGAGATTAAAATCAGTTTATTCCCAATATATCATAATGTGAATGAAGGAAATCGGTTTTTAAATTAGATAAGAACATTCTTGAAACATTGGAATAAGTAAAAAAACTCATTTATAATGAAATTTTATCATAAGAGAAAAAAGGCAGAACTAAGGAACAAGATTAATTGTTTCAATGAAATGGATATTGAAGCCTTTCATGAGGTTTTGGACAGTTTTATAGGAATCCTAAGGTTGTTTACCAACATCCAACTCCACACCCTCTCAAAGATAGTATTTATGAAATGACTTCACTTTAAGAGCATTATTTAGTGGAATAATATATATGTGATATGTAACCATATAATAAACAAATTGAATTAAGAAAACATTTTACCACAGTATCCCTTAATTGAAAACAAAAAAAATCAAAGAATAATGAATGTAAATTGGTGAGAGTACAACACTTGTTAAGTGATAGAAATGCATTCAAAACTTTTTAAAACAAAATACCACCATTAATCAATAATGAATTAGAATTTAAATCTTAATTTAAATATTATTTTGTGAAAAAAAAACCAATTACATAGAGATCAATTACATTATTTTGGTAGGTTTGGGATATATATAACATTCTTCTAAAACATGGACAACTCAATATTTCCTTTTAAAAATACTAATTTTCTATGTTATGGTCCATGGAATCATGTAGACAAGATGATTTTAATAACAACTACTACCCAAGATATATGACCTACCCTGACATGATATGGATAGCGAAATGAATGTTTAGATAGTTTAATACCCCTATATTAATATAAATATTGAGGCCAAAATTTCAAATTCAATATTGGGATGAAAGCTAAAAATCTCAATATGATGTAATAGTTATGTTTAAGTGGTTTATAAGTAAATTTGATTGATAAAATAATTATCATGATTATAATAAGGTTGATACAAATATAAAAATTAATATCTATAAGTTACAAGTGGGGAAGCATTGTAGGGACTTGAAAATAAGAGACCAAGTGAAGTAGTCAATCACAACTGAGGTAAAACATTGGGACAATTCAACTGATTTCAACACTGTTTATTGTTTATAAACTCATTAAGAAGATAAGTACTATATAAGGTCAATTTAAAATATAATTTTGAAATATTATCGAAACTAAATTGTAGAAACATATGAATCAAGAAATCAATACATCTGTAAGGAAACAAAAATAGAACTTTTCATTCCACCAGCAAATTTTGATTAAAATGTTATTAATTCTACATAAAATAGACTAGAAAAGAAAATATTGAGCAAAAATATGAATGGATTTATACTATTTAGTGGAATATATCCACAATAATCCCATTCCCTAAATTAGTGATGAAAAAATCATAAACTATAATTAAACAAAGTCATTATGTTATTCAAAAATAATTAAATTAATTTTCTATTACTTTTATACATTTTTCAGTCTGTATCCAATTTTAAACCATTTAAAAAATTATTTCAAAGGACAAGTCCATATAATAGTTTTCAACATACTATATCTATGATGAATGTGGTGCTACATTAAATAAAAAAACCCATGTTAAACATAAGTATCTTAGTAGTTTTTTATCCCCTACACCATAAAAAATATTGGAAAAATAAATTACCTTTAAGATATTTGTGCTAGAATAAATTTAATCTCTTAATCAATATTTTTTTATCTAGTATTTGGAGTCATTATTCCCAATAAATTGGTATTTTAGTTCGGTAACTTATCCAGAAAATACCTTACATGATTAGATGATAACTTTATTGTTGAAGTAGGGAGCCTTTTTTTACTAGATGAATTCATTATATTGAACAATAAATTTTATAAATTAGTTAACTTCACCTTCATGAGGCCCATAGTACCCTTTAGTGGAGCTATCAAAATTGTTTCAATCGAAATCTAGTTATTCAATATTAGGGAAAAATATAAGAATTTAATTTCTTTAAGAATTATATTGATTCCTTATATAAGAAAATATAAGGAAACATTGAGTTTCTATTACTTAAGTAACCAATTGAATAGGAATTAGAATGATTTTTAAGGATAATTAATTCGATAATTTGAATCAAACCCCCTAACTAAATATATATATAAATTATTTGGACTAATAAGAATGATCCAATTAATATATTTTATGGTGATATTTTTAATAGAATCATAATTTTTTGATAAAAACATCCTTAGACTAGATACAAAAATTGGGAATATGGGGATATATGCTTTATATAGTAGTGATGAAGAGATATTCATTATCTCTCAATTATTATTTAGGAAATAAAATTATGGTATTATGCCGCCAAGGCCCAAAATTATACCTTATATCCAACAAAAATCCAAATGAAAACATAAAACACTTCTTTAACACTTGAAATAATCATTTATGGGTGATAAAAATTGACTTTTAATCATTATATCTAATAAATATTTGAAAATTCAATAGGAATTGTAGTTTTATGAGATTGAAAGCTATAAAAATTATATTGGTTGAGCAATAGCTTGTATCAAAGGCTTTATCCATTCATTTTGGATCAACATGATCCAAATAGAGCCTAATAAAATACTAAGGGATAAGGGACAATGGATTACAAATACCAACATGAAATAATTTTTTAGTGAGTAATTGTTTATTTTTATGATTCTAGATGTATCATTAAAATTTTTGATAGAGCTTTGGTCTTCCCTATTTATTTGGTCCTAAATAATTATTGTGTACCAGTCATAAAAAATGAAAATGAAGTTAACATTAAATTTGAAATGTGAATCAGGGGAGAGTTATTAAAGATAATAGGAATATAAATTTAGATACATAAAAGGTCTATTTTTATTCCATTATCACATCTAATTATAGAGATATTATCCAAGAATTATTATTACTACTTTCTTGATAAAAATTCTGATTGCACCCTGATTCCCATATCCATTAATGATAAAGATAAAAAAAACCTTCACATGTATATTTGGAAAATTATATTATTTCTGAATTTTCATTGGTTTGTGTGCTTCTATATCCACCTTTAAATTATATATTATGGATATCTTTTCATACATTATTGGGATAATTATTTAAGTGTTCATTGATGAATTTTCAATAGTTAGAAACATATTTGAGTCCTTTTTGGATAATCTATATATAGTCTTATTATAGATTGAGGACACAAATGTTGTTATAAATTTGGAAAAATGTAAATTCAAGGTCACCTAGGGACTTGTTCTTAGTCATAAACATTATTACATAGTTATAAATGTTGATAGTTATTAGATATAGGTGATTTATATTCATCTCCAACTTGAGAATGTTTAGGGGTTTTAGTGTTTTTCTATAACATTTTAGTTTCTACAAAATATTTATACGGATTTTTTAAAGATAAATATACACTTTTTCTCTCTAATTATTAAGAACATACCATTCAATTTAGTTAAAAAATATTTTTAAACACTTGTCCAGTGCAATGAAATACTAAACTTAGCACCTATCATCACTGGACCATAATTAAAACTCCCTTTAGAAGTATTGTTTGTTGAAGTGATATATTTTTTGGGGGTAGAATATGGTTGATGAAAGTAAGTAAATTTTCATGTAGTGAATAATTATAGTATTATTATTCATGATTATTAAAGAATTTACACAGTTATAGATAAAAAATCTATATTTTTTTCACAAGAAAAGTACAGATGGTACATGATTGAATACAAGGTTATAGTTTTCACCGAACATTCAACCATAAAATAACTAATACAAAAGAATAATTCATATCAAAGAATGAAAAGGTTTATTCTTTTAATTTAAGAATATGTCTTTAATATTAATTATAAATAAATATATGAGAATTTAGTGATTGACCACCATATATAATTTCCACATCCTAAATTAATGAACCAAGATAAATAAATACCTCAATTAAAGTAGAAAAAATTCTTAACATTTTATTTAAAGAAAAATTGGTATGTAGATTTTGTTACTTTTTTTCATATAGGATTCATTCCATAGAATAATTTCAAAAATTAGTGGAGAAAATTTTATTTCAGATCTTAATTACTACTTTTGGGATAACCCCTATTGTTTAGATGGTGTGTTGTTTGAATTATGATATATTGTATCCCTATGGAAGATATACTATATATTCTAAAAGGATTCCACTCCCAGCTATATGGAGGAATCCATGGGTGTGAATGGACTTCCAAAAAAGTGTTGTAGTATGGTTTCTATTGACCTACCCTTTTAAAGGATTATAGGATTATTATAGTGGGTTGTATAAATTCTATATAATTAGTAATTTTAAAAGAAAATAAGAGGTACCCCAAAAATAAAATTTATAGGTTGATATTTTTCAAGTAAGTGGGTGAACATTAGGGTGAAATTCCCATATTTCCTTGAAAATTAGTGCATAATGAGGTTATTGATAATATTTATAACTAGTTATTGGATATGGAAATTCATAAAAACCAAGATTATATTATTTTGAAATTAATTAATAATAGATTTTTTCTATATTTTTAATCCCAATTCCTTTATCACAACCGATTAAACACAATAAAATGAAATCAAATTCTAGTATTACATGGAAATATATGGTTTTTTAAAAAAACATGAACTACATTCCATCTTCATTCTAGTGAGAGTCAAGAAATATCAAAATGATAACTCAAAAAGATTCTGTTAAAAAAAATTATTAGTCTATGGAAGGACTGGTATACAAAGTTATATGAGGTATTGTTTGTGAGGATAACATAGCTACTAATAAAAACCCAAAAAGTTCAACCATCCATAATCAAATAAATCACACATAGATCAATGGAGTGGAATAATTTATCCTTCAATCCATCACCTTCCCTAAAATATATATAAAAAATTAACAATTACATGAAAACTAACTAATCAACAATGTCGACCTTATACACTACAGTAGAAAAATATATTGAACCTTCAAAAAAATAATAGTCTAATCAATAGAAATAAGAGAAACTATGAAAGAAAAAAAAACGGTTACCATTCTTAAGATCAGTTTTCCGATGTGAATAGGGGAAACATGGTATCTTTCTATTTACCCACTAGATGTACAAATATAACATGTAATAGAAAAAATAGTCAGTAATAATTATCATTATAATGGATTGGATCTCTATAAAACTATATGAAAATAGTATTTTTTTGTTTTTATCAGTAATACAGTATGTGGATCTATCTGCACATTCATAAATTGAAATATTCAGTCAGTTATCTCAGTACTCCTCTGATTTGACCATTATAAAGGGAACTGATGATCTCCTGTAAATCATTGACTCTAACTACATACACCAATAATATTTTCTAGAACTATCATTTTAGACACTTGAATTTAAATAACTTATCAAATATTCTAGGCTTATTTTACATAATTAGATGATATGAACATATAGTGACTCTACTACTACATAAAGGGATAAATTGTTTCTCATTGATCATATCATATAGTAACCTTGTATCATTTAGAATATGGATTTTTATACAAGAATATAAGTGATATTTTCCAATTAAAGACTCATACTATTACCAAGGAAGCTAATATCCAAATGAGATAGAACATTCACCATCGTGAGAGTCACGATTAATGTGTACTTGGAGATGATAGCTTAAAGAGAATATGAAGTTATTATATTATGGTATAAGGGTTAAGATTTATTTTTAGGGGAGTCCAAGGGGCTTTGAAGTTATTTCTATATTTAAAAATGGAGTTTCATTAAATTTAATTTAGGTATTTAAAATAAGTCATTCATGATAGTCAACCAATTATGATGATAATTATTATTATTATTATTTTTGTTGTTTTATATGAATAAAATTAATTCTTTGTATCCATGATTCCTCAGATGGTATTTAATTACTTTTATGAGAAAAATTTCTTTTTTACAGTTACTGAAATGATTTGTAATATTTATCATAACATAAGAATTACATGGAAATTAACTTTTTTGTCTCCTTTTGTTCATTAAAGTACACAACCTTCATGTATTTTCATAAAGAATTGAATATATGTTAATATTAAAATACCATTTGGAACTAGAACATTGGTTTTTTGACTTCTGAGATTTACTATTTTGGAATCCATTGCTAATCAGTTTCACCTTATAGAAGCATGAATTATTGTAAAATGAAGATCTTTACGTAAATCAAATGATAAGAAAGGTGTTTTTTTATATTTTTTTTCAGGATGAGTCTTTATGAATAGGGGTGTTATTATTTTAATTAATAACTATTTATCGACTAATTTTAATATCTCAAAAATTATGTTTTTTCAATATCGATATATTAAGTTGTTTAAAGAATTGATATATATATATATATATGTTACATAGTAAAATATCTTTAAATTTTTTTGGTAACTATTAATATTTTAAAGATTAGGTTTGTTGAATTTGTTATGGTTCATGTTTATTTTTTTTCTTATTTCATATTATTTTTGAACATTAATGGTTTAGAAGGCTCCTTCACTTTTAAATCATTCACTATAATGTTTGTAGTAACATGTATGAATATTTTTTGATGTTAATATTTTTTTACTATGTGATATGAAAATATGTTTTTTATCTTCATTTTGACCCTTGAAGATGATTTTCGAACTATTAATTTGAAAATATACTCCAATCCATAATTATTTTTATTTTTCCCTCTACAATGAACATCAGAAATGTGGATAATGTTTAATTTTATTGGGTAGGGGTACCCCATTATGTTAAACTATATTTTATTAATAACATATAAAAAATACCACAAAATATTTATAATGTGATTATTTTAATTTATAAATTATAATATTTAGTTGTTTAAAATTTTTCATAATCATGAAGAATGTCTTCCAACATAGAGTGGATTATTATTTCAATTCTATTTGGGATTCAATATTGAACCATGTTTTACATTTATTCCTAAAAAATAATATTTTCTTATGATTTTTGGAAAAATATTTATTTATTTTTTGATGAATTTGAATTTCATATCTTAACGTAATCTCATAAGTATTTATTTTTAATAGTATATGAAGTAGGAACAAAATCCCTTTTTATCTTTTTATTCATTATTCAAAAAAAAATTGGGTCAATTATAATTCCTGTAATAATTCACTTTATTTATCTCTTCTATTTTCTCAATTTGAAATTTCTGATAATATATGTGATTATTTTCAGCACGGAAAAAAATAATTTGTATGAAAATTTTAAAAAAAGTGATTTTTTTCTTTTTTTTTGAAATTTAAAAATTATATAATTTTTTTAAAACTATAATATTAATCTTTCCATTTTAAATATTATTGATAAATGAAATCATCTCTTCTTTCATGAATGAACCGATGGGGGAAAACATCATTGAAAATCACTTTTTTGTATTAAAATCATTATTTTTAAAGAAGAAATGACTTCAAAGAAATTTGATGAATTTTTTAGTTAAGGAAAAAAATAGATTATGTGTGGGGAAATTTTATGTATCTCTATTTTGATATTTTTTTTCCACTTACCTTTTAATAATTAAATTTATTTTTAATGAAAAAATGCGATTTAATTGATAAGATTTTGAATCCTTATAATTTTAGTGGAAATGTTATTTTTTCAATGTTTATCTGACTTCAAATTAATTATTTATTTAGTTTTAATATAAATCATCTTAAATGGTTTGGTGTGAACAAGAACATGTTCCTAATTTGACATGATGATAGAGACAAAAAGTTTTTGATTTATACAGATTAGTAAAACCTTCTCCCAAGTGAATGTATAAGATGATCAACAATTTACTCCAATCTAGCTCCTCATAAATAAGATCCTTCAAAAATGATTCTATATAAATACCAAGAATTATGTTACTGATATATATAGATCATCCATATTTTAAAAAATGTGAATTAATATATGACATTGAATGTCAATCGAATTAGATTCGTTATTAATAATTTTATCACTGATAAGTATAACACACAACCTATCATAGGTTTCCTTTGAGGTGGAATTGATAAGGGAATCATTATCATTCAATGATTGAGTAAAGTTGAGGTTTTTAGTGAAAAACAATTTATATTGACATTCAATATTTTCATAAATTTTGAGCAGTTTTTTTAGTTTGATGTTAATACTCATGTTTACTTGTTTTTTTCTTGAAAATTTATTTTTGGAAGACATTTTGAATTCATATTGAACATTTAATGCTCAAAATAAATATAAAGTACTAACCTGTATATGAATAATGAATGGACCAACTTGTAAGGTTCATTTTTATTATAAGCATTAATAACTTATGTATAAAAATCAAGGCCTACCCACATATGTATCCTCTATAAATAATCATTAAACTTACGTATTCCTAAACAGTATCATATAAACATAACTTCACATCCTTAGAGAACATTATAGTTATGATGTTTCTGATTTAAAGATACCACATAAACTGATAATTTCATTATTCTAAATACTTTGAGTGTTATCTTGATACGTCAAAGATATCCATGGAGGATATGATTGTAAAATTTGATTTATGAAATAGATAGAAGAATCAATATTTCATATAGATCTAGAGTATTTTTGAGAGATCTCAGTAGGATTAATAATGAGGTAGATGATTTAAAATGACATATTCTATGTGGAAATCGGTGATTTTAACCAATAGATATTTACAATGATATGTAGAGTAGTGAATTAGTGAATGAATTCATTCAAAATATCTAATCCTAGAAAGTTTTAAATATAAGGTTGGGATAGAAATAAAATCTAATAAGGAGGATATGAAAATATTTGGGATATTGTTAAATAGTTATCACTATAGAGGAATAATATTGGATAAAGGAGTTGGATTAATTGGTAACACCCCTCATCTTATTATCCTTATTTTCTTCTTACTGGGAGGAATACTTTAAATCTTATTGAAATAATTGTCATTACTATAACCATTGTTGGGGAAAATAATATTAATCTTCCTTTTATTCATTTCAATAATTTTTTTTTCATTTTCTTAACTTGGATATTAATAAATAATTTTACTTTATAATTTTATTTTAAAAACCTTCTAGAATTAGTAACAATTGATCATGATTATAATTCTAAAACTAACCAGAATATATATTAATTTTATTTGTTAATAGGTTCTTGAATATAATGATTATCTCACAAAAAACAAAATGAAATATAATCTTTGTGGCACTAAATTAAACATTACACTCACTATATGTACTTAATATTTAAAAAGTAATAAATTTTACCCACTTCATATAAAAACCACTTTATAATTTGTTTTGGTTTCATTTCTTTAATTGGTTATACATATTCTATTTCTATTTAATGAATAAATATCAATTGAAATGAAGACATTCAATTCTTCCCCTAACCCATAACTCCCATATTTATAATGAATTTTTATTTCCTCTTATTTTCCTTTCGTATAGTTTAGATCTATCATTTAATTACTTTTTCAACACAATTCAAATATTATGAAACAAAAATTTATAATTTTTTTATGTTTATATAACTTCTTTGAGTTTTTTTGGTCCTTGAATTTTCCACACATTCTTTGTGGGATTGATCCTTCAATTTACATTACCAGTTTTATATAATAAAATAAAGAAACAATTTTCATTGTCAAAATGAGGCTTTAAAATTATCCTATATTGAAAAAAATATAGGCTACCTAAGGAAATATATGTATCTCATGCCTTGTTGAATATCCCCAAAAGGAATCCTAGAAAACATTTGATCCTTGATTCACATGGAATACCCCTAAAATGACATGTGAACAAAATCATTTGAAAATGGAAATAGTAAATAAATCATGATGAAAACCGATATAGTAATGTATTAGAAAAAGGAAAGGGTTATGAAATTATGTATCCCCTATATGAGGCTTAGGAAAAAATTATTGCTAAAAAAATAAAAATAAGCTTTCAGGTATCCCTATATAAAACTATCAGTAGTCTAACCATACTCACTAGTTTCGTTGATGTAAGAGAGAGTTATTTCATACACTATTTAACCTCATCGATTAGATTAGATCATTTATTGGAAACACATGAAATTGTATTACAAGGGTTCTCATTCCCTCTTAAACATTGCAATCCTCATTCCAATACCCCTTCACTGTCCCCATCATATAGATTCACCCCACTCCACAAATGAATAAACAAAGGCAAGAGTAATAGGGATGACAATCCTGATTATACCAATCTAGGGGAAACACCGATAAGGAAATAATTATCCTTTCCAAAAAAAAATGAATCCGGGGTTATGGGATAATACACAAGTCGATAACCTTCTATCAGCACATTCCTAAGAGGAAATATATCATATATTTGTGTATGAGGACTATGATTGACCTAATCTATTGTTGTTTAATATTTTTGTGGATTCCATTTATCTTCATATTACACTCTGATGTATTCATAGTTTATCACGAAATTATAATCCGAGTGGGATAAGGGTAAAATAATTTACAATGACTGTGAATATAATATATTTTCATTCTAATTGAAAATAAAGAATATGGAATAATTAAATTTGATTATCTATTTATTATGGTGATTTGTTGTAAAATTACATCCACAGAAGATCATGTATTTTCAATATATTTTCAATATTCGTTAATATATCATTAAATCTCAGCCATATTCATAACTCAATCCTCTTCAAGAAGACATAGAATCGTGGCCTTAGTAGCTCCATTATTTTCCATATTCTCAGTGTTTTAGGAAATATTATGGTATCCCACAAATTATTATTTATTAATATCTAGTTCTTACTATAGTTGAAATACTTGGAAAACATATTCATTAGCTATGAACTGCTACTCTGGTATCACCCTTGCATGTTGGGACCCCTATGGAATCACAATAACAAGAAGAAAGAAGAGATATTTTTTTATTCTACCATAGAAATGAATATGGGGAAATTTGTTCTTACAAATGTTCCAAGAAATATTTATTCATAGAATAATGGATAAATTAAAAATTAAATCCCCCAATTCCAAGAATAACGAACATATGGTCATGTTGGTGAAATATTATTCTTAGATAATTCATGGGTGTCTTTAGAATTATCTTCCTTATGATATAATATACTTTTCATCAGGTGTTTTAGTGAAATTATAATTTATCTTGTACCATATCAAAGCCACTTCCAAAATCTACAATTTATTTTTTAACGAGGTAGCATTGAAAAAATACCAAGTCACCCCCTCCAATACCATTGGTGTGGGAACTAACCCATCCTTGTAACCTCAACATATTACATTATTGATATAGATGATATATGAGGTACATATTAATCGGTGAGTGCATAGAAAAATTGAAGATGATATAGATACTGACCCATATCTATTGTACCACTAGACTCTCTTATTGACATCACTCCCTTTGGAAGATTCACATGGGAATCACATCAAATATGTGTATATTTATTATTATTTATAAGATAATCAATCATCAATGATTTCATATCTGTTAGTACCATATGAATATTCTCTCATCAAAATATAATGTGGGTTTATATTAAGTATTAGAAACATTCCATGATGTCTACCTCATTGATGTATAAAGAATGGATATTCAGTTGAAGTATATCATTATAGAAACACTCATAGAAAACATCATGATGATCTAATGGGTTTAAAACCACTAATGATAGGATCATTGATGGTTCTACATAGAGAGGTGATATGGTTAAAATATCTCATTTTTTATCATATTAGCTATATCATATATATATATATATAGTTTTTCTAATTGAATGTTTAAAAACATTAGGCCATTTTTTTGAGTGATCAGACAAAAAAACAGAACTCACATATTTCTAGTTCCCTATTAAACTCTTAAAATTGGATAAAGCTGAATAGATTTTGATCACCACTATGATATCTTCCGTTGAGTTAATGGACTCATAAATAGAAATTATCCCTATTATGAAAAATAATTTTGTATGTTTGTATTAAATGAAACTATCTCACTTGATTATTATACCACATCTATCTTCCAATTTGTTGGTATGGATGACTAGTGTTGATAATGTGGATGATCCTTATAACATAGTCAAGGGTTATTTATTAATGGGATGTGAGGGATCATTATAGAAAATCTTCTCAATCAGATCAATTTTTTTTCATTAGGGGCCCACATAGATAAAAATGATTCTGATAAAATATTAATGATATCAACATTATTGATTCATACATATAATATAAATTTGAGGAATAATTGAGAAACTAACCACTCTTTATATCCCTAATATGAAACCCTATCAGCTCATCCCTCTACTAGTGTTTGAAAATATTATGAGGATTTTTTTCTCCTGGAGGATAGTAGACTAGAGGTGATAAAAGGAAAATCATACCAAGACTTGATGTGTCCCACAATTTTTTATCATCAGACGACATCTCCTCCACCCAAGAGGTGGTTACCACTTAAACACTTATTGGGGTACCACTCAAGAAAAGGTGTACATATTACATGGGTATGACCACTATCTTTATTATTTTTTAGGGGAGAATAATTTAAAAGAAAAACTTCAACAGTTAATGATCAACCCTCTAAAGATGAATTATTAACCTATCTTATCGATGGTAACATATTTATCCCACTCTTTATGACATTTTTTATTAATGAATCCTTTGATATTTTCTTAGTCTTTTATGTCCACACATTATTATTGGTCAAGAATTTATTATTAATACATAATAAAATAATATCTAACTATTTGATATGTGTGATGACATCGATGTGTTTGGTCTCTAGGTTGAATTCCATGTATGACTTTACATTACTAGGGTGATGAAAATGGAAACCACATTGAATGATAATCCATAATTATTTATTGGTCATAGTTACATTCCATTTTTCCCAAATGTCCATGTCTTTAGGATAAAATAAAATTTTACGGATCATTAGATGGCCCCTTCATGGGCCTTGATGAATACATAGGCCCATTTGACTATAAATTATTCACCACCCATTCATTTTATGTGGTAAAATACCTAGTGGTCACTATATTGAATGTTTTGGATCTAATTATCTATGTGCTCCCCTTATTATAAACCATCTTGGTGTCCCTTTTCGCTCTTTCCAAGATTGAGGATGGATGGATTTAGTGGTAGTTTTTTTCAGTATCCCTTTGGGGTATGATGATATCCAATATCAAACAAACTTAGTTATAATCCTAATAAGGGAATCCAGTAAAGGCATCATAATATTATCAATAGTATTCTCGTGGAATATATAAACCCATAAATTCACACCACTACTGGGTATTACAACATCCAAAAATCAAGATATAGAAATACCATTTTATTTTAGAAATATCATAATTGACATGTGATTTGATATTGTGCATAGCCTTCAATTAAAATAACACATCTAATTTTTTCTGCCAAAATGTAGTATCATATGTCAATATTCTATGACCATGATTCATTTTCACCACTGATTTTTTTTAATTACCATACTAGTGGGAGATTCCCTATATGGGAAGAATTTGGACACAAAATATAGAATTAAAATATTTAAAACCTTATTAACCTTTAATGATAATGAAAAAAAGGCTTGATAAATCTGAAATTAATGGAATAAATACAATTTACAAAAATATAACATTTTTAATGAGCTCATTTGTGTTGAAAGTAAACTTCCTTCTATCCCCAAAATTTATTTAACAACCTTGATATGTGATTGGGGATTTCCCATTATAGATTTTCAATTAATATTGATTTTATATCACTATCACTAGGACTGCTTTGCCAATATAATTACCAGCTTCTAGCTCATAGGCCATCTATAAAGACACAAGTCTACACGAGATTGAAAATAAAAAGGCAAATTTTAATTTTTTTTCATTGAATAGAGGATATTTTGTGAATTTGAATTTGGATAAGAAATCCATGAGTTGGAACATCATTATTACATTTTTTTGATACAGTTATAGGATCAAGAGGTAACTCAAATATAGCATACCAAACTGGTTAAAAAAATTTATATAAATTTATTCATTATTTTTAATGGAAATTTTATGAAAATTGGAGATTCCAAGTATGGATCGGTTTTTGGGTATGGTTTTTTGAGTTATATAAGGTTCCAATACGTGTAATGGGCCCTAATAGGGAAATATAAGGTTTAAGAATAGGTTGAGGTTTAATATTTTTTTATGTTAGGAGAGTTAGTTGAGACTAATTAATATGTATGAAAGTGTATGGGGTATATTTTTAAAATATTTTTGGATTTTTTAGACTAGTTTATTTTTTTGGAAAATGGGGAACCAATTGAGGTGGTGGGATTGGAAAGGGAATGAGTCTCAATAGTTTTCCTAACCTCAAGTGATAATCATTATGGACTTCATCTGTAAGTAAAATTTAAAAATAATTACTATAGTTTTAAGTGTAGTTTGGTGTGTTTTAATGCTAAAAATCCCCTGGGTGATGTTCGGTGTTTTTAAGCTATAACACTACTGGAATTATAGATATTTGAACTAACCAATTTACGATGGGATCCCATTTCAAATAGGTTTTAGAGACTGGTACCCATCGCAAAAATCCCATTGCAGAAAACGACATCGCAAATACATTTTTTTTGTGACGGGTCTGTCGCAAAAAAATGGTATTTGTGAAGGGAAACATTTCCATCGCAAATAGACCTCTGATTATATACATTATATATCAATCAACCTTTTGTGAAGGGCCCGTCACAAATACTATTTGTGACGGGAAACTTACCCATTGCAAAAAACCATCCGATTATATACATTTTATATATACAAACATCATGCGATGAGTCCATCTCAAATAGTATTTCTGATGGCCTCGCCGTCCTGCCACAAATACTAATAATAAATATTTATATTTAGATTATTTTCGATGAGATCCTATCGAAAAAGGTCATGTCGCAAATACTAAACATTATAAATTTTTTTAATACAATTATGATTAATAAAAAATTATATTATTATTATTAAAATAATAAATAAAAAAATATTATTATTAGTAAAATAAACAAACATTAAAAATATAATAATAAAAAATATATTTAATAAAATTATGATTAATAAGAAATTAATATTAATATTATTAAAATAAAATAAAATATTAAAATTTCAAATATTTACAAAAAAATATAAAAAAAATCTTAAAATATTATTATTATTAGTAAAATAAACAAATATTAAAAAAATACTAATAATAAATAATAAAGTATTAAAAATAAAAAAATATATAAATTATGCAATATTTGCACCAATATAAAAGTCAGAAAGTGTAAAAAGTTCATATTACTACAAATCATGAATTCAAATGTTTTAAACATAAAAAAACAAATCAATAGGGGGTCATCTTCTAGAGGAGGTGGAGGAGGTGGATGAGATGGTGAAGGAAAATCCATCCCTAAACTACGTGTCAGATGGTGCATGTACTCCATCTCCTCGTGATGCTGCTATTGCCACTACTACTCCCATCGATGCATCTCCTCCACGTGCTGCTACTACTGCTGTTGTTTCCATAGACACATCTCTTCATGCTGCTTCTGCAAAATCTCTATAAGCCCAGCCTGAGTTCGCAACTGTTCCTGATACTATGAGGTAGAATATGATGCCTCTCCACGAGTTCCTATCGAGTTGGACGCTGACATCACAACAGTACCATAATAAGTACCAGGAGTCAAATGAGACCTGATACCAACTACTCAACCCTTCTCCAAGCCATACTGAGTTTCCTGCATCCATGCCGAATCCTCAATATGGTGCGCACTAGTCTGCTCAGTCGTCTAGTCCTAACTCTCATCCTGTGTCTGATAGGTCGCAACCTCATATGACTCATTCAATTCCAATTTGAAATTAAAATGGTGAAAATACTATATGTAGTTTATTGTCAAACTGAAAAAATATGAATAACTACAATATGATTCTGGAAATCACCTCTTATCTCTCCCATGTATAGATAACTATACATCCTCCGATAAACAACGATCTTCTTTATATTGGGATGCTCGTCTACCTACATAAATATAAAATAAATTGTTTATATTTAATGTTTTATAAAATATTTAAAAAATATATATACCAGATGCTCTCTATGCATACTAAATGTATGGCTACCAGCATGATGTGTCACCTCATGTATCCCCCAATTATGTCATCCCACTGAGGATCTCGTCTTAAATCCACCACCCAAACAGTGTAGACATAATCCATCCCAAACTTGAGATGAAATGTACTCTGGTCGGTGATCTCTTCACGACTCATCAAATTCTTTCAATCCTACTTTATTAATTGATGTTCTTCCCAAATTGTGAATAAAATGACAGAAACAATCAGGAATAGACACCTTCCATGCTGTGTGGATAGCATCACACATGCTATCATCGATGGGATACCATAAACCCTTCAAATAATTATTAATATCAACTTATTAATAAAATAAATTTCAAAATAAATATTATTTATTTATGTATGAGACAATGATTTAACATGTAACACTACACATCAATAGGAATCTATTCCCATGTGATCAATGGTTGAGAAAAATAACTGTGCAAGATAGAGCTCCCATGTCCAATAGCTACATGCACAAAACTGTGAAAAATGAATAAATAATCAAACAATTAGTATATATATAAAAAAATTAATGAAAGCTAAATAAAATATACAGGTTATCATACCTCTGTGTGCATGGACCAAAGCCAATACATGGACATCTCTTAGGGATAGGGCTAGGAATCATCAGTCGTGCAAGATCGTGCCCCCTTTGCATACCCCCTGAACCGCCTATAAGAAGAGGGACAGGTGATCCAAAATCCACCTCATCCAAAGGTAGATCGGCCTCCTGCAGCTCGCTTAATATATCAGGATCCATCTGAAACACAAAATGATTGTTGTTACCATATAATTGAAAATAACTGTTACATATAGATATATATTTGTTATAATTATAACCAGAATTTAACTGTGTCAATGTCCATCTTAATCATCATCTTTGTAGCTTTCCATGTCAATGTCTTCATCTTTATCCTCAGCATCATCAATATCCATATGAGTTTTAGTTTCATCATCTCTGGTCATTTCAAATTCACTTGTAACATCATTAACATCTTTTTCATCATCGATCACTAATTGTGGGGTGTCATCGTCGATATTCACGTCTCTTTGTGAAAAAGATGGATTCTGAGCAGTCTTATGAAAAAATTCAATTCATTCCTCTTCAATGGAACCACATTTAGTTTGAGTAAACTGATTTTCCCGAGATTTCATTTTTATTATGCTCCACCAATCACTCAAGTCTCTTGATGTAGCACAGTACTTTGCGTAATAAATTTGATGTGCCTGTTGAGCTAGTAAAAATGGTTCATTTAAGGTAAGAAGATTTTTACATTTAATATCGACAATTCCATGATTCGAATGAACATGAAAGCCTCTATTAGTATCCAACCAATGACTTTTAAACATTGTAACACCCCAAGATTTCATAGTATTTACTTCTTCAAAACAAGTCAATAACTTGCACTACACGCAACAACGAGTTCAAGCACACAATGACTTACTAAACAAGCCGTTCAAAAGAGGTTATGAATAGTATTAACTAAATTATGAACTTTATATAATTCTTATAATTTTAGAATCCATATTACTAGTTTCTTAGATATAATTTAAGAACAAGTTCATTTTTCCTGACAAAAGAAGTAATTTTAAAAAATGCAATTTTACCCACTTTTAATAGTGAACCCTTTAAAATCCAAAATTTTAAACTTCTATATATTCAATTTGACTAAATAAATTTATTCTTTAGAATGGGGACATCAAAATTTTACAATGTAACACCCCAAGCTTCTACGGTATGCTTCTCTTTGAATAATACAGCAGCGTGTATTGTACGCAACTTCGAGTTCTAACACACACTATAACCAAACAAATTAGTCGTTGTGAATAGTAATACCTACTTTTTGAAATTTTATAAATTTTATCTCTGAAAATAGACTTAATTTTTGGATTCGTAATATTAAATTTATCCTATGGTGAAATTTTGGTACTTTTCGGATAACTTTTATATTTCGATGAATAGTGAAAATTATTTAATTTTAATTAAAAACAATTTTTTAATCAAAATAATTAATAGTGATATATTATGAATTTGTGTAGTTTTAAAGTATATTTAGAATATATGTTTACAATTTAATACAATTTTGGTAATTGGACATAATTTCACAATTAAACCGGACATAAACAAGTATCAATCTTTTGATAGTTATTATATCATAAAAACACGCTTTTTGTTTTGACAGCGGGAATTAATTTTAAAATAATTTCTTCCACTTCTGTGTTTTGAATTTGGAGAAATGGATTCCATATTTGGAATCATGATGTACAAATTTTGTAAATAAGTAACTTTTATTTTTAGACATTTTGATTAATTACTTCGGTAAATATTTTATTTACCATGGTTAAAGGGTAAATTCGGTAAATAAGGGTTAAAAATAACATTATAATAATAATAAATTACCATAAAATGTGTCCTTCCTTATTGGTGGATACATGTCTGACCATGGAAATCATTGGGTCGATTTTGGGACCCCATAGAGCCACTTGTAGGTGATAGGGATACATTATATTAATTAAGTTAAAGTTAATACAAAAATTACATAAGCTTATATCTTTTAGAAAATAAATTTTTACATAGGGTTATGTATGTTATATTTTATATTGTAAATATTAATTAGAAAGATAAAAAAGTTTTCCTACATAATGGAATTTTATTTATAATTTTTTGACATTGAAAAAGTAAAAATGTATATGACACAAATATGATGTAGTATTTTCCTTATTAATGAATGAATCAAATAATTGATATTATAAAGGATAAAATAAATATAATTTGAACGTTTTGATGACATAAACGAATTTTATTGGTTAATATGACATGTTAAGATTTCTTAAATGAATTTGGTTCGAATATATAAAGTTTTTATGACTTTAAAAAAAATCAAATATTGAGTAGTGTCAAAATTGACATAAATGAGTTTTTAAAACACATATTTTATTATTAATTTATATTATATTCCTAAATATATAAGGTCCGGACAAGAGACTTATATCATGATAGGTGTGTCATTAATGGACCACTTGGGTTTCCCTTGGAGGTATATAGTATGTTTATTAACTATATAATATAAAAATACAAAGTGACATGGTAAGTGTCAAACTAATTAACTAAGAGTCAAAACTAAATGATAAGGTTAATATAATGACCCAAACCTGTCTAAATTCTATTGGTTGAGTGGTTTTCGACCCATCCCCACCATAAATTTTAAATAACCCACTTTGGATCCATTAGAAACTGAATATGAATATATTATAAAATAATATTTCTAGATTTTCCTAAAGAGCCCCTCACCCCCCCCCGTATAAAAGGGACCAACTCTCTCAACTTCCCTAACTTCATCTTATAGGCCTTAGATTGATCAAAAATACAACATAAGGAGCCATTTTTATCAAATCAAAAGGAAGAACCTGAAGAAGATGCAACATCTTCACCACCCTCTTTAATGATCCATTCCTCTTGAACTTCTTCATTCCTTGTTATTTCAATTCTAAAGTAATAACTTTAGTATCTTATATACACTGTGATGTTATTATAATTATGGAACGAACAAATTAATTATTCTACCCATCCCTTGAATAACATGTCACCATACGTCCGTACGTACGACCTACCGTCTCCACATTGTGGTGTAATTGTTATTCAATAAATTATTATATTGATAGTTATAATAATGATGTGTAATTCATGTAAATAAAAAATATAACATGATAATGATTCTATATATATTATATATCATCCAATTATATATTATATTAATATCAAAAGAATGATATTTTCGGTCGTGCGTACGTACGGATTACCGTCTCCACGACGCGATGAGATTCATTTCTAAGTTCATCATTCATCGATGATTAAAAAAATATATATTACCAATAATTATGTAATATATTAAATAATAATGCTACTGGAAATATATATATAATTATTTCTGTACTTACCTATATCTTATTCAATACTATGTAAAAACGGAAACATCATTTATGCGTACGTACGGACTACTGTCTCCATAAGCGGTGTTTTCCTTTTCATATATACGTCTATTATAAAATTTTATATTATAAATATATATGATAAATAAATCACGTATTATATTTTTTAAGTATTTAAATCATGATCAATGTGATACAATCAAGATTAACAAGTTAAAACACGTACGATAAAGAAAGCGATTATTCCCCAAAAAATAATATAACATGGAAATTATTATTAAATGGGTAGTATAAAGTCATAAATGAATAATATATGATATCATAAATATTAATATGGTTCTGGTATAATTTAATTACATACTATAGTCTTCATACAGGAGGATAAACGTACCCTCGACTAATGGAAAGTGCAAGGTAAGGGGTTTTCATCTCACTACTTATTCCCGTGAGATTCAAGCCAGATTGAAACTATTACCTTTTGTGTAATGTATGTACTGTCCATAATTTTATTCTTTGTGTAATACACTTTAATTTATGTTTATTTACATATTAATTGTAATATACCTCTTTTTAAGGGGTGTATATTTTGTAAGTTACCAAATTGGTAAGGGTTAATTTCACAATCTCATTATTATTCGAGGTTGTTTTTACGTAAGTATCTACTAGGACCTCTTTATCATCCACAACCATGTTTCTTAAAAATGTATTTCAAATTATTCTTACTATTTTATGGAATATTGGTTAATGTCATTTATACCCTTGTTTGACTTTTTATAAGAAGTTTATAAAGGAATCTTTCTATCGTTTTCCAAACAATGTCCTTTTTTAACCTTTTCAACAGAATTACGGTAAGAATGTATTTTTTTTAACTTATACGGTGGGTGCAGCTATTTTACACCATTATAAAATCTTTGAAGATTCCCTTGCAAGCGTATAAGAATATTTTCAAAGTAAATGTTTTCTTTTATAGTTATGCGACTTTTAAATGATTTCAAAAAAAGAGATATTTCAATCAAATAGTTTTGATTTCATCTATGTCAACATCCTTTGATAAATTTTACACTTGTTTGAAGTTGATTTATTATGGTAAAAATATTCCATATTTTATTTAAGGTTTTGTGATCTTTTGGACTGTGGATGACTTATTTTTATGCCATTAATGGTTTATGATTAATGTTTTGGCATTTCATATGCTAGTTTTAATACAAATGTTTATGTTATATTTCATCCTCTACTTAAGATGAATGTGTTGGAATAGTAAGCTCTAGGTTGGGGTCCGGTTATAGTAGACCCTTCGGGTTGGTGTCCGGTTATTAGAGGCACTCCGGGTTGGGGTCCGGTTATTAGAGGCACTCCGGGTTGGTGTCCGGTTATTAGAGGCACTCCGGGTTGGTGTCCAGTTATTAGAGGAACTATGGGTTTGTGTCAGGTTATTTGAGGCACTCCGGGTTGGTTTCCGGTTATTAGAGGCACTCTAGGTTGGTGTCCGGTTATGAGAGGCACTCCGGGTTGGAGTCCGATTACAGAGGCTCTCTGGGATGGGTTCTGGTTATAGTTATACCATAAGTCTTGGCACGAGGCCTTGACACAGAAATTAAAGTTCAGCATTATGCATTATATCATTATCAAAGTGGTTAGTGATATTGCATGTGATTATTCTACTAGTAGAATATCCATGTGAATAAGTAAATGTCATTACCTCATTTTATTTTTTACATATTATGCTGAAGTTCATGTTTAAAGGGATTTTGTTTTAGTTATAAATTTCCTTAAATGTTTATGCTTATTTATGAAAGTTTCCGTTGTATTTTTATCCTTACTGAGCATTTGAGCTCACCCCTTTATGTGTTTTATTTTTCCCTGGGATTCTAAGAAGTGTATATTGATTGATATACAGGGTTAAGCCAAGGGAACAATGGTGTTTTTGAAGGATTATTTATGTTGATTTCTATGTTATGAAGTGTAATGTAACATTAATGTATGTAATCTATTTTCCAAGACTGCTAAATCGATTGGTCCTTTGGGACTTGATTCCTTATAATCATGCCAATATACTAAATTAATCCACCGACTCTGGGTAACTAGGGTCGGGGTGTTATAGTTGGTATCAGAGGAATTTTAGAAATAACCTTGGAAGCTAGATTTAGATAAACTCTGATTAGAGCATGTAGCCCTAAGATAGACATTGAGGATTAGTATAGAAGAACTTCCTAGAATTTTGATATTGTTGAGATTTTGTGAGTTTTGTAAGCAATACATCCCTGTCTGGATATGAGTAGGTAGAGGTGGCTCTGGCACAGATGTACCTATGGGTAAAAACCGAAAAAACCTCTTTGAGATAGACTCGAATGGGAACTGGTGCACGACAATGGGCCTTGCTGCACTCTTGGTTACAACAATCCCAGGGGATATGCTTAGGATAATTCTCATTTTCATTACAAACCATTATGAAGGTTTCATGAGTATATACTTCCTAAAAGAATATATTTTTATGATTATGGATTATATCCATAAACTGTTTAATTTATGTTATGTTTTTTACAAGTTTGGGATTAGGTATTGCTATTCATAAACTTATCTAGTGTATTCTATTTTTTAGAAATGGTACCCAGTAGAATGAATGATAACTCCAATAATACGCATGATCCAAAGATTAAGAAAGATCATATCTTTCATGGTGTTAAGCTAGAATTTAGAAGGGAAATAGTCTCCCACATATTATCATCATATGAATAAGTAATATCACGTGTTGATATGATAAGTAATGAATTCTCAGAGTCCTATGGATTTGAAGGGACGCCAGAGAAGGAAAGGATGGTAGAGAGAAGGAAAGATAAATAGAAGAAGGAAATGAAGGATTTTTCCATATTTGATAACTGTGGAAAGAATCACCGTGGAAAATTCTTGAAGGGAATGAGAGTATGTTATAAGTGTGGTGAAAAATGACACCAACTATGTGACTTCAAGTGTAATAAAAAGGGTTCAAATGTACAATGCTTCATCTGTAAGAAGTTGGGACACTACGCACACCAGTGTTAAAATCATCAGAGTATTCCTCAGATGATGTTATTGGATAATAATCAAGTTACGAAACAACCATAGATGAAGAGGAATCACTAGTGTTCTTATGTTGTTTTTTTAGAATTATTTCATTGAAGTGTTGTGTCAATGATGTACTAGAAATAAATAAGGATTGTACTACAGTTCTATTTCATTGAGGATTTGAGATTTTATGGTACTAAGAAAAGTGACTCTACAGTGAGTTATACTTTTTGGAAATTATATGGTTGAAGGAATGTTATACCATAATATAGTCCTAATATTGAGGTACTGATTTTGGAATAAGAGATAATTGATTTGAGTAAATTATATTGGATATTCTTGACTACCTTCAAACTGATTAATGATTTGTATATTCCATCAGTGATGGAGTTTACAACATTTATGGATAGAAGGAGTATATCAAGTATTCTATAAATAATAAGGGATCATGAATGTAATCAATAAGGTTTTATGGTAATTCTGGATGTTGGAGTGTTTTAAAAGAGTACATGATGATGGTGTTAACATGTTATTACGCGGAAAAAAGGATATTCATTATGTTTACCTTATTTATAATTTTTGGACTGTGAGTTTGGATAGAAGTAATTTGGATAATTCTAGTTTGAGATTAATTTTGGATTGCCATAAAAGGACAACCTGGAGGTCGGGCGGCAACCCATCGCGACCGGCAAGGCCGCGAGACTTGAACCCGCAATCGAAAGGCGACAAAGGTGTATCACATACCACTGGCCCACGAAATGTCCTGGATTAAATAATGTAGTTTATTTCAAGAAGGTCTAGTAGATGAATTATAAATTAATTTTTTAACCCCAAATGAATAGGATAAATGGAATATATTTTTTATGTTCTATTATCTTTTAGAGTGAAAGATGAGTTTGTGGTAGAAATTATTTGAAAGGTGGAACTCTACATTTCAAGTATATATTTTTTTCTTCTCCTCTTATTTTATAAGGAAATTAATTCTTATACTTTATTGAAGGGATCTTAAAACCAAATTTTTTTTATCCAAATACCTTATGTTTTGTTGAACCGATAACATTTTAAATCATCATCGATTGACGAATTTAAGGACCTCAATTGTAAACTTGTTTATGATTGATGACCTCAATCACTACCTATAAATATTTATGTTTTCCCTCCAATTATATGTCTCTAATTTCCACCAATGTTCTCCTAATTGAGATCATAATTTGGTGGTGACCCTTTCATATTTTTCCTCTTATTAAGACTAAATTTTATTAACCAAATTTCCGATGTGGGTTTTCCCACAAAAATATTTTCTATTTTCAACCTTTATTTTATAAGAACAATATCAAGTTGCGAGGACACAATTTATTAATGGAGGGAATAATCTAACACCCCAGGATTTCATAGTATGTACTTCTTCAAAACAAGTCAATTACTTGCACTACAAGCAACACCGAGTTCAAGCGCACCATGACTTACCAAACAAGCCGTTCAAAAGAGGTTATGAATAGTATTAACTAAATTTTGAACTTTATATAATTATTATAATTTTATAATTTATATTATTAGTTTCTTAGACATAATTTAAGAACAAATTCATTTTTCCAGAAAAAAGAAGTAATTTTCAAAAATGCACATTTACCAACTTCAAATAGTGAACCCTTTTAAATCCAATATTTTAAACTTTTATATATTCAATTTGTGTAAATAAATTTATTATTTAGAATGGGGACATCAAAAATTTAAAATATAACATCCCAAGATTCCACGTTATGCTTCTCTTTGAATAATACAACAGTGTGTGTTGTACGCAACTTCGAGTTCTAACACACACTTCAACCAATCAAACTAGCTATTATGAATAGTAATAACTAATTATTGAATTTTTTTAAACTTTATCTCTCAAAATGGACTTCATTTTTGGATTTGGAATATCGAATTTAGCCTAGGGTGAAATTTTGGTACTTTTCGGATAACTTTTATATTTTGATGAATAGTGAAAATTAATAAATTTTAATTAAAAACAAATTTTTTAATCAAAATAATTAATAGTGATAAATTTTGAATTTTTGTTGTTTTAAAGTATATTTAGAATATATTATTACAATTTAATACAATTTTGGGCATTGGATATAATTTCACAATTAAACCAGACATAAACAAGTATCAATTTTTTGATAGTTATTATATCTTAACACCACGCTTTTTGTTTTGACAGCGGGAATTAATTTTAAATTAATTTTTCCCACTTCCGAGTTATGAATTTGGAAAAATGGATTCAATATTTGGAATCATGATTTCCAAATTGTGTAAATAGGTAACTTTTATTTTTAGACATTTTGAATAATTACTTCAGTAAATATTTTATTTACCATAGTTAAAGGGTAAATTCGGTAAATAAGGGTTAAAAAATAATATTATAATAATAATAAATTACCCAAAAACGTTTCCTAACATTATTGGTGGATACATTTCCAACGATGGGAATCATTGGATCGATTCTGGGACCCCATGTATCCACTTGTAGGTGATAGGGACACTTTATATTAATTAAGTTAAAGTGAATACAAAAATTACATAATATTATATCTTTTTGAAAAACAATTTTTACATAGGGTTATATATGTTATATTTTAGATTATAAATATTCATTATAAAGATGAAAATATTTCCTACATAATGGTATTTTATTTATAATTTTTAGACATTGAAAAAGTAAAAATATATATGACACAACAATGATGTAGTATTTTCCCTATTAATGAAAGAATCAAATAATTGATATTATAAATGTAAAAATAAATATAATTTGAAAGTTTTTATGATATAAACGAATTTTATTGGTTAATATGACATGTTAAAATTGCTTAAATGAATTTTTTTCGAAATAATACTTTTTTTATGACTTTTAAAAAAATCAATTATTGAGTAGTGTCAAAATTGACATAAATGAGTTTTTTTAAAACTATTATATTATTAATTTATATTCTATTCCTAAAAATATAAGGTTCTTCGAAGAGACTTATATCATTATAGGTATATCATTAATGGACCACTTGTGGGTCTCTTTGAGGTATATAGTATGTTTATTAACTATATAATTTAAAAATACAAAGTGACATAGTAAGTGTCAAACTAATTAACTTAGAGTTAAAACTAAAAGATAAGGTTAATATAATGACCCAAAACTATATAAATTCTATTTGTTGTGTGGTTTTAGACACATCCCCTCTTTAACCATTAAATAATCCACTTTGGATCAATTAGAAACAGAAAATGAATTTATTATAAAATAATATTTCTAGATTTTCCTATAGAGCCCCTCCCCCCTTATAAAAGGAACCAACTCTCTCAACATCCCTCACTTAATCTTAGAGGCCTTAGTTTGATCATAAAGCCAACCTAAGGAGCCATTCTGATCAAATCAAAAGGTAGAACCGGAAGAAGAGGTAACGTCTTCACCACCCTCTTTAATGTTCCATTCCTCTTGAACATCTTCGTTCCTTGTTATTTCTATTCTAAAATAATAACTCCAGTATCTTATATACACTGTGATGTTATTATAATTATGGAACAAACAAATTAATTATTCTACCCATCCCTTGAATGACATGTCACCATACGTGCGTACGTATGGCCAACATCTCCACATTGTGGTGTAATTGTTATTCAATAAATTATTATTTAGATAGTTATAATAATGATGGGTAATTCATGTAAATAATAAATATAACATGATAATGATTCTATATATATGATATATCATTTATTTTATATTATATTAATTTCAAAAGAATGATATTTTCGCTCGTGCGTACGTACGGATTATCGTCTTCATGACGCGATGAGATTCATTTCAAAGTTCACCATTCATCGACGATTAAAAAAAATATATTTCCAATAAGTATTTAATATATGACATAATAATGCTACTGGAAATATATATATTTATATATATAAGTATTTCTATACTTACCTATATCTTATTCAATACTATGTAAAAACGGAAACAACATTTATGCGTACGTACATACTACCGTCTCCATAAGCGGTGTCTTCCATTTCATATATACGTCTATTATAAAATTTTATAGTCTAAATATATATGATAAATAAATCATTTATTATATTTTTGAAGTATTTATATCATGATCTATGTGATACAATCATGAGTAACAAGTTAAACCATGTACGATAAAGAAAGCGATTATTACCCGAAATATTTATATAACATGGAAATTATTATTAAATGTGTAGTATAAAGTCATAAATGAATAATATATGATAACATAAATATTAATATGGTTCTGGTATAATTTAATTACATACTATAGTCTTCATACAGGAGGCTAAACGTACCCTCGACTAAAGGAAAGTGCAAGGTAAGGGATTTTCATCTCACTCCTTATTCCCGTGAGATTCAAGCCATAATTCCACTATTACCTTTTGTGTGATGTATGTACTATCCATAATTTTATTCTTTGTGTAATAAATGTTAATTTTGTGTATTTACATATTCATTGTAAGATACCTTTTTCAAGTGGTGTATGTTTAGTAAGTTACCAAATTGGTAAGGGTTAATTTCACAATCTCTTTATTATTTGAGGTTGTTTTTACATATGTATCTACTGGGACCTCTTTATCATATAAATCCATCTTTCATAAAAATTTATTTCAAAACATTCTTATTATTTTACAGAATACGGGTTAAATTAATTTATACCCTTGTTTGACTTTTTATAAGAAGTTTATAAAGGAATCTTTTTATCGTTTTCCAAACAAGGTCCTTTTTTAACCTATTCGACAGAATTACAGTAAGAATGTCTTTTTTGTAACTTATACATCTGGTGTGGATATTTTACACCGTTATAAAATATTTGAAGCTTCCCTTAAAAACTTATAAGAATATTTTCAAAGTAAATGTTTTCCTTTATAATTATGCGAATTTTACATTATTTCCAAAAAAGAGATATTTCTCTCAAATAGTTTTGATTTCATCTATGTCAACATCCTTTGATAAATTTTACACTTGTCTGAAGTTGATTTATTATGGTACAAATCTTCCATATTGTATTTAATGTTTTGTAATCTGTTGGACAATGGATTACTTATTTTTATGCCATTAATGGTTTTTTATTAATGTTTTGGCATTTCGTTTGCTAGTTTTAATATGAATGTTTATGTTATATTTCATCCTCTACTTAAGATGAATGTGTTGGACTAGTGTGCTCCGGGTTGGGGTCCGGTTATATCAGACCCTCCGGGGTGGTGTCTGGTCATTAGATGCACTTCGGGTTGGTGTCCGGTTATTAGAGGCACTCCGAGTAGGTTTCCGATTATTAGAGGCAGTCCGGGTTTGTGTCCAGTTATTAGAGGCACTCCGGGTTGGTTTCCGGTTATTAGAGGCACTCCGGGTTGGTGTCCGGTTATTAGTGGCACTCCGGGTTGGTGTCCTGTTATTAGAGGCACTCCAGGTTACAGTCCAGTTACAGAGGATCTCCGGGTTGGGTTCCAGTTACAGTTATACCTTAGGTCTTGGCACGAGGCCTTGACACATAAATTAATGTTCAACATTATGCCTTCCATCATTATGAAAGTGGTTAGTGATATTGCATGTGATTATTCGACCAGTATAATATCCATGTGAATAAGTAAATGGCATTAATTCATTTTATTTTTTCCATATTATGCTGAAGTTCAAGTTTAAAAGGCTTTTCTTTTATTTATACATTTCCTTAAATGTTAATTCTTATTTATGAAAGTTTCCACTATATTGTTATCCTTACTGAGCATCTGAGCTCACCCCTTTCTATGTTTTATTTTTCCCTAGGATTTCAATAAGTGTATATTGATTGATATGCAGGGCTAAGCCAATGGAATAATGGTGTTCATGAAGGATTATTTATGTTGATTTGTATGTTATGAAGTGTAATGTAACATTCATGTATGTAATCTATTTTCCAGGACTGATAAACAGATCGGTCCTTCGGGACTTGATTCCTTTTAATCATTCCAATATACTAATGTAATGCACTGACTCTTGGTAACTGGGGTCAGGGCGTTACAAACATCATTATGTAATTCTTTCCTAGACAACACACCTCTATAATTTCATCCAGACTGCCATAAAAGTCAACTTCAGTTTCTCTCTGATGCGATCCTCTCAAGAAAACTCCACTGTTCATTGTTTTTTTATTCCACATATGAACATGTATGAAATCAAAAACCATTCACCAAACATAAATTATAAGATTTAACCATTTTGGATTATTGGTTAGTCAATATACACAGTCGCTTATCAATTTTATTAGCATGTTGAGACACCTGAAGATTTGTAAAAAATTATCAATATGATAAATAATAAACCGAATTGATATTAAAAAATCAATAATTTATCTTACCAATTTTTAAAACCATTGAGAAATTTTTTTTGTCTGCATTCTTCAAGAGCAGCTGCTGTAATTGGTGGAAGTTGTTTCTTGATATGATTATCATATAACCTAAAAATAAAATAATTTTACGTACTGCATCATAAATTATAGAATAAGTGATACAAGCACTCACAACACAATTGATGTCATTTCTTCATAGTTGAGCAGAACACATGTATGAGCTCTGTGATGTTCACCATCGGAAAGACATCGTTCGTGAACTCCACCAAAACGAAGATTCTGATTATTAAAAATTGATAATTGATTTTCCATTTCTTCATTTACATTACCATCGTTTCATCCCATGTGATTGTGTTTTGAGGGATATTGAGATTCAAAATAATGAGAGTAGAAAAAGATGCATTTTCCTCTTGCAAATAAGCTACAACAATTGAGCCTTTAACTGATGCTTTGTTACGTACTTTTTTCTTCAATTTCTACATGATTTTCTTAAATGGGTATATCCATTGAAACTATATTGGACCTCCACATTTATCTTAATGTGAAAAATGTAATATTAGATGTTCTATTGAGTCAAAGAAAGCCGGTGAAATGATTTTTTCTAGTTTACATATAATTACAACAATTTCCTCTTCCAGTTTTCTTATGGAATTTTATTCTGTTGTCGCTACACAAATGTCTCAAAAAAATATGATATGCCTGTTATCTAATCCCAAATCATAGAATTCAACAAACCTTTAAATCCATTCGGCATAATTCATTCCATTATAACATGAAAATCATGACTTTTTAATCCAGTAATATAACCATTCTTAACACAACATCCCAAATTGGATGCACAACTATTTGGAAGTCTCAAATCTACAATCCACTGACAAAATAATAAGCGACTCTCTTTGGGCAGTGTATAAGCTGCTTTTGGATTCATTAACCTCAATGATCAGAGATTTTCAAATAGTTCATGTTCTGGTCGCATGCAAATTTGGGCAAGATCTAATCACGGCTTTACTGTATTTTGGTCTGACCTGGTTTGTCCAAAACTGTATGAAATAAATTATGAAAATAGTTCTTCTCAATATGCATGACATCCAACATCTTGCAGACCAACAAATCAGACCAATATGAATGAATCTGATCGGAGGTAGGAAAATCCATTCTATTTATTTCTAATTATTACTATTTATTGATAATTATTACTATTTATTCATATTTATTTCTAATTATTACTATTTGTTTCTAATTATTAATATTTATTAATAATTATTATTATTTATTACTATTTATTACTATTTATTTCTAATTATACCTATTTATTTCTAATTATTCATATCTTTTACAAATAATTCCTATTTATTATTAATTATTTCTAATTACTACTAATTATTCCAATTTATTACTAATTATTCCTAATTACTACTAATTTTTCAAAATTATTGCTAATTAATCCTTATTATTGCAATTTATTGCAATTTATTTTTATTTAATCTTATTTATTACTATTTATTCCTATTGATTACAAATTATTCCAACTTGTTACTATTTATTACTATTTATTCCTATTTATTACTAATTATTCATACTTATTACTATTTATTGCTAATTATTCCTATTTATTAATAATTATTACTATTTATTACTAATTATTACTATTTATTACCATTTATTTCAAATTATTCCTTTTTATTACGAATTATTCCTATCTATTACTATTTATTTCTATTTATTCCTATTTATTACTAATTATTATTATTTATTACTAATTATTCCTATTTATTAGTATTTATTATAATTTATTTCTATTTATTACTAATAATTTCTATTTATTACTATTTATGTCTAATTATTTCTATTTATTTCTAATTATTCCTATTTGTTGCTAATTATTAATATTTATTTTTTATTTATTCCTATTTATTCTTAATTATTCATAATTATTCTTTATTATTCCAAATTATTCCAAATTATTCCAAATTATTCCTAATTATTACTAATTATTTCTAATTATTCCAAATTATTACTAATTATTCCTATTTATTATTAATTATTCATATTTATTACAAATTATTCTTATTTATTACTAATTATTCCTATTTATTACTAATTATCACTATTTATTAATAATTAATCCTATTTATTAGTATTAATTATTATTTATTCATATTTATTATTATTTATTCCTATTTATTATTAATTATACCTATTTATTACTAATTTTTTTGCTATTTATTACTATTTATTCCTATTTATTACAAATTATTCATATTTATTACTATTAATTTATAATTATTTGTATTTATTTGTATTTATTACTATTTAGACCTATTTATTTCTATTTAGTCTTAATTACTTCTAATTACTACTAATTACTACTAATTACTACTAATTACTATTAATTCTTACTAATTATTACTAATTATTCTTAATTATTCTTAATTATTTCTAATTAGTACTAATTATTCTTAATTATTCCTAATAATTACTATTTATTACTAATTATTCATAATTATTCCTAAATATTACTAATTATTCCTATTTATAACTATTCATTCCTATTTATTACTAATTATTCCTATTTATTACTAATTATTCTAATTTATTACTAATTATTCCTATTTATTACTAATTATTCCTATTTAATACTAATTATTCATATTTATTCCTATTAATTCCTATTTATTAGTATTTGTTATTATTTATTTCTATTTATTATTATTTATTATTATTTATTCCTATTTATTATAAATTATTCTTATTTATTATTAATTATTCTTATTTATTACTAATTATTTATATTTATTACAATTTATTCCTTTTTATTGCTATTCATTCTAATATTTTACCATTTATTACTAATTATTTCTGATTATTCCTAATTATTCCTAATTATTTCTATTTATTTCTAATTATTTCTATTTATTTCTAATTATTACTAATTATTTCTATTTATTGCTAATTATACCTATTTATTTCTATTTTTTTGCTAATTCTAAATATCTGTTCCTAATTATTTCTAATTGTTCCTAATAATTACTAAATTTTCCAATTTATTGCTAATTATTTCTATTTATTACTAATTATTCTTATTTACTACTAATTATTCATATTTATTAAAAATTATACTTATTTATTTAAAATTTGAACTAATAAATTCAAATTATTATTACAAATAAACACTATTAACAAAACACATTAAATATAATTAAATTAAAACGAATAAAAAATAAATAAAATTCACATAAAAATGAAATAAATATTAAATTAAATAAAATATAAATACCTTTAAAATTGATCTTCTATTGATGTAGATGGCTTCAAAACTTTTTCGTCAAAAAAAACTAACTCAAACAAATTGGCACTCTGAAAATAGGGTTGAGAGAGAGAGAGAAAATGAGAATTGAGGGGAGGATTTGAAAAATTGGATAAGGGTTATATATACGTTAAATTAGTGGCGATGAGACCTTTTGTGATGGGAATACCGTCACAACAGGTCTGTGTTGCGACGGGGCCCGTCGCAAATACCTTTGCTCGCATTAATTGATGTCATTGGTTAAAAGGGTATTTATGACAGGCCTCGTCGCAAAAGGTACCTGTCGACACATGTTTTGCAATAGGACAACATACTGTCGCAAAACCCATTTACCGCCGTCGGGTATTTGCGACGGGTCCTGTCGCAAATACCATCCGAGAGACGAAATATTTTCGACGGACCCCGTCGCAAAAGGTACCTTCCGACATATGTTTTACAATGGGGAAACATCCCATCGCAAATACCCTCTGAGCGACGAAATATTTGCGACAGAGGAATTCCCCCATCGCAAATAACATTCCCATCCCAAAAACCCATTTTCCACGCGTCGGGTATTTACGACAGGACCCGTCACAAATACATCCGAGTGACGAATTATTTACGATAAGAATATTCCCCCCATCGCAAATAACCTTCCCGCGGTTTGGCGCGCAAACCGTGCTAAACCGCCCATTACTTTTTGCGACGGGCCACCAAAACCTGTCACAAATAACAACATATTTGCAACCGGACGACCCCCGATCGCAAACAATCTATGGACTAGACTATTTATGACGAGATTGTTTCCCGTCGCAAATAGCTCGTCGCAAAAGTTTGTCTTTCCCATAGTGTAATTATGTTTTTCCCAAAAAAAATCTTTATTCATTTATTCTTATGTACATAAGGGACACAATGCCTTTACAATTACATGTGGAAACCATAATTCATATGTGTAACCGTGTTATTATATATGATTAATAATGTTACCATGTTTTTTATATCATGTATAAGGTTCAAACGTCGAGGTCCCTATTTAAGGGTCATGCGTGAGGGTCATCATTTGAGGGTCATTTGTAATGTTTCATTGAGAAAGAGTGATGCATTTAATATAAGATTAAGTGTGAATAGACATTTTCCTATACACATAGATTCATAGGGTATAAATGGTAACTATTTGTAACTGTTACTCAAGGACCTCCCCATAAGAGCAATTTCATTTGTTTTTGTAATAAAAATTGAGACTTTCATAAAATGATTATTTTGTTGGGGGTAAATGTAATGTAATGTATTGATTTTTTATAATTTTATCCGATCATTCATCATGACTAATATATCACTATTAGGAAAATGTTTTATTAGTGATTCTACTAGATCAGGATGGAGCCATCTCGAATAAAGGGGATTTTGCGTACAACGTATAAAAGGGATCCCTTAAGGATAATCGCACCATGTATTATGTAAATTTAAAGTGGTATTTAACTATCTTGATATCATTTAGTTTTTTTTTTGTTTTTTTTGAAATTGATGGTTTTACTAAAATTATAGAAGTGCCTAGATAAGTGTGAAATCACAGGGAAGGAGACACTACTAGAAAAACAGGTATTTGCGACGGGATCCCGTCGCAAATGGCCTTTTGCGACGGGGGCCCGTCGCAAATCGCCCGTGGAGGAAAAGGCCGTCGCAACAACAATTATTTGCGACGGGCCTGTCTCTAAAGATATTATTTGTGATGGGGATCCTTCCCGTCTCAAATATTACTCCATATATTTGTAAAAACCTTTAAAATAGTAATTGCCACGGGCCCCGTAGCAAAACTATTTGCGACGGGCCCCGTCGCAAATACGTGTTGCGACGGGGCCCGTCGAAATTACTATTTTTAAAAAAAATAAAAAACTATTATTAAATTATTTTAATGAATATCATAATAATACTATTTCAATGGGCATAGTATCTCGTCGCAAATACTATAAAAAAATAGAAAAATAAATTATTAATAAATTGTTTTAATTAATAGAATAATAATCCAATTATAATTCAAAAATAAAAAATAATAATATATTACTAAATGTTTTTAATTAATATAATAATAGAATTATAATTCATAAATAAAAATAATAAATTATTAATAAATTATTTTAATTAATATAATAATAATAGAATTATAATTCAAAAATATAAAATAATAGAATATTAATAAATGATTTAATAAATATAATAATATTAGAATTATCATTCATAAATAAAAAAAATATTAATAAGTTATTTTAATTAATATAAAAATACTAGAATTATTTTACATTCAAATATTAAAATAATTCAAATATTACAAAAAAATATAATTAAATTATAATATAATACAATTTTAATATATATATAAAATTTAATATTTTAAAATATAAATTATATTATTATTCATATTAATATTGTTATTTCAAAATATAATATTATTAATATTTTATAATGAGACAGAAACTACGAATAGAAAAAAATTTATATTTTGATTTAACAAACATTATAACATAAAAACAAACTCTAATCTGAAGGAGGGGGGAGGGGGATCTGCAGATGCTGGTGGAGGAAACTCCATCCCTAATGCATGAGTGAGTCGGCGCATGTACTCCATCTGCTCTTGGTGCTGCTGCTGCCACCGACTCATCTGCTACTCGTACAGCTGCTGCTGGAGTCGACGCTCCTCCTCTTGCTGCTGCTGCTGCTTACGCATCTGCTCCTGCTCCTGTCGGAGACTCTCTATCAGAGCAGTCTGAGATCGCAACTGATCCTCATACTGTGTAGCAGAAGAAGATGCACGGGCTCCTCTCGAGCTGGACGCCTACATCGCAGCACTGCCATAATAATCTCCGGGAGTCAGTCGAGAGCTAATACCAACTACCCGGCCCTTCTCGAAGGCATACTGGGTGGATAATTATCGGTAATTATTACTAATTATGGATAATTATTAGTAATTATTAGTAATTATGGATAATTATTGGTAATTATTACTAATTATTGGTAATTATTCCTGATTATAACTAATTATTGGTAATTATTACTAATTATGTATAATTATTGGTAATTAGTAAATTATTCCTAATTATTGGTAATTCTTGGTAATTATTGGTAATTATTACTAATTATGGATAATTATTGGTAATTATTACTAATTATGGATAATAATTGGTAATTATTACTAATTATGGATAATTATTGGTAATTATTACTAATTATGGATAATTATTGGTAATTATTTCTAACTAATGGTAATTATTGGTAATTATTTGTAATTATTACTAATTATTGGTAATTATTACTAATTATTGGTAATTATTACTAATTATTGGTAATTATTAATAATTATTACTAATTATTGGTAATTATTATTAATTATTACTAATTATTGGAAATTATTATTAATTATTACTAATTAGTTGTAATTATTGGTAATTATTACTAATTATTACCAATTATTACTAATTATAGATAATTATTGGTAATTATTGGTAATTATTACTAATTATGGATAATTATTGGTAATTATTAATAATTGTTGGTAATTATTCCTGATTATTACTAATTATTGGTAATTATTACTAATCATGGATAATTATTGGTAATTAGTAAATTATTACTAATTATTGGTAATTCTTGGTAATTATTGGTAATTATTACTAATTATGGATAATTATTGGTAATTATTACTAATTATGGATAATTATTGGTAATTATTACTAATTATGGATAATTATTGGTAATTATTACTAATTATGGATAATTATTGGTAATTATTACTAATTATTGATAATTATTTGTAATTATTACTAATTATTGGTAATTATTACTAATTATTGCTAATTATTGCTAATTATTATTAATTATTACTAATTATTAGTAATTATTTGTAATTATTAATAATTATTACTAATTATTACTAATTATTGGTAATTTTTTCTAATTATTACTATTTATTACTAAATATTGGTAATTATTGTTAATTATTACTAATTATGGGTAATTATTACTAATTATTGAAAATTATTAGTAATTATTAGTAATTATTGTTAATTATTAGTAATTATTACTAATTATTACTAATTATTACAAATTATTGGTAATTATTGGAAATTATTACTAATTATTGGTAATTATTGGAAATTATTACTAATTATTGGTAATTATTACTAATTATTAGTAATTATTACTAATTATTACTAATTATTGGTAATTATTGGTAATTATTACTAATTATTCCTAATTATTGGTATTTATTACTAATTAATAGCATTTATTCTTAATTATTGGAAATTATTACTAATTATTCCTAATTACCATTAACTATGAACAATGAATACTAATAATTTAAATTTATTAAGTAACAAAACAATGTAAACATAATTAAATTACCACTAATTAAAAATAATTGAAACTAATAAAAAATTAAAAATAAATATTAAATTGAAATAAACATAAATACCTTTAAAATTGATCTAAGGTTGATCTCTGAGCGTTGTTGAAACCTTCAATATCAACTCCGAAAAAAAAGTAAACTTAAGATATGCTGAACACTAAAAATAGTGTTTTGAGAGAAGGAAAAGATGGAGTTTGAGAATGAATGGAAAAAAACGGATGGGGGTATTTATAGGTTATATTATTTGCGATGGGACTATTTGCGATGGGATACCCCTCGTAAATAATACTATTTGCGACGGTACCCGTCGTAAATACCTTGACCCTCATTTATTACGGTCAACAGTTAAATAGTTATTTGCGACGTGTCTCATCGCAAATAATAACCCGCTGACATACTATTGGTGACAGGGGTATATTTCCTTCGCAAATAGCTATTACCGCTGGTTATTTCCGACGGGAATATACCCCTGTCGCAAACTGCTATTACCGCCGCCGGTTATTTGCGACGAGCGGTAACCGCCCGTCGCAAATAACTTTCCCATGATTTGGCACGCAAAGCACGCCAGTCCTTTTGCGACGGGGAAAGATAACCCGTCGCAAATACCTACTTATTTGCGACGGGAAAATTCCCCCATCACAAATAAGTTTCTAACTGGACTATTTGCGACAGGATTTATCCCCGTCACAAATAACCCGTCACAAATGCCCATTTTTCCCATAGTGAGAGGGGGTTGTGATCCCAATAAAATTTTTATGATTGATTATTTTAAAATAAACCACTATGACTAGTTAAATCCTTGATCCACTATTTGTGTGTCTCTCACACATACCTCAAATGATGTTACAAATTCAAAGACAGTGAACACAAGGATTTACAAGGTTCGGTACAAAGACCTATTTATTATTGTGTTAGTTATTCTCCCAAATAGAGATTCTCCACTATAATCTGATGAAGAATTACAATGGTTGATATAAAGTCACATTATATCTCTCCTGAGTCCCACTAGTGGTTCATTATACTATATCTCATAGTGTTACTAGAATCACACTGGACTACTCTACAGTCTCACTAAATACTTCTTCTCCTAAATCACATAGGGTACTTCTTTCTTCTGATTTAAACAAGATGCTACCTCATTTATTTGAAGATGTAATTCACTATAGATTGATATGATGATCTCCCCTCACGATCTTTCTGAATCACACTTTCCCATGTACCTATTCACGAATCTTCGACAACCTATAGTTAGGACGGTTGGCCTTTCTCATTAATTCTGATCACTTGTACTAATCAGTTGTCGCAATGCAAAAATTCTCAGCCAGTTCATTCTTCTTTTGATGAAGACCTGACCTCAATGGTATGTGTGTATGTAGTGCACAAAATGTCGTCAATAACATTAATATGCAAGAATGATCTCATACAAAATCAGCTCAGTCTATCTCCATGAATTCTCAAACACTATGATCTCGAATATAATATCTTCTACAATTCTTATAGGCTTCAGTCTCAATTCAAATCCACTTAATTCATGGGTTGCATGGAAGACAATAATTATTTTCTTGGGCATCTCACTTAATAATTCTTAATGCATGAGTTTCACGGAATTCCATACTTCTTTCTTTGGATATCTCAATTACTTCTCACATATACATGATTGTGGATGATTTCAAACATATATAATATGTTTCTTGTAAACCTAGACACATATTATTCATTTTTATCAATAATATAGGTTCAATGTGTCTGTTTCAGGCATTTTCAAATGAATTCTCCACTTAGTTTATTCACTCAATCAACACACACACAATTCCTTCTTCTTTGGTTCTTTGCACACAAAAACACATTTTTTAGTTTGGGTTCATTAAATGTGTGTTATCCATGTGCATTCACTTCCTTCTTGATGCTACTTACTATCCACATTGCACACACATTCTGCCTCTTCTTTGTACACACAAAAACATCAGGTTTCTTAAATGAAAGCACCTAACTTCTTGTGAATAATGAATGAAACATATGAATGGATAGTTATTGGGCTTTGGTTATTATTCTTTTCAAAGGGTAGTGTATGTGCTAACTTTCATGAGGATTCAAAAAAACATCATGTGGTCCAGAGGAGAACAGGTTCTTGTTTCTTCCCATAATTAGAGATAAGTGTGGAACTGGTTCTTTACATGTCTCTTCCAGGATTTATTTTCACTTGTTAAAGGGACATGGGATCTTCTAATTCCTTATTGTCTTATAGATTTATCAACCCAAACACATGAACTTGAACAACCCTAGGGTTATAGGTGTTTCATGAAAACTAGAATATTTCCATGTGGAAGATGTCACTCTCATTGTTTCTTCATCAAATATCATTCTTCTTGAGGAAAATGAGGGTGGAATAAACATGTCTTCTACCAGTGGGATATCTATTCTTATCCCACATGCAATAGCTACGCAGATCTCTCTTCATGGTTCCATATTTTATTAGGAATGATTTCTTTTTCACTGTCTTCAATAGAAAACCCTCGTTTATGGGTTCTTTATTTATAGATGAGGATGATATTTTTTCACCACATTCAAATTCTATATGAAACAACATTCATATCATACCTTCGAATAGATTTCAACTATGACTATGAAATCTTCAAATGCAGATAATAGATATTCCACATATCTCGGTTTGTTTCCTTTTCGTGTGAGCTTCTCATTTATGGTGACCAAATCACATGAAAGTGATAAAGTTAACATGCAACTAATTTTCATGAATTCTCGAGATCTATGATGTGGCCTCCTAATTGTATTCACTTCAGCCATGGTTGGACAACGTTATTTCATATTATTCATGCTAATTCAATTGTATACATGATATCGTATTTCCCAGATGACCCTCATTAATTTGGTGACCCCATTAATGGTGGTCGAAATCCTAATCGTGGAGGTGAGGATGTTTATCTGGCATTTTGGAATGCATCGGGCAGTTTGGATGGCTAAAGGTTGAATTTGACGGCATGGATGATCGATAAGCATTGGATTGGCTCAAATTAGATGTACATGACATTTTCCTTTATTTAAACCCTATCAATGTCTCTAATTATATGTGAAAATATTAGACGGTGGGGATCATATTGTTTTTTAAATCATGAATAGTTCCCCCGAAACGCATCACACATCGAAACACACAATGGTTTTCAAGAACACTATATAGAAAGATGAGTCATCCTATTTTCAATAATCTCTTACCCCTCCTCTGATAGTGACCCATATTGGAATCTTGTAGTCATTTTCTATGCCCACTCTCTGGAGGCCTTCCACCCCACCTATGGTCGACCTTGACAATGCTCTTCCATGCGCCCATGTGGGTGTGCTCACATGTGCCCCATGCACTATCTTGGTCTCATGATGGCCGACTGGGTTGAACAACGTCTGCCACACTGTGGAATTTTCAACTCAATAGGCAGGCTACCTAGTATGGTGTAGTAGTATTTTTTATAAAGTATCATTCAAAAAATACATTCCAAATATAATATAATTTCTTCTTCAAATAAATTCCAAAAAAAACTTATCCAAACCTCATCATGAATATTAAATAACATTTCATGGAATATTCTACTTCTTCATCAAATCATTTTTTTAAAAATATTTCATCACAAATCACAAATAAAATTTGTTTTACAAAATACAAACCAGATCTGAAATCATCTTATTTTATCAAACTACATCCTATTAGAATCCAGTGGATGAATCTTCTAAAATCATCATTAAATAAATTATTGATTATCCTTCTTCAAATGTTGTAACAATATGTTTCATTATTTGATGAATGTATTAGAACCTAGGATCAGTTCTAAAATCATCTGAATTTTTATGGGGAATGTTCATACATGACATCCAATTTCATTTGATGAATATTGATTCTAAGAGTAACATTTGATTTTTAGCATCTTCATCAGATGGACAACAATGATATATTTCAATTTCATTGATCACCATTTTAATCCAACAATTGTTGACATTAGTTGTCACCTAATACAATTAATAATAAAAGTGAGATATTTATAGAGTCAATAAAAATTACATTAAGAATCACTATTTAAATCATCATCACCACTACAATCATTACCTTTCAATACCCATATTGACACATTATTGACATAAAATGCAATATAATTTTTAAAAATTTCCCCCTTTGTATATTTTTTCAATATCTCTTAAGAACACTATATAAGAGTCGATATGTGTGCCAATATTTTCTCTCCATTATTGGAAATCAAATGAAAAATGTAAGCGAGGACTGTTTAAAAACATTTTCTCTACTCTTTAAAGAATATAATTTTTAATATTTCCGATAGAGGGATGGTGTCACATTTTTCACATAGCAAAGAGCCTTTACTAAATAAACTCTATACCTACATGGGCTAACCAGATGTAGTAAACGAGATATATATGATAATGACTTTCAGTGGTGTCCATAAACCACCATTTATGGGAAATCATGCACCGATTGTTTCATTTTTTATCCATGAGGTTTTAAATAATCTGATATACCAATGAAATGCTAAATCCTACAATTACATAAACAAACATGTTAAAAAGGTTAACTGGAAGTATAAATATCCCTGTATAATCCCATATTTTCATAAATCAATATCTCACCCTTCATTTAAATGATAAATTAAATAAATAACATGGGATGAATATGTGATTGGAATTCCTAAAGATTAAACCTCTAGATATGATTTGATTTGATGATTTTTCATGAAATAATCCTTGATATCATCTCCTTCATATTTTCTCCCCCTCAAGGGGTGAAATCCCTTTGATTTAATATGGTGGAATATATCACCAGATAATGTTCAAGATATTAATGTGGATAATTTACCATTGTGTAATATTCCTAGTATATATAAAATCATGAATAATCTACCCAACATATTATTCTTCACTTTTTCATTCAATTCCCATCTTGAGAATGACCTTCTCTTTCAATTCTCTACAATGTATGAACACATATACAACATAAGTATAAGGGAATAAGATGGAACACATGTGAGATTCTTAATCGATGTAACATGGGTGTGAATTTCCTCTCATCCCAAGAAACCTTTTCCTTGTTGCTCTAATGTGTTTGGTACTCTTCATGCTGGTGTCTCATATCTATTTAAAATTTTGATATTTTATTTTTAACATGCACCCTTTAATTCCATTCACATTAAACATGTGTTCATTGTTCATCATAACTTCTTATAGTAGTGAAGTAGCTTCCAATGGTGCATGTTTTTAAATTTTAAACATCTCCATTTGATCTGGTAAAATTGTTAGACATTTGTTTGCATTTGTTACATCCTGCTTGCACTTTCCACATAATACATGTGAGACGCCTGAGTTTTCATGTGTCGACACCCTATCATGAAATTTGATTTCTTATTCATGTGAAATTATTTTTTCCTCCTTTTCATGGGATTTACCTAGTTATTTATCTTTATCTTTGTGATGATATCTAGAAAAATGCAATTCACAAATCCAGATTACTAAACACTCATTTGAATATTCTGGTTTGGAGCTTCATCATATCTTCTTCAATGATTTCCTGTTACCTTTCTTAGGAAACTTATCAAAATTATCTTTTAGAATTTCATCAATATATCCAATATTCTCCTAGATTTATTATCTTTTTAATTTTATCTTGCATCCATTAATTTCCCTGGCTTGTTTCTAGTGATCCATAGTGAGACCTTTTTTCCACAGTTGAGGACTATTTTCTTGGTTTAACTATTTTGAATATTCCCAGTGGAATAATTTTCAACTATTTTTCTTTATTCTACATTTTTTGTTTCCCTTTTTTCTTAAAAACATTTTCATGATGCATGGTTGTAATAAACTAGAACAGATCATAAATTTGACCAATAATGTTACAATTATCATAGATGTCTTGAATATATTCAAATATTTCCTTTATAGATAGATTCTTCACCGACTATGTATTATGGTTTAGCAATGAAAGATGATTAATTTCATCAAATATACATTCCCTGAATGTAGACCTTCCATAATTTTTATATGCTAACTCATCATGCTAGAAGCTATTGGCTTGATTCCCAAACTTCCAAAAACACCAATAATGGCCAATAAATAGCATTATTTTATGTGTAGTATCTATCTAGCCAGATTTGGTGCATTGTAGATTCCAGAATTATCTTTCATTCCTTGAAGTATCCGTTTAGGATTTCTTTCTCTAAATTATTCTAGTATCAACACTCATGATATTGATGGAATTTTCACCATTTTTATCAACCTATATCTTCTCATATTTTAGCTTTGAACCTATACTTTCAGTTGAAACTATATTAGTTGAAATAGAAATAACTAGGTTATGTGAAAAAAATTTATTGTAGGATGTTTCCTTTGTATTAGGATATTATCTATTAATCCTTTATAAATCATTGAACTCAATTAATTCTGGAGTGGAAGAATCTCTTCTACTAGATATTTGGGAAGTTCCAGCATGGGGTGATTGTTGATTCTTCAGTTTTACTACAAACTGTAAAGACATCATGTTGATGGTTTTATACTCATCCTCAACTAATCTCATCTTACTTTCCCAATTCTCCATCCGCATGATCATTTTTCATAATGAATATCTAATAATTCTTGGAAATTAATTTCCATCACCTTTACCTTGTTAGCTTTTTGTTTTCATTGCGAAGCTTGGACAACCATAGAAACTTTGTGAAAAATTTTAAATTCATGGAAAACATACACAAATACAATATCAAAGAGTTCATTCTAACAAATATTTCCTTTAAATTCGTTTTCTAACTCAGTAAATCATTTAGTACAATGAGAATTTTATCTTCTTTTGGTTTCACATGTTTTTTGAGAGAGTTGGGCATTCCAAACCTTTTCCCCAATGCCTATTCTTTGGAATCATCATCTTCTTTCATCTTTACTTATTCATCTTTAATAATATTTAATTATTGTAGAAATATATATTTTCACTTCTCTAGGAATATTTTTCAGATTTTCATTGAGTGCAGACTAATGATTTTTAATTATTATTTCATCATCACAACTTCACTTGGCTTCATAAAATGATTCATAATAATAATAATAATTACATTTTTACCTTCCGTATTATCATAAGGTGATGGTGTCACCCCATTTGTAGTAAGATTCTTCTTCAGATTCCTTGCATGTTTCTTATTCATATTATTCTGAGTCTTGGTATAAATCTCCATTTGAGGTTGTTCACTAATTTCATGAAATCTTCACTTCATGAAGACTCCCTTGGAACTTTATAGTATACCTATGACATGATACCAATTTGAGTGCCGTGATTAGTGTTAAATCTCTGAGTGGGGGATGAGGTGAATCTATGATCCATTTCATTTTTTTATAGATTTTTATTTTTAATTAAACATATATGGACTGTTAAAACCTCTATCCACTATTCTTGTGTCTCTCAAACTTACCTCAAATGATGATGCGAATTCAAAGGCAATAGACACATGTATTTACATTGTTCAATACTAAGACCGACTTCTTATTATGTTGGTTATTCTCACGAACATAGATTCTCTACTATAATATGATGAACAATTGCTATGGTCGATAACAAGTCACAATGTATCTCTCCTATGACCAACATGAGGTTATTTATACTACATCGCATAGTGTTACACGAATCACACTAACCTACTCTAGAGTCCTATTGAAGAATTATTCTCTTAAACCACCTAGGATACTTCTTGACCTCGAATCAAACAAGAAGAATTATCCTTTATTTGAAGATGCGATTCACAATAGAATTTTCTGATGATATTACTTCACAAGATTATTGAATCACACTTTTTGGATTACCTATTCAAGAATCATCAATAGCCATTAGCAAGGTCTTTTGGCCCTGCTCAAAAATTATAATCTCTTGTACTGATCAATTATTGCAGTGTAACAATACTAAGGAAATTCATTCTTATTGTAATGAAGACCCAGCATCACTTGTATGTGTGAAAGTGGTGCACAAAATTTGTTCATGAATATTAATATTCAAGAATGATATTGCCCAATATTATCTCTATCTATCTTCTTGAAATCTCAAACATTATCAAATCGGATATAAGATATTCAATAATTCTTCCTTGATTTAGTCTAATTCCATCCCACTTCATGCTTGGGTTGAATGGAATTAAATACTTCATGTCTTGGATATCTCACTTAATTAGGATTCATGCATGAGTTTCATGGAATTCAAGACTTTTTTCTTTGGATATCTCAATTACTTTTCATATATTCAAGATTATGCATGATTTCATACATGTATAATGTGCTTCTTGTAATCTTGGACACACACTATTCACATGTATAAATATTTTTGGATCAATGTGTGTGTCGTGAATTTTCTCATGCATTGTCCAATTAGATTCTTCGCTCAATATTCACAAAAACAGTTCCTTCATCTTTGGTTCTTTGAACACACACACATTTTGTTTAGTTTGGGTTCAGTATATGTGTTTTATGCATGCACATACACTCTTTTCTTGATTCTATTCACTTTCCACTTTGTACACAAAATCTTCCTCTTCTTCCCATACACACACACACCAACATAGGGTTTATTAAATGAAATCTAATGAATGCCTTTGAATGATGCATGTAACATCTGAACGAGTAGTTGTTGTGATTGGTTTATTCCTCTTCTCAAAGGGAAGTCTATGTGCATTCTATCTAGAGGATTCTCAAACCTTCATGTGGAATATAGGAGTACATGTTCTTGTTTTTTCAAGTATGTGGATATCTATGTGGAACTAGTTCTTTAAATAGATCCTTTGAGTGTGCTTTTTACAGCTGAAAGGGCCACAATATCTTCTTCTTCAAGAGTGTCTCAAGAATCTCTCAAAAAAACACATTAACAAGAATGGCCCCATGGTTCTGGTTGTTTTGCGTAAACCAATAGATATACGTATAAAAGATCACACTGTATTTTTCTCTTCCTGAAATCACATTGCTGTGACGAAAATGAGTGTGGAATACACATTTCTCATGCATGTGGGATCCCTGTTCTACTCACACAACCAAGAGCTGTGTAGAACCTCTCTTAATGGTGCTTTGTTTCTTTTGGAATGAGATATTTCTCAATGTATTCAATAGAAAAAATCATTTAAGGATTCATTATTTAGAGACTAGGATAATAGTGCTTCACCAAGTACAACTCATGTAAGACATATTGTTCAAATCATACCATTGAATAGTTGATAACCATGAAATTTAAATATTTAAACACGAATTAAAGATATGTCACATATCTAAGTCTGTTTCCTATTCTTGTGATATCAGATTTTATAGATATAATATCACTTGCAAGAAATAATGATCACATGAATCTCATTTTAAAGAATGCTCAAGATCCATGATAGGGCCTCGCAACTGTGTGTTATTCAGCCTCATTGAAACCACAATATTTTGTTGCATGAATGAAAATTACATTACATAACTTATATTGTATTTTTTAGATAGTCCTCATGCATTAGGTGAGACCACTAATTGAGGTCAAAATCATGATTATGGAGGTGTGATTGTGTCTTCGAATACTAGAATGCGTCAAGGGGTTTAGATGGTCGGAGGTTAAAGATGGCAGTGTCGACAATTGAAGATTGTTGTATCATCTCAGATCAGATGGATATGACATGTTGGTATATTTAAAAAATATTGAAGGCACATATTATACGTGAAAAGATCGAATGATGGGGATCACTCCATTTTTTAAAATATGAAAAATACCCTCAAAACGTTTCCCACATCGAAACACATCATTGTTTTGAGTTATTCTATATAATAAGTTGTGATGTTCGAGTTTCAAAATTCTCTCCCATATACTCCAGTACCACATTGTACCAGCTTCTTATGGGAAAGCACTATGCCCACTCTTTGTGGGCCTTTGACCCAAACTATGCTTGGGCATGCCCATGCTCTCCCATGAACCCCTATGGGCATGCTCGTGGGTTCCCTAGGCAGTTTCTCGGCCTCGTGATGCTCACTTGGCTCATTAGATAGTAGGTTGTGGTAGTATTTTTTTGATAAAGGATCATTAAAAAACATACATTCTAATAGAATATAATGTCCTCTTCAAATAAATTCCAAAACCAACTTATCCAAATAGATTCCTTGAAATTATCACACTTTTTCATGGCATCATCAACTAATTCTTCAATTCATTGTTATAAATATTGTGTCTGACCAAATCACCAATGACATTTGTTTTAATAAATACATACCAGCTCAATAATAATCAAATATTCTAAAAATTCATCCAATTGGAACCTAGTGGATGGAACTTACAAATACATCATGACATAGTGTATTTCATGGCCTTCTTCAAATGTTGTAGCAAACTATGCCATTCTTTGAAATGTGGCTTCAATCCTAGGATCATTTAAAAAATCTTCTGAATTTGTATAGGGAATGTTCAAGCATGAAATCCAATTTTATTTGATGAATTTTTATTCTCCAAGTAACATTAGCTTTGTCAAAACATCATCATATCGATAGTAATGAGATATTATCATCTCATTGATTACCATTTCTAACCAACAGTAATTGACAATACTTTTCGCCTAATATAATTTATAATAAAAGTGTTCTATAGAATAAGTCTATAACAATTGCGTTAAGCATCACCACTTCATTCACTACCTATCCAAATACATATTGACACATTATTGACAAAAAATTCCACACTATTCCCAAAAATGATAAATTAGATATGTTATATATCAAAGGATTGTATGGATACTAGGGGTTGTGTAAACCTCTTTTCTTATATATTTAAACATTAAGGGATTACTAGTTTGTAAATTTCTAATTATGTCCCATATATTAATTTTTGAATGAATATTGTAAATATGTGTGGATTAAATATAGTTTTATTTGTATTAAATTAGTTAATGGATTGATGAAATTAGGTCCTTATGTTAATGGGTTGGGGAGAGATTGGATTGGATTTGCATTGATGAGTTTGGCTAAGATTCCTTTTGAGGGAGTAAGTTTATAAATGAGGTCAGTGGTCTTCATACATTTTTTAAAGGTTATGATTTAGTTCATGTAGATTGTGATATGATATATCACCCATTTTTTCAATATTCCCTTTATTAAAAATAAATTATTTCCATTAATCTTACATGGAACCAAATATTTGTAAATGTATATGAGCGAACCTTGGACACTACATTGTTACTTCACTCTTATGGTTGGTGCTCAATCATAAATTTTTAAAATGAAAAATTAATAACTTATAAGGTTATAAATGAAATGGGTTGAGACTTGTGGCCATGTGATGCGTTCTTTTAGACAAATCCTTAGTGGAGAGTGTGAATTGGGAATGACTGCCATGATTTGGCCATAAGAAAACCATGGTATACCTCATATCATTCTACCTAGTGGATTTGATAGTGGTTCTAGTATTCTATCCCTACTAGAATTTGATCATCCAAGTGAACATACATTGCATTGGATTTATATATGGATTGGTTATGTGAGGACTTCCCCTATATGACTGTGGAAGTGAGATGGGCATTATGGAATCTCTATCGAGTGATGCTGGTGTGGATTCTCCCATGAGACCCATGAGGATGTGATGAAATTTATTACTTATGGCTAATGGTTTTGGTAAAATATATGAGAATGAGATAGAGGATCCCATGATGAGTGTCTATGCCATGATGTGACTTAGGGGGCCTGATTATTTTTCCCAGAGCTTGGTTGACCCTTGATAGGGGTAGTGAAAATGGGAATCTATCGTCAATTATGGGTGGAATCTTAGAACTCAGAAATTGACGATTATAGTATAGGTTGTATAGTTTGGGGAGAAATTAAGAGATGTGAGATATGATAAGTGTTTGATTTTCCCTTTTGATGAATGTTTTATGAGATATTAGGAGGTGAAATCTAGTCCCCAAATTAGTATTATAAGATATTTTCTAATGGATGTTAGCCCCTTGTTGTATTATGAGATAGACATGAGGGAAACAATATCCCATACACATGATCTATAGTATGACTTTGATATTAGAAAGAATATTATGATTATGCCTGATACATTATGTGATGCCTATGATATAACATAAGATATAGTGATTATTAATGATACATTATGGGATTAATAGGATATTACCTTGGATTTAAGAATTAAACCTAATACTTATAGAAATCCTTTGATATCACATAGGATTTTTTTATAATAAATAAATACATGTGGGGTTCCTAGGATATTTCTTATGATTCGGTTATTACACCTATATATTTTTAATACAATGTTATATAGGATCTTGTGATAATTTATCACACTTTATAGAAGCTAAAATATTTCATAGTATCTAAATATTTTACATAATATTATATGTTATTCTTAGGATATTACAGAAGCATATATTCCCAAAATCCACACACATAATTATTCAACCACATAATTTATCATTATAGTGTCACGACCCGTCCTCGGGGCCCGTGTCGTGACTACCCCAAGCCCACCTACCATAGGCCAGGGGCTGGCGACTAGCACCAAGGAGTAAATCCCGGTAAAGGGAAGGCATTTCCGTTATAAAGTAAACAAGCACCATAGAGTAAGCAAGTGGAAAAGTAAACACTAAGTAAAAACTGCAACAAGTTGTGCTGAAAGTAAAACGGGCCGGAAATACAAGCCCAACTGTAAACTACAACTGAAAGGGGAAAACAACAACTGAAAAGAAAAGCCGCAACGTCGAGTCGTCCTCTGGAAGTCCCACCTGAAGGGTGGGTACAGACAGCTTCCACAGCTCCTCGGTTCAGCCATCCGCTCCGAGTACACCCCGCCCAAAGGTCCACCTCCAGGTACCGTCCTGCTCCGCCAACCTCGACCATGATCAGCAATGTCCGTCGTCTGCAACCAACACAACGTAGTGTGGGCATAGCCCGTGCAGGGGTGAGTATAATCTATTCAGTAGGGACCCCGAGACCCCCGAAGGTCTCCAAATATCCACAACGGATAAACCACAAGGGAAAGATACAATCAAGAAGTAACATCCGACACTACTTAGGTATATGCCCATACATATACCTAAGTCATCAATTCCCGTATGGCTCCAACATCTGAGCCCAAGTACAACCCAGTCCACACAAGAAAGAAAAATGTAAATCCACACAGGATAGCACAACACAATCCACAAAGGAAAGCAAAATGTAATCCACATAGGATAGCACAACACAATCCACAAAGGAGAGTAAAACGTGATCCACATAGGATAACACAACACAATCCACAGAGGAGAGCAAAACGTCATCCACATAGAATAGCACAACACAATCTACAAGGAAAGAAAACATGATTCAGCTCACACAGGTACTTCTTCGTATGACATTAGAGATGATCAGATGTAGCCACTCATTCATCTAAGCCGTCGGACCCACAAAGGATCTATAGGTACTAACCCTCACAACGACCCACACAGGATCGATCATGAAGTTGAACCCAAAGCTATTGGGAAACTCCTTCTCCGTCAAGAATCTTGGTTATGCCGCTATAACCAAGCGCTTCCCTCTTACCTTGGACTGCTGTAGTACTCCACCTATCGGGTACTGTGGGCCTGCTACTACAACCAAGTGCTCCTCCGTCGTGGGTCTGATGCTACAACCAAGCACTCCCCAGTGCCGCTACAACCAAGCGCACCTCTGTCGTGGGTCTGCCGCTACAACCAAGAACTCCCCTGTGCCGCTACAACCAAGCGCACCTCTGTCGTGGGTCTGCCGCTACAACCAAGCGCTCCCCCTCATAGCCTCCAGAGGTACTCCTTCTATTGAGTAACGTAGGTCTGCCGCTACAACCAAGCACTCCTCCGCCGTGGGTCTGCCGCTACAACCAAGCGCCCCCCACTGGGCTATCCGTAACACACTGAGTCGTTCGATCAGCTGTCGTCAAGTCTCAACCGACTCTAGGGTTTCTGCACACAGCATGCTCATTCCGGGAGGGTCCACTCCATGTGCTAAGAGGTTGATGCATCAACTGACATGTATTATGGAGTTGATGTATCCCAAGATGTACCGTAGTGGTCACTGCCAAAAACACGGAGGTTTCCCGTACTGTTTTCATCATCGTCGCAGTCGAATCCACCGAGGATTTCTGTATAGTCGTCGTCGTCGAAGTCGCATCCATCACTAGGGTCTCCGCACACAGCAAGCTCGTTCAGGAGGGTCCTCTCCACGAACCGAGAGGCTGATACATCAACTGACACAAAGTACAGAGTTGATGTATCCACAAGTTCCGTATCGTCAACAGGAACTCAACGCCGCAGACAGCGCGACAATCGAACGCCCGGTCTGAGAGTTATTGGCTTTTTCGTCCCAGGGGCCCGGTTGGTTTTTAAGGAAAAACCAACCCGACCATACTCCACTTGCGTCCAAACCTCGGGCAGAGTATGCCAAAAGATCCGTCTCACTTATTGGAATCCAACAAAGTCGTCGGCACGTCAATCGGACTTCCGAAGCTCAAGATATGAGCGTTTCCGCTCCAAGGGCCCGGTTGGTTTCGTGGACGAACCAACCCGGACGAACCCAAAGTATTCCGAAACATTGAGTGCAGTATACCGAAACGAACGTCTCGATCCATGGACCGTGTTTCCACTGACGGCGCATCAATAAAAGGCCTGTAGCTCATGTTATGGGCAAAAGACCAAAAACGGTCCGAAGACGGGGGGTCTGGGCCCGGGCCGACCCGGCCCGACCCCCCCCCCGGGTAGGCTGAACGGGGTCTACCCGACCTGGTTCTACCAGTCTGTACCCGGTCCAGTCCGGCCAGGGCGTGGCCCGGCCCGGCCCAGCCGGCCAGGCTTGGCTCGGCCGAGCGGCCGAGCAACACGGGGGGGGGGGGGGGGCTGCCCCCGCGTGACAACACCGCGGCCCCCGCGGGGGGCCGCCCTGGCCAACGAACGCGGCAAAGCCACGTCCTGTGTGCGCCGGACCCTCGCGGTCGCGGGTCCGCTGGTTCTGTCGCCGCCGCGGCTTCAGCCGTTGTGGTCCTGTCCGGTGGCGCGCCGGGGCGCTACCGCCTCCAGCTGCCGGCGCCGCCGGTGGCTTCCGCGGGCCACTAGAGTCACTCCGGTGGTCCGATTTTGTTCCTGTCTGCGCCGCTGCTCCTCCCGGGACCCGTTCTTCACTGTGGAATCATCAAATCGCCTTTTCGGAACATTTTTTCATCGCCTGCCAAATCCACACAACAACGAAGAACTGCGGAGGGTTGTCGGGCCGTGTTCATTTGGCCTGCACCCTCCACGTTAGATGATACAAACGGGAAGATAATTAACACACGACAAACTTATCAAAAACAATTTTAATAATTTAAAATTTCACTTGATCCAGGTTCTTTTGTTTTTGAAGAAAACAACTACGGGAATAAAAAGGTATTTCCATATAAAATCCCTACCTCATCGTACGTGCGTTCTTTGCGGAATTGACCACCGTGGAAGGAGGCCATCGTCGCGTCGCGGAAGGGCATCGCGCCGTCGCGGAAGGGCGTCGCATCGTCGCAGAATATGGTGTCGCGTCGATGAACTCTGAGATTCAAGAACATGTAGATTTAATTAATATTAATTAAATCCATATTGTTGTTGTAAATCCACAAAGAATTTAAAAGGAGCGCAACCCCCCTACCTTGTCGTTGTCGATCAAAGGTTGTTGCGGGGTTGGATTGTCACGGAAGAACGTCGCGGAAGAAGAATCGCCTACATCGCGGTACTTGGCCTCGCAACATCGATCTCCAAGGGCTCGGTGTTCTTCGTCGCCCTTCGTCGAAGGCTGGCGTTCATCGCATTCTTCACATTCTTCGCGTTCTACGCATTCTTCACGAAGGAGGAGGAATATCCTTAGAGATTCTCCAATGGTTTAACACATCATTTCAAAAAGAAGGTGTGTTGTCCTTATTTTATTAACATGCCAACAAAACGAAAACTCGTTAAGAAACGAACGAAATTAATTCATAGAATTAATTTCAACAAATAAACCGCCCAATTAATAGGATCATTTAATTGTTTAAGAAAACGCCCTAGTTGACTTTTATTTAATAGTGGTTTTTGCGGGTGCGTTACATAGCGGAAAGAAACGGTGGGACTCGTGTAGGCCCCACCCCACAAATATCCTACCAAGTGGGTAGGATATTTTGGATTGCACCCTATCCGTTTCAACTGAGCTTAAACAGCTTAAAGTGGTCTTTAAGCGGCATAAAGTGAAATAAAAAAAAAAATTGTCGCACAACTTTATTTTATTTCTTAACTTAAAACCAAAAAATTAAAAACCACAACCGAGCAAACGCAACTCCGGAAGAGGCGTTTCTAAGAAAAAACCGGTGCTGTGATTCCATCGGTGCCCTCATAATTCGATTTCGGGCACCGGTTCAAAAGTTAGAAGAAACCCGCTTGTCCGTTCACTGAACGTACCTGAGCCAAACTTCGGAATGTGATTCCGGGCACACCGGGCCTTGGAATCAGGTGTCGTCAGAAGCTGCGTCCTTGTAAAATTCCAATGAAAAATAAGAAAAAAAAATTCCATGAAATTTACCGGTCTGTACATTACTCCCACCACAGGGCTTTACGTCCCCGTAAAGCTTCACCACAAACTTAGGGATACAAATGCGGTACTGAGCATGCATCTGAGCCTCTCGCTCCCAAGTGGTCTCTTGGAGGTTCTCGAGCTGCCATCTGAAGCACACCAGAGGAATCGATCGCCCATGTAGGACCCACTCATGTCGATCATTGATCACCACAGGGACCTCCGCAAAAGTCGCCACATCATCATTGTCTAGCTCCCCATGGTCAATGATGTGCGTCGGGTTGTGCACGTATCTCCTCAGCTGTGATACGTGGAAGAAGTCGTGCACCCGGTGTAACTTAGGTGGTAGAGTCAGGCGATAAGCCACCTCGCCAAACCTACTGACAACCTGGAATGGTTCGTTGAAGCGTGGAGACAACTTGCCGCCTTGTCCAAATCTCCGTAACTCACGTCGGGGTGAGACCCGTAAGAGGACGTGGTCGCCATCCGTGAACTCCAGTGGCCTCCGCCTCCTGTTAGCATAAGACTTCTGCCAGCTCCGAGCTATCCTCATCCGCTCTTGGATGACCTGGACTTTCTCTGTCATGGCCTGGACCTTCTCCAGTTCCACAAGAGCTGCTAAGATTTCTTCTTTGCCGATAAGAAAAATCTGGTCTCATCCCATGGATTAACCACTTTCTTTGCCTAAGGCAGTCAATCCCGACATGGATTATTCTAACCCATACCAAGGATGACGTCGTAAGGCCTCGACGCTACTACCAAGAGATCCAACCGTTACTCTCACCTCTAAGGGTTGAGTCACACTGTCGGCATCAGTGTGTGGTAACTGGGTCTCCTCTAGTAGGTACCTCTCAAGTGAGGGTCAAGTCAACATTCTAAACCAGAACCTCTTAGTAACAACACAAGAGAGGACAGGGAAGTATATTCCACAAGAAAAGGTGTCTTTTATTACTGCAGCTCAAGTACAAAGACACAAAGCATCTACAAACATATATCAACAAAACAAGAAGCAACGTTAAAAAATGTCTCCAGGTCTGGAGCTAGTCCCACTCCTATCCATCTGCTCCCGGAGCTCCATGATCGTAGGCCTCAGCTGCCTGAAGCTGAGCTCTCCCATGTCGTTTTGTCCCCTGTGATCAGGGTGGACCTCCTGGTGGTGGTGGTGGAAACACCCTGAAGCGTCGTCCACCTCCAGTTGCACGGCCAGCTCCCCTGTCATGGCTGCCTGCTCCTTGCGGCCCGCCCTGATCGATCCTCTGCCTCTGCCTGGGGGGTCCTTCGTTTATCTGCTGGTCATCCGTATGGAGGGTTGGACAGTCACGAGCCATGTGACCAAACCCCGCCGCAGGATTAACACAGTCCGCTCATAGTAAGTCGTTTTCCACCCCGAGTGCCTCGCACAAACGATCCTCTGTCACGTGGTCGACCACCGGTAGGTTTAGTCCTCTTGGACCCCTACGTCATCTGTCTACAGTTCGCTGCAGAAGACTCTGCCGCATGTCGTCTAGTGGTGGGTCCTACTGATGGAGACTGCTCAGCAAAGAAACTCTCCACTAAGAGGGCTCGCTCCAACACCCATGCCTGTGACGGAATGCTGTGAGAAACAACTAAAGCTCTGATCTCTCTCCTGAGCCCCTGCTCAAAGGTTCGGGCCCTGATGAATGGGTCCCATACCATGTCTGTGGAATAGCGCGAGATATCGGTAAACCTCGCCGCGTACTGGGCTACTGTCATGCTGCCCTGCCACAGCTGTAGTAGATCCTGAATGTGCACCGCTTGGAGGGTGGCTAGGACGAACTCTGAGCAAAAAAGGATCTCAAAGTCCATCCAAAGGGGTGATTCCTAGTCGTGCACCTGGAGCATCACGCTCAACCATCTTCCTGCTGCCGCATGTAGGAGGCTCGCTGAAAGGACCACCATAAGGTCCGCTGGTGTCCTCACTAGCTTGAAAACTCGAACAACTACCTCCATACAGTCCTCGGATGCCTGGGGGTCCGTCTCCCCACGGAACCTGGGCGGTCGCTGGCGCTGGAACTCATGCAGTGCACTAAGGCGACGTGCATCGTCAGCGGCTGGGGCTGGAAGCATCGGTGGCTCGGCGGGTAGAGGTACCGCCAGTGCCTCTGCTGTTAAGGGGCCCTGTACCGAAGCCTCGTCACTCGGGGGGCTGTCGCCACGCACAATGCTCGGAACCCTAGCTGGCTACCGTCATGGGGCCATCCTGAAAAGAAACAGGTGTGCCACGGTCAGAACAGTGTACCTGGTGAGCTGACACAAACTAATCACACAGAAAACTTGAAACACTCAAGCAATCAATGTTTTTGTGAATTATGTAGGAAATCAGAAGTCAGGGTCCTGGTGTATGAATATGTCGGCCGCCGCACCAACACTGGGCTCCCTAGACTGATAACCACACTCAATACACTTAAAACTATTGCTTCACATAGAGGAAAGATCAGAGTCTATGGTAGAACCGGCCACCTCTGATACCAATTTGTCACGACCCGTCCTCGTGGCCCGTGCCGTGACTACCCCAAGCCCGCCTTCCATAGGCTAGGGGCTGGCGACTAGCACCAAGGCGTAAATCCCAGTAAATGGAAGGCATTGACTTTGTAAAGTAAAAAAGCACCATAGAGTAACCAAGAGGAAAAGTAAACACTAAGTAAAATCTGTAACAATCTGTGCTGAAAGTAAAAGGGGCCGGAAATACAAGCCCAACAGTAAAGTACAACTGAAAGGGGAAAATAAAAACTGAAAAGAAAAGACGCAGCGTCGAGTCGTCCTCTGGAAGTCCCACCTAAAGGGTGGGTACAGACAGCCTCCACAGCTCCTTGGTCCAGCCATCTGCTCCGAGTACACCCCACCCAGTGGTCCACCTCCAGGTACCGTCCTGCTCCGCCATCCTCGACCACGATCAGCGCTGTCCGTCGTCTGCAACCAACACAACGTAGTACGGGCATAGCCCATGCAGGGGTGAGTATAAGCTACTCAGTAGCGACCCCAAGACCCCTGAAGGTCTCCGAAAATCCACAAAGGATAAACCACAAGGGAAAGAGACAATCACGAAGTAACATCTGACACTACTTAGGTATATTCCCATACATATACCTAAGTCATCAATTCCCGTTTGGCTCCAACATCTGAGCCCAAGCACAACCCAGTCCACACAGGAAAGCAAAACATAAATCCACATTGGATAGCACAACAAAATCCACAAAAGAAAGCAAAACGTAATACACATAGGATAGCACAACAAAATCCACAAAGGAGAGAAAAACGTGATCCACATAGGATAGCACAACACAATCCTCAAAGGAGAGAAAAACGTCATCCACATAGAATATCACAACACAATCTACAAGGAAAGAAAACATGATTCAGCTCAGACAGGTACTTCTCTGTATGACGTTAGATATGATCAGATGTAGCCACTGATTCATCTAAGCCGTCGGACCCACAAAGGATCTGTAGGTACTACCCCTCGCAATGCCCCACACAGGATCGATCATGAAGTTAATCCCGAAGCTATTAGGAAACTACTTCTCCATCAAGAAAAGTGGTTATGCTGCTATAACCAAGCTGTAACACCCGAGACTTTTATGTTATATAAATCATCAATGGAATCTTTTTCTACACAACACTTGCTTGCCTTTCTTTACATGCAATCGCGACCTTCCTCGATAGCTTGCGTCGTACGCAATACCGAGTTTCACTAAACAACAATATGCTATTAAAACTAGCCGTTATGAATAGTAATAACCAATTTTTGAAATTTTATAAATTTTATTTTTCAAAATGGACTTCATTTTTGGACTCAGAATATCGAAATTAGCCTAGGGTGAAATTTTGGTATTTTTCTGAAAAATTTCAATTTTTGATGAATAGTGAAACCACTAAGTGGTAGGTTAAAAAACTGAATTTTGCATAAAACTTAATTTTACCGCTTCTGTGAATGGAATTTTGAAAATCCGAGAGACACGGTTAATATCAAGGACTAAAATGTGGTTCAATGAGATGAAAATAATTTTTTAGTGAATAGTAACTTTTTACCTTTTTTTACCGCGGTTAATAGTAAATAGGGTAACTAAGGGTAAATATGATATTAATATTACCCTAACACATGTCCTAATTCTATTGGACAAGTTTAATTCGACCAAAAACAAACTTAGGAATAAAATATGACCATTTAGGCCCACTTGGATTAGATTAGGACATTTATTATTAATTTATTTAAAGAAGGGTTAAAATAGTAAAATTTAAAGTTTAATAAGTAAATCATTTTTAATATGGGTTTATACATAAGATAAATTCGATTGTAAATATTCATTAGAAAGATAATAAGATTTCCTACATGATGGTATTTTATTTGTAATTTTTAGACATCAAATAATTTAATTTATTTATGACACAAAGATGATGATGTAATTATCTTATTAATGAAATATTGACATAATTGATAATATAAATACCAAAATAAATGTAATTTAAGACTTTTTATGAATTCCATTAATTTTATAGGTTACTATGATATATTAGTGTTGATTTAATCAACTTGGTTCGAACATATAATTCTGATATGACTTTCACAAAAATCATATATCAAATAGTATCAAAATTGACACAAAATAGTTTTTAAATCAAATATTATATTATTAATTGTTATTTTATTCCTAAAAATCTAAGGTTCGGCCAAATGACTTAGATAAGGATATATATATTAATAATAAACAATTTGGGGTTCTTTTGGCATGTTATAGTAAGTGTATTAACCATATAGTGAAAGAAAACAAAAATACACAGTAAAAGTTAAATTAATTAACTTAGAGTTAAATCTAATTGATAAGGTTAAAATAATACCCTAAACTTGTCTAAATCTTATTGGTTGATAGGATTTCGACCCATCCCCACCTTATATTCGAAATAAGACCCTTTGGAACCATTATAAACCGATTTTGACTTTAATATAAAATAATATTTTGAGATATTCCTAAGGTGCCCCTCTCCTCCCTTATAAAAGGGCACCTCCTCCCCCTCCTCCTCACACCAATTTGAGCACTCAAGCTCGGCCAACCCCTGCCATTTTATCCTCTCCACTTCCCTAGAATAATCCTAGAGGTCCTGGTCTTCTCCAAAGACCAATCTTAGTTCCTTAAGTGGAGGATTCAAAGAGGCGTTTCAAAGAAGAGGTAATATCCATTACCGATCTTTTCAATTTCTTTCTTCTTCAACTTATTCTTCTTTAGTTGTTTCATGATAAAGTAATAAAATCAGTATTACTTACATACTGATATGTTATTATAAATATGAAACAACCCTAATTCACCTTCTATCCATCCTACGGAAAAATGAAATCACCGCGCGTGCGTACGTACGGAATACCGTCTCCACGCCGTGGTGTAATATATTTTCCACCATCACCTTACAAGGATGGGTATAATGGTGTAATGAGTTACTATATATGATTATTATGAAGTAATATTGATACTGAAATAATATATATATACTCCAATACAATTCCACGATCATAGGAACGATATCATCACTCGTGCGTACGTACGGAATACCGTCTCCACGATGTGATGCGACTCGTTCTACATGATCTTCATTTCATAATGATTATATAAATAAATTGAATGAATGAATATGGTATATACTACACTAATAACATTCTGGAAATGAATTATCTATAACCTAAAGATAAGAATAAGAATTTATTCGACAAAACACGCATAAGAACAAAAAGTTATAAAGACCCGAGTAACAAGTAACAATGAAATATTACTAACAAGAAGCTAATAATATGACCATATATGATCTCATATCAATATGTATGATTCTTGAATAAGTCAATAACATTATTTAAACCATTATACAGGAGCTTCTGACACGAACAAAGCAAATCGGACCTAAGGTAAGGGAAAATACCACAATCTCATTTTTATCCGAGATTGTTTATTCGTAAGTATTTACTGGGGTGTATTTTATCATCCACATCCATGTTCCCTCAATTTGTAATATTGTTTCCATCCACTTACAATAGTTTAAATCCAATTTTACCCTTAGGTGAGTTTTTAGTAAAGAATATGAAAGGAATCTTTTCTTTTTTTTCGTACGAGGTACTTTTTGACTTTTCCGACAAAAGTACGAAGAATGTTTTTTTTAACTTATACGGCATGAATGGATTTTTAAAACATTATTTCCAAGAAACTTACTTTACAAGTTTTCAAGTTTATTTTTAATCAAATTCTTTTATTTTAAAGTTGTATGACATGTTATGAAAGGAAAAAAATGTTTTTGAAGAAGAAAGGATATTTTCCTCAAGAATGAAGTTCAAGTATTTTATCAAAATTATTTTCCATCTAAGATAATAAAAGGGTTCTGTTTTTATCCCTATTATTACATTGAGTTGATCATGTTGTGATGGAATTATTTTTATGAATTCCTTTATCTTATATGAATTGATTTATGATGTCATGATGTTTCAAGAATCCCATTTCTGTTACATGTGTTATGCGATGATGTATGATTTATGATTATGTGGCACACATAAGAAAGGATTCATTATAAGATGGGTGGGACCTATATCTCCCTCCAATGCATTGGGTAAAGATTTTATATCTCATGAGATAGACATGGCTGGAACGGAAGGTTATTTCGGTTCAGTGATACAGGACTGAAACGAGGAGTGAACTCTGTTCAGAAAGGGACTTTGTCCACTAAGATAGTCTTGGCAATGAGTCATGACTAACAAGAAATGATTTTCCATGATTATGTGTGCATGCCACAAAGTTTCAAGTTTTATGTTATGATTATGGGGATCTCATTTTCACTTCTATGATTTATTCCATGTTATGATATTATGATCTCTTTTGCAGGTTTTGATTTTCAAAAAGATATGATATGATTTTTATTTCCTTTATTTTCCCTTGCTGAGCATTTGAGCTCACCCTTTTATGTTTTCTTTTCCCCAGGTCAGGAAGATGGATATTAAGTAGAATATGCTAAAAGGGACCCTAGATATGATGAAATAAATGGGAGACACTGTAGAAAATTTATAAACCAGTTGTTTATGTTTCCCAGTTTCTAAAGACACTATACCTATACGGTCCTTCGTGGTTTTGTCATATGTTGTAATAAGTGTACTTCAATTTTGAAGTATTAACAATGTATGTAAAGTATGGGTCGTTATAGTTGGTATCAGAGGAAAGGAATAGTCAACCTTTGGAAACTAGGATGTGAAAGCCTTAGTAAGAACCCTAAGGATAAGTCTAAGCATAGTACACAATCTTAGTGTTTTAGAAATGGCCTTGAATAACCTAGGATAAGACCATAAGCATGAAAATTTTATTCTTGAATTATGTGGTTTCCTATTATAATTAGTGTTGCTCACACTATTCTTCTTGGTTTTAGTCAATGGCTGGAACCCGAAGGAACCGTGTTAATGCGGAATGCGATGGGCAATGCAATGATTGTCCCCCTGAGCAACCAAACGATATGGGAGCTGGAATGAAAAATCTTGTAGCCATGCTCACACAACTTTCTCAAGCTATGAATCATGCAGGATTTCCAAACGAGCAAAGGAGGGAGAAACATTCTGTTGAATCCTTCATGAGGCAGCGTCCACCTTCTTTCAGCGGGTCTACTGATCCATTAGTTGCTGAACAATGGATTAGTACTACTGAAAAGATATTTTCAGTTCTTCAATGTTATGAACATGATAAAGTCATCCTAGCAGTGTATCGTTTGGAAGGAGATGCTGATCAATGGTGGAATCTTGTTAAGAATACGAGGCAAAGGGATGAAATTGAGTCTATGGAATGGGACGAGTTCAAGAACTTATTTTTCAATAAGTACTTCCCTCGTATTCTCCGAACAAAGATGGAGAAAGAGTTTCTTGAACTGAAGCAAAGGGATGATGAATCTATTGGTACCTATGAAGAAAATTTTACAAGACTGGCAAGGTACGCTTCTGGTATTATTATCCAACCTGAGAGTAAGATCGATCGATTCTTTAGTGGCTTAAAACCAAGTCGTCGAAGGGCGTTAGCCATAAGGGACTTCAATAGCTACGAGGAAATCGTTCGATGTGCTCTCAAAGTCGAGATGGAGATTGTAGTAACCCATCAGTCACATGGGTTTGATAAGAAGAGGAAGATGGAATTCAAAGAAAAATCTAAAGAGCACACAGAAAAGAAGATGAGCTTTTCCTTATGCTCAAAGTGTGGAAAGAAACATGGAGGGAGTTATCTTAAAGGGACAAGTAAATGTTTTAAATGTGGAAAAGAAGGTCATCGGGCATTTGAATGCCGTGATAATGGGAAGAAGATGTCTATTGACGCAAACAAAGGAAGGGATACACAGAATGAACCTACTACACTTCAATGTTTCAAGTGCAAGGAGATGGGGCATTATTCCAATCAATGCCCAAATCCAAGGGTTGATGATGATGGTCGACGTCAACAAACTCTTAAGGCTAAAGACAAAGGAAATTCACATGCAATTTCTATCAACGATGTGGAGTACGATAACGATGTGGTGAAAGGTACACATACCATCCACTCTAAAGTAGAAAATGTTTTATTTGATTCTGGATCCACCCACTCTTTTATTTCTGAAGACTTTTCTAAGGGTATCACCATATTACCTCAACAATTAGATGTTGAGTTAGCTGTGACAACACCTAATGGCACATCAATCGCATCAAAAGTTTATAATTCTTCTCCGATCGAAGTTTGTGGGAAAGTGCTTCCTGCAAATCTTGTGATCCTTCCTTTAGTGGAATTTGATGTGATTCTTGGCATGGATTGGCTTTCTCTACATGGAGCTCATATCGATTGCCAAAGAAGGGAAGTCACATTTCATATTCCAGATCAATCTACAATCGTCTATCGATGCAAGGATGAATATAACCTTCCAGTGGAAATTTCTTCCATCTTATGGGTCTTGATTCCACTAAATGAAGGTTATTTATCTCAAATGGTTGGTGAGAAACTCACGATTAAGAATATGCCCATTGTACGGGAGTTTGATGATGTCTTTCCGGAGGAATTACCAGGTCTTCCACCAAATCGTGAAGTTGAGTTTTCAATAGAACTCGTACCGGGTGCTTTGCCTATTTCAAAGACACCTTATAGAATGGCCCCAATTGAGTTGCAGGAATTGAAGAAGCAACTCCAAGAGAATCTTGATAAGGGATTAATACTCCCTAGTGCGTCACCTTGGGGAGCACCTGTTCTATTTGTAAAGAAGAAAGATGGATCAATGAGACTCTGCATTGATTATCGAGAACTTAACAAGATCACTATCAAGAACAAATATCCTCTCCCACGCATTGATGACTTATTTGACCAACTATGCGGAGCTCAATACTTTTCCAAGATTGATCTCCGTTCAGGGTATCATCAATTAAGGGTCAAAATGGAGGATATACCAAAGACAGCTTTCCGTACAATGTATGGACACTATGAATTTATAGTGATGCCATTTGGTCTTACTAATGCCCCTGCTATCTTCATGGATCTAATGAATAGAGTCTTTAGAGACTATCTTGATCAATTTTTGGTAGTCTTTATAGACGATATTCTTGTCTATTCAAAGAGCAAGGAAGAGCATGAAGATCACTTGAGAATTATATTGAAGACCCTGAGAAAGGAGAAGCTTTATGCCAAATTTACCAAGTGTGAATTTTGGCTTCAAAAAGTTGCATTTTTGGGTCACATAATCTTAAAAGAGGGGATATCTATGGATCCAGCAAAAACAGAGGTTATCGAATGATGGTCAAGACCAACAACAGTAACTGAGATCCGAAGTTTTCTTGGTTTGGCTGGATATTATCGACGTTTTGTAAAATATTTTTCACGATTATCTAATCCAATCACCAAGTTGACTCGGAAAGGAGTTAAGTTTGTCTGTACAGAGGAATGTGAAGAGAATTTCAAGGAGTTGAAAAGAAGGTTATCCAGTGCACCTGTGCTCACACTGCCTTGTAGTGGAGAAAGGTTTGTGATCTTCAGTGATGCATCCAAGAAGGAGTTTGGGGTGTGTTCTTATGCAAAATGATATGGTGATAGCTTATGCCTCACGACAGTTGAAAATCCATGAGCAAAATTACCCAACACATGATTTGGAGTTGGCTGCGGTAATCTTTGCATTAAAGATTTGGAGGCATTACCTTTATGGTGAAAGGTGTGATATTTATACTGATCATAAAAGTTTAAAGTATATTTTCACACAAAAGGAGCTGAATATGCGTCAAAGAAGATGGTTGGAGCTGATTAAGGATTATGACTTCTCAATCCATTACCACCCTGGGAAAGCAAACAAGGTGGCAGATGCATTAAGTCGACAAGACCATGCTAGTTTATCCATGATGAGGATCACAAAAGATCCAATATTTATGGATTTACAAAGGATGGATCTTGGAATTATAATGGAAGCGGAAAAATCTTATCTTTCTCTAATGAATGTTCAACCATCTATACATGTGAAGATTAAAGAGGCACAGAACGAAGATGTCGAGTTACAAAAGAAGGTGAGAAATGTTCCTGAATTCAACCTTGATTGTGATGGGATAATAAAGTTCAGGAATCGGGTTTGTGTTCCTCCCATCCCCGAATTAAAGAATGAGCTGCTGGATGAGGCTCATAGTTCATCATTCTCTATTCATCCTGGAAGCATGAAGATGTATAGGGACCTGAAAGAGTACTTCTGGTGGGATGGCATGAAAAGAGATGTTGCTGAATATGTCTCTCGATGCTTGGCTTGTCAACAAGTTAAAGCTGAGAGACAGAAGTCTAAGGGGATGTTACAACCATTACCCATACCCGAATGGAAATGGGAAAACATCACTATGGACTTTGTCACAGGACTTCCTAAAACATCCAAAGGCAATAATGCTATCTGGGTCATAGTTGATCGTCTTACAAAGTCTGCACACTTCATTGCTATTAGAGAGGATTTCTCTCTAGATCAGCTTGCCTGGATATATGTAAAGGAAGTGGTAAGATTGCATGGAGTACCACTTTATATTATATCTGATCGAGATCCGAGATTTACCTCGAAGTTCTGGCGAAGTCTTCAGCATACTCTGGATACAGAGTTGAGTTTCAGCACTGCTTATCATCCCCAGACAGACGGTCAGTCTGAGAGAACAATTCAAACCCTAGAAGATATGTTGAGAGCTTGCTCTATGGATTTCAAAGGAGGTTGGGATCAACACCTACCTTTGGTGGAATTTTCTTATAATAATAGCTTTCACTCCAGTATTCAGATGGCTCCTTATGAAGCTCTCTATGGAAAGAAATGCAGGACTCCAACTTGCTGGGATGAAGTTGGGGAAAGAAAGCTATTAGGACCTGATCTCGTTGATGAAATGGCAGAAAAGGTCAGATCTATTCAACAACACATAAGAGCAGCTCAGAGTCGACAGAAAAGTTATGCCGACAACCGAAGAAAAGACCTAGAGTTTGAAGTGGGCAATAAAGTGTTCTTACGAATATCTCCCTGGAAGAGGGTTATAAGATTTGGAAAGAAGGGGAAGTTGAGCCCTAGATATATCGGTCCTTTCGAAATACTGGATCGTGTTGGGAAGGTAGCTTACCGATTGGCGCTTCCACCGAATCTCTCTCAAGTTCACGATGTGTTCCATGTATCTCTCCTGAGAATGTACATACCAAATCCTTCACATGTACTTAGCTCAGAAGTTGTACCGCTGGAGCAAGATCTTTCTTATGAAGAACAACCGATAGAGATTCTGGATCGTAGCAAAAAAGTCCTACGAAACAAGACCACTCGCTTAGTGAAGGTTTTATGGAGGAACCACCAACTTGAAGAAGCTACATGGGAGCTCGAGGATATGATGAGGGAGAAGTATCCTCATCTGTTTGTAACAAAGTGACGAATTTCGAGGGCGAAATTCTTTTTAAGGGGGGTAGAATGTAACACCCGAGACTTTTATGTTATATAAATCATCAAAGGAATCTTTTTCTACACAACACTTGCTTGGCTTTCTTTACATGCAATCGCGACCTTCCTCGATAGCTTGCGTCGTACGCAATACCGAGTTTCACTAAACAACAATATGCTATTAAAACTAGCCGTTATGAATAGTAATAACCACTTTTTGAAATTTTATAAATTTTATTTTTCAAAATGGACTTCATTTTTGGACTCAGAATATCGAAATTAGCCTAGGGTGAAATTTTGGTATTTTTCTGAAAACTTTCAATTTTTGATGAATAGTGAAACCACTAAGTGGTAGGTTAAAAAACTGAATTTTGCATAAAACTTAATTTTACCGCTTCTGTGAATGGAATTTCAAAAATCCGAGAGACACGGTTAATATCGAGGACTAAAATGTGGTTCAATGAGATGAAAATAATTTTTTGGTGAATAGTAACTTTTTACCTTTTTTTACCGCGGTTAATAGTAAATAGGGTAACTAAGGGTAAATATGATATTAATATTACCCTAACACATGTCCTAATTCTATTGGACAAGTGTAATTCGACCAAAAACAAACTTAGGAAGAAAATATGACCATTTAGGCCCACTTGGATTAGATTAGGACATTTATTATTAATTTATTTAAAGATGGGTTAAAATAGTTAAATTTAATGTTTAATAAGTAAATCATTTTTAATATGGGGTTATACATAAGATAAATTCGATTGTAAATATTCATTAGAAAGCTAAAAGGATTTCCTACATGATGGTATTTTATTTGTAATTTTTAGACATCAAATAATTTAATTTATTTATGACACAAAGATGATGTCGTAATTATCTTATTAATGAAATATTGACATAATTGATAATATAAATACCAAAATAAATGTAATTTAAGACTTTTTATGAATTCCACTAATTTTCTAGGTTACTATGATATATTAGTGTTGATTTAATAAACTTGTTTCGAACATATAATTCTGATATGACTTTCACAAAAATCATATATCAAATAGTGTCAAAATTGACACAAAATAGTTTTTAAATCAAATATTATATTATTAATTGTTATTTTATTCCTAAAAATCTAAGGTTCGGCCAAATTACTTAGATAAGGATATATATATTAATAATAAACAATTTGGGGTTCGTTTGGCATGTTATAGTAAGTGTATTAACCATATAGTGAAAGAAAACAAAAAGAGACGGTAAAAGTTAAATTAATTAACTTAGAGTTAAATCTAATTGATAAAGATAAAATAATACCCTAAACTTGTCTAAATCTTATTGGTTGATAGGATTTCGACCCATCCCCACCTTATCTTCGAAATAAGACCCTTTGGAACCATTATAAACCGATTTTGACTTTAATATAAAATAATATTTTGAGATATTCCTAAGGTGCCCCTCTCCTCCCTTATAAAAGGGAACCTCCTCCCCCTCCTCCTCACACCAATTTGAGCACTCAAGCTCGGCCAACCCCTGCCATTTTCTCCTCTCCACTTCCCTAGAATAATCCTAGAGGTCCTGGTCTTCTCCAAACACCAATCTTAGTTCCTTAAGTGGAGGATTCAAAGAGGCGTTCCAAAGAAGAGGTAATATCCATTACCGATCTTTTCAATTTATTTCTTCTTCAACTTCTTCTTCTTTAGTTGTTTCATGATAAAGTAATAACATCAGTATTAATTAAATACTGATATGTTATTATAAATATGAAGCAACCCTAATTCACCTTCTATCCATCCTACGGAAAAATGAAATCACCCCGCGTGCGTACGTACGGAATACCGTCTCCACGCCGTGGTGTAATCTATTTTCCACCATCACATTACTAGGATGGGTATAATGGTGTAATGAGTAACTATATATGAATATTATGAAGTAATATTGATACTTAAATAATATATATATACTCCAATACAATTCCACGATCATAGGAATGATATCATCACTCGTGCGTACGTACGGAATACCGTCTCCACGATGTGATGCGACTCGTTCCACATGATCTTCATTTCATAATGATTATATAAATAAATTGAATGAATGAATATGGTATATACTACACTAATACCATTCTGGAAATGAATTATCTATAACCTAAAGATAAGAATAAGAATTTATTCGACAAAACACGCATAAGAACAAAAAGTTATAAAGACCCGAGTAACAAGTAACAATGAAATATTACTAACAAGAAGCTAATAATATGACCATATATGATCTCATATCAATATTTATGATTCTGGAATAAGTCAATAACATTATTTAAACCATTATACAGGAGGTTCGGACACGAACAAAGCAAATCGGACCTAAGGTAAGGGAAAATACCACAATCTCATTTTTATCCGAGATTGTTTATTCGTAAGTATTTACTGGGGTGTATTTTATCATCCACATCCATGTTCCCTCAATATGTAATATTTTTTCCATCCACTTACAATAGTTTAAATCCAATTTTACCCTTAGGTGAGTTTTTAGTAAAGAATATGAAAGGAATCTTTTGTTTTTTTTTCGTACGAGGTACTTTTTGACTTTTCTGAAAAAAGTACGAAGAATGTTTTTTTTAACTTATACGGCATGAATGGATTTTTAAAACATTATTTACAAGAAACTTCCTTTACAAGTTTTCAAGTTTATTTTTAATCAACTTCTTTTATTTTAAAGTTGTATGACATGTTATGAAAGGAAAAAAATGTTTTTGAAGAAGAAAGGATATTTTCCTCAAGAATGAAGTTCAAGTATTTTATCAAAATTATTTTCCATCTAAGATAATAAAAGGGTTCTGTTTTTATCCCTATTATTACATTGAGTTGATCATGTTGTGATGGAATTATTTTTATGAATTCCTTTATCTTATATGAATTGATTTATGATGTCATGATGTTTCAAGAATCCCATTTCCGTTACATGTGTTATGCGATGATGTATGATTTATGATTATGTGGCACACATAAGAAAGGATTCATTATAAGATGGGTGGGACCTATATCTCCCTCCAATGCATTGGGTAATGATTTTATATCTCATGAGATAGACATGGCTGGAACGGAAGGTTATTTCGGTTCAGTGATACAGGACTGAAACGAGGAGTGAACTCGGTTCAGAAAGGGACTTTGTCCACTAAGATAGTCTTGGAAATGAGTCATGACTAACAAGAAATGATTTTCCATGATTATGTGTGCATGCCACAAAGTTTCAAGTTTTATGTTATGATTATGGGGATCTCATTTTCACTTCTATGATTTATTCCATGTTAAGATATTATGATCTCTTTTGCAGGTTTTGATTTTCAAAAAGATATGATATGATTTTTATTTCCTTTATTTGCCCTTGCTGAGCATTTGAGCTCACCCTTTTATGTTTTCTTTTCCCCAGGTCAAGAAGATGGATATTAAGTAGAATATGCTAAAAGGGACCCTAGATATGATGAAATAAATGGGAGACACTGTAGAAGATTTATGAACCAGTTGTTTATGTTTCCCAGTTTCTAAAGACACTATACCTATACGGTCCTTTGTGGTTTTGTCATATGTTGTAATAAGTGTACTTCAATTTTGAAGTATTAACAATGTATGTAAAGTATGGGTCGTTATACAAGCGCTTCCCTCTTACCTTGGACTGCTGTAGTACTCCACCTATCGGGTACTGTGGGCCTGCTGCTACAACCAAGCGCTCCCTCGTGCCGCTACAAGCAAGCGCTCCTCCGACGTGGGTCTGCTGCTACAACCAAGCGCTCCCCTGTGCCGCTACAACCAAGCACACCTCTATCGTGGGTCTCCCGTTACAACCAAGCGCTCCCCTGTGCCACTACAACCAAGCGCACCTCTATCATGGGTCTTCCTCTACAACCTAGCGCTCCCCCTCATAGCTTCCAGAGGTACTCCTTCTGTTGAGTACCGCGGGTCTGCCTCTACAACCAATCACTCCTCCGCCGTGGGTCTGCTACTACAACCAAGCGCTCCCCACTGGGCTATCCGTAACACACTGAGTCGTTCGATCACCAGTCGTCAAGTCTCAACCATCTCAAGGGTTTCCGCACACAGCATGCTCGTTCCGAGAGGGTCCAATCCACGAGCTAAGAGGTCGATGCATCAACTGACATGTAGTCCGAAGTTGATGTATCCAAAGATGTACCGTAGTGGTCACTGTCGAAAACACGGAGGATTCCCGTACTATTTTCAACATCGTTGTAGTAGAATCCAACGAGGTTTTCTATATAGTCGTCATCGTCGAAGTCGCAGCCAACACTAGGGTCTCCGCACACAGTAAGCTCGTTCGGGAGGGTCCGCTCCACGAGCCGAGTGGCTGATACATCAAATGACACAAAGTCCAGAGTTGACGTATCCAAAAGTTCTGTATCGTCAACAGGAACGCAACGCCACAGACGGCGCGTCAATCGAACGCCCGGTCTGAGTGTTATTGGCCTTTTCGTCCGAGGGGCCCGATTGGATTTTAAGGCAAAACCAACCCGACCGTACTCCACCTACGTCCAAACCTCGGGCGGAGTATGCAAAATATCCGTCTCTCTTAGAGGAATCCAACAAAGTCATCGGCATGTCAATCGGACGTCTGAAGCTCAAGATATGAGCATTTCCGCTCCGAGGGCCCGGTTGGTTTCGTGGACGAACCAACCCAGCCAAACCCAAAGTATTCCGAAACCATGAGTGCAGTATACCAAAACGACCATCTCGATCCAAGTATCGTGTTTCCGATGACGGCACATCAATCGGAAGCCCATAGATCATGTTACGGGAAAAAGACCGAAGACGGTCTGAAGACGGGGGGTCTGGGCCCGGGCCTACCCGGCCCGACCCCCCTAGGTCAGCCGAACCGGGTCGACCCGACCCGGTCCGACCCAGCTGGACCCGGTCCTATCCGGCCAAGGCGTGGCCCAGCCCAGCCGGCCGGCCCGGCTAGGCTCGGCTGAGCGGCCGAGCAACGCGGGGGGCACGCTGCCCCCGCGTGACAACACCGCGGCCCCCGAGGGGGGCCGCTCTGGTCAATGGACACGGAAAAGCCGCGTCCTGTGTGCGCCGGACCCGTGAGGCCGTGGGTCCGCCGGCGCCGCCGCCACTGCTGCTTCAGCCACGGTGGCCTTGTCCGGCGGCGCGCCGGGGCGCCGCTGCCTCCGGATGCCGGCGCCGCCGCGCCGTCGACCCGTGCCGCCGGTGGCTTCCGCGGTCCACCAGAGTCACTCCGGTGGTCCGATTCCATTCCCGTTTGCATCGCTGCTCTTCCCGAGAACCATTACTCACTGCGGAATCATCAAATCACTTTTTCGGCACATTTTGTCATTGCCCGCAAAATCCACACAACAACGAAGAACTACGGAGGGTTTTCGGGCCGTATTCGTTTGGCCCGCACCCTCCACGTTAGATGATACAAACGGGAATATAATTAACACATGAAAAACGTATCAAATTTTTTTTTTAATAATTTAAAATTGTGCTTGATCCAAGTTATTTTTTTTGAAGAAAAAAACTACGGGAATAAAAAGGTATTTCAAAATAAAATCCCTACCTCGTCGTACGTGCGTTCTTCGCGGAATTGACTCCCGCGGAAGGAGGCGATCGTCGCGTCGCAGAAGGGCGTCGCGTCCTCGTGGAAGGGCGTCGCGTCCTCGCAGAATACGGTGTCGCGTCGAAGAACTCTGAGGTTCAAGAACATATAGATTTAATTAATATTAATTAAATCCATATTGTTGGTATAAATCCACAAATAATTTAAAAGGAGCGCAACCCCCCTACCTTGTCGTTGTCGATCGAAGGTTGTCACGGGGTTGGATTGTCGCAGAATAACGTCGCGGAAGAAGAATCACCAGCGTCGCGGTACTTGGCATCACGACGTCGATCTCCGAGGGCTCGGCATTCTTCGTCGCCCTTCGTCGAAGGCTGGCGTTCTTCGTGTTCTTCGCATTCTTCATGTTCTTCACGTTCTTCGCGAAGGAGGAGGAAGATCCATTGAGATTCTCCAAAGGTTTAACACAACATTTCAAAAAGATGGTGTGTTGGCCTTATTTTATTAACATGCCAACAAAACAAAAACACGTTAAGAAACGAACGAAATTAATTCATAGAATTAATTTCAACGAATAAACCGCCCAATTAATAGGAGTGTTTAATTGTTTAAGAAAATGCCCCAGTTGACTTTTATTTAATAAGGGTTTTCGCGGGTGCGTTACTTAGCAGAAAGAAACGGTGGAACTCATGCGGGCCCCACCCCAAAAACATCCTTCCAAGTGGGTAGGATATTTTGGATTGCACCCTATCCGTTTCAACTGAGCTTAAACAGCTTAAAGTGGTCTTTAAGCGGCTTTATGTGAAATAAAAAAAATAAAATTGTCGCACAACTTTATTTTATTTCATAAGTTAAAACCCTAAAATTAAAAACCACAACTAAACAAACGCAACTCTAGAAGAGGCGTTTCTAAGCAAAAATCGGCGCTGCGATTCCATCGGTGCCCTCGGAATTCGATTCCGGGCACCAGTTCAAAAGTTAGAAAAACCCACTCATCCGTTCACTGAATGTACCCGATCCAAACATCAGAATGTGATTCCGGGCACACCGGGCCTCGGAATCAGGTGCCGTCAGAAGATGCATCCTTGTAAAATTCCAAGGAAAATTAAGAAAAAAAATTTCCTTGAAATTTATGGGTATTTACATATAGAATATGTTTCATAATAGAAAGCATACATAAAGAGTTTAATTCATGAATTATATCCACAATTTTTGTTGCAGTATTTATTAAGGAGTCAGATTACATGAATAAATTCAAGAGAAGCTAAAGAGTTTCCTTGAGAAATACATAAATAAAATACATTTGATGGATGTGGTGGTGGGTGATCTCTTTATTATTGGAGAAAACTCATCTTCACCTGAAATCTATCATCATTTTTCTTATTTACATTTGGTCAACTTGTTTAATGAAGATATGGAGTGATCCCATCTGAATATCCGATCTTTTATCATGATACGTAGATACAATAGGGAAAGGGTATGACCTATTACATACCTTGATGATCATTATCAAAAGATATGATCATGATGATGATATTATAGATCCACTACAATGTATGTCATAAACAAATGTTTATAATATTTCATCATTTTAGTTTTATAATGGTTTCATATTTCATTCTTGAGAGATCGTCAAGAAAGATATTTAATTGATTACTCTTGATCTAATAAAAATTATTAATCCTTAAAAATCCCAAAATAGGTATTAAAGCCACAAATATAATTATAATTGGGAAATAATTCATGAAATGAAGAAATATAGATGAAAAATTATCATTTTTGAATTATGGGAATTCTATTTGAAATTTTTAACTATTTACATAGCTAGGACATGTAAAGGTAACTAAGGAATTAAATTTATGTAGTTGTGTTATGTAAAGGTAACTAATTAATTACCTTCACATGGTTGGCCTTTATAAAGTTAATCAAATTTTCACCTTTATGTGGAGTTGTGTATAGGTAAGTGATGTGCTACCTTTATAGAGTTAAGATGAATACAGTTAACCTATGAATTTACATTATAAAACTATCTTAAATAATGGTAACTTCAATTTTACCTCTACTCGAATAGAATATATGTACAGGTCACAAAGTTTTAACTTTATGAAGAGGGGTACAGATAAAGGCCACTCATGTTTAGATTCATAAAAACTGAAAAATGTTATATGTGAAATCGAAACCTAGTTACCTTTAAGAAGAAATAGACTCGTTTATAATGGAAATCAAAATCATTCAAAATTTTATATTTTCATAAGTTATCTTGTAATCTATAAATTTTTTAAATTATATTATAAGGAATTTGGGGGGACTTTTATTTATAATAAAAGGTAAATTAATTATTTAATTTTATAATGTTTTATAATTAATTATTTAATTTATATGATACATTTATTACTTAATAATTCTAAAATAATAAAATTTAATATTTAAAATACCCTAGTACAAATTATATGGCATTTATTATGATCAATAAATAATAGTGTTTATTTGAATGTCATAAATATAATTTCTAAATTGTTAATAAATTTTATAAATAAGGACAATATATAAATAGTTTATATTAAATTTATGAATTGTTCATAATTAATTATAATAAACTCTTCAAATAAAATTGATTTATTTTGGAAATTATTTAACAGACAACAGAAGGGTTTTGATTATTGATTTTAAAAATGTGTAATAAAATTATGTATAAGATATTTAGATTACGTAAAATGATTATATAATAGAAATATTATTGTAAATTATTTATAATTAATCAAAATACCATATATTTAAAGTGAAAATTCCATATGATGATTAATATTAAAGATTCCATATTTAATGTTTATATAATATTTTGATATTCCAAAAAATTTGAATGTCCATAATGTAAATAAAAATGTATAAACATATTATAGAATTATTTTATTTTTGAATTGTTCATAAATGTTTATCTTGTGTTTAAATACATGAATATTTCCCTTATTTAGAAGTTATTATTTATAAATTCATATATGAAAATTGTTTATGAATATGTATTCTTTAGATTATGATTTTATAATATTCTAGATATTATCATACATTCATCTTTTTATTTATATACTAGGTATGATAATGAAATTAGTTTTTCTTCTACCTTGATCATAGTTTTTAATATTTATTTTGAAAATAAATTTATATTTTGAATATTGTTTGTACATATTATGTTTTATAGTTATCATATAATTCAATTACCTAGTGATTATATTCTTCCTGAGTAAAGGTACTTGGGATTGGACAACCTATCGACTTGAAGGATTATTTCTTCCTTAGTTAGGTAAATAGGGAATGAAGTCTATATATTGGGTTTTAATCATGTGGCTATTTTCAATATTATATATATATATATATATGAATATAAATTAAAATTTCATCAACCTTATATGTAAAAATCAATCATATAAGTATGAATATTCAAGAATACTAGTCATTTGTGGGAAATAAAAACATATTGTGTTCCTAAAGAGCTACACATCAAAAATGGGTTGAGCATACAGATTAGGTCTAAGGAATTGGATTCCAAACTTAATCAAAAAAGGAAATCTTATATGAGTATAATAAAATTAAATTATATGGTGATATTAAATCCACTTCAACTACTACGGGTTACATTCCTTTCAATGTGGAACTTATGAAGGCCTTGATCACCTTACCTAGTAGTTTTACACCAAAGAAGGGTAAAATAAATGATCATATGCAATGAAACTATGTAATGTATAAAAATATAATGCACATGAGATACTCCACAACAAAGCAGTGTGACCTTATATTTTATTGTGTTATCATGTTATTGATGTTTCTAATGGGTTACATTTGGTATAAAAACCCTAAGGGTTAGTATATCAGATGAATATAGTTTAATTTATCCATATGATGGATTTGAAAAATAAATGTTTTATATTGACTATCTAAGATTCAAATTTTATATTATTGGGATTATTAAATTCATAAATAACTAGTTTGTGAGCTTAAAATGAAGGAAATTTCAAGTTATTAGTGAAATATCAATAGTTCCCAATAATAGATCATTATTTTCACAAAAAGGGTTCATCATTTTAGTATGACATAATTTTATAAAATTTATTATTAAATAGTTATCATAACATTATAATAATATGATAAAAAAATTTATTGTATATGAGTAGTATCATCATTATAAAACTAAACATTTTAATTAATCCATTAATGTAGAAGCTAAATAAAATATACTCCTATGATATTTAATATAAGAAAGGTTTTGAAACATGACTTGTAACATTAATAGTTCATAAAAAATTATATATATTTGATAAATACATATTCTAAAGTAATAAAATATTTATATTTTCAAATATATGATTCCAAATGATTATAGAACTATAGAATGATTCACTTAATGTTTGAAAAAATTAACAGTTGAAAAATGTACAAAGGAATTTTATTCTCCATAACTATACTCAATATAATTTGGTGTATTAGTAATTAATGAAATTATAGTCTCATATGATCTATATGAATGGATATACCAAATTATTTTAAAAATTATTTAATAGGTTAATGAATTAGGGAGACAATATGTTCTATAAATTATTTATAGATTTTAGAATTAAAAAATATTTTTTGGAACATGAAATATATTTATTAAATTATTTAAAAGTTTAATCATTTTAAATAATCTCAAAAGGAGAAAATAATTAAAGAATATAGTTTTTAGTAGTGGATATAAGGTGTTGATGTATTGATAACTTTTATATATAATGCATGTAAATACATTTTAGAAGATGTATACTATCTCATGTTTGTCTTTAGAATAGTGCGTAAAAAATTATTCATTAGAAAAATGAGATGTGTGTTTTTATAAACATATTTTACTCATTGTTTAAATTTAATACATGATTTAATGGAAAATAAAGTGCAAAAATTTTCTTAAGGAATTCAACCAACTTAAATTTATTAAGATATTCTATAAAATTAAATAAATTCAAAAAATGTTGAAAAAATGTTCTCATATCTTTTGGAATAGATGAAAATGAAAGATGAACTATTTATTTTGAAACATTATAAATAGTATAATTGGGTAAAATAGAAAACCATAAGAAAAAAATATAGTTTAATTGTTCATAAAATTTTCTTTAGGTAACCAGTAAAGGACATTTAAACTGAGGGTTTTTATGGAAACATAGTACTAATTTAATATGATGGATTACCAAGATACCCGAATGTGCCTCAAGAAACACAAATTGATTTATATGATTTGTAATAATGTTATACAAGTTAATTAGTTTATTTTAAAAAAATTTTATAGTAAATGAATATTTTATAATTCAGTGTAAATATAGAGGAGTAAAAAATAAATTAAAGAATTAATTGGACTGGTGATTTATATTCAAGAATCAATGAGATGTTATATGAAAAGATAGAATTTAGTGAAATATTTCAAGATCAAATTAATTTGATTCATGAATGAGTATCTTCATAATTTCACTTATATGATAAATTAATTATCTTTTTACCATGTTTATTTTTGAGAAAATGGGGGTGATTGATTATATAATCGTGGATTATGATTTATCAAAATTTTATTACATAATAGAAAAAATAAGGGTAAAAGTGTTTATTTATGTATATGTTAAAATATGATGGATTGTGATTTTGACCCACATTAGTGAAATATTTAAAATAATTATCGTATTTTCTAGAAAAATGCATCCAACATATAGAATACCACATATGACAAAAAAACAATCGTTTATTTTACTAATATTCATAAAAAATGAAATAAATGATATTTTTCTAAACATAAAGATATTTGTGCATGTTAACAAGATATTAATAAAAGAATATAGTGATTAATGGGTTAGTAGGAGTATCATTTGAATTAAGGATATATAAAGTTAAAGAATAAAAAATTAAAATCATCTAAATTTATTTTTTTAACAATTAATATCCTAATGTGTTTACTATATGTAATGGTAAGGAAAAATGTAAAATTTCATATTTATTTATAATTTATAATTTCAAAATCACTATCTATAAAATGATTATTCTATTCTATGATTATGCATTTTTCACATTATATGCTAAAGATTTTAAAATATATGACAGTAATGAAAAATTTAATGTTTTAAATTTATTTATTAAAAATAAGTGAAAATAATTTTTTCAAAAAGGATTATATAAATAAAAGTATAATGTTTTGTAAATATAATATACTAAAATAGTGTTAGTATATCTGGTGGAAAGGAAAAAAATTTAAGGAGTTATATTTAGTTATAATTGAAAATAGAATATCAATAATTTTATAATTTTTATTCTAGTAAAAATTATAAAGTACACTAAACTTATTGTAAATGAGCATAGGGTATAAAAATAAATAGAAATTTAAATACTTATATGAGTTTATTTAACATAGTAAATGTTACACTATCCCAAAATGATTTATTATATGTTAGTTATGTAATAATATAAAAGTTACATTATATGAAAATTTTATAGGGAAAATAATTATGGAATAAATTACAAGGATGATTATGATAAACATATAATGTGTTCTATATAGACACTATAAGTAAATTTAATGTTATTTTTTATTCTAAAGTTAATAATTTTGATTATGTTTCAAGAGTTAAACGATTTGGTATATGATTCATAAATATTTCTATTATTCAAACGATATTACTTCATATATGTTTATAATTATGTATTTAGTGAGATATTTTATCATATTTCCACATAGATATGTGATAAGAATTACATATAATGTGATGATCTCCCTCCCCCTTGAAATGAAGTATATATAAGGATAATCTAGAAATGTTTTATATAATATATGATAGAGAGTTTATTATGTTGGGTTTTCTAAATATTCATAAAATAGTCTTAAGAATATGAAATGTATCATAAAATAAGAAATATATTTACTAATTTATCATTCCTTAATATTTTCCTTATAAATTTATATATAGATAAAAATTTAGTTACATTGAATGATAATTGGCCTCCTAAAATAGGACTTTATGTTTTCAGAAACCAATTTTTATCAGGGAGTTTTATAGTTTCTGATTATGTTTTATGGTTAGTGTTAGCAGGACTCTTTTATAGAGACACAAAATATGATTAAGAGGAATAATACAAATAATAATATTCATTATGTTTGCTTGATGTACCACAACATATATCATATAAAGTGTCATAAAAGTTTTTCTTACATATTAGGTGTGAAGGGAGAATATTTGAGTCCCCACTATATAAGGTAGGAATGATACCTAGAAAAAGAATTTTCAAACCTTAATAGAATAATTTTGTAATTATATATATCAAATTTTATAATATAGCTCAGGTTGGGTATATTTTTGATCATGTCATTATTTGGAGCTTGACAATAATGGTATTTTGATCACTTATGATGAGTATAACATATGGCCTCTCAATTGATAAAGACTATCTAAATGCTTGTATGCACATATATATTATATATTTAACTATATAAGGTTCATGTGATGTTATTATCCAAAAGTGTGAATGGTATTTTATATATTCACTAAAAAAATAGTTTATACATTGTGAGTGGATAACATTTTTTTATATTTTATTGGATTGAAATAATTTCTGTCCCATGGCCACTGATTGTATAATAAAATGGAAAAATATAAGATTTGAAATTATAATTTGATTCATAATGGTGGAAACATATATAGAGATATGTTAATTATATGGTGATAAAACCTAATCCCTTTATATACTAGGTACCAAAAATTATTTTCAAGAGGATTCACTTTTATTACATGGATAAATATATTGAGTCATATTTATTCAATATTATACTTTCATGGATGGTAAAAAAATAAGTTGATTGAATATGGATTGATTTTGACTAAGATATATATAGTAAAAATTGTTTTAGGGTTAATTCAAAAGTGTTTTGGATGGGAATTACCAATGTATTGCATATAATGTGATATATAGTGAGGTGCATGTAATCATTTCCAAAGTTTTTTCAAAGATATCCTTATGAAATTTTAGAGATAGTATCACAAGTTATTCTATATGATAAAATATAAGGAGAATTTGAAAAATATATTTGAGGCTTTAGTGTATGTGGGATAATGAAGGAGATATGACCAAAATATTTCTATATATATAATATTTATAAGATAATTTATACTTCATGAAAATTATAAATTCCATGCATGGGGTGTTTTATTTTATAGAATCTATGAATTTATTATTATTCACCCAATTTAACTAACTTTTAGGGAAAATATTCTTAAGTTGAAACACATAAGAGGATTTATATTCATGAATTTGATTCACGGAGATGGTATTAGCATTTACTAATGTGTTATAAGGAAATAATTAAAAAACAACATTAACATAGAATCCTTGTGTTAAATATAATTCACTACTCTTTGATGGAAGTGGTTGTCAGTGATAGCTTAATTATTTTTTGAAACTCCTCATTACCTGAATTTTTCTTCATTATTCTCCGTTTTGTTTAAGGAACTAGCATGGCATGGAGATAATGTGCATCCAATAAAAACATTAAATGATTTTTATCAAACTGTGGATAAACTATGGATATGGGATTCCATTTTTATTCCAATTTTTTTATCTTTATCAAAACATTTAATGACGCTGACGATGTTTGGTATTCTCAATTATGTATGGTACAAAAATGCGTTCACAATATTATTAATCTATGCTGTAATATATTTTCATATTTTTCAATGATAGATCCCGCTGAAAGGTATTTAATTGATTTAATTTAATATTTTAATAATTAATTCACTAAAGTGATTCCCAAATATTACTGAGCACCAAATGATTATTCTTGATAAAATATGAATTCTGAGGATATTTCATACGATATAGTGGTTTTTATGGATACAATATATGATTCCTATGTTGAGAACAAGGATATGGTGATTATGAATAATTTAATATGGATTCATAGGATATTTACTTGGGTATAGACATTACAACTGATAAATAATTGGATGTGTTTTATATTTCATAATATCTGGTATTTACACTTAAAAATAAATTCCAGAGCTCCTAGTGTTGGATGTGTATCCTTAAAAAATTCTATAACATATATAAAGACCTCCAAAATTGGATGGAGTGGATTTTGCTGATCATAGGTGTCACCTCAGAACCTAAAAATAAACAGTATTATATAATTATATTATTATATAATCAATTTTTGAATAATATCACCTATAATTATATTGCATTACTAGTAATGTTTTGGCCAATGTCAGGGGTTCCCTATATATTTTTACTCCTTCCCAACATGGGTATACATGTCACCTGGGTACTCGAGTAGAATTTTCTATTTGATTGTTTTGGTAGGGAAAAATACTAGTTTTTTATAATTGAGTGGGATTGGACATATTGGATCAAATATTTGAATTTTATGATGCTCATGGATTGTAGTAGGGCCTCATTTATATTTTACTTATTTTTTTTTATTTTTTTTATGGGGTCAGCATATTGGGATACTACTTGAGATGTTTGTCTATATGAATTTTCCTTAAATTATTTGTAACATGACTCTAATTTATTGGTTTTTTTAATCTGATTGATTATTTTTTATGATGCTCAGTTTTTTCATTATTTCTCCCTATCATATGATTGTATAGTCCCCCCATAGTAACACTATGTATCCCTGCTCTATGTTAGCAGCCTCTGGAAAATAAGGAGGGATGCCTATGGTCACATGGAAACTAGTCCTGTTATTATTGATTAAACTTGGATGTGATATTACACATAAAAAATTTTCACGGATGTAATCCATTGTGCATGTTTCAAATCATTTATAGATAATCTATTTCTATATCGAGAGAAATATCTCCAACCATTACTAGTGACGAATCATAGGATTGTTACCCAATTCTATGTAGCATACAATCACTATTTTTATCAAATACACCACTTATTATACCCATTTTTACATTTCATGGAATGTTGTTTAGTTCCATGATATTATATGATTTCTTATAGGAACAAGAAATATGTTTATATAGGTTTTAAATGTAATGCCTATCTATGGACATGGATCCCTCTATGTGAAATTTACATATTCTCCCATTATTTTATGTCATGAAAATATAATTCAGTAAATATTTCTTATGAAAAACCTATGGTAGTTAATTTTTCATATATGGACCCTATAACTGGTTCCAAAAAAAATATCTTGAACTTCCACTAAACTAACTCCAACCTCTCAATGGAATAGATAGAATGTGTGGGTATCTACACTCCAATATCTATGAAGCTCCTGGATATGGTCGACATTCATATAGAAATATTTTTGTGATATCCAAACATATTTGTAAATTGATACCTCTCCCAAATGGTTCTTGAACTCTACACACATTTGACAAACCCATTATACCCACATTAATTTGGGTTTTACACTACCTCAAGAATGAAAATCACCATCCTCTACTGAAATGTTAATATGGTCAATAACATCTTGATGAAAGGTTATCATATGACAATGATTTTGAGGATTTTATATGTATCCATATTAATATCGGATAAATTTTATTGTGTGATATATATGTAAGGGTAATCTCCCCCCCCCCCTTGATTTATGTCCAATTTGATGATATGATGGAACTCCTAGGGTTTCTATGCTCTGTGACACAAAAATTCACAAGGATGGAATTGGAATTTTTGGTATCTTTCAGCATTAAGATATTAGTTTAATATAGTGGAAGGAAATATATTATTGGGTAGTCAATTTGGTCCAATGGAAATTGTTGACATGTGTGGTCTAAATTAATAGGTTTATCCTTTATTGATTGCTTGGATTAGATAATTAATGTTGGTAGAAGACTTAAAATTTTAATTAAGATTCAAATCACATGACTTCTTATGTCTCCTAAAAGGAATTGAATAATGAATAGTGGATATATTATGAATGAAATAAAAAAACCCCACTAAGATGTGATATTATCATGAACACACATGGTAAACAATTCGTCTAAAGGAAAAATTATTTCCCATCTTATTCACTAATGTGCTTTTTCCATGTACATCAACCATGTGATTCTCATAGCTATCATGGCAGAAATACTTCATCTATGGTTTATCCACCTTGGTATAGATGTTTCATTCAACTTATAATGATCAATTTAGTGAAATATTGGATAGGAAAAGGTGATATATTCTTCCATTGGATAGAACACATGAATTTGGTGAATAGAGTGGAAATGAATTTAGGGGTTTCTTAATTTGAAGATAATTTCCTTCATAAAAGAGGGTCCCATTATATTTATATACTCATAATTATCATTTCCACATCAATGAACTCATTTCTAATGCACGTAATAGTGCACCTTTGTCCAACACCTATATTAGTTTTCCTATATTGGTGCCTCAACTATCACACCCATGTTTGCTTTCGATATTACCTGGATTATATCCACTGCCCGATTACCAACACAATGGATGCGTTAACCACCATACCTAAAAGTTATATACTTATTTCAATAAATATTACATACATGTATCATTTCATACTCAAAATTATACCATATTCATTCTAATAAGATATAATAACATGGAATGTGAATTTAGGGATTTCACTTTTAAAATTTCCATCATAATGTGTGAGTGCCTAATATAGAGAATACAAGGTTCGCAATTTCTTCACTCAAGTCCAAGATATCATCTTATATATCTAAGACTAGAATTCAAACTATATTTCTCAGACCATGGTTCTTAAATGCGTCACCCATGCCTACACTCCTAGGTGCATATCCTAGGCCAGGTGACCTATTGACTACCATGATCCATACTTGAGCACTTGATCAGTGTGCTTTTTTCTCTCTTCTACATTCCATGTGCCTATGTGATGCATGGACTATATGTAGACCCTACGGGTTCTTTATTTGAAACATTTGTGATATTATAATTGAATGCTTGAATCTCTCTTCACTCATGTCCTCTCTTTACCATTTATATGTTTTTTTAAGACTACAACCAGGTGGGATGAACAAGATATTTGGTAAATTGAGTTATCTAATATGATTAACACACACAAAAATCCTCATTGAAGACCACTTTTACATTAATTATTCAAAAATAGAGTCAATCACCACTTTTGTGGGAACCAAATTATGTTTCCACTCACCCAAGACATACATAGTGACATCTCAAATAAGATGAACCCATGCTCGAGTGTTCTCACTATTGAGAAAATTTTCAATTCAATCAAAATAGGCTGACAATTCCTTCTGCACATAAACCAAGGATACATATCACCCATTAATTATAATATAATGACATGTAACCCTACTCAACCACTAGTGTATCCAATTTTTCAATCCTTACAATATGGTGAAACTTCACCCATGTCCTACACATGGGTTCCCCATTCAAATTACACCCTCAATAGAGAGAAACATCTACCTAGTCCCCTACTAGGGTTCCCATTTTCACTTTGTATCCTTTGAGACTAAAACATTATCCTACACACTAAATAGAGTGAAGAAACACCAACCCCCCTCATGTAGGGAGAAGATATTCCCAAAATTTTCCTATGCACTGTGCTAAGTTTAACTCTTTACCATCCCTCATAGTAGATAAAAAATTTACTCACTACAGGTTTATGTTTTATTATGCCTTCGAATTGGTCTCCTATATGGGAGACCATTCTCCCTTTTCCCCACCATGGGATCTCGTGATACATGCCGAAATTATACACATCAATGGCCATAAATTAGTTCATGTATTCCTTTAATAAAATGGATATATCATGTTTTATTCCCAGACTATAGGGTCCCCAGGGAAATAATTTCATTGTATATCGTTCATAATATGGACCAATATCACAAGGATACTGATGAAATATTCAATGGATCATGTTTTCCATCATAAATATAGATTTTTTATCTAGATGACCCTTTCCACTCAATTACTATTCAGAACATGGATTGATCTTTAGTTATAATCAATAAAAATGATCCTATTGATCATGTCATATCTATGAATCATCCATGAACCAAGGAAACATATTAAAGGTCCTCCTACTATGTGTAAGTCCAAAAATACCAATTCAACCTAGGTTACTTACAATAATGGTTACCTTTGGGTATTATCCAAAATTTATTTACCCAATCACTAGTTATGTGATCTAGGCATGAGCCCCAACATAATTCTCATGGATTCATGTAACCATGACTTTATTTTTCCACTACTATTGATGAATCAATTAGAAAGAATAAATCACACATATAGGCCTCCATGTTAAGTGTATACACCAGACACATTCCAATTGGTGATTTCATCACTAGGAGACATCAATGAGCATGGGAAATCAATACCAAATACTACTACAAGGTGTAATCCCAAATTAACCTACTTTTTACTAAGTCATCGACATGTTAGGAACCCACAGACCTCCAACTAGGTGAAATATTCCACTCATTACTTTAAGGGTTCCTTTACATATGAAATTCATAATTGGGATGCCCACATGTATGATCCATACATTCTTTTGTTTTATCCCATTTCACAATTATAATTACCTTATCATGTTTTTTAATCTTTAATGACAACATCCATACCATATGATATTAAACAACATAGTGTGATCCTATGACATGAACATAACCCATGAAACTTGAAATACACAGACATTGATTCCTGTCAATCAGTATACATAGTATTATTCATTGAGTATAATATAGAAAATACAAAAATCATACATCTATGAGTCCATACTCATTTTGAAACCAATACTCTCACCAGGTCATATTCCATGTTATCTATATCACTCCCCCTCATTGGACCATATTACTAATTAATTATATAATCGATTCTAACGTGGGATATATACCCGTGTGAACTCATCGCATGTTCACATCTCTCAATTATGATATATAGTTTAATATCAGAATTGATGATTATAAATAAGTACCAAATCATCAATTATTATGAAATTTTCAACTATAATTCAACAAAACATGAAATCAAACTTCTTCAAAATAGTAATGAATATATGAAATTAAAAGAAAAACATATACTTTATGACATAGAATAAAAATGTTTGACACGTCATATTATGAGGCACTAAACTATAAAAGTTCTAATTCACTTCATAGGGATACATATGAATTCATTCTCAATAGCCGTATTCCCACACCATACACACCTAATACCTACATGAATGGAGAAAAATTATATAGTTCCCAAATTGTTCTCTTTAATCCATAACATCATTAATTGATAAGATAAATAAAGAGTAACTATGATATATATATATATATATATGGTATCATTGATAGATTACCTCTATTACATATAGATGTTCACATCTATGAAGAAAATTTGATATATATATATATATAAATTTGGTCACATCAACAGAGAACCATTAATACATATTGATTATTATATCTATGAAATATTTTAATTTATTTACTACCATTATTATAACCAATAAATAACTAGGTTTTGGGAAATATTCAATATTATATCATAATTCAATAACAGAGTATTGAAGTTCAAAATAATTCACCTACTAATAGGTGTGATGATACCAACTTCCCATCCTCGTGATAAATGTGTATTTTCAATGATTTCAATTAAGAACACTAATGCCTACCAACATTTAGAAAAAAAAGTCTAGCACTAATGTTCTAATCATTACACAGTGTGTGGTAAATGAATGTTTCCACATATAAATAAAAACCATATATTAATCCTCTACATTTTAGCATGATTCTTCTATTCAAAGTACATTTCAACCATACAAGATCATAGATAAACACTCTATTTGATAAAATGGTCCATCGAATAATTCGATTTTATTTTCATTATCTATTATTTCATAACCCCTAGTATATAAAGTGAGAATGGATTCATTTTAATCATATTATATTACACAACTTCATGTTTAAAATGCATCTATAGATGAGGATGAAATTAAATTGAGACCCTTATTTATTGTGATGTAGTTACAATTGACAGAAGATACTAAAAATTACCAAAGGAGAGAAAAAAAATACTTTAAATGAACATAACTCACCTCTATTAGTGAATAATTGTAAGGTAGACACATTTTACAAAATGGTAGTCCCAAAAACATTTCAATAGTCTGAAAACCCATGAGTAATGGTAGATGAGGAAACACACAAGGTTGTACAATAAATGAATGGATGGTATTAATTAGAAAGGCCATAGTTAATAGTGACTCAGGTGATAATGGATAAATATGGTGAGGGAGTTATTGATGAAAATTTAATAGAAGATATCATTCCCTATATAATCAAGTCACTTAATAAACATGAGCATATACCACATTATAAATTCATTGAAGTTAATTACACATTAATTTAAATAACCAAATATATAGATGATCAACTTAACCTAGAGGAAATTAATGAAATTGTGAATAATGAATTGAGTTTGAAACAACTGAATTTATATATTTTGGTTGTTGTTGTTGAAAAATAATTGAGTGATATTATTGTCCTAGAAACTTAATTAAATGATTTGATATATATATCTATATAATGATATTTGAGGTATATTGGTAAGGTTATCTCTTCTCATGTATATATTAAATGTGTTTATATTCTTTGTTATCATGCTAATTCCCATTACCCAAATTCCTAATATTCAATGATGTTCACATGATATGGGTTTTAATATCCTTATTTTATGAATGGTTATTCTTCCATCATTCCAAAAATTTATTTTACTAAAAAATTTACACTGAGATATTATTTTTCATGTAGGAAAATTAATTTTTTTATGGGTGTGAAAAAACTCTCCTGATGATGTAGAAAATACATGGTATACATTTACAATAGATAATTTTTGTAGTGTTATGAAATTTTGGGGGTGGTCGAAGTAAATTAAGTAATCAATGAGAAGAAAACCATAATTAGTTATTATTTCACAACAGTTAAATTTATATAATATTTCTTGTATTAAAATTATAAGAATTACATACAATTATTCTTCTCTTGACACAACATTGGATATTAATTAGTCATAAACATATTTATCATCCATATATTAATTTTATTTTTTTATTTTCTTGATATGATATAGCTTTAGGTCAACTCAATATATATCTTTACAAGTTTTATAATATCTGGATCTTCAATGGATGCATACACACTCCTTGATTTTATTGTTATTTACTCCCATAAGCATCACCTTTTACATTATGATTTATTACACTTCCCAATATACTATTTAATTTTAAAAAATAGTAAAGTGAAAAAATACTAACATCTCTTCCATTGTTGAACACACATGAAAACATAATCTATATTTTTATCATAACATAATTAGGTACATATAAACTTTGGGAATGTGATACTCCCTACATCATTATATAGAAGATATTATTATATTTCTTATAAATTAATATTTTAATTCATTGGGTGTATCATTTCATGAATCATACAAATTAATTATTAGTATTCCATGTTGTTATCATTAATGAACTACTACATTTAATAAAATAGTATATAGAAAATGACTACAATTCCTTAATTCCTATGATGCATGAGGTGGATAATGAATTTACTTATGAATTAAAATTTCATGGGTAAATTTTGTTGAATTCATATATTTTATACAAATGAAAATATATATCTCCCATGAGATGTTAGTGATGGGGTGTTTTTTGTTTTATTATTGGTTGAAACTATATATTAAATGAATCTATAACCTATTTATTACTCATATATGAGGTTCTAGAAAACTATCATAGGTGGAGGAATTCCATTCGAACATCCTATTATTCAGTCTTATCTCATGGTTACACCACAAAGTGTAGATTTATTTTGGATACACTTAAGGATCTTGGGTATGATAACTCTTTTTATGAAAATCTTAATTTTTTATTTTTTGTGTATATTATATATTTTTTAAGAATTTTGATATCATTTTTATTTAATCAATCGGTTGGAACAAAAAAGGGTCTAGGAATGTGGGAATTATGAAGCATAAAAAGCAACATCAATCCCACCATCTAACTAGAGGGGTTGCACTGGACAAAAAATGGAGCCTATAAAATGTGTAGAAATAGTGTAAAAAATTGGCAAACCAGTGACAAGACAATCTATTTTTAGTGATGTCCTTAGATAGAACCTGTTTTAGTAGCATTCATCAACTGATCGGCGGTGGCTAGTGGTTGGATTGTAGTTTCATTCATAGCATAGTATGTCTGGTCAATTTTTATCAATATTATAAAAATATTGACCCCTATCATATTTTATATTCCTCATAGTCCTCCATATACCCTTATAATATTATTATATCTCATTGGGTGATGTGTTTTCTCTAATATCATTCTATATCCTCCCATCACCAACCATTTATTAGTTTGATCTCATATTTCAAAATATAATGAGTTTTATTTAGATCTACATAAATTATAAATTATTCTCCTTGGTATAGAATAATTAAATCCATTAGTTTATGGATGAATATATGAGTTTAGTAAGGGTTTCACAATGTTATTGTTGGTCATTTATATAATTGGAACCCATATTCTTGGAATTGGAATCTCTACATCGGTTAGATCTACACTGTTTTCAAAAAATATATCATCAATGAGATCTATGATATTACCCTACCTTTTTTGTGTATTATACACTAAAATTATCCTATAATTATTATTTTGGTGGATTAGGGATATTTCTAGGATTCGGAGTGGTGAATTTTGAACTCATACATCAACTCTTATCATCGTACATTGTTTCAGCAGAGGTATGTGGTATTTATTATTAGAGAATATTTATAAGTGTTTATGGAATGATTGATGAAATGTGTGTATAGCCCTATGGGACCTATACTTGTTGTTTAATCTCATGTTGTACATGCGTATCCCTTTGATACTGGTTTTTGTTGTTTTATTTCTTTGGGATTTGCAATAGTATTGAATATTTCTTAATATGACTTGACTTTTGATCTGGTGTCTTATATATTTTATTTAACATACTATTCCTCTATATTCAATAGTTGATAATGAATATTGATCAATATATACTATCCCTCAAGGGGGATGTGTCAGAGGTTTGGTTAACATGTACATGGGTTATCACCTATAGGGGGATTTTTAAGACATGTTTTGGTATTGTCTCATCTAGGTGGATGTGTTAGATAAATGGAAGAAATTTCTTATAGAATGGAGACAAAGCAGTAAGGGATGGTCACTAATAATACAAAATATTGTGATTATATGATATATATTTTTATTATATATTCCTTGATCACATAAATGGAAGTACCAATATATCTTTTTCAAATATGTTAAGGACATATTTGTGAAATCCTACGAGGTCTCAAACTCACACCCAATGCGGGAGTCTCAATGCATGTGTAGATTTTATGACCAATGATATAGAGCAAGGGGAAGGACCCTATGTAGGGTGGTTAAGAATTATTATAAAAAAATATAAGAATTTTCTTATGATCCTTTATTTTAAATATGATGTTTTTTCATAGATACTTTTATCTAAAACATTGATCAACTCTATGTGGGGATCATATTTTTTTTTGGGTTCTATTATTGGCATGATATTATTCTATTACATGTATTTTTTACTTTATGTCTATGATGATACTTTGATTTTTAAATTATTTATTGTTTATTATTTTTATTCTTATCATTAACATTATATAATGTGATGTTTACCAAATACTACAGGAATAGTATCCCTATGATGTCCCTCTTAGACCATCCCTCACGTCCGAAACATCATGTATGTGGGGATGCAATGATGATATCATGTGGCATTCTAGCCTGATCATGGTGATTCATGTTAGGGTGTTCCAAAATTGTGTCACTGTATCAGGTTTACAAACTTCTTTCCATTCCATTCCATGATTTGGGACATGGTAGATAAAAGACTATATTGGGACTTAGGTAAGGAAACCGTGTTAGTACCTTGAAAGCGCGAAATTGTAAACCATAAAGATTCCATAAAAATGTGAATCTATTCTCTTGTTTTTTATGATATCAATGATCTAATTCACATTGGGTAATACAAATTATATTAGAATTATGTTTGGTGAAATTTTGTTTGTGTTCATGCATAATTTCTAGGCGCATAGGGTCACATTATATATACCTATATCTTATATTAAATATAACCCAAATAATGAAATCTCATGTTTAAATTGTGATATGTGATTTTGGTATATTATTTATTTTATTCATTATTTGAGCCTCAATATTCTATGATTTAGTGTACATATAATGATTTTCTTAACATGCAGTTACATAAGGCATGGATTATTCTTGGGTAGTGCTTCGTGGTTATTATTTATTTTGTTGGGTAGCCTATTAGGATGAAAATTCATAAAAACAATCATGATATTTTGATCTATCATTATACTTATTAGTTAGTTGTTTTATTTCTATTTTATTTTATTTGAAATTTTAGGAAATGATACCTCAAGGACTTCTTGTACCACCTGTTATTCTAGACGATGCTATTGAGAATAGCAATTTGGTTGGTCTATCAGGTCATGCAATAGAACCAATGAAATAGTTAATCTTCAGACTAGAACCTATTTAGGGTAGAGGATCCTATAAGGGCACTTCGATGAAGTTCAACACCAACCATGATGTCCAACTATTGTATCCCCTAGACTTAGAGTGAACTGGGTGAGCCTAAGATTCAAAGGGCTAGATAAGAGTTATCGAGAGGATATTTGATATGGTTGAGACCATGGAGGATTAAATGGTAAATCAAGGAACCATTATTCTTAAATGAACTAATTTAATGTGGTTGGAAGTTACTCTTGTAGCTAGTAGACATAAAATGATGACTTGGGAAAACATTAAGGACCTCTTATTTGATGTGTTGTTCCCTAATATGAAGAATCCAGACATCACTAAGGAGTTCAAGGACATCCCTTAGGGAGTGATGTTAGTGTCTTCCCATTCAGTTTTATTCATAGAGTTGATTCTATTTTGTTTTATTCTATATGGTAATAAGTTTTAAAATTATAGGAAGTTTTATATTGACCTTCTTCAAAAGAAATTATATCTAATGAACTACATTGTAGTGCTTCATAAAGCATTGATGATAGAGAATGGAGTCAATGAAGATAGTGTTTTAGGTCTTTATAAAGCTAACAATGGATCGATATGTTCGAAATCTTATTCTACCCAAGTTTCTTATTTGGGATTAAGAAAATGATGTCCGAGGATATACACTATGGTGAGGTTAAAAAACCATAGTATAGTAGTGGTTCTTCGACTCCCTCTATGGGATATGGCTCTACTAGGTGCTATAACTATGGGAGAAAAGGAAAATATATTATGTATTATATTGTTTATCTCAAGGATTTTATTATTTTAGAAAGACCAATTATCTGAAGTAGTTTTGTTCTATGTCTTTTCAGTTACACGCATCTCCCTCAGGCAATTATGCAGCTAGAGGACCTCAACAGTGGGTTAAAACAATGAAAGGGTATGAGAATATAGTGTCTCATGAGCGTCTATTGAATAATGTATTGGATTATGGAAGGGGTTATGATATTTATTGGGATTTAATTGATAGGGGAGTGGGTCCTTCCATAGTTCTTGGTATAGTCCAAATTTCATTTTCATCATATGATATTCTTTTTTATACCGATGCATCCAATTTTTTTATCTTCTGTATGATCTTATGTCCATATGATTTTAAATTTACAATTCAAATTCTAATTTTCAATTATTTGATAGGTAAAAAAATTTAGGTGAACTTGAAAATGTGCTCTAAGAGTTTGAATTCCTAAAGATGTTTTTTTATATAAGGGGTGGTGCTCCAAAATGTTTCTAAAGTGTTTGGGTGAACCTTGGGAGATTTGTATTAAGTTGTTGGGATTAATTTTCGTTTTCAAGATAGGGTGTGCGGTTTAGTGTTGTAATACCATTAGATTTTATGAATTAATTTTTAGAATAAATTTAATTTCATTGATAGCTTGTGTTATACAAAAAACGAGTTTAAATAAACTAAAATGTATTATAAAAATATTATTACATGACTATTTTAACCTATATATTAGATTAGGTGGTATTATTATGATTTAATAATTTAAGGGACATCTTAAAATATCTTGCTCAATAATATTTTTATTAATTATTAGGATATCAGAATACGTTTTTTTAAAAATTTATATAATGCTTAAAATATATTTCCATAAAAATGATTTTATTTATTTATTTATAATATATATAATTTAATTGATAATATATATAAAACAATTCTATAAAAATGACTTCATTTTTTAAATAAAAATATCCAAAAAAAATTTGTGGTTATTTTTTGGTATATTTTTAATGGATGGATTTTTCCAGTGTATAGTGAAAAATAAAATTTTTTATGGAAAAATATAGTTTTTTCAACCATGTAAAAAGATTTAATTTTTGAAAAATGGCTTCAAAATAAAATTATTTCTCTTATAATTTAAATAGTTCAATTAATTTCATTGGAAAAAATTTTATAATTGAATTTTATATAAATATATTATTATATGTAAGTGGCATTTTTGTGAAGAAAAAAACTACATTAGCACACAATATGTTTTTCATCATAATAAATTAAAATTATAACTATAGGTTATTTATATTAATGAAATTAAAATATTCTATATTCAATAATATTTTTTATCATCTGTTTAATATATTTTTTTCAATGGATAAGTATAAACCATGTTTTATGTTTAAAATGTATTTCTCTAAAAAGATGTTTTTCATCCCATGATGCACACTTATTTTAAAATTAATTTCATCAAATTTTATAAATTAAATTTTATTTAATTGATTCCAAATTTTTAATTAATAGGAACAAATTTTGTAAATTGGTCAATTTTAGATTTGGTAAATATGAATTGTAATCATCATAACATTTGCCACCTTAGTAAAGGTTAAATAATGATAATATAGGTTTTATATAAGTTATATGGAAATATGTTTTCCATCCTATTTTTAGTAGGATGAAGGTGATTTGATTTGTAACATCATTTTCATTAAATTTAGTTGTTAATTGGAACATTTATCATTAAAATGACCTAAATAATATTAAAATCATATAAATTTACAAAAATGTCACTCTCTCAGTTTTAAATATATAAAATGTGTCCCCATACATACAAAATAAATTTATAAATTAATATAGGAATCTATAATTATTGTAATGAATATAATTTCATTATTATAATTTATTAATAATTTGTAGTAATGATATAACGACCTTAGATGATTATAAATCACCGATGTATTATTTCTCCAATTACTAAAAAAATATTATAAATGTTTTTGTAAATATTAAAATTAATATAATTTGACTGAGTTAATGAGTTAGATGAATTTTTTAGAATAATATGTTATATTATTGTTATGTTAAAATACAATATTAAAATTCAAACCTTGGAGACTTAGGCATTAGAGATTTCTAAATTTTAGAATAAATCTATATTTTTGTTCTCTAAGGCTCATATGGGTTAGAATCGTCATTTTACCCAATAAATTGATCTATTACAATTTTTACCACCACTTTATTATCCTCAAAAGAGAGAATTCACCCTAGTAATGGAGTTTGTTGAAATTATCAGTTATTTGTAGTTTTGTATAAATGTTTAATATTTTATGAAATAAATATTATATTATTTTCAATTGTTTTGGTGGTGATATCATTTGAATAGAGAATTAGATTGATATTCTTACTCTATAGTTGTGTCCAAAATGGGGGTTATGTCTATGCAGGGTGTAAACTCATCTTGGGTTCTTAAACATAGGATAGATAATAAAATTGGCAATTATTTAAAAGAGTCCCCCATTTTGGGATTCCACACATGGAAGAAGGTGGAAGGAATTATCCTTACACATACTAGATGGTCCTAGATGATAAGGGGGAGTAGATAGTGCTAAAATTCATCGTTGACATATATCGGGACCAGATCAAGGTGCAACTACTTCAAGGGAGTGGATTTAGACAAGAAGCTTTTGTTATTATGCCATGAGGTAGGCTAATATTTTATTGTTATACCCTGATACATAAGGATTAGTTTGTTTAAGTTCTAAATATATATCATGATTGATTAAGACCCCATCGGGGTGATCTATGCTTATTTGGGGGAAAATGGGGGTTTTGGGAGGTTTTTTGGGGTTTACAATTCGAAAAACAAGAACTACATGAAATTTGGATCTAGGAACACAAGCCATGTGTTCTTCCTGTTTAGGGAAGATGAATGTTTCAGTGGTATACAATATGTAATTTTAGTACCTGTCATGTAGTAGTACATAGCCATGTGAAAATATTTCATGTGCAGATGCTGTTTGGAATGTACTCACTTTGTACTTTGGGTACACTCCATGTAGTAGCACCCAGGTAGAACCCATACTTGTTTGGCCATGAAAAAGTAAATGGCCTCATGGATACTTTATTGTTGACACAGTGTACAAAAAAATTACATGTCCTATAATTTTTTATGTTTAGAGGGTTTGGGTGTTTTGTGACCTGAAAGCCTGAAATGGACTTGTGAGTAGTCCATTCTGAGCACTGATTAATGTATATCATGATAGTGGGATGTTTTCAACATATATAGGTCATTTGGATGGTGTTTTGGACAAATTTATTTCTTTAAGAGAATTTCCTTCATGTTAGGATTTAAAATCCTCTGATGAGTTAGGTTATGAGATAGGATAACCATTTGAGGGTAGTGAGATCAATGTTCTGTCTTCGTTGAGTGTTCCAAGGTTTGTTTCTTGATGTTTATTGGATGAATCACAGAATGTTGGATTTGAGTAGTATCTTTAGAAATATCCTTACTTTTCCCTCTATACTAGGACAAGTGGAATGAGGTTGGAGTAGTTGCGGTTTGTATCATATATTTGTGGATCATGGTGGATAAAGGATTTGGGGCATGGTTGACATTTTAGATGGTGGTTATGGATGAGTGTAGACGTGGTATTGAGTTGAGTCTGATGGAATATTTAGGATACCCATGGAGGGATAGTTTCTAGTTAAGTTATCACTAGATTTCATGGTTTGATGTTGATATATCCCACATGGAATGGATTTGTTTTGGATTTCATTGTTTTCATGTTGTTAATAAAGGACTGATTGAATAACAATAAGGGATTCTTGAGGATGTCTCTTAAAATGGGTTTTGGCCCAATAGTTTGGTTGTTACTAGGGTTTAGAGGGGTTGTGCTTTCTTGAGATCTAGTTAAGAGGATACAAGGATGGATTCCTTTTTTATATGTGGATATAGAGGGTCAAGTGTAGAATTGATTGATTGGATGGACCTAAGCAGGTTCATGTTCCATGTAGTTCAGTTATGGGTGTTCCATGGGACCCAGGATGATGTATGAGCAGATTGGGGATATATTTTTATAGAAAGATGAACGTATAACTAGACCTTGTTATGTTATAGTTTGTTGAGGTCAAGACATGGAATACTCACATTAGGTAATTTGATATTTCTGGGTTGCAACATTTAGGAACCCAGATTTATGGTAAGAGCTACGATGGCAGAGAGACTTATCCAGATGATCCATAGGTATCATTCTGAATATTTAGGATTAAGATTTTTGGACATGATGCTCCATGAATGGTTAGTTTATTAGGGATTTGGACTCATATTAAGGCTCTAGATGTATATACTATACTTTTACGTTATATTCACGAACAATGTTCTTGGAATTATTAATATAATTTATGGATAGATAGTGGACTGATTCTTCACATCCATGGTTTTAGTGTTGAACCAAGGCCCCATGTATGTATTTTTATATTGTTGAGTATAGTGAATGTGACATCACATTTGTGTGGTATGGTGTTGGACTTTAGGTTCTAGTAATAAGATGTATACTACAAATATTGAGGTAGACTAAGGCTCTTGACAATAATTGTATACTTCCTAGTTAGAGTGAAGATCATTTCTCTATGTAATGATGGCATGCCATGTGAAATAAAATTTTGGACTGATGCTCCTTGTCCTTGGGCTAGGCCATACTAATGCCCTGTGAACCACTAATGTTATGTATAGATGGTTTCTGGATAGATGTTTTGAGAATAACCTTAAAGTTTTTTGACGGGTTTGATTGTACCAATGTCCCGTATCAGTACCAATGGCTAGGATATATGGTTTTGGCATTGGGATAATTCTTTAGGAATTATTTTTTCATATATGGTATTGGTATTAGGCTGATGATATATGAATTATTACATATGATACCTGAGATATATGTTAGACTGAGGATCTGGGCTTGGTAGTAATTTTTTGGCAACTCAGACTGATTTGAAAAGCATACAAGAAAGAGAAAATGTTTTGGTCATGAGGACATGATATGGGATGACTTAGATCAGTATCTCGGATGATAAGACTTTTGTAGTATGGGTTGCAATTATTTTCAGGTTTGGCTTCGACTATCATGGATATGAAGACCATAGGTTATTTCGGATGCCCATTCAATGAGGCATGCTCAGAGACACCCCAGCATAGACCGAAGAAGGTTTGGTTTATCATAGTCTTGGACTGAAGGATTTGTAGTTATTTCATTGTATTTTACATTCATTTATGAATTAGATATGTTAAGTATATTGCATTAGTATGCACGTATGAAAATTGTATATAGGTTCACTATTGGGGGAGGCTCATTGAGATTTATTTCTATACCACCGTACATGAACATTGGTTTGTGTGAAATCCATATGTTTGCATTCTGGATGAACACAGATGCAGAATGCATCAAGCGCAGGACTTGGATTTCATAGTAGAGAGTGATTCTTGTGTAGAGTCTACAGGTCATGTTGGAGTAGCTTGAAAGGGTTTTAGAGACCATGTATATTTTATGTCTCCTAGTTGAAATTAGGTCCTTTGGTATTTAACAATATCTTTTTAATTTTTTATATGTGATCATAATAATGGGTGATCTTGTTTTTTTGTTTGACATGGTTGTTCTGGTCTCTAATAAAATTTTCATTCTATTACCAATGGTTTAGTTTTAGTTTATTTAATTTTACACATTCACTATTTTTTATGATGTTTGATTATTTTCATGTAGTAATACACTCAAATATGGGGGTATTTTCTAATCAAAGATCCAAATTAGAGCTCCACTACTATTCGAAAGCCTCTACCATATGAGGAGGCATGTTTGAGGTCTTGTGGGAAACCTATTTAGAGGAAAAATTTAGTGAATACCAGGTCAGGAAATTACCATGTTGTATCAAATTAGTTACTTTCCATTTATTTAACTATTTGATGTTGGTAAAAAAGAGATATTGGGATGTTTTAGAACATGTGATGGATATCTGGCTAGTGAATCTTCAACACCTATTCTGATAGGAAGTCCAATTTACCAGGGAATAGGATTGAAGTTATTGAATTGGTATTTTATGGTCATATATGATTTTCACTATGGAAAATGCGAATTTTGTATAGATTTTATGTTTTATGATGGATTTCAATCTCTTTTCCAACTCATGTTATGCCTGTGATTTGGTTTCATGTCAAAGCCTATAGAGGTAAGAGGCATCTCATGAATCAAGATAGGCATTTATAATCCCAATGTTATACAACATCAAGTTTTTTATTTTATGGATTTCCTTTGGATGTTTGGTTTGGTGGATTTATGGAGAGATGATCGATGGTGAGGATTCTGGTGTGGTCTTTGTGTGTGGCTAGGATAGTGACATTGGATGGTCAATACATTTTAAGTGAATGACCATTGGACCCTTTTTAGATGGTTTTTCTATATTGTTTTGATGTATTGTTTCTTTACGGAGAAGTATGATGTGCATATACTCAGAGAGGATTTAATCCCTAGTTATGGGATGTTTTGGGTATATGATGCCTTATATGGTGGGACCCATGAGATGGGTGTTTTATCTTGTTGATTTCATGTGATGATGATATTGTTTCATGTGATTCTGCATTAGTTTTGGCCTTCATCCAGTAGGAATGGATCTAGGGGGGTGGACTAAGTAACATGACTTGAGACTTTATCTTTAGTGATAGGTGGGAGTGCCTAGTTTCCTTTTTTGCATGACTCCAAAGAAGGGAGTTAGTGTTGTTTGAAATTTGAGGGTGAACCATAGAGGGGTCAATAATGTTACGAGTGATTCTAGGTACTTGAGAAATAATTGGATACTTGAAAATTTTGGAAATAGTGCATGAAGGGTGAATCTGGGTTTGAGGTTTGACATTATTGGATGCATTTTGTTTTTGGGAAGGTGCACTTTTGTTCCAATATTTCACCTTGTGGTTGGTTTGAGAGGATCCAATTAATGTTTTTTCCAAGCATAGGTAATGGCAGTGTGGGTGAGTTGATCATGGTGGCTTTGAGTTGGATCAGGAGCACATGAAGTGATCATGTTTGTGTGTTTAAGGCTGGTGAGCTGAGTCTCCAAGGGATGTGACTCACGAGAGTAGATTTGGGTGTCTTTTATGGATTACACAATGGTGTCTAATAGTTTTGTTAAAGAGGAATCAAGGTGATTAGAGAACTAGTGATGTGTTGTATTTTTGGGATTATGGATCAAAAGTTATGGTAGTATACATATTAGGTGCTTGAGTATGACACGTGGCTATGAGTGGGTGGAAAATCATTGAAGGTTTCATGAGAGACTTGTGGCCCTGGTGACCAAAGACGTTGGGATGGAACAGTGATGTTTGGGAATGGATTTGTTTATAATAGAATTCAATGATGACATCATATTATACTCATAATTTAGAAACGATCATTCCCAGTATCGTGACATCATCCGTAGTATTCTAAGAGAGCATGTTCTTCCATCCATGAAAAAGAGATATGTTCTTGGATTGATAAGGGGCCTCTTGGGATGTTGTGCTCATGCAGCGGTGTATGTGAAGCCATATCGTGGGTAGCACGCCATAAGATTACTACGGTAGAGGTACCTTTGATGAATCAAATATCGAACTATACCATGGGTTCTATTCTAAGATGATGGGAATAGAAGATAGTCGATGTTTTATTCTGTTACATTGATTGGAGTGATATTTCCATGTCTAGTTCTATGATTTGGTTATGTTTGGGGAATGTGATATTGAATATATGTTTGGTTGTGCGGAAATAGTATGGATATTATTATGGTGGGGAGAACTATGATATTATATTGAGTTTTAAATGATGTCAGGAGGTATCTAGATGGAAGAGTGTGGTAGGAACTTGCATAGTGTGTTTCTAACAATGGAAAGTGGACTCTTGACCCTTGATTGGTTATATGACCTCTATTTGGAGTTATTAAAAGAAACTTAATTAGATTATTTAGGTAGAACACAATGAGTTGAGTTTGATTTTATTACTAGAGTGGGTTGAGGTTTTTGGTTGGAAGAATACTGGGGAATCATGAGGTCAAGAAGGTTTACGATGGGGAGGATTGAAATACCCAAGTTTTTAGGATTTGGAAATTTGATCAAAAATTTAAATTTTTGTTTTTGAGTTCTCACGAGGGAAAAAAATTCATTTCCCCTAGAATATTATCAGTGATAATTTTTCTCACCACTCTATTGGTTCTTGAATAGGCTCTTTAGCTATGTAAAGGAGTTTTGTTGAATTCTATGTTCTTGGTGTTTTGGAAGAATGTTTAATATTTAATTAATTAAATATTAAATTATTCATCTTCGTTTGTGTGGTGATATATTTTGGAGGGAGCATCAAATTGATATATTGAAACTACAACTAAGTCCAGAAGGAAAAGTTTTTACAAGGGGGTATAAATTTTCCTTGGGTTTCAGGACATGGGAAAAATAATAAAATGAAAATTTAATAAATTTAAATAGTCCCCTGCACCCCCTTTTGGGGTTCCAACACATCGATGAATTGGGGATGGGATTCTCCTGAAATTTGATGGTTTGACCAAGTAAATAAGGGGGAGGATATTCCGCTGTAATTCTTTATTGTTATAGATGGGGAACTATTCATGGTGCATCAGCTTCCAGGATCATATTTGGACCAAAAGCTTCATCATTTACACCACAAAGAAGGCTATTTTTTAGTTTTATTCCGCGATCTCCATATATTAGTTTTTTATGTTGTAAAGCCTTTTTATGACAACTAAGTACACAATGGGGAGTCGATATGTAATTATTTGGGGGAAATAAGGGGTTTTGGTAGGTTTTCATGGGTTTCCCATTTGAAAACTAAGTCTACACTATGTGTGGTCCTAAGAAAAAAATCCATATGCTCTTCCTATGAGAGGAAGATAAAATTCATAGTAGTACACACTATTTACTTTGATTACACACGATATGGTAGTACATGGCCATCTTCCTCTCCATTTGAAAAAGTACACGAAAAGGTGATTTTTGTAATGTATGTGTCATGTAATTTGTGTACATTCCATGAATTAGTACTCATATATAACCCATGTGTCTCTGAAAATGTAAAATTACATGTCTAGGTGGAGAGTTGACATTACATTCCATGTAATCTAAAATAACTTCCATGTAATATTTCCACGTTATAGGTTTATGATGTTTTTTTCTATGGAAGTCAGAATTAGACTTCTAAGCATTCCACTAGAAGGGTTTCTCTCATGTCGATCAGGATGGTGGGATCTATTAGGCATATAGAGGTCGTCAGGATAGTGTTTTGAAAAAAAGAAATTTAGTAAGAGGTTTTCCTTGTGTTCTGAATTGAGAATCCTCTAGTGGGTTAGGATGTGAGATAAGAGACACATGTAAGGGTTGTGAGATCAATGTTTGGTCATTACTGAGCGTGGAGTTGTATTTTTTCTATGATTTTTTATGATTAATCCCATAATATGGAATTCGAGTAGTATATATGGGAAGATCTTGGATTTTCCCTATGTATCATGACTAGTGTCTTGAGGTTTTAGAAGTTGATGTTTAGATCCTACATTTTAGGATCTAGCAGGACAGAGCCTTTGGGGATCAGTTTTCATCATAGGATGGTGGTAATGAATGAATTTAGATGCGGTGTTGAGTTATGTCTAAGGGACTCTTTAGTATTCCACTAGTGGGATGGATTCTGGTTAAGTTATCTTTTGAGGCCATGGTTGGCTGTTGAGATTGCCTAAATGGCATTAGTTACTATTGGATTGCCTTGATGTCATGTTTTTAATCAAGTATCAGTTGATGTCCAATTAGGGTCTATTGAGGATGTTTCTTTTAATGTGTCTAACTCCGATACTTTCTTTGTTTCTAGTGTTTGAAGAAGATGCCAATGATTTAGTGAAACTTATGAGGATCCAAGGAGGGATATCATTTTTATGTGTGGATCCAAAGGGTTACGTGTGTGTCCAACTAATATAATTTTCATGAACAGGTACATTTACTAGGTATTTTAGTCATGGGAGTTCCTTAGGACCAATGGCGATTTATGAGTTGATCTTCTGCGATTTGGTAGGATGAGATGGATGTATATCCATTCGAACTTATGTTTTAGTTTGTTGAGGAAGATACCTAGATTATTCCCGTAGGGTGATTTGATATGGTTGGGTTCCCATATTATGAATCCCTGTTTAATGGTAAGATAAATGATAGCTAAGAGACCTGGATAGATGATCCAAATGTATCATTCAAAATATCTGTGATTGAGATTGTTGGACATGAGGATTTGGGTATGGTTATTATACTATGGAATATGTGTTATACTAATAATCTAGATGTAAATATAATACTTTTTTAGTTATTTTCCTGACTGATGTTATGGGATATAATGGTATACTAGTTATATGGATGGGTGACTGATGCTCTAGATCCATGGTTTGAGTGGTAGACCACATATCTAGGTATTTTTTCTATAGTATTTATTATAGTGAATGTCTTGTCATATGTGTGTCGTATGGTTCTCAACATGAGTTTCTGGGAATAGAAGGTATATTATGGATGTAGTGTTAAAAAGATGTTCTGGAAACTCATATTATCCTTCATGGGTAGAGTGCTGACAGTGGCTCTAGGTAATAATGGTATTCCATGTCAAATAGTTTTTTGACTAATGTCCCTTTTTCATGGTTTGGGATATAAAGATTCTATGTTCACCACCGATGTTATTTATAGATGGTTTCTAGAATGAGGTTCTAGGAACTACATTTATGTTTCGTGATGGGATTGATACGCCTAATTTCATGTATCAGTATCAATGTATTGGATATATGGTTTAGGAATTGGGATTGTTCTCCACGAATTTGTGTTTTGATATATGGTATTTTTATTTGGTTGATTTTATATTAATTATTGTTTAGAATACATGATTTAGATGTTAGATAGAGGGTCTCTTCATGGTAGTGATTTTTGTGGTAACTTCAACATATGTTAAAAGGTTCCATGTGTGAGAAAATGTTTGGGTCATGAGGAAACAGTAGTATATGACTTAGTTTTGTATCTCGGATGAGAAAACTATCATAGTATGGGTTCATGGTATTATTATGTGTTGTTATCTCTTTCATGGATATGGATCCCATAGGTTATTTGTGATTCCCTCTCATTGAGACATGCTCAAAGACACCCCATCATTTGGAGATGTTTGTATGGTTGATTGTGGTCATGGACCTATGGATCTGTAGTTTTTTATATGATTAAATTTTATTTATATATCAACTAGGCTTAGTATATTACATGATTATTCACATATGAAAACAGTTTTTTATTTCACCCTTCGGTGTGGCCTACTGAGATTTATTTGTCAACCTTGTACATGCACCACAGTGTGCATGCATACCTTATCTCTTCTTTTAGGTTGCACACAGTTGCATGATGGATCAGGAGGAGCACCTTGATTGCATGGTTTAGCGGAATGCCCAGGTGGAGTCTACATGCTAGGCTTAAGCAGGTAGATAGGGTACTAGAGACCAGGAATGTGTTACAGCCCGAACATGGTAGTAGGGCCTATTGTATTCACTTTTAAGTTGTTTATTTTTTATATGTGATCATCCAAGTGGGAGATCATGTATGTATATATGACATGTTTGTTCATGACGTTTATATATATTTTGTTTTATTATAGCATGTTTAGTTTTATATTATCATTTCTTACACATACTTTTTCATGTATGATGTTTGGTGATTTTCTTTTATTAGTGAACTTTGATTAGTGGGTATATTGTCCTCAAAGACCCACTATAGAATCCCTGTACTAGTCAGCACCCTCTTTCATATGAGGAGGATTTCATGAGATCTGGTTGAGAACTAACTCGAAGAATCGGTATAGTGGCCTCTGGTACATGATGTTACATCAACATTGTATTTATATATTTTAAGCCAAATTAAATAATTAGTGTCTAAATTGGAAAAAATTATATTATATCAAGCTAAAATTTTATTAAATTACATAAAAATCCATAAATATCAAAACTGGAAAAAAGTTATATGATTTATTCTACAATGTCATATATTCCCATTTATATGTCATTTGGAACAATTTTTCTTGAGAACAACATTAATATATAATAATATTTTAAGGAATTCCATGGGTTTCCTTCACTTCATTTATAAAACAAAACCCATCCTTTTATATTCCTCACACAACAATGGGAGTTATATATCAAAAATAATCTACCAATTCTTATTATCCAACACACTTTAACATTATTAGTGTTCATTTTTTTTCCAAAAAGACTACCATATGCCCTTAAGGGGAGATCTAAAGAATATTTTTCAAAGAAGAGGTAATCACCATTATCATTCACATTATTTTTAAAAATTTTTTCCCTCATATAAATATATTAAATTATTTATAAAATAATAAATTAAGTATAATAAATATAATTAAATATTACTATGAGTATGAAAGGACCTATATTCACCCTCTTTCCATAAAATGGAAAGCGAAAATATCCATCAAGTGTATGAATGACTTACCATCTCCATAGAGCGATACAATTTAGTTCCCACCAACATATTTTTTAGGGTGGGTTTTATGATGAGTTTAATGTTAATATATGTGACATATGACATAATTATAATTTCTAATGATAATATCATATCTATATTTTTATCTTCCAAACTACTGGAAAACGGAAAAGTCTATCATGTGTATATGTGGACTACCACCTATATGAAGCGATGTAATGCATTATTCAATTAATTTTTTTAAATAGATTGTAATTTGGTTGGAATTAATGAATATATATGATATATTATTGATTAAATAAATTTGATTTATTCTGTACAATTATTTTGTTTCATCTATTGAAAAATGGAAACCACGTTCATGTCTACCTACGACCTATTGTCTCCATGAACTATGTAATTCATTTTACCATATCTATATTTTATAGATTTTTGTAAAAATGTATATAATTAACATATATAATATTCATATCTTGGTTAAAAATATTTTAATTGTTGAACCATGATCAAAATACAAGGACAAAACATCTAAACCAAAATATACATGATAAACACAACATATATCACCTCGAACAGTGATTTAAATAAATAAGTTTCAACAAACATGTGATAAAAGATTATAATTAAATAATGTATGATATGATATAAATGAGTAAAGTTATATAGTTTATTTATAAAAAATATATATTTATTATACTTGGATTTTCCAATGAGTACAAAGGAAGACGAACCCAAATAATGGATTTTATCCTCACTTTTATTTCTTTGGGACACATGCCTTGTAAACCAATTTTTCATTTATGTTGTTCATATACTCTACATGAATGTATTTTATGAAAATTATTATTAATTTTATTGTGATTTAAATTTCCATATTATGTTCTTATATTCTGGGGAATGATGATTCAAAAGTTACCAAATCGGTAAGTGTTTTATTTTACAATGCCTCTATTTATTTGGGATTATTTATGGTTATGTTATAATGTTGTAATATTACAGTTTATGACTCAATAAATACATGAAATTTATTATCCTGTTGATATTTTATTAAATTAATTTTTTTTTCATTTTATTTTTCTCAACTTCAGTACTCAAGAGACAAAAAATATGTTTTTAATGAAAATTTACTTTATATCTCTATTTGGTTGAAAATCATTTCCCTTAAATATTCATGTTTTCTAAAAAAATAATTAATGTTTTTATTACTCTCCTATGATTGTAAAAATTAATTTTACGCATGACTGAGTTAAAAAAATGTGTAAAAGGAATATTATTTAATTTTCTTGAATGAGGTACTTTTACAAAAGGGTAAAATGAATGTTTTTCTTTAAATATATACAACATGAAATGAATTTTACATTGTCATGAGAACTCAAGGATTTATTGTATAATATAAAAATTTACATGGTTATTTTAAAAAACAACCCATATTATATTTATTAATTTTTATATATTAATGAATTAATTTAAAAATTGATATTTTAATTTTCTCAAGAATGTTTTTAATTAACTTTTAATGGTATTTTTATTCATAGAAGAAAAAAAAATGATTTCAGTTATTATTTACTAGGAATATGATCTACGGATCCAATAAATATTCATTATTTGGATGGTTTTTTTATATAATTATAGGATTTATGAAAAACATGTTCCTTTTAAATGGATTATTATTTAATAAAATTATGGATTGTTTTTAAAACCCATTTATTTTTCACAGGTTGTTCTATAATAAAATTCTCAGGAACATTATTTATTTTCATGGTTTCAAATGTGATGAATTTTTTTGATCTAGTGGAGCACATATGTATAGTTTTCATTATGTGAAGGTAGTCATGATATAACCGAGGAAAATAGTTACATCATAATGAAATATGGTGGTTACATTATATCCAAGGATGGTGTTTATGTTATAACTAAGGATGATAGTTTAGTTTTTTCCAATGACCTTGGTAATGTTATAACCATGTATGACTGGGACCTATATCTACCTCCAATTAATTGAATAGTGGTTGATATATCAAGATATAAACATGATTGTAAATGTATGTGAACATAGTACATTATGGGACCTTGACCACTCTCATAGTCATAAGAGTGAACTAGGAACTCTACGATTGATTAGAGAGTGAACCCAATAAACTATTATTGTATTTGGAGTGATGCTTGACTACTATATTAGTTTGGGGAGTGAACCCAAAACACTATGATTGGATTGAAATATATACTGGAATACTCTGTAAAGGTTTTTATACATATGTATATTCCATAATTCCATATCATATTCCAATGTTATGCATCCATGGATAATTTTCTTTTATTCCATTATGTTTCATGTCTGATGAACTACAATGATTTATTCCATGACTCAACATTATTATTTATGATATACAAGGTATGGATTTCAAATGTTAAGATCATATTATCATATCTTCATGATCATTTTATGCTTATTTGATCACTGATATATACCTTGTTTTCCCTTAATGAGACTCGAATCTCACCCATTCTTATGTTTCCATTCCATAGGTTATGAAGAACTGTTTTAGGTATGATATGTATAAACAATATGGGTCACTAGACCCATAAGATTTAGGTGTGGATCATTTATTTATGAAACAAGGTATGATATGAACTGTTTTAGGTATGATATGTATGAACTGTTTTAGGTATGATATGTATAAACAAGGTATGGATTTAGGTGTGGATCATTTATTTATGAACTAGTAGTATATATATCCAAGTATCCAAAGTCACTAGACCTATAAGATTTAGGTGTGGATCATTATGTTATGTAATTAATATTTACCAATTAATATGTGATATTTATGTATGAACAATATGGGTCTTTAATGTTTTGCACAATTTTGGAGGAACCATGTGTCGCCTTAATGTACAAGGTGATTTTAATTCTTTTTTCTCTGATCAAGGTTAATATTCAAGATTAGAGAAGGTTTTTTTGGTAAACTGTGTGATTAAAAAGAGAATGTGTGTGAGGTGGTATAGATATTGAGGAACATCACACAGTCCTAACATGTTGTTAGACAAACCACACATCTTGATGCAAAGGGTTATAGAGTTGTGTTGTGAATTTACTTCAGGATTTTAAAACTGTACAACTAAACTATGTAGGAGGTTTTGGAGTTGGATAGCAGGAGGAAATCTATGTGTGTATGGTTTGGATAACTAAGTTGATAAATCATGTGGCTACCAAGAATTAAATTAAAAGGGAAAAATGATCAACATGCCCCCTATGGTTTTAGCCGCTCCACACTCTTCCCCACCCATTCAGCACACATGTAACAATATTTACCCCAATCCATCATTTTTTTTCTCCAAACCATGATTTGGGACTGAATTTATTCTGAATATTTTTTGTTCTTTGGTTACTATAACCCTATGACAATCACATTCTATCTTTTTTGTTTATCCTCTCTAATTTTAGAGTTTTTTAGTTTTGGTTTTTTTCACAATTTTACTTGGGAATAGTGGAATCATTACTTTATCACATGTATTTTTTTATATTTGTATAGAGGATATCTCAAAAAGATCTTTTCACATAATTTTATGGTGTTTTCTTAAGGTATGCACTAGTGGAAAATTTCATTATGTTTCCCACTAATTAATTAATATAATTAATTATTATAATGGTTTCACATATTATGAATTTTTTAGGAAATGGATTAGGGATTTTTTTTTGGAAAACTCATAACAACCCATATTTTAAGAAATATCTTTTTCAAATAAATTTAATTTCATTAATAGTTGTCATTACTCGCAATATATAGTTTTAACAAAGCAAAATATATTATTAATATTAATATTTTAATGAGACCATTATAACATGACCATTAATTGTGTTGATATGACTATTAATAAACTAATTTTCAAATTTGACTTTTTATATTTTATATAAATTAAATATATTTATAAATAAGAACATAACTTTTGGTAAATCATTATATTCTTCAAAAATACTTTTTTCACCAAAAATTGATTTTTATTTATTTTAGTGTATAAATAATAAAATTAATTTTTGAACTTTTAGAAAATAAATTTGACAAAATAAAACTCATCTTTTGAATCATCATGTCAAACATATGTTCGGGATATTTTTTTAACATTTTTATAAGCTGATTTATTTTTCAATGAATAGTGAAAATATTGATATTTATAATGACTTATCTTTTCATTTACAACATTAAAAAATATACAAATTATTTAATGATTGTTTTAAAAAGTAAAATAATTTCAATTATATATTTAATAATTCAATTTAGTTTATTATAATCAATTTACTATTTAATTTCTTATTAAAACATTCTCTACTTATGAAACGTTTTTCTTTGAAAACCCACTTTCTCGTCACATATCTGGGTTTAATTATAAATTAAAATTTATATCTTATGTGTGTGTAATTTTAAAAAATGTATTCCATACATTTATCCATAAATATTTTTATTTTATTTTAATTTAAACTAATTTTTTTACCATTATAAATATTAAAATATGAATAAATTATTCATCGTAGCTAAACTGAAAATGGGTTTATCAGGGGGTTGAAATAAAAAGAGAAGGTGTAAAATGGCCTTTAAAATTGGAAAAACATATTTTATGTATATATTTATCCATTATAGCTTAATTTATTCAAAATATTCTATTTTGAATCCTTGTAGAATGAGAAACCTAGGGGTGGACCTTTTTCTTTTAAAAAATTAGAATTATACAACTTACCTCACATATAAAAGGAGACCTCCTCTCCTATACTATTAAAAGTTCAAAAGAACTTTGGTTTGGTCCTGATATACCTAAATACCTTCCTTAATTTCCTCATATCATTCAAAAATACTTATTTTGATAAAAAAAATACAACCTATGAATAATTTTTATGCAAACCCAATGAGGGTACTAGAAGGATGGGTGATATTATTTAATGAGAATTTTTATTTTATTCCATCCTTCACCTATTTAAAAGAATATAAAAAAATATGATATAATAACCTAATTATATTACATAAAATTATATTTTTTATTGTTTGTTCATGACCTACAAACATATTCTCTCTTATAAAAGTGATATGAAATCATTATTCCTCTGTACGGTGGACTACCAAATTGTGAATCAATATTTTTTATTTTCCATCACATCCATTCTAAAATGGATATAACGATGGATTAAATGTTTATATATGATAGTTTTTATATTATTACTCTTATTAAATTATTATATCACATATTATTTCTTACATTCCATTATGTGGGAATATGATAACATAACATATATGTACGGTGAACTACCTCCTCACGAAGTGAGGTGATTGGTTCACACATTACATTAAAGGTAATAAAGATGGTTTTAATGAAAATAAATGATATATATGACATACCGGGAAATTACATTCAATGTCAAATTCTTCTATTTATTAAAAATAAATAAAAAGTACATAAGAGGAACAGATTGGGATGACATCTTGCCCATATCCAACAAAAGAACGATTAAAAATCATAATTTGATAAGTCATTCTCATTAAAATATTCATTAAAAGTATCCAATTTTGATGGAGAGATACCTTCATTGATGAGATTAAACATCTTATCATCAATCCTTCATGACACCATATAAGGGGAGATAGTGTATACAGTCCAGGGTAAGTTGGAGTAGTCCTTCATCATCCTTAAATTTGGTGGAGAAGAGATAAATCCCTCAATATCAATCATATTATTCTTCCCATGCATCATAATGTATTTTAATGAGGCTTCACTACAACTTTGATATTAATGGCGTTGCTATCAGTTTCAGTATCATCATCAATAACATTCTACCACAAGTCAAAAACAAGCAATAGGAAATGAAGTTTCTGACTCTCCTCATGGAAATTGATGTTTTCTATGTCAGTGACATTCTCACCATCTCATGGGATGTACATTAGAATATTTAAACCCTTTATATGCAATAATACACTTCCCATAAACTGGGTTTGTATATTAGTATATTTAAAATCCAACCATTAGGATATCTAGTAGTGGATAAAACATCATTGGATACCATATTCACCATGACATCATTGGTCGACTCATGTTGGACTCCCCCCCTCTCCTTTTTCCAAACTACTGCATCCTAAACTAGAACACAATTGTCACTATTAGTGTCACTCAGCTGAGTAAACCCACTCCATGTAGAATCATCACATATAGTTTGACCAGAAAAGACTTTTTTATTCACTTCAGCAGCCTTAGGTTGATTAAAATATCCACTATGCATATGCAGATTAGCATTCACCATTGCACTTGAATATGCATCCCCTTCAACCTCATTCTCTCATGTTGGATCTTCATTTGTATGAGGATCCAATCCTACACTTTTAATTTCACTAATAGTTGTCATATTCTAGATATTCATAAATTATCCAAAATAATTCACCACCTTCAAGTCCTATTTCAACCTATCAAAAATTCCATTGTCCTTAAAATAAGCAGGTAACACCTGTGTTTGTTTCATCATCACTACATAAACTAAACTCACAAGACCAAAATACTTCCTAATAATTCCAAAATATACGTCATTAATCTTAGTTTTTACATTACATTCCAAATCTGAGAGATTTTTTCAGTCAATATAAGTATCATCTAGGGACTAATTCTCCTTATCACCCAAACCAAATCCTTATATCATCAACCCCTTATGCCTATAGCTCGTATGATTGTGCCCTAATTTTTTGCACAATGAAGAGAAATCACACCATGATTAAAAAAAGACCATATATTTGTGTCAAAAATACTCACCGACATAAATAAAATATGATTCAATATGTACCTTTGAAACAACAACTTCAAACACTGACCATCAGTGAAATCGGTTAACACACCACCCTATTCCTACTATCCCCAAAGAGATAATTCCCTACTAGGTGTCCAAGTATATGATGGATCGAAAATTTTTGAAGGGTAATTAGATGTACCAAAAAGTAAACAGAAACCATGATCTTTAGTGAATCTCTCTTCGTATTAAAATTTTACGTCCACTTGAAGAGGATAAAATGGGATCTATCTCACATATGATGCATGTTCTACAAGGAAAGAATCATAACATATTCTGATGAAAACTAATTCATTACTTATTTTTAGTCATGAATCCTTACTATCGTGCACCCCTGTTGAACACATGATGCAAACACCAAGTGATTGAAGGATTCCATTGATGGCCGACAATGCTTAAAACATGTAATTCAGGTAAGATGTAGTAGAGTGGAAGCATTAGTGAATTCCAAATTATAGAGAAACAAGTCTGTGGATCCATTGAACCTCTATGGTATTTAGGACTAAGGAATGTATAAGAGAGAGAGGGGATGAAATCAGGGTTTGATAATGGGTGGAAAGGTTTTTGTTGATCCCAAAATAGAGATAGAAGAGGACCCTCACCCACTAAGTGGGGAGGGGATGGTGCAGTAACCATCACTACATATGGCATGGTAGCTGGAGGCATTGACCAAGCATCGAGTGATATCGTTGTACCTTATATTCATCTAATATATATGACATAAAAATGATTCTTTATTGGTAATATATTATTATTCTTTATTTATTTTATTCTTTCAGGAAAATAGAAACAATATTCATGTGTACGTATGACCTACCGTCACCATGAACAATGCCTTTTATTTCCAATCTCCAACTTTTATGGATTACACTATGTATATATATAGATAAATTATATGATAATTATATCATGATTAAATTTTTTTATATGATATAACCATGGTCATATTAACAGGGACAAAAATTACAAAATTAGAATATAGATGAAAAAATCTAGTTATTCCTTGAAACATGACATTAACATGGAATTATTATTAAATGGGAAATAAATGGTCAATGTAAAGATTATATGGTTATATATATATATGTATGGTACTTAATATATTTAAAATAATCATATATTTATTATATAAGAGTTTTGAGAATGTATGAAGGAATTTGAGAGCTAATGTAAGGGTTTTTTTTTCTCAATTTGTCTTCTTTGGGACATTATTTGTGGTATGAATATACCTTCATTTATAAGGTGTATATACAACCCCTTTGACATGATATATCATGAATATAACTCATTTATTGATATTGATATTTTTCTATTTATGTATTTCTTTTATGGGAATTATGATTCAAAGGTTACCAAATTGGTCAAGAATTTAAGATGAAATCTCATTATTTATCAATATCAGTTATCATTATGCTTCCAATGAAAAAAATATAATGATATATATATCAAGAAATCAATTTTTTTATAATTTTATTTTTATTCATGAAATTTTAATGTAATATTATCTTCATTACTCTCTTTGGTACCTAAAATGATTGATATGTTTTAGGAGATCTATTATATCTATCTCTTTAGTTGAAAACCATTTCTCTTCCATGATCAAGTTTTCTAAAAATGTTTTAAAATAAATTATTTCTCTTATTGTTTATAAAAGAAACATTTAACCATTTTTTGATTTTTTAGAAAATGGTTGAAGAGGATTCTATGTGTCTTTATTCAAATAATACCCATTTGTATTTTAGCAAAATTCTGAAAATAATCATTATCATACATGTACAACATGAAAATAATTTCTTGATGTCATGAACATTATATTATTTTAATATTAAATTATAATATTCCAAGATAATTTTCATATTAAATGATTTTCAAAATGTTTTATGTTCATTATTTTTTGAAAATTTTATTTTTAAAATGAAAAGGATATTTTTTTTAAGAAATGTTTCATTAAATCTTTCAAAATAATTTTCCAAATAAGAATATATCCTTTGTTATTACTTATTATTTACTAGGGAAACTATCCAATTGTATAATCCTTATATTTTCTATAAAATATTTAGGATTATGATGAATATATGGTTATGAAAACAATTTAATTTCTATTGGTTGTGTTATCATAATTTCATTATGGTTTTATGGAATAAAAATAGTATAAATGATGTGATGGGTGGGACTTATATCTCCCACTAATGAATTTGGTGATTATTAATGATACCTGTACTCAAAGGGTACATAAATGGATTTCCAAAGACATAAATAGGGTACATGAGTGGTCATTCGAAGCCTAAAATAGGGTATATATGAGGTCATATCAAGACAAAAGCAGGTAAATGGGTGGTTGTCCCAAGACTAGCATGTTTTTAATGTTTTTGTGTGTAGATTTGATTTAATAATTTATATGATTATGTAAATATGAAAAAAATACATGTATTATGATAGTGTTATTATCTCTGGGATCATGTTCTTTGATTCCCTTCGGATTAATGTCTTATAATATATCTTGACTTATTCCCTGACTAATGTTTATGAACTATGATTTGAATGGTATGATTTTCATATGTTATTAATATGTTATCGTACATATATACACATGTTATATTTATATCTCCTTTATTAACCCTTACCAAGAATTTGACCTCACCCTATCTTATGTTTCCCTTCCCTGTGATATGGAGAAATGTATTATATATGATATCTCTATGAATGATTCTTATTATAAAAAACTTAATTGATGATAACGTATCTCACTTATAGACTAGCTATTTATCTGTACATGTTTTCATAGGAACAAGAGCAAAATTATTTTTTTCGGGATCATTATGTTCTGTAATGAACTTTTATTCACCGAGATGTAATATCTATATAAAAGAACTTTTGGTTCATTAATGATATTTTCATATCATGTTTTAGTTAACATTTGGAAATTCTTATGATAATAATTTAGTAAGAATAATAATGATAATCCACTGTATAGGAAAATATCATACAATTTTCGAAAAGTATGGAGAAAGTGATTTCCATACAATTATCTACATGATTTTATACTATAAGTGGATTTAGATCTATAATAGAGTTATCTATGGTTAATCACTATAAAAGAGTAACATTGATCTAGAATCGAGCATCACCTATTGCAGGATAATAGGCCTCACTACAAACATAGAATGACACAATCAGGGGATATTCTATTGAAATTAGAAAAATCATTACAAACCTTCAGAAATGATTTAAATAGATGATTACCATGAATGTACCAGGTTAAACCTTCGGTGTTATATATTGAAAAAATGTGTTATGATTTAGATATCCTATAACTTATTTATTTGTGTGGTTTTCCCACTAGGATTATTGTTTCTTACATTATGTGTTTTGGATTTAGTTAATTAGTGGTACCAGATAGAATCATATTAATACTGAATTCAATGGAAAAATCGATTATTTTACTCTTATGAAACCAAATGATATGGGATATTTAATGAAAATCATTATTTTTATTCTGAAATGACATTATCAGGTTGTAAATCTTGATGAACTTGGAAACAATTAATGGATGGAACAACAATCTATTGAGTTCATAAAGAGGAAAAATCCACCATATTTTAGTAAAATTGATAAGATGATAGTTTCAATTAAATGTATTAGTTCCAAAAAAATATATTTTTCATTCTACAATTTTTGGAAGATGGCAATGTCATTTCGATTATCTATCATTTGTAAGGTGATTTTGAACAATGGTGTAATCCCATAATTAATAAAATAAAACATGATAAAACTGACATCATAGTGTGGGATGAGTTTAAGAGTTTATTTTCAAATATGTTATTCCATTTTTATTTTTCATAGAAAAAATGGATAAGGAAATAATTAAGTTAAAATAGGATGGTGATGAATATGTTGTTTACAATAAGGCTAATTTTACATGAATTGTGAGATGCACATCTAGTATTATCATCCATCCTAAAATTAGGGATAATTGATTATTCAATGGATTAATAAAATTCTCTAATAGGAATTATCCATAAAGAAATTTTATATCTATGAATAAATCATTTGATATTCTCTCATGGTGGAAATGGATATCATTGTTACCCATCAGTATCTGGTTTTGAAAATAAAAATAACATAGAGTTTAAAGGAAACACAATAAAATATATAGAAAATAAATTGATCCTTCCTTAATGCTAAAAGTGTGGATATAATCATGGATAAATGTTTCTTAAGGGGAATAGAAAATATTTTATGTTTTAGGAAGGAAGGTCATCATGAAATCGAATGAAAAAGAGAAGGTAAGAAGTTATCTAAGGATGAACATATTAGTAAATCCCCAAAAAATCTACCAATCACACTCCAATGATTAAAATTCACGAAGTATTGGAATTACTCAGAAAAATACCAAATAAAATGATTAATAATTATTATCATAGTCAAAAACCTATTAATCCAAGGGACAAGTTAAAATTATTGTTGGTTACTATTTTTTATGAGGGTTTCCACAATGACATGGTGAAAGGTACACAAACCATCCAATCTAAAACTATTAATATCTTATTTTAAAATGATTATAAAAATTATATATATATATATAAGGATATCAATATTCCACCCAAACAGTTAGATGAATATTTGAATTGAAACCCCCTTGTGGTATGATGATCATAACTCAGGTATATGATTATTTTTTGATTTAATTTTATGATAATGTTATTCCTTCAAATAATTTAATTAGCCTTCTAGTTTAATTTTATGTCATCTTAATAATGAATTTTCTTTCTCAATATAATTTCCAAATTTATTACTATGCAAGGGAATTCATGGATGATATTAAAACAAACATATGATCTTATATTATTGAAATAAAAAATATGAACATTTAGTGGAAAAAACAAAAATTTTATGGGAATTTATTTTTATTCAAAGGGGGAGTTTATCTCGTATTATTGGAGAGAAAATAAAAAATGAGGATATGATTATTGTAATGGAGTCTGTTGATGTATTTCAGGAATATTTTCCTTGTCTTACACTGAATCATGATTTTAAATTCTCAATAGAACTCACACATGGTGCCACTACTATTTTTAACACTTCTTATAGAATGACCCTGATTAAGTTGTAGGAATTAAAAAAGAGAATCTAGGTGAACCTTTATAAGTGATTCATTCGATGAAGTGTGTCACATTGGGGTTCACCAATTATTTTTGTAAAAAATAAACATGGAAAAATGAATCATTGAATTAATAGTCTTGATTATCACAAGATCAAGTTTTAAAAAACATCTTAAACATCTTATTGAAGACCTATTTGATCAACTATGTATAGCTCAATACTTTACCCTGATTGACCTTTATTCAGGATATCATCAATTCAGGGTGAAGAAAGATGTTATACCAATGATGTAACACCCGAGACTTTTACGTTATATAAATCATCAAAGGAATCTTTTTCTACACAACACTTTCTTGGCTTGCTTTACACGCAATCGCGACCTTCCTCGATAGCTTGCGTCGTACGCAATACCGAGTTTCACTAAACAACAATATGCTATTAAAACTAGCCGTTATGAATAGTAATAACCACTTTTTAAAATTTTATAAATTTTATTTTTCAAAATGGACTTCATTTTTGGACTCAGAATATCGAAATTAGCCTAGGGTGAAATTTTGGTATTTTCTGAAAACTTTCAATTTTTGATGAATAGTGAAACCACTAAGTGGTAGGTTAAAAACTGAATTTTGCATAAAACTTAATTTTACCACTTTTGTGAATGGAATTTCAAAAATCCGACAGACATGGTTGATATCAGTAAGTAAAATGTGGTTCAATGAGATAAAAATAATTTTTTGGTGAATAGTAACTTTTTACGATTTTTATCGCGGTTAATAGTAAATAGGGTAACTAAGGGTAAATATGATATTAATATTACCCTAACACATGTCCTAATTCTATTGGACAAGTTTAATTCGACCAAAAACAAACTTAGGAATAAAATATGACCATTTAGGCCCACTTGTATTAGATTAGGACATTTATTATTAATTTATTTAAAGAAGGGTTAAAATAGTTAAAATCAAAGTTTAATAAGTAAATCATTTTTAATATGTGGTTATACATAAGATAAATTCGATTGTAAATATTAATTAGAAAGCTAAAAAGATTTCCTACATGATGGTATTTTATTTGTAATTTTTAGACATCAAATAATATAATTTATATATGACACAAAGATGATGCAGTAATTATCTTATTAATGAAATATTGACATAATTGATAATATAAATACCAAAATAAATGTAATTTAAGACTTTTTATGAATTCCACTAATTTTCTAGGTTACTATGATATATTAGTGTTGATTTAATCAACTTGGTTCGAACATATAATTCTGATATGACTTTCACAAAAATCATATATCAAATCGTGTCAAAATTGACACAAAATAGTTTTTAAATAAAATATTATATTATTAATTGTTATTTTATTCCTAAAAATCTAAGGTTCGGCCAAATGACTTAGATAAGGATATATATATTAATAATAAACAATTTGGGGTTCGTTTGGCATGTTATAGTAAGTGTATTAACCATATAGTGAAAGAAAAGAAAAAGACACGGTAAAAGTTAAATTAATTAACTTAGAGTTAAATCTAATTGATAAGGTTAAAATAATACTCTAAACTTGTCTAGATATTATTGGTTGATAGGCTTTCGACCCATCCCCACCTTATCTTCGAAATAAGACCCTTTAGAACCATTATAAACCGATTTTGACTTTAATATAAAATAATATTTTGAGATATTCCTAAGGTGCCCCTCTCCTCCCTTATAAAAGGGCACCTCCTCCCCCTCCTCCTCACACCAATTTGAGCACTCAAGCTCGGCCAACCCCTGCCATTATCTCCTCTCCACTTCCCTAGAATAATCCTAGAGGTCCTGGTCTTCTCCAAAGACCAATCTTAGTTCCTTAAGTGGAGGATTCAAAGAGGCGTTCCAAAGAAGAGGTAATATCCATTACCGATCTTTTCAATTTCTTTCTTCTTCAACTTCTTCTTCTTTAGTTGTTTCATGATAAAGTAATAACATCAGTATTACTTACATACTGATATGTTATTATAAATATGAAACAACACTAATTCACCTTCTATCCATCCTACGGAAAAATGAAATCACCGCGCGTGCGTACGTACGGAATACCGTCTCCACGCCGTGGTGTAATCTATTTTCCACCATCACCTTACAAGGATGGGTATAATGGTGTAATGAGTAACTATATATGATTATTATTAAATAATATTGATACTGAAATAATATATATATACTCCAATACAATTCCACGATCATAGGAACGATATCATCACTCGTGCGTACGTACGGAATACCGTCTCCACAATGTGATGCGACTCGTTCTACATGATCTTCATTTAATAATGATTATATAAATGAATTGAATGAATGAATATGGTATATAATACACTAATACCATTCTGGAAATGAAGTATCTATAACCTAAAGATAAGAATAAGAATTTATTCGACAAAACACGCATAAGAACAAAAAGTTATAAAGACCCGAGTAACAAGTAACAATGAAATATTACTAACAAGAAGCTAATAATATGACCATATATGATATCATATCAATATGTATGATTCTGGAATAAGTCAATAACATTATTTAAACCATTTTACAGGAGCTTCGGACACGAACAAAGCAAATCAGACCTAAGGTAAGGGAAATATCACAATCTCATTTTTATCCGAGATTGTTTATTCGTAAGTATTTAATGGGGTGTATTTTATCATCCAAATCCATGTTTCATCAATATGTAATATTATTTCCATCCACCTACAATTGTTTAAATCCATTTTTACCCTTCGGTGAGTTTTTAGTAAAGAATAAGAAAGGAATCTTTTGTCGTTTTTCGTACGAGGTACTTTTTGACTTTTCCGACAAAAGTACGAAGAATGTTTTTTTTAACTTATACGGCATGAATGGATTTTTAAAACATTATTTCCAAGAATCACTCTTTACATGTTTTCAAGTTTATTTTTAATCAAATTATTTTAGTTTAAAATTGTATGACATGTTAAGAAAGGAAAAGTGTTTTTGAAGTAGAAAGGATATTTTCCTCAAGAATGAAGTTCAAGTATTTTATCAAAATTATTTTCCATCTAAGATAATAAAAGGGTTCTGTTTTTATCCCTATTATTACATTGATTTGATCATGTTGTGATGGAATTATTTTTATGAATTCCTTTATCTTATATGAATTGATTTATGATGTCATGATGTTTCAAGAATCCCATTTTTGTAACATGTGTTATGCGATGATGTATGTTTTATGATTATGTGGCACACATAAGAAAGGATTCATTATAAGATGGGTGGGACCTATATCTCCCTCCAATGCATTGGGTAAAGATTTTATATCTCATGAGATAGACATGGATGGAACGGAAGGTTATTTCGGTTCAGTGATACAGGACTGAAACGAGGAGTGAACTCGGTTCAGAAAGGGACTTTGTCCACTAAGATAGTCTTGGCAATGAGTCATGACTAACAAGAAATGATTTCCATGATTATGTGTGCATGCCACAAAGTTTCAAGTTTTATGTTATGATTATGGGGATCTCATTTTCACTTCTATGAATTCTTCCATGATAAGATATTATGATCTCTTTTGCAGGTTTTGATTTTCAAAAAGATATGATATGGTTTTTATTTCATTTATTTCCCCTTGCTGAGCATTTGAGCTCACCCTTTTATGTTTTCTTTTCCCCAGGTCAGGAAGATGGATATTAAGTAGAACATGCTAAAAGGGACCCTAGATATGATGAAATAAATGGGATACACTGTAGAATATTTATGAACCAGTTGTTTATGTTTCCCAGTTTCTAAAGACACTATACCTATACGGTCCTTTGTGGTTTTGTCATATGTTGTAATAAGTGTGCTTCAATTTTGAAGTAGTAACAATGTATGTAAAGTATGGGTCGTTATAGTTGGTATCAGAGGAAAGGTATAGTCATCCTTTGGAAACTAGGATGTGAAAGCCTTAGTAAGAACCCTAAGGATAAGTCTAAGCATAGAACACAATCTTAGTGTTTTAGAAATGGCCTTGAATAACCTAGGATAAGACCTTAAGCATGAAAATTTTATTCTTGAATTATGTGGTTTCCTATTATAATTAGTGTTGCTCACACTATTCTTCTTGGTTTTAGTCAATGGCTGGAACCCGAAGGAACCGTGTTAATGCGGAATGCGATGGGCAATGCAATGATTGTCCCCCTGAGCAACCAAACGATATGGGAGCTGGAATTCAAAATCTTGTAGCCATGCTCACACAACTTTCTCAAGCTATGAATCATGCAGGATTTCCAAACGAGCAAAGGAGGGAGCAACATTCTGTTGAATCCTTCATGAGGTAGCGTCCACCTTCTTTCAGCGTGTCTACTGATCCATTAGTTGCTGAACAATGGATTAGTACTACTGAAAAGATATTTTCAGTTCTTTAATGTTCTGAACATGATAAAGTCATCCTAGCAGTGTATCATTTGGAAGGAGATGCTGATAAATGGTGGAATCTTGTTAAGAATACGAGGCAAAGGGATGAAATTGAGTCTATGGAATGGGACGAGTTCAAGAACTCATTTTTCAATAAGTACTTCCCTCGTATTCTCCGAACAAAGATGGAGAAAGAGTTTCTTGAACTGAAGCAAAGGGATGATGAATCTGTTGGTACCTATGAAGAAAATTTTACAAGACTTGCAAGGTACGCTTCTGGTATTATTATCCAACCTGAGAGTAAGATCGATCGATTCTTTAGTGGCTTAAAACCAAGTCTTCGAAGGGCGTTAGCCATAAGGGACTTCAATAGCTACGAGGAAATTGTTCGATGTGCTCTCAAAGTCGTGATGGAGATTGGAGTAACCCATCAGTCACATGGGTTTGATAAGAAGAGGAAGATGGAATTCAAAGAAAAATCTAAAGAGCATATGGAAAAGAAGATGAACTTTCCCTTATGCTCAAAGTGTGGAAAGAAACATGGAGGGAGTTGTCTTAAAGGGACAAGTAAATGTTTTAAATGTGGAAAGGAAGGTCATCGGGCATTTGAATGCCGTGATAATGGGAAGAAGATGTCTAATGATGCAAACAAAGGAAGGGATACACAGAATGAACCTACTACACTTCAATTTTTCAAGTGCAAGGAGATGGGGCATTATGCCAATCAATGCCCAAATCCAAGGGTTGATGATGATGGTCGACGTCAACAAACTCTTAAGGCTAAAGACAAAGGAAAGTCACATGCAATTTCTATTAGCGATGTGGAGTACGATAACGATGTGGTGAAAGGTACACTTACCATCCACTCTAAAGTAGCAAATGTTTTATTTGATTCTGGATCCACCCACTCTTTTATTTCTGAAGGCTTTTCTAAGGGTATCACCATATTACCTCAACAATTAGATGTTGAGTTAGCTGTGACAACACCTAATGGCACATCAATCGCATCAAAAGTTTGTAATTCTTCTCCGATCGAAGTTTGTGGGAAAGTGCTTCCTGCAAATCTTTTGATCCTTCCTTTAGTGGAATTTGATGTGATTCTTGGCATGGATTGGCTTTCTCTACATGGAGCTCATATCAATTGCCAAAGAAGGGAAGTCACATTTCATATTCCAGATCAATCTACGATCGTCTATCAATGCAAGGATGAACATAACCTTCCAGTGGAAATTTCTTCCATCTTATGGGAATTGATTCCACTAAATGAAGGTTATTTATCTCAAATGGTTGGAGAGAAACTCACGATTAAGAATATGCCCATTGTACGGGAGTTTTATGATGTCTTTCCGGAGGAATTGCCGGGTCTTCCACCAAATCATGAAGTTGAGTTTTCAATAGAACTCGTACCGGGTGCCTTGACTATTTCAAAGAAACCTTATAGAATGGCCCCAATTGAGTTGCAGGAATTGAAGAAGCAACTCCAAGAGAATCTTGATAAGGGATTCATACGCCCTAGTGCGTCACCTTGGGGAGCACCTGTTCTATTTGTTAAGAAGAAAGATGGATCAATGAGACTCTGCATTGATTATCGAGAACTTAACAAGATCACTATCAAGAACAAATATCCTCTCCCACGTATTGATGACTTATTTGACCAACTACGCGGAGCTCAATACTTTTCCAAGATTGATCTTCATTCAGGGTATCATCAATTAAGGGTCAAAAGGGAGGATATACCAAAGACGGCTTTCCGTACAAGGTATGGACACTATGAATTTATAGTGATGCCATTTGGTCTTACTAATGCCCCTTCTATCTTCATGGATCTAATGAATAGAGTCTTTAGAGACTATCTTGATCAATTTGTGGAAGTCTTTATAGACGATATTCTTGTCTATTCAAAGAGCAAGGAAGAGCATGAAGATCACTTGAGAATTATATTGAAGACCCTGAGAAAGGAGAAGCTTTATGCCAAATTTACCAAGTGTGAATTTTGGCTTCAAAAAGTTGCATTTTTGGGTCATATAATCTCAAAAGAGGGGATATCTGTGGATCCAGCAAAAACAGAGGTTATCGAAAGATGGTCAAGACCAACAACAGTAACTGAGATCCGAAGTTTTCTTGGTTTGGCTGGATATTATCGACGTTTTGTAAAAGATTTTTCATGATTATCTAATCCACTCACCAAGTTGACTCGGAAAGGAGTTAAGTTTGTCTGGACAGAGGAATGTGAAGAGAATTTCAAGGAGTTGAAAAGAAGGTTATCCAGTGCACCTGTGCTCACACTACCTTGTAGTGGAGAAAGGTTTGTGATCTACAGTGATGCATCCAAGAAGGGATTGGGGTGTGTTCTTATGCAAAATGATATGGTGATAGCTTATGCCTCACGACAGTTGAAAATCCATGAGCAAAATTACCCAACACATGATTTGGAGTTGGCTGCGGTAATCTTTGCATTAAAGATTTGGAGGCATTACCTTTATGGTGAAAGGTGTGATATTTATACTGATCATAAAAGTTTAAAGTATATTTTCACACAAAAGGAGTTGAATATGCGTCAAAGAAGATGGTTGGAGCTGATTAAGGATTATGACTGCTCAATCCATTACCACCCTGGGAAAGCAAACAAGGTGGCAGATGCATTAAGTCGACAAGACCATGCTAGTTTATCCATGATGAGGATCACCAAAGATCCAATATTTATGGATTTACAAAGGATGGATCTTGGAATTATAATGTAAGGGGAAAAATCTTATCTTTCTCAAATGAATGTTCAACCATCTATACATGTGAAGATTAAACAGGCACAGAAAGAAGATGTCGAGTTACAAAAGAAGGTGAGAAATGTTCCTGAATTCAACCTTGATTGTGATGGGATAATAATGTTCAGGAATCGGGTTTGTGTTCCTCCCATCCCCGAATTAAAGAAGGAGCTGCTGGATGAGGCTCATAGTTCATCATTCTCTATTCATCCTGGAAGCACGAAGATGTATAGGGACCTGAAAGAGTACTTCTGGTGGGATGGCATGATAAGAGATGTTGCTGAATATGTATCTCGATGCTTGGTTTGTCAACAAGTTAAAGCTGAGAGACAGAAGTCTAAGGGGATGTTACAACCATTACCCATACCCGAATGGAAATGGGAAAACATCACTATGGACTTTGTCACAGGACTTCCTAAAACATCCAAAGGAAATAATGATATCTGGGTCATAGTTGATCGTCTTACAAAGTCTGCACACTTCATTCCTATTAGAGAGGATTTCTCTCTAGATCAGCTTGCCAGGATATATGTAAAGGAAGTGGTAAGATTGCATGGAGTACCACTTTCTATTATATCTGATCGGGATCCGAGATTTACCTCGAAGTTCTGGCGAAGTCTTCAGCATACTCTGGATACAGAGTTGAGTTTCAGCACTGCTTATCATCCCCAGACAGACGGTCAGTCTGAGAGAACAATTCAAACCCTAGAAGATATGTTGAGAGCTTGCTCTATGGATTTCAAAGGAGGTTGGGATCAACACCTACCTTTGGTAGAATTTTCTTATAATAATAGCTTTCACTCTAGTATTCAGATGGCTCCTTATGAAGCTCTCTATGGAAAGAAATGCAGGACTCCAACTTGCTGGGATGAAGTTGGGGAAAGAAAGCTATTAGGACCTGATCTCATGGATGAAATGGCAGAAAAGGTCAGATCTATTCAACAACACATAAGAGCAGCTCAGAGTCGACAGAAAAGTTATGCCGACAACCGAAGAAAAGACCTAGAGTTTGAAGTGGGCGATAAAGTGTTCTTACGAATATCTCCCTGGAAGAGGGTTATGAGATTTGGAAAGAAGGGGAAGTTGAGCCCAAGATATATCAGTCCTTTTGAAATACTGGATCGTGTTGGGAAGGTAGCTTACCGATTGGCGCTTCCACCGAATCTCTCTCAAGTTCACGATGTGTTCCATGTATCTCTCCTGAGAAAGTACATAGCAGATCCTTCACATGTACTCAGCTCAGAAGTTGTACCGCTGGAGCAAGTTCTTTCTTTTGAAGAACAGCCGATAGAGATTCTGGATCGTAGCGAAAAAGTCCTACGAAACAAGACCACTCGCTTGGTGAAAGTTTTATGGAGAAACCACCAATTTGAAGAAGCTACATGAGAGCTTGAGGATACGATGAGGGAGAAGTATCCTCATCTGTTTGTTGCAAAGTGACGAATTTCGAGGGCGAAATTCTTTTTAAGGGGGGTAGAATGTAACACCCGAGACTTTTACGTTATATAAATCATCAAAGTAATATTTTTCTACACAACACTTGCTTGGCTTGCTTTACACGCAATCGCGACCTTCCTCGATAGCTTGCGTCGTACGCAATACCGAGTTTCAATAAACAACAATATGCTATTAAAACTAGCCGTTATGAATAGTAATAACCACTTTTTAAAATTTTATAAATTTTATTTTTCAAAATGGACTTCATTTTTGGACTCAGAATATCGAAATTAGCCTAGGGTGAAATTTTGGTATTTTTCTGAAAACTTTCAATTTTTGATGAATAGTGAAACCACTAAGTGGTAGGTTAAAAACTGAATTTTGCATAAAACTTAATTTTACCGCTTCTGTGAATGGAATTTCAAAAATCCAACAGACACGATTGATATCAGTAAGTAAAATGTGGTTCAATGAGATAAAAATAATTTTTTTGTGAATAGTAACTTTTTACGATTTTTACCGCGGTTAATAGTAAATAGGGTAACTAAGGGTAAATATGATATTAATATTACCCTAACACATGTCCTAATTCTATTGGACAAGTTTAATTCGACCAAAAACAAACTTAGGAATAAAATATGTCCATTTAGGCCCACTTGTATTAGATTAGGACATTTATTATTAATTTATTTAAAGAAGGGTTAAAATAGTTAAAATCAATGTTTAATAAGTAAATCATTTTTAATATGGGTTTATACATAAGATAAATTCGATTGTAAATATTAATTAGAAAGCTAAAAAGATTTCCTACATGATGGTATTTTATTTGTAATTTTTAGACATCAAATAATATAATTTATATATGACACAAAGATGATGCAGTAATTATCTTATTAATGAAATATTGACATAATTGATAATATAAATACCAAAATAAATGTAATTTAAGACTTTTTATGAATTACACTAATTTTCTAGGTTACTATGATATATTAGTGTTGATTTAATCAACTTGGTTTGAACATATAATTCTGATATGACTTTCAAAAAAATCATATATCAAATAGTGTCAAAATTGACACAAAATAGATTTTAAATCAAATATAATATTATTAATTGTTATTTTATTCCTAAAAATCTAAAAATCGGCCAAATGACTTAGATAAGGATATATATATTAATAATAAACAATTTGGGGTTCGTTTGGCATGTTATAGTAAGTGTATTAACCATATAGTGAAAGAAAACAAAAAGACACGGTAAAAGTTAAATTAATTAACTTAGAGTTAAATCTAATTGATAAGGTTAAAATAATACCCTAAACTTGTCTGAATCTTATTGGTTGATAGTATTTCGACCCATCCCCACCTTATCTTCGAAATAATACCCTTTGGAACCATTATAAACCGATTTTGACTTTAATATAAAATAATATTTTGAGATATTCCTAAGGTGCCCCTCTCCTCCCTTATAAAAGGGCACCTCCTCCCCCTCCTCCTCACACCAATTTGAGCACTCAAGCTCGTCCAACCCCTGAAATTTTCTCCTCTCCACTTCCCTAGAATAATCCTAGAGGTCCTGGTCTTCTCCAAAGACCAATCTTAGTTCCTTAAGTGGAGGATTCAAAGAGGCGTTCCAAAGAAGAGGTAATATCCATTACCGATCTTTTCAATTTCTTTCTTCTTCAACTTCTTCTTCTTTAGTTGTTTCATGATAAAGTAATAACATCAGTATTACTTACATACTGATATGTTATTATAAATATGAAACAACCCTAATTCACCTTCTATCCATCCTACGGAAAAATGAAATCACCGCGCGTGCGTACGTACGGAATACCGTCTCCACGTCGTGGTGTAATCTATTTTCCACCATCACCTTACAAGGATGGGTATAATGGTGTAATGAGTAACTATATATGATTATTATGAAGTAATATTGATACTGAAATAATATATATATACTCCAATACAATTCCACGATCATAGGAACGATATCATCACTCGTGCGTACGTACAGAATACCGTCTCCACGATGTGATGCGACTCGTTCTACATGATCTTCATTTCATAATGATTATATAAATGAATTGAATGAATGAATATGGTATATAATACACTAATACCATCTTGGAAATTAAGTATCTATTACCTAAAGATAAGAATAAGAATTTATTCGACAAAACACGCATAAGAACAAAAAGTTATAAAGACCCGAGTAACAAGTAACAATGAAATATTACTAACAAGAAGCTAATAATATGACCATATATGATATCATATCAATGTGTATGATTCTGTAATAAGACAATAACATTATTTAAACCATTATACAGGAGCTTCGGACACGAACAAAGCAAATCGGACCTAAGGTAAGGGAAATATCACAATCTCATTTTTATCCGAGATTGTTTATTCGTAAGTATTTAATGGGGTGTATTTTATCATCCACATCCATGTTTCATCAATATGTAATATTATTTCCATCCACCTACAATTGTTTAAATCCATTTTTACCCTTCAGTGAGTTTTTAGTAAAGAATAAGAAAGGAATCTTTTGTCGTTTTTCGTACGAGGTACTTTTTGACTTTTCCGACAAAAGTACGAAGAATGTTTTTTTTAACTTATACGGCATGAATGGATTTTTAAAACATTATTTCCAAGAATCATTCTTTACATTTTTTCAAGTTTATTTTTAATCAACTTCTTTTAGTTTAAAATTGTATGACATGTTAAGAAAGGAAAAGTGTTTTTGAAGTAGAAAGGATATTTTCCTCAAGAATGAAGTTCAAGTATTTTATCAAAATTATTTTCCATCTAAGATAATAAAAGGGTTCTGTTTTTATCCCTATTATTACATTGATTTGATCATGTTGTGATGGAATTATTTTTATGAATTCCTTTATCTTATATTAATTGATTTATGATGTCATGATGTTTCAAGAATCCCATTTTTGTTACATGTGTTATGCGATGATGTATGTTTTATGATTATGTGGCACACATAAGAAAGGATTCATTATAAGATGGGTGGGACCTATATCTCCCTCCAATGCATTGGGTAAAGATTTTATATCTCATGAGATAGACATGGCTGGAACGGAAGGTTATTTCGGTTCAGTGATACAGGACTGAAACGTGGAGTGAACTCGGTTCAGAAAGGGACTTTGTCCACTAAGATAGTCTTGGGAATGAGTCATGACTAACAAGAAATGATTTCCATGATTATGTGTGCATGCCAAAAAGTTTCAAGTTTTATGTTATGATTATGGGGATCTCATTTTCACTTCTATGAATTCTTCCATGATATGATATTATGATCTCTTTTGCAGGTTTTGATTTTCAAAAAGATATGATATGGTTTTTATTTCCTTTATTTGCCCTTGCTGAGCATTTGAGCTCACCCTTTTATGTTTTCTTTTCCCCAGGTCAGGAAGATGGATATTAAGTAGAATATGCTAAAAGGGACCCTAGATATGATGAAATAAATGGGAGACACAGTAGCAGATTTATGAACCAGTTGTTTATGTTTCCCAGTTTCTAAAGACACTATACCTATACGGTCCTTTGTGGTTTTGTCATATGTTGTAATAATTGTGCTTCAATTTTGAAGTAGTAACAATGTATGTAAAGTATGGGTCGTTATAAATGAAAACATTCTATAAAAAGTATGTACACAATAAATATATAGTGATTTTATTTGGTATAACTAACTCCACCAGTTTCTTAATATATTTAATTAATAGAGTCTCTATAGTCTAACTTGGTCAATCTGTGGTACTATTTATGGATGATATTATTATATATTCAATGTGTAATTAATATCACAAATATAATTTGAGTATTGTTTTAAATACCCAATGGAAGGATAAAATATATGTAAAAAATGAAAATTATGAATTTTGGATACAAAACGATTCTGTTTTGTGTCATATAAATTTCAGAGAGGGTAACTCGGTACATCTATCAATGATAGAGGCTATTTAACATGTACCATAAAAACCATGGTGAATGAGATCGGTATTTTTTTGGTTTATCTGGATATTTAAGATATTTTGAAACTTTCTCATGACTATATAATCCACTCACCATGTAAATTTATAATGAATCTAGGTTCCTTTGGACGAATTAATGTGAGGAAAATTTCAAGGAACTAAAGAGTTGACTAGTAACATAACAAGTTCCCACACAACCCTATAGTGAAGTTGGGTTTCTAATCCATAGTTATGCATCCAAAAATTTATTGGGATGTGTTATTATGTATAATGAAAAAGTTATATCTTACTCAATATGATAAATGAGTTTTAATGATCCAAATCAACAAAGTTTTGATTTAAACATAGTTGTGGCAATTATTACATTAATGATATGGAGGCACAATCTTTATGGATAGTAGTGTGACAAATATACTAATAAAAATGATTACATTATAATATTATTCTCCCCTATAAAATTTCATAGAATTTAAATTTTGAATACTTTCAAAATAGTAGCATTATTATAAGTACATTCATTGGTTTGTAACAAAAAAATTGATAGGAATAAAAATATATGCAAGGGGCGATGGTTAGAAAAAAATAGAACTACTTATCAAATTGCATACTTTTTTCCCCAAAATCATCCATTTTTCGTCAATTTATTACAACCATCTGAAACACTCCACATATTCTATCATTTAAACATATAATTTTATAATGGAAGACCTTAAAATCATCCATGAATTGGGAGAAATATAAATTTAAAAGCATATGTAAAACATTAAGACCCAATTAAAATAAATTTATTCAAGTGCTAAAATATAATATTTTATAGAGTTAAAAATAAGAGATGTGAGGTTGGATTTTCAATATATCCTTAGTTTTAAAAGTGAAAAACAATAGATATATTGATCATCTTGACCATGTTCTTCCTCAAAGCTTTAAAATCAAACTGTTGTACTTATTTTCGGGTTCCTAATGTATCAGGAGGAACCACAACCTATGATGTAGTCTTTATCAGGTCTGGTCGATACAATATATTTCTTGGGTATGAACTCAATTAAACAGTGAATTTCAATCATGAACTCAACTCAGCATTACAATCAATCTATTTCAATTTTCTCAATAATTCTTGATTCTATATGTAATAGAAGAAAATAAAACAATAAAAACAAATACATATATATATATACATATATTGAATATTTAAAAATTTTTAAATTAATTTTTATCATTTAAAACATAAAATGAAGATATAAACATTTTTACCAATAGTAGTTCTAAAGAAAATGAGTAACTAATTTGGACCGAAATGGGAATGTTGAAAAAACTGAATAATTATAGTAAAACATAGAGGAGTATATCTTTATTTTTATTGTAATCAATAATTTGATAATTTTAAATGAATAGTTCTAATTTGAGACTTAAAATGATGATATAAACCATATAACTAGTAAATTATCTATATATTATTCATTCCTTATTTGGACTAGAAGGGGAAATTTTATCAAATTGTAAAATTATAAAAACATCACTCTATAAATGTAAGAATATAGAAACAATTCTAAGAATTACTGAATAACTTGTTGCAGTTTCATGGAAGAGGAATACCACCTATGTTAAATGATTGATTAAATATCTTGAATGAATTTAAATGAAATCGAATAATGAAATTAACATTTCCAAAACATGATATCATTTAATCTTTTTATTAGAAAACATGTTAAAAGTAATGAAGTAAAAAGTATAGAATGAAATTTGAAATTATAAATACTTACAGTGAACGAGATAACATATCAGCAAAACCAGAAATGTGTAAAAACATCAATGTTCAGACTAAATAATTATATAAAAACCTGATCAATGAAATATAATACTTTAAGTACACAACATGAGAGAAAAAACTATGACCTCAGGGCTTTCTCACATTAGAGGATTATATATCATAGACCATTTAATATAGGTAGCAGAAGCCCTGCATTGATTTGTATTCTACAATCAATCATAGATGCCATGAAATAAATTAAGGTCATTCAACAACTTAAATTAATTTTTTTTAAATATGAAATACATGTTAATATTTTTTTGACAAATGGAGAAATACCATAATCATTGTGACTGAATTAATAATTTTAACCATTGATTAATATTATATCTATGAGTCAAAAAATTATTTTTATTTCTACTATATTATTTTTATTGAATAATAAAACAAAAATCTATAGAACTTTTTGAAATTAAGGGTGAAATTGTTTTCATCATATCAACTAAATTGAATTTACTGAATCGTATATGTAAATCAATGTTTACCGAAGAATGTAAATTCACTAATAAATATCTAAATAAATGTTTACATAATAATGAAATTTCATTAATAAACAAACCATATGAACTAAAATATAACAAAAAAACTTTTAGAAATAAATGACATATAATATACTTCATTAGATAAAGCAACGAACATGTTGATTGAATGCACATCCATAGAAAGAAGTGTATGGTTTCCATGTACCTACTTCAATTGTACTAAAACTTTAACATTTTCTTCAATTCAAACCCATATCATAAAATCAATAGAATCTACACATTAGAACCTAAAAATAAGATGAAAAAACCCAGTAATTTGACTTTATAGAATTAATGAATAAAAAATATCCAATAATCATTTATATTACACCAAAACCAGAAATGTAGAAAAATAATAGAACAATGAAAATTGAAATGATGGAAACTTAACAAAAATGGAAAAACATAACACCAAAACCAGAAATGTGGGCCAACATCAATGGTTGGACTAAATAATCAAATACCAACCAGATCATGGACAAATAATATAGTCAGTGCACAATGTGAGGGAAGAAATTTTGATGCCTGGGATTTCAGACATTAGAGGATTGTATATCATGGATCATTTAATATAGGAAATAGAAGATCTTCATTGATTTGTATTCTAAAATCAATCATAGATGCCATGAAATGAAGTAAATATTTTCAATAATATAATGTAAATTTTTTTAAATATGAATTACGTGTTTCAAATTTGTTGACAAATAAATAAATACTACAATCATTGTGACTAAATAAACATTCAAAACCATTTATTTCAATTAGATATTTCAGTTAAAATTTTCTTAGGATCTCTATTATATTATTTTTACTGAATTTAAAAATAACAATCTTCAATACTTTAGGAAATTATGGGTGGATTTTTTATCATTTTAACTCAAATGAATCTAGTGTATCACATATGTAAATCAATGTTTACCTAAGATTTCTACTTCCCAACTAAATAACCCATATAAGAAACTATATGAAAAAGACTTTTCAAAAATCATTGACATATACGACAGTTCATTAGATAAATTAAATAAAATCAAAATCAGTTATAAATCCATTTTTCATTTTATAATGATTCTACAATATTTATTTAATACCACAAAAGAAATATTATTTGATATAAAATTACCTCAATGGCTGAAAATTCCCTATGATACCAAGGAATGATCTATTGTAGAGTAAAACACAACATCAGGATAATATTTTATAACATAGTACTAATCAACATGAATAATTAATACTAAACATAGTGAAAAAAGAAAATGGGTGATGGGAATCGAAGGAGATAATAGGTGGACTTGATCCATGAACTATTGAAAGAATAATAGATTTTTGAGGTAAGTGGATGAACTAAAACACTAGGTGCATTATATAGGGGTTCATGTCTAGATACCTTATCTCGTTAATTCTACAAGAAGATTGAATGCACATAGAGTGAATAAATTGTGGGGATATCATGTACCTACTTCAACTGAACTGACACATCCTCATGCAAAAATACATGTTACTGTGGAAACTTCTCCATACCAAAAAAATGAAATATGCATTTAAACATCAGGAAAAAATAGTTGAGATGTTTCTATCACAAATAAGCTCATATAAAAAATTAGTCTAGAATATTGAATGAGAATAAATAGAATGCAGTGGTTGTCTCAGTGGAACATAAACCATACCATAAAAATACATGTTTCTCTATGTGAACCCATCACATGTAATGAAAAGAATCCACACAATGGACGCCATAAATGGATAAAATACAACTATATTTCCATCAGTGAATGAACAAGTCAAAAAACCAGAATGCATTGATTCACAAATCTAAGAAGAAATCAGAGAGTGGTTTATAGAATTAAAATTGTAAAGATTCAACCTCATAACCTCAACTTCATGGATGAAGTGGTATTCATCCAAGATTAACTAAAATAACTGATCGATGTTGGGAGAAGGGAATAAAATCGTTGATATAATGCCGAAGGCGGAGGATCCAGAGGAGCAAGAGCAGGCAGAGGAGCCAAAGAATCCATAGGAGGTGGAGGTGGAGAAGCCGGAGGTAGAGTCAGATTAGGATTCCATGAAGGTAGATAGAATGCTTAGGGTTTCAAAGGATGCATAATCGTGGGAGAGGAGGCTTTAGAATCGTGGTAGTAGATTCAAACTGCAAAATCATGGGAGAGGAGGCTATGGATTCCTAGAATGATTTTGTGGGAGTCATGGAGCATATTAGAACCAATGGAATGCATAGAACTTTGTTGTCAACATAGTGTGGCAGAAGAATGGAATAATGGGAGTGACTACCTTATAGGGAGATTAGTAATGGGTAGTTTAACAAATGTAATTAATCCACACAAATTAGTGTCGTTAATATATATTCACAAAAAAGGAGTTGAATATGAACTAGAGAATATGGCTAGAGATGATTAATGATTATGAATGACCAATGCATTGACACCCTAGGAAACCAAATAAGGTGGAAAATTCATTAAGTCGAAATTATCATGATATATAATCCTTGATGATGATCACAAAATATATAATGATTCAATATTTTAAAAGGATTGATCTCAAATTCATAAAGGAAGGGGGAAAATATTATTTTTCACAGTTTAATTGTCAACCATATATCCAAGTTGATATTAAATAGGTACATAAGTATGATGTAGAGGTATAGAAGAATGTGAGAAATAATCCATTTTTTATCCTTAATAATGAGTGAGTGTTTTGTTTTAGGAATCATGTATGAATCCCATCAATACTAGATTTAGTGGAGGAGCTATTAGAGGAGGGTCCTAGTTCACCATTCACTATTTATCTGAGAAGTAAGAAGATGTATAGTGATTTAAAAGAATATTTATGGCAGTATGACATAAAAGGGGAGATTTATGATTTTTTATCTTGATTACTGATATGTCAAAAAGTTATGGATGAGAGGAAAAGTTCTATGTGTATTTTACATCCATTACTCATTCAATAATGAAAATGGTAAAATGTTACCATGGATTTTGTTGTCAAACTCCCAAAAATATCTAAAGGGAATAATGCTATATGGGTTATAGTTGATCACTATTAAAAGTCATCCAAAATCATCATGATCAATGAATATTTCTCTCTAGATTATATTTCTATGATATACTATATGTAATTTTTAAGGTTTCATGGAGTACAACATTAAATTGTATCTGATCCGGATTTGTGATTTACCATGATGTTCTGGAAAAGTATTTAATAATATCTTCATATAGAGTTTAGTTTTTTCACTGAATATCATTCTCATACATAAGTTCAGTATAAGATAATAATTAAAACATTAGAGATAAGTTTTGATCTTTTTCTATGGGTTTAAAAAGTGGTTTAGATCAAAACCATCCTCTTGTTGAGTTTTTATTCAACAATAGCTTTCAATCAGGTAATCATATGCCTCTTTAAGAATTCCTCTGTGGAATGAAGTGTATCGATACAATGTGATAGAATTAATTTGTTTAAAAAAATAATTTTTGACATTATATTTCCAATTAAATGGTATAGAATGTTAGGTCTATTCTACAACATATAAGGGAAATATAAAGTCGATATAAAAGTTATGACGATAATCGTCAACATGATCTAGAATTTGATGTTGGTGATAATGTTTTTCTAATAATTTCTCAATTAAAGAAGGTAATGATATTATAAAATAAGGTAAAAATAACACCTTGGTATATCGGTTTATTTTAAAATTCATTATTGTATCGAGATGGTAGCATATCTGTTAGATCGTCCACCCAACCTATCTCAAGTTCATGGTGTGTCCATATATCTATTTTAAGATAGTATATACAGGAACCATCACATGTGATGAAATTAGAGTTAATACCACTGAAGAAAAATATTTCTTATAATGAAAAAATTATTGAGATTCTAGATTATAGAGATAATGTTCTATGAAGAAAGAGCACTCCCCATATCAATGTTTTATGGAAAACCACCAGTTCAAGGCCGCTATGTAAAAACATAAAGATGCGATGAGGTAGAAGTATCGCTATTTTTTGTATTAGAGCAAAGTAATTTTGAGGTATCAATTCATTTTAATATGGGTATTGTGTAATATAATATTATTTTATAAAATATTTGATTCGAATAAATTTATTCTATTTGATCGATTGTGTTACATGTAATAATGTGTTTTAACGAATGATGATGTACAATTAATATTATAACCCAAATAGTAACATTATAACATAAGTATTAAAAATAGAGGTATGAATATTAATAACCACTTTTTTATAATTAAATATATATTTTTCAGATAAATAATATATATTTATAAAGAAGAGCTAAAATATTGGTAGTCTTTATATTCATTGAAAATACTTTTTTCTCTAAAAAATATTTTTATTTATTTTTTTGGAACAAATATAAAAATTAATTATTGATAATTTTATAGAATAAATTTTTTAAAATAAACATCATTTTTGAAATAATCATGTCAAAAATTTCTTAAGATAAACTTTTAATATTTATTTGAAAAGATTAATTTTTTAGTTAAAAGTGAAAAAAAGAATTTAATTACGAATGTTATTTTCATTTACAACATTTAAAAACATAAAAATTTATTGATGATGATTTTAAAGGTAGTATTAGTTCAATTATAAATTTATTATTTCAATTTATATTATTTTAATTAATTTTAAATAAAATGTTCATATTAAAGCATTATCTACTTATGAAACTTTACTCTTTGAAAACATGATTTCTCTTTCCATATATTGAAATAATTATAAATAAAATAGTTCCACATCTAAAAGTTGAATTTTAATAATTTATTCCATATATGGAATTATCATAATTTATATTTTCCATTATGATCATCATTTTTATTTACAATTATGAACAGTAAATGTAGTAAAAAAAATTTACTTTGGTAAGGTGAAAATGAGTTTACCAGGGGGATAATATAAAAATGATAGGGGTTAAATGACCAAAAAAATTGTAAAAAACATTATATGTAAATATATATACAATATGTAGTATATTATAAATAATGGTAAAAACACACTTTGTGGCATGATAAAAAAATGTGGGTACACCATTCTCTTTACAAAAAATAAAAGTGTTCCACTCACCTCTCTTCTAAAAGGATATCCATGTTCCTATTCCCTTAGTACATCCAAAAACCATTGGTTCAAAAAATATATACCTATATTCAATAATTACATCCCTCCTCTGATCCTAGAATCATAATTTTTTATCATAAATCAAACCTAGGAACGATTTTGGAGAAAAACTAATGATGTTACCTAAGGAAGAGGTAACATTTTTCAATAAGAATTTTTATTTTATTTCTCCCTATAGATCACTAAATTATTATTAAATAATTAGGATATAATAACCTCTGTATATTAAATAAACTTATATTTTTTATTATTTCAATGTAATAACACACAACCATCTGCACTTCCATCTGGAGGGATTTGAAATCATCATTCGAGTGTACGACGGACGGCTGTCTCGTGAACCAGTGTCACTAAATTTCCATCACAACCTCTCATGGATGGATATAATGATGGATTTAATGTTTATACATGATATTTATTATATTATTATAATTATGAAATTATTTTATCACATGTAACTTCTTATATTCCATTATGTGGGAATACGATAACATCGCTTTAGTGTACGGTGGATTGTTGCCTCACTAAGTGATGTGATTCATTCATGATTTACATGGAAGGTAATTAAGATGGATTTAATTAAAATATTTGATATATATTACAAAAAAATTATTATTTAATTTTAATATATTATTTAACTAAATTATTTCATTCTATTTAGAAAATGGAAACAATGTTCAAGCGTACGGATGAATTAAAAACTCAACAAATATTGTATTTAATTTTCTATATATAACTTTTATGGATTATGAAAAATTAATATATAATAATGATATATTATTTTTATATCAGGGTTATTATTTTGAAAATGATATAACCATGATCAAATTAAGAGGTCCGAAAATAAAAAATCAAAACATATTCAAAAAACTAAGAAGTTATTTCCAAAAACATGAATCTAATATGATATTGTTAATAAATAGGTAATAAATGGTCAATGTAAATATAAAATGGTTGGTATATGTAATTATGTTTTCGTAATATATGTATGATAAAAATAAATTTAATATACATAGGGGTCTAATATATACAAAGGAAGTTGAGACTCAAGGTAAGGGATTTTTTTCTAAAATTGTCTTCTTTGAGATATTAGTTACGTTATGAACCTAAATTATTTTAGGAGCTATATAGACTAAAAATTTGACATATTATATCATTAATATAAATATTTTAATGATATTTTTACTTTTCAATGGATTTCATTATTTCATAGATCAGTTTCTATGAATCTTACTAATGTGGTAATGATTTTACGTTATAATCTCATCATTTAATTAGATTGTTTTGGATTATACATCCAATGATGAAATATTATGATATATCTCTAAAAAAATAATTTTAATTCATATCCTATGGGTATTTAAGAAATTTTCATGTAATAAAACCATGCTCACTCTATTTTGGTATTAAAATGATTGAGAAAATGTTTTTTCTAAAAAAACGTTTATCACTATCTTTGGTAAAACAATATTTATCTTATATGACTAGTTTTTTAAATATGTTTTCAAAATAATGTTTTATAATATTATTTTTAAAACACATTTTAACTCATTTTTGAATTTTTACAATTTTATTTAAAGTAAATCTTAATATTGTATTCCAAATAAGGAACATTTGGGTTTTATAGAAAATTTCAATTTAATACGTGTCTAAATGTTTACAACATGAATAGAATTTCATAATGCCATGATCATTCTTTTCTTTAAATCATAAATTATAATTTCTAAACGTAATTTTCAATGAAATATATTTTTAGAATGTTTTGAGAACATTCATTTTTTAAAAGGTAACTTTCAAAATGAAAAAGTTATATTCCTCAAGAAACATTCCAAGTGATATTTCGAAACAATTTTCCATTTAAGATGATATACTTTAATGTAACTTAATTTTTACTAGGTATAGGATCCAATTGAATAATCCTTAATATTTCTCTAAATTATTTATTATTATGATGAATAGGTGGTTATGAAACCCATTTCTTTTCTCAGGGTTTTGTTATGAAAAGTGCCATATGATCTTGTGGAACATGAATGTGTGGATTATGTGATGGGCAGGACCTATATCATCCTCCAATCCATTGGATAATTATTAATGTTATATGAGCTCAAAAGGAACATGATAGGTTATAATAATCCAAAAATATGGTACAAAATTGGTTATCCCAAGCTAAAAACTGGGTACAATAGTGGTTATATGAGGCCTGAGGTAGGTACATGGTTGGTTGGCCCAAGCCTAACATGTTATGAATGGCTTGGTGGATAGACTTAACATAATATATTCTATGAATATATTTATGTAAAAATAAATTTCTTATTGAAATGTTATGCTCTATTGGAACTTTTTCCTTGATTCTATATTGACTCATGTATTATATACTACTCTGATTTATGTCATGAAATGTGTATATGAATTATAAAATTAAGGGTACTATTTTCATATGTTATTCTCATTTTCTCACACCCATATGATCTCTTTATTATTACATCTCCATTTTAACCATTATTGAGAATATAATATCACCCTTTCATATGTTTCATTTTCATCAGATATGAATAAATTTATTATGTATGATATATCTATAAAGGGTGATACTTATAATGAACTTAGGGGGAGATTGTGTGCCAAACATATAGACTAGTCTTTTATGTTTCTATGTTTCCATATGCACTAAACCTAAACAATTCTGGCATGGATCATTATATTACGTAATTAATATTCATTAAAAAATATGTAACATCTATATAAGATAATTGTTCGGTATTTACATCACCTGTGGTTATTTTGAATATATTCGATAAACGGTGAGTACCCAATGTGTCTTCCTACATTATAAAAATTTGGGAGTTAACTATTTAATTAATTATAACAGTTATAGTTATTTAATATTATTTCTTGTCATGATGTTATAGATTGAGTGGTCTTGAAAAGTTGGTTTGGAGGTTTATGTTTTTAGATGAGGCTTGGACAGGCCTTGGCAAGGTCATTTGTCTTGGGAAACTTTTGGAAATCCTCACTAACGGGGATGGTGGTATAAGTACAGTACCCATATTCTTGTTAATTTATTTACTTTTGTATGTTTAATGTATTTTAAATCTCATGTTTTTTGTGCTTTATTCCTTGGTTTATGTAAACCGATTATTGTTTCAAATTTATAACTTATACATTCCATGGATCCCATAATATTCCATAGTGTTTATAAGAATGATTCTATGGTCTACCATGGGGTTTTTTGTTTCTCAAGAATGTTTATATAGGGTTTTAAAGGGAAAATTATGTGGGTTACAAAATATACAAACTTAATATCATTGGTTTTCATAGATGAACTATTAAGGGTTACATGGAAGGTATTTGAAATAAATATTTAAAATTACACTGAAATGATGAGTTGAAATGTTTTAATGTGTTATGATTTTGTGATATTAATATGATCCTTTTGAAATTATTATAAATGTGAGTCTTTAATTTTTATCCAATTTGGGGTTTCAATGTATAAAAACTATGGTTTAAAGTTTATATACTTTCAAAATGTGATGTTAAACTTCAAATGATCTTGTAATGGTATTTTCAAATGAATTTAAAATTTTCATTTGAAATTAGTGTGTTCCATTTTCCCTTTTATGAAAATTCCTTAATTCATCTTTTAGGGTCTTGATGAAAATGAATTCTTGGGTCTTTTTTGATATTATGATGGAAGACCCATATATTTTGGGTGGACTCAAAATGGTTTAAATGAACATTGAAATGTATTAATTATTGATTTTAATGTTTTCGAATATAATTTTGATTGTGCCATGGGAATTTGAATGTGATGGAATGGTTTGGGGTGTAATAAATTGTGATCCTGATTCATGGTTTAAGATGTTGTACATAGATATCCTCATCCATGGTTTAGGATGTTGGACTTGGAAGTCCACATTTTTGGTTTAGGATTTTGCACATGGATTTTCTCATCCACGTTTTATGATATTTCACATGGTCATACTCATATATGAGGAGTGTTTAGATATGGAGTTCTATGTTGATGAGTTAAGGTTAGACATGGTGTTCCACATTGATGGTTAAAGTTGGATGTGACGGTCCCCATCAGTGGGTTAGGATGATGTACATGATGCCTCATATCTGTATCAATAATTTTGTGCTTGGATTAGGTGTTAGACTAAAGTCACAATGGATGATGTGGACACATTTTTGAGATTCCAGACTTACACTTTAGAAACATATAGCATAATAAAATGATAAGGATGCTCTGTAGTTATGTTTTTGGTTTGATGAGTAATATGATATATTGAAATACCACTTATGTATTTAAGGAATGTATCACCCTATGTATTATGGAAAAAATGAACAAATTTAGTGGATATAGGTTAGGTAGGATGGGAATCAAATTAGAACTTGATGGAGATAGTTTAATAACTAAATGTTTTCTTTTAAATGTTTATCTATTTATATAATGTTTATTCATCCCACTATTTACCAACATACACAATTGGTCTCACTGTTATTTTTATTTAAACATCATTAGTTGTAGCCTACTAAATTATATTCACACCCTGATCAGTATTAACTAGAATATAGTTACCTGAGTGGATCTAACATTTTTATTTTAGGCATAAGTTTGTACCAAGGTCCATGTTGAGTTTTGCATGTTCTGGTTGACTAATCAAGAAAATGTAATCCTATTTGATGATGTTTTTTTGGTGTTTAATTATTTCCATTTTCTTAGTTTTATTCATGTTGGTAAGTATGTAACCAGTCCAGTAGGATATCATTTTAAGGATGTTTTGTATATTCAGGATATTCTATATTTTTTTAGTTTTATAGTCTTACAATATATATATTCATATATCACAGGTTATTTTTTAGATTATGATGTCTATTTATTAATTCCTTGTACTCTTATGTGTATTTTGAATGGTTATTTATATTTTAATTTCATACTCTAATATGTGGGTATAATCTCCAAACAGTACCACATTACACCATTACCGGCAGTCTATGTCTTTTGGTGTTCGGGAGGCACACTTGTGGCTTGTGGAGAAATAGATTGGGGAACCCGTTCTATGGGTTTGAGTCCATGATATTAAAAATTGGTATCTATGGAGTTACTTTAATTTTTTGTGACTATTTGGGATTTGTAATAACATATATAGAAGAATTTTTTAGAGCATGAGTTAGACATCGGGTCGGTGCATTGTGAACACCTATTCTTGTATGTAGTCATTGTTTTTGTGGATATTTTTGGTCTTATTCCAATTAAATGTTATATTTCCATATGATTTTCACTACATAGAGTTACACATTAGGTTTATATGTTTTTATTAATGATGGATTTCTGGATCTTGGAAGGGTTCCAAGAGGACTATTCTTTAGCATTGACTCTTGGCCTATAAATTCATGATGCATATAATTAATTAGGGATGGGAAGAAGGATCCACATGGTATATACTAAATAGTTTGTGATTTTGTGTTGGACATAGGCTCGGTTGTTTAAAATCTCTTAAATATTTCATATGACATTTCCTGATATATGAAGATGGTGGAAATATATTCAACTTGGTTGACTTGTATATAAATCTCTTTCTGATGGTTTGTTATGTGGATCAACAATGAGATGATTAAAAATATGGAAACCAATGTGTTCTATAAGAATTGTAGATTTTGTGACCTTGGTGGGTTAGTCCGTTATAGATATATGATGGGTGTAGACTTTTTGGTGAATTATGAGGTTTCTGGAGTGGCATCGACTTCTATGTAGTTGTATGATGTGAAAATACTCAGATAGGAATGGTTCCCCCATTATGGGATGTCGGTCCTTCATGTGATGTATTTCTTATGTCAGACCCTATAAATGGGTGTTTTTTCATGATCATATTATGTGAAATTGGTAATGTAATGTTCTCATTTCCCTTTTAGTTGTGGACTTTTATGAGTTGTCATGGACCTAGGTGGATAGAACTAGTTCATTTTCATGAGACCTTACTGGTGGGGCTAGGTGGGAGACCCAAGTTACATTCTTAACATACATCTAGTATATGTATTTAGTGTCTTGTGACTTTATATGGGGACACGTGAGAGGGTTCAGCTGAGTTGTGTGCGCCTATTGGTGCAAGAGATACAGGTGGATGTTTTGGGATTTTGACAATGGTACAAGAATTGTATATCCAATTATGGGATTCATATACATATCATTTTTTTAGGTGTTCTTCTGTGATAGTGATTTATTTTTTGAGTTGGTTTCTAGTGGATAAGGCTTATTTGAGTTCCTATCCTAGGTAAAAAAATTTATTTAGGTTGTGCATAATGGTTATGAGATTGATTTGAATCATATGAGGGGCTCAATGACATGCGGTTTGGATGTGTGGTTTTACATTGATTGGTGAATATACATGCGAGGTAGTCTTGGTTTCATCCCAACATTAAACACATAATTTTTTATGGTATATGTTAGAATAAAATCACTTGGTGTGATGATGTTTCAATTGAACATGTGATTTATAATACCTAGATCAATTAGGTTCTTATCCTGGTTAACTATGGATGTGTCTTAATAAATGTGGTGAGAGTTTAAGTGAACTTATTTAGAGTTTTTAATTACATTCATGTGTGAAGAAGTTTTTTAATTGGAATTAGATTTGTGATTCTTCTTTGGTTATTGAAAGAACCAAGGGTGCTCTTTGATGGGTGAGGGAATTTTGGGAGTTCATAGAAATTTTTTAGGTATTGTTAGCTGGGTTTTCATTTGATATGAATCATTAGAGTAAGAATTATGTTTTTTGTTTGGGTTACACAACATCATGTAATAGTTGAAAATTAATGGGAATGTGTGTGTATGAACACATGATGACACATTGTATAATTTGGATTGTTGATTGTATGTCACAAGATCATTTTCATGATGTTATTGAGTTCAGAAGGCAGTTGTGAGTAGGTTGAAAACTAATGACAGTGGGGTGATTCGATTATGTGTAGGGAGGCATGGTTTCTAAGAGAGGGTTTCATAATCCCATATAGTTAGTGGTGGGATCATAAATCGATGAGTTTGTGGAATTATCTGTCGACAATTGCTTATTTTAATCATAATTTAGACATGATCATTCCCATAATCTTGACATCACCTTCAGTACACTAATAGAGAATATTCTTTATTCCTACCTATTACAAATGAATTTTCTTATTGATAAAGGTCCTATTTGATGGTGGAACTCATAGTGCAGTGTAAGTGAAGCAATATAATGGGTAGTTCACCAAACCACATCTATAATTATGGTCCACGTAATGGAAAATATGTCCTTAAATATTGTTGGTTCCATTCTCAAAATCATGGAATGAGTCATAGTTGAATCTTCATTTTGTATTTTTCTTAGAGTAATATGGTCACATCTTATTACAAGTATGGAAATGAATTGAATTTGGGTTGTGGTGGTTACTGTGCTTGAAAGACATGGTTACAGTGAAACTCTAATTGTGGGGAGTGATGCTTTTGTAATAAAGGTATGACCCATGGGCCCAAAATTTTTTAGGTGTGTGGAACATGACATGGATTGGTTATAGAGGCTATGTGATTCCTCTGAGAAATCAACGAGGTATGTTATATTATGTCATATGGAATTTTGGAAGTCAATAATTTATGATGCATAATCAATCCAAGCATTCAAATTTGAAATAATGTTATTCTAAAATGGTATTCTACAGTAATATTTTTAGAGGTGTGTCAGTGGTGCAGTGGTCCATGATAATTGTTTGATTTAGTTGAGAATCTGGAAGAGGATCCTCATCAGGAGTTAATTATGGACCCTATTTTGTGTTGTTGGGTGGTCATGGAATACTTTAATGTATGAAGGAATCTTGATTCGGTGAGGTGGATACATTTTGATAGATAGATTTAGGTGTTTTTAGGATGATTCAACTGAGTATATTACAACTTTCATTAGTATATAAAGTGATTTCTGAAAGATTCAATTCACATATATCATTTTGTTTTTTGACATTATCGGTGCATTATAGAAATTGAATAGGGATTTTCTGGAAGATTTTTTTTTGTTTTTTCAAGGATGATGGGATTGTGTCCACTCTAGTTTATTTTCCGTGATGGGGATGGGTGCTGATGTTCAATTGAGATCTTGTGGGTGTTGGGAGTGGTATGTTAGGAACCACATCGAGAATGTTATAATGCATGAGTTTGTGGTTATATTTATATTTTCTAGTGGGATAGGTGTAAATCATCTAATCATGATGATTTTAAATAAAAGCTTTTGGTGAGGAGCTCAATATCTCAAGTAAGTGATTTGTCTATTATATAATTGGTTTTTTTTTTCTTTTCATAAACTCAATTAAGATACATAATAGAATTTATATTCGGATTATGGGAATTTTCCTGGGTTTTGGTCAGTTGAATTCATCGGGTTAGTGATTGTTTATTGGTTGTGTTTTTTACATTTACAAACTCAACGAGGCCATTGGCTATAAGGTAAGACCAATATAGGGTTGGTGGTGCGGTTGGATGACCACTGAGAATACTTGGGGATAATAAGTTTTATTGGGTATAGGTTATAAGATCCCATTTTTATACGAGATTAAAATTATAAAATTTATTTTAATCATTATTTACTAGACATGTAAAAATACAATGTGATACTTGAAATAGTGAATCAAGAGTGGGAATTATAAAAGGAATTTTTTATATAAGGAATTATTCTTGGAAGGTATAATGGTTATTGGAAAGTTCCTCGTGAGCTTTAGGTTATGTTTTAGGGTGGTAGAGATTTTTGGATAAGGTGTATGGTTTTGTGTGAAAATTTTTGGCAAAGCTATATGACACAATGATGCTTGGGGTGGTTTTATAAATATAAAACATAGAACTATTATGTTTTAGGAATATATTATTGTTTCGAGTAACTATAAGATCCAAATTAGAAACTTTTTGAGGTGGTGGAGTGTATAATACATGTTTCTCGTTCTACACACTATTTTAGAAAATCCATTCTCGTTGCTGGAGAGGGGTTTTGGGTGGTGTTTCCTAGATAGACCGAAGTTTGAAAACCTTATATCCAAAATATGCAGGAGGTATAGATATTGTATAGTAGGAGGCACAGAGGTTGATCATGGTTTTTCTAACAACGCAACCAAACTATGTGGCTTCCCCGAATTGCATTAAAATGTTGATGTGGACAAAATTACCCCTTGAGTTTATTATCCACCTATCCTTACCCATTAGGTTTGCATAGACAATGTGTGCTCGCAACACCTTATTCTTTTTCCATCCCCTAATTTGGGAGTGAATTTAGGTTTATATTTAGGTGTTTTTATGTTAATGTCACCCAAAAGACATCATATATCTTACCACATCATCCTCTATAATTATAGAGTACTCTAGTATAGGTATTTTATGATTACCTCAAATAATGGTGGAATCATCAATTTCAATTGGATATTTTTCCCATATTTGGTAGCAGAGATCATAAGTTGACTTATACATGTCATTGTGAGGTGTAACATTAAGGTATGTTCACATGGGGAATTATATAATGTTTTTCCATAATGAATTATTTTTATTGATGTTTTAATGTTGTATCATCTTAGGAAATTTATTTAGAATGGCGTAGGTAGTCCAATGTGCACCACCTATGTCGACTTCAAGTACTTTAATAAGAGGTGAGAACCTAGTGATTTTTCTAGCATTATTCGGAGTTTTGAATTGATTGATTAAATAATTATACTTTTTATAATTAATTAATTGTTTTTTTGAGTTTAGAGATTGGGTTGTTGAGAAGAGAACATTTGGACACTATGTAGTTTGGATAAGGCTTCGATTGGCCTTATCATAGTAATTATTATTTGAAATTTTTTGGAAAGCTTCATTGATAAGGTATGTGGTGAAAGTGATTTAACCATATTTTCATTAATTTATTTACAAGTGCAAAGTTTATGTGTTTTAAATCCAATGTGGTGTGTGTTTTATTCCATTGTGTATATTAATTATTTTACATCAAAGTGATATCTTAGACCATCCATGGATCATGTAAAATATATTGTTGTTTAGAATACTTAATTTACAACCTCCCATGGGGTGTTCCGTTTATCCGAAATGATAATATGGGGTGTTAAATGATTATTTAAGTGGGTTATGATATTGAAATAGTTAATAACATTAGTTGTCAGGGTTAAAGGGTTGTTGATATTTTTTATGGATTATAAATAAATGTTTAAATTAAAGTGGAATTTATAAATTTTATTTTTTTCATGTGTTAATATTTTGTGAAAGGATTATGAATATTTTAAAATGTTTTTTATGTGTTCATTGGATTTATATCATATTTTGAATTTCAGTGGTTGAAAAATATGTCTTTAAGTTGATATTGATTTAAAATGATGTGTTAACATCCATGTAATTTTATAAATGGGTTTTTAAATGAATTTAAAATTATTATTTGAAATGGGTGTGTGTGGTTTCCCTTATAATGATAATTATATAGTGTATCTTTTAATGGTTTTGATAGAATAGAAGGATTGATGTTTCATTGTATATTAAAAGGGGTGACCCCTATTTTTTTGGTTTCCAAAAAATTATTTAAATGAATTTTTTAATTTATAATTATCATTTTAAATGTTTGTGATGTTCATTTGATTAGGACCTTGGGAATCAGAACGCAATGGAATTGTTTGGGATTTTATACATGGAGATCCACATCCATAGTTTAAGAAGTTGGAAATAGAAATCTCCATCATTGTTTTAGGATATTGTACATGGAGATCCTCATTCATGTGTTATAATGATGTCCATGGAATTCTACATTAATGAGTTAAGGTTTAGCGTGGTGTTCAACATTGATTCGGTTACCATATATTATAAATATTTTAATTTTTATTTATTCTTTATGTGAACTAAAATGTATATTGTGATTGGTTATATATACTTTCTTTTTTAAAATTGATATGAGGGTATTTTTTCCAAACACTAACACTTTATACCTCATATCTAGTCAACAAACTCTATCATTTTAGGAGGGATGCCTAAGCTCTTGGTTCAAACTGACTCAAGGCACCGATTATGTGGCACTCGGGCTGAGTCATTAAATCTTCTCAAGTGGTAGGTGGGTTATAGTTATTGATTAGTTAAAATTTTAAGTTTTTATTTATTAATATATCTGTGGAAATGAAATTGAATCCTATTTATATCTATCCAAAATGTGTATTGGTGATGGTTGGAATTGATCCTGTGTTGTTTAATTATAGTGGTCTCAGGCTTCGATTGGATCCTTAACATGGACTGGTAGACTAGATTCCATGAACAAATAAAATTTTATAGAACATGAGTTAATTTTATATTTTCTAAAGATAATATGTTCATGTTGAACAAAAAATGGGATGTTGAGGAGTGAAGTACGATATAGAATCCTCATAAGAGAGAATTCTTTTTAGCACACTTCATGGAAATGATCCTTATAGAGGGATTAGACAGTGACTCCTTCCTCCTCTCGTTATATGATAAATCAATAAAAATATGTAATTTAATAAAATTTCACAAGTTTTCCTCTACAAAGGGGATATTATTTTTAAATCGGCCTCATTTCGGATTTGAGAATAGTATCAATTCCACCTTTTCGCATGGAACCAGATGATTTGAAAAAGATCATGTTACAACATACAAATCATGAAGTTAATTGATCCATAAGAACAATAAATTCCAATTAGTGTTAACTAGTGTTGATCTCTAAGAAGACATATATTAGTCGTCATCTTTGTATGGAAAAAATCATGTTGATATAGATTTTCATGAAAAACATGTACATGTTTCTAAGGATTGATAATTTATTCAACCAATTAAAGATAGATAAATTGTTTTAAATTATCTATTTGTGTTATAGATATCATCATTTATAGGTCATAGAGGAATAAAAACTTAATTTATCTTTTAGGAGTAGATAACGTTTGTATGAGTATCTGATTATGGATTTTTCATCAGTGAATCGTTTAGCTGTTTTCATGGACCCCATGAAAAAGATCATTCACCCATTATTAGACTACTTTTGTGTTCATTGATTCCATATATATATATTACAAGTCATTAGAATCACCTTCTAGCCATCATGATATCATATTGAGTTCGATTTGAGCACATCATAATAATGCAATGTTATTGATGTGGATCTTTTGGATATAAGAGGTATTGTTTCTTGGGAACATGGTTTCTCATGTGGGAAGATATATTTATCTAGAGAAGATAGAAGTAATTATCTCATGGACACAACTATGTAATGTTTTTAAAATTTATAAATTAATTGGATTTGTGGTGAAATATAATATTTTCATTTCAGAAATATCTCACATAACAACACATATAACAACGATTACTAAAAAGGGATTCATATTCCAATGAACTAAAAAGTGTTAATAGGAATTCATTGAGGTGAAGAATAGGTTGAAATTAGCTCCAATTTGGATTCTTATTGATCTTGGAGTTGGGTATGTAGTGTATTGTAATGGTTCATGTGTTTCCATGGGAGAATTTATAATATAGGGTGAAAAGGTAGTTTCTTACAGGTCTCATTAGTAATTACTCCATGAGAGAATCTACCCTAATCATGACTTAATTTTAGTATCCACGGTTAATGGGTTGAAATGTTTGTGACATTATCCTTTTTAAAGATTTTACATATATGTATATCATAAGATTATATGGTATATTTTCTCCCACCATGAACTAAATATTTAACAGAGGTGTTGTCTAGAATACTTATAGTTATTTGACATTAGAAGGTAGTTTTATTCTTAAGAGGCCAATGTATTTTCTGAATATCAAATAAATAAGACATACAATGTTATAGATTAGTTGTTTAAAATAGGGTGGAACATAATTTTATTTCTAACAGACTAGTTGAGTGGGGACCCGACCCCAGAAGACCAGGAGTCAGTGCCTTATGAACATGATGTGTGGTTTTACAAATAGAAACATGCACTGATTAACACACATCATGTCCCATACAGAGGATTGAGTTCGGCTCGGGCTCTAGGAAACTGGTAACTTCAGAAATGTTTCATCTGATAGAAGCTATTACCTGAAAATTTTAAATTAAAAATGTAGGGTGAGAATAAGAATGCCCAGTAAGGGGTTGAAAATAAACCAATGAAACTTTTGAAAACAATTGTTAAAACTTAACCCAAATAACATTCTCTTATGTAAAACTGTAACACATGTAACATAACATTAATGTTCTTAACTGAGATTTTTCCAGAATACCTGAATCAATTAGGACATTTTCAAAAGTGGTAGTAAAGGATATCCTGAAGAAGTATGTCGTATGAGTGTAAGCACAAATTAAACTTTCAAGAGTAAAACTTAATCAGAGTTGTGCGTGAAGGAAATAAATTCAATTTCATATGTTGGTCACTATTTTACCTGAATCATGCCACAAAGTTTTGCTTGTGACATCAATATGAAATTGATAAGGACATGAGTATAATAGGCATATCATCTTGAAAATAACTTTTAACATGACTTGAATATGTGGATTAAACATTTCATTTTTACATTCATGAACATATCACCAAGGTCCATCCCCAATGTGTCATAAAAATTAACAAGGTTATTCACCAAGGTATCATAAAACATTTCATATCTAGAGATTAATTCTTTACCCAATGCATTGGAGCGCTATCAGGGCACACCCTTATATATGTCTTTACTTTCATGTGAGTCACCTAAATCAATACTTTACTTAAATGGGGTTGTATATTCAAGATTTCCCATACCATATTGAATATTTCATTCATAGTTGGTCATATTAGTTGAATTTATATATCTTATATGTGATATATGCATCTTGATGATTAAAAACCAAGATAACAATCGTATGACCGTTATTTCAAGGAAATAAGAAAGGTAGTTTATGGAACATACATTGACACCTAAGGTACTGAAATAACAGAAAACTAGAATTTATTCATGCAAGTTTGTTCTTGAAATTCTAAAATTTTATCATCCAATTAATTACAAAGGTGATCCAAAGAAAAACTCAAGTAGGGTTTTGATCTTACACATCATAAAACATTCAATATTTGAAATACATTGCATAAACCTAAATAATGTCCATGATATGAATCATGAATCATCACCACAAGAAACATAAAATAAAACATTAGAAAACAAATAATTTACTCTTAAATGTGGATGTAAGTCTTGTTTCACATCATTTTTTTATGTTTTAACACTCCACCCAAACTTGAGACTTAAAGTATAAAGACCTCAGAACTGGGTATAATAAAGGTTCATGCATCAAGCAAGGTATATGTATATAACTTCATTCATACTAGAGGAGTGGCACATCCATGTTCATTAACCCCACAAAGGTATAAGTTAACAAGGTATTATATTGGATAGGTAATGTCTTTAGTCAAGAAATCATTTGTTTATAAAAAAATCTGCGCATATAATTCTTTTAAAACCGAACACATATAATATTTCCCATATATATATATATTAAACATAATGGATGGAGTGTTCGTGGGCCTATACAAAAAAATATAGAGGGTAATTCCACTACTATATATGTATATATAACCGAAGTACTCATGACCAAATATGTACATATATAAATATATATCATGTATTATGGTTCGATAAACATTTTATAAATTATAAATATACCAATATTACTAAATTTAAGGATTTAGGTTCGGTTATAAGATGTGTCCCAACTAACTCATAGAAATATTTAAAAATAAAAGGTTTTATGAACATATATATATATATATGTATAGTTATACATTACTCAACACCACACACCAATGTATAATACTCCTTACATCCATTACACCATTTGATCACCCAAAACCCAAAAAAATATATAAAATTTTCCCAATATATTTGTATTTTTTTTAAAACATGCATATGTGAACATGTGCGATGTAGGAACATTTATACACAACCTTTATACATATAACCAAAGTAGAAAGGCTATTCCCATTCATACTTATAAACGATGTATATACATATAACCAAAAGTATATATGTATCTACAAAACAATAAAATGAGGCAAGGTATAATCCTTATGTTCTTTATGCCATTCAAGCACAAGAGAACCTGAAGGCCGAGGTTCAATGTTGAAGAATGTGTGGACTGAACCGTAAGGTTATAAGTATGTACATTAAGAAAATAAAAGTGTATATACACTCAAGAAAGCAATACATGGCAAAACTAAATCCTTACCTTTAAAACTCAAAGAAACAGGACTTGAGGGAGATTGTCCAGGGTTCTCTATAGAGTTGAATGGGGAAGAAGAACTGATAGGTCTCAGTTACTTATATACAAGAGCTTACACACCATCTTCCACACAAAACGTAGCCACATGCATTTTCATTCAATGGAGGATGTCATGCTTGAAGATAAAGAGGAGACATGGGGGTCCCCGATGGTCATTGGTGCAACAAGAATCATGGGGTAGGGTTACTGGTTTAACCCATGCGCGAAGGAGGAAGACAATGCTGAAAGGGGAAAAGATGGGAAAAAACAGATGGACCAGATCGATCCCATCATCGATCCGAGGGCTGAGATGCGTCCGCTGATTTAAAATAATTGAGCGGCTTAGATTATATCTAAGCTTCAACAGACGGTCTATGTTTGACGCGGAAATATAAAGGTTAAAACAAGATTGTGATCGATATCCCATATCATGTGTGACCTGATCAAACGATCATGAACGCATTTCACCTGAAAAAATTCTTCCCACATCGAAACATAGAACATTTTTCACCTCTCTTATATCCTCGGTCCTCCTATCGAGTGCTCAGAAAAAATACATCACCCCCGAAGGGGGACCTATACACGTGATCTCGTCCGTAGGCATTGGCCTACCCCGTCGTGGGCTCACGCCCGCCCTAGTGCGCCTACACGCTCCTGCTTCCCCTTGAGCGCCCTTCGGGGAACCCCTGCCCTAGCTTGGGTCGGCCTGGTCTTGGGGCTGAGGGTGAGGCTCAGCCACTTTTTGTGAGCTACCTCCCTCGGCCCTGGCCAAAAGGGCTGGCCCTATTGGGACAATTTTTTTGCAAAAGCTATACTAAAAAAAATTAAAGAAGAAGAATCAAACAAATCATTAAAACTGTATAGAATTTACATTCTTAAAAATTAATGAATACAAACTAAACTATTTCTTAGTTGAAAGTATTTTTAATAGTACAATCACTAAACCTTTTTATTGGAAAGAGTTATAAAAATATTTTAACAAAACCTATATGATAACTTTTGTGCTAGTATAATATAAAACTTAATTCAATAAAAACATAATTTAATTTGAAGAAATTTGAACACCATTTATAACATTATTTATGAAAATGAAAATCATTACATTGTATCTGAAATATTCTCAGTGTTTTGAATTCCATACTACTTTTCGAAATCACTTAAGGGTGAAACCATGTTTTAAACGATGTCCTTTTTAGAGTTCATAAATGATGGTTTAATTATAACCTTAACCATAACTCAATTATTCAGAAACTAATTATTATTTAAATAAGTTCAATTATCTAAACCAGTTCCAACGGTGATAATTATAACCGTTAGCATCCAACGGTCACTAGAGAAATAGCCAAAAAAGCTCCATATAAAACCAAACCATACGGTGTCCTAAAACTTAAAAGGAAGAATATTTTTCTTCCTATTCTTATAATGCTCAGCCTGGTTTTTATGATCACAATGGTGATTTTTTTTACTCTAGTTGACTCGAAGGATCTCCTTTACTTACTAGTCCTCTTTGTGGTGATTAGGGGTCTTCCAGTATTTCTAATATGGTTTTTAATAGGTATTTTTGGTTAGTATGTTTACTCTTTTTATTTCAGTGCATTGTAAACACAACAATGTTCTTAATTAAATAAGGAGCCTTGTGTTTGTCCCTTAAATTTTTTGTTATGTTAAGAGGAATTTAACAAAATTAAATGCATAGTATCATCATTATGTGATACCAAAAATTCGGGTTGTTACATTATTTCCCCCTTCATAGAATTGTGTCCATGCAATTCATTTCACAAAATAATAAAGGGTCTCTGATGTTCTCACCATTACCCCCATCATAGAGGATCCTCATGTGTGTTTAGAGGAATGATCGAATTTTTGCTCAACTCCTCTAGTTCTCTGATCCAGATACACTTCGAGCAGAAGTGGTTGACCTCATGCACCGAACCCTCAGGCTTCTAGAGGGAGTATCGAATGGTACAAAGTATGGAAATGTCCATATGGACCAATGTACTTAGAACTCCATGAATTATGTCTCTCTCAAGAACATCTATGTTATAGATGTTTTCATACAGGCTGATGCTGAGGAGTTGGTACATGTAGGTTGAAAAAATGTTTCCCTCTAAAGAACCCTCTTGAAATTTTACTCTGGCCTTGTAGTTATGGCTTAGGGTGAAATAGAGGAAGATCCATTCGTGATATTTTACACTCCGCTTACGCTCGACCAATTGTGCTGAGCCTATGCAATAGTAGATAAAAGCATTCCCTTGACAGGAGTGGAGAATATCAGGACCATTTGTCACCTCAAAGAATTTCTTGCACGTTACTCATAGGTTTTTGAAGGGATGATACTCGTCTTCACTGGTTTTGATTTCCATAATCTCCAGTATCTCAGTAGGAAGAGATAACACATGGGTTTTTCCTTCCTTATGAAAGATTATGATGAGATTTCAGTCACTTGAAATCCATCCAAAAGTATAAACAAAGTGAAGACAGGAATGGGAAAGAAAATATTTCAATTAACATTTGTCTATTAATAAATATCAGTGCTTGAGTTTCCCCTAATGACCTACTACATGAACTCCACACAGGGAAGCAAAAATCCCAATCTCCTCAAACCAAACACAGGCTGAGCTTTCAAGGTTAAACTCATGGGGGAACCTATGGCGTCTCATGAGTATAACATGAGGGGTATATAGTTGGGAGATGTAAAAATGCACTTTTTTCCTACAAGATAGTCGGGTGGACTCATCTTCTATCATTCCGAAGTCCAACAACTGGCCCTAGAAGCCGTAGTTCAAGATTTGTCAAAAATAGGCTGCTCGGAGGTCACTTGCAGCTGCAGCTTCTTGAAAAGTATCGTGGGCCATATAACAAAGGTCATCACCTGCTGTGAGAACCTAGAAAATTCCATCATGGTACCTTCCCCGATGTACATAGGAGGGAAATTGTGTCATCATCATAAAGAGGTAATCCAATCCTAACCCCCGGTGTAGCCGAAGCACCTGTGGTGAGTTTGACACATCGTATAGGTGTTTGTATGCCATGTGGATATGGGCATAGTTAAGAAAATTATCTCAGCTAGCTAAAGACACAATGGTCTCTAGGGCCATAGTTGATAGAGAAAAAATATTATTACCTTCATTTTCCATCTGAGAATTACGAAATCTCATTTTTTGTAATGTTGTAGTAGATTTTTCTTTATTTCAGTTCTGGATTTCCAGAGTTATCTAAACTGAATCCTCAAATATCAACTGTGAGGACCCGACCCGAGAAGACCAGGTGTTGGTGCCTTCTGAACAAGATGTGTCATTTTACAAATACAAGCATGCACTGATAAACACACATCATGTCCCATACAAAAGATTGAGTTTGCGTCTCCCTCTGGGAAACTGGTATCTTCAGAAATGTTTCATCTGATAGAAGTTGTTACCTGAAAATTGTAAATTTAAAACACAGGGTGAGCATTAGAATTCCCACTAAGGGTTTTAAAATAAACCAATGAATCTTTTGAAAAAAAATCTCTAAAAACATAACCCAAAGAACGTTATCTTATAGAAAATTGTAACACATGTAACATAACATTAAAGTGCTTAACTAATATTTTTCTGGAATACATGAATCAATTAGGATATTTTCAGAATTAGTAGTAAAGGATATAATGAACAAGTATGATGTATGAGTTTATGTACAAATTAAACCATTAAGAGTAATACTTAATCAAAGTTGCGCGTGAAGGAAATAACTTCAATTTCATATGTTGGTCACAATTTTACATAAATCATGCCACAAACTTTTTCTTGTGACATAAATATGATCTTGATAAGGACATGAGTAGAATGGGCATATCATCATGAAAATAACTTTTAACATGACACGAATATGTGGCTTCAACATTTTATTTAGACATTTATGAACATATCAGCAAGGTCCATCCCCAAGGTGTCATAAAAATTACCAAGGTTATTCACCAAGGTATCGTAAAACTTGTCATCTCTAGAGATTAATTATTCACCCAATGCATTGGAGCGCTATCAGGGCACACCCTTAAATATGTCTTTACTTTCATATGAGCCACATAAATCAATAATTTACTTAAATGGGGTATTATATTCAAGATGTCCCATACCCTCTTGAATAGTTCATTCATAGTTGGTTATAGTAGTTGGATTTATATATCTTATAAGTGAGATAGGAATCTAGATGATTAAAAACCAAGCTAACAATAATATAAGCATTATTAAAAGGAAAGAAGAAAGGTAGTTTTTGTGACATAAATTAACACCTAAGGTACTAAAAGAAAAAAACTAGAATTTATTCATGCAAGTTTGTTCTTGAAATTGTAAAATTTTATCATCCAATTAACTACCAAGGTGAACCAAAGAAAAACACAAGTAGGGGTTTGAGCTTGCACATGATAAAACATTCAATATTGTTAATCCATTGCATAAAACTGAATAACATTCGTGATAGAAAGAATGAATCATCACCAAAAGAAACATCATTTAAAACATGGTAAAACAAGTAAGTTACTCTTAAATGTGGATGTAAGTTTTGTTTCACTTCCTATTTCTTTTGTTTGACACTCCACCAAAACTCGAGACGTAAAGAATAAACACCTCAAAAATGGGTATAATAAAGGTTCATGTATCAAACAAGGTATATGTATATAACTACATTCATACTAAAGGAGTGGCATATCCATGTGCATTAACCCCCTAATGGTATAAGTTAACAAGGTATTATATTGTGTAGGTAATGTCTTTAGTCATGAAATATTTTATTTATAAAAAATATGCCCATATAATTCTATTAAAACTGAACACATATAACATTTACCATATATATATATATATATATTCTAAACATAATGGATGGGGTGTTCGAGGGCCTATACACAAAAATAGAGAGGGTAAGTCCACTCCTATATATGAATATAAAATAGAAGTACTACTGACCTAATATGTAAATATATAAATATATAGCTTGTCTTAAGGTTTGATAAACATTTAATAAATTATAAATATACCGAAATTACCAAATTTAAGAATTTAGTTTCGGTTATAAGAAGAGTCTCAACTAACCCATAGAGGTATTTAAAAATACAAGGTTTTATGAATACACACACACACACACACAGATATATATATATATATAACTCAACACCACGCACTGATGCATAATACTACTTATGTCTATAACACCATTTTAACAGCCAAAACCCGAACAAATATATAACATTTTCCAAATATATTTTTATTTACTTTTTTTTGAAAACATGCATATGTGAACATGTCCGATGTAGGAACATTTATACACAACCATCGTACATATAACCAAAGTAGAATGGAAATGCCCCTTCATACTTATAACTGACATATATACTTATAACGCAAAAATATATATGTATATTCAAAACTATAAAATGAGGCTAGGTATAATCCTTACGTTCTTTATTCCATTTGAGGACAAGAGAACTCGAAGGCCTAGGTTCAACTTTGTAGAATGTTTGGACTAAACTGTAAGGTTATAAGTATGTAAATTATGAAAATAAAAGTGTATATACTCTCAAGGAAGAAAGTCAAGGAAAAACTAAAACCTTAACTTTAAAACTCGGAGAAAGAGGACTTGAGGAAGATTAGCCGGGGTTCACTGGTGACTTGAACGGGAAAGAAGAACCGAGAGGTCTCGTTTACTTATATACAAGAGCTAACACACCACATTCCACACAAAACATACCCACTTGCATTTTCATTCAATGGAGGGTGTCGTGCTTGACGAGAAAGAGGAGACATGGGGGTCCCCTGCGGTCATAGGTGCAGCAAGAATCATGGAGTAAGGTTACTAGTGTAACGCATGCACGAAGGAGGAAGATGACGCGGCTAGGGGAAAGGCTGTGAAAAAACGGACGGCCCAGATTGATCCCATCATCGATCCAAGGGCGGAGATGCATATACTGATTTAAATGAATTTATCATCTTAGATTATATCTAATCTTCATTGGATGGTCTATGATTGACGCAGCAATATAAAGGTTGGAACGCTATCGCGTTCGGCAGTCCAGATCTTGCGCAACGCGATCCAACAGTCCAGATCGCATTTCTCCTGAAAAACATCTTACCACATCGAAATAGAGTCTGGTTTTCACCTCCCTTATAACCCCGGGCCTCCTATCGAGTGCTTAAAAAAACACAACACCCATGAATGGGGACCTATACACGGGCTCCCGCCCACAGGCCTTGGCCTACCTCACTTCAGCCTCACGCCTGCACTGGTGCACATACGCGCTCCTACTCCCTCTCGAGCCTCCTTCAGGTAACCCCTACTCGATCTCAGGCCGACCTTGGCTTGTGGCTGAGGTTCAGGCACAGAAACATCATGTGAGCTACCTTCCTCGGCCCTAGCCATAAGGGATGGCCCTTGTCAGACAATTGTTTTGTAAAATCTATACAAAAAAATTAAAGAAGAGGAAAAAACCAATCATTAAAACTTTATAGAATTTATATTCTTAAACATTAATGAATACAAACTAAACTATGTATTAGTCAAAATTATTTCTAACATTACAAAAACTAAACCTTTTTATTGGAAAGAGTTATAAAAATATTTTAACAAAACATATATGATAACTTTTGTGATAGTATAATAGAAAACATAATTCAATCAAAACATTATTTAATTTAAAGAAATTTAAACACTATTTATAACATTATTTAAGGAAAGACAAATCATCACATTCTATCCGAAATATTCGTAAAGTTATGAATTACATACTACTTTTCAAAATCACGTAAGGGTGAAACGAATTTTTAAACCATGTCCTTTTTAGAGTTCATAAATGATGGTTTAATTAAAACCTTAACCATAACTCAATTATTCAGAAAGTAATTAATATTTAAATAAGTTCAATTATCCTAACCAGGTGCAATGGCTATAATTATAACTGTTAGCGTTCAATGGTCTCTAGAGAAATGTTTGAAAAATTTATCTATAAAACCAAACCTTATAGTGTCCTAAAACTCAAATAGAAGAAGATGGTGCTTCCCATTCCACTGATGCTTAGCATGGTTTTTATGATCATAGTCGTGATGTTTTTTGATTTAGTTGACTCGAAGGATCTCCTTTGCTTACTAGTCCTCGTTTTAGTGATTGGGGTTCTTCCAGTAGTTCTAATAGGGTTTTTAATTGGTACTTTTGGTTAGTAGGTTTACTATTTTTATTTCAGTTCATTGTAAACACTACGATGTTCTTAATTAAAAAAAGAGAATTATATTTGTCACTTAAAATTTTGTTTGGTTAAGAAAACTTTAACAAAATTAAATGCATAGCATCATCATTATGTGATACCCAAAATTCGGGTTGTTACAAGTTGGTTGGAATAACTAAGGATCGGGGTTAATGAATTATGCACCATTAATGATCATATCATCATTCGTGGAACAAGTATATGAAATTAAATAGTTTGGTCCAAATTCTATTATGTTAATTGAGATGTTCACAACACATGGTTCCATTATTGTAAGTATTTTAGGTGTACAGGGTATAATTTTAATTCATGATAGAGTTATGATTCATTATTTCATACTATAAGAGATGATGAAGGACACTCATGCATCATAATCGGAACTGAACCCAAGATCAGCCAAAATGTTTCATGATATTAGTAAAAATTACTAGTTGCTTTAAATTGAAATATAAATTATAGGATATTTCTCACCTTTTATAACATGTTAGGGGATTAAATATTAATAACATTTTCAAGGTGAGTAACTCCATCCACTCCCAATTCTTGTGTAGAAGTGGGATCATATTACTTTAGACATCATGAAAGGTTTTAGGAAGAGTTTGTGAGGTTGAGATATTGTGGGGGTAATATTGGATTAGTTGACCAAGGTGGTTCACTTATTACTGATGTAGGAGACTAATTTCTATTATTGGGAGATTTTATAGCTACATGGAGTGATTTCAAGAGTGGTATATGAAAGAGATGTCCGATTAACCTCACTATTTGGGTATAGAATATAGAAATTGATTAGAACTCAATTGATATTTATTAAAAAAATATAATTCATAAACAATCATGATGTTTGATTGAATTACCTATACATTACAAGATTTTATTATCACATGTTTTTGTATTTTATATGATTTTGAATGATAACATGACAATATTAGGGTTTTCCTATAATAATAATTTTTATTACTTGATTTAGATGGATCTATTTGAGGTTTTATATTGAATACCATGTCATCCAATGATGTGTTGGTATAAGGAATGTGAATCTTTTGTTTTTAGGAATAGATTGGTGCAAGATACCATAGAGTGGGTGTAATAATTTTAGATGTTTATGGTTAAATCTCAGAAAATATAGTAATCGTATGGACACTGTGAGAGATTAAATTTGGAATTCCATAGGGGGTAGAGTTTTTTCGTAGTGTCCCCCAATTTAGATCATAGGTGTTTGAGGAAATAAAAGAAGTTGGAACCAAGGTATGTTGTGTTATTCTAAATCATTTAATACATATTGACAGTAGAATATTGGTTGGATCTTCCTCCAAAGTAATATGGTATGGATAATTTGTTTTACTTGTATCATCGTTGGAGGTATGAGTCTAATCTTACACATATTATTGAAAATGCGGATGATGATATAGAACCATATACATATATTGGATGGAATACCATTCATATTATTGAAAAAATTAACAAGGTACTGTGAGGTAAGAATATTCTATGTGTTTGGGTTCAATAGTAGTACATGCATATTTTGGAAGATACATGGGACTGAGAGAAAGATATTATGGTCCAGTGGGATGAGTTGTTTAAGAAGACGAGTGGAGAAACTTCATGAGGATGGGAATTCAAAATAGAAGGTATTTTTATAATACACTTTTTGAGTATTCCTTATTTAAAATTATTCATATCTATTTTATTGGTGTTTTATTGATTTTATATTGGTAAAAGGAGTTGATGAGGTGTGAAGTGAAATGGGGAATGTATAATAGTGATGCACTGACTAGAGAGTAGATTCTAAATAATCTCTAGTAAAACTTAAGAATCCATAACCCATATTATTGAAATCCACTATTTAATTAATAATATTTTTAGGTAGAATATGTTATACCCAACAACCACGATCCCATTGTTGGTATTATTATGGGATCCATAATTTTGGTTAGGTTTTATTATTTTTTATTGAAATATAGACCCATCTCCCCTTTTATCTTTATCCTAGGACGCCCCAAACCTCATCACCAATGAAGATATCTTACAAATATTTTGGGATATCTCCAATCCTCTTGTCTCCTCCCATTGATGCTAATACATTGATCTGATTCCACATTTTTAAATCCATTTAGTCCTATATTAATGTAGATAAATACTCTATTATTCTAAATTGTTAAAATAAATTATATTTTTTATGTATTGATTAAATATAAGGATTTATATACTATCAGACATAGTAATTATTGTATTTCTATATAATTATCACCTAATTTAAGGGAATTAGTAACGACAAGATGTTTCAACCTTAACCATTTATACAAATGGATCTTCTTGAGTATGTTTGATATTATCTGACCATTTGGTTATGAATTATCTTCAATATTGATCAAGAAATATATTCATGGAGGATTATGAATATTTAAAGGATTTGATGTACTGAATATAGAATCTAAAACTAAATATGTTGATCAAACATTTTTGCATCTAATGTAGGTGTTACTTATCCCTATCAAATATTAATGTTGGTTTTTAGTTTGATTTTTGTAATGAATTTATAGCCCCATGGAAGCTATTATTTGTGTCTTGTTTCATGTAGTGTGTGTGTAACCCTAGGAAACCTGTGAGTGTTATTTTCAAACATGTGCACATGTGATAGTAGTGACTCTAAAATGAAATGTCCGGATTTATAATATGCCATCTTTTATATAATATTCCATGTGCTTTTCTTCTACCATCTATAATTGAGTGTGCAAGTTGATCCATATAGAATATCCCCAGAGAGGATTGTGTCAAGCAATTTTTCAATATTTACATGGGAAATACCGTCATGGGGTTGTGTTTGATATTTTTTTAGACTATCCCATTGGGGGGTGTTAGGAGGTTGGATGATATTATTTCCAGCATGGAGATGAATTCGGTAGAGTCGGTTTCTAAGGACCCAACATCTATGTTGTTCTTGTGTGATATACTGGTTTCTTATCTTTAAATTTTTTTATATTGATGGAATTCTATTGTATATCTTTTTAAATAATGTTAAGGACTCATTGGGGGTGTCTTTCTAGGTTTCCTACTCACAAAAAATTTGAGAATCCCAATGCATGTGTAGATTTTATGAACATGGATCCCATAATGGTCATGGTCCCTATAGTGTTCTATTGAGTAGCTTTAGTAAGAGGATTTAATAATTTATGGATGGAATATAGTGTGATTATTACTTCTATTTTTCATAGATAATTTTTTCTCATACATAGATCCACCACCAGTGGGTGTCTGCTTTCTTTTTTAGGGTTGTGTGGGCGGCATGACATATTTTTATTAAATAGATTTCTATCATATGATTATAGTGATACTTTGTTGACTAATTTATATATTCTTAATTAATGATTTTTATTGATATAACACCCATTATAAACTATTTTTTACCAAATACTTGGGTAATATATTCCCCACAATAACCTTATTTCCTTCACCACTTATTGGAAAACGTTTTCATATGGGGAATCACGTATGAGATCATGATTAATTAAAACCCAAACCCGATGATTCAAGTTGGGATGATAAATGTCTAAATGCTATATGATGGTGATTGATATTTTTATATTCTATTCAATGTATGTAACACAAGACTTATTAGTTCTTTAGTACACTATTATATAATGATTCACATATTCATGCACAGGGACCTCTGGAATGGGATTTAATTTTACTCTAATAATTCTATATTTATTATTATACTTGTTTAAAAACATAAAGAGATATAAAATTGATCTCATGTGTTTATATTTGTAAAACCATGCTTTAAATGATGAAAACATGAAGAATATACTAGTGTTTTTGATTTTCGGAATTCTAGTTTACCTTTAAGTATAGAGGCTGTATGTAAAGGTAATTACTTTACACATATATAGGATGGTCTAAATAACTATTGTATCCACTTACATGTATTATTTAGACCTAAAATTAGATATAAATTTATGAAATTAATCTCTTAAAGGTATTAAAAGACACAAATTTCTATGAAGCGTTCATGTAAATGTAGTATAATTCTTACGATTACATAATTTGTTTTGGTAAAGGTAATTTAAAATAAACCTTTATATAAAAAATTTTATATATATGTAATTTAGATGTGCTATTATGAAGTTTGGTCTACATAATGTTCAGGTGCTTATACCTTTATATAGATAGTATTTGTTATTGTATTTGGCGTATACCCTTATAAAAATTTTGATTATGCAAAAAGTAAACAAAAAAAGATTAAAAACTCACCTAAAATTTTTTATATGGATTATAAAATAATTATCATTCTGGATAAAATGTATTTTGGGAATAATTAATTGAAAATGAATCAATTAATTAATTAAATATAAATGGTTCATTATTATTTAATTAAATTCTTATGAAAAATCCATTCTTACATATTCTGTAAATACTAAATGTTAATATTTTTAAATCATTTAATCAAATTATATGGTATTTCTTATGATCATGAAATTGATGTATTTATTTGTAAATCATAATATTAATTTCTAATATTTCTATAAAAATAAAAATTAAGGCTATATTATAACATTTTTATATTAATTTTTTTGAAATGTTCCTTATAAATTATTTTGTATTGTTAAATATTAAAAACGATTTATTTCAAGTATTATATAAATGGAATTTATATTTTATGAAATATTTATATAATTTAAAATGTATTAATTTTTTATAATTCATAAAAATAATGTATTTTTAAAATGAAATTACATATGATGATTAATATGAAAATATCAAATTAAATTGAATATAGAGTTCATATTGATAATTTTAGAGTATCTATAATGAGTATAGATAAAACTATAATGTTGTTTATAATTAGAATTCATCTATGAACATTTCATAAATTGATTCCTCATATATAAATATATGAATTTTTTATTTATTTAAATTTTTTTCACATTTTTTATTAATAGTAATAATTAATTGATGTTATGACTCATTTTTGATTTAGTCTAAATGTTAAACTGATACTCATAAATAGATCCTTTAATTATATGGTAGGTATAAAAATGAATTTAGTTTTTCATCTACCTTACCCTGAGATTGTAAATTAATTTATAAACACATGTTTAGTTATTGAATACAGTTTACAAATATTATGTTTTAGATTTATAGTGAATTAAATTCTCTCACATGTATACTCTCCCTTGAGAGTGGGACATGTGATTAGGATACCTACAATCTTGGAGTCTTATTGGTTATCTATAATGGTAATTATGATTGGTAATCAATCGCTACGACTTTAATTATTTTGAGATTACCAATCTCATATATCTATTATTATTAAAATGTATTGTTCATTTACCATACTCATATGGTGTATTTGGATATTTATGAATATATTTTTATCATATATTTGGGTGACTGACACAAACATTTGGGTCGGGTGAATAGTTAATAATCAATATAGATTAAATACATTTATTTTTTATGGGAAAAGGGATTCCAAAACTAAATCATAAAATCATGCCTGAAAAGGTAAATGATATAATAGAATGTGATGTGATAAATCCCATTCAGTTTATAAGTGTTAGATTGCATCAAAACAGACACTTTTCAAGACATCGATCATTCAACCCAATATTTTTATAATCACCAAAAGTACTATTGGATCATCTTGTGTATCAATTGTAATGTATAAGTGACTATGTATTTACTTGTTTGGTTGGTTGATAACAGAACTATTATTCCATGGTTTTCCTTTGATTGCTTATTCATGGAGTTTGTGTTGTGTTATACTAGGTGGGAAACCCAAATGGATAGTATAAAAGAGGAATATAGTTGAGTATACACATTTCTAGGATTTGGGAAATGTTTTATCCTCTAAATTAAAAATGAATCATAACTCTTATGGTTTTGGATGATTCCCTTGATTAATAATTATGGACTATCATTCTGAATAAATAGTTGTAATTCATTGTGAAATACAGATATTATATCCCTAAATTGTTATGTTGAAATATAAAAGGGTTCATCATATTTGTGGTGTCCCATTTAATTAAAGTCCCAATTAATCATTTAAAAGAGCATGATATTCATCGGATAAAATATTTATTTTGTATTTAAATGACTTTATTATCATCTAAATAAACATTAGTATTCTCCCTTGAAATTGTAATCATAATTTATTTTACCCCCAATACTGGTAATGTGAGAAAATATTTCAAGAATGATTGGCAATATATGAAATTTTATCCATGAAAACACTATATGTCATAATATTTCCATCCTGTGTAAACATATGATTAAATTATTCAATATGTTAATCTAGAATATTATGTATGAATATAGTGATTCATTAAGCGTTAAAATGGAATCAAATGAAAATCATTCAAATTAGTATTAATTTATACTCGTATACTCAATATGATTGAGTTTGTTAATGATTTTAAATACGATTGGATATGATAATGACTTCATGAGACTAATTTGTTCAAGTATGTATTATTCTACTAGAAGGGTTATATAAATCCTAATAGATATACCACAACTAGTATTAATGTTACAAATCAAAAATATAATATTTTTATAGATATATGATATCCAATGAATATCTTATATGAGTTTTAAGTATATAGAAATTCAAAATGTGTCAATGAATCACTGTTTTGACCTTTAGTTTTTTTTATGTAATGGATAAAAGGGTTTTCTCCATTGAATAAATACATACTTAATTATAGGTTAAAAGTTTCATAACATGATTGTTATAATCCCATTTTTTTATTAGAATGTGTTATATATTATTTTTTTGTAAAATTATATGGGTATTTTTAATACACATTTGTAATGATTTTTTCAATTCCATAACATAATTTAAATGAGACAAAAAAAATTCTCATGAAAAAATGTTATTATATTCTCTATAAATGTTCTGAAAAGATCAATGAGTTCAATAAATTTTTATCAAAAATTCTCAATGTGTTAAGGATTTATTAACCAGAAATATGATATATATGTACCAATGTTGTATTTACTGTTAAAGTGATTACATTTTCAATCCAAAATTATAATACTTAGTTGAAAATTTCAATAATGTTTCATTATGAATCCAATCATGGTCATTGATACATAATATTTTTAGGAATGAATAATAACAATTCTATCTATTCGATTGTTCTGAATAAATGAAGGAGTTTAACAATCCCCTTGTAATTTGCATGTTAGGTATGTGGTTTATAAAAACAAATTCATTAATTTGAAATGGTATGTAATAAAAAATTAATATATTACATGTGTTTTAGATATACTGATGTTCAAAATTCTAGGAATAATTGATTGAGTTTATAGTTTTCAATCAAATAAATAAAAAAATTTTCTATAAAAAATGATTTATTTATAAAATATTATATCATGAAAATATTAATCTATGTAAATTATATCTATCTTCTACTTACATATATTAGGTTATAATAGAAGTAGTTTGATAACATAGTGTTTTTATGAATAATATTTTATATAATTCATATAATATAAATTATGTAGGATTCAGAATTTTCAACAGTATGTTTTTATAAGAAAATAAGGATAAAATTATTTATCCATCATAATGAGTTTATCCAAATATTTTTTTTAAAAATGATAAGTATTATACCTATTAATTAGTGTAGTATTTAAGTGTATTGTCTTATTTGAATGGAAAGTAATTTAAATGCATAGAATACCATATGTGATGTAGAAACAAATATTTATTTGTTAAATATTCCTGTTAAGAGGAAATAACTTTTATATCATAATCATAAAAGTGTTTGGGTTATTACTCAACCAGATATTCTGAGATAAATTTATTGATTATGAAGTTAGTGGGAGTATTTTTAGTCTTAGAGAAATTAAAAGTTAATAAATAAAACACTACAACCATCAGAATTTTGAATTATTTATACTTATTGTGATAAAGAGTTTTGAATATATTATGATAATGAAAAATGTAAAATGTTACATTCAGTGATTGTGAAATGTGATTATCACTATTTCCTGATGTGATGTACCAGTAAAAGTATAATTTGATTTAAGCTTCATATATGAAATTGTTTTAGGGTATGGTTGTAATTAAGAATTTAAAAGTTACGTTAACTTGAATAAAAGATGAATATAATTATATTCAAAAAGGTTTTAAGACATAGTGGTATAATGAAATTATTACAGTTAGATTATATAGAGTATCAATGTAAATTTCACATTATCCCAAAAGGGTTTAGGCTGTGTAGGTTATGAAATAATAAAAAAAGTTATCTTAATTCAAGGAAAAAATGTATGAAAGGATTATAGGACGATAATAATGAAAATATAAAGAGTATAACAGAATTTAATATCCTTACCTATGGTGTTGTAAAGTTAATAGTTTTGAATATATTCAATGTGATAAGAGGTGACAAATATGATTTTCAAATATCAAAATTGTTCAAAGATTCCTACTTCATATATTTTTATCACTAATGAGTTAGTGGGAAGGTTTTATTTGATGGTCTCAAAGATGTGTGGTAGAAATTAAATATGATGTGATGAGTTAATAAGAACCTAGAAATTGAATCATACGTAAGGTTGATCTTGTTTTTTATCTTATATGATATGATAGAGTTGTTATAATATTGGATTTATAAAATATTCTTAAAAGGGTTTTAGAAATATTAAATATTCCATAATATATAAATGGAAATGTACAATTTATCATTATTTTCTGTTTGTTTTATATTTTCATAAAATGATAAAAATTTCTTAAAAGTGTAATGATTATTGACCTCTTGATGTATGCATTTTTCTTATCCCTTACTGATGTTCATCATAAAGTATTATAATTTATGAAAACTGGTGATGTAAGCATGAGTATGAGTCTGGTATAGAGATGAAAAAAATTATTATGAGGCATGAAATGGGTTTTTGGGTATTGGATGACCCACTAGGTATAACACATATAGTTCCATACATATGTCTTGGTATACTAGGGTTATATTAAGTATACTTGATTCCCCATTACATGATGTTTAAATAAACCTAGCAGGAGAACCATCATTCTCTGATACTTTATTGAAGAAATTTTACATTATAACATATTTAGTCGGGGGTACTTCGGTATGTTTCTAAAAATGTCATTAATTTGAGCTCAACAATATATGGGAAAGATATGGGAAGTTTCTTCTCTTATGATTAGTATGAAATATAAAATATTGATTAAGATAGAATATGGAGTGTGTGGCCACACCTAAAAATTACATATGATGTAATTATTTATTCGTATGATTTATATGTGATGTAATTATCCATGAATAATAAGAACATGTGATATCTTCATCAACCAAGTCATTATTTAAATTGATAATCAATAATAAATAAGTATCTTATATGGGATTGAAACACTATATAACATATACTCAATCAATGATATATATAATTAAATATATGAAAATGATTTTTTTTAATATAATATGGACCTGTAGATATATGTATAAAGATAATTGTGTTCAATTGAGATTACAAAATATCCCTTTATAACTTTAATATCAATAATTATTTTTTTAGATACCACCCTTTATTGAGATAGATGAATTTATAGATTCACATTTTTCAACACTAAATTGGTCCATAGAGTAAGACTTTGTGGTTTTCTAATTTATATTGGGTTTTACATAGATAGATTCATTAAAAATGTGTTAAAATTCATCAAAAAGTGTTTTAGATGATTGTTCACAATATATTACATATGATGTGATATACAATGATGTTAATAACATGTTTCCAAAGTTGTTTAATAAAATATCCAAAATTATTTTTGGATATGACTTCATAAGTTATTGTATATGATACAATATAAGAGGAAACAACAAAATGTTTATTATGATTTAGTGATAATGGTATATTGAAGGATGTATTCCCTAAATAATTATATTTGTATTATATATGTCAATTAGTTTTTTATTTCATTCTAACTATGATTTTTATGCCTGGGGATTATTATTTCCTGATGATTATATCATGAATGTTAATCTTTCAGGTTTTTATCATTAATAGACTCTTTCAGGAAATGAAATGTTTGGGAGGAAATTCCACTGATTAATTTATGAATTCAGTACATGATATAGGAATGGAATTCATTCATGTGTTATGAATTCCTGTTTTAATAAAGTCAATGGGAAAGAGGGTATTCGACAACCTATATATATTTTAAATGAGATGGTGGTAATAAGGTGATTGATTATTTCACATATAGAATAAATTACTTAATACTTGATGTAATTTCTACTTACTTCGTTATATATGATATTCTAAAACAATATCATATGAGGATAAATTACATTAGAACATAGAATGATTCAGGATCTACCTAGGGATACACCATGAAGAGGGGATATATTTTGGATCATCATAATGATCTTTCTAAACACTATATGATAGTTATCAATATGGTGAAAATTCAAATTAGTGTATGATATACATGATATATATTTTTTTAATTTCATTATTATATGTAGTTTCACATATTCTCATATTGGTATCTTGGGAATGAGTTTTAGTATTCATCCATCGCATCTCATAATTAATATTAAACTCATAGAAATTATAAAATTTTGCCCCTGGCTAGTTTATACACATGATTATTATTTTAGATTATTTTATTTTGGAAACCAAGAATTAGATTATTTTTATATCAATTGATGCTATAAAAATGTTTTCTAGATTTTTTTTTTATTTTTTGGATATATTTTTTTGCTCATGATCATCAGTATTATAAAACATTTTATACCCATACTCATTAGAACTATATAATTAATTTATTATAATTTTTTTGGTCTTTTTTCTAAGTAAGTGACAACCATTTTATGTATTATATGACATTCCATATTTGATCATCAAATTGACAATAATTTCTAATGTTTCACTAAAATTATTAGCTTTGTTTTTTAGGCCCATTGACTCAGTGATGCAAATAATAATTTTCACATTCTTATATCCCATAGAAGGCATGATTAATCCTTATTAAGATAATAAAATTACTGATATCCTTTCTTATCCACATCATTAATATTTTAATAATGATTTTCAATATATATGTGAGGGGGAGTTAATCTTTTGTAGTTTTGTTTGAGGGATAATGAACCATTTAATGTACATCAATAGTATTTATATCAATATATTATATGTTTTCCTTTCCATATAACCATAAATTATTGTGTGAATATTTTTATTTACGAATTTACATTTTGGTTGGTTACAATAATGAATTTATTTATGGTTATTACAAATTTACCCTTGCAAATACGTAAACCTATAAAAGTGATAACACATTACTTCTAGAGATAATGAAATTTTGTATGACCTTATTTCACTATGATTTGATAAATTAAGAGATATATGTGATATTATTTATTGGATATTTTATTGTATCTATTTCATGTTGGTATTTATCTTAAACACTCTTTTATTTATTATCATTATATAAATGTTAGTTATGTCACCTTGATAATCATGAGAATTTTTTCATCATCAATTTTATTAGGAACAGAAAAAAAATTTATGGGTGTGAGATTTTAAGGGATATAATTATATTGACATATATCATGAATTTATATCAATTTTTAAACAAAATGTTTTTTAAAAAAATTAATTTTTTAATGAATCACCACCCCATATCCTCAGAGAGCCTTTTATCCCACTAAAAAATGATTAAGATTAGAGACCCCTATTGATTTCTATAATTTGAGATGTGTAATTAGATGAAACAATATTGTATGAGTTCATTTTTATGTGAATTAATAATAAATTTAATCATAAATCTCATTGATTGATTAGAGTGATGGTGAGGATTGTCATATGATGTGAGATTAATTACTAAAGAAAATTATTTTTTCTGTCAGGGGGAATAATGAGACTGTTATTTTATGTTCAATATTTCTTTTTGAAAATAACCAAAAAATACACCCACATTATACAAAATCAATTTATTCTCCTTACATATGCATCCTTAATTCCCCCTCCTTTAACCCCGATTGATTCCATTAACTCCATATGTTCTTGCACCTCTATCACCGATTACAATCTTAATGCCCCCAATTCTAGATCTTAGCACCCTAGAATCCTTCCAATGCACTCAAATCCAACAAGATCCCCTTATTTTAAACTCTTACACACTCTTCCCCCCATGCACCATATTTATTTTTGATGACTAATTTACAATCTCCCCATCCTCTCCTACAACTCTTCTCAACAACTTTCCCCCCATCCATTGAAAGGTGTCACAATAACTATTCGAATATTTCCACTTACTCTTCATCACAAATTTTACAATCCTACAAGCCTATAGAAATCGATGACATATAGGCATAAATTTTATCTCGTATTTATTTTTTTGTTCAATTGATTAATTTATTAGTAAAAATTATTATTTTTTATTTTTTTGATGTATTGATATTTCTAATATTTTATTTTTGTTTAATTTTATTTGATCATTAAATTATAAGGAAATTATAGATTGAAATTTTCATTTTATAAGATTTTAATTATTTTGAAGAAATAATTGAATTTATATTTATATGACTTTCAAAATTAATATATTAATTAGAATTATTATTTTATAATTCATTATATTTAACTTCTTTGGTATTTTAAGATATATATTAATTTGAATAACCTATTTTATATGTATTACATGAATTTAAAATTAATGTAATCCTTTATTTTTAAAATTTAAATAAAATATATCTATATATAATAAATATAATAAATATTTTATGTTTATGATATATATATATATTATTTAATTATTTTCATTTTCTTCAATTCAAAACTAAAAACAATGTTAATAACAACTTTATATACTCTTACATGTGTGTGTAGGGGTAATAAGTCCTAATAATGAATGTATTTTATCAAATTGTATAACCATTTATACATAGTTTTTAAATATGCTTTCCCTAATGCTATTTTTAATATTCATTTATTCACAAAATTGAATCCTTACAGCTATATGGGAAAATGATAATCAATATGTGAAAGTGATAGTTGATGGAGAGGCTAACATGACCCTATTCCATGGTACCTCTCTAAGGCCGATAGTAAAGAGAAGGAGTAAACCTAGTTTACCACATCTAGTGGGCTCTATATTGGTGTCTAGAACTAAGGAGTATAAAAAATGATCAAATTAAAGACAATTCCCTATTATTTCTGAATAAATAAGACATAAAAAACTACCAAAACAACTCTATATAAGTAATAAAGGAACCATTAAACCATCATCATCAATTCCATAACTCAAATTTCGTGTATGTTTCCTAAAATAAACATAACATACATGTAAAAAAAACAACAAAACTCTCGATATATTCCAATGCTCAATAAGATACCAAAAAAATAATTATAATACCCATATGACTATCCAATACACACATGAAAACAATGGTGGGGTTAGAACATGAGAGTACTACGTCTGATCATACCTTTAAAAAAATCAACACCCATGAGAAATAAATATATAAGAATGAGATAGAGTAAAATAAGTTAATTTAGAAAAATCAAAAACATATATACATTATAAATGAAGAATAAAGTGTAAAAAAACACCATATTTAATACTCCAGTAACAAAAAAGTGAAATGTAAAATATTTTCATAAGGGACATTATTAATCCCCCAACCTCAAGCAGAACTATCAACATCCTCATTCCCTAATGAAATTCATACAAACCCCAACCTGTTATCTAAATGGATCTCCCACCCAATATGGTAGTGATCATATAGGATCAACTCCTCTCTATGTGCTTGTATATGAGTATGAAACAACAACAGTAATATACCATCAACCACCATGACATAACATGGCCCCACCTTTAATTCCCACCAATAATAGCCCAAACCATACCTCACCTCTCATGACACCTTCCTCATATAATATCTTGTAGAACCAACCAAATACCACATCTCACTACAAAAATTAGATATCAAATATTGAGGAACCAATCAACTGTAACATATCTTAGAATCATTCATTAGATTGGAAAATGAAAACATGAAATACAAAAAACATATTCCCTGCTCTTTCCATCTACAACTGCCACTAACACATCTGTTCCATTTTGTTATGGTATCATGAGTACGTAGGGAATCAAGGATGTGTCCACCACCATGAATGACTCCCACTATATATCATAATAATTTCATGAATTTCTATAGAATCAATTTTTCTTTTATTCATATCAAACATTCCCCACAACTACCATCATATAACATCTATATCATAGGTCCTGAAATACATTTCACATAATAATATCATTATAAACACAACCAACACCATGTAAGGAAAAAGTAACCCAATCAGTAACTCACATCATCCATTTTAATCCCCCAACATCATTTACAATTTTACCAGGTTAATTAAATTCATTATTCCATTCATTAACAAATCCCAACCCTATAATTCAACCAAAAAACTATCACAAGAATTTTATTCCCCTACTAAAATTATTATTTTATACATTATCATGCATTTCAAACATCATCAATTATGAAAAATAGTCCATATTTTTATTTCCTTCCAACCATTCAATTTCCTAAGAATTCATTCATAATGTTAATAAAGAATGCATTTATTTCTCAAATTACCCTTTTATCCCTTGAACGAGCCTTGACAAAAATTAAGAAAAAACAAATCCGAAAATCAAAAAAAATATAAATATTAAATAAAAATATTTTTAATATAGAATTCATATTTCTATGAAATAATTTAATATATACCATTCTTATCTTATTATACATTCATGGTAGAGATAGTTTTTATGTGATAACAATAATAATGAAATCTTAAGAAAAATAAATCAATAAAAAAGAATCAACCCATTGTAATATCATGAAAATCTTGAACTACATGAAACAACCCATCCCAATTTTTTCACAATATATTAATTAGATAGCATTATTGTTTAATTTTAATCCACCATTATAGGTGGGTTATAATATGATCACTCCATTCCCCATAAACCAAAACACTAAAAATAACATAGTCTCATACTAGGGATAAAATAATAATAAAATAAAGGAGATTAATGATAGCAGATATATGATTAGTCTCAAAATATCCTACCTCAACTAGATCATTAAAGAAAATGACAACTCAAAATAAAATAATCAAGGGATTTTTAATAACCAATATTGATGGGATACCAGCCATAATATATCCATATCAAGACACTATAAATATATATTAGTGAAATGAACAAAATAGAGCCTCCTACTACTGTGATTCTATGGAAGGAAAACTATTCAAAAAAATGGGTATAGGGGAGATCATATGTCAATCCTTAATACTTTTATACAAAGAATCCTGATTTTATAATATTAAATGGGTTTTATAGAGAGGGGTAATAAGGACTAGAATTCATCTATGTATCTAAGGGGAAATAGAGAAATTAAACCAAGGTAGAGCCGAACCCTTTTTGTAGTTGAAATCCACAGCACCCCACCATGGTGTGGTGAACACCAAAAACACCCACGGTGGCATGGGACATTAAGATATCTCATTTCAATGGATTTAAAATCAATAACTCCCTTTATTATTGATAATGTTACAAAACATTTTAAAAAAATTGAATTATAACTTTACCTTTTACCTTAAAGTATTGGAAGTCATTTTTAAATTCCCAGTATGCCAGTATGACCTCCCACTATGTCATGGGTAAAACTCCTTAACTAATTACATAGCACCACACCAAGGACTATAATCTGAAGAGGTTAATCTAAAAATGTTATATATGTGATCCTACAATGTTTCATTATCATCACCACTCCCAAAAATGTAATTTTAACATTTCCCATTTTTCATAGGGTGAACTCTCAACCAATAAATTTTATAAATGGTTTGGGATGATATTAAAGTATTCATGGCATAAAAAACACTACACATTTGATATACAAAAATTCCAACCCCACAATGGGAACCAAAACACCCATACCATGGGATTAGTTACCCAAATAGTGTTTCAAAGCTCAACCCAGCCTCCAAAACACCTCCAAGATCCCCAAAAATAACTTAGAGAACCAAAGAAGACAAATTAACATGCCAGAATAGTCTATCCCATTAAATTAGATCCCACTCATATGGTTTCCTTCCTTGAAAATAAAAATTAAACCCATATCAATAAATCAACCAATAAACCATCAAAACTCCCTAAAAAGATACATGTAAAACAACATGACTCTTTAAGATGAATTAAAAGTGATACAATCCTCATTAATCATTGCTAACCCTCCCCAACTAATCCATTATCCTTAATCATGATTCAACATAGAAAATACTTATAAAAAATTAATTCATATTATTTTAAAAATTATTCTTCAATTTGAGAGGATGCATTCCCAAAATGTGTTTCAAAATATAAATACATTAATTTCCAAAATGGTCAAAAAAATTCAATATATTTTTATAAATCCACTATATGAATTTTTAGAAAGAAGAATAATTCAACCAAAATATCCCCAATTTTAAAAACTCTCCACTAAATACTATGAAACATAGTGAATCATTAGATTCTCATTTTTATAGTACCCCACAACATCACACTAAAACAACCCACTCACCAATCACAAGGGACCTTGAACCAGTCCACCCCATACCACCATATTATCGCCTAACGACAGTAGAATTCTTAACTCTCTACCTCTATAGATCTCAAGTTTCAAAAAGCAAATAATTCAACTCCACCTTCCAAAACACTAGGAAGGTAACATTATTAGAACCTTCTTTCATAGATTTCCCTTTTCCTAGAATTTCAATATGAGCTCTCACTACTTCCCAATACAGAAACTAAAATGTATAATTGACTAATGAATGTTTAATTATTAATGTAAATTTAAAAATATATGCTCATTATCTCTCCTCAATCCGAAAACCAGGAAAATTACTAATAATGTCTGTAAATTAATCAAAAATATTGTGAACACACACCTTCGAAAATTAAATATTCTAAATTTATTTCTAAAAATTATATATCTATATTCTGGAAAGAAAATCCTACTTGAATAATTAAAAAAATTCCCTGGACATCTCTCCCAAAATACCATAGTTTATCTCCCACTATTATCATGTTACTTCCTAAATAAGAAAAATGGTCTAAGAAACATAAAATTCATCTAGGATCATAACCAACCAAAAATAAAACACAATTGACTCTAACCAATCCTTGGCATCATGGTCAGAGGATCCACCAAAGAACATCATAACATCAAGACTCTATATTTTCTACAAGAATTTATCCCAAGATATCTAATTTTCCATATCATATCCCAAAACATGAGGGTTTTTAAACAATATATTGTTAAACCACGAAACAAAAAGGTTTTAATAAACCATATGATTTCTATAATAAACATAAAAGGGAAATCATAAAATCCTAATAAGAACTGCAATCCAAGTATATCCACACCATCCAACTCTTCCCCACCACTCCCGACACAACAACATCTTCATCCTCTATTATACACAATAATGGAAAATAACTCATTATAGAGAGACAATCTCTCTTACAAATAACCATTCACACAACCATACCAACCATTATTGTGACCAAGATGAAAATTTCCACTAAAATCACACAAAACTACCTCATGAACATAAATAAATCGGATTTATCCACTGCATCCAGATACGATCCTCTTTGGTTACCATGTCTCAACCGTATGATTTTAAAATGTAATGTAAATTTGATGTGTCATAATGGGGAAGTTGGTTTCCCTCCATTTATGTCATTGAATCCATGACACAAAACAATATTATATGATCTATCATAATAATACCAATAAATAGTATATAGTATGCAATAATTTCTCACCACTTCTTTATAAAAATTCAATCGTGGAAATAAATATTATATTAAAAAATTTTAATATTTTATAAATATAAATTTTATAATATCATAAATTAAGTGGTTTTAATTTTACAGATGGTGGATGACACAATCAATAATACTATAACACAATAAATTATCACATCATATATATGTAATCTCAGTAGTAATAATCCTCATCTGAATGATCACATAGTTTCTATTTTAAGAATCATAAATATTATTTTATTAGGAATTAGCATGTGATCTCTTCTCCATGAACAACCTTTAAAATATCATTTTATAACTCATTAAAATGGTTTTCAACAAGTCATATGAACACATTAATTAAAAATTATATAAAAAATGGAACCATAAACAACTATTAATCATTAAAAGACATTATCAGGGTAATTCTCATGCCTTGAATTTAAATTACTCTAACATGATACCAAATTAATGACAAAAATATATGATGTTGTGGTACTAAAAAACTGACTTTACATAGATAATATAATAATTTGATTGGTAAGGAAACATTATTGCAATAAAAAAACTACACATGAAACACTCTCTCACGCCATGTCATCCATACCCAAATCAAACATATAATAAACATTTTATCATGAAGGAAAAATGACTTATGATTTGAAATATAACATAACATCAAATGATAGAATAAAACTAAACATGTTGTATCATAATATTTCATTCGTGAAATATTCGAAAATAATAGTATTGAAACATTTCATCCCTCAATAAAACATGATTAAACACTAAAATAAAGGTAACATGATTTTACATCAATATTTATATAAAAAATTATTTTACTTACCAAGATTTTATATTCTAAAAATAACTTACAAAACATGTTACCTGCTCAACATTTACACACTTAAAATTTCATTGTAACCACTCAAATGGATTCAAAATTTGACATTCTTCCCCAATAAACTACTCAAATATTAACATATAAAACTTTATTATTTCAACAATATATGTTTTGTAAGTGTTGAAAATAATATATTCCTTCATGTAAATATTTATGAGTCCCAATAGGTTATCAAAAATTATTCTTATCAATTTCATTGAATTTTAAATAAACACACTCAAGCCTAAAAATAAATTCTCAACACATGATAGCTAAATATCATGAGAAAAATGATAACAAATAGCATGAAATTCATATTTTGATGTTAAATATGAATGAATAAAAAATTTATAATAACAATGATATTAATAATTCTTAGAGGATGGGAAAATATTACTAATTTTTGACAAAATTCAAATTTTAAATGCTTATCTATTTTCTTATTTATCATTTTCAAAAACTCAAAAACAGATGACACATATTTTCTGACATTTTAATAATTTTCTAAAACATTCTTACAATAGATAAATTTAATAAAACTATTAGACTATAGTCCATCAAAAAATGAATGGGAATTCACTATCGTAAAAAAATAAATTTTAAATGAAATACCCATAATCACAATGGATATTTTTTAATAATTTTTTACTTATTTTATCCAAAATAAAATTTAAAATAATACTATAATTGATTGTTGTGATACATCAGGAATAAAAATGAAACATTCCATATTAACATACACATGAACAATAGTAATCCTAAAAATTGTTTCAAATGAATTCGTTTAAATTTTTTGGAATGAAATATATTTAATATAACATATTTTTTTGAGGTTCTCAATATTCAACAACAATTCACAAAAAAAATAAATGTATGTATAATTTAGAAATAAGTTAGAGTTTTTGAAATTTATTTATCATATTATACACTTTTACGTTGACAAAAAATTACTTTACGAAGGATCATGTTCTAACATTAAATAGAATACAAAATTGAAGTCTCGATGTTGTTTCATACAAAGAACTATGGATATTTAATTAATTTTTAAATATTTTTTTGGGTAATATGACTAATGTAGACAAAATGAATGTTCATTAACAACTATAAGATCTACATAGCCTGATAAACTTATAAAAAATTAGAAATATAAATTCTAATACATATACTAACCATGATTTATATACCACATTATATGTATATTAAGAAATAGTTCTAATTCCCCATATAAAAGTTTAGTGTGTTGTCAAATTTCTTGCATCAAATCATAATAACCCCAAAAATATCTATGTTTGGGCTAGTATCATGGGTCCATGTCCCATGTTAGGATTATGTTTCAACTTTTTCAATAAATATGATGTAGTCTCCACTTATTCCTTACTCTAACCTCCACCCCATATCTCAATCAACACCATTGATACCATTTCTCACAAACCTCCTCTACTAGTACCCCTCCTAGCCCCGAAGTTAAGAGAAGGAGTAACACTTGAGTCTGGCCTCTAGTTGGCCTCATGTTAGGGACTAGTACCATGAGTATAGAAATGACCAAATAGAATGTGTAACCCAATTAATTCTAATGAATCAAGAAAAAAAATCATCAATCCAACTCCACATAAGTAAAAAATGTAACCATAAATACATCACCATCATTCTCGTAACCCAAATGTGATGTACCTTCCAAAAAATAAATACATCAATGAAATTAAATAGAAAAACCAAAAATACTATAATACTAACAATGTTACCCAAAAAACCTATCCAATCCTCATTATACTATTTTAAAAACAGTAGAAAACATCGGTGGGGTTTGAAATTGGGAGTAATAAGTAGGAAAATTCGTTTAAATAGATTAAAATTTGTGTAAAATAAATTTTCAATACTTTGAAAGAATGAAATCAACTTTTATAAGAAATTTTCATTCACGTATACAAGAGAAAAAATAAAATACGGTCACAAGAAACACCATCATAAAAACTTCGTTTTCATGAATATTTTCATCTCTAACATCTATATAAGGGATATTTTCCCAAATAAAACCTCTATATAAACACCAATAATCATAAGCTTGGTGAAAATTCATCTAATATTTAACCTATCAACATTTTGGATATTATACTTAAACCATTTATGTTTAATTAAAATCAACTCCTTGATATGTGTATGAACATAAGTATGAAGAAACACAAGAAACATAATGACCAACTTGCATGATGTTTTTGATAATTCTTGAGTGTTGACCAAATTATAAGTAATATATTCTAGAATATACACAACTACTAATTCATTGTAATGTGTAATTCTTTTGTGAGACCCATTGGGATAACTTTTAGGAAAGAAAACCAATGGAAAGAACCATTTGGTAGGATTCCCCATGATATATCATTGGTTTGTGTTTTAATAAAACTATATGTCATGGGGTTTACTTCAGATTAAAATATGGGTACAAGGTCCATTTTTGGGTTTATGGGGAATATAATCATAAATCAAACATCGGATAAACCTATGGATTTTGTTGTGAAGCTGTACAAAGGTCACCAATTGATCTTATACCAACCAATTGGATATACATAGGTTGGAAACTATTGTTTGATTCAGAGATAGTCGACAACCTAAGGGAAAGAATATTAGCTTCTAGGTAGAAATTATCATAATATATTGGTCATAGCCTACTAAACTATAATTAAACCAGGGTCCTCTAATAGCACCTCCATTGGTTTGGGTAGTTGGAAAATAATGAGATTAATTTTTTAACCTAATTACTATCCATAGTATTATAAAGTTATGATTAAAATATTCATTACATTAGATCAAACCCCTACTCTCAACACCTTACCCAAAGCGGATTAGTCATGCATACTATTATTATATGAAATTAGAGAAATATGTGGAAAGATGATTAATATTGAAAATAATAAATTCAAATAAAAATATCCAAGATTTAAATAATGAATAATTTATTAAATTATTACTTGAATAAAGAAACAATGATGAATGCAATAATGAATTCCATTGAATGAAAAATAGAATAAGATTCAAGATTTGGAAAATAATGAGTGACTGATGAGTCTATGAATAAAAATTGGAAATAATGGAATGAATAAAATAATAAAATTATGAAATACAAAGAAACTAGAATGAAAATGGGAACGAAATAATGAATTGTGAAAGAAATAATTTTAGGAATCCTATATCTCTAGCACGAATAATGAGTCACTGAATATTTATAAGCACAACCATTACATGATATGTAAATTATTCATGTCCTGAAATAGTTTGGTGGTTAATTATTCAACAGTTACAAGACATGTACATGGTTTTCACATTAATAACATTAGATATGTAGAAAAATCTACATATTTTGGATATCATGGACTTCATGTCAGGTATCTTCAACAACATTCACAATTCAAATTTTCACATTGTGTACTATGATCACGTTTTGTATCTCATGTGGTTTGAAATTCAACTCGTTCACGCCATGTAATTTAGATTCATTACTTTTATATTGGATTGACAACTTAGAAATGACTGTGAGGTGGTCTACTCAAGGATTATATATCATGTACTTCATATTCATGATGTGTAATGAATAATTTTTTTGTTTTCTTACATTCCCTCCTTTAATTACTCAATAATTAATTCTTGAGAAAACACATAAAAACAAATTTTATTATCTAATTAATTATGATTAAATTTTAAATAAGTGAAATACACATTTATATATGATTTTATCTTATCAAATTACACCACACATGAACAATTACTTGTCCACAAGAAAAAAGAATCTAAATATGGATTCTAAATCAATCAATTTTTAAATAAGAAACAATAATTAAAACTAAGAAAACAAAACTATGTGCTAGTGGAAAAATCAATTCCTATAGAATCATTCATTTAGATAAATTTATCAATGCCTCATAATTTTGTTATTTAATCAGATTATTTTATATTTTAATTATAATTTTGCAACTGTTCCTTAGATTTTATACCAATTTTACAATTAAACTAAAAATAAATGTTCTCTCATCACTGGAGGGTAAAATAAAAATTGAGTTATGCACATACCCTAAATACATGTTCATAACCACATACATTCATTTTTTCAAACATTTCTACTTCATAATGAAAAAAAACAAAATTAATCATGATGGATTTAGAAAAAATGTTCAGATGTCTCTAAGGCAGAGGTATGGTGGGTAGATGATAAAAAAATAAATCTCCAAAAGTAGGGTAATCTCTATAGTATAATTCATTATTGTCATTAATAATTAAATAATGTAACAACTCTATGAAAATAATGAAGTCTTTCTGCTCCACACTACTCAAAGTGGATCCAAGTGGATGTCACAAAACCATAAAGAATTTTCCCTATTCAATTATCTTTTTCATTTTATTTATTTATCAAAAATCAGGTATAGTTCAGTTCTCACATCCATCACCTAACCACATATGATCCATCACATGATTCATCGGTCTAGTAATGGTGATTTTTTACCTACCTGATATAGAAACCTCTTTATTATTTCATATTTCTTTTTTATATCTCTTTCTTCAATGTGATAAGGTAATAATAGAAAATACCAAAGGATATCATGAACCATGTCATATAAATACAGTTAAAATTGCATTGTACGTCTCCTCAATATCAACATCTCCTGTATGTATGACATTAAAAATCCCTCACACTTGTTCAAAATAAAATCATACATATTACCAGGAGTATGGTAGGAAGGGATAATAGTTTTGAGATGACTTTGTCCTAAAAAGGTTATTCATGTATACTACGAGACAAATAATGGTAGATATATTCGTTTATATCATAATAAATAGTTGAAAAAATATTTTTTTCGTAATTTTAACAATGTATTTATTCAATCATATCCGCAATAAGATAAAAAATAAATCTTTCAGAGGTTTACATGCACTAAGTATCTCTCAAGTAATATGATTAGAAAATAATATGAAAATGATGGTTTATAATTTACTAAATAATGGGAGTATAAAAAAATAATGTACAATCACTCTGGGCATAATATCTAGTAAAAAGTCAATAAAATGAAATTTCAATAATTTTTAATTATAATTAAATTACTTAACTTAGATATCTGGATAAAATTATAAAAAGGAATATTTTTTTCAACAATCTCTAACAAAACACTGTCTTTTATTAAAATGGGTGAAATTATTTTTGGTGTTACATAATTATTTTCATATAAAATATGTCTTAAATTATTGAAAATTACGAAAAACACAAGTTTATTGAAAAAATTGTAAATAAAAACTCCCCTACACATAAAATCATAACATATAATGATTTTTTTTGTAATTATGTGGGAGAGATAACAATAGAACTATATAAAATTTAGAATGGAACTTTAAAATTATAAATAGGGAATCAAGATATCCTTATAGTTAATGTCATTCCATGGGGGAATTTGTTGTATGGTAATGGAAATTTGTGCTATCTAAAATAAATATTAGAAAAAAATATCTGCACATGTAAAACCATTTGTACATAGGATTTAATCAATTTATAAGTCGAATAATAGGTAGGTACACATAGTAAATGTTATGTAAAATCATCTTAAATAAATAAAAAAATGGCTACAATAAAACATTTGACTAATAAAAAAATATATTTCTAAAAAAGTAATAAAATAAAGGTCCAAAGTACATAATGAGAATATAAAAAATGTAAAATATGTGTTTCCTCCCATAAAGTTCTCCAAATGAAATCGTTATTCAGGCATATAAAAATCTAATTAGACGGATTTTAAATAAATGGAACACCCTTTGTGAAATGGTTATTGATACATTTTTATTAATTTTCTATTGAACTTAATGTGTGATCCTTTTCCATGTTGTATTTTGTTTTCCACGTAGGGGAACACTTTGGATACATTATTGGGACCTAACCATTGGTATTGTATCTTCCTAAGGAATAGTTCCAATTGAGGATTCGAAAGTAAAACATTATCCCCCACTGTGAAGACATTTCACGTAAGGAAATGTGCGTGATATTTACATGATTTATATGTATATATTTGGTAACATTCATAAGACATCGTTATGATCTCTTCAAACTCATATATTTGTAGCATTCTAACTTCCCTAGATTTTTTAGAATCCCATTTTTTTCCAAATTGTCTAACAAGAGAAATGCTCAAATTCAACTAGAAAGTAATATATTTTCTCTTAAATAAGATGGAATGGATTATTATCTATGGGTATTTTATACACTATGTGATATTCCCAAAGTGATTCATCCAATTTGTGAGTCCATTTCTTTCAAGATTTTGCCACTATCATTTCAAGAATATTTATAATTTCCCTACTATAGAATTAAACATTCCCACTTGTTTATGGGTTATGGGGAGTTTTAATGTTATAATTTGTTCTATATTTATATATCAATCATCTCATATAAATATTTTCAATGTGAGTACCATGGTCACTAATGAGAAATCATTGAAATATAAATATTGAGAAAAAAATCTCATATTAACTTCAAGACCATCATAGATGGTTTATAAGTGGTGGTCTCAGATTCCACCCATATCGAAATACGTTCAATTTTGAATGGGATGTTAATTTTTAATTACAAATTTGGGAATTTATATATAAAATTGATTCCCCATACGTCAAATATTTCAATAGTTATAATGGGATTCAAGGAATATTCCATTCATTTTCCAGTGGTTCTTGTTCTCTAGAACTGATCAAAACATTCAATGAAACTCTTCACATACTAATGGAGTATGGGACATAAGAGTCCAGTTTGTAGAATGTTATACATAGTGTGTTTAGTCCCATAATGTCCTCAAACTCATGATGGGTGACACATCTCAAGTATGCATTGAACCTTTTCTTCTTGGATGAAACATCATACTAATCTATCAATATAGTTATTAAATAGTAGTGGGTCATTCTAGTAATAGTTTGAGTACATGAATACAAATAAATAATTTTCTGGTCAGATATGTTGTAGTAATGTATTACATTAGAAGGATAGTTTTCAATATTACAAAAAATCAATGCTTGGTAGTGGAAGTCAGGATAAGTGATCAGTGATGACATTTTTGGTCCCTTTTATATCTTTATTGATGATGTCAAATTCTTACAGCTATAGGATCCAACGTATAAATCACAATTTGGAATCATTTTCTCTCAAACTGTTTTTCATTGATATATGGTATGTTTAGACTATTGCTTTGTAAAGCACAAGGTATGATCAAAACTATTCAGAAGCATAGATGACTTCCAGAAACACTTCTATAGTTGTGTAATTGATCTAGGCTTATATGAGTGTTTGAATAACATAATAATTTTTTCAGAAGTGATGTCCAACTAATTTTCCTAAAACAGTTCCAACAATATAATTTCTACTATTACAAATTAATTCAAAATCCATATCAGAGTACTATGATTTTATGACATGGGTAGAAACCAAGAAATTATTTATAGGGTTGAAGGCCTGTTGACACTCATCAGTGAATTCCAAATGAATTTCCTTCGAAAAAATGTTTTTCAGTGGGTAAGGTATTTATTTAAATTCTTGGAAGAAGCGGGGATAAAATCCCTTGTGGCCCAAGAAAAATCCTGATACCTTTTCGTATCGTGGATTTGGATAATTATTTAATATCCTCAACCATTATAAGATCAACATACATGCCTTGATATAATATATTATATCTGAGTATTATTCCTCCTTGGATAGTAAATTGAGGCTTTTCTCAATTGAGCACTATAATATTCTTTTTGAAGCACTGTAGAACTAGTTCTGTATTATTTTGGAAAACATTATAGGATATTCCATAAAACAGAATATTGTCTATAAAAATATATAGAAAATTTTCCTCCAAATTATAAAAGATATATTTCATGCATTGAAGAAATTTCAGTGATGCATTTCACATTCCAAATGATATTGTTATATAAGAAAAGATCCCAAAAGTACTTGTGAATAATATATTGGAGTAATTTTCCGTGTTGAATAAAATTTTATCGTATCCAAAAAATCCATTCAAAAAATAATAGATTTAAATCCGACTAGTCTCTATAGAATTATTTCCATGAAAGGAAGTGGAAAATTATCCTTTTGATTTTATATCATGATATTTAGATAATCAAAACATACCACAACCTAGTGATAGTTTGAGATAATATTAAATCAGCTAAATCAATTTTAACAACGGGCAAGCCTCATTTCATTTGGATGACTTATAGTTGGTTCCCCATTATCTGTCAGATATGGAAAATATATTACCAACATTAAGAAGCTTCATAATTTCATTTTTTAATACCTATTTCATTACCAAGGTGAGTCACCTCTGGGATTTGGCGTTTGGGTTTATCTCCTTCCTACAATAAAATCTTGTGGGTGCATAACATAAAGTAGATCCATTTAATTCTATCCACATAATAAAAAATTTAATTATTGATCCTTTTATGAATTCAATGATTTATTCTTCTTATATATTAGGTAGTTATGAACTGATAATGACTGGCAATGGAATTGATGTTTCTATGGAAAAATTCTTTACTGTGCTTAGAAGTGGATTTGAATCAAACATTAGTAGTATGATGAGTGAGGGTATGAATGGTGTGGTGATATCCATTTCCCTAGGATCAATTTAATCTATTCCCTCATAGTCACAAAATTCATATTCATCTGGAGACAATGTATCTATTTCATTTTCAATAGTCATATAATAATCTTATTTACCAGTAAGAAATAATATTTCATAATTCAATGAATCCTCATTTTTTTAGATACATTTACTATGTTGAACATAACATATTCTTTTAGAACATCAAATATCAACCTCCCTTGGTTCACATCTAGAAACTCCTTCCTAGTGGAGAGAAATGGACCCATATAATGAAAAGAATGTATCATTCTTCCTCCATATTTAAGATAAGGATTTAATTAGGAAATATGATTTTTCCAAATTTGACTAAGACATCCTTTAAAATTCCTCATGGGTACTTGAATAATCAATTAGACATTTAATGTTCTATTCCCATTTGTTTTATATCTTAAATCCCTAGAATTAAAAACAAATTCATGGGTATGATATTTATATTTTCTCTAAGGTCGCATGAAACTCATTTGAAATTTCATGCCCCTATAGTGTAATGAATAATTTAACTTCCGGGGTCTTGCATCTTTGGTAGAATATACTTATAAACAACAATAGATAATTTTTAATTTGATTAGTTAACTCAAAGATCACATATCTTCCTCTTGTTGGTGAGTTATTATTTCAGAAACATGGAAAAAGTTGGCATTTTCTCAATCACTTATACAATGGGAATTTTGATATAAATTGATTAAATATCTTTAAAAAAAATTATGTTGTCTTTCACTTTTATCTTATCTCATCTTATTTGGTAAGGGGAGAGGGGACTTATATTGTGGTAGTGCCACATAAACATCATACTTCTCAGGTTTCTTTTGAACTATCCTGAATGGCCCGAAGGCCTTCTTTTTTATTTTATTATGGAGAATCCCCCTTTTAAGGGTTTAATGGGAACCATTACATAACCCTTAGGCCCAAGACACATGGCTAGACAAACCCGCAATAAATGACCCGAAGGCCCAGAGGCATACCATGCCCAATACATGACCCGTAGGCCCATCCCACTTGAATTGACCCCTACCCATCTTTCTGCATCATTGATCACCTAGCTCCCCACCTTGCATTGCTGACCATCTAGCATTGCCCCATGAAAAGCTGCACGGTGCCTGGTCCCGATGGCGACTATCATACCCTCTCATTCTTCCAATCTGGTTAGCTCTGCATCTGGTGGCTACTACTCATGTTTCTCTGATCCTCTTCTGGGGCATGTTCTGTGTGAACTGGGCTACTCCATGGTCTACGTGACCCGAAGGACATGTGGTCTGAAGGCCTTTGATGACCCAAAGGCCCTAGAGACCGTTAGGCCCAAACCGGTGGCCCGAAGGCCCAAATCGGGTGAATAGTTCTAGCTGCTATAGTACTGAATAGTAACTACTACAGTAACTACTACAATACTTCTACAGTACTGCTACAGTACCCAAAAATTTTCCTCCACCCAGTTTTGAACCCTAATCTCTTGGATGCCAAGCAGGAGCCCTTACTAACCATATTTACTTGTGTTATCAATTTTATATTCACTAATGGTACATTCATGTTATCAAGGTTTTTTAATTAATTTTCTTCCCCCAATAATTATTTTTGTAAGTATATCATTTTTCAACTTTAACCACCTAAAATTTGACCTCCTTGTTGAATGTGTCTCATTATTACAAAGAAAATACCTAGTAATTCGTCTAATAGAGTCTTTTAGATTTGGCTCACTTGGTGCTCAAGGTTTCATAGGACCTCCCATTGATTCTGCATATTTTTTTCTTGGGATGTTATCCTATGATATAATTCATGCATGAAAGTGGTGATAAGATTCTCAAGATTGTATTTTGAAGGATGAGTTTGTTTTTGTTTTCATGGAAGAGATTTTTGATATTATTAATGTTTAGAAAGTGGAAGCTTCTGAGCTATATAGGAAAAAGTTTTTTGTTGATATTTTTATTGTGACCAAGGATTGGGATTCTGTGGGGGGTAATAAGGTGGCCCCTAATTTAATATTGGTACACGATGAATCTTCTATTAATAATAACCTTGGTTGGGTTATTACAGTTATTAAGCCGACCTCTAGTGCTAATATTGTTGTATGTATTGTTTGGGTTGCTGGGACTATTGATTTTATTGATTCTAATTTATGTAATTAAATTCTTGGATTTGAGGATCATATATTCATACTCTACATTCATGATATGTGTATGGGCCTATACACATATCATGTGATTGTATATTCATAACTATGGTAAATTGGGGTGATGTTGGAGAGAATGATTACATCTCCATCATGTGGACTTCAACTTATGTCGTTAGGTGGTTGCTTTCTTCCACCTGATGTATTTTTTGTCAGGGTGGCCCTCTATCACTTTTCCATAGAATGAAATTATGTGATATATTATATAACAATGCCATGAAGACTTCAAGTCGGTTTATAAGCATCCCACCATCAACAATGATGTCCACAATAGTGCGTGAAATTAGTTGTAGTATTGGATATAATGTTTGTAATTAAGAAGCCACACATCGAGTTCGTGTTGTGGGAATTTATGGGTAAGCTCATTCTCATGATCCCAATACACCCAAGTTGATTCTGCATCGACTGGATTGATGTTTTGGGCCTCATATTAGACTTTCTAGGTTTGGATTTTTGTAAAATACATATGGAGGAATTTATTTTATAAATTTTCCCTTGATGTGATTGATTTAGGAGATTGAATTTTATACTAATACATGGCTCAATCTAAGAAGTAGAATGAGAGTACTCATAGTCAAATGGCATCATATGATACTCCCTGATTGAGAAAGGTTTCGTAAACCATTATAAATTATAAATATGTTCGCAGGGTCTTCTCTTTTAAGTACACTCAACATTCTCTTGTTATATATCATAAATATGAGTCCAGGTCTGATTTTGAATGAATTCACCTAAATAAGGGGGTGCACAATGCTGGGTGTAGCGTCACTAATGGAAAAATGGCATAATTCATGATGGTACACTCCTAAAGTGCTGGTCACTAAACCTGATCATCAATTGGTTCATATTGGAGGTTTTTTGATGTGGTGATGCAAGATTATTTCATATATACATAGTGAAAGATGACATGAAAAATAGATCTTTCAATTAATTGATTGAAATATGCACATTCTGGTGTGTCTAGGATCCTAGAATGAGTTATTAGACCTTAAAACATGCACTAAATCAAATAAATGTTGAAACCTATTTTATTACTTGTGTAAAAAAAATAAAAAAGAAAAGCAAAACAGAAAATGAAGGAGGTAAGGTAATCATAGGTTCATAAAAAAGAAAATTATGCCTAATAATTGTTATCCCTATCTATGGTTCTAATGTTTGACCAGCATACCTAATTTATTTGATTAAATGTGTGAATTGATCAAAATAATTTTTTTCCCAAACTACATAGAGCTACTAATATAGAGTAAATTTGCAGTTTGGGGTCAAACCCACAAGGACTATTTGAAGGAAATCATCCCAGCAGTATAAACCATTTCACATGAATCCTCACAATCTCTTTTTTTTGTTATATGAAAACTATATATCTCGGGTTTTTATTTAGACTAAAATAAGTGTTCATGGTCAATTTTTGGGATTAGGAAGAAGATAATGCAATATATATCTTTTGATAGACCTATAGATTAGGATAAAAAGTTGCAAATTTTTCAGAGATTGATATTGGTCTAACCAATTGGATATAATAAAGTGGTAAAAAATTATTGGTTCCATAAGTAGTCAACAAACTAAGTGAAGTAATTTTTTTATTCTAGAAATAAATTTGCAAAGGCTAATTACCTTGGCCTATTTAACTCCAATTAGATCAAGGTCCTTTAAGTTCACCTATAAGGGTCAGGGTATTTGAAAAACAATGATATTAAAAAAAATATCCTAATTAAAATCTATAAGATTACCAGGTTTTCATTCAGATATTCATTACATTAGAACATACCCCTACTCTTAACCCAAAACCCTATGTTGATTAGAAACACATGAAAGTATTTATGAATGTAGGGAGATATTTGGTAACATGTTCGACCTGAAAAACATAAATTAAATAAATCTATAATTGAATTAATGAAACATTAATTAAATACATTAGTAATTGAAGAAAAAATGAATAACATAGAAATACATAATGTTGAATAGAAAATGGAAACAAATTCATGTGTTTGAAAACAACATGCAAGGAACGAGTTTTAGAAACAAAAGAGGAAATAATTGAATGAGTAAAACCATAAAACATAGCAATAGAAATAATATATAATGAAAATAGGAAATAAATGTAAAATTACAGGGGAATGAATTTTGTGCTCCTATAACATTATTGCGCATTAGGGGTTGCTAAATATTTATAAGCCATGTTGTTACATGGTGAGTAAATGATTCATGTTATCTTGTTCGTTAAGTGTTTTATTCTTTGAAGCTTACATGATGTGTACATGGTTTCCATGCCATTTACATTAGATATACAAAAGTGTCCAAATACATTGGATGTCGTGAATTTCATATCCTGTATCTTGGGGGGTTCTCAATTCAATCTTTTAACATGATGTATTAATCACACATCATGTATCTCATCCTTTTTGAAATTTGAGTCTTTCACAATGTGTAATCTATATTAATGTTGTGTTATGGCTTCACACCATTTAATTTTGATTCATTGATTTAAAATGGATTTTAGGAGTTATATATGAAGAGTAAACTTTGTGTACATCAAATTCACTACATGTAATGATGTATTTTTTTTGTTTTCCATCATTTCATCATTTTATTTTTAATTCCTAATTCCTGTGAAAACACATAGAATCTGATTGTATTATCAAATAAATCAAAATTAGACATTAAATAATGATATCCAAAAATCATTTATTAATTTGTATTATCATGTACCATCAACCACTATGTTTTCCCATTCCACCACATTCTGTATCCACCAATAATAACTCAAAAGAGTGTATTATATTAAAACACAAACTACATATTAAATCTTATGAAAAAAAACCTCATATCACTCCTCATGAAAACATTCACATGTCACATCATTTGGATCCAACCACATACCATATAATTTCCAACCATCCATTTTTATTGTAATATAAATACAAAGTAATTAAACCTTGGGACCTCATTTTTTGTACATGACAGACTAATAAATCTTATCTTTTATGGTACAATATCGTGAGTATGCAGTGCATCATCCTCTTTCTATCCCCACCATGAATGATCCTAGACATATATCATCATCATTATATGAATTTATAGCTCATTAATTCCCCCTTCCAACATATCGAAACATCCCCACCATTTCAAATATATAATATGTACAATATATATTAAGCCTCACATTCCATGGAATAATATCATAACAATAACAAAATAAATTGTTTTAGGAAGAATGAAACATAATCAATAATTCAAATCAGCCATTTTAATCCCATAACAAACATTAATAGTCTTACCTAAATCATTAAATTCATTGTTACCTTCAATAACCCTAGCTAACTTAATCATTCAACCCAAAAAATATCACAAGACATTTATTCCTCTTCCGAAATTATTATTTTGGCCATGTCGATGTATTTAAGACATCTATAGTTTTATACAACCCTATATATATTTAATTCCATCCCATTAACAATATCAAAAAATATATTCTTCTTGTTATGAATGCATGTATTTTATTTTCCTATTACCTATTTTAACCCATGAACTTTCCTTATCAACAATAAAGGAAAAGAATAAAACCACAAACACCATGTACAATCAATCAACTCCATCATTTTTAGTTGAGAAATAAAATTTCATCCAACCCCTTTACACTTTATAAGATTATTAAATTGTTAATTAATGGTTGTGACAATCTTCATAGGTGAATACAATATCATGTAAATATTATCATCAACACAACAATAAATAAAAATAAACCAATGTAAATATCATGAAAATTAGAAAATGCAAGAAACAACCAATAAATTTTTTCTCTCACACTTATTTTCATCTATTTCTATCTTTATATAATTTTCATTATCTATTAAAATTAGTTTTTATTATGTTCTCCACATTCCAAAACACAAAAACAGCCATGAAAACAAATTATACAATATATAGAGAAAACATAAAAAGATAATGAAGAATATTAATTATAGAAGATATAATATTAATGACAAGATCCCCTACATGAACTATATTATTAAAGATAACCATCACTCACAATAGAAGAACCAAGGTATCAAAATTCACCAATATTAAAATAAATCCACAACAAGACACAATCAATCCAAATTTTATAAATGAATAAAATAGAGCCTAGTACTACTATGTTCCCCTTGAAAAGATGAAAGATAAAATAGGAAAAATGTGTAGATATTATATCTTGATCTATAATATTTAACTCCAAATATTCCAAGGCTTATAATTCTCATAGGGATGTAAGGAGAGGGAAAGAGTGGAATAAAAGTCATATAGGAAGGATGTTGAGGTAAAATTACTACTTATTTTATTTTTATATTTCTTTATTATCATCGTTCTAGTAATAAATTTTCCAAAAGATAATATATATTGATTCCATGTCCAGATAATTTTAGGGTAGTATGCATTCTAAAATGAAAATATTTATTAAAATATTATAGTGGATGGGTGAGGTGAAATAAATGGGAACCATTTTTTGGTGTTCTAGACCTTATACAATGAATTCCTGTTAATTTTTTTCCAAACAAGTTGTAGAAGTTAGTTTTTTTAGGTCAATTGAAACGATGATGTAAATATTTATATATTTGATTTTATAAATCATTTAAAATTTTAATATATATCATAACTAAATATGTTGAATGTATACTGAGACTTCACTACATTCATGTAATAAAATAATGAAAGGAACACATTCTAGACATGGTACACAACATGTGTCACAACATATATAAAATGAATGATTATATATTAAATATCCATTATATATAGAAAATAATTTAGTATAATAGGAATATTAAAATTTAAATTTTCATCACACTCATTATAGTTAAAGTAATGGGGAGATCCCACCGATCTGATATCGGTATGCATAAATCTCATCGGGATGGAGATCCTGATGTTACTATAATTATACGATGAAAATTATTTACTAAAAACTTATTTATAATTTATAGAAATTTTAGTGACCCAAGCCCTTTTCATATATAATTGCATGATTTTAAGCATAATTATACATCATATTACAAGGCAAGGATTGTTGAGTCTAGTGTCTTGGAAGACTAGGTACACAGAACATAAACCATGGGGATAAAAAAAACTTCTTTATTTAATCTCCATAATGAGATCCTAACTTCCTTTGAGCCCTTACATCTGCATAGGGTGCCCTAGTGAACCCATGAACAAATTGATGAGTAGAAAATCCATGTATTAGTAAGAACATAATGATACGTCTTAAGCACATGAGTTAGGAGGCATGACATAATGATATCCAAAGCATGGAACATATAAAATTGTATCATAAAAGCATGTGATTATATAAAAATGGGATAATATAAATTGAGAAGAATCCTAAAACATTTCTTTAGTATGAGTCATGGATAACTGCCAAACCCGTTTCCCATTTTTGTACGGGTCAAGGGTAACCGCCAATCCCATTTCACATCGTGTATCTTGATACTTAACTTTACGCAATGCATTGGAGCACTATCTTGGTGCATCCAAATAAAAAATTTCATGAACATTATTTCCACATAAATATTCTTACTACATATATAATCATACATAATAAACCATATATAAACATAATGCTACCCATGGAACAAATTGGGTACCACAGTCATGGCATAAATCATAATCAATGGGTGCATCAAAAAAGTGTCCATGAATAGAAAGGAATAGAACATACATGGACGTTCATAGGGTAAAATAGTTATATAACAAGGTAAGTGGTGTCAAATAGAAGTTAAAACATATATGAAATGTATTTTAGAAACATTATCATTAAAACATGTTTGTGTGGCTTTAAGGAAAATACTATAGAGAATTTCAATTAGAAAAGATGACATTGTTTTATATAAAACCATAATTTAACCATGAATTATTTGAAAACAATGAAAATGGTGTCTTAAAACATAGTATATAGTGAACTTGAAATTTGGGTAAACATTTGGGAAGTCCCCTTGAAATAGGTTTGCTTATTGGAAAGTTCTATGGATGGAATCTTCAAAAAACATATATACCCCCAAATAAAAGTGATGAAAGGGTATTGATATAAGAATTTAGTAAAACTAACTAGAATATATATTATTCACATAAATTGATAAGATAACTCCATTTTTAAAGAATAATATGGAAACCCAGAAGAACAAAGAAGGTTCGGGTATAATTCGTTACGATTTTATCGGCATGTTGTCGGGTGTAACTAAGAGGGATTGATAAGAGATAAAAGGAGTTTAAAATCACTTAGAAATCATGAGGTCAATATTGGGGATGTGCGTAAACATTCCCCATCACTTTCTATTACACATAAAAAAGAATATCATAGAGGAAAATCTTTATTAAGAGAGAAATATAGAGGATCCCTTACCTTAAATCTGTTGATGTTCTCCACTAGTTATTAGAGACCTGAATAAACATATTAGGATTATTAATTCATAATTCTAGAACCTCTTCTATATATAATTGATTTATTATAACTCTTTTTAGTTCATTCATGGTCTTTTTGATTCGTTATAAGGCTCAATTTCATTGTTTGGGCTCATTTGTTTACTTGGTTTTAAAAGATCGGTTCACATATATTCAAGTTTGGATAAACATGAAAGATGGAAGTGGTTGTCTAGAAGTAAAGTTATATTCTATTAATTAACATCCAGGAGATTACATGGTTTTAAATTTAATTTGGTTACTTAGATTGAAGTTGAACTGTTATATAAACCATAGTGGAAACTGTTTTTGTTAATAAGTGGATTTGATTACAAAGAGCATGTTTTTTATTATAAATTATTACCATTTGTAAAAAAGGATTACAAAAAAGAAAATAGGATATATTAGATATATAAAATCTGGTTCAACCATAACCAAAATGGTTTCTTGACCAGATTAATGATGATAATAGAAATTGATAAATTATTGTCCATGAATGTGCCCAATTAACCCATCCCAAACAGTGCTTTCATTCCATTCAAAGAAAAGGAGGGGAAAGGAGAAAATATAATGAAATATCCTATTATCAGGAAAAAATTCTAGTTCATGTGTGTTAATAGATTTATCATACTATTTTTGTTAAGGGAGGTGAGGAAACAAACAAAATTAAAAGAAAATAAAAGAAAATAATGAATTGGAAATCGAAATTTACTTCGTGAAACATCCTCCTTTATGAATAATTTAATGAGAGAGGTTTTGGTATTTTGAAGGTGATAGGGGTTTTTTATGTTGGGGAAGAGCTTGGGAAGAGATTTTGATAGAATATTGGCAAGGAACAAGGGTTGAGGGAAGTGAAGAGAAGAGGGAGTGAGGGGGTAGATTACAGTGGAGGAGAGAAGGGATTTCTCAATATAAAATTGATTAATTTATTATTTCCCCAATAGAATAGGAATTTTTAGTCTTCCGTGATGAAGAATAGTAATTTTATCATGTTATCCCAAATAAATTGGTCTTACCTCAGCAGAACATCATGCATGACTCAATAATTAGCTTATTTATCTTATTTGGTAAATTATGGTATTTCACTATTCATAAAAAATTCAAGTATTTCATAAAAATCATAAAAATTCACTGTAACCATTTTTGGACATGTAGAATCCAAAAATGAGGTCCATTTGTTAATATAAATTTTATAAATATGATTATTTTAATATTTAATTAAAATCAAAATTTATTATCGAAAACCAATTTTAAAACATTCATTTACTTATTCTAAAATAGAGGTATATCATATTTTCAACTTGAATATTATTTTTATACTATCACAGGTAAGGTTACTATTAATTAGGTTATATATCTAATCATAAGAGTTTTTTACTATTCATAATGGTAGTTTACTATTCAACAAAAATTATGTTTTCTTATCGGACTCCAACTAACTTACTGATTTCAAACATGTAGGTCAGATTTTCAGAATTCCAAATTCAGAAGTGAAAAAGTTATCTTTAGAGGTCACATAGAACTTATTATTTCATTATGTTGTGTTTTCATGTGATTTTATGACATATATATTTATATATGAAGGTAGTTTCCATTGAAAAACACTGGGTCGTTACATTCATCCTCCATTATGAAATTTCTCCCTCGAAGTTTCATTTTAAATTATAAGACAAAATCAGGTGTTGGTACTTTTCCTTCATTTTGTCTTCCCATTCCCATGGTTCCTCGTCGTACTTATGATTTTTTCATAGTTCAGTGACCAGATGAGTAGGCTTATTGCATAGAACATTGTCTCTATGATCCCATATCTTCACTGGCAGCTCCTCAAAGGAAAGAACATTCTCCAACTGTACCACCTCTGAAGAGAGTACATGTGAAGGGTCTAATATTTACTTATTTGAGAGGGATACATGAAATAAATTATTTCATTTATACATAGTATGTGGAAGTGACAGTAGATAGTCCACAGCTCTGACTCGATCAAGGATCTCGAAGGGGCCTACGTACCTGGGACTTAACTTCCCATTCTTTCCAAACCTCGGGACCTTTTTCCATGGAGATATACGTAGAAATACCATCTCTCTAAATTTGAATTCAGGGTCTCATCGATAGTTATCCACATAACTCTTTTGTCGACTTTGGACAGCCTTGATATGCTGCTGAATGGTTTTCTCCTTCTCCATCATTTTACGTCCTAATATCTTATGCTCATCGACTTCATCCCACTACATCGGTGTCCTGCACATTTTCCCTTAAAGGGCTCTATATGGTTCCATTCAGATGCTCGAGTAGAAACTGTTGTTGTTGGAGAATTCAACCAATGGAAGATGTAGGTCCCATCCTCTTTTGAATTCCATAGATAATGCTCTCAACATGTCTTCCAGTGTCTGAATAGTTTGCTCATATTGGCCATCAGTTTGAGGATGATAGGCTATACTGATGTTCTGTTCAGTGCTTAGAAATTTTTGGAGACTTTTCCATAACATAGAGGCAAATCATGGATCACAATCGGAAAGAATAGACAGTGGTACTTCATTCTTCCTTACCACTTCTTTGATGTACATCCATGCAAGTTGAATCAATGTTATGTCCTCCCGAATCGTGATAAAGTGATATTTTATTGTAATTTGATCCACAATGACCCATATTGAATTTTTTACTCTGGATGTCCATGGAAGTTGAGTGACAATGTCAATGGAATTGTTCTCCAATTTCCATTCTGGTATGGGTAGTCGTTGCATCATTCAATTAGTCTTTTGTCTCTTAGCCTTCACTTACTGACATACTATGAACATTGATATATATTCATCAATCTCCCCCTTTTCATATTGTCCCACTAACAGATTTCCTGGAGATCTCGATACATCATTGTGCTCCCTGGGTGGATAGCGAAGGTCGATATAAGGCCCCATCCTTAAACCTTACTTAATCATGAGTTATTACAAGATTACACATTGAGGATCTTTTCGGGTTTAGAGTTTTAGAGAATTAGATCATAAAACTTGCATTACATTCCACATATAAACAAAGTGGTTACATAAAGATAGTATTCTTCATTCCCATCAATGGAAACACATTTAAAATAAAACATGGATTATTTCGTGACACATCCTTGACTCTATCATCTTATCATGTACCTTTCCCTTGACCTGTGGAAAACATTTCAAAAACATGGGATGAGCATAAAAACTCAGTATGGGATATAAAAAAAACATAGAAAGGAAACATGGGTACATATGTACATAAGGATGAGATCATACTTTACCCATAAAAAATAAGCACTTTAACATACCTCATCAAATCATGAATAAATCATAGAAATCATAAGACATAAAGGTAACTTGAGGCATTCATAACATTCTTACGTAGGGAGTAACCCTCTTGGTTACGTTTGGAATACTCATCACAGTATATTCCCTAAATCTCTTCAGAGAAGCCTTAACGTTTCACTCCTTTGCGTTACCCAATGCATTGGAGAGCTTATCGGGCTCACCCACCCTTAGTTTATCACGGAACCACCCGTCTTCATAATAATGCCAAAGAACCATAACATAATCGTATCACATAAAACATGCATAAAGGAAACATAAAATTTCCACATTTCAATCACAAGATATCAATACAACACAAAAACATTGTGAAAACCATTTTCAATACCAAAATAAAAGAAAATTAAAACATGGTATTTATTTTTCTTTTAAAAATAAGGTATGGCTTGTAGAGGAAGTCGAAACTCAAATAACTGTCACGACGGCGGAGAAGTCATTGTCGCCGCATACGTACGACAAAAACATTCCCTTTTGTCGTTTAGTAAACGCTTTGTATAAAAAAGATTCCTTTTGAATAATCGTAAATGTCAAAGGGGTTTATACACCGTATAAAAGAAAGTTGTGTATAAAATAAAATATGCCTCAATGAAAGGAGATTGAGACGAAGTCCCATACCTCATATCCGACTTGACCCGACCGTTCTTTAATCTCCTGAATAATAAACCTGAGTTAATTTATACTTGCTTAAGAACCTTTTTCAAGTTCATTATTCCTTTTATATCACTTATTACCATGTCATGAACACTATGTAATTATTTAAGTTAATAATAGTCGTTTTAACGATCATTAGTACTTGAGTAAAAAATAAGCCCTTTATAGTTACATGTTGTTCATGTATTCATTATATCCAGAATGGTATTCATGATGTATATATCATATATGTCATATATATCCATTACATACATGCATTTATAATATTACATAATCATTTAGAGGTAAGAAATGAAATGCACCGTTCATGGAGACGGTAAGCCGTACGTACGCATGAACGCTACTTTCATTTCTATTTCGTATTATATAGAATGGAATCATAATGATATAAAGGTATATTATAATTCCAGTATCATATATAATATCATAGTTCCATCCTTTATATGTCCCACATATGGTATTTAACGTATCAAATCACTTGGAGGGGGTGGTAGTCCGCACTTCTTAAAATGAAGATATCGTGTTTACCCATAATGGAAACCATAAAGGTATGCCCAAAATGAAAAAAAAGAAACTTAAGGAAAACATAAACATATTATATATCATATATAAAAATAGTGACATCATAATGGCCACCATTGAAGGTGTTAAATGAGTATTGAACAATCATCGTTTCGGGAGGCCGAATTTCGCCATCCACGGAAACCGTATGTTCTTTAACCATTTGATGTAGTTGTGTGAGACTTTAGCTCAAATAAATCTTATAACAACATCCTAGTATATTTACGATACTGTTGTTGTTACAAAAAAAGTAAATAAAAAGAGTTTAGGGGGTTGGAGAATCAAAATAAAACAAATGAACATGAGAGAATGAATTACCTTTAAAGGTGTAATTCCTTTTGATTGGAGCCTAAAGGCTTCCTTTGAAAGGATTCTGCCCAAAGGGAATCCTCTAGGATGAGGAGTGGGATGTGGAGAGAGTAAATGGGCAGGGGTGGGCCGAGCCAAAGGCTTGAGGAGTGTGTGAAATGAGGTAGAGGTGGGGGCCTTTTATAAGAGGAGAGGAGGGGCACTTTTGGAAAGTAAAGAAATATTACTTTATTTGAAAATGTGTTTCGATTTTAAAAGTTCCAACATTGATATAATTCGTGGATATGGTGATAAGGGTTCGCAATCCACTCATCCAATTGGTTTTAGACATGTGTAGTTCATATATTTTATATTATCTTTCCATTTTATTTAAATCGTCAAATAATGATGTCATCGCTGCATCATTATTATGTCATAAATAATTTAATTTATTTAATGTCTAAAAATCATAAAAAAACTTCTATGATGTAGGAAATCTTTTTAACTTTCCAATGACTATTTATAATAAAATATCTGATCTTTATAACCCCATGTAAAAATTTGTTTCGTAAAACATATTATGTTTGTGTCATTTTTACTTTTACATTAAATAAAAAGTTATTTATGTCATTTCCCAACCAAAATGTCTCCATGGGGTCCCCAAGTTGACCCATGGATTGTCTTGGTCGGCCATGACACAACCCATAATGTTGGGACATGTGTCTAGGTCATTTAATATTATTAAAGCATTATTTATACCTTAAACTACACTAATTACCACTAATCGCGACTAAAAACTTAATAAGTTACTATTCACCAAAAAATTATTTTAATCTCATTTAAACCACATTTTACTTCTTAATGACAACCATGTATGTCAGATTTTCAAAATTCAAAACACAATGATGGCAAAATTTCATTGAAACGGAAAATCAATCTTTATAAGTACCACTTAGTGGTTTCACTATTCATCAAAAATTGAAGTTTATCAGAAAATTACCAAAAATTCACCCTAAGCTATATTTGATAATCCAAATTCAATAAGGAAGTATATTTTACAAAATTCAAATCATATTAGTCACATTAATTAATTTAATAATTAATTATCGCTGCCAGAGTAAAAAGCGTGTTTTTACAAAACAATAAGTATCAAAAGATTGACACCAGTTTAAGTCTAATTTCAAAGTGAAATTGATTCCAATGACCAACATTGGATAAAATGGTAAAAATATATTCTAGTTTAACTTCAAAATAGATTCAAAACATTAACTAATCATATAAATAAATTAGATTAAAATGCAGTTTTGATGTAAAATGTTGTATTTTTCACTATTCATTAAAAAATGAACATTGTCAGAAAAATACCAAAAATTCACACAAGGTAAATTTTGATGTCACAATCATTAAGAATAAGTTTATTTTGACAAACATAGTTTATAAAATTGTCAAAAGATAGATTCAAAAATGGTTTTCCATCAAAAGGCAGTAAAACAATCTTTTAAGAATATTAGTGTATTCCATGCATAAGATTGTATTTATTTTCATTTTAAGACTCTATAACACTATCTTAATCATTAATAGACATAGATAAAAATATATATTATTCATTACTTACTTGGGATGTTACATCCTTCCCCCCTTTAGAAAATTGCGTCCCCGCAATTTATTTACTTATCGAATAAATGGGGGTACTTATCCCTCATTGCATTTTCAGATTCTCATGTTGCCTCTTCAATCATGTGGTTTTTCCACAAAACCTTTACCTGGTGAATCACCTTATTCTGTAACACTTGCTCCATGTGGTCAAGATTCTGGACCGGTTGTTCCTCATAATATAGGTTCTCTTCCAGCTGAACTACCTCTGGACTAAAAACATGAGATGGATCTGGCATATACTTTCTCAACATCGAAACGTGAAAAACATTGTGTACCTGAGATAAACTCGGAGGTAAAGCCACTCGGTATGAAACTGATCCAACTCTCTCCAGAATTTCGTATGGTCCAAAAAACCTTGGACTCAACTTTCCTTTCTTACCAAATCTCATCACGCTTTTACAAGGATAAACCTTGAGAAAAACATGATCACCTACCTCGAAAGATAGATCTTTCCTCCGGTTATCTGCATAACTCTTCTGCCTGCTCTGAGTAGTTCTCAGGTGTTTCTGAATCAGCTGAACCTTTTCTACCATCTCTTCTACCAATTCTGGTCCCATCAACTTCCTTTCACCCACTTCATCCCAGAAAGCTGGAGTTCGACACCACTTCCCATATAATGCCTGAAATGGTGCCATCTGTATACTGGAATGAAAACTGTTATTATATGAAAACTCAACCAAAAAAGAAGTTGGTCCCAACTTCCCTGATAATCCATAGAACAAGCTCGTAGCATATCATCCAATGTCTGAATTGTTCGTTCTGACTGCCCATCTGATTGAGGATGAAAAGCTGTACTAAAAATTAATTCACTACCCAACGACTTCTGAAGGCCTTTCCAAAAGTTAGAAGTAAACCTGGGATCACGATCCGATACAATGGAGAGAGGAACTCCATGTAACTTGACTATCTCTTTAAGATACAAACGGGAAAGTTGATCAAGAGAAAAAGTATCTCGTATAGCATGGAAATGAGCAGATTTGGTCAAGCGATCAACAATAACCCAGATTGCATTATTACCTCGAGATGTCTTCGGTAATCCAACAACAAAGTCCATGGATATATTCTCCCATTTCCACTCTGGCACCGGTAAAGACTGAATCATCCCTTTCGGTAACTGCGGCTCTGCTTTAACCTGCTGACAAGTCAAACACTTCACAGTAAAATCAGCAATATCGCTTTTCATTCCATCCCACCAGTAATACTCCCGCAGATCTCTATAAATCTTAGTACTGCCCGGATGAGCTGAAAACGGAGAACTATGAGCTTCACATAACAACTCTCTCTTCAACTGTGAATCACAAGGCACACACAATCTCTTCGCAAATCTCAAAACGGAAACATTATCAATGTTGAATTCAGGAAACTTACCTTTCTGAACCAGCTCTACCTTTTTCTGCAACTCACTATCTTGCTTCTTTGCTTGCTTGATTCTATCTGATAGAGATGATCTCACTGATACCTGAAACAAAACAGAAGGACTTCCTGCACCAACAACTTCTATTCCAAAGTTCATCAAATCCTTAACCAAAGGATCACGTTCCAAATGCAACATTGTTAATGAAGCATTACTTTTTTTACTCAAATCATCAACCACTTTATTTGCTTTTCCCGGATGGTAATGATTGTACAATCATAATCCTTGATTAATTCCAGCCATCTCCTTTTTCTCATGTTTAACTCTTTCTGAGTGAATATATACTTTAATATTTTGTGATCGGTATATATTTCACACTTTACTCCATACAAATGATGCCTCCAAATTTTTAAAGCAAAAACAACAGCAGCTAGTTCCAAATCATGTGTAGGGTAATTTACCTCATGAGTTTTCAACTGTCGTGAAGCATAAGCATTACCTCATCATTCTGCATTAGGACGCAACCAAGTCCTTTCAATGAAGCATCACTGTATATAACAAACTCACCATTCCTGGAAGGTAGTTCCAAAACTGGAGCATTCACCAATCTTCTTTTCAATTCCTGAAAACAATCATCACATTCTTTTGTCCAGATAAACTTAACACCCTTCCGAGTTAGCTTTGTCATTGGACTAGATAACCGTGAAAAATTTCTAACAAACCTTCGGTAATAGCCCTCCAAACCAAGGAAGCTACAAATCTCGGTTACATTTGTGGGTCTTGGCCATTCTTCCACAACTTTTGTTTTTATAGAATCAACAGTTATTCCATCTTTAGAAACAATGTGACCAAGGAAAGAAATTTGTTGCAACCAAAACTCACACTTGTTGAATTTCCCATACAATTTCTTTTCTTTTAAGGTTTTCAAGATAACCCTTAAATTTTTTTCATGATCCTATTTACTTTTAGAAAACACCAAAATATCATCAATGAAAACCACCACAAACTTATCCAAGAACTCATGGAAAATTCTATTCATTATGTCCATGAATACAGCAGGTGCATTGGTTAGCCCAAAAGGCATTACTACAAATTCATAAAGGCCATATCTCATACGGAACGCGGTCTTAGGAATATCTTCCTCCTTTACCTTCAGCTGATGGTACCCCGATCTCAGGTCAATCTTTGAAAAAAACTGACCTCCCTGGAGCTGATCAAACATATCATCGATATGAGGCAAATGATATTTTTTCTTAACAGTGATATTATTCAAGGCTCTATAATCAGTGAAAAGTCTCATAGAACCATCTTTCATTTTAACAAATAAAACAGGAGCACCCCATGGTGATGTGCTAGGTATAATGAAACCTTTCTCTTTATTGCAATTGATCCTTCAACACTAAAAGTTCAATTTGTGCCATTAGATAAGGGGGTTTTGAAATTGGCTTAGCATCAGGAACTAAGTCAACCATAAACTCAACTTCCCGATCTGGTATTATTCCAGGAAACTCATCAGGAAAAACATCAGGATACTCATTTACCACGGGCACATCATTAATCTGAACAGTTCCTTTATTTTCAACGACGTGTGCAAGGTAACATTCATTTCCATCTTTTACATGTTTCTCGGCCTCTTGATATGTTATCAAAAGTAAGGGTTCATTCTTGTAAACAAACTGAAAGTATTTCTGAAAAAAAACTTATTTAGCTCTACAGTCAATATTAGCATGGTAAATAGAGAGCCAATCCATACCCAGGATAACATCAAACTCTACTAGAGGTAGAACAATAAGGTTTGCAAGTAGGTTCTTTCCACAGATAATTATAGGAAGATTCTTATAAATTCTTTTTGCCTCAACATTCCCCCCAGGTGTTTTTACCAAAAGTTCACGAGTCATTTCTTGAGATGGTATTCCCATTTTACTAGAAAAGTTTTCAGAGATGAAAGAATGTGTAGACCCCGAATCAAACAACACACTGGCATAATCTGAAAAAACAAAGTACCTGATACAACTTCATTTGATGGCCCGACATCTGCTGAAGTAGTTGCAAATGATTTCACCACCCCTTTCTGCTTGTAGTCTAACTGCTTCCCATCACTCAAGCTCCTTGTCGGACACTCGTTTTCATAGTGACCCATCTCATTGCACTTATAACATTTCACTAACTGTAAATCAAATTTGTTCTTACCTTCACCTTGATCCTTTTCAGTGCAATCACGAGCCTTATGTCCCATCTTACCACATCGGTTACACTTCCCAGAATTCATAAGACATTCCCCAGTATGCCTTTTGCCACATTTATCACAAACTGGAAACTTAGTTCTCTTACCATCAGACTTTTTTGAAGAATTCTTACCTTTCTCCTGCCACCTCGGTCTCTTCTTCTGCTGGTTGTTATAGAAAACTTAGTCATCGGCAAACTCCATTTCCACCTTCTCAGCACATCGAACAGGCTTTTCATAACTTTTAAACTCACGAGAAGCTAATGCCCTTCAATATTTTGGCTTTAATCCTGAGTAAAGACGATTGATTTTACTATCAAGGTCCCGGATAAAATTTGGAGCATACCTTGCCAATCGAGTGAACCTTTCTTCATAGGCAGCCACTGAGTCTTCCTCTTGCATCAATTCCAGGAATTGCTTTTCCATCCTAAGTCGAACAGCCTTAGGAAAATACTTCTCAAGAAACATACCTTTGAATTCATCCCAGTCAAGAGCATCAATCTCATCGGCGTCCCTGATATTTTTAACCATAGACCACCACTGATCTGCTTCACCCTCCAAATGGTAAATAACAAGACTAACCTTTTGATTGTCTGAACACCCCATGACATCAAAAATCTTCTCCAGTACTTTAATCCACCCTTCAGCTACCACTAGGTCAGATGATCCTCTGAATGATGGTGGATGTTGCCTCATGAAATGTTCCACCACTGACATGTTCCTCTGCGGTTGGTCTGGCTGATCTCGTGTATGGATACCACCGCCATTTATCGCTTGAGTCAACTGCGCCATTACAGCAAAAAACTGTTTAGTTCCAATTCCGACCATTTCTGGATGCTGATTCGGAAGGTTATTTCCTTCTGTATGCCTTCCTAGCACTGCTTCCATGTTTCCTCTATAGAAAACCATTCTGAACAAACATGTCTTAGATGAAGCAAAATGTTAATCTTTAAATGCTATATCATTTCAAAAACAAAATATTTTTGGATAATAATTTAATAGAATTCTAACTCCTAAAGTTATCTAAACTGACCTTAGATACCAACTATAAGTCCCCAGCCTTAAACCTTACTTAATCTTGAGTTATTACAAGATTACACATTGAGGATCTTTTCGGGTTTAGAGTTTCAGAGAATTAGATCATAATACTTGAATTACATTCCACATTTAAACAAAGTGGTTACATAAAGATAGTATTCTTCATTCCCATCAATGGAAACACATTTAAAATAAAACATGGATTATTTCGTGACACATCCATGACTCTATCATCTTATCATGTACCTTTCCCTTGACCTGTGAAAAACATTTCAAAAACATGGGATGAGCATAAAAACTCAGTATGGGTTATAAAAAAAACATAGAAAGGAAACATGGGTACATATGTACATAAGGATGGGATCATACTTTACCCATAAAACATAAGCACTTTAACATACCTCATCAAATCATGAATAAATCATATAAATCATAAGACATAAAGGTAACTTGAGGCATTCATAACATTCTTACGTAGGGAGTAACCCTCTTGGTTACATTTGGAATACCCATCACAGTATATTCCCTAAATCTCTTCAGAGAAACCTTAACATTTCACTCCTTCGCGTTACCCAATGCATTGGAGAGCTATATCGGGCTCACCCGCCCTTAGTTTATCACGGAACCACCCGTCTTCATAATAATGCCCAAGAACCATAACATAATCGTATCACATAAAACATGCATAAAGGAAACATAAAATTTCCACATTTCAATCACAAGATATCAATACAACACAAAAACATTGTGAAAACCATTTTCAATACCAAAATAAAATAAAAGAAAAACATGGTATTTATTTTTCTTTTAAAAAGAAGGTATGGCTTGTAGAGGAAGCCGGAACTCAAATAACTGTCACGACGGCGGAGAAGTCATTGTCGCCGCATACGTACGACAAAAACATTCCCTTTTGTCATTTAGTAAACGCTTCATATAAAAAAGATTCTTTTTGAATAAACGTAAAAGTCAAAGGGGTTTATACACCGTATAAAAGAAAGGTGTGTATAAAATAAAATATGCCTCAATGAAAGGAGATTGAGACGAAGTCCCATACCTCGTATCCGACATGACCCGACCGTTCTTTAATCTCCTGAATAATAAACCTGAGTTAATTTCTACTGGCTTAAGAACCTTTTTCAAGTTCATTATTCCTTTTATATCACTTATTACCATGTCATGAACACTATGTAATTATTTAAGTTAATAACAGTCGTTTTAACGATCATTAGTACTTGAGTCAAAAATAAGCCCTTTATAGTTACATGTTGTTCATGTATTCATTATATCCATAATGGTATTCATGATGTAGATATCATATATTTCATATATATCCAGTACATACATGCATTTATAATATTACATAATCATTTAGAGGTATGAAATGAAATGCACCGTTCATGGAGACGGTAAGCCGTACGTACGCATGAACGCTACTTTCATTTCTATTTCATATTTTATAGAATGGAATTATAATGATATAAAGGTATATTATAATTCCAGTATCATATATAATATCATAGTTCCATCCTTTATATGTCCCACATATGGTATTTAACGAATCAAATCACTTTGAGGGGGCGGTAGTCCGCACTTCCTAAAATAAAGATATCGTGTTTACCCATAATGGAAACCATAAAGGTATGCCCAAAATGAAAAAAAAACAGAAGCTTAAGGAAAACATAAACATATTATATATCATATATAAAAATAGTGACATCATAATGGCCTCCTTTGAAGGTGTTAAATGAGTATTTAACAATCATCGTTTCGGGAGGCAGAATTTCACCATCCACGGAAACCGTATGTTCTTTAACCATTTGATGTAGTTGTGTGAGAGTGTAGCTCAAATAAATCTTATAACAACATCCTAGTATATTGAAGATACTGGTGTTGTTACAAAATAATTAAATAATAAGATTTTAGGGGGTTGGAGAAGCAAAATAAAACAAATGAACATGAGAGAATGAATTACCTTTAAAAGTGTAATTCCTTTTGATTTGAGCCTAAAGGCTTCCTTTGAAAGGATTTTTCCCAAAGGGAATCCTCTAGGATGAGAAGAGGGATGTTTAGAGAGTAAATGGGAAGGGTTTGGCCGATCCAAAGGCTTGAGGAGTGTGTGAAATGAGGTAGAGGTGGGGGCCTTTTATAAGAGGAGTGGAGGGGCACTTTTGGAAAGTAAAGAAATATTACTTTATTTGAAAATGTGTTTCGATTTTAAAAGGTCCCAAATTGATATAATTCGTTGATAAGGTGATAAGGGTTCGAAATCCACTCATCCAATTGGTTTTGGACATGTGTAGTTCATAGATTTTACATTATCTTTCCATTTTATTTAAATCGTCAAATAATGATGTCATCGCTGCATCATTATTATGTCATAAATAATTTAATTTATATGATGTATAAAAATCATAAAAAAAATACTATGATGTAGGAAATCCTTTTAGCTTTACAATGACTATTTATAATCAAATATATGATCTTTATAACCACATGTAAAAATTGTTTTCGTAAAACATATTATGTTTGTGTCATTTTTACTTTTACATTAAATAAAAAGTTATTTATGTCATTTCCCAACCAAAATGTCTCCATGGGGTCCCTAAGTTGACCCATGGCTTTTCTTGGTCGGCCATGACACAAAACATAAGTTTGGGACATGTGTCTAGGTCATTTCATATTATTAAAGCATTATTTATACCTTAAACTACACTAATTACCACTAATCGCGATTAAAAACTTAATAAGTTACTATTCACCAAAAAATTATTTTTATCTCATTGAACCACATTTTACTGCTTAATGACAACCATGTATGTCGGATTTTCAAAATTCAAAACACAATGATGGCACAATTTCATTTAAACGGAAAATCAGTCTTTATAAGTACCACTTAGTGGTTTCACTATTCATCAAAAATTGAAGTTTTTCAGAAAATTACCAAAAATGCACCCTAAGCTATATTTGATATTCTTAATTCAAAAATGAATTCTATTTTACAAAATTCAAATCATATAAGTCACATTAATTAATTTAATAATTAATTCCCGCTGCCAGAGCAAAAAGCGTGTTTTTACAAAACAATAAGTATCAAAAGATTGACACCAGTTTAAGTCTAATTTCAAAGTGAAATTGATTCCAATGACCACCATTGGATAAAATGGTAAAAAGATAGTCTAATTTAACTTCAAAACCAATTCAAAACATAATATAATCATATAAATAAATTAGATTAAAAAGAATTTTTGATGTAAAATGCAGTATTTTTCACTATTCATTAAAAAATGAACATTATCAGAAAAATACCAAAAATTCACACAAGGTAAATTTTGAGGTCCCAATCATAAAGAATAAGTTTATTTTGACAAACATAGTTTATAAAATTGTCAAAATATAGATTCAAAAATGGTTTTCCATCAAAAGGCAGTAAAACAATCTTTTAAGAATATTAGTGTATTCCATGCATAAGATTGTATTTATTTTCATTTTAAGCCTCTATAATACTATCTTAATCATTAATAGACATAGATAAAAATATCTATTATTAATTACTTACTTGGGATGTTACAGTCGAGCTATGATCATAATTCAATAGCTCCTTCTCTATATCCAGATTGGTTGGTACATGTAATCATGACCCAAATCTTTTAACTCCTTCTTTACCAATTTTGAAATCGGAGGATTTCCCATTTTTAATAGCTTCCACCATTTTCTGAATTTCCACATCTTTTCTTTTATCACCCTTTATTTTCTCCAAGGTGGATGGTTTAGAAATCATTTCAGAAAGGATTGATGATGTTCCACCCTTAATGATTCCCATGTCCATCTTTTTCAAATCTCAGAAGATTGGATCCTTTTCAATTCTCATTGGTGATAAAGATGCTGGATCATTTCTACATAAAGCATCTTCCACCTTGTTTTTCGTACCAAGATGCTTGTTGATTGAGCAGTCCTAATCCATGATGAGCTCTATCCATCTTCACTGGGACATATTAAGCACTTTCTGTGTGAATATATATTTCAGATTCTTCTGATCAGTATATATCTCACATGTCTCTTCATAGAGTTAATGCCGCCAGATTTTCAACGCAAAGATCACTACTGCCAACTCTAGATCATGTGTGGTATGGTTTAACTCATGGATTTTCAGCGACCTTAAGGGATAGGCTATCACATTATCATTTTTTATCAGTACATAGCCTAATCCCTTCTTTGAAGCATCACAATAAACCCAAAATAGTTCTCTTCTTGTAGGGAGTGTGAGTACGGGTGTTGTGATAATCCTCTTTTTCAACTCTCTGAAATAGTCTTCAAATTTCTATGTCCAAAAAACAACATTACTCCCTTCCATTTCAGCTTGTTCGTTGTGTTTGAAAATCACAAAAAAATTCAAAAATCATCAATAATACCCAGCTTGACCAAAAAAGATGTGGATCTCCATTACATAAGTTGGCCTGAGCCACTCTTCAATTGCCTTTTTTTGGAAGTGTCCAAGAATATCCCTTTGTTTGTGATAACATGCCCCAAAAAAATACTTCCTCCATCCAGAGCTCACATTTACTATACCTTTCATATAACTTCTCTCTTTTCAAAGTCTTTAACATAGTTTTCAAATGCTTCTAATGTTTCTCCTTTCCCTTAGAGTATATCAGAATATCATCAATAATGAATTCCATAAATTTGTCAAGGTAATCTCTTAAGACTCAATTCATTAATTCCATGAAAATATTGGGAACATTAAAGAGTCCTAAGGGAATCACTATGAACTCATAGTGTCCGTACCTTGTTTGAAAGGCAGTCATGGGAATATCTTTCTTCCTCATTTTTAATTGGTGATATCCTGACCGAAGGTCCACTTTAGAGAAATAAATGTCCCCATGAAGCTTGTCAAACAAGTCATCTATCTATGGTATGGAATAATTGTTCTTTATCCTGATTTTATTGAGCTCACAATAATCAATGCAGAGGTGAATTGATCCATACTTATTATTGATGAAGAGGACCGGGGCACCCCATATTCAAGCACTCAGGTATATAAAACACTTCTCCATATTCTCCTATAACTGCTTCTTCAGCTCATCATGCTCTACGATGTCGATTATATAAGGTGTGTTTGATATCGGCAAACATACAGGAATAAGTTCAATTGATAACTCAACCTCTCGGTCTAGAGGAAGACCATGAAAATATTTAGGGAATACATTAGTGCAATCCCTCATGATGTGAATGTCTTTAATCTTGATTATCTCTTTTTTATCAATCATTAGTGCTAGATATTCCTTATCACATGGAAAAAATATCCACACATGAGATGATGATTCTAAGGGAGATTCATATTCCTCCTTACACTTGTAAAGAATCAGAAGATTATTCATGAAGTGAAAGTTGATCTCCCTTTCCCAACAGTTGATGTAGTATTTTTGTAAAGATAGCAAATCCATGCCCAAGATAGAGTCGAACTCAACTAAAGGATATATGACGAGATTTTTAGGGAGGTTCAGTCGATAGACGTTAGTCGGGGAGGAGTTATGAACCATGGACGCCACAATTTCCCCATTCTATATTCTCACAGATATATTTTCCTCAAAGTATTAAGCTGGTGTTTGAATAGTTTTACTAAACTTGCAAGGTATTAAAGAATGCGTAGATCTAGAATCAAATAGTATGTCAACTATTCTATAATTAATAACAAGCATACCTATCACCAAATCATTGTTTGGGTCCACCTCAGTTATAGTGATAGCATGAGCCCTTCCATGCTTCCATGGAGGATGTTGTTGATTGCCACCAACAACCGTCAGCATAGGGTAATTGATCACATAATTCCCATGATCCTTGTAGTGGTAAAACTGCACTACTTACTGAGTTTTCATCAGAACCCTTCTTTCTTCTTCAACATTAGCGGGAATTTTCATATCCCTTCAGAATTTCAGGGAAATCTGACCAAACATTCAACATTTGAAGTAATTCATGGTTCCCTTTAGATAGTTACTAGGATGCTTCTTCATGAAATTTTGGAAAGAGGAAAAATTAGTCTTTTTTCCATCATGGGATTGTTTTGATGAACCGCCCATGTTGTTCTCCATTTTCCACTTCATTTCACTGGACCCATGAGACCACTAGGATTCTCCAATATCCATTTCAATTGTTAGGTCACAACGGACAATTTCCTAATAATAGTCGAGGTATTGCATCACCAACTCTTTTTGTCTACTCGACATTAGTCTGCTAAAGAATCGATCCAACTTTCTTTTGGTTTTCATGACAATGCCCGAGGCATACCTTGAAAGCTTTGTAAAGTTTTCTTCATAGGTCCTGATGTACTCATATTCCTTCTACTTGAGTCTGAGGAACACTCTTTCCATCTTCAGACAGAGGGTTCATGGAAAATATTTCTTGAAAAAAATCCTCTTAAATTCCTCCCAATATATGTAATCAATTTCGTCTTGGGACATTGTATTATTGATCGGTTTCCACCACTGATTAGATTCCCCAACAAAATGATAGATCACCAAAATAACTCCCTCTTCTTTCAAGAACTGGAGGACAAAGACTATCTTTTCAATAGAGTTAATCCATTATTCAACGATGAGGGGATCATAAGATCCGCTAAACATGGGAGGCCTTTGGCACCTGAAAGATTTTTTCAGAAACTTGATCTTTCCTTGTTGGAGGAGGACATTCCACCTGATTCATGTTATTATTCGTAACTTGATCCAACTAAGAATTTATTTCCATGATGTTTTGAGAACACGTTCTTGTCATATCTGGCATATCATTAAATCATTTTTGTGAGGTTTTTAGGAAAATACTATAGATATTTTCATATATAAAAGAGGAAATTCATTTATATAAAAACAGAATTTAACCAAAAGGTTTTCAAAAAAAGACAATGGTGTGTTAAAATAGAGGATGTATTTCACTAGAAGTTTGGGAAAAAATTCAGGAAGTCCCATTAAAATTGTTTTTCTTATCGAAAAGTTCTAATGAGGGAATCTTTTAAAAACATGTATATCACCGAAAAAAAGTGATAAAAGTGATTTGATATATGAATTTTTTAAAACTAAACAGAATTTAAAAGATTCACATAAATAGATAAGATAACACCATTTTTAAAGAAAGATATGTCAACCCAAAAGAACAAAGAAGGTTCGGGTAGAATTCGTTATGGTTTTATCACCATGGTGTCAGGTGTAACTAAGAGTGTTTAATGAGAGAGAAAAGGGGTTTCTTGTCATAAAATGTCCTTGGGGCCCATGTCGTGACTACCCCAAGCCCGCCTTCTATAGGCCAGGGGCTCGCGACTAGCACCAAAGGCAAAATTCCCTAATCGGGGAAGGCATTATCATTATAAAAAGTAAACACACACAATTAAAGTACACACCTAGAAGTAAAACACTAAGTAAAAATTTATACAAAAGAGAGTGCTAAAAGTAAAGGGGATCAGAAATACAATCCATACATCAAATTACAAGGAAACAGAAAAGTAAAACATAAAGAAGAGAAGTAAAGAAACCACTAGGTCATCCTCCGGGGTTCCAAACTGAAGGGTAGGTACAGATGGCCTCCTCAGCACTCCATGTTCGTCTATCCACTCTGTGTACCATCTCACTGAGTGGTCCATCTCTGGGTACCATCTAGTCCTGCGACTCTCTGCCTTAGTCAGTATTGTCCATCGTCTGCAACCAACATAATGAGTTGCGGGCATAACCCGTATAGGGGTGAGTATAAAAATACTCTATAGGGACCTAGAAACCATCAGGGTCTCACAAAATCCGACAAAGATAAACCACAATGTATAAAATCAACGGATAACCATTACATAGGTATATTCCCATACATATACCTATGTTATCTAATAACCCATCACTATCATGAAGAAAACTCAAAATTCAATGACTCAGCTCAAACCCAGGATTTTATTCTAGGGTGGTAACATGTATCACTCCCAGTAAAACTGTCAAAACCTCGGCTGGTGGTGTAATCTTCCCCTAAAGAGTACTATGGGCCTTCCGAATCACACAGAGGCGCTTCCCACGAACCAGGACTGTTGTGGTACTCCTCCTGTCGAGTATCGTGGGTCTGCTACGTCACATAGTGGCACTCCCCACTATGGGTATGCCACATCACCCAGAGGCTCTCCCCCTCGCAGTCTACTGAGGTACTTCTCATGTCGATTATCGTGGGTCCTCCACAAAAAACAGAGGCACTCCCCAATGTGGGTCTTCCACTTCACACGGAGGCGGTTCCCACTGGTCTAGTCGAAACACTCTGAGTAGAAAGGTCAAAAGTCTTCATGTATCAGTCAGCTACTAGGTCTTTTGTAATCTGCTTTATTGTCTCCAAGAGGATCCACTCCATGAGTGACCAGTCGATTATCCAACTATCACTAAGTCTCATGTAGAAGTATCTCAAAGTTCTGCCTTGTCATAGGGGTCTCAACGCACCAGACAACGCGTCAATTAGATGCCCAGTCTGTGAGTTATTGTCATTTTCATTATGGGGGCCTAGTTGGCATTTTGGTTCAAACCAACCTAACCATACTCTAACTATGTCCAAACCACAAGTGAGATACTCCAAAATAACCTTCTCTCTCTATGATTTCCATCACCACTGACAGTTCGTCGATGGGACACCTGTATCCCAATATAAGGGCGAAAAGGTGTAAACAGGCCAAAGCAGGTCTAGGTCTGGTCCGACTCAGTCTGGCTGACCCAGCCCGACCCGGTCCAGACTGGGGTCTAACCTAGTCCACAGATCCGATTCAGCCTGAGGGGGGGGGGGTGGCCTGGTCCGAGGGCAGCCTGGCCAGAGAGCGGCCTGACCCGAGGGCGGCCCAGCAGCCCGCGCTGGGTCCGGCCACCCTCGGTCCGACCCTATTGTCCGTGGGGGTCTGCCTCAGTCATAGACAGTGGGGATGCCACGCGCCCCTGTCTCTCGAATGGCTTAGCCGTGCTGGTGGGGACCCAATCCGGCGCAAGGTGGCGCTGGTCCGGCTCACACGGGACCCGTTGGGTCCTGTTTCTCCTGGCTGGTTGAGCGGCTAGCCGCTCCAACTCCACCGGCGGCTGGCCAAGCCAGCTGCCTCTGCACCTCCATCACAGCACGACAATGTTGTGGTTATGAACCTCCGTGTGGCGCAACGGCACTGGGCCACCTCCGCTGCTGCCCGTCCTGGCAGCGGCCCCCTGCTCCTCTATGCGGCGCGATGACGTCGCGCCCTTCCGGCGATCCAGAAGCCTTGCACCGCTGATTTCCTGCGTAGTCGGCCTGTCACTGACTGTCGTTGCTTCGCCACAGTCCATTCCTCAGGAGGTATTGTTTCACCTCCTCCATCGTCATCAAGGGAAGGAAAATGGAGGGGGTTAGGCCGTCTATGTTCAGCCCGTAGCCTCCATGTAAGGGTGGTAACAATCAGCCTCAAAGATCCCAACAAACGACGAAGAACAGAGAGTAAAATCTCAATCATAAAACAACCCATACCTCATTTGACAATTGTTTATCATTGATGTTTTATGTCAAGGGAAGAAGACGAGATAATTTTTCGTTCATCACATCTTCCACGCTCTTCGAAACCCGAGTTGAGTCGGCCATAGAAGGCGCTCCACGTCGGTAGGATTCAAGGAAAGAAGTCGAAAAAGAAATTCGGTGCTCTTTGCGTTCTTCATTGGGAGGAGCGTTATTCTTTGGGAGTATTTTTCTCTCAAGGTCCTCTCAATTCTAACAAAATTGAAATACCAACAAAATAATATTAGATTAGTCATTTAATACTACATTGGCACACCAATTCCAAAAGGATAATTAAAAACACGGCTCCACCAAATTAAATGCATGAGTGTTGTCCCATTAATTTGGAGGATGCCAAGAGGATCTCCTTATTAAACACATGTGTTGGCGCAATTAATTACGCAGGGATGTCAAGAGGATCTCCCTCATTAATGAGGGAGAGTGGAGAGGTTTAATCCTCCACCATCAATAGGGGTCGGGTGGTCCCCACCTCAATTATCATCCCATGGGAGGTTATGCTTGGGTGGGCCCCACCACCATAACCTACAATGGGAGTTAAGGGTATGGCGGTCCCACCACCAACTCCCAAGGAGAGGTTTTAACCAACACACTCAACACATGGCAGCTTAAAAATAAAATACAGTGTTGTACTTTATTTTATTAATTTTTATGAAAACCAAAAACTAAATTTTATTCCCAATAGTCTGTCGTCGAGGTGAAAGTATTCTTAAGAAAATACCAGTGCTGCGAGTTCAATGGTGGCATCATATTTCAGTTCTTAGCACTGGCAAAAAATTTATAAAAAATCGTTCATACGTTTACTGAACGTACCCAAACAAAACTTCAGAAATTGTTTCTAGGCACACCGGTCCTCATAATCATGCACTGAAAATTTTGGCAGACTCGTAAAAATCAAATGAATTTATGAAAAAAAATCCGAATAATTTCAAGGTCATTACATTCTCTCCACCTCAGGGATTTATGTCCCCATAATATACAACTCAAACTAAGGGAACAAATGGGGGTACTGAGCACGCATCTGAGCCTCCTGCTCCCATGTGCTCTCCTGGAGGTTCTCGTGATGCCAGCAAAAATGCACCAGAGTATCGACCATCCACATAGGACCCACTCCTTTCAATCCTAAATCTATACCAGAACCTCCATGAAATTCACACTTTCATTGGTGTCCATATCTCCATATTCGATGATGTTGAAAGGGTCATTCACATATCACCTCAACTAAGATACGTGGGAGACGTCATGCACTCAGTGCAACTGAGGTGGAAGAGATAAGCAGTATGCCACCTTGCCGACTCTTCTGAGGACCTGGAAAGGTCCGACAAATCACGGAGATACTTTCTCTCTCATCCAAATTTCCATAGACCTCGTCAAGGTGTGACCCATATAAATATGTGGTCACCATCCTAGAACTCTAGAGGTCTCCATCTCTTGTCAGCATACGACTTCTTCTTGCTCTGTGTAGTCGTCATCTACTCCTAGATGATTTTCACCTTCTCTATGATAGCCCATACCATCTCTAGTCCCACTACTACTGACCCCCTAGTGTCTGCCTAGCACAGTGCTGATCATTAAGGTCGACCATACAAGGCCTCAAAAGGATCCATACCGATGATGGAGTTTTAGCTGTTGTTGTTGGAAAACTCTTCCAATGGTAAGTGATCCTCCTAGCTGCGACTGAAGTCTAGGAAACATGCACGAAACATGCCCTTGAGGGTCTGAATAGAATGCCCAGTATGACCATCTGTCTGAGGATGGAAGGCGGTGCTCAGACAAAGTTGTGTCCCGAAAGCCTCTGGTAACGTCTTCCATTGTCAGGAAGTAAAACATGTGTCATGGTCGGAGACGATAGAAGAAGGTAATCCATGAAAATGTAAAATCTCCATCACATTGAGGCATCCCATGCTCTCTACTGATCCCTACTCTCTAATTGGTAGGAGGTGGGATGACTTGGTGAGTCAGTCAATGATCACCCATATCGAATCATGACTCATAGATGTACGTGGAAGACCCATCACAAAGTCCATGTTTATACCATCCCAGTTCCACTATGGGACCTCTAAGGGATGAACCAAGCCTACTGATACCTGGTGATTCGCCTTCACTTTCTGACAATTGAGGCATTGAGAGATAAACTCTGCTACTGCCTTCTTCATACCTGGCCACCAGGGCTGTCGTCAAAGGTCCTGGTACATCTTCACCACCCCTGGATGTACTATTAGAGGGGATGTGTGGAACTCCCTCAACACATCCTCCTAAAGTGCTACTGGTACCATGGTACATCCTCTAAAGATAATAATCTACTCCCCACCTTCAAAAAATCCATCAGGTGCATGTCCTATGGATAACTGAACACATCGTGTCTTGCAGTCAGCATCTCCACATTGTGCCTCCCTGAATCTCTGAAGAAGTGGACTGACTATAAGAGACTGTAGATATGTAGCTCCATCCCTATCCACAAAGGACATCTTCAAGGCAACCAACTGCTCTGTCACCTCTCCTAGAAGTTGTATACCAGATCTCCTACTGAGCGCATCTACAAAAACATTTCCCTTCCCAGGAGTATAAACTATCTCGAAGTCATAGTCCTAGAGGAACTCAATCCATCGCCGCTATCTCAGGTTCAGGTCCTTATGAGAGAAGATATACATGAGACTCTTATGATCATAGTAGACTATGAAACTCTCTCAACTTAGATAGTGCCTCCACATATTCAAGGTGAATACCACTAATACTGTAGAGACCCGAAGCTTGACGTAAATAGATATTACATTACTTTTGTGGAATACATAATACATAACAAAAACAGACACACAAGGACCGTAATAGTTTAGTGTCTTTGGAAACATGGAACGTAATCTTATAATCGTGGTGAAAGATCTTCAAGATCTCCCATAATGATCTTCCACCTTTTTGTTTTCTTACCTAAATCCTTTATTTTAATCCTGGGGGAAAATAAAACATAAAAAGGGTGATCTCAAATGCTCAGTAAGGGTAAGCATGGATAAAATAAAACATACCATATACATTTGAACTTAAAAACAAGAACTTAATGTTTAAACATCAAAATATTGAGCAATGACTTAAAACATAGAAGTACATAAGGCATAGATCATAATGGAACATAAATCATGATAACATAGCATGGGAATAAAAAATTTAATTGTGGCATCCATTAAGCACATGTAATGATTTCTATAGTAGCCAAGGCATTTCTTCCAAGACCATCTTAGTAGACAAAGATCGTTTCTGAATCGAGTTCACTCCTCTTTCCAGTCCTATAATACTGAACCAGATTAAATTACCGTTCCAGCCATTTCTATATTATGAGATATAAATCTTTACCCAATGCATTGGAGGGAGATATAGGTCCCACCAATCTCATAATGAAGTCATTATTTCTTGTGCTACAAAATAAACATACATCATTCATAATAACCCAACGAATAAAATGGGTTTCATAAACATCGACCCATCATAAAATAATCCATATAAAAGAAATGGATATCATTTCATAATAAGAAAAGTGAATCCATGTAAATCATATAGACTTTATACTTGAAACATATACCTATGAAATAATTTCATCTTAGATGGATAATGTTTTTCATAAAACAGTTGAAATGAATTCTTGAGGAAAATATCCTTTCTTCTTCAAAATCAATTTCTTTTCACAAAACATCATACAATTTAAAAAAAGATTTTGTTGAAAATATTCATGAAATATTTTTGAGGAAGATTCATGAAAATAAGGCTTTATAAAACCGTAAAAATCTGTTCGTTCCGTATAAGTTAAAAAAACATTCTTCTCGTACTTTTGCCAGAAATGTAAAAAAGTACCTCGTAAAAAAAGATTCAATACATATCATGTAGTAAAAGTAAAAAATGGGTAAAAATAACTTTAAACATACATGAAACTATTTTTATGAATCATGTACATGGATGAGAACAATAACCCTAGTAAATACTTAAGAATAAACAATCTCAGATAAGAACGAGATTGGAAAAGTTATCCCTTACCTTAGGTATGATATGCTTCGTACGTATCCGAACCTCCAGTATAATGATTTAAATAATGTCATTGACTTATTACAGAATCATATTCATTGTTATGATATAATATATTTTTCACTTATGACTTTATATTACTTGTTCTTTTGTAAATTCCATGTTAAAGAGCGTTTTGGGTAAAATTGTTTCATTTGTTGTCCGTGTTTTGACTTGTAATTATTCATATGATTACTTAGATCATGATTACTTAATTACATAATATAAAACATTATTTATATATAATATATATTTATAATATATATATATAATAGATCAATAAATGGAAATAAATACACCGTTCATGGAGACGGTAGGTCGTACGTATGCATGAACGTTGTTTTCGTTTCTCATTGAATTGAATGGAATTAATTGGATGACATACATATATATATATACATAAATCCAGTATCATTACTATGACATATATTTCATGATTACTTATTATATATACTTTATATTCATTTAGGAATGTTTAATCATTGAGAATGAATCTCATCGCGTCATGGAGACGGTATTCCGTACGTACGCACGAGTGATGATATCGTTCCCATGATCGTGGAATCTTATTGGAGTGTATGTATAATATTACAGAATCAATATCACTTTACAATAATCATATATAGTTATTATTTACCCCATTATACCAATCCAAGTATGGTGGTGGGGTAAAATAGATTACACCACGGCGTGGAGACGGTATTCCGTACGTACGCACGCGCAATGATTTCATTTTCCATAGGATGGAAAGATGTTGAAAAAGGGTTGTTTGATAATTATAATAACATATCAGTATATGATTTATAATTATGTTAATATTTCATAATGAAACAACTAAATAATAATTAGTGGAAGAAGAAATAAAGTTCAAAGAATCGGTAACAGACATTTCCTCTTCTTTGAAATGCCTCTTTGAGACCTCCTTTTAGGGCACTAAAATTGGTCCTTAAAGAAGAACAGGACCTCTAAGATGTTTCTAGGGAAGTGGAGAATATAAGTTTTCAGGGTATGGCCGATCTTGAAGGCTCAAAGTGGTGTGAGGAAGAGAGGGATGAGGTGCCCTTTTATAAGGGAGGAGAGGGGCACCTTTGGAATAACTAAAAATATTATTTTATTATAAAGTAATATTCGGTTATTAATAGCTCAAAATTGATATATTTCGAATCTTAGGTGGGGATAGGTCGAAATAATATCATCCAATATAATTTAGACAAGTTTGGGTCATTATATTAACCTTATCTTTTAGTTTTTACTCTTAGTTAATTAGATTGACATTTACCATGTCACTTTGTATTTTTATATTATATAGATAATAAACATACCATATACATCCAAGAGATACCCAAGTGGTACATTAAGGATACACCTATCATGATATTAGTATCTTCTCCGAACATTAGATTTTTAGGAATATAATAACAATTAATAATAAAATATTTGTTTTAAAAACCATTTTATGTCAATTTTGACACTATTTGGTAATTGATTTTTGTGAAAATCATAACAGAATGGTTATTTCGAAAAACGATAATTTAATGAATACTAACATGTCATATTAACATAGAAAATTTTTATAATTCATAAAAAGTCTCAAATTGTATTTATTTGGGTATTTATAACATCAATTATGTCAATATTTTATTAATAAGATAATTAATTCATCAACATTGTGTCATAAATAAATTAAATTATTTTAAGTATAAAAATTAAAAATAAAATAAAATTATGTAGGAAATATTTTTATCATTCTAATTAATATTTATAGTTGAATTTATATTATGTATATCTCTATATTAAAAATTATTTAGTTATTAAACTTTGATTTTAAGTATTTTAACCCTTCTTTAAATAAATTAATAATAAATGTCCTAATCTAATACAAGTGGGCCTAAATGGTCATATTGTATTCCTAAGGATGTTTTTGGTCGAATTACACTTAACTAATAGAATTAGTACATGTGTTAGGGTAATAATAATAACACTTTTACCCTTAATTACCCTATTTACTTTTTACAGTGGTAAAAAAAGTAAAAACATAATATTCACCAAAAATTATTTTCATCTCATTGAACCAAATTTTAGTCCTTGATATTATCCGTCTTTCAAGGATTTTTGAAATTCCACTCACAGAAGCGGTAAAATTATGTTTTATGAAAAATTCAGTTTTTAACTACCACTTAGTGGTTTCACTATTCATCAAAAACTGAACGTTTCCAGAAAAATACCAAAAATTGGGCCTAAGATATATTTGATATTATGAATTCAAAATTGATGTCTATTTTACCAAATTAAAAACATATCATTTACATTAACTAATTTAAAAAAGAATTCCCGTCATCAAAACAAATAGCGTGTTTTTAAGAGATAATAACTATCAAAAGATTGACACCTGTTTATATCTGGTTTAAAAAGGAAATTACACCCAATGACCAAAATTTTATTAAATTGTAAAAATATATTCTAAATATACTTTAAAACCACTCATATTAATAATTTATCACTATTAATTATTTCAATTTTAAAAGATGTTTTTAATTAAAATTTAGTAATTTTCACTATTCATCAAAATATGAAAGTTATCTGAAAAGTACCAAAATTTCACCCTAAGCTAATTTCGATATACCGAATAAAAAAATGAAGTCCATTTTGAAAGTTAAATTTTATAAAATTTCAAAAAGTCGTTATTACTATTCATAACGGCTAGTTCATAATAATATTATAATAATATCTCGTTTAGTGAAACTCGGTATTGCGTACTACAGACGCTATCAAGGAAGGTCGCGATTACGTGTAATGCAAGGCATGTCAGGGATGCATGTTGTGCAATCTCCTTTTGGTGTAGCATACAACACAAGACATTAATGAAACTAAAAAGAATATTTTTCATGAAATCTTGGGGTGTTACATTCTACCCCCTTAAAATGAATTTCACCCTCGAAATTCGTCAGGGTTATAAATGGTTTACTAATCGAAAGTTTCTTTAATAGAAACCCACATCGTAAAAAGGAATACCAAAACATGGCTTTAAAAACTAAAGTATGAAATGTAACTGTTACCCAAATTAACTAATCCCTGGGTTTCCACGTATGAGAACATGGGTGAAAATATGGATATGGAAGAAAAATATAACCATCATGATCTGATGGAGAGTGGTAGAGAACATGGCTATGAAATGGCCAACAATCACAAAGCCATAAATTTTTTATGATCTATCGTACCATCTGATTCATGATATAAAAGAGCATTAGGACAACATTTTTGGTTTTCAAGATCATTTCCCTAAAGTTGATGAAATTGGAATTAGAAGATCTACATTCGTGATTTTGGTACAGTCTCACTGTTGGTAATTCTTTGGACAATTTCCACTTCATCTATTAAATAAATGATGTTGAATTTTTCATTCGTGATGTGTTAGCAGATCATGTTATAGAATGATGGGTCATTCCATCTGTCTAAAACAAAAGGTTAGAAAAGTTATCAAAAAAATACATAAGTCCATCTATAGTGAGATTAATCATATATGGTTCCTAAAATGGACTTATACTTTATATATCATACTGGTTAATATAATAAAAATAGTTTCTACAAAACAAGGACTTCCTGTAGGCCAGTGGTAGGTGATAAAGGCCAGTGGCACTTCGGTTGTGGGTTCGATTCCCACAGCCTTGTCTGACGCGATGGGATGTCGCCCATTCTACATGTTGTTCTTTTTCTAAAACTACATTACTATAACATCCCATCAATAATATCGAAATACATCTATCATTAAAAAATACTAACTTATGTACAACATAATCCATTCCAATCATTAGGCTTATCCGTAATACTGCAGTCCACTCTCATATTATAGTGAAAACGATTATTAGAGATTTCATATAACAAGAATGTTAATACCATCATTGATCCCCATATATCATAAGATATGTCTTGTTGGTCACATTACAAACATTCAAAGGCCTTAATCATGTATTCTCTTGAAATATGAATACCCATTGAATCTTAGTGAAAACATGAGTGCTATCAAAAGTTAACTCTTTTCACATATCAAAACCTCAAACCATGATATAACTATTTCCTTATATCCGTCATGAGCTCATGAATACTGTCAAAAATTTCATTTTATCCTTATCCCTTCAATATGAGAATATCATCTTTTTTCCAAAAATATCTCAATCACTTTCCATGGTTACCGGTACCATAAAATTATTGAAAACCGCAATAGACCAATACAAAATATTCCAATATTCCATGATACTATATACAACATTATTTTGGAATCCCATTACATAAACACTTAACCATTCCACCACATAGTTTTCATATTCAACATCACCAATAGTGATCTCATGTGACTTCCCTTTTTCATTTTCTTTAAGTGGTTGCTCATGTCGATCATCACTAACCCTTGGATTAGGGAATTTATTAGCATAGTGCCCCATTTCCTTGCACTTGAAGCATTGAAGTGTTGGTTGTGCATTCTCTATAGTCATTTCTTAATTCACATCATTTGAAATCCTTTTTCCATTACTTCAACACACAGCTGCTCGATGACCTTCTTTTCCACACTTAAAAAATTTTCTAGTCCCTTTAAGACAATCTCCACCATGATTATTTCCACACTATGAGCATAAGGAAAAATTCATCTTCTTTTCACCATTATTCTGAGATTTCTCCTTGAACTCCATCTTTTGTTTCTTGTCAAAACTATGATATGGATAAGTAACAAAAACATTCATTTATACCTTGATATCACAATGCAAAATTTCTTCATAGCTACTTAAAACTCTTATAGCTAATGCCCTTTAAAGATTTGGTTTTAAACCACTAAAGAATCGATCAAATTTACTTTCATGTTGGATGATAAAGCCAGATGCATACCTTGCATGCCTTGTAAAATTCGCTTCGTATACACCAACAGATTCATCATCATTTTTCTTTAGTTCAAGAAACTCCTTCTCCATCTTTATTCAAAGAATACGAGGGAAGTACTTATTGAAAAATAAGTTCTTGAACTCGTCCCATTCCATGGACTCAATTTCATCTCTTGGCCTCGTATTCTTGATAGGATTCCACCATTTATCAGCTTATCAATCCAAACGATATACTGCTAAGATGAATGTATCATGTTCAGAACATTGATGAACTGAAAATATCTTTTAAGTGGTACTGATCCATTGTTCAGAAACAAGTGGATCAGAAGATCCACTGAAAGAAGGTGGGTGTTGCCTCATAAAGGACTCAATAGAATATAGTTCCCCTCTCTGCTCATTTAGATATCCAGAATGATTTAAAGCTTGTGTAAGTATGGAAATAAGAATTTTCACTCCATCTCCCATTACATTTGTTTGTTCAGGAGGACAATCATTACATTGTCCGTTCCATTGATCAACACGGTTCCTTCGGGTTCCAGCGATCGTCTAAAACCCAAAAAGAATAGTATGAGAGGTAAAAATCATTCTAGGGAAAACAACATAGTAAAGGGGTAGTCCCCTCAATATCTAACATCTTAGGTTAAATTCGATGATTGTTAGCACAATTTTAGGACTATAACCTATATGTATTCTTAACCTTAGGGACTTCCCTATACATACCTTATAAATATATCTAGGGATCTCACTAAAGTTTTCGCATACTAGTTTCCAAAGGTTAACTAAACCTTTCCACTGATACTAATTGTAGATACCCGAAGCATGACGTACATATATATTACATTACTTTTGCAGAATACATAATACCTAACAAAAACAGACACACAAGGACCATAATAGTTTAGTGTCTTTGGAATCATGGAACGTAATCTTCTAATCACGGTGAAAGATCTTCAACATCTCCCATAAAGATCTTCCACCTTTTTTGTTTCCTTACCTAAAAAATTTCTTTTAATCCTAGGGGAAAATAGAACATAAAAAGGGTGAGCTCAAATTCCTAGTAAGGGTATTCATGGATAAAATAAAACATACCATATACATTTGAAATTAAAAACATGAACATAATGTTTAAACATCAAAATCTTGAGCAACGACATAAAACATGGAAGTACATAAGGCATAGATCATAATGGATCATAAATCATGAAAACATAGCATGGGAATAAAACATGTAATTTTGGAATCCATTAAGAACATGAAATGATTTCCATAGTTGAAAAGGCATTGCTGCCAAGACCATCTTAGTAGACAAAGTCCCTTTCTGAATCTAGTTCACTCCTCCTTCCAGTCCTGTAATACTGAACCGGATTAACTTACCATTCCATCCATGTTTATCTCATGAGATATAAATATTTACCCAATGCATTGGAGGGAGATATAGGTCCCACCCATCTCATAATTAAGTCATTCTTACTTGTGCCCAAAAATAAACATACATCATTCATAATAACCCAACAAATGAAATGGGTTTCATAAACATCATCACATCATCACATAATCCATATAAATGAAGTTGATATCATTTCATAATAAGAGAAGTGAATCCATGTAAATCATATAGACTTTATACTTGAAACATACACCTATGAAATAATGACATCTTAGATGGAAAATGGTTTTGATAAAACACTTGAAATGAATTCTTGAGGAAAATATCATTTCTTCTTCAAAATCAATTTCTGTTCAAAAAACTACATGAAATTTTAAAAGAAAAAGATTTTGTTGAAAATAGTCATGAAATATTTTGGAGGTAACTTCATGAAAATATGGCTTTATAAAACCTTAAAAATCCGTTCGTGCCATCTATGTTAAAAACACATTCTTCTTGTACTTTTGCCAGAAAAGTCAAAAAGTACCTCGTAAAAGAAAGATTCCATACATACCATGTAGTAAAAGTAAAAAATGGGTAAAAATGACATTAAACATACATGAAACCATTTTTAGGAAGCATGTACATGGATGAGAACAATAACCCCAGTAAATACATACGAATAAACAATCTTGGATAAGAACGAGATTGGAAAAGTTATCCCTTACATTAGGTCTGGTATGCTTCATACGTATCCGAACCTCCTATATAATGATTTAAATAATGTAATTGACTTATTACATAATCATATTCATTGTTATGATATCATATATGGTTCACTTATGACTTTATATTACCCATTCTTTTGTAAATTCCATATTAAATAGTGTTTTGGGTAAAATCGTTTCATTTGTCGTCCGTGTTTTGACTTGTAATTATTCATATGATTACTTAGATCATGATTACATAATTCCAGAATATAAAACATTATTTATATATAATATATATATTCATAATATACATATATATAATAAATCGATAAATGGAATGAAATACACCATTCATGGAGACGGTAGGTCGTACGTACTCATGAACGTTGTTTTCGTTTCCTCATTGAATTGAATGGAATTAATTAGATGAAATACATATATATATACATAAATCCAGTATCATTATTATTCCATATATTTTATGATTACTTATTATATATACTTTATAATCATCTATGAATGGTTAATCATTGAGAATGAATCTCATCGCGTCGTGGAGATGGTATTCCGTACGTACGCACGAGCAATGATATTGTTCCCATGATCATAGAATTTTATTGGAGTGTATGTATACAATTAAATAATCAATATCGCTTTACAATAATCATATATAGTTATTATTAAAACCATTATAACCATCCAAGTAAGGTGGTGGTGGAAAATAGATTACACCACGGCGTGGAGACGGTATTCCGTACGTACGCACGTGCAGTGATTCCATTTTCCGTAGGATAGATAGATGGTGAAATAGGGTTGTTTGATAATTATAATAACATATCATTATATTAGTTATAATGATGTTATTATTTCATAATGAAAAAACTAAATAATAATAATTGGAAGAAGAAATAAAGTTGAAAGAATCGGTAATGGACATTACCTCTTCTTTGAAGCGCCTCTTTGAGACCTCCTTTTAGGGCACTATATTTGGTCTTTGAAGAAGACAAGGACCTCTAAGATGTTTCTAGGGAAGTGTAGAATATAATTTTTCAGGGTTTGGAAGAGCTTGAAGGCTCAAAGTGGTGTGAGGAAGAGATGGAGGAGGTTGCCTTTTATAAGGGGGAGAGGGGCACCTTTGGAATAACAAAACATATTATTTTTTTATAAAGTCATATTCGGTTTTTAATTGCTCCAAATTGATATATTTAGAATATAAGGTGGGTATGGGTCTAAATCCTCTCATACAATAGAATTTAGACAAGTTTAGGTCATTATATTAACCTTATCTTTTTTTAACTCTTAGTTAATTAGATTGACATTTACCATGTCACTTTGTATTTTTTTTATTATATAGTTAATAAACATAAAATATACATCCAAGAATCCCCCAAGTGGTCCATTAATGATACAACTATCATGATATATGTATCTTGGCCAAACGTTAGATTTTTAAGAATATAATAACAATTAATAATATAATATTTGTTTTGAAAACTATTTTATGTAAATTTTGATACTATTTGGTAATTGATTTTTGTGAAAATCATAACAGAATGATTAGTTGTAACAAACTTAATTAAATAAATAATAACATGTCATATTAACATAGAAAATTATTTTAATTCATAAAAAGTCTCAAATTGCATTTATTTGGGTATTTATAACATCAATTATGTCAATATTTCATTAATAAGATAATTACTGCATCATCATTGTGTCATAAATAAATTAAATTATTTTAATTCTAAAATTTATAAATAAAATACCATTATGTAGGAATTCTTTTTATATTCATTATGAATATTTATAGTCGAATTTATCTTATTTATAACCCTATATTAAATATGATTTAGTTATTAAACTTTGATTTTAACTATTTTAACCCTTCTTTAAATAAATTAATAATAATTGTCCTAATTTAATCCAAGTTGGCCTAAATGGTCATATTTTATTTCTAAGGTTGTTTTTGGTAGAATTACACTTATCCAATAGAATTAGGACATGTTTTATGGTAATAATAATAACACTTTTACCCATATTTACACTATTTACTTTTAACCGTGGAAAAAAAAGTAAAAAGTTACAATTCATCAAAAATTATTTTCATCTCATTGAACCACATTTTAGTCCTTGATATTAACTGTGTCTCTCGGATTTTCAAAATTCCACTCACAAAAGTGGTAAAATCATGTTTTATGAAAAATTCAGTTTTTTAACTACCACTTAGTGGTTTCACTATCTATCAAAAAATGAAAATTTTTAGAAAAATACCAAAATTTTGGCCTAAGATATATTTGATATTAGGAATTCATAAATGATGTCTATTTTACCAAATTCAAAACATATCAGTTACATTAACTTATTTAAAAAATAATTCCCATCGTCAAAACAAATAGCGTGTTCTTAAGAAATAATAACAATCAAAAGATTGACACTTGTTTATGTCTGGTTTAAATATGAAATTAAATCCAATGACAAACATTGTTTTAAATTGTAAAAATATATTCAAAATATACTTTAAAACCACTCAAATTAATAATTTTTCACTATTAATTATTTCAATTAAAAAATATGTTTTTAATTAAAATTTAGTAATTTTCACTATTCATCAAAATATGAAAGTTATCCGAAAAGTACCAAAAATTCACCCTAAGCTAATTTCGATATTCCAAATACAAAAATGAAGTCCATTTTGAAAGATAAATTTTATAAAATTTCAAAAATTCGGTATTACTATTCATAATGGCTAGTTCATAATAGTATTATAATAATATCTCGTTTAGTAAAACTCGGTATTGCGTACTACACATGCTATCGAGGAAGGTCGCAATTGCGTGTAATGAAAGGCAAGTCAGGGATGCATGTTAGGTAAGCTCCTTTTGGTGTAGCGTACAACACAAGACATTAATGAAACTAAAAAGAATAATTTTCATAAAATCTCGGGGTGTTACATTCTACCCCCCTTAAAATGAATTTCTCCCTCAAAATTCATCGTGGTTATAAATGGTTTACTACGCAAAAGTTTCTTTAATAGAAACCCACATCGTAAAAAGGAATACAAAAACATGGCTTTAAAAACTAAAGTCTGAAACGTAACAGTTACCCAAATTAACTCATCCATGGGTTTCCACGTAAGAGAACATAGGTGAAAATATGGATATAGAAGAAAAATCTAACCATCATGTTCTGATGGAGAGTGGTAGAGAACATTGCTATGAAAAGGCCAACAATCACAAAGCCCTAAATTTGTGATAATCTAAGGTACCATCTGATTCATTGGATATAAGAGCACTTGGACAACATTTTTGGTTTTCAAGATCATTTCCATAAAGTTGATGAAATTGGAATTAGAAGATATAATTTCGTGATTTTGGTACAGTCTCACTGTTGGTTGTTCTTTGGACAATTTCCACTTCATCTCTTAAAGAAATAAAGTTGAATTTTTCATTGGTGATGTGTTAGCAGATCATGTGATAGAATGATGGGTCATTCCATCTGTCTAAAACAAAAGGTTAGAAAAGTTATCAAAAAAATATATAAGTCCATCTATAGTGAGATTAATCATATATGGTTCCTAAAATGGACTTATACATCATATATCATACTGCTTAATATAATAAAAATTGTTCCTACAAAACAGGGACATCTTGTAGGCCAGTGGTAGGCGATAAAGGCCTGTCGCATTTCGGTTGTGGGTTCGATTCCCATAGCCTTGTCCGACGTGATGGGCTGTCGCCTATCCTACATGTTGTCCTTTTTCTAAAACTACATTACTATAACATCCCATCAATAATATCGAAAAAACATCTATCATTAAACAATACTAACTAATGTACAACATAATCCATTCCAATCATTAGGCTTATCCATAATACTACAGTCCCCTCTCATATTATAGTGAAAACGATTACCAGAGATTTCATATAACAAGAATGTTAATACCATCATTGATCCCCATATATCATAAGATATGCCTTGTTGGTCACATTTCAAACATTCAAAGGCCTTAATCATGTATTCTCTTGAAATATGAATACCCATTGAATCTTAGTGAAAACATGAGTGCTGTCAAAAGTTAACTCTTTTCACATACCAAAACCTCAAACCATGATATAACTATTTGCTTATATCAGTCATGAGCTCATGAATACTGTCAAACATTTCATTTTCTCCTTATCCCTTCATTATGCGCATATCATATTTTTTCCAAAAATATCTCAATCACTTTCCATGGTTACCGGTACCATAAAATTATTGAAAATCACAATAGACCAATAAATAAATATTCCAATATTCCATCATACTATATACAAAAATATTTTGGAATCCCGTTACATAAACACTTAATCATTCCACCACATAGTTTTCATATTCAACATCACCAATAGTGACCGCATGTGACTTCCCTTTGTCCTTTTCCTTAAGTTGTTGCTCATGTCGATCATCACTAACCCTTGGATTAGGGCATTTATTAGAATAATGCCCCATTTCCTTGCACTTGAAGCATTGAAGTCTTGGTTGTGCGTTCTCTGCAGTCTTTTCTTTATTCACATCATTTGAAATCCTTTTTCCATTACATAGACACTCAGCTGCTCGATGAGCTTCTTTTCCACACTTAAAAAATTTTATACTCCCTTTAAGACAATCTCCACCATGATTCATTCCACACTTTGAGCATAAGGAAACATTCATCTTCATTTCCCCATTATTCTGAGATTTCTCCTTGAACTCCATCTTTCGTTTCTTGTCAAAAATATGAGATGGATAAGTAACACAAATGTTCATTTATACTTTGATAGCACAATGCAGAATTTCTTCATAGCTACTGAAGTATCTTATAGCTAATGCCCTTTGAAGATTTGGTTTTAAACCACTAAAGAATCGATCAACTTTACATTCAGGTTGGATGATAAAGCCAGATGCATAACTTGCATTCCTTGTAAAATTATCTTCCTATACACCAACAGATTCATCATCATTTTTCTTTAGTTCAAAAAACTCTTTCTCCATCTTTATTCAAAGAATACGAGGGAAGTACTTATTGAAAAATATGTTCTTGAACTCGTCCCATTCCATGGACTCAATTTCATCTCTTGGCCTCGTATTCTAGATAAGATTCCACCATTGATCAGCTTCACCTTCCAAACGATATACTACTAAGATGAATTTATCATGATCAGAACATTGATGAACTGAAAATATCTTTTCAGTGGTACTGATCCATTGTTTCGAAACAAGTGGATCAGAAGACCCACTGAAAGAAGGTGGATGTTGAATCATGAAGGAATCACTAAAATATTGTTCCCTTCTATGCTGACTTGGAAGTACAGAATGATTATAGCTTGTGTAAGTATAGAAATAATAATTTTCAATCCATCTCCCATTACATTTGTTTGTTCAGGAGGACAATCATTGCATTGTCCATTGCATTTATCAACACGGTTCCTTCAGGTTCCAGCGATCGTCTAAAACCCAAAAATAATAGTGTGAGAGGTAAAAATCAGGCTAGGGAAAACAACATAGTAAAGGGGCGAGTACCCTCAATATCGAACATCTTAGGTTAAATTCTATGATCGTTAGCGAAATTCTTGGACTATAACCTATTTATATACTAAACCTTAGGGACTTCCTTATACATACTTTAGAAATATATCTAGGGATCCACTAAAGTTTTCGCATCCTAGTTTCCAAAGGTTAACTAAACCTTTCCTCTGATACCAATTGTAGAGACTAGAAGCATGACGTACATAGATATTACATTACTTTTGCGGAATAAATAATACTTAACAAAAACAGACACACAAGGACCATAATAGTTTAGTGTCTTTGGAAACTTGGAACGTAATCTTCTAATTGCAGTGAAAGATCTTCAACATCTTATATAAAGATCTTCCACCTTTTTTTTCCTTACCGAAAACCTTTCTTTTAATCCTAGGGGAAAATAAAACATAAAAAGGGTGGGCTCAAATGCATACAAAGGGTAAGCATGGATAAAATAAAACATACCATATACATTTGAACTTAAAAACATGAACATAATGTTTAAACATCAAAATCTTGAGCAACGACTTAAAACATGGAAGTACATAAGGCATAGATCATAATGGAACATAAATCATAATAACATAGCATTGGAATAAAACATGTAATTGTGGAATCCATTAAGAACATGTAATGATTTCCATAGTAGCCAAGGCATTGCTGCCAAGATCATCTTAGTGGACAAAGTCCCTTTCTGAATCGAGTTCACTCCTCATTCCAATCCTGTAATACTGAACCAGATTAATTTACCATTCCATCCATGTCTATCTCATGAGATATAAATCTTTACCCAATGCATTGACAGAGATATTGGTCCCACCCATCTCATAATGAAATCATTCTTACTTGTGCCAAAAAATAAACATACATCATTCATAATAACCCAACGAATAAAATGGATTTCATAACCATCATTACATAATCACATAATTCATATAAAAGAAATTGATATCATTTCATAATAAGAGATTTGAATCCATTTAAATCGAATAGACTTTATACTTGAAACATACACCTATGAAATAATTTCATCTTAGATGGAAAATGGTTTTGATAAAACACTTGAAATGAATTCTTCAAGAAAATATCATTTCTTCTTCAAAATCAATTTCTTTTCAAAAAAAATCATGAAATTTTAAAAGAAAAAGATTTTGTTGAAAATATTCAAGAAACATTTTGGAGGTTACTTCATGAAAATAAGTATTTATAAAACCATAAAAATCTATTCGTGTCGTATAAGTTAAAAAAACATTCTTCTCGTACTTTTTCCAGAAAAGTCAAAAAGTAATTCGTAAAAGAAAGTTTCCATACATACCATGTAGTAAATGTAATAAATGGGTAAAAATGAATTTAAACATACATGAAACCATTTTTAGGAATCATGGACATGGATGAGAACAATAACCCTAGTAAATACTTACGAATAAACAATCTCGGATAAGAACGAGATTGGTAAAGTTATCTCTTACCTTAGGTCTGATATGCTTCGTACGTATCCGAAACTCCTGTATAATGATTTAAATAATGTAATTGACTTATTACATAATCATATTGATTGTTATGATATCATATATGGTTCACTTATGACTTTATATTACTCGTTCTTTTGTAAATTCCAAGATAAAGAGCGTTTTGGGTAAAATCGTTTCATTTGTCGTTCGTGTTTTGACTTGTAATTATTCATATGATTACATAGATCATGATTACCTAATTCTAGAATATAAAACATTATTTATATATAATATATATATTCAGAATATACATATATATAATATATCGATAAATAGAATGAAATACACCGTTCATGGAGACGGTAGGTTGTACGTACGCATGAATGTTGTTTTAATTTCCTCATTGAATTGAATGGAATTAATTGGATGACATAAATATATATATACATAAATCCAGTATCATTATTATTCCATATATTTCATGATTACTTATTATATATACTTTAAATTCATTTATGAATGGTTAATCATTGAGAATGAATCTCATCGCGTCGTGGAGATGGTATTCCGTACGTACGCACGAGCAATGATATTGTTCCCATGATCATAGAATTTTATTGGAGTGTATGTATACAATTAAATAATCAATATCGCTTTACAATAATCATATATAGTTATTATTAAAACCATTATAACCATCCAAGTAAGGTGGTGGTGGAAAATAGATTACACCACGGCGTGGAGACGGTATTCCGTACGTACGCACGTGCAGTGATTCCATTTTCCGTAGGATGGATAGATGGTGAAATAGGGTTGTTTGATAATTATAATAACATATCATTATATTAGTTATAATGATGTTATTATTTCATAATGAAAAAACTAAATAATAATAATTGGAAGAAGAAATAAAGTTGAAAGAATCGGTAATGGACATTACCTCTTCTTTGAAGCGCCTCTTTGAGACCTCCTTTTAGGGCACTATATTTGGTCTTTGAAGAAGACAAGGACCTCTAAGATGTTTCTAGGGAAGTGTAGAATATAATTTTTCAGGGTTTGGAAGAGCTTGAAGGCTCAAAGTGGTGTGAGGAAGAGATGGAGGAGGTTGCCTTTTATAAGGGGGAGAGGGGCACCTTTGGAATAACAAAACATATTATTTTTTTATAAAGTCATATTCGGTTTTTAATTGCTCCAAATTGATATATTTAGAATATAAGGTGGGTATGGGTCTAAATCCTCTCATACAATAGAATTTAGACAAGTTTAGGTCATTATATTAACCTTATCTTTTTTTAACTCTTAGTTAATTAGATTGACATTTACCATGTCACTTTGTATTTTTTTTATTATATAGTTAATAAACATAAAATATACATCCAAGAATCCCCCAAGTGGTCCATTAATGATACAACTATCATGATATATGTATCTTGGCCAAACGTTAGATTTTTAAGAATATAATAACAATTAATAATATAATATTTGTTTTGAAAACTATTTTATGTAAATTTTGATACTATTTGGTAATTGATTTTTGTGAAAATCATAACAGAATGATTAGTTGTAACAAACTTAATTAAATAAATAATAACATGTCATATTAACATAGAAAATTATTTTAATTCATAAAAAGTCTCAAATTGCATTTATTTGGGTATTTATAACATCAATTATGTCAATATTTCATTAATAAGATAATTACTGCATCATCATTGTGTCATAAATAAATTAAATTATTTTAATTCTAAAATTTATAAATAAAATACCATTATGTAGGAATTCTTTTTATATTCATTATGAATATTTATAGTCGAATTTATCTTATTTATAACCCTATATTAAATATGATTTAGTTATTAAACTTTGATTTTAACTATTTTAACCCTTCTTTAAATAAATTAATAATAATTGTCCTAATTTAATCCAAGTTGGCCTAAATGGTCATATTTTATTTCTAAGTTTGTTTTTGGTAGAATTACACTTATCCAATAGAATTAGGACATGTTTTATGGTAATAATAATAACACTTTTACCCATATTTACACTATTTACTTTTAACCGTGGAAAAAAAAGTAAAAAGTTACAATTCATCAAAAATTATTTTCATCTCATTGAACCACATTTTAGTCCTTGATATTAACTGTGTCTCTCGGATTTTCAAAATTCCACTCACAAAAGTGGTAAAATCATGTTTTATGAAAAATTCAGTTTTTTAACTACCACTTAGTGGTTTCACTATCTATCAAAAAATGAAAATTTTTAGAAAAATACCAAAATTTTGGCCTAAGATATATTTGATATTAGGAATTCATAAATGATGTCTATTTTACCAAATTCAAAACATATCAGTTACATTAACTTATTTAAAAAATAATTCCCATCGTCAAAACAAATAGCGTGTTCTTAAGAAATAATAACAATCAAAAGATTGACACTTGTTTATGTCTGGTTTAAATATGAAATTAAATCCAATGACAAACATTGTTTTTAAATTGTAAAAATATATTCAAAATATACTTTAAAACCACTCAAATTAATAATTTTTCACTATTAATTATTTCAATTAAAAAATATGTTTTTAATTAAAATTTAGTAATTTTCACTATTCATCAAAATATGAAAGTTATCCGAAAAGTACCAAAAATTCACCCTAAGCTAATTTCGATATTCCAAATACAAAAATGAAGTCCATTTTGAAAGATAAATTTTATAAAATTTCAAAAATTCGGTATTACTATTCATAATGGCTAGTTCATAATAGTATTATAATAATATCTCGTTTAGTAAAACTCGGTATTGCGTACTACACATGCTATCGAGGAAGGTCGCAATTGCGTGTAATGAAAGGCAAGTCAGGGATGCATGTTAGGTAAGCTCCTTTTGGTGTAGCGTACAACACAAGACATTAATGAAACTAAAAAGAATAATTTTCATAAAATCTCGGGGTGTTACATTCTACCCCCCTTAAAATGAATTTCTCCCTCAAAATTCATCGTGGTTATAAATGGTTTACTACGCAAAAGTTTCTTTAATAGAAACCCACATCGTAAAAAGGAATACAAAAACATGGCTTTAAAAACTAAAGTCTGAAACGTAACAGTTACCCAAATTAACTCATCCATGGGTTTCCACGTAAGAGAACATAGGTGAAAATATGGATATAGAAGAAAAATCTAACCATCATGTTCTGATGGAGAGTGGTAGAGAACATTGCTATGAAAAGGCCAACAATCACAAAGCCCTAAATTTGTGATAATCTAAGGTACCATCTGATTCATTGGATATAAGAGCACTTGGACAACATTTTTGGTTTTCAAGATCATTTCCATAAAGTTGATGAAATTGGAATTAGAAGATATAATTTCGTGATTTTGGTACAGTCTCACTGTTGGTTGTTCTTTGGACAATTTCCACTTCATCTCTTAAAGAAATAAAGTTGAATTTTTCATTGGTGATGTGTTAGCAGATCATGTGATAGAATGATGGGTCATTCCATCTGTCTAAAACAAAAGGTTAGAAAAGTTATCAAAAAAATATATAAGTCCATCTATAGTGAGATTAATCATATATGGTTCCTAAAATGGACTTATACATCATATATCATACTGCTTAATATAATAAAAATTGTTCCTACAAAACAGGGACATCTTGTAGGCCAGTGGTAGGCGATAAAGGCCTGTCGCATTTCGGTTGTGGGTTCGATTCCCATAGCCTTGTCCGACGTGATGGGCTGTCGCCTATCCTACATGTTGTCCTTTTTCTAAAACTACATTACTATAACATCCCATCAATAATATCGAAAAAACATCTATCATTAAACAATACTAACTAATGTACAACATAATCCATTCCAATCATTAGGCTTATCCATAATACTACAGTCCCCTCTCATATTATAGTGAAAACGATTACCAGAGATTTCATATAACAAGAATGTTAATACCATCATTGATCCCCATATATCATAAGATATGCCTTGTTGGTCACATTTCAAACATTCAAAGGCCTTAATCATGTATTCTCTTGAAATATGAATACCCATTGAATCTTAGTGAAAACATGAGTGCTGTCAAAAGTTAACTCTTTTCACATACCAAAACCTCAAACCATGATATAACTATTTGCTTATATCAGTCATGAGCTCATGAATACTGTCAAACATTTCATTTTCTCCTTATCCCTTCATTATGCGCATATCATATTTTTTCCAAAAATATCTCAATCACTTTCCATGGTTACCGGTACCATAAAATTATTGAAAATCACAATAGACCAATAAATAAATATTCCAATATTCCATCATACTATATACAAAAATATTTTGGAATCCCGTTACATAAACACTTAATCATTCCACCACATAGTTTTCATATTCAACATCACCAATAGTGACCGCATGTGACTTCCCTTTGTCCTTTTCCTTAAGTTGTTGCTCATGTCGATCATCACTAACCCTTGGATTAGGGCATTTATTAGAATAATGCCCCATTTCCTTGCACTTGAAGCATTGAAGTCTTGGTTGTGCGTTCTCTGCAGTCTTTTCTTTATTCACATCATTTGAAATCCTTTTTCCATTACATAGACACTCAGCTGCTCGATGAGCTTCTTTTCCACACTTAAAAAATTTTATACTCCCTTTAAGACAATCTCCACCATGATTCATTCCACACTTTGAGCATAAGGAAACATTCATCTTCATTTCCCCATTATTCTGAGATTTCTCCTTGAACTCCATCTTTCGTTTCTTGTCAAAAATATGAGATGGATAAGTAACACAAATGTTCATTTATACTTTGATAGCACAATGCAGAATTTCTTCATAGCTACTGAAGTATCTTATAGCTAATGCCCTTTGAAGATTTGGTTTTAAACCACTAAAGAATCGATCAACTTTACATTCAGGTTGGATGATAAAGCCAGATGCATAACTTGCATTCCTTGTAAAATTATCTTCCTATACACCAACAGATTCATCATCATTTTTCTTTAGTTCAACAAACTCTTTCTCCATCTTTATTCAAAGAATACGAGGGAAGTACTTATTGAAAAATATGTTCTTGAACTCGTCCCATTCCATGGACTCAATTTCATCTCTTGGCCTCGTATTCTAGATAAGATTCCACCATTGATCAGCTTCACCTTCCAAACGATATACTACTAAGATGAATTTATCATGATCAGAACATTGATGAACTGAAAATATCTTTTCAGTGGTACTGATCCATTGTTTCGAAACAAGTGGATCAGAAGACCCACTGAAAGAAGGTGGATGTTGAATCATGAAGGAATCACTAAAATATTGTTCCCTTCTATGCTGACTTGGAAGTACAGAATGATTATAGCTTGTGTAAGTATAGAAATAATAATTTTCAATCCATCTCCCATTACATTTGTTTGTTCAGGAGGACAATCATTGCATTGTCCATTGCATTTATCAACACGGTTCCTTCAGGTTCCAGCGATCGTCTAAAACCCAAAAATAATAGTGTGAGAGGTAAAAATCAGGCTAGGGAAAACAACATAGTAAAGGGGCGAGTACCCTCAATATCGAACATCTTAGGTTAAATTCTATGATCGTTAGCGAAATTCTTGGACTATAACCTATTTATATACTAAACCTTAGGGACTTCCTTATACATACTTTAGAAATATATCTAGGGATCCACTAAAGTTTTCGCATCCTAGTTTCCAAAGGTTAACTAAACCTTTCCTCTGATACCAATTGCAGAGACTAGAAGCATGACGTACATAGATATTACATTACTTTTGCGGAATAAATAATACTTAACAAAAACAGACACACAAGGACCATAATAGTTTAGTGTCTTTGGAAACTTGGAACGTAATCTTCTAATTGCAGTGAAAGATCTTCAACATCTTATATAAAGATCTTCCACCTTTTTTTTCCTTACCGAAAACCTTTCTTTTAATCCTAGGGGAAAATAAAACATAAAAAGGGTGGGCTCAAATGCATACAAAGGGTAAGCATGGATAAAATAAAACATACCATATACATTTGAACTTAAAAACATGAACATAATGTTTAAACATCAAAATCTTGAGCAACGACTTAAAACATGGAAGTACATAAGGCATAGATCATAATGGAACATAAATCATAATAACATAGCATTGGAATAAAACATGTAATTGTGGAATCCATTAAGAACATGTAATGATTTCCATAGTAGCCAAGGCATTGCTGCCAAGATCATCTTAGTGGACAAAGTCCCTTTCTGAATCGAGTTCACTCCTCATTCCAATCCTGTAATACTGAACCAGATTAATTTACCATTCCATCCATGTCTATCTCATGAGATATAAATCTTTACCCAATGCATTGACAGAGATATTGGTCCCACCCATCTCATAATGAAATCATTCTTACTTGTGCCAAAAAATAAACATACATCATTCATAATAACCCAACGAATAAAATGGATTTCATAACCATCATTACATAATCACATAATTCATATAAAAGAAATTGATATCATTTCATAATAAGAGATTTGAATCCATTTAAATCAAATAGACTTTATACTTGAAACATACACCTATGAAATAATTTCATCTTAGATGGAAAATGGTTTTGATAAAACACTTGAAATGAATTCTTCAAGAAAATATCATTTCTTCTTCAAAATCAATTTCTTTTCAAAAAAAATCATGAAATTTTAAAAGAAAAAGATTTTGTTGAAAATATTCAAGAAACATTTTGGAGGTTACTTCATGAAAATAAGTATTTATAAAACCATAAAAATCTATTCGTGTCGTATAAGTTAAAAAAACATTCTTCTCGTACTTTTTCCAGAAAAGTCAAAAAGTAATTCGTAAAAGAAAGTTTCCATACATACCATGTAGTAAATGTAATAAATGGGTAAAAATGAATTTAAACATACATGAAACCATTTTTAGGAATCATGGACATGGATGAGAACAATAACCCTAGTAAATACTTACGAATAAACAATCTCGGATAAGAACGAGATTGGTAAAGTTATCTCTTACCTTAGGTCTGATATGCTTCGTACGTATCCGAAACTCCTGTATAATGATTTAAATAATGTAATTGACTTATTACATAATCATATTGATTGTTATGATATCATATATGGTTCACTTATGACTTTATATTACTCGTTCTTTTGTAAATTCCAAGATAAAGAGCGTTTTGGGTAAAATCGTTTCATTTGTCGTTCGTGTTTTGACTTGTAATTATTCATATGATTACTTAGATCATGATTACCTAATTCTAGAATATAAAACATTATTTATATATAATATATATATTCAGAATATACATATATATAATATATCGATAAATAGAATGAAATACACCGTTCATGGAGACGGTAGGTTGTACGTACGCATGAATGTTGTTTTAATTTCCTCATTGAATTGAATGGAATTAATTGGATGACATAAATATATATATACATAAATCCAGTATCATTATTATTCCATATATTTCATGATTACTTATTATATATACTTTAAATTCATTTATGAATGGTTAATCATTGAGTATGAATCTCATCGCGTCGTGGAGATGGTATTCCGTACGTACGCATGAGCGATGATATCGTTCCCATGATCGTGGAATTTTATTAGAGTGTATGTATACTATTAGAGAATCAATATCACTTTACAATAATCATATATAGTTATTATTTACACCATTATACCCATCCATGTAAGGTGTTGGTGGAAAATAGATTACACCACGGCGTGGAGATGGTATTCCGTACGTACGCACGTGCAGTGATTTCATTTTCCGTAGGATGGATAGATGGTGAAATAGGGTTTTTTGATACTTATAATAACATATAAGTATATGAGTTATAATGACTTTATTATTTCATAATTAAAAAACTAAATAATAAATAGTGGAAGAAGAAATAAAGTTGAACGAATCGGTAACGGACATTGCCTCTTCTTTGAAGCGCCTCTTTGAAACCTCCTTTTAGGGCACTAAAATTGGTCTTTGAAGAAGACCAAGACCTCTAGGATGTTTCTAGGGAAGTGTAGAATATAATCTGTCAGGGTTTGGCCGAGCTTGAAGGCTCAATGTGGTGTGACGAAGAGAGGGAGGAGGTGCCCTTTTATAAGGGAGGAGAGGGGCACCTTTAGAATAACAAAAAATATTATTATATTATAAAGTCATATTCGGTTTTTAATTGCTCAAAATTTATATATTTCGAAGATAGGGTGGGGATGTGTTGAAATACTCTCATCCAGTAGAATTTAGACAAGTTTAGGTCAATATATTAACCTTATCTTTTAGTTTTAACTCTTAGTTAATTATATTGACATTTACCATGTCACTTTGTATTTTTATATTATATAGTTAATAAACATACAATATACATCAAAGAGACCCCCAAGTGGTCCATTAATGATACACCTATCATGATATAAGTATCTTGGCCAAACGTTAGATTTTTAGGAATATAATAACAATTAATAATAAAATATTTGTTTTAAAAACTATTTTATGTCAATTTTGACACTATTTGGTAATTGATTTTTGTGAAAATCATAACAGAATGATTAGTTCTAAAAAAGTTAATTAAATCAATACTAACATGTCATATTAACATATAAATTTATTGTAATTCATAAAAAGTCTCAAATTTCATTTATTTGGGTATTTATAACATCAATTATGTCAATATTTCATTAATTAGATAATTACTACATCATCATTGTGTCATAAATAAATTAAATTATTTTAAGTCTAAAAATTATAAAAAAAATACCATTACGTAGGAAGTTATTTTATATTGCTATTGAATATTTATATTTGAATTTATCTTATGTATAACCCTATCTTTAAAAAAATTAGTTATTAAACTTTGATTTTAACTATTTTAACCCTTCTTTAAATAAATTAATAATAAATGTCCTAATCTAATCCAAGTGGACCTAAATGGTAATATTTTATTTATAAGGTTATTTTTGGTCGAATTTCACTTATCCAATAGAATTAGGACATGTCTTAGGGTAATAATAATAACTCTTTTACCTTTATTTACCCTATTTACTTTTAACCGTGGTAAAAAAAGTATAAAGTTACTATTCATCAAAAATTATTTTCATCTCATTGAACCCAATTTTAGTCCTTGATATTAACTGTGTCTCTCGGATTTTCTAAATTCCACTCACAGAAGTGGTAAAATTACGTTTTATGAAAAATTGAATTTTTTAACTACCACTTAGTGGTTTCACTATTTATCAAAAAATGAAAATTTCCAGAAAAATACCAAAAATTGGGCCTAAGATATATTAGATATTACGAATTCAAAAATGATGTCTATTTTACAAAATTTAAAACATATCAGTTACATTAACTCATTTAATAATTAATTCCCGTCGTCAAAACAAATAGCATGTTTTTAAGAGATAATAACAATCAAAAGATTGGCACTTGTTTGTGTCTGGTTTAAATTTGAAATTACATCCAATGACAAAAATTGTATTAAATTGTAAAAATATATTCTAAATATACTTTAAAACCACTAAAATTACTAATTTATCACTATTAATTATTTCGATTAAAAAATTGTTTTCAATTAAAATTTCGTAATTTTCACTATTCATCAGAATATGAAAGTTGTCCAAAAAGTACCAAAATTTCACCCTAAGCTAATTTTGATATTTCAAATCCAAAAATGAAGTCCATTTTGAAAGATAAAATTTATAAAATTTCCAAAATTGGGTATTACTATTCATAACGGCTAGTTCATAATAATATTATAATAATATCTCATTTAGTGAAACTCGGTATTGCGTACTACACACGCTATCGAGGAAGGTCGTGATTGTGTGTAATGCAAGGAAAGTCAGGGATGCGTGTTGTGTAAGATCCTTTTGGTGTATCGTATAAAACAAGACATTAATGAAACTAAAAAGAATATTTTTCATAAAATCTGGGGGTGTTATAGCTGCTAACTCTAGGTCATGGGTAGCATAGTTCTACTCATGTCATCTCAGTTGCCGAGAACCATATGTGATCACTGGTTAATTCTGCATCAGGACACACCCAAGTCTAGTCCCTGATGAATCGTAGTAATCTATGTACCCAATACCCTCCTCTAGAAGCCTCAATATGGGGGCACTAGTCAGCCTCTGCCTCCACTCCTCAAAGCTCTGCTGTCATCTCTCCGACCACACGAAGGGTTGCCCCTTCTTCGTCAAGGCTGAGAGTGGTGCTGCAACTCTGGAGAAGTCTGGAATGAATCTATGATAGTATCCAGCCAAGCCTAGGAAACTTCGTACCACAATCACACTTCAGGGTGGCTTCCAAGCACGTATCGCCGCAATATTCGCTGGATCTACTGCAGCTCCAGCCTCTATGATGACGTGTCCCAAGAAGGGAACCTCTCGAATCCTAAAGTAGAACTTCGAGAGCTTACCATAAAGATGGTGCTCTTAGATTGTTCCTAGTACTACCTACAAATGGTAGTCATGCTCCTCCTTAGTAGTCGACTATATCAGAATGTCGTCGATGAAGACCACGATAAAGTGATCGAGGTAAGGCTAGAAGATCATGTTCATCAGACTCATGAACACTGTTAGAGCATTGTTTACACCGAAGGGAATAACCAAGAACATGTAGTGGCCTACCGACTCCTGAAGGACGTCTTCTGCACATCCTAGTCTCGAACTCTAAGGTGTTGATAGCCTGATATGAGGTCTACCTTCGAGAACCACCGTGCTCCCTTCAGCTGATCAAAGAGGTCATCAATACTCAGGAGAGGGTACTTGTTCTTCACGGTCACCTGGTTCAAGCGACGGTAGTCGAAACATAGACTCAAGCTCCTATCCGCCTTCTTGGTGAACAAAATCAGGGCTTCCGATGGAGAAACACTGGGCCAGATGAATCCCTTCCCCTACAACTTTTATAGAGGTACACTCAGCTTGAAAAGCTCAGCGAGAGCCATCTGATATGCTAGAGTAGATATCGATGTCATCCCGGGGTATAGGTCAATATAGAAGTCCACCTATCAACAAGGAGGTAGTCCTGGAACATCGTCAGGGAAGACATCCGCGTAATGATCCACCACTACATGATAACTCAGACTCATTAGGTCAACTGATCCGAGTGTAAGATAGGCCAACTGATGAGTGATCGGCTACACCCTCCTCCGAGTAAGTCCATCCCATGCTGCAAAGGTTCCCTTATCACTAGTGAAGGTAAACCATGTCCCATCTATGTGGACACACCACACATTGTTCCTAATACAGTCAATCTGAGCATGAACTGTAGATAACCAGTCCATACCCAAGATTACGTTATAAGGCCTTGACGCCACTACAAGGATATCCTAGCCGAAGCTCTCACCTCCTAGAGTAAGCTCACACTGTCAGCACCAGTGCGTAATCGTTGAGTCTATTCTCGTAGGAGTATCTAGCTGTAAAGATTGATCCAACGGCTCCGTTGGAATCTACGAGCTCCGAACGAGGGCAGTGGATATAAAAGAATTACTGGAACCTATATCTATAAGAACTGCAACAAAGGTATAGCAGACACAGATCATACCTTGAACATATCTGGAGCACCATGGTTGTATTCCTTAGCAGACTGAAGTTGAGCTCTCACATCTCCACCTGCTCCCTATGGTCGAGGTGGACCTCCTGGTGGTTGTGGTGGTAACACCTCAAAACGTCGCCCACCGCCAGCTGCTCAACCAGCTCCTCTACCATGTCTGGATGCACCCTACGGACTGCCTTGATCGACCCTCAGCCTCTGCCTAGGAGGTCCCTCAACTGTCTGTTGATCATCTGTATGGCGGTTCGGATTGTCACGAGCCATGTGACCCTGCCCACCGCATGAGTAGCACTGTCATGCTCCTGGAATATAAGTCACTGTTCTGGGTTCCACAAACAACTGATCCTGTGTCATGTGGTTGTCCACCCATTAGTCTGATCCTCTTGGACCTTTGTGTCATCTGTCAACTGCCAGCTGTAGAAGACTCCACTGTGTGTCGACTAGTTTTGGATCTCACTACTGGTGACTGGTCAGCAATGAAACTCTCTACTAGGAGAGCACTCTCTAGTATCCCTGCCTACGTCGAGATGCTGAGGGAGATCATTGATTCAATGATCTCTCTCCTGATCCACTTCTCGATGTTCTGGGCCCTGAAGAATGGGTCCCACACAGTATTTATGGAGTAGCGCGAGAGGTCGGTGAACCTAGGTGAGTACTATGTCACTGTCATGCTACCCTTTTGTAGATGCAGTAGCTTCTGTATCTATAATGCACGATGGGTGGCAGGTACAAACTCTACCCGGAACATTCTCTCGAAGTATGCCCATAGAAGTTTCACCTCATTGTGAACCTAGAGCATCAGGCTCCACCATCTTCCTACTACATCCTAAAGGAGACTGACTGAAAGGACCACTATGAGGTCTGCTGGTGTCCCTACTAGCCTGAAGACTCTCACCACAACCTCCATCTAATCCTTAGCCACCTGTGGGTCCGTCTCTCCCAAGAACCTGGGTTTCCTCTAGCACAGGAATACATGCAATGCGCTCAAGCGACGTGCATCGTCTACTACTGGGGTTGGTGGCATCGGTGGCCCAAAGGGAAGTGGTACCCCTGGTACCTCTACTCGTAAAGGGCCATGCACTGAGGCCACGTCGCTCAGTGGGCTCTCAGAGCATACAACTCTCGGGGCTCTGCGGGGAGGCATCCTGAAAGAATCAGTTGCGACACGGTCAGAATATTATACTTGCTGAGCTGACCTGGTAGATCTGACTTAAGATAACATTTTAAAACACACATGCAATAAGTTTTTTCATGCACTAAGTTGGAAATAAGTAGTCCGGGACCTTGTTTATGGATACGTCATCTTCCCGCACTAACACTGGACTCCTTGAACTGAAAACCACAATTAGTACCCTTAAAACTAATGTTCCATAGAAATGAATGATCAGAGTTCGAAGTTCTGTAGTAGAACCGACTCCACTGATGCCAATTTTTCACGACACGCCCTTGGGGCCTGGGGCCTGACTACCCCAAGCCTGCCTTCCATAGGCCAGGGGCTGGCGACTATCACCAAAAGAGAAAATCCCTATGATGGGAAGGTATTACCTTTATAAAAAGTAAACACACATAATCAGAGTACACAACTGGACGTAAAACACTATGTAAAACTGTATAGAAAAGAGAGTGCTGAAAGTAAAGGGGGTCAGAAATACATGCCCAATAGTAAAGTACAAGGAAATAGAAGAGTAAAAATGAAAGAAGAAAAGTAAAGTAGCCACTGGGTCATCCTCTGGGGTTTCTACCTGAAGGGTGGGTACAGATGGTCTCCTCAACACTCCACGTCCTTTCGTCCACTCCGTGTACCATCTCGTCGAGTGGTCCACCTCCGGGTACCATCTATTCCTTTTACTCACTACCTTAGTCAGGGTTGTTTGTTGTTTGCAACAAACACAATGAGGTGTGGGCATAACCCGTGTAGGGATGACTATAATGATACTCATTAGGGACCCCAAGACCCTAAGGATATCACAAATTCCAACAAGGATAAACCACAAAGTATGAAATAAACAGATAACCATTACATAGGTCTATTCTCATACATATACTTAAGTTATCTAGTAACCCATCTCTATCTTGAGGAAAACTAAAAAGTCATTGACTCAGCTAAAAAAAAGGATTTTATTCTATGGTGGTAACATGTATCACTCCCAGTCAAACTGTTGAAACCTCAACTGGTGATCTACGCCTCCTCTAAAGAGTAATGATGGCCTGCTGCATCACACAGAGGTGCTTCCCACTATCCTGGACTTCTTTGGTACTCCTCCTGTCGAGTCCCATGGGTCTGCTACGTCACACAGAGGCGCTCCCCACTGTGGGTCTGCTGCATCACATAGTGGCGCTCCCCCTCATATCCTGCTGAGGTACTCCTCCTGTAGAGTATCGCGGGTCTGCTGCATAACATAGAGGCACTTCCCACTGTGGGTATTCTGCGTCACACAGAGGTTCTTCCCACTGGTCTAGTCGAAACACTCTGAGTCAAAAGGTCAGCAGTCATCAGGTATCAGCCAGCTACTAGGTCCATGTTCTCCGCTTGCTTGTCTCTAGAAGGATCCGCTCCATGAGCTAATGGTTGATTCTCCAATAGTCAAGAATTCCCATGTAGAAGTATCTCCAAGGTTAGCCTCGTCATAGGGGTCTCAACGCAATAGATGGCGTGTCAATTAGACGCCTAGTCTGTGAGTTATTGGCATTTCTGTCCCAGGTGCCCAGTTGGTTTTTAGGTTCCAACCAAGCTGACCGGACACCAACTATGTCAAAACCCCAAGTGGTATATTCCAAAACAACCATATCTCTATAAGATTGTTGTATCCACTTACGGTTCATCGATCGGACACCCGTAGCCCATGATATGGTTGAAAAGGTGTAAACATTCCAAAGCGGGTCTGGGTCTGGTCCGACTCAGTCGGACGGACCTGGCCCGACCTAGTCCGGACTGGGGTCCAAACCGGTCCGTGGGTCCGACCTGGACCAAGGGGGTTTGACCCTGTCCGAGGGTGGCCAAGCTCGAGAGTGGCCCGGCCTGAGGGCGGCCCGGCCCGAGGGGGCGGCCCCGCCCGGTGGCCCGACGGCCCGAGCGGTGTCCGGCCCGGCGGCTCGGTGGTCCGCGGGGATCCGCCCCAGCCGCGTCCATGGGAGAAGCCTCGCGCCCCAGGATCCCAAACGGCCTGGCGGTTCGGGTGGCGACCCAAACTAGTGCCAGGTGGCACCAGGCCAGATCATATGGGACCCGTTGGGTCCTGCTCCTCCCGGCTAGCCGAGCGGCCAGCTACTCTAGCTCCACCAGCGGCCGGCCCGGCCGCCCGACTCTGCACCTTCACCATGGTGTGACGGGGTCGTGGTTATGCACCTTCACGCAGCACGACGGTGCCGCACCACCTCCTTCACGGATTGGCCTGGACGTGGCCCCCTGATCCTCTACACGGTGGGACGGTGTTGCGCCCTTCCGGAGATCCGGCAGCCTTGCGCCACCGGTTTCCTTCACGGTCAGCCCGTCGCCGGCTGCCATTTCTTCGCCACGGTCCTTTCCTCAAGTGGTATTTTTGGGCCACCTCCTTCGTAATAAAGGGAAGGAAAATGGGGAGGGGGGTCGGTCTGTGTTTGTTCGGCCCACACCCTTTATGTTAGGGTTGTAACAATCGGCCTCAAAGATCAGAACTAACAACGAAGAACGGAGAGTAAAATATCAATCATAAAACAACACCTACCTCATTTTTCAATCATCTTTCATTGATGTTTGAATTCATGGGAAGAATTTGAAAGAATTAACCATTCATCGCGACCGCCATGCTCTCGGAATCCTGAGTTATGTCGTCCACGGAAGGTGCTCCACATCGGTAGGACTTGAGGAAAGAAGTCGAAGAAGAAATCTGGCGTTCTTCGCGTTCTTCGTTGGGAGGAGCGTTCTTCATTGGGAGTACTTTTCTCCCAAGATCCTCTAAATTCCACCAAAAGTGAAAATCCAATGAAATAATATTATATTATTCATCTAATACTACGTTGGGAAACCAATTAAAAAGGATAATTAAGACCCCATCTCCAACAAGATAAATGCATGAGTGTTGTCCCATTATTTTGGATGATTCCAATAGGATCTCCTTATTACACACATGCGCTGGAACAATTAATTTTTCATGGAGGTCAAGAGGGTATCCCTCATTAATGAGGGAGAGTTGAGAGGTTTCATCGTCCACAATCAATAGGGGTCAGGTTGTCCGCACCTCACTTATCCTCCCATGGGAAGTTATACTCGAGTGGGCCCTACCACTATCACCTCTAATGGGAGTTTAGGGTGTGGCGGTCCCACCACTAACTCTCAAGGGGAGGTTTTAACCAAAACTCTCAACACATGGAAACATAAAAACAAAATAATGTGTTGTACTTTATTTTATTAATTTTTATAAAAATCCAAAATATAGCTTTTATTCCGGACCATCTGCTATCGAGGTGAAAGTCTTCTTAAGCGAATACCGGCACTGCAAGATCAAAAGTGACCTCAGATTTCAGTTTTGAGCACCTGCTCAAATTTTATAAAAACCCGCTCATACATTCACTGAACATACCTGAAAAAAATTCAGAAATTGATTCCGGGCACATCAGGCCTCAGAATCAAGTGCCTTAAATTTTTATGGACACGTAAAAATCCCATTAATTTAAGAGAAAAAATTTCCATGGATTTTCTGGTTCTTTACATTTCTCATCACTTATAAATAAAGAGGTTAGTATAAAGGAGGTGGGTAAACATACCTCATCATTTTCTATTACACATAAAAATGAATAGCATAGAGGACAATCTTGATTAATAGTGAAATAGAGAGGATCCCTTACGATAAATTTGTTGATGTTCTCCCGTTGTTATTAGATATCTGAATAAAAAAATTAGAATTATTAATTCATAAGTAAATAACCAATTATATATGTAACTGATTGATTTTATCAATTTTTAGTTCAATCAAGGTATTTTTGAATACTTTTAAGGATCAATTTCATTGTTCGAGCTCGTTTGATTACTTAGTTTTAAAATATCGATTCAGTTATATTCAAATTTGGATAAACATGAATGACTGAAGTGGTTGTCCATAAATGATGTTATATGCAATTAGGGAACATCTATAATATTACATGGTTTTAAATTTAATTTGTTTAATTATATTGAAGTCAAACTGTTAGATAAAACCATAGTTACAACCGTTTTTGTTAATCGGTGTTTTTGATTACAAAGAACATTTTTGGAATTATAACATAATACAATTTGTCAAAAAGGATTACCTAACTAAAAATATAAAAAATTATATATATATATATATAATCCAGTTCAAACATAACAAAAATGGTTTCACTTCCAGATTAAAGATGATAATATAAATTGATAAATGGTTGTCCTAGAATGTGCTAAATTAACACATCTCAAACGGTGCATTCATTCCTTTCAAATAAAAAGCGGGGAAATGAGGGAATAAAATGAAGTATCCCATTTCCAATAAAATATTACACTAAATTTATATTACTAGAGTTATCATACAATTTGGGTGATGGGAGGTTAGGAAATAAACAAAAAGAAACGAACATAAAAGAAAAAAAGGAATTGGAAAGGGGAATTTACCTCTTGGAAATTCCTCTTTTGATAACCTCTTTTGGGGAGAGGTTTTGGTATTATGAAGTGGCTATTGGAATTTGGACATGGGGGAGGAACTTGGGGATAGATTTGGCAGAATATTGGCAAGGAACAAGGCTTTTGGGGAGTGAAGAGAATTGGGAGTGAGGGGGGGGGTGGGGTTGGTGGTGGAGAGAAGGGATTTCTCAATATAAAATTAATTAATTTATTTTTTACCCACAAGACAATTAATAGTGAGTCTTCCATGACCATGAGTAGTAGTGTTATCATGTGATCTCAAACCAATTGGTCTTACATCAGCAGAACATCAAGCATTACTATATATTTAGCTTATTTTTCCTATTTTGTAAATTATGGTATTTCACTATTCATCAAAAATTCATGTATTTCAGAAAAATCCAAAAAATTCACTCTTACCATTTCCCTATATGTAGAATCAAAAAATGAAGTCCATTTTTCAAAAATAATTTTATAAATATGATTATTTTAATATTTATTTAAAATCATATATTATTATTGAAACCAGGTTTAAATCATTAATTTACTAATTCAAAAATATAGGTAGATCATATTTTTAAATTGAATATTATTTTTATACTGTTATAGGTAAGGTTACTATTGATTAGGGTATATCACTATTTATAAGTGTATGTTACTATTCATATGGGTTGGTTATTATTCCCCAAAAATTATATTTTTATTATCGGACTCCATATAATTTACTGATTGCAAACATGTATGTCATATTTTTGAAATTCCAAATACAGATGTGAAAAAATTATGTTTAAAGGTCACTTAGAACATAGTAGTTCATTATGTTTTATTTTCATGTGATTTTATTACAAATTTTTATGAAGGAAATTTCCATTGAAAAGCATTGGGTAGTTATAGAAATTATTTATATTTGTTCATTAATTCATTAAATATATTCAACAAGATATTTTTCACACTGATCTAGAAGAGTGGTTAGCAAAGTTGTGACATAGTACAACTGATAAAGATATGATATTTCCACATGTCTTGTGGTGTGAAGGACATGGTTACTCATTAACTATAGTACATGTTCCCCTTGATGGATAGTTGTTCGAATGGAGGTAATGGGTGTATAAAGTGATGTAGTTATGTGCACATATGCTAAGGTAGATGTTATACTACTTCCTATAGAGTGTATTATACATGATAGATTTCAATAGATTCATAAATATTATGAGGATAAACTACCATATATGCCTTAATATATAGATGAGGTGACAACAAATCAACATGTTGAAGGAGTATAAATGTCAATGACACCTGTAAAAATAATAATAATTAATTATGGAATTGAGTTTTTATATGCTTATAATATATAATATTTATATATGTTTTAGGCTCGAGATGAAGCTAATGGGAATAATCGTGATTCCTTGTGAGATTAAAATGTGGATACACTCGATGAATGATTTATTTTATATTAATTTTTTATTATATAATATTTTATTTTTGATGAATAGTTCAAATGCATTTTTATTATAATATTGTAATAGATAACAAATTTATGTGCCTCAAATTATAATTTCATATTAAAAACATATTATATGATCATGAGTTTTCATAAAATTATTGGAAAAAGACAGATGATTAATTGATGAAATCTATGAACTATCTCTAAAGAAATCTGATTTTTCATTTTCTCATGATGATCATAAATAAATTTTTTATGTGTTTAAAAAACCAATATGTTAATGTAATTATAAAAATCAAATACAATGACCTTGGAGTGATATAAAATCTGATAAAAATGTTCGTCAAATTATTTTTTACATATATGTGTATATGTTACATTAGTATGCCATGATGATTTCTTATACTGAAAGATTAATAATATTTTAAATATAAACGGTCATTAAAAACATGCATCAAGGTGTCCAAACCTATCATATGACATATTATTTCGATTAATTTATTGATAAATTACCATATATTTGTTTGTGAAATATAAGATATGATTTCACCTCAATCTAATTATTCATCTTATCAACATGATTAAATTTTTTAACTATTTTAAAACACTAAAACATTAAATTAATAGTCAATAATATAGAAAAATACCATTAATTGGTGTGAAATCATAAGAAAAAACTCATTACATTATTATTGATGTGTAATAGTATATGATACATCAATTTTATATTTAGTGTTCTGATACTTACTAAATAGGTAGTGTTAATATATTTAGTAACTATTAAAACAAGCCACTTAGGGTCATTACCAAGAAAAAAATATCTTATTACCAAAAAAACTAGGAAAATAATCATAGAATATTTTTTGAAATTTAAAAACACAATACACGTCAATATGAGTTATGGTTTTCTCAAGATGACAAAAACCCCATTTTTAGTGTTGTAAAACACTAAAACAATCATGTAACAGCAAAAACCAATGTAAATTACCTCATATTGAAATAAAATTAAGGTAAAATATTCTTTTAATTATATGTGTCATGTATGATTAGATATCATGTTTATTTGATGTTAGAGATTCTTAGAATTATTAAATAATATGTTTTTAATGATTTTCCACTATATAAAAATGCAGTTCAAGGGGTCAAAACCCCCCATGAAAACATTTTATTATTTTTAAATTAAAGGACAATATATGTAGATAGAATTTTTAAATTTATGAACTGAAACCACGTCAATATGTGTTTTTATTTTCGAAGGATCGTTAAATATTAAGTTTTAATGATTCAAAAACTAAATTGGGCATAAAATAGTCATAACCAGTGTAAACAATCCTGGATTTATGAGAAATAATTTGAAAAATATCATTGAATTATTTTATTACATGCATGAGTCAAAGGTATGGAAAACTCACTAGTGTTTTACTAAGGAGGACTATATAAATAGTTTTCTAAATTTTTTAAATCCCTTAAAAACATGCATCAGGTGGTCAAAAATATGAAATGAACCTATTATTTTGATAAAATAACATGATTAAATTGATATAATAATGTTTAAAATACATTAATATATTTTATTTCATTCTAAGTTATCATTTTTATAAGATGGTCGAATACACATTTTCATTTTTTTAAACACTAAGACATGTTTTTAAAGGAAAAACTATGAGAAACAACCTATATATTTACATGAAATCATACAAAAAAATCATATTTTAATTATTTATTATTTATATAAGTATATAACACATTAATATGTTCTTTGGTGTTCTTGAACTGATATAATAAACAATATTTGAAGATTTTCAAGTCTTTAAAAACAAGTTTCAGGGGGTCCAAACCTGAAAAATAGGCTTATAATTTCAGGAAATAATATGGGAAAACAATAAATTTATGTTGAAATATAAGAAGTGTATCCACATTGATCTGGGTTTTTTTCTATTTTAGGATGACCAGAAATGAATATTTAGTGTTTTAAGAAACTACAATGTGCATGTAATTATCAAAATCATTAAAAATGACATTGGAATAACATAAACAAATATAAAAATTTTATTGGAATTATTTGTTATTTGAAAAAGAATGAAACACAAAAAAACAACACATGGTGTGCTTGGACTATCTAAAAAAGAAGGTTTAAAGTGTTAAAAGTATTTAAAAATGTGTTTCACTAGATAAAAACCATGAAAAATACATATGTTTACTCTGAAATCATAGGAGAATGCCCTTATATATTTTTTGAAATATAAGAACTAATTTCCAATCAATGAAATTTATATTTTTTCTCAGGATAAACAAAAATAAATTTTTAGTGTTTTAATACTATAAAATGTGTCTTGTAGTCAAAACCATATAAAATGAACTAGTAATGATATGAAAATATAGGCATATTTTCGTGTATTAATTTTCTAAATGTATTAGTAGAAAACATTTCAATATAGTATTTGGTGTACTCAGACTAAATTAATTAGAAGTTTTTAAATAATTTACATTAAATTTTAACATGAACAAAGTGGAATGTCATAAAAAATACATATTATTCTCTTGAAATCAAATTACAATAGTTATAAATTGATTTGTGAAATTTACTAACTGACACCAAGTCAATATGTTTTTCTTTTACTATATATTATCAAAAATATTTGATTAGTATTTCAAAATAGTAAAACATGTGTATAATGACCAAAACCACAGAAAATGATATCATATTATTCTGAAATTATAAAAAAAATTAATTTGAAATATTAATGACTTGTATTATGAAAATTAAATTAAAATGATTTTCAATGTGCTCTAACTGGCCAAATAAATGGTTCAAAAAGTTTGGAATCTTTTAAAAAACATGCACCAAGGTGTAAAAACTATGAAAATGAATTTTGATTTCAATGAAACGATATGAGTACAACTGATGATTGATTCAGGAATTATAGAAACTAACAACACATTAATTATAGTTTTGATTTTATTATAATGAAACGAATTCATTTTAGTGTTTTAAAACACCAAAACATGCATGTAATGGTAAAACGGATAACAATTACTACATATTAACATGATATCACGGAAAAAAATGATATTGGAATATTTATGAAAGGTAAGAGTAGATTTCATATCGATTCAACATTTTTTGGGTTGATAATGACTTAATAATCAATTTTAATGATTTTTTATTCTTTAAAAATATGAGTTAGGATGAAAAAATAGAAAAAAATAAACCGCTAATTTCAAGATACCATAGGATAAAAACAGTCAATTAATTTTTAAACATAAGAAGTGATGACATGTAAATGAAGATTTTTTTTCTCAAGATGAAGGAAATTTTATTTTATGTTCTCAAAAATGATAAAATAAGTGTATAAAGATAAAAAATATATAAAATGACCTTAAATAAATGTTAAATCATAGAAAAACTATCATTTATTTATTTTTGATTTTTTTTCAAAGATAATGTATAAATCCATTACAAGGTGTGAAAAAACATGAAAAATAAAGAATTCTTTAAATATTTTTCAATCATTAAACACATTCCTCATGGTGTTAAAAATAAAAAAATTTAATTTTATATTCATTAAATCATAATATAATCACTACTAATATATTCATGAAAAATATGATCTAACACCACACCAATATGAGTTTTCATTTTCTAAATATGATTGAATATGAATTTTTGTTGTTTAATGTCCTAAAACATGTGTGTAATTTTCAAAACCATAGAGAATTAACTATATTTAATGTCAAATCGTTGGAAAACTATCACATAATTTCTAAAACCGTGTTTGAGTAAAGGAATGTTAGTATCACATGTGTTGATCTTGAACTGAAGGAAAAACATCTTTTAAATATATAATAGTCTTTTGAAAGGTTAAAAAATAATTAAATGACCTCTAATTTCTATTAAATCATCACAAAAAGGTGTTATATTTATTTTTAAAATTTATAAACTAATTTAATTTCAATATTACTTTTTCATTTTCAATGGGGAATAAGAAATGACTTTTTATAATTTAAAAACACATACACATTCTTGTTGTAGATACCGAAAAGAGATTAAGTGTTGAAGAATGTTTCAAAAATACAACATGAAGTCATATCCGGACCTAGAGACCCGGTCTAAGGGGCCAGGAGGTGGTAGGTAAAAAAATGGTGAAGTGCGTGAAAAAATGTGTCCCATGCGAAAAGTTCTGGGATTCGCGATGTGTCCCTGGTGCAGGCGTGAAATAATTTTACACCCACGCCCCATACGGTTTACATTTCGCACTACTGCCTCTGGCATACAATTATTGCACACCGAGCAGTTTCCAGTGCCCCCAGACTTCTATAAATATAAGGTGACCCCCTTCCATTTTAGGGCTGAAAAATATGAACTGACTCTCATCTGCGAAATCGGCTTTCTGCGAGCATGAAAATGGTAGTTATGTACGGTTCTTTTCACACCAAGTCTCCTCGGGGTCCGCCTTTGAGCGAGATTTCCATTGCTTAGATCGAATTACAATCCTCTCAGGGTTCACCCCTTGCGTGCAATCTCTTCCATTGCGCGCGGGCCGGCCAATTGCGCGCAATACGTCTATTTGCATGAAAACCCTTGGTTCCAATTCCACGCAAGCATCACTTATTTAGTGTCATCCCTATGTTTTTTTGCACAGGGCTCTTATTTCGCGCGCAAGACTCAAAGGTTGCACGCAATCCCCTCAGGACCTCTCAGGTCGTCACTCCTCGGGCGCCACCCATACGCGAGCCCCCGATGCCCTTCATATGGAATCCATTCATGGGTGTCTCTCATTCCTCGGGCAACCGTGTCATGCACTATTTTCTCGTGCGACCATCTAGGCTCGTACCAAGTAACTTCAAAGTCCCCTGAACGATTCTTCCCATTGCGTTGCTTTGCCTCATGCCTCTTCTCATAGGCACGCTAATGGTTATTACTTCTTCGCATAGCCACACTATCGTGGACCCCTCAATGGTTCGCTCTACGACAACCCCTCATTATGGTCTTTCTGATATCTTCCCTCCCACAAGGGGTGGAGGGTACCGATTATTTAAGTCATAGGAGTGTGGAGAGAACCCACTTCTTCCGAGCTGTAGGAAATTAAACTACCAAGTGCTATCGTACTCATCACATGACGTTAAACTATGGCCTGACATCGTGCCTCACACGCAGGGTCCCCCGCCTTGGAAATTCTCCATGCCCACTCATCTCCACGGGGATAAGATCACCTCTCACTGGGGATGATACCCTATTTATCAGAGTGGCATTTTTCCACGGGGAAGGGTATCCACCGTGGTGTAAGCCCCTATCTTTCCTTCCAGGAGGCAACATCCCTTATCCTCATTTCATCGATCCCCGAGGCCAGTGGAGGGTGTGATAGGGAACAAGGCTCCTCATTTCATCGATCCCAAGTCCCTCTCCCACTAAACATTTTCACCCATGGGCCTCCATCCTGGAGGATGCCCCAACACCTTGGGCCTCTCAACGCGTAATCCCCTCTTCATTTCCCACGGACGCACCCTTCGCGACGTGATCGTCTGGTCTTTGATAGCTTTTGTTTCTCACACCGAACATGGATCATGGGAGATTAGAGTAAGCACTGACCATGTCCCACCTTGTTCCACCTCAGAGTGTAATCCCCAATCCATCCCAAACTACAGGGAAGTTGATTCATGTCAAGGCATGGTATGTAGGAAGCCTCCCAGAGGTTCAATCCCCACCACGATGGGCCGCCTCAGAGTGTAATCTCCAATCCATCCAGAACTACAGGGACTTTGATCCATGTCAAGTCATGGTACGAAGGGAGCCTCCATGAGGTCCAAGCCCCACCACCTTAGGTCTCCTCGGAGTGTAAGCCACAATCCAACCTGAACTACGGGGACTTTGATCCATGTCAAGGCATGGTACGTAGGAAGCCTCCATGAGGTTGAAGCCCCAAACCTTGGGTTGCCTCAGAGCATTTGCCCCAAATTCCCTCATCCTGCATGACGTTAAACTCTATACCCAAACTACGGGGACTTTGATCCATGTCAAGGCATGGTACATAGGAAGTCTCCCCAAGGTTCAATCCCCACTACCTTGGTCCACCTTAGAGTGTACGCCCCAATCCAACCTGAACTATGTGGACTTTGATTCCCTACCAAGGGGATGCATAGGAAACCTTCACGAGGCTCAATACCATCACCCATGACTCATCCTAATCTCTCCCTCGAGCCCACATGTCTCGGGAAGCTCATGATCTAACCCGGAGGTTCCACTTCATCTAGGTCCCATCCATGCATCCATTCTCGTGGGTCGCTTCCTCAGATGTCTCGTCGTTCCATGAACTACGTGGGCTTTGATTCCTCGCCATGGGGATACCTAGGAAGCATCTTTGAGGCTTAAGCCCAAATCCATCATCCATCCTGATTCTCACCCAGGCCACCAAATCCTAGTGGTATCATTCCACTTCATTCCCCATTCCCCTCCACAACATTCGGGAATCCTCCCATGTGTTGGCACCAGTATTGGTGTTACCTTCAGGGGTTCCTCAATCTGATCCACTCTAATCAGTGTTCCAATTAGTCTGATCAGTCTCCGTTTGATGTTAGACTTGCGGCATACCCTGTGATAAACATGGGAAGATGAGGAAAACCTCAGATACATTCCTATGAAATATGATTCCCCACTATCGATGAGGCATGCCTTGACATTCCGCGCCCTCAAGAAGCCCTATAATAAGGGACAGAATACAAAAAATCCAATCCCCCAGCGTTAAGACATGCCAGTGGTGCCCAATGTGACTACGCCTCTAACCGAAGGTTGCTGCCCTGACCAGAATTCTTGGAATGTCCTGATAGAAGCGGCCTAATTAATTGGTGTCCATGAAGATATGGCCCCAAGAAGAGTTTCACGAACTACATCTTAAATATATGAGGGAGACCCAGACTAGGTGATGAGCTCCGAGGAGGAATCCACGAAAGGAAGAATCGACATACCATCATACCGTTTCGATCAAGGAGTAGAAATCATTGAATAAGGAACAGATACCTTCTGCCTTTATAATGCGGGAATTCGGGGAAACAACAACGCATCCTCTGCGTGACGGATGTGCTCACTCACCTAACGGTCAACATTGCCCTCGAGGGCTGCGTAGGGAGCCGCTGCTCCCCACCCCAACATTAAATCATTTAGGGATCATGTCCCTGGAATGCGTCGACAACTCCCTCCCCTTCATCGACGAGATAGGGGATGCCCGGGCTGGCCCGATCGGAGTCCCGCTTCAAGGGCTTTTGGTGAGGGCTCCCACCAAGCCGCGTCAGTGCCGCTGCCCGGTTCCCCGATCCATGGATCAGGAAATCCACGCGCTTACACCACCGGCTCTAGTTCATCTAACATGGCATCAATGTCGGGTGCAAATGGAATCGGGCGCCCTCCATGGGGCATCAACGTTAGTGACTACTGTGGTCCGAGACACCGATAACTCATATCACCAACTCCCTGTATACATTGAGCGGGGGTAATTATATTCCTGGCCTAGATCAAGGCCACAACCGCCCCACGGGCAGGTTTGGTCGACTCTCCCGGTCTCTGGAATAGGTGATGGACACTGTGGACCAATCCGCATTAATTCCCCCAGTGTGGAGGCCTACTCCATGCCACCACTACAGAAGGTGTGAGACCTCCCTGTTTCAAACCTCATCTTGGAGGTCTTCCTCGTGCCACCTTCAACCCAAGTGCGGGTCCTCCCCATGATAGAGAAACTCCATATGTGGGTCTCTCCTGCACTCACTACACTGGGTACGGGGTCACTCCCCCTACCACAGACCGTGAGTATAGAGACGTTGCATGTTCAGTCACATTCCAACCTGGAGGCCCTCCCCATGTCCCTGTGCCAATCAATGAAGGTCCTCCTCGCCCCAGCGATCGGATATGTGGTGGTCAACCCCACATCACCAAAATACATCACAGAGGTCCTCTCGGTGTCCCTTTCGACATTTGTCCGAGTACTCCTCACACCCCGGCTTTCTTGGGTGGGAACCCTCTCCGCCCCATCACAATTGTGGCTCGAGGACCCCACACAGGAGATCAGCCCTATCCCGAGGAGCCACCGAGGGGCAGGAATGAGGGTCGTCGCCACCGCTAGAGGAATTTTAGTTAAGGCCGGTCAGGAATCAGACCTGTCTCCTTCTCAAACTTCGAAGAGGAGTGTGACTCATCACACAAGCCCCCTCCTTAGTCCTCCAAGTCAATGTCTGGGATAGGAACGATGTGTATCGTCCTCGTACTCCTGGAATTAATGATCCATAAGATCCATGTTTCCCTCTGAAGGTATATCCAGGAGTATGATAACATGGCATGTCCCAAGGGAAAGACAATGAGGTCACCACTAGCATCTCCGCAAGCACCCTCTGTCTTGGCTAGAGACTACGGAGAGCTATTTTGGGGGTCAATGGCGGAAGTGCCACGAAACAACCCACCATCAGTAGAGGCTGATGATATGTTTGGAGATCTGTTCACTGGTACATCCTATCGTGATATAGTGGCTGGTTCAGTACAATCCTTAGAGGAAAACCCAAGGTTCAGTGGCCAAACAGCCTGCTCGCAGTATTTTCTGTCCGCCAGCCCCCTGGCCCAGCGGCCTGCCTCAGCGTCGTTGCCAGTTCCTCAGCCACCCTCAGTTAATGAGTGGGGAAATCAAAGTCCATACCATGAATTTGATCAGAGGTGCTTCTGGACCATCCTCGCATCTGGCCACTTCGTTGAGAAGTTTTGGCCGGTCATAAGGCCAAATATTTTTACACCAGAATCGCTCACCCAGGATTAGTTTGAATTTTTCCGCCAAACCCTCTGGGTGACTTGATTCCGTCTTTGCCACGACCGAGTGACTTATCCTGGGAGCCAAGAGCACCTTGAAGACATTGGCGAATAATGTCATCTGGTAGACCTGGCCACACTCCTCAGGGTGCAGCACCCCGAGTCACCTGGTCAACGTGAGACCCTCCAATAGCAATGTGTCCAGAGTTTTCCAGTACTCCACAAAAGTTATTAAAAAGTCTACCCCCACGCGTATGTCCGTGGCTGGGGCAGTACACTTCTCTCCTCTTCAGTTATATTCTTCGGCAACCCGACTTGCTTGGTGACGTCGAGGACATACCCCTGAGAAGAGTCGCGGTCAACATGAACGATCTGTCAGGAGGGGAAAATGAGCTATAACTTCTCAATGGGAACCTCCTCCCTGGGGACGTGTCCCAACTGCTGGACCCATAAGGGAGTGTTACATTCTAGTAGATGAACCTACGGGGTCTCCCTCCACCCACTGAGGCATTGGTACTCAGCCAGAATATCGGTAAGGGTAAGGAGCATATTGGTGTCACCAAACACTCCGACCTGTCTACCTCAATACAGAAGACAGAGGAAGATCTTGAGAAGGTCGCGTTTTTCCAGCAGTATGCCGAGTAGAAGAAACTGGTTGATGACCTCCTGGCCGAACGCACTGCGGAACAACGTCCAGATTATGGAGACCCTCGGCCAGTATAGCTGTGAAAAATGTAGCTCTTACCTAGAGAATTTCCCCCAGGTAACCCTAAACACCCTGTCCATGCAAAAAGTGTAGAGGCTGGCACTTACGGAAAGAGGGCGTGGTATGTCTCTCCAAACCCTCCGGAACAGCGTGACAATCCAAGGAACCCCACTCCGGCTCTTCCAGAACCTTATGTGGTGCTCCACGAGCCGCTCCACGAGCTTCTATGATTGGATACCACATCGAAGAGCCCAAAAACATGCTCGGGGTTAGGGATACCTGTCAGGACAGGGACCCACATCCAGACAATCCAATGGTGGCACTCATCACTCACCAAGAGGCTTTGGAATCACGACAAGTGGTTATCCCACCTGATGGAAAGAAATATCCGGCATTGGTGGATGACATGAAAGTACCCCCAGGATTCGAAAACCCCACCTTATCCACCATTAATGGGATGAGGGACCCGCCACAACACATGGCCCACTTTAACTCAAAGTGAGGGCCTATGTTAGCCACCCCTGCATAGATGGAGGCTGCCAAGCCCCACTGTTTTCTTCAGACACTGGAAGGGTTGACATTCGTTTGGTACATCCATCTCCCCATTGGATCCGTCACTAGCTGGGAAGACGTTCGTAGGTAGTTCCATTACTATTTCATCTCTACCACCCAGAAGACAAACATCGTGGACCTCTTCAGGTGCAAGAAAAGACCTGATGAGGGAGTCAGGTACTTCATTGCCCAGTCGAAGGGGATCACATACTCCATTGACATGAAACTGACTCATGAGAAATTATTGATGATGTGTGTAGGCAATGTCAAGACCGAAATGGTTCCCTCCCTGGTCACTCAGAACTATCCCAGAGGGTTCCGAGACTTCTCAGATAAGGCCCAACACCTCGATGAAGCCCTGCATTAGGCCATCCAGGCACGACTATTTCCCCATGTGATCCCAGCAAGGAGGGCTGCCAGAGCTGAGCCCACCGTGGTGGCCGGGTAGAGGCCCCTTGGCAGCTAGAACTACTACTAGTGGAGCCAGCTCCGTAGCCCCGTAGAGGTCCACAACCACATGTGTAGCTTCCGGTCTAGCAGCTTCCACCTCAGAATCGGCAGGCGCCCCCACATAATGTGCCACTACCACCTAGGCAAGAAAATCAAGGTACGCCTCCTCGGTAGCCTCCTCCATCCCCCTGTCAGGGACAAGCTCCTAGATCCCCCTTTCCGGATATAAGAAATTTGAACTATTCGTTCGACGAGGCTCAGGTCTCTGGTTACATCTGCATTGCCTTAGAGTAAAGAATTGTACTACTACTTGAGTGCTGAAAGCCAGAAGTGGCACATCTCACTGATCACCCCAACTTCTGCACTTATCACTGGATCCTAGGGCACACCAACAAGTAATTCTATGTGTTCAAGGGCTGGCTCTAGGAACAGAATGAAAACAACACAGTCAGGTTAGGGACAGTCCCAACACAAGTGGCTTGTGTTTTTGTGAGATCAGATAGGAGTAGTGACGAAGAAGGTGAGTGGCAGCAGGTTTCTGACCACGGGCCCCAGAAGTATAATGACTGTATGGCTCGTAGGACGGTCACCCGCACCCGTGGCATCATTCGGGCATGCCTGAATCAGACGGAGCCTTCAGAAGCTCCAGCAACCACTTCTGCATCATCATCTCAGCCCTCCCATAAGAGCAAGCATCAACGACACAAGAAGAAGCAACGCGCTCCACCAATTTCATCGTCGTCTTGTACTCTCAGTGACATTATGCCCCTGGAGATGTGTATCCCACCTAGAATCTACCCAGTGGTAGATGATACATCAAGTGATAGCCAAGGGTACACTTCAGTTAACATCGTCGAGTTGGTAACCCCCTATATGACTCCCGACGAGGGGGAGTGTCAGCCGAACCTCCCCAACGTCCCCAACCGACGCCATCGTTGGTGGAGCCGCGACCATATGGGTTGTTGGGGCATGTTATTTGGAACCTACAACCAGGACATGCATGCCGCTAAGACCAGCCAGTAGGTCCAACAAAGAACTCAGCACGCACAGCCTTTTCATCCGGCATCAACAGGCCTGCCTCCGCCACCGTTTGTGCTACTGGATCAGGCAGAACCACTTCATCCGTGCCGCGACCAACTTCACCCCACTACAAGATGATCTCAGTCGTCTGGTCCTCATCCAACAGAAACTCTCTGAGCTTTGACTAGTGATCAGTGGGATATACCCAGCACCAGTCAGCCACCAGTCTGGCCGGTAGGGCCCACCATGCCTCCAATCACAGAGCGTCTCGCTGCAAACAAATGTTTGTTCCTGGCACAGAAGTACGATGTTCTCAAGAACCTCACTGGAATCCCAACGAGGATTTCCATCTTTTAAGACCTTTGCCTATTGCTAGATATGCGTGAACTACTCGATGAGGCTTTAAGGATCCCCCTTGAGTTTGAGATGGAGGTAGCATCTACCGAATCTTTCCATGTTGAAACGGTTGACAATGCCGAATTCCAGGTCATGATTTTTTTCTCTGGAGAGGACGAAGGATCTCTCATACTGGGGCACCCCCGCCTGCTGTATATCACAGACCAATTCAATGGTGTGAAGGTTTGATGTTGTCTCGTTGACTCCGACTCCATGATCAACCTTACCCCAACACAGACAATAAGAAATCTTGGGTTATCCGAGGATGACCTGACTCCCTCCGATTTAAGGATCCAGGGATATGACAGGACATAATAGACCCCATTCGAGAAGATCCTTCTGAAAACCTAGTTCAGTGGCCTAGTTTCCAGTACCGAGTTCATGGTTATCTCCCAGTACACCGAGTACAACGCATTGATGGTTTAACCATTGATACACCTACAAGCGGTGATCCCCTCATCGTATCACCAATGGCTCATGTACTCCCTAAATGGTCGAGTGGGTGTACTCTAAGGTGATGAATCTCCTTTCGCCTCTTCTGATGCCCACTAATTGGATGCTGACTATTACAAGATCAAGGATAAGAAAGTCCAGGCAAGTGACATCGAGCCTGTCACCACTACAACTGACCCTTGGGCATGCCTAAATAACACTTAAGTCTTCCCGATCCATCGGTTGGAGGCCACGACCCCCGACATGGGACAATGTTTTGTCATTTCTGGGACAAGGGAAAACCATGCTCCCAAATCTAGGCGGCATCAGATGATCACTTCTTATTCTTATACAAATCAGGCCCCAGTGATCTTGGAGCCTCCCACTCCCATCAGGTATCGGGATGTCTGAATCATGGAAACGACAGTGCGTCATACATTTTTATTTCACCGGGATAGAATAAGTTGGATCTGGCTGACGCACCACTACTGCTTTGATATTGTCAAGCATGGCCCCTTAGGTCGGCTACCAGATGGGATTGGGTCGACAGACTTCGTTGCTATGTTTATAGTAGCGTCGGAGTTCCCCAATATAGTAACCAATACCGCACAAGCTGGTACCATCCTCTCATTAGAGTTTGGTATCTCGGAAGCAGCTCCCCCCATAAATGATCCCTCCATAATTGTAGAAGAAGATAGATAGGGTGCTCCCCTTGCCTTTGAGGAAGGCATCTCAGCCATGGTCGATGAGTTGGTAAAGGTGAACCATAGAAGGGAGGCAGACCTAAGACACACATTGATCAGAACCACTATAGTTGAGTCAATAAGGTTTTCCTTATGACATTTCCATTCCTTCTTGTTTTGAAAATCACAAACACCTTATCTTTAAGAAAATTGCTTTTGTAAGGAAAATCGCTTTTGTAAGAAAAATTATCCTTATCACATTTTCACCCATAAATTTCTTAAGTACAAGATTCAGATTCATTTCTAGATTTTTGGAAGTGTTTAAAACTTTGACTTAAAAGCATTGTGTTTTAGGCTTCGAATTCTGGATACGAACTTTAATAAAGATCTACTCCGAATTCTGGATGAGAACTGTAATGAAGCTCAACTCCGAATTCTGGATATGAACTTTAATATAGATAAAATCAAAATTCTGGATACAAACATTAATAAAGATCAACTCCGAATGCTGGATACGAACTCTCATGAAGTTCAACATCGAATTCTAATGACAAATTTTTCATTACGATTTCTGATTACAAATTCTGATGACGAATTCTCATTCCGAATTCTCATTCCGAATTCTCATTCTGAATTCACCTATTAAATAGAATCTGGTCATGTTTGTTTTATACACTGTGAATTTATTTAGACTTCGAAAATTATTTTTGGTTAGACTCCGAACTTTCTTTTTTTCTTACAATTCTATAATTTGTCTACTCTTTGACTTTTTGTTTACACTCCGAACATTTTAGATAGACTTAAAACGATGTCGTACAATATGTTACACTTGTTTTTCTATAAAACGATGTCGTCTATTCTGTTATAAACTAACCATTGGTTAAGTTACACGTGTACAGGTCCCTCCAATTTTTAAAGAAAATATGACCATTGGGATGGAGGCCGACCTTACCTATAAATAGGAGCTCATTTGAAAGAGCTCGTAAGAAAGAGAATTTGATTGATCTAGAGACCACACGCTGCTAAGGTGATTTCTAGAGAGAGAAAGCTTTTCATGCCTTGTGCGTACTGAACCGCTCGTTTAGTTTTTTCTTTGTGTGACTCTGAATGTTGGTGATTACATTCGAGGACTTCTGGTGATAGGAAGACAGAGGCTTCCAACACCATGATGTTGAGGGCTTCCTTGCTGAGGAAGACAGAGGTTGCCCACTACCTTGATGTTGAGGGCTTGCGGGGATAGCAAGATAGAGACTCCGATCTTCGTATCGAGGGCTTACCCTGGTATGGGTAAAACAGACCTGCTTGAAAGTATAAATCAAGGGACCTTTATCCAAGTCTGTTGGATACCCTTCTCTTTGGGTTAAAAGACTTATATCTTGTTACTTGTAGTTTTACTACTTGTTTATTTCCGCTGCATTTTGTATTATAAGGAAATTATAACTTTCTTATACTTCATTACTTATACTCTGTTTCATTTAGATTCTATACGCTTTAAGGTAGAATCTCATATTGTAATCTTTTGTTAAGTTTCAATTTCAGGAACCATATTTCCGGAACCTAATTTCAGAATCTCTTTCAAAGTTTTCATTTAGTGTTAGAGGTGTTGTGAATTTACTTAGTTTAACTTTGTTAAACTTAGCCCTTTCCTTTTCTTAAGGAAAACATAGTTATTCGTAACTAACTTTAAAGGTTCCAAAGGAATTTTTAAAGAATAAAATTCACCCCCTCTTGTATATTGAGCATCTACATCATTATTTCGATCCTACAATTGGTATCAGAGGAGGACTCTGGAATACCTGTACTCACGTATAGGTTTTCTTGCTCATTTTTGTCATTCCAAACATTCCCATTCCAAGATTTCTCATTCTGAACTTTTTTATTACGATTTTTTTACTAACAAGTTTGTGTGCAAAAGGTTTTTAAGTATGGCAGGAATTAATGTTGGTTCAATCAATAATCTAAATCCTACAAGACCACCAATCATTGATGGTAATGACTATGAGTACAGGAGAGATCTAATGAAGAATTTTGTTATCAATACTGGAGTGGACAACTTTGTTATTCTTACTGGAGACTATAAGATTCCCGACAAGGAAGTTAGAACTTTTACTAACCAGGAAAAGCAAGAGTATCAACTCAATTATAAGGTACACATTACTCTACTGTGTTCAATGACTAGAAATATATATAGCCAAATTTCTTCTTATGAAGCAGCTAATTGTATCTGGAAGAAGTTAGAGGTTACACACTTTGGAACTTCTAAAGTGATTGAGATAGGAGAGCTATGCTTAGAGCTGAATATCATGGCTTCAACCTTCTGTATGGTGAACCAATTTTTAAATTTCATCATGGATTTATGACTATAGTCAATAGATTACAGTCTATGGGAGAAAAAGGGTTAGATGATGAAGCACTTGTGGATATGATAATTGATATCATGCCTAATGAGGGGGAATCCAAAAGAACTACTATAGATGAGAACAGGAAGGTCACTCAAATTTCTCTTGATGAGTTATCTGGAACTCTTATCCAACATGAAACCAGAATGAAGAGAGATGCTGACAACATCAAAAATAAAAATGGAAATGGTACTGTTTCTTTTACAACAACATCAAATAAGATGAAAGCTAAGAGTACTGAACGAGTAACCAGATCCATGTCTAAGAATGTTATTTTCCAATCTGATTCTAGTGAGAGTGAAATATCTGAAAATGAGCTAGCAAATCTTTGTCGAAGGATGAACAAGATAGCTGGCTAGAGAAATTTCCAATCTATGTATAAGAAAAATGAAAGGAAAGATAAGAAATATGGAGAAGTTACTTGTTATGAATGCTAGAGAGCTGGACATATTAGACCAGATTGCCCTTTGCTCAAAACGAATGAAAGGAAAGAAAGGAATTCATACAGGAACAAAAAGAAGTATTATAATGCCAAAGCTAAGAATGTTTTGAAAGCTAGTGACACCTGGAGTGCCAGTGGTGGTGACTCTTCAGGTGAATCTTCTGATTAAGAATCTTCAGGACAGAAGAATCTTGGTCTTACAGCCAGATTACCTATTGATAATTATTGTTTTATGGCTAAGGTACGAAATGATGAATCATTGACCAATGTTTCATTAAATTTTAATGACTGTAAGTATTATAACTATTCTGATGAAGAATCCTCTTCTGATGAAGAAAATACAATACCTACTTATGAATAAATCTCTAGGTTTGCTGAACTTCTTGAAATTGAGAATTATAGACTCAATAAGAAACTTGATAAGGCAAACTCTAGAAATTCTATTCTTACAAAAGAGATGTCAGATCTTTCTAAAGATCTTGATAGGAAAAATGTGGATTTTGAAAGTATTTCAAAAAATCTCGAGGAAGTAAGTTCTGAGAAGAACAAACTTTTTAAATAATTAGAAAAAGTAATTTCTATGAAAAATGTTTTCGAGCCTAGCTCTAGTTCTAAAACTGATGATTTTGAGGATAAAAACTTGGTTATAAAACTCAAGTCCGAAATTTTTTCCTTAAAGAAGTGTTTATCAAACTTTACCCATGGTATGGAAAATTTTGATAAAATGTATTCCCAAATACAACCTTTAAGAAATAAATCCGGATTTGGTTATACCCATGAAAAACCATTTTTTAGTAACAATTATTTTGTTCCTCAAAGTGCCCCATTTTGTACCAAGTGTCAATGTGGTGGTCACTGGGCAATGAATTGTTCCTTAAACAAAACCCAATCCTTACGTTCTCATAAAGCTTACTTTTTTAAAAAGATGTGGGTTCCTAAAATTTTATTATCTGGAAATCTCAAATCCAAGCAAGTTTGGATTCCGAAAGTCTAATTCTCTTCTTGATTTCAGGAAAATAAAGAGAGTACCCGAAACAATACACGGTACATGGATAGTGGATGTTCCTAACACATGACTGGTAACAAAAGCTTTGTTGAAAAGATTATAACAACGAAATGAGGAAAGGTAACTTTCAGAGATAATGATAAGGGAGAGATTATTGATAATGGTAATATTGTTCTTCTTGGTAAAACCTTGATTTCAAATGTTATTTTTGTTAAGGGTCTTGAGGACAAACTCATTAGCATAAGTCAGTTATGTGGTCAAGTTTACCTTGTGAATTTTAGGAATGATAAGTGCTTTGTTCACAATTCCAAGGAAGAATTTATTCTCTCAGCCAATAGGCAAGAGAATGTTTGCACATTAAAATTAGAAGACCTTAGAAGCCAAGCTTTACCTTGCCTATGTGAAGTGGAAGATCATTCCTGGTTATGGCATAGAAGACTAGGTCACTGTATCCTTAGGAACCTATGTAAACTCTCTAAGAAGAAACTAGTTAAGGATCTACCGAAGCTTAGATTTGATTCTTCTAAAGTCTTTAATCCTTGTCAATATGGAAAGAAACATAAATCTAGTTTTAAATCAATCGGTGTAGTCTCGACAACTGATGCATTACAGTTAGTGCACATGGATCTTTTTGGTCCAACACAAACTGGAAGTATTGGAGGAAAATACTATGTGTTTGTTCTTGTTGATGATTACACTAGATTTAATTGGGTATATTTTCTAGAAAATAAGTCTAAAGCTTTTCCTTATTTCAAAAGTTTTAGAGCTCAAGTTAAAAATGAGAAAAACCTTCCTTTGAAAACTATTCATAGTGATCATGGAGGAGAATTTCAAAATTCTGATTTTGAAACTTTTTGTAGTAGAAAAGGTATTACTCACAATTTCTCAGCACCTAGAACTCCTCAGTAGAATGGTGTAGTTGAAAGATGAAATATAATTCTTCAAGAGATAACTAGAACCATGTTGAGTGAATATTCTATAGCTAGACATTTCTGGGCTGAAGCTGTAAGTACTGATTTCTATACTATAAATCGAGTTTTGATTAGACCATTTCTTAATAAAATTCCTTATGAGTTATGGAATGGTAGAAAACCATGACTATCCTACTTCAAGGTTTTCGGTTGCAAAGTATTCATTCGGAATACTAAAGATAACTTACATAAATTTTCACCAACATCTGATGAATGAATATTCTTAGGTTATTCCACAACTTCTAAGGCTTATAGAGTTTTTAATAAAAATACTTGTACTGTTGAAGAAATAGTTCATGTAAATTGGATGAGTCTGATCCTTTTGTTTTTAAACCATCCCAGCCTACATCCTCGGATGTGTTTACAAAAACTGATTGTCAGCCTTTGATAGAAGAATCTTCTGATAAGGATAATGTTCAAGATGATAATTCTGAAGCATTTACACCAGAAGACTTTCTACCCTATGTTGATGAACATGCTTTTCAAAACCCAAATCAGGCGTTTCTTAAGAATCATCCCAGTGATAGTATCATTGGTGATGTAAATCAACCTGTAAGGACTAGAAGTTCCTTAAGAAATGAAGTAGAACACCTAGAATTTCTTTCCCAATTAGAACCTAAAACCACTGATGAGGCATTAGGTGATAATGATTGGATCAAACCTATGCAAGATGAACTAAATGAATTCGAAAGGAATAAAGTCTAGACCTTGGTTGAAAGACCTAAAGAAACTTCTGTTATTAGAGTAAAATGGGTTTTCAGAAATAAATGTGATGAAAATGGAGTCATAGTAAGAAATAAAGCTAGACTTGTTGCTAAAGGTTATAATCAGCAAGAAGGAATAGACTATGATGAAAAGTATGCTCCAGTATCCAGACTTGAATATATAAGTATTCTATGTGCCTTTGCAGCATTCTTTAATTTTAAACATTTTCAAATGGATGTGAAATGTGATTTTCTTAACGGTTATGTTCAAGAGGAAGTTTTTGTTGAACAACCTCCTGGATTTGAAGATACAAAACATCCTGATTATGTTTTTAGACTTAGCAATGCTCTGTATGGCCTTAAACAAGCCCCACGAGCATGGTATGATAGACTCACTGGATTTTTGCTTCAAAATAACTATGTCAAGGGAAATGGAGATCCAAACCTTTTTATAAAGAATGATAAGAAAAATGTTTTAATTGTTCAAATTTATGTTGATGACATCATATTTGGTTCAAATTAGCAATCTTTGACCGACTCTTTTGCAAGTCTAATGAAATATGAGTTTGAAATGAGTGTGATGGGTGAGTTAACATTTTTCCTTGGTTTTCAAATTTCTCAAAAACCAGAAGGAACCTACATATCTCAACATAAGTATATTAATGATCTTCTTAAAAAGTATGGTTATGACAACACTAAGAGTACAAGTACCCCTATTGGTACCTCAAACTCTTTAGATCTTGATGAAGCTGGGAAACTAGTAGATCAAACATCTTTTAGAGGTATGATAGGAAGTTTACTTTACTTAACAGCTAGTCGACCAAACGTAATGTTTTCAGTATGCTTATGTGCAAGATATCAATCCAATCCTAAGGAATCATTTAAAGGCAGTAAAAAGAATTTTTCGCTACCTTAAGGGAACCATGGATCTAGGATTATTTTATACTTCTGGAAATGATTTTGTTCTAAAAAGCTTTTCTGATGCTGACTTTGGTAGATGTAGAATGGATAGAAAGAGTACATCCGGAACTTGTCATTTCTTAAGAGATTCGTTAGTTTCTTGGTCTTTCAAGAAGCAACATTCTGTAGCACTCTCCACTGCTGAAGCTGAATATGTAGCAGCTGGAAGTTGTTGTGCTCAAGTGTTGTGGATGCAACACACACTCACAGACTATGGCTTGAGTTATACTAAAACTCAAATTTTGTGTGATAAAACAAGTGCCATTGCCCTTAGTAAGAACCCTTCACATCACTCTCATACAAAAACACATAGATATTAGGCATCACTTTCTTAGGGATCACACACAAAAAGGAGATATCATTCTTCAGTTTGTCGGAACGCAAGATCAACTTGCTGATATATTCACAAAATCCTTTCCTTATGATAGATTTGAATACATTAAACATAAGTTAGGGATCATATCCGTAAGTTAATCCTTCTTAATTAACTTTCTATTGAAAAAGTCTCCTTACAGTAATAAACTCTTTTTCATAGGGGAGTACATTTGATTGTTAGAGTTACTAAATTTTTTTCAAAGTTAGTTTTTCAAACTTTTTGGGACTAAAATTCCGGAATGGGAATTTCCAGAACTAAAATATTCTAGAATGGATATTTTCATATTGAAAACTTTCGGAATGGAAAATTTCATACTGATATTTTTGTAACAGAATTATCGTACCAAATCTTTCATAATAAGTTTTTTGTTTTCAAGTTTTGTAATTTTCATACGGAGTTTTCCGTACTGAGTTTGTTTTTCATAATTAGTTTTTCGAACTTTGTCTTTTCGTAGTAAAGTTTTTTTCTTATCTTTCTTCAAATATTAACCATTACGAATAATCCTCCTAAGCCAATCCGAATGGTATAATTTCCTTACTCAAGTTTTCAAAGACATACTTTACTTGCTGGCATTTTCTTATATTTTGTTTTCGGATTATAATTTTCTTAAATATTTGTTTTTAATAAAACCTCAAAATATCAGATTCATGTTTTTATGAGAATTGGTTTTCGACCGTCAGATCTGATCTCAGCTTGTCACAACTGTTCGATCAACCGTGGAAGTTGAATCGTTTTCTCGTTACCTAATTAAAGGGGACCCCAAATAGTTTTCCCACATCGGTTTTCAAGCTCCAGCATCCCGAAGCTCTACCTCTCCCTTTTAAAGCCGTTCCAAACATCAGATTTCTCCATTCCAAACTTCTCAGAGGTCTTCAGATCCGAATGTCTATGGAAGTAGCTTCCCAAGACATGTCTTCCACTAAGTCGATTTCGAAGTGGTTATTATATAGAGAGAGGCTGGATCATCCTAATTTCTTCAACAAGTATGACTCTCTTATATCCAAGAATATTAAGCTTAATGGATGGGAATATGTTGCAGTGTCGAAACATGGGAATCAAGATGATGTCTATTCAGATTTACTAACAGAGTTCCATGAAACAGTCTCCTTTCTTAAGGAAGATGGAAGGGATAATTTTTCTTTTAAGTCTTATGGTAATACTTATAAGCTTTCATATGCCAAGGAATCTAGTGTGGTAGGGATGAATAATTAAGGAGAAGCTGAATTCATATATCATGTATTGCCAGATTCAAAGGGTAGTTTCGACAAGGAAAAAGCATTAAAAACTCTCGGACTGTCAGATGATAATGCTCCGAAGATTGCTTCTCTGTCTACAAATTTCCGAAACCTAGAGTTATGGGTACAAGGCCTTATCGTACCGAGGAAGGGTGAAAAAGATAGCTTAAAGAAGAGTGAGATCTACATCCTAGATTTTGTGATAAATCTGAGGAAGTTTAACATGATGAAGCACATTCTCATTACTCTTGAGAATGTTAAGAAAGGGAGTCTTAGATCTCAGATCATAATGTACCCAGCAATCCTCTCTAAGTTGATAGTTCGGTGCCTTGAGTCTTTCAAGGAGGCATTCAAGTCTAAGACAAGAGTTTACAAAATTATGTTGGTGAGTGATGGTACACTCAAAAGGATGGATGTAACCATTGACAAGAAGACTGGTCAGTTTATTGATTTACCCGCTCAAAAAGAATCAGTTCCAAAAGTTGCTGATCAAGAATCCTCTAAGCCAGTAAGGAAGAGAAAGTTGAAAGAAGATGATGTTGAGGCAGAGAATCCCAAGTCTAAGGAATTTCATTCCGCACCTCCAAAACCAAAGAAGAAGAATGCTTACCCAGATGAGGTAGTTGCTAAATGAAGGGAGATCAAAGAAAAAAGAGTGCAAGGGGAGCCTCAGTTTGGCTTGGATCCTGTGGAGGATAATGCCTTGAAGGAAAGAACTGAAGATGAGCTAGAAAATCAAGTCAAAGAAAATAAGCTTAAGAAGAAGTTGTCCTAAGTAGAGGTAGCTCAGGCATTTTTGAAGTTCAATGAGATGGTTTCAACAAATATTCATGTTCTGAGATCCTTTTCCTTGGACTCTCTTCCTGAGACACCAGGAAGAAATTTCGTCGCTCCGGAAGAAGATGTTGCCATGACTGCTAAGGAAGTAGAGCAAATTGAGCGAGCGGAAGAAGAAGAAGCCGTAGCTGAAGGTACTTGTGAAACTGGAGATGTTTTGAAACAAGTAGATGATTATAAGGGGAAACCTTTGAAACATCTATCGCTACGAACTTCAGAAGCCGAATCTTCGATGTTAGTCACTCCTAGATGATGAGAAGAAAGGAGAAGAAAAAGTGTCTTATCATGCAGAAGAAGAAAAACTTCTACATGATGTAACTCAAATGGAGAATGTAGAGGATGTAGCTCAAAAAGTTGCTGATGATGAAGACAATATTATTCAAGTAACTAATAGTGAAAAAAGAACTCGGGAACAAGATTCTATTCGGAAAAGAGACAAGGGAAAGAAAATTCTTGCTGATACTCCGAGCTCAGTAGTGGTGAAGACAAAGGAAGTTGGTAGTTCTTCAAAGAGAAAGCTTGACCAAGTTGAAGAAGAAAATTCTCCATGCAGAGTCTCAGATTCAGAGTCATCTTTGTTGGGGAATGAATTTGATGTTCAGTCTTTAAAGAAGATGTTAGGTTCTATTCTGACCTTCTCAAGCATTCATTCAAGATGTCAGATGCTCCAACATGCTTTGAATCAGAAATCAGACTCCGTATCCATGGTCATGGATAAGTGTGTTGAGATAGAAGCTCAATTCAAATCTTTCTTTGTTGGCTATGAAGCCCACAAAAGATCTTGCAAGAGGATGACCAGTTGGTCGAGTAAGACTGTAGAAGAAATGAGGCTCTTTGATGAATTTCAAGATAATGTGAAGGATGATTTTGAGACAAAGGACAGGAAGATAAATGAGCTGACATCTTCCTTTGAAGAGAAATTGACAAATGAATAGAATTTCCGGATTCATGAAGTCAGAGATCTGAATGGGAAGTTAAATTCTGTTTCTCAAAATTAGAAGTATGAAAGGGATCATCGGATTGAGTTCGAAGAAAATCATAAAGCTCAAGAAGAAATGCTTAAATCCCAAGAAGAAAATATTGATGCTTAATCTGAAAGAATAGTGGTCTTAGAGAAGCAAGCTCAAGAAGAGCATAAAGACCTAAAGAAGATCAAGACTATTCTTAAGGGGCTCATTTCAAAGGAAAAAATATCCGAAATAGTTAAATCCGATCTTTTTGTTGTATCTTTCATTCCTTAAAATAAATGATAATATTGGTTGCTCGTCTTTTGTTATTATTACTAATTTTTCAGGTACTTTGTTATTTTTTCCCATTCCCTCGAATTATTTTTGAAAATCACAAAGGGGGAGAAGGAAAAGATCCTTAAGGAAAAAGAACTCTAATAAGAGTATATCTAAGGGGGATTTTTCCATTAAAGAAGAATTTCTTATTCGTAATGAAATGTCACTCCGGAAATCTAGAATACGATCCTTAGAGTTTCAAAGCCTAAGGGGGAGTTATTCGTATTCATCAATATTGTTAAAGCAAAGGGAGATAAGCCTTAATGTTTTTCTTTCTTCTTAGAATTTCTTTTTTGTAAGGATGTTTGTGCTTTCCAAAAAGGGGGAGATTGTTGAGTCAATAAGGTTTTCCTTATGACTTTCCCATTTCTTCTTGTTTTGAAAATCACAAAAACCTTATCTTTAAGAAAATTTCTTTTGTAAGGAAAATTGATTTTGTAAGAAAAATTATCCTTATCACATTTTCACCCATATATTTCTTAAGTACAAGATTCGGATTCATTTCTAGATTTTCAGAAGTGTTTAAAACATTGACATAAAAGAATTCTGTTTTAGGCTCCGAATTCTGGATGCGAACATTAATAAAGATCAACTCCGAATTCTGGATGAGAACTGTAATGATGCTCAACTCCGAATTCTGGATACGAACTATAATATAGATAAACTCCGAATTCTGGATACAAATTTTAATAAAGATCCACTTCGAATGCTAGATACGAACTCTCCTGAAGTTCAACATCGAATTATAATGACAAATTTTTCATTATTATTTCTGATTACGAATTCTGATAATGAATTCTCATTCCGAATTCTCAGTCCGAATTCACCTATTAAACAGAATATGGTCATATTTTTTTTACACTTTGAATTTATTTAGAATCCGAAAAAAAAATTTGGTTAGACTCTGAACCTTAATTTTTCTTACACTTCTATAATTTGTCTACTCATTGACTTTTTGTTTACACTCCAACCTTCACTCCGAACTTTTTAGTTAGAGTTAAAACGATGTCGTACATTATGTTACACTTGTTTTGCTATAAAACGATGTCATATATTCTGTTATAAACTAACCGTTGGTTAAGTTACATGTGTACAGGTCCCTCTGATTTTTAAAGAAAATATGACCGTTGGGAAGGAGGCCGACCTTACCTATAAATAGGAGCTCATTAGAAAGAGCTTGTAAGAACGAGAAGTTGATCGATCTAGAGACCACATACAGCTAAGGTGATCTCTAGAGAGAGAAATATTTTCATGCCTTGTGCGTACTGAACCGCTAGTTCAGTTTTTTCTTTGTGTGACTCCGAATGTTGGTGATTACATTCGAGGACTTCCAGGGATAGGAAGACAGAGGTTTCCAACACCTTGAAGTTGAGGGCTTCCTTGCTAAGGAAGACAGAGGTTGGAAACTACCTTGAAGTTGAGGGCTTGTGGGGATAGCAAGACAGATACTCCGATCTTCGTATCGAGGGCTTACCCTGGTATGGGTAAGGCAAAATTTCTTGAAAGTATAAATCAAGGGACCTTTATCCAAGGTTGTTGGATACCCTTCTATTTGGGTTAAAAGACTTATATCTTGTTACTTGTAGTTTTACTACTTGTTTATTTTTGCTGAATTTTATATTATAAGGAAAGTATAACTTTCTTATACTTCCTTACTTGTACTCTGTTTCATTTAGATTCTACACGCTTTAAGGTAGAATCTCATATTGTAATCTTTTGTTATGTTTCAATTTCCAGAACCATATTTCCGGAACCTACTTTTGGAATCTCTTTGAAAGTTTTCATTTGGTGTTAGAGGTGTTGTGAATTTACTTTGTTTAACTTTTTTAAACTTAGCTCTTTCCTTTGCTTGAGGAAAACATAGTTATTCATAACTAAATTTAATGGTTCCAAAGGAATTTTTAAGTATACAATTCACCCCCTCCCTTGTATATTGAGCATCTACATCATTATTTTGATCCTACAGCTATGTCTATTGAGGAGTAGCAGCGATATGTATGCTTCCTTAAATAGCACCGTGATGTATTCTCCTAGACTTTTGATGAGATGTCGGGACTAGATCTTCTAGTAGCCGTCCACCACCTCGGTCTCCTGAAAAATCATCGTGGTTTCAAGAAGCCTCCCAGAAAGATGGATCCATCTCACTGTGCAATGGTCGAGGCCGAAGTTGAGAAGCTCATTAGGGAAAACTTTGTTAAGGATGTCCAGTACCCCAAGTGGCTAGACAACATTATTCCAGTCAAGAAGAATGACAGACAGATCCGAGTTTGCATCAACTTCCGCGATCTTAGTCATCACTGCACAAAGGAAGATTTTCCCCTTCTAGTGATAGAATTGTTGATCGACACTACAGTAGGGTTCCAGGCTCTCTCCTTTATGGATGGTTATTCTGGATATAAATAGATATGGATGGCCCCCGGGGATGAGAATTCCATGGATTTCAAGGTTCCCCAATGTACTTTCAATTACCAGGTTATGCCCTTCGGCCTGAAGAATACAGGTGCCACCTACTAGCAGGCCATGCATCACATATTCAAGACAATCCTCCGGACATTGGTGGAATGTTATGTGGATTATCGGGAGGTCAAACCATTCCAATGACAGTACCATCTCAAGGACCTTGAGAATGTGTTCAGCTTCCTCCATCCCTCCATTTGAAGATGAACCCCTTGAAGTGTGCCTTCGGGGTCACCTCGGAGAAGTTTCTTGGCATTATTGTTAGATACCGAGGCATCAAGATTGACCTGGAGAAGATCAAGGTAATCAGCCATATGCCTCCCTTGACAAATATCCAGGATCATCGAGGTCTCCAATGCCACTTAGCCTACATACAATGATTCATTTAAAATCTAGTTGGAATGTGTAATCCCTTTTCTTGGCTCATGATAAAGGGGACTTCTTATGAGTGTGATGAGGAGTGCTAGACCGCCATTGAGGAAATCAAGAAATATCTGCTCCAACCTACGGTCTTAAGCCCACCTGTCTCTAGGAAGACACTAATCCTTTACATGACCGCCATGTAATGGTCCCTCGACGCCCTTCTTTCCTAGAAGAACAATGAGGGGATAGAGAACAACCTCTAATACCTCAGACTCATGCTCCTCGATATGGAAACTAGATACTCCACCGTCGAGAAGAGATGCCTTGCACTCATATTCACAGTAAAAAAATTGCAGCATTTCATGAAGCACCATGAGGTACAGTTAGTGTCTCGAGTAGACCCAATGATGTATATTATAAATCGCCCCATGTTGACTGGCCGACTAGCATGGTGGGCGGTGATCCTCCAGCAGTTCGACATCAGGTTCGTTACTTAGAAGGATATTAAGGGGTAGGCATTAGCAGACTTTCTAGCTACCCATCCAACCTTCGCAGATCAGTCCCTAGACCAAGATTTTCTTGATGAGGTAATCCTCTCAATCGATCTTGTCAATCCATGTTGGCAGATTCACTTTGATGGTGCCTCCTAGAGCCCCACCGGTAGGAGGCTCAATGATCCAAGGCTCAATAGAGTACGCTTGGGTATCGTCTTTACCACCCCGGCACAAGTCGTCTTGCAATATTCATTCCTGTTGTCAGAAGGATGCACTAACAATGAGGCATTATATCATGCCCTCATTATTGGTATCAAGATGACCCTTTAGATAGACGTGCCCCATTTGAATGTGAAAGGGAAATCTGAGCTAGTTATTAAGTAGGTCAATAGTGACTATGTTGTCAGGAAGCCTGAGCTTGTACCATTGTTAGAACACACTCTTCAGCTAATAGCCCAGTTCCCTTCGCAGCCAGAGGTTATCCATGTCCCTTGGTCACATAATGGTCGAGCGGATGCTTTATCCAGTTTAGCTGCATCACTTACAGATCCCGAATAGGATGATCTGATTATCCACATGGTGCATCAGAGAGTAATAGCTCCTGTTACCCTAGATGGTGGTGATGGACCACAGGTGAGCCATCTTACCACTGGTGCCTCTGTGTCAAGTCCCTTCAGTCATCCAGATGCGGTGATCGAAGTGGATGCCAATTGGAGGACACCCTTGGTAGAATACCTCCAACATGGTATTCTTCTGTCAGACCGAAATTAGCGCGAGCAAATCCGACCCCATGCAATGAATTTTACCCTCTAGAGTGGTCCTAGTCTTGAGTAGATCCTCTATAAGCACGAGTTTGATGGTGTTCTCCTCCATTGCATTAAAGGGGTTGAGATTCCATAGGTCATCCAAGAGGTTCACGCCGATTCTTATGGTTCCCGTCAGGGTGGGTCAAAACTGTCACACCAGATTCAGAGAGTAGGGTATTTTTGGCCCTCAATGATCGACGTCTACATCGAGTTCTCCAAAAGGTGCCATGCATGCCAAGTTCATGATAAATATGTGCATAGGACACTAGAGCCACTCCATACTACCACATACTCTTGGCCCTTTGCAGTCTAGGGGTTAGATGTCATAGGACCATACCCACCGGCAATGGCTCGCCAATGCTGATTCATTCTGACTACTACATATTTATTTTCCAAGTTGGTAGAGGCAATTCTGCACAAGGATGTCAAAGACCATTCTATCGTTGATTTCGTGAGTTCCAATATCATCCATCAGTTTGGGGTTCCTCATGCTATCCTCACTAATAACAGCACCAACTCTTGAGTATCCAAGTTGATGAAATTTTATGCCAAGTACAACTTTCGCTCTAACCACACATCCCACTATCACGCACAAGAAAATGTACAGATTGATGCATTTAATAAAACCCTCCTTAAAATTCTGTAGAAAATGGTTTGTCAAAAAAAGAAGAGTTGACCGGATAATCTCCCCAACACCCTTAGGGATTATCGGACGATGACTCGTAATTCCACCCAGGTAACCCCATATTCCCTGGTGTACGGAACCAAGGTCGTCCTGCCCATAGAGATTTAGTTTCCCTCATTGGGAACAATGGTCTATGACCAGCATGCGCTGGATAGTGTGGATGAGATCCATCTAGATGAATTTAAAGCACTGGACGAGAACAGGCTCCGTGCCCTGCACAACCTAGAAAGGCATCAAAGCCAGATGGATTGAGCTTTCAACAAGAAGGTTCTCCTCCGCTCTTTCCTTCAAGGTGATTTGGTATTACCCCATAGGGTACCAATGATCCCCAGTAGAAAACCACCCAAGTTGGAGCCCAAATGGGAAATACCTTTCATTGTTGATAATGATTATCCCAATGGTACAAAAACCCTGGTGACCATGGATGGTGAGCGTATAACTCCTCCCACCAATGCCAGGTTTCTCAAACAATATTTTTTGTGACCCTTTTTAGGGTCCTCCATGACCCAAAACTAGATTAAGATCCCACATGACCTTATACTGTCGGTCCAACATGACCCTAAACTGAACGCTCGTCCCGCATGACGTTAAACTATATGTCGTCCCACATGACGTTAAACTATATGTCACCCCGCATGATATTAAGCTGAATACTATCCCGCATGACGTTAAAATATATGTTGTCCTGCATGACATTAAACAATATCTTCAAGAACAATGTGTGGATTGATTCCCATATTTATAGGATACGTAGGACTTCCTGAACATTTATATTTCAGGTCCATCCCCATCTCTCAGAGATCTCTTGATCTCCGAGTCACCTAGGCCCCTGGGCCTATCCCTCTCCATGAGGTGGATATATAGGCCAATGGGGCCTAGGTGAATGTTGGTTGCATGATTCACATTATGCTCCGCCCCCATCGTGTCCAGGTGGAATCTCGACACTCTTGGCACCATCCCTCAGTGCACCTCCGCATGTCAGGTAGACAAAGTAATAATACAGCGTCCTTAGGGGCTCCCAAAGTCCGAGATCTAAGACCATAAACTATGATATTTATTAAGGGATTTGTGCGGCTCGCTCCTCATCCCCATGGGATACGTGGGATCACCTGTACATCATTCTTCTAGGTCCATCTTAGGTGGGAGCTAGTTTCTCCTTCCCTTTATCCTCTAACCCTCACTGGCCTCCTGGACCGAGGCTCCTCTCCCACAATCTCGCACGATGGTGGTGTGGACCTCATCCTCATTCATGTCGGGTATGCTTTACCATATCGCGCACATTCCCTCAGGTCCAAGCCATTTGATGTTAAAATGTGCTGGTGCGTCCAATAACATGACCCTAAACTGTGATAATATCGTCCTAGCCGCACGATGAAAAATGGCAAAGCATTGTGATGACCTCATCATAGGGGACATCATGTAGGGTATCAGTCATCCACCATACCATTTCTCAATGTCTGTATCTGTTCTGATTATTGTGGCGATTCCAAGAATTTCTACCATAGGCCTATCACTCCACAAAAAAACCATTCACCTTAAAGGACATACAAGATACATCAAATAATTCTTCTCTTGGTGTGAGGGATAGACCCACATGCCCCTTTCATCCTTTTCATAGGCACCTTACCGTTCCACCACCCAGAACTATGTGTGGCTTGATTCTCATTCTCATGAGATACGTAGGAATGACCTAGAACATCCCCATGGGCCCTGCCTAATTTTCATGTTTGGTCCCTTGACCTAAACACGTCCCCAGGGAACACATGGTGATGATGTGGACCTCAACCTTATTCAGGTCGGGTTTTGTAATCACCTTACTATGTGCCTCCTACATTTCTTGTCGATCCTGGGTCCAAGTTCTAAGAGATTAAATAAAGACTCTTTCCATAACTACATGTGTCTTGATTCCCATCCTTATGGGATACATAGGAACTCCCAGACATTTCGTCTCGGGTCCAGCCCTAGGAATCACAAATCCTATCCTTTCCCCCACAGTCAGCCTCTTGGTTTGACCCCCCTGGGGAGTTGTGTAACTGCAGTATTTGCCCTGAACAAGTTCGAGATGCTCTATGATGACATTGGGAAGGGATAATTTCTTCACCAGAGAGGTCTTGTCTAAAAGTAGGGATGATCTATGATCATATTAATGTGCCCGCCTAATGTGATTCCACCATGGTGGTGTAATTTTGGGAGTGTAGGATTCTATGAGAACAAACCACTACATCACTTTCCAGGCCTCGCATGCCCATTTATTCAGATCCTCATCCTCTTTCATGATTGAAGGAACCCCATAATAGTATGGATGCTCAAACTATGGTCCGACCGCTATCCTGGGCCAATGTTCCAGAAGACTGATCATGTTTGAAGGGATCCCCTAACAGTATGGATGCTTGACCAATGGTCTACCTACTATCCTGGGCCAATGTTCCGAAAGACTGATGGATGATATTTGAGTTAGGTCCCATGTTGCGAACATGGTCAACGATCGACCCTCTTTTTATGTCCCCATTTTAGGCTAATACAATAGGGATGATGTGTTTTGAACACGGTCAACAGTCATCCTTCATCGCCACGCCCCTCCCATAGTGTTCCGAATTTGGGTAAAGTGATTCACATTTTCCATTCCCCTATGTTCTGACTGATTCCAATGCCCCTGGAATGTCCCCGCTCGTGCGCTAGAGAACATTGAGAAGACGATACATCGATTGGTCTGAGGTCCTCTTCCTTTGGATGGGCGTCCCTCTTCTCCTCAAATATCTGGGTTTGAATTTTGAATGTCCAAAGCTTGGTTGGCACTCCCATGATCAGACGAAGTGATAGTATGAGCCTCCTTTTATTCTCAAGGCCCACGTGAGCTTAATGGTGGATTTGTATTTATTTCTTGATTATGGTTAATCATTTTAATCCAAAAGGACATGTATGTTAAAAAAAGGGGGAAGTAAGTAAATATTTCCATACATATAGTTGAAAAAAGGTGACAAGAAGCATTATGACGTGGAATGTTTATGGGTTCAACCAAAACATGGCCCTTATGGGTCGGCTTCTTGGATAGATCTCTCCAATGCTGCCACCTGTTGGCTGGTAGCCTCCAGGACTGCCTCCCGTCCCCTGAGGACCCTTTCCTCATCAGCGGCCATGGAGGGTAGTTCGCTGACCTTGGCTCGTGCCCGCTCCTATTCAGTTTGGAGCTCAGTTATCTGGAGACTCGCTTACATGAGTTGTTCTTGGGTGTCTTCCAGCTAGGCCCTCAACTGCTCCACACACTCAGAATAGTTTTCAAGGAATATCTCTTGTTCTTTCACCCATTCCTCAAGGCATTATACCTCCTTCTCCACCCTCAAAAATGCTCGGGTACTCCCCGAATCCTCCCAATAGTTGGTGACGTCGAAGCACCGGTTGCTCTCATGTATATTCTCAGCATGTAATCACGGACCGTCAGGTGAAGGCATTGAGCATCTACCCCTTTAGCACACAGGAGACGCAGCCTGGTGTGGAGTGACCCCATCCGCTTCAACCATTCCTCCTGAGGCTGACTTGGTAAAACGTTGGATGCACTTCCATCCCTTAGGTCATGTCATTCGGCTCTCCTCGGCCACTTTTGAATTTGAATCATCGATTTATCTGGGATCAGTGGGCCGATATACAGGGAATACATCCAACAGGCTAGCAACTGGGTCCTCCTCAGAGATTCCTCCAATGCGAATAAGCTCTTCATCATCCGAGAAACCTTCCTCTCTCGTCTCAACCCTAGTATCGACTTCATCAACTTCTAGATCTACCCTAACGGCAGCACCACTAGTGTCCACCGCTCCCTGCTCACCAATTACCAGGTCCAACATGGTTCGGGAGGCATGATCTGGGTGGGGTGGTACGTTCTCCATTGACTTGCCCATGGATGTTCTGGGCTCTGAAGCCTGACGAGCCTCCAATGCCGTGATCACAGTACAGACAAGGAGCACCCTAATCAGTTGAGTACTCCAAAAGTAAGTACAGATATCGAGGCAAGAAACTTACGGGAACCCAAGGTGCCAGTCTCAAGTGTTCTGGACGCTACAGGAGCTACTACGGCTGGGGATCCCTTAGCACTCATCAATTCAATAATACGTGTTGGTGCTCCTCCTTGCCCTATTGGAACATCCTCACCACCTTCATCTAGGGAATCTTGATCACCCCCATATGCTCCTTAGAAGGATAAGGAGGGTGGATTAAGGATTTCAAAGGAAATTGAATGAAAGGAGACAACTAGATTAGGTTTGAACCGTACCTCGAGTATCTTGGTTACATCTATTTTATAGTTGACGATCTCGCCGCTCTCCTGAAGACTCCCTTGGTGGGACACCCCCTACAAACCTTCACCTACAGGATTTTATTCTCCTTCACCTTCACCTTCCCATTCTCCCTCTACATCCTCTCCTATTTCTCTGCCCTCCGACTCATCTTCGTTTTCATCTTCCCTCGGTGGCATTGTTTCCAGATCATGCTCTTGGTCGAGCATCACTTTCACCAAGAAAGGTGGCTCCACATGCCAACCATGTTGATGTGTGTACCTGTTCATGGCCTTCAGATATGCATGTCATCGATGGATGTTCACTCTGTCAAAAACCCGAATGAGCCCGACTTCTGGAAGCTGGATCCCGTCTCGCACTATCTTCTGCCAGAGGGCTGCAATACTCGCTGACTTCTGTAGGGTTATCCAAGCCGACCATAGTGCAGGGAAGATGGAATCTTGATAAAGATAAAGCAGATATCTTATTTTAATCCCATGAAGTTCTCTGGCCACTTCATGGGACCCTCCACCTCTAGGCGAAGAGGGTGCGACCATGCTATTCAACGCCCCCACTGCTGTGGTTCTGGCCTACGTAGGCCCCGTTGCCTGAGGTGCTTCTGATCCTCCCCCACTAGCGGCACCCTGCCTGCTCACTCGCCACCGAGGATCCGCACTGGTGACTTTGAGCTTCCTAACTCACTTCTATAGATGCCCCTCAGGGTATGCTATGGTCCAATGTTCGGCATACTAGGTTGAGAGGCTAGCGTCGACTCTGGTGGGAGGAAATTTGATGATGTCGCCAGAGCCAAAGGTCGTGAAAATCATCCACAACTAATTAAGAACTCAGGGATGCCTCTCAACCCGGATGTCTGTGTATACCTTTTTCAGCATTTTCTGGAGGCACCCATACTTCCTGGAGAACCTGGATGGAACATACGGCTCACAAAATATCTTCCCATCGATACGGTCCACAAGCGCCTTGCTACTAATGCTTTGGAAGTAATCCTTCTGCTTAAGTGAGCCTTTCCCATTGTCTATAAGCTGACCAGTTGGGGTGGGGAATGGGCTGAAGGTGAATTTGGTGTGGTTACCAATCCTGATCTGTACTCCCTCCTCATTGAGCATCATCGACATGACCCCGATAATATTCCGCAGAGTGGGTCACAGGCGATTGCCCTGGGGACGGATAGAATTTGGGAAAGTGTATCCACCCCAATGAGCTACAACCCATCCATGAAAAATCTAGTAGGTGCCACATAATCACCTAGGGGGTCCCCCTCTCGAGATGCATCCCAAGATGGCGTACATCCGACACAGCATGAGGACCCCCAGGTTGAACCTCTTGTTGGCAGCCATGATGCCAGCCATCACCAGATTCATTGGATGGACGCCCATCCTTGCGTCCCTCACCGGCAAAAGCCACCATCTCAAGAATGTAGAGAGAAATCCGACATACCATACATGCAGGTCCCGACTCTCATTTATGCTATAGCCCCATGACTGGAAGTGCCCCACCTCCAGGATCCTCCAGTATGATCCGCTCTTGCTCCTCTATGCCGCAATTGGACACCGTCTCCCCCTCCCTAGAATCTTGAATTCCAGATCCCTCTCCAGGAATAGTCTGAACTAGTCCTTGTATGCGATGTCATTCTGGAAGTCCTTAACCCTCATCTTCTCTTTGGCCAGCTCCAACAGGTGCCACGTCACTATGCGGGTTCGAGATCTGTCACCCCAGATGTTCATCGGTGGGAGGAAATAATCATATTGATGGACCCAAAAAGGGATCTCCCCCATGCAGTGTATGTCACATAGACTGATGTTGACTTCCCCATGATGGAGATGGAATGCATTGGTATTAGGGGACCACCGAGTGAACAGCTCTAGCCCAAGCTCAGGCTGGCGGTAGAAGTGGAATTTCGATGTCCAAACTTCATCGAGCAGAACAATATGCTACAGCTCAGGCCCAAATTGGTCACATGTATAGCGAACCTAGTATGCCCAGCCCACTCGCTGGTGAAGTTTCCTCCATACCGCAGATCCTAGTCCTTCACCCAACCTTTGGTCTCGTCAGTGACACTCTAACGGAAACTGCATTCATAGAGGGCAGGGGAGCTCTCCGCAACAGGGTCGCCCCCTACAATGGTCCTAGTCCAGGGATTCAGGATATATACATCCATGTGCGTAGTTTCTCTGGCATGATGACCATTGTTGGTGATGTTGTATCAAGGAAAGACATCATCACGGGTCACCCATGACTGTGGTGTATCAACCTCAAAACCTTGCAGAGGAACCTCTTCCAGAATGTCAAAGTCCCACAGCGGCCGATTGTCCGATAGGGAATAATCTTTTTGGGCCGGTGTTAGCATGTTGAAGATGGTATGGTTATGAGAGACAACACTTTTTGTGCCATAATCCTCTGGGTTCGCAACCATTTCGGATCTGCAAATAGCGACTTCTCCCTCATCAACTCGGTTTGCGGCCATCTTCTTCTGACCAAGTGTTTCAGTAGCTAGTGCGAAATCTGGGAGGCTGGCGTGATATCTGGGAGCCTAGTGCATAAGATTAGTGGGTATCGCGAAACATCAGACTGTGTCATGAAAAAAACCAGATTTTCACATAAAATGCCGCCAAATATCGATGTAATTACACGCAGCCGAAGAGGTTTTCTGTGCTGTACCAGAGAGAATTTCGCACACAAGAGCTCAAAGCTTATCGCGCCAGAAAATTCATATGGAGCATGGTACCCTCGACTCCTTTTATAGGCTAAGCATGGATTTAGAACCCGTTCAGAAAGAGGATTATGCGCCTGGCTGAGTTTTTCACGCGACTTCAAATTTTTGCGCACAGGGGACCCAGGAATCCTTGTATTTCAGCATTTCCCTTGGAATCAGGTCGTTGCGACACCTCACTGATCCAATTCCGAGGGGGGAATTTGTAGATGACGAAAAGTGCATAAGTGTTGTAGAATGTTTCAAAACGACAAAGTGGAGTCATATCTGGACCCGGAGACCTTGTGTGAGGGGCTCAGAGGTGTTGCACGAAAAAATGGGGAAGTTCATGAAAAAATGTGTCCCACGCGGAATGTTTGAGGATTCATGAAGATTCCCCAGCGTAGGTGAGAAATAATTTCACGCATGTGCCCTGCACAGTTGAAATTTTGTACCGCCGCCTCTGGCGCACAATTATTGTGCACCAAGTGGTTTCCCTCGCCCTCAGACTTCTATAAATAGAAGGAGACCCCTTTCCTTTTCAGGGATGAAGAAACTGAACAAGATCTAATGCGTGAAATCTTCTTTCCGAATGCGCAAATATTGCCTTTAGGTATGGTTCTTCTCGCACAATGTTGCCCCGGGGTCCTCCTTCGCACAAGATCCACATGGCATAGACTAAATTCCAACCCCCTCAGTTTTCGCCCCTTGCACGCAATCCCTTCCATTGCACACATTCCAGCCAACTGCACGCAATCCTCCTTCCATTGCGTGCACGCCCCTCTGTTGCACATAACCCCTTAAAATTGCGCGCACCCTTGTCCTTGCATGCAGTTTCTCCTACTTTCATGCATTTCCAACTCTTGCACGCAATCCATCGAGTTGCGCACAAACCCTTGGTTCCAATTCTGCGCAAGCATCACCGATTTCACGCCAGCCCGGTGTTTTTCGTGAAGGACTCTTATTTCACGGGCAAGCCAAAAAGGTTGCACGCAATCCACTCGGGACCTCTCAGCGCAGAACTCCCCGAGCGCCCCACTTGCATGAGTGCCCGATGCCCTTATTATGGATGCCATTCGCAAGTGTCTCTCACGCCTCGAGCACCCGCGTCATGCAACTTTTTCCCGTACGAACATATAGGCTCATACGAAGTTACTTCAAAGTCCCCTTAATGATTCTTCCCATTGCGTTGCTTTTCCTCATGCCTATTCTTATAAGCATGCTAATGGATATTTCCTCTTCGCATAGCCACGCTAACGTGGACCCCTTGATGGTTCACTCTGCAACACCCCCTGAGTAAGGCCGTACTGATACCTTCCCTCCCACAAGGGGAAGAGGGTACCAGTTATGTATGTCCTAGGGGTGTGGATCGAACCCACTTCGTCCGAGCTGAGGACGTTAAACTGCAAAACGCCATCGTCCTCAGCACCTGACGTTAAACTGTGGCCTGGAACTGTGCCTCACATGTAGGGTCCCCCTGCCTTGGACATTCTCCATGCCCACTCATCTCCACAGGGATAGGATAACCCCTCACATGGGTTGATACCCTCCTTATAGGAGTGGAGTTTGTCTACGGGGAAGGGAAGCCACCTTGGTGTAATCCCCTAGCTTTCCTTCCATTAGGCAGCATCCCTTCTCATTCTTTCTTCGGTCCCTGAGGCCAACGGATGGCGTGACACAGAACACGGATCCTCCTTTCCTTGGTCCCAATTCCCTCTCTAACTACCCTTTTTCGCCTATAGGCCTCCATCCAGGAGTAAGTCCCGGCACCTTGGGCCACTCGACGCGTAATCCCCTCTTCATTTCCCATGGGAACACCCTTCGTGACGTGATCGTCAATTCCTTATTAGCTCTTGCTTCTCACACCGAGCATGGCTCACGTGAGCTTAGAGTGCGCACCGACCATAACCCACTTTGGGATGCCTCTGAGTGAAAGCTTCAATCCATCCTGAACTATGTGGACATTGATCCATATCAAGGCATGGTACATAGGAAGCCTCCATATGGTTCAAGACCCACCACCAAGGGCCTCTTTAGAGTGTAATCCCCAATCCATCCCGGACTACAGGGACTTTGATCCATGTCAAGGCATGGTACATAGGAAGCCTCCACAAGGTTCAAGCCCCACCACCATGGGCCACCTTAGAGTGTAAGCCCCAATCCAACCCGAACTACGGAGACTTTGATCTATGTCAACACATTGTACGTAGGAAGCCTCCATGAGGTTCAAGCCCCAAACCGTGGGCCGAATCAGAGCATAAGCCCCAAGCGCCCTCGTTCCGCATGAAGTTAAACTATATACCCGAACTATGGGGACTTTAATCGATGTCAAGGCATAGTATGCAGGAAGCCTCCATGAGGTTGAAGCCCCACTACCTTGGGATGCCTCAGAGTGTAAGCCCCAATCCAACCTAAACTATGTGAACATTGATTCCCTGCCACAAGGATATGTAGGAAACCTCCACGAGGCTCAAGCCCATCACCCATGACCGATCCTAATCTCTCCCTCAAGCCCACGTGTCTCAGGATGCTCATGTCCAAACCCGTAGGTTCCACTTCCTCTGGTTCCCATCCTTGCTTCCATTACTGCGAGTCGCCTCCACTGGTGTCCCATCGTTCCACAAACTATATGGACTTTAATTCCCCACCATGGGGATACGTAGGAAGTCTCTTCAAGGATCAAGCCCAAATCCATCATGCATCTCGATTCTCACATGGGCCGCCACATCCCGGTGGGATCATGCCACTTCATTCCCCATTCCCCTCCACAACATTGGGTAAGCTGCCCACGTGCTGGCCCCAATATCTTTGTTCCCATCAGGGGGTTCCTCAATCTGATCAAATCTAATTAGTGTTCCGATCAGTCTGATCCATCTCTAATGAATGTTAAACTTGCACATACCCTATGTTAAACATGGGAAGCGGAGGAAAACCTCATATACATGCATATGGAATATGATTTCCTATGCTCGATGTGGTATGCATCGGGCTTCCGCGCCCTCAAGAAGACCAATAATAAGGGACATAAGACAGACTGGCCAATCCCCCAGCATCAAGACATGCCAGTGGTGCCCAACATGACTACTCCCCTAACTAAATGTTTCTACCCTGACCGGACTTCTTGGAATGTCCTGAGAGAAGCGGCATAGTTAACTGGTGTCCATAAAGATATAGTGTCAGGAAGAGTTTCATGAACTACGTCTTAAATCTATGAGGGAGACCCGGACTAGGTGATGTGCACCGAGGAGGAATCCACTGATGGAAGAACCAACATCCCATCATCCTCTTTCGATCAAGGATAAGACATCACTGAATAAAGAGTGGATGTCGCCCACCTTTGGAAAATAGGAATGCGCGGTAACATCCGAGCGTCCTCTGCATGACGGATGCACGCGCGCCCCGATGAAAGCGTCAGAAACACTTGTATTGTTTAAAAAAGAAAATAACAACATATTTATGTGAAATCATTTAAAAAATGTATTTTAATTATTCATTATTTTTATGAGGAGTCATAATTCATATCAGGTGTGTGGTGTGTTTGGTTTGACTAGAAAAATAGTTTTTAGTGATTTAAGAATTTTTAAAAACATTTATTAGGGGTTCAAAAATAAAAATAAAACCACAAATTACAATTAGTAATAGGGAAAATCCATAATTGTTTTGAATTATAGGATCTTACTAAAAAATAATATGTGTCTTTGTTATCATGGGATGATCGATAACACGTTTTTAGTTTTTTCATGCAGTAAAACGTTCATGTGGAGGTCAGATCCACTATTATTGATCATATATTCTTGGAAAATTATCGGGAAACTATTTTTGAATTATTTTTGACATATATGAGTATAAAACATATAATTTGGATATTAATTACGCCTAGACTGACTGAATATGCAGTTATAGACTAATAAATGATTAGAAACATGTAATATGATGAAAAATAATGACCAAATACGGTTTATTGGAACAACATTGAATCTAAATAATCTATTGGATTTTAATTAGTAGTGTTCAATTATTGTTTATTATAATATTTTTTTATTTTTAATTTATTTTATTTTAGTTTTATTAGATAATGGGTGTAGAACATGGAAAATTATCCAATATTGTTATATGTGATCTTAACAAATAATATAGGATATATAAATATTTTAAATTTATTAATTATTGTTATTATTGTTATTATTTTTTTTTAAATTTTAGTAGTAGAGATAATAATTTTTAATTATTGTAATTAAAAATTATTTTCCATTAGAAACCCCTAAACTGGTGGTAGATATAGGCAATAATGACTGCAATTTAGAAATTATTGGATAGCTATAATAGGAAATAGTAGTTGGTTTTGGTAGTTTATAAAAGACAATTTATATTAATGAGTCTAGATGTTCAATCTAAAAATAAATTGAGTGGAAAATAAAATAATTTAACATTTGGTTTTTAAAATGTGTTAAGATATTTTCTGAGTAAATTGATTGATCTTTTTTGTCTTTTGATTGTGTTGTTCATGTTTGATAAAGGGCACATTTATATATAATTTTCTCATTAGTTTTCCACAGAGTGTAAAAATTTTATGTTTGGGGGATTTGATGAACATGGAAATTGCTAACACACATATATATAACTCAATTTTTATTAATGATTTTAACTATTTTTCATGTTTTTTTGGATTAATTTCGAAATTTTATATGTTTTTTGTTAATTAATTGATTTACTTTTATCTTAATAATAATTACTTATTCTTATCATTAATTAATTTCAATTATATATATTATTATCATATATAACATGAGAACATATTATTATTAATATTATCATAAAAGTATAATAACATTTATTATTTCTATTATTATTGTATTATAATCATTTGTAAAATTATAATTTTATTTATCTTGTCACGAACCATCACGAGTCGACCCTGAACCAGTCACCTAGGCTTGCCCGCGACAATTGCTAGGAGGAATTCCCGATCTTCCTGGGATGGAGAAAAGCACTGAGGGAATCAATAGAGTAAAAAGTGAAACAATTCTCTCAATTATAAACAATCAACCAAACATTGGAATTAAATTGAAAGCCCAAAATACATTTACATAAAAATTGAACTAAGCCTTATTTGTACAAGAAACTGAAAGTAAAACTAAACCAACAACACAAATGATCAAACCTGGTAACCAAATAACTTCATGTCACCCCTCTAGTCACTATCCAACACAATGATCACACATCTCCCGAGGTGATTAAACTCAAGATGAAACCTGCACAATGGCTAAAAATAGAAGAAGACTAAGGCATGAGTATTAAAACTCAGTAGGTTATCCAGATATTATATTCCAAATTAACATCATCTAACATAAAAGAAACTTAAATTTCAAGTTTTAAATACAAGATATAAATATATGTTCTTTCAAATGAGGTCCCATTCTATAAAAAATTCACCAGACAAAAACATGCATGTTTTATAACCAAGAATGCTATTAACAATTTTCAAAGAGATGCAACATCAAAATTAATCTAGTTTTCAAGAGGGATGATTTAAAGAATATAAAATTATAAACAAATCACCCACACTGCTGAATTTACCAACCAAACACACCATATGATTATGGTGATTACAAAATATCCACTATGTACAAGTCTCATGAACACCACATGGCAGTAGTTAGTTGTGAGCCCCAGGTACCTCGTATCTCAGTAAAATTAAAAACAATAAAAATATTTTCTCAATAAAATTATCCACTAGTAGTGCGAATACCCATAACATAGAGGCCCCCAACCACATTCTAATCATAGTGTTGTTATTTTAGTCATCTTCAAACTTACTACGTGAAACAGTGGCCAAACCCCACAGGATCACTAGAATACTAGTACACGTCTGCCCTCCTTGATATCGGGGATTCCATTTAGTGACCAATAAAGATACACATATTATCAAATACACTTTTCAAATAATAATTCCATTAAAAAATTATAAACACACAAACTTCCCAAAAAAAGTTTCACATTTCTTTCGGGAATCATTAAACAACTAAAATTTTTCGTAAAACATTTTCAAGGAGTATAAGGAGTCCTTGCACATAAAATTATTTCAAAAATGATCTTTTGAGGCCAAAACCCCAAAAATAAAATATAATAACATATTTGGAATCCCTAAAACGCATTAATATATCAATTTCATGGAATATAAAGTGGCACAAAAAGATAGAACGTGAAATACACATGGAATCCATTTTAAAAAATGGAAAATGGGTCTTTAAGCCTTTCTCAAAAATAACATTTGAAAAAGGTTTGAATTTAGCTTTTATTAAGGAGGTGTATACACACAATTTATATCAGAAAACCACATTCATAAATCCCTTAAAACACTCAGGTTAAATATTCAAAACACCTCCATTTTCATTAGGATATGAAATGGTCCATTTTCCGATAACTTGGGTAAAAAAATGTTCTAAACCAGAACCCATTTGTTTATAAAACGAAATTCAAATTGAAAATCCATATAATGAACCAAAAAATAAAATTTTTAATTATTACAATGCTTTTATAAATCCAAACAAATAATTTTTAAATCACACATATCACATAAAATCCAACCGAGAAATTTATTAAACACGTGACACGCCCTTTTAAGTAAAATAATTTATTTTAAGAACTTGACTAGGAATAAAAAACCAATATAGTGACATATTTTATTCAAGATAATGTAAAATGTTCAAAATACCACAAACCATGTTCTAAACATAAAATAAATAGTTGTTAAAGATATCAAAACATTTAAACAAACACTTGGTGTGCACTTTTATGACAAAACAACACAACCTTTCACAAAACAAGTGTTAAACAACCATTATTTACACATAGTAAATTATCTAAAGGCTGAACAACAATAATAAACATATATATCATGTTAAAACAATAATAAAATTATTAATCTTAAGTGATAAAGTCATGTTCAATGTATATCCTACCTCAAATCCTTGGTGTAATGGAAACACACACCCTATATTACCATCCGAGGGTTTATAAACCCTAAACCAATGAAGACCAGTGCCAAATGAAAAAAACACCCATAAAATCATGGGATAATATAACCCTAGATATATCATGACTAAATGAGATCATAAAACCGCTAAATAATTAAAGGTGGAAGAAGAGGGAGGAGAAATGGGAAGGAATCTCACTATAGAAACTAGAAAACTCTTCATCTTCCCATAGATCTACACCCATAGAGGAAACAGAATGGCTTGAAACTCCTTATAGAGGCTCTTAAGGTATGTAAGAAGCAGGTGAAGAAGATTAGTTTATAAAAGGGAAATAATTTAATGATTTATTAATGATACAAAATACCTTTGGAAAATCTGGATTATTTGAGAACCATTGTGAATATTTTCCCTAATCCGTGAAAAGATGAGCTCCAAAGGGATAAAATGGAACATGGTGTTGCACCTAGGGTTCTAGGACTTGAGTGGGATGTGTAATCACTGAAATTTATAAAATATATATATTATATAAAAGAATAAAAGTAATCATTTAAAATATGAAATGGGCCCCTAGGCTAGCCCAATACCAGAAATAAATAACCAAAATTCACCATGCCTATGAGTTTATAAGGTGTACAAAATGATATGGTAGTTTTAATAAGTTATTTTAGGCCAAGTGGGAAGTGTAATGAGTGAAAAATGTTGAAAATTTATGGATTTATAAAATAAACCAATTTTGTTTAAAATCTGAAAATGGGTTCACCGTTGGCCCAAATCATGAAGTAACAACCATTTTCTACAAAAACACCCAAACAAGATATTGGGAACCAATGGTAGGATGATTAGAAATATATGGAGGTCAAAACACAAAATTACCCTCACCAAAAACCCAGAAAAAGTATCATTATTTCCGTTGAACCGGATCCAAAACAAGACATAAAAAGAAAAAAACTGGGTGTGACGATTCTCCCCACCAAAAAAACATTCTTCCCCCAGGAAGCCATAACACATTACAATTGACAGAAAAACGCCTAAGGATTCCTTGTCAACATTATCCAACATCTCAATCCAAATAAAAATCATTTACCATCAATGTAACTTCATCCTCTTCCCCAAACAAAACACCAAATCACCACCACTTCGTGCAAATCAACGAAAAGATCATGCCACCACCTCTACAACAAAGCCATGAACCTGATTGTTGGGCATTATCCCAATGAACCCAACAATCTCCCAAACCAAATATCACTCATTAAATCCAATGGCTTGGGGTGAGGGTGGAACATTCTCCCCACCATTGAATCACAACCACCATCCGACAAACAATTAAATGAAATATCTTTGAGACCAATAGTGGGTCTCCCCACCATTAAAGACAATCTATAATTGAGAAAAAAAGAATTCAACATGAACTAGAATTGGGTCTCACCTACACATGACCAAAAAAATCTCCCAAAACAACCTAAAAACCCAAGTCAATAGTGTTACGACAAGAACAACTAAACCACCCACTCCCAAATGGAGGGGACTAGAATAGGGCCAACACTTTATGCACAGATCCAAACCTCCACAGCTTGGGGAGGGGAGTAAAGGGGACTCATTAATTAGGACACTGAAACCATAAAACACACAATGGAACTTCCCATCACTCTCCACTTATAAAAATGTAAAAGCAAGACCACACCTGATTTACATAGGTTGTGAAAACATGGAAATTGATCAGAAACACATATCTATGAAGGCATAAACAAACACACAGTGTGCGGGGTAAGTCCACAATGGCTATTGTGGCAAGAGGAAATTCACAGTGATGAGGAACCACAACATAGACATAGAAACTACTTTACCACAATGGTGGAGGTAAGAGCCTAGTTGAGCTCCCCACACCTCTAGCGATATCTTAACTGTGTGAAATGATTCAATCCAAGGCCTATATCCGGATCCCTAATGTTTGAAGCATATGTTGCACCACATTCAGGAGATACAAATCATATTATCTCAAGAAATTAACAAGCTCAAACAAAAAACTAATACCCAACAGATACAGAGGGATGCACACCACCATTCTATCTTACATAGAATGACGAGTGAAATGAACTAGGAATACGGTGAATCACACCAATCTTCACTGAACACAACTACTATAACCGAGAGAATCATCATAATAGGATGGAAGTTTAAATACAACCCAAAGATCTCTCTATTTCAACAAATTGGATGAGGAATTATTTGAAGAGGTGGATCTAGATTGTGAAACATGGTAAAGAATTGTTAGGTTGATAAACTAAAAATCATGCAAATAGAGAACTCTCTAGGGCCACAAAACAACATCCAACACATCATTAGAAACCCACTAATAATTACTCAAAAACCAAGCCACCAACAAAATACCATCTCAAGAAACAACAAGAGTATGACTTTCAAATCAAAAGGAAGCATACTACATAAAAAACACTTATAAGACATAGAATTAAACTAGACACATAACCAATGATTTATAATCAAATGCTACAATTTTTCAGCTCAAAACACTTTTGAAAAACAAACTAACTTGGTGGATTTCAACATTCACCAATAGTGTTTCATCAAGTATCCCTCAAATGCACATTTACATGACCCCATAGGCACCCAACCACCATGCCATATAGGCCATCCTTCCTGATATCAATAAAAACATGCATGTGAGTACCCATGAAAAAAAAGGTTAAAAAGAAACAAAGTCATTCCAAAAATCATGTACCTTCCAAAGGAACACTATCCACCAAGTCAAAAACCCTTTTCAGATTTCATAAATCAAACCAAACTTCATCAAGAACCATTTTCTTAAAAACCTACCCCTTTTCATTTTTATCAACTTTTAATACAATGATGCTTCTCAAAAAAATCCCATACCATTTTATTAAATTCAGCAGGGTATATTTTCATAATACAATGGTCATTGATACCAATACCCCTTTTAGGAAAACACCAACCACTCAAAACCAATTTCCAAAACAAATGTTTTAAATTCCAACACTTTTCAACATCCTAAAACAACACATTTAAAACAAATATTCAGAATCACTTTAAGTGATTCACACATTAAATGAATTTTATTTCCATAAACCACAAGTTTAGGTTGGGTAAAATCCTATCCCATTAAATCATTTCCACTTCCTCCCAATTTTTTTTACAGAAAAAAACCTTCTGAAACAATTCTTATATTTAATTTTTGGCAATACATTTTTCCTCTTTTGAAATTCTAATTCATCCTTTAAAACCCATTTCTATAGTTCTCACACAAGGATTTTAAAAACATAAATTTAGAATTCATGAAAGTTACAAGAGACCCAAAAAGGGAATTGGTGTTGGTTGGTGACTTTACTATATGGTCGGAGGCCATATGTCAAACACAAAACCATGAAAAAGAGACTTATTAGGACCATTACCCATCCCCACATGGATTTACTGGCCCGGTGAGCTCATGAAGGCCATTAGTCAGGCACCCCTTGTCACATCCCAACACCAAAAAATAATCAAGAACGAATGACACTAATAAAACAGTACATCCCATGGAAACGTGAGGATCAAAATGAGATAAAGTTAACAACGCTCTTCCCGCACTTACCCCTCAATTCCCACAAATCCAAATCCATCTACCTTGACATCCCCCAAATAACAAGGGAACCCAAAAAATAAAGTTCGTCTAAGAGCAGACATCCCGTTGATACCATTTTCCATGAACCTTCCCATGTTAGTCCAGAACCGGTCACCTAGGCCAGCCTAGAACAAGTATAGAGTGGCATTCCCGATTCTCCCAGGATGGCAACAAGCACTGAGGGAATCAATAGAGTAAACAAGGGAATGATTTCACCCAAATATAAACAATCAAACTAACATCAGAATGGAATGGACCACCCAAAAATACATTTACATAAAAATTGAACTGAACCTTATTTGTATAAGTAACTGAAAGTAAAACTTAAAAAAACACAACTGACCAAACCTGATAACAAACTAACTCCATGTAACCCCTCTGGTCACTCTCCAACACAATGATCACATATCTCCCAAGGCGATTGAACTCAAGATGAAACCTACACAAGGGATAAAAATAGAATAAGATTATATGCGTGAGTATTAAAACTCAGTAGGTTTTCCCAATATTCTATTCCCAATGCACATACATTAAAATAAAAGAAAAATAAATTTCAAGTTTTAAATACTATATATAATGGTATGTTTTCTGAATGAGGTCTCATGCTATAAAAAATTACCATATAAAAACATGTATTTTTTATAAACAAGAATGCTAGTAACAATTTCCAAGAGGTGCAGATTCAAAATGAAACTAGTTTCTAAGAGGGATAATCTAAAGAATGTACAATTTTAAATAAATCACACACAATACATAATTTACCAACCAAACCCACCATATGTCTATGGTGAGTACAGAATAGCCAACAAGCACAAGTCATGGGAGCCCCCCTAGGCACTAGTTAGTTGTGAGCCCCAAACACCTCATATCTCGATGAAAGTAACCACAATAAATATAGGTTCTCGTGCACACACGACACTATTAAAAATGTTACCCATAACATTGTGGTCCCCCAAAAACATCATCATCATATTTTATTTCGTGTTGACATCATCGTACTTTCAACGTGAAACAGGGGCCAAACCCAACAGGATCACTAGCAAACTAGTACACATCCGCCAACCCAGATACTCGAGATTCCCTTTAGTGCTCAATCATGTTACACATATAATAAACTACACTTTTCACATAAAAATTATATTACCAAACCATAAACAAAAAAATATCTTCCGAACATGCTTCACAGTTCTTTCCCAAATCGATAAACAACTAAAAAGATTCATAAAACCATTTCACAGAGTATAACAAGTCCTTGCACATAAAATGAATTCAAAAATTCACTTTTAAGGCCACAAAAACATAAATAAAAAATGAACATAGAATTTTCAACCCCAAAAAAAATTAATTATAAAATATTATGGACCATAAAATGTCCTCAAATGATAGAACATGAAATACATATAGAAACCATTTTTACAAAAAAAAAATGCCCAACGAGCCATTAAGCCTTTCTCAAAACTAACATTTGAGAAAGGTATGAATTTCACATTTATTAAAGAGGTGTATACCACCATTTTAATCATATAAACACATTCATAAATACCTTAAAACACTCAGGTTACATATTCAAAACACAATCATTTCCATAAGGATATTAAATTGGCCATTTTTCGGCAACTCGGGCCAAAACATGTTGTAAACCAAAACCGATTTGTTTATAAAACCAAATACAAATTGGAAATCCATAGAACGACCCAAAAATACCATTTTTAATTCTTCCAATTAATTTATAAATCCAAAAAAACAATAATTTTTATATCATTCTTAATACATAAAATCCACCTGGGAAATTTACTAAACACCTGACATAACCTTTTAAACAAAACAATTTCTTTTAATAATATGAGAAGGAATAAAACACCAATTTGATGCCATGTTTTATTCAAGATACTGTTAAAATTTTAAAATTCCATAAAATATGTTCTAAACCTCATAAAATAGTTGTGAGAACTAGAAAAACATTTAAACAAAGACATTGTTTGCACTTTTATGACAGAACAACAATACCTTTTACTAAACAAGTCTTAAAAAACCATAATGCACTCAAATAAAATTATCCATAGGATGAAAAAACAATAATTAACATATATATAAATTTTGAAAAATAATAAAATGATTAAACATAAATGAAAATGGCATGTTCAAGGGATATTCTACCTCCAATCCTTGGTGTAATAGAAATTCACACCCAATATCACAATCTGAGGGTTCATAAACCCTAAATCTATGAAGACCTGCCCCAAACGAACAAAAAAACCATAAAAAATCATGGGATAATATAACCCTAGGTCAATAATGATAATAAGAGAATATAAAACCAAGAAATAATGAAAGGAGGAAGAAGTGGTAGGAGAAATGAGAATTAATGTCACCTTAGAAACTAGAGAACTCTTTGTGTCCCTTAGATCTATTCCCATAAGGAAAGGGAATGGCTTGAAACTACTTGGAGTATCTAATAAGGTCAAGAAGAACCAGTTTAAAAATATTTGTGTCAAAAATGGAATGAATATAATGATATATTAATGAGAAAAAATATCATTGGAAAATTAGGTTGATTTGAGAACCACTGAGAATATTTGATCTAATCCACAAAAACATGAGCTCTAGAGAGATAAAATGGAACATGGTGGGTGAAAATAGGGTTCTTGGACTATATTGGGTTGTTGAATCACTAAAATGTATAAAAAAATAAATAACATATAAAATAATCAAATGATTTTTTAAAAATGTAAATGGGCCCTCATGTTGGCCCAATACCTGAATAAATAACTGAAATTCACCATACTTATGAATTTTTATGGGTCCCAAAGGGTATGGTTGTTTTAATAATTCATTTTAGGCCATGTGGGAAGTTTAATGAGTGAAAAATTTCGAAAATTTAAGGAGTTATAAAAGAATAATATTTGGTTATTAAATCTGAAAATGGGCTCACTATTGGCACAAATCATGAAGTGACCACACTTTTCTCCAAAACACCCAAACGTGCTATAGGGAATCAATTGTAAGATGATTAGAAATATATTAAAGTTCAAAAATCAAAATTACTCTCACCCAAAACCCAAGAAAAGGTTCGGGATTTCCAATGAACCAAATCAAAACCAGGACATGAAATGATAAAAAATGGGGTGTGACGGTTCTTCCCACCATTAAAAGTTTTCACCCATGGAATGCCCTAACACTTTACAGTTCATCGAAAAACACCTTAGGATTAATTATCTTCACGATCAATCATCTAACGACAAATAAATATCATTAAATATCAATGGAACTCGATCCTCTTCCCCAAACAAAACCCTAACTCACAACCACTTCCTATGAATCAACAGAAATATCACGCCACCACCTCTACAACAAAGCCTAGAACCAGATTGTTAGGCCTTCTCCCAATGAACCCAACGATCACCAAAACCAATGTTCACTCATGAAAAAAAATTAATTTGGGGGGAGGGTGGAATAGGATCCCCACCATTAAATCACAACTACCATCCGTAATACCCTTAAAGGAAGGATCATTGATACACGTAGTGGGTCTCCCCACCATTAAACACCAACTAGAAATAAAAAAATAGAATTCAACATGAACTAGAATTGTGAATCACCCACACTGGACCACAAAAAATACCCCACAACAACCTACAAACCCATGTTAAAAGGGTTAAGACATGAACGTCTAAACCACCCACCTATGAACAATGGGGAAAAGAACTGAGCCAACACATTCCGCATAGATCCAGACCTCCACAATTCGATGAGGGGAGTGAAGGGTACCCAATCATTAGGTCCTTGAAACCACAAAATAAAAAAAGGAACTACCGAATACTCTCCACCTATGAATAGATAAAACCACGACCACCCCCGATTTACACAGGTGGTCCACAGAAGGACATTTATCAAAAACCCACATCCATGAAGGCATAACCATAATAACTATGTGAGGGGTAAGTCAACCATGTTCTTTGTGACAAGAGGTTATTCACAATGATGTGGAACCACAATATAGACATAGATATTACCTTACCACAGTAGGTGGATGTAGGATCCCAGTTGAGCTCCCCACACCTCTAGTGGTTTATATACTATGTGAAAAGCCTCACTCTGTGGCCTATATATTAGCCTTAATGTTTGAAGCGTCCTATTTTTCATAGTCAGGATCTACGAATCAAATTATCTCTTAAAATACACTAGATGAAACAAAAATCTAAGACATAACATATATAGAGGGATACACACCACTATTCTAACATTCATAGAATGAGAAGTGAAATGAACAAGGAACATTTTGAAACACACCACACATCACCAAACACAACTGTTATAACCGAGAGAGCCATCACAATAAGAAGGAACTATAAATCGATCCCAACAATATCTATATTTCAAAAAACTGGATGAGGAATTATTTCAAGAGGTGGATCTTTCTTGGGAAACATGACAAAGAATACATAGGTTGATCAACTGGAAATCCTACTTACCGGGACCTATTTGGGGCCACATCACAACCTCCAACACATCTTTAGAAACACACTAAAAATTACTCCAAAATTGAGGCCCCAACAAAATCCCATCTCAAGACATAGCTACAGTATGACTTCCATATCAAAAGGAATCATAATGAGTAAACAAATCTTCTAAGACATAGAATAAACTAGCCACATAACCATTGGTTTAAAAACAAATTACAGAATTTTTTAGCACAAAAAACTTTTTAAAAACAAAATAACTTCGTGGATTTCAACATTCAACAATGGTGTTTCATCAAGTCTCACTCACATGAACATTTCAATGCCACCATAAGAACCAAACCACCATTCCATATATGCCATCCTTCCAAATATCAATAAAACCATGCATGATATCACCCATGAAAAAAAATGGTAAAAAAAAACATCATTCCAAAAATCATGAACCATCGAAAGGGACAGTAACCAACAAGTCAAAAACCCTTTTTGTATTTATGAAAAAAAAACAAACTTCATCAAGATCCATTTAATTAAAAACCTACCCCATTTTATTTTTAACATCATTAAAAACAACCAAGCTACTCCAAAAACCCCTTACCATTTTCTAATATTTTAAAAGGTATATTTTCATAATACGATGGCCATTGAGACCGATGCCATTTCTAGGAAAACACCAACCACTCAAAACTGATTTCCAATACTAATTTATTGGATTCAAACAATTTTCAACATCCCAAAATACCCCATTTAAAACAAATATTCATAATCTCCTTAAAATTGTTTAAACTTTAAAATAATTTTATTTCATCAAACCACAATTTTAAAAAAGGGACAATCCAATCTTGTGAAATCATTTCAACTTCCTCCCAAAAATTTGTTATACAAAAACACTACCTTCCAAAATAATTCTTATATTTAATTTTTGAGAACCCCTTTTTCCACTTTTCGTAATCCTATAATTCCTTAAAAAACCATTTAAATATTTCCCCCACAATAATTTTCAAAAGAAATATCTATATGTCAGGAAAGGTCCAACATACTAAAAAAGGGAAAAACTGTTGGTGGTTGACTAGACTATATAGTTGGTACCCATATGTCAAACACAACACAAAAACATAGAGAATTATTAGGAACATTACATAAATCCACATGGATTTCTAGGCCCTATGATTTCACAGAGGCCATTAGTTAGACCCCCCTTATCATATCCCAACACCAAACAGTCAATAAGAACAATGTAAACTAAAAAAACTGGACATCCCATAGATACCCGAGGTTCAAAAGAAGAATGAGTTCGCGATGCTCTTCCCAAACATACCCCTAAAATTCCAAAAATACTACTCCATTAACCATGAAATCCCCCAAATAAATAGGGATCTCTATAAATAATGTTCTTCTAAGATCCAAACTCCCTTTGTTATCATTTTGTCACGAACCAGCCTGAGTGGACACTAAATTAGTCACCTAGGCCAGTTTGTGACAAGTCCCGAGAGGCATTCCCAATCCTCCCAGGATGGCGAGAAGCACCGATGTCATTAATAGAGTAAACAAGAGAACAATTTCTCCCAAATATAATCTCTCAATCATATAGAAGAAGGAAATGGAAAGCCCAAAATACATTTACATAAAAATTGAACTGTACGATATTTTTAAAAGAAACTGAAAGTGAAACTAAGCCAACAACTCAATTGGCCACACCTAATGACCAAATAACTCAATGTGGCACCTCTAGTCACTCTTGAACGCAATGATCTAAAATCTCCAAAGGAAATATAACTCAAGATGAAACATGCACAAGGGCTAAAAACAAAAGAAGACTGTAGGTGTGAGTATTAAAACTCAATAGGTTAGCCTGATATTCTATTCAAAATGCACATACATTAAAATAAACTAAACATAACTTTCAAGTTTTAAATACAAGATATAAAGGCGTGTTTCCTAATTGAGTTCCAATGGTATAAAAAATTTACCAGACAAAAACATGCATGTTTTATAAACAGGAATTCTAGTAACAATTTTCAAAGAGGTGAAATTTAAAAATAAAACTAGTTTTCAAGAGGGATGCTTAAAAAATGTACACTTTTAAATAAACCACACAAACTACTAAATTTAAAAACCATACACACAGTATGCCGATATTGAGTATGAAATTTCCAATGATCACAGGTCACATGAACACCCCTATGTATTAGTTAGTTGTGAGCCCTAGGTACCTTGTATCTCGGTGAAAGTAACCATAATAAATATACATTCTCTTGAACATGAGCCACTAGTAGGGAGAATTCCTAAAACCAATTGGTCCCGCCATAACATCATCATCATAGTTTAGTTAGTGTTTTCATCATCAAACATGCTAAGTGAAACATGGTCCAAACACCCCGAGATCACTAGCATACTAGTACATGTTTGTCCACCAAGATAGCTGGGATTCCCTTTAGAGCTCAAGAAAGTTACACATATTATAAAATTTTCCATTCACATTAAAATTCCATTACCAAACCATAATAAAACAAATATCCTTCTAACAAGATTCAAATTTCTTTCACGAATCAATAGACCAATAAAAAGTTTTTTAAAACAATTTCACTGAGTATAACTAGGCCTTGCACATAAAATCCCTTAAAAATGATATTTTACAGCCAAAAACCCATAAATAACATATAAACCTAGATTTTGAAGCACAAAAAGTAATTAATAAATCAATTTCGTGCACCGTAAACTGGACCCAAAATATAGAACATGAAATACACATGGAAACCATTTTTACAAAAACAATGCCAAATAGGCCTTTAAGACTTTCTCAAAACGAACATTTGACAAACACATGCATTTAACTTTTATTAATTAGGTTTATACATACCATTTATTTAGTAAAACAAATTCATAAATACTTTAAAACACCCAAGTTACAAATTCAAAACACAACCATTTTCATAATGATGTGAAACGAGCCATTTTCCATCAACTCGCGCCAAAACATGTTGTAAACCAAAATCCATTTGTTTGTAAAACCAACCCCAAACTGAAAATCCATATAAGGAACCAAAAATAATATTTTAAGTTATTTAAATGTATTTATAATTACAAATAATTAATTTTTAAATCACACATAACACCTAACAATCAACTAGGAATTTACCGAACACATGACATTCCCTTTTAAACAAAATAATTTATTTTAAGAACTTGACAACGAATAAAACACCAATTTCTTGACATATTTCATTAAAGCTATGATGAAATGTTAAAAATACCATAAACCAGGTTCTTATTATCAAAAAATAGTTTCGAAAGATAGCATAACATTTAACAAACACTTGGTGTGCAATTTGATGACAAAACAACATTACCTTTCATAAAAAAAACTTAAATATTCATTTAGCACACCAAGAAAATTATCAAAAGGCTAAAAAACAAAAATAAACATATATATATATTGTTCTAAAAATAATAAAATTATGAAATGTAAATTATAAAGGAATGTTAAAGAGATATACTACCTCAAATCCTTGGCGTAATAGAAAATCACACCCAATACCACCATACGACAGTTTATAAACCCTAACCCTATGACGACCAGACCCAAACAAACAAAACGCACATCAAAAATCATGGGATTACATAAAAATATGTCATGAATTACTATTGAAAAATATAAGACAAATAAATAATTAATGGAGGGAGGAGTGGTAGGAGAAATGATAAAGAATCTCACCTTTGAAAAAAGAAAACTCTTTATCTTCCCATGGATCTGAACCAATAGAGGAAATAAAATGGCTTGAAACTCCTTGGAGTGGATCCTATGGTCTAGAAGAACTAGGGGAAGGATATTGGTGGAAAAAAGAGAACGAATTTAATGATTTAGGAATGATACAAAATACCTTTGGAAATTTTTGACGATTTGAGAACCATTGAGAATATTTTCCCTAATCTGCGAGAAAATGATCATCAAAAAATAAAATAAAACATGGGGGTGAGCCTTGGGTTCTAGGCCTCTAGTGGGATGTTGAATCATTAAAATTTATAAAAATGAATATGATATAAAATAATCAAATTATTTTTTTATAATTGGATATGGGTCATCAGACTTGCCCAATACCTGAATAAAGAACCCATATTCACCATGCATATGAATTGATATGGTGTCCAAAAGGATATGGTTGTTTAAATATGTCATTTTAGGCCATGTTTGAAGTTGAATGAGTAAAAAAATTTGAAAACTGAAGTAGATATAAAGGAACCAAATATAATTTTTAAATCAGAAAATGGGCTCACAATTGGCCCAAATCCTGTAGTAACCACCCTTTTCTTCTAAACTCCCATACAAGCTATGGGGAACCAATGGAAGGATTATTAGAAGTATATGGAAGTCCAAAATGCAAAATTAATCTCACCCAAAACCCATGAAAAGGATCTGAATTTCCAATGAACCGGATCAAAACCAATACATGAAAAGAAAAAAAACTAGGTGTGACAATTCTCCCCTCCATTAGTACATTCCCCCCAGATAGACATAACACTTTATAGTTAATAGAACAACACCTGGGGATTACTTATCAACAAGATCCAACATCTCAAGAAGTTGAAATATCACTTATCATCAATTAAAATTGATCGTATTTCGAAAACAAAACACCAACTCCAAACCACATCCTGTGAATCAACAGAATGATCAAGACACCACCTTCACAACTAAGGCAATAACCAAATTGTTGGGACATTTGTCAATGAAACCAACAATCACCCAAATCAAAGTTCACTCAAGAATGCCAATGTCTTGGGGTGGAGGCTTGAATGGTCTCTCCACCATTAAATCACATCTACCATACGAAAAACCCTTAAGGGAAAGATCTTTGAGACCCGTAGTGGGTATACACACCATTAAAGACCAACTAGAAATGAACAAAAAATAAATCTACATGAAATAGAATCAGGGATCACCCACACAGAACCAAAAAAACTCTCTCAAAACGAATTGAAAACTCATGTTAAGAGGGTTACAACATGAAAATCTAAACCACCCACTCCCAAACAGAGTGGAAAAGAACTGGTCCAACACTTTCTGCACAGATCCAGACCTCTACAACTCGCAGAGGAGAGAGAAGGGGACCCAATCATTAGGAAACAAAAACCTAAAATGAAACATAGGAAAAAACCAAAACTCTCCACCTATGAACATGTAAAACCAAGACCTCACCCAATTTACACTGGTGTTCCACATAGATACATTGATCAGAAAATCACATCCATAAAGAAATAACAATAGAAGCATTGTGAGGGGTAAGTCCACCAAGATCGTTGTGACAAGAGGTAATTCATAGTGATGAGGAACCACAATATAGACAAAGAAACTATATTACTTTAATGGTGGAGGAAAGAGACTAGTCCTTCTCCCTACACTGCTAGCGATTTCTTGATTGCATGAAAAGCTTCACTACAAGGCCTATGGCTAGAGCCCTGATGTTTTAGGCATCTACTGTGCCGCAGTCATGTGATACAAATCATATTATTTCATGAAATTCACTAGATCAAACAAAATTCCAATACCCAACAGATTAATATGGATACACAACATCATTCTAACTTAAATGGAATGAGGAGTGAAATGAATATGGAACATGATGAAACACACTAAGAATCACTGAACACAACAACTATATCTAGGAGAATCATCGTAACATGAAGGTAGTATAAATCAAGCCCAAATATCTCTCTATATCAAAAAATGGGACTAGGAATTACTTAAATAGGTGGATATAGATTTGGTAATATAATAAAAAATCCTTATTTTGATCAACTAGAAATCTTGCAAATAGATATATATCTAGGGCCACATCACAACATCCAACACATCCTTAGAAACACACTAAACAATACTCCAAAAATGAGCCAAAAAATACCACCTCAAGACACAACTATAGTATGAATTTCATATCAAAAGGAAGCATACTGAATAAACAAATCTTCTAATACATCAAAAAAACTAGCCGCATAACCATCAGTTTATAAACTAATGAAACAATATTTCAGCACAAAACACTTTTAAAAAACAATCAAACATGGTGAATTTCCAAATTCACGAATAGTGTTTCATCAATTCTCACTCACATGAACATTTCCATGCCACCATAGTCAACCAACCACCATAGCATATGGGTCATCCTTCCAGATATCACTAAATCCATGCATGTGAGAAACCACAAAAATAAAAAAGGTTAAATCAAAACAACAACATTCCAAAAAATCATGTACCTTCCAAAGGAACACTAACCATCATGTCAAAAACCATTTTCAAATTTCACAAAAAAACCATTCTTCATTAAGAACCATTTTCTTAAAACCGAACCCATTTCATTTTTATAAACTTTTAAAACAAACAAGATACTCAAAACAACCCCTTCCCATTTTCAAAAATACATAAAGGTGTATTTTCATAATCTGATGGGCATTGAGAACAATACCATATCTAGGAAAACAACAACCACTCAAAACCTATTTCCAAAACTAATTTATCAGATTCCAAAACATTTCAACATCCCAAAACACCCCATTTAAAAAAATATTCAAAATCACCTTAAAATTATTCACACATTCAAATAATTTTATTTCATCAAACCAATAGTTTATATTAGGAAATATCCAATCTCATTAAATCATTTCCACTTCCTCCCCAAAAATTGTTTTACTAAAACACAACCTTATAAAACCATTGTTATATTTATTTTTTGAGAATCCCTATTCCACTTTCTAGAATACAATCCTTCCTCTATAATACATTTCCATAGTCCTCACACAAGGATTTTCAAAACAAAAATTTATAATTCAAGAAAGGTCCAAGGGACCCGAAAAGGGAATTAGTGTTGGTGGGTTACTGAACCACAAGTTTGGAAGCCATACGTCAAACACAACACCAACACAGAGAGAACTATTAGGAACATTCCCCATCTACACATGGATTTCCAGGCCCAGTGTCACGACCACCTCCCACCAAAGATGCACCCCCTGAGCTGGTAATGGTGAAAGGGAGATAATAACCCCCGAGTCCCGCCTCCAGTAGGCCCCGGGGTGGCGAATAGCCCCAAGGGTATGAGTTTTCACAAATATGGGAGGCATTACCCTTTTTATTAATTATGATCGGGAAATAGGATGAGTCAAACCAAAAAGAAAAAGGAACACGTAAATGGAAATAAACCCAAACCAATCCCACATGCATGTTTAAACAATTTTGAAACAAAGTACAAGTACAAGGAAGCTCAAAGTACAATACCAAAAGAAATAAGAGTACAACAGTTGCAACAACTCAAACTGCCCCGACTAGTAGGGTCCCACACGGCCCTAGTAGTCCTCCTGGAAACCTGAATGTAAATGTAGGGTGAACATACAAGTATACTCATTAGGGAAACCTAAAGCTCTCGTGAAAAGGTGGGGAGACATCCTAATTTCCCGTGAGAACAACAGAAGAAACCAACATCAAGCAATGAATTCTATCCACCCAACCTCACTAGCCACACTCACCAAAAAACAAAAAACAAAAGGTAGTAGTATATAGGAACAAGAGTATTGAGTACCCCGCACCATTTCCCTCTAGTTAGTTGCTCTTCCTAACGGTGAACATCCTGACACTACCACACTCTTCCCGCCCGCACACACCAAGGCCTCAACAACCACATATCCTGCCCGCAAACACCCGGGCCTCACAACAACATATCTCACCCACACACACCTGGGCCTCACAAACCACATATCCCGCCTGCACACACCTGGGCCTCACAAACACAATCACATCCATGTACGAACACACCTAGGCCTCATCCTGAACATTCTTGAGAACAGTAAACCTGCCCAATGATTCTTGGGCCAAGACCACCCCAATCAAAACCTACCTGAAGAGACTTGGGTGTAAGGTCGCCTCAAGCCATAACAGCCTATGGATGAAAGTGCAGGAAAGAGCTAGTAACTAAGGGGAAAACATACACTCCCATGAAATGGGAGTGTTCGGAACTAAGTTCTCAACATGGGTGGGGTACGACAAAAAACAAAGATACAGATATATATATATATATATATACCAAACACACCACCGAACCTATGGCTTCTAAACAAAGAATCTGAGCACATGCCTCGACACTGAGACTATGCAGCAAATATACAACAAACAACCCCAAATCCATTTAGGTTTTTATGTTTCAACAGAATTTGTTTATTAGTTCCTCAACTACTGGGCAACTATCAAACCAGATCAAGCATTTCGTAGAACAAAACCCTTCCAACCACAAATCAAGTTAGATAAAACACAAAACCAACCTTTTTATCAACAATCAATCCCCATTGATTTTTCCCATGTTTAATTCATTATCGTTCCCCACAGTACATTTATCAAAATTCCACTTTTTATTAACATCACAAACCATCACTACAGCCCTACTTCCATTATAACCATATCTCCACAACTGTATCACAAAACAAGTCTCGTGCCACATCATATCCCCTTTAACATCATTTACTGTAGCCCTGCTGCCCATCCTATTCGTAACAACCCAGGATTCACCCCCTTTCACATACCACATAACCAAGACAACACCAACATGTTCATTATTCCATTTTGTTCAACTGGGGTGATCACACAAGGGTTCCAGATTTTAATCAGCCAACATTACGTGATTAACCAAATTCCACATTCTGCAAAGTTCCATTCACAAAAATGGTCTAGAAAGATAGGGCAACATTTAATTGCGCAATCAAAGGCCCCCAATGACCGTGATTTTCAGTAAGCATGAGCCTATTCAATTCACAACATAACAATGGTATAAACATAGATAAAAATAACAACTTTCACAATCCCCATTCTTTAGGATAGTTATTATCTTCATTAAACTATTTCAGCTATGTCTCATGAAAGCAAGAGGACACCCATCCTGCATGTTTCAAAAAAGATAGAGATGAAGGTAAGATCCCTACCTCAACAAATTTTTATCACAATGCTCCCCCAGATCAACTTTAGAATACGTCCTTCGACCTCCATAGCTTCTATCAAAACATTGAAAAAACTCCTCAGATGGAAGCTTGGAAGAAAAGGCCAAAGGGAAGCAACAGGTCTAAGCTCAGACGTTTTGTCTCATTGTTACGATCTCGTGGCCGCTGACGGATCGTAAATCGGAGCTCGGATGAAGATGTTATGGAAGAAAGGATCTTTGGAGTCTCTTGGGAGATCACTTCCCGGAGGAATGGGGAGGAGAGGAGTGATTTGAAAAGGAGCATAGGTCCCCTCCTTTTATAGGTGGGAAAACATAATGTACACGACATGTACTTCAAAGTACACGGAATGTACTAAGCCATTTCACACGGTCGCCAAACGGCTTCCAATACGGAATTCAACGTGGCACACGACCGTTGACTAGTCAACACACAGTTTGAGGGTAATGCGTACGCAGGGAGAAACTACACGGTGTGTAGTATAGGCTAAACAGTGTGTACTCATTTATTTCACGCGACAAGGACATGCCTTCAACATGGAACACGACCGTTGACTGGTCAACACACAATTTGAGGGTAACACGTACGTGGGGAGGAACTACACGACGTGTATTATAGGATACACGGCGTGTACTCATTTATTTCACCCAGAAAGGACTTGCCTTCAACACGGGGTATACCCGGTAGTGTGGTACATGGCGTGTACTCATACTACATGGAGTATAGTTACAAAATTCTGAAAAGTGAGGAAAAAGTCCACTATACCCTCCAGAACACTTCGTGACCTTCTTTTTGACAACGGAATGGGCTAGAGAGGCCTGATCCATTACATTAGATACCTCTTAAAACATTCTCATTCCTGAGAATTCAAAAGCCAACCCAGAGGAACCAACAAGATACCTCTTAGGGCTCTCATTATAATAGGAACCTAACCAAAAACCCTAATAATATGTGTTAGGAATTACCTCTCCAATGTCAAGATATTATCCACTTTAGGCGGAATAGACTCACCTGCATGGGTTTAATCGCATCCTCATTAATGTGTCTCGATTAATAATTTGGTGTTCCCGCTTCCATACATTAGGATTCTTTGAAACTTGCACTTCTCACAACACCGTACAACCAACACACTTCCTGGCCATGTGGTTTGGGGAAATTCCTTCTCCCATGTCGAGATATTATCCACTTTAGGCGGCACTGACTCGCCCACACGGGTTCAATCGCATCTGCATTAATGCGTCTCAATTGAGGATCAGTTTTTTCACTTTCCCCACACATCCGGACATGTTACACACTTCCATAGAACAAGGAAACAAAACATCTCACAACCGAAAAGCCAAGCATTCCACATATAAAAGGTATAGAGTAACATCAAAACAAATATCGGAAGAACTAAGAAAAACATAAGTCAAAACAACTCCGGGTACTGAGCTTGCATTTGGGACCCCCGCTCCTAAGTTCTCTCCTCAAGGCCTCCATGCCTCCACAACACATGAACCAAGGTGATGGTTCGTCCACGGAGCACCTTCTCTTTACGATCCTCAATTCTAGCTGGTCGTTCCTCGAAGGTCGTGTCGTCTCCCATATCTAGCTCTCACTAGTCGATAACGTGAGAGTCGTCATGTAATTACCGATGAAGCTGGGAGATGTGGAAGACGCCGTGAACCTTCTCCAACTGAGGTGACAGGGCCAGCTGATATGCCACCTCGCCGACTCTCCTCAGCACCTCGAAAGGTCCGATGAACCTAGGGGAGAGCTTACTCCCATTCCCAAACCTCCGCTACCCCCATCGAGGGAAACCTTAAAGAACACATTATCTCCCACATCGAACTCCAAGGGCCTCCTCCGACGATTAGCATAAGTCTTCTGTTTGTCCTGAGCCCTTTTCGTCCTCTCATCCACATGCTAAACTTTCTCTATGGTGCTTTGTACTACCTCTGGCCCAAGACCACCTGTCTCACCAACCTCTGCCTAGCAAATGGGTTAACGACATGGTCTTCCATACAGAACCTCAAATGGTGCCATGCCAATAGTAGAGTGGAAGTTGTTGTTGTAAGAGAACTATACTAAAGGAAAGTGTCGCACCCATGATCCTCTAAAAGACAGAATGCATGCTCGCAGCATGTCCTCCAATGTCTGGATATTCCACTATGTCTGCCCATCATTCTGGGGGTGGAAAGCAGTGTTAAGGCATTGTTGGGTGCCAAAAGCATGTTGTATCCCCCTCCAGACTCGTGAGGTAAACCGAGTATCCTGATCTGAGACGATAGCCTTTAGAACTCCATAAAAATGTACCACCTCGTCTATGTACCTCTGTGATAAGGTACTTACCATGCCCGACTCCTTAATTGCTAAGAAGTGAGCTAATTTCATCAGTCGATCCACCACTACCCAGATAGCATCATAACCACCCTGAGCTCTGGGTAGTCCTGTGAAAAAGTCCATTGAGATGTCATACCATTTCTACTCAGGTACATCTAAAGGATGCAACAAACCACTAGGAACATGGTCTTCAGCCATTAATTGCTGACACACTATGAACACAGCCACAAACTCCACCAGTACCTGTTTCACCTCGGGCCACCAAAACTGTTCCCTCAAGACTCGGTACATTTTTGAAACACCCGGATGCACCGCCAAAGCTGAGCTATGGAACTCACAGAGAACTACCTCACGCACTGCCTCCAGAAAAAACAACCTTCCTTGAAAAAGAATCTGATACCAGCTGTCCTCTGACCATCCTTCTAGAGCATTCCCCTGATCGATACGATCCCGCATTACATCTGTCTCGGATTCTCCCCATTGAGACTCTTCCACCTGCTGTAAAAAGGAGGACTGCACCATCATCTGAAACAAACAGCCTCTAACACCCTTTACCCTTGCATCCATGTGCAAGGCAGCCAACTCTCCCATCGCCTTCCAAGCATCAGCGGATTCCCGAACCACTTCCTTATGAGACTTCCTGCTCAGGGCATCAGCCACAACAATACCCTTACCTTTAGTGTAAGAGATCTCGAAGTCATAGTCTTGGAGAAACTCAACCCATGTCCACTTTCGTATGTTCATGTCACACTGAGAGAAGATATAACGCATGTTCTTGTTATCTGAGAAGACCACAAAGCGCTCCCCAAAGAGGAAATGTCACCACAACTTCATTGCTAACACTAATACTACATGCTCTAGGTCATGGGTGGCATAGTTATGCTCGTGAGGGTGCAACTGCCTAGACACATAACAGATCACTTCCTTCTTCTGTATCAGCACACACCCCAAACCAAGGCCAGAAGCATCACAAAACAACTCATACAACAACCCTTCCTCTGGCAACCTGAGTACCAGAGCACTAGCCAACTTCTCCTTTAGGTAGTCAAAATCTTTCTGGCACTGCTCACTCAATAGGAAGACCTGGTTCTTCCTAGTCAAAGCTGTCAATGGAGCATCAAATCAAGAGAATTCTGAAACAAACCTTGGATAATAACCTACCAACCCCAGGAAACTACGAAATTTTTCCATGCTCTTGTGTGCCACCGAAGAAAAAACTACCTCCACCATGACGGCTCCACTGAAACTTCATGCTGAGACACCACGTGCCCAAGGAACTGTACTTCTTGTGTCAAGAACTTATACTTCGACAATTTCCCATAAACCTGGTGGTGTCGAATGACGTCCAAGACTGCCATGAGATGCTCAACATGCTCCTCCTCTGATTTTGAGTAGATTAGGATGTCATCAATAAACACAATGTTGAACCAGTGCAGAAACTCTCGGAAGAAAAAGTTCAGAAGTCCCATGAACATAGGTGGTGCATTCGTAACTCCAAACGGCATCACTACAAACTCGAAGTTCCCAAACCTGCACCTGAAATCCGTCTTGGAGATGTCAATATCCTTTACCCTCAGCTGATGATATCCAGATCGTAGATCAATCTTAGAAACAAATCTTTCTCCCCTCAGCTGGTCGAAGAGATCATCAATCCTTGGAAGGGGATAACAGTTCTTGACTGTTACCTAATTCAACCTTCCGTAGTCTATGCATAACCTCAGACCACCATCTGGCTTCTTCACAAACAAAATTGAAGCAACCCATGGAAACATGCTGGGTCGAACAAAACCTTTCACCATCAAATTGTCAATCTGAATCCGCAACTCCCACAACACCGAAGGTGCCATTCGATAAGGGGCCATCGATATCGGATGGGCACCAGGCTGTAAGTCTATCTTGAACTCTACGTCAGATCGAGGGGGGGGGGGGGTAGAGTCACAACCTCCTCGGGAAAAACATAGAGGAACTCCCCAACAACCTCTGGGACATCCATCATCTCTGTATTAGCTGAATCCACCGATAACCCGTCGAACATGGAAAGGGGAGGCTTCACATTCCGACTTCCCACTTGATATCTCCTCTCACCAACAAAATCTACACACTACCTATCCATGTTAGATAACATGACTCTTCTTCGAAAGTATTCCATAACGGCACTAACAGAAAATAGCCAGTCGATGCCTAGGATGACATCGTATGGCTGCATCTGTAGCAAAAGAAGATCCCAACTAGATCGATGTGGTCCCAATGTCAGCCCACATCCCCGAAAAACACAAGATACACTGGTCTGACCTCCAACTGGTGTACTCAGCACCAGGGGTACAAAAAGTCTCTCTACATCTAGACCCAAGGCATGGGCTAGACCGGGTGAAACAAAGGAGTGTGATGATCGTGAATCAAACAAAGAAGAAACGAGAGTGCTGAACAAACAAATCGTACCTCACACCACCTCTGGTGTTGTTGGAGCCGCCAACTCTGCTGCGTACAACTGTCCATGCCCAGATCCTCTGCCTCTCTAACATCAACCACCTCCCCGACCACACCCTGGTCGAGGTCCCTGAGGAGAACCCTATGGTCTGCCTCCTCCTGATAAGTCTTCCATCAGAGGAGCAGGGTTCTACTTCTGATGGAAGGGCACCAGAAATTGGTGATGTTGAGGAAGGCGCTGAACCTGCCCACCTCCACCGTACTGAGCTGAGGTCAGGCACTGACTCTAAACGTTCCTGAAACCTTCAAAAGAGAGACACTTTGGTCATGGTCTCGTGAAAAAGGGACTAGGACCCGAAGATCTAAACTGGAACTGTCGGGGCATCCTCCCTAACGGCCTTAATCTAGGAGGTCCTATTGCAGGAGACCTGATATGGAATTCCTTCTCCTTCGACGAACCCAGATGGATCCCCTCTCATGGTGCACCTCCCGACGATTGCATCCTCTCTACAACCTATTCCTTCTTCTGTACTGCCATGTACGCCAGAAGGGTGAAGGGGGTGAGAACATTCTGGAGCGAAGGACGTAGCACCTCCTCCAAACATCTCACATGATAATCCTCATCTGGAATGAGATCTAGAGAAAACAATAGGAGATAATTGAACTTGATCCCCACCTCTCGTACTAACATACTCCCCTGCTGAAGGGAGAGTTACTCCTGCCGCTTCTCTGCCTTGATCATGGAAGAAAGGAATTCCTCTTGGAACTTCTTCTCAAAGTCATCCCACAGAACCTCTGCCTTTAACCTCTCCCCAAGGTAGAGCGTCCACCACTGACATACCACACCTCTCAGCTGAGTGACTGCTAAGGGAACCTAGTACTCCCTTGAAGCACGGATCAAAGTAAAAGCGATCCCTAGCTCCTCAAGCCACCATTCCATCTCCATATCTAAAGTACTACCCTCATACTTCCTGAGGGTTTGTCAGTGGGAAGAACAGAGAGTCTTCTGCCACTAGCCATCTTCATCCTCTCGGTCAATCCTCAACTGATTGACCGCCTGAATCTGCTGGGCCTCAGCTATCTGAGTCACTCGGGGACGATGTCTAGGTTCCATAACTGTACGGTAAACAAAGATCACCTAAGGCCAAGTAGCAAGGAAATTTCTCAGGGTTTTATTTTATCATTTTATTTTAATTTCATTCCAAGAACACCCAAATCAAGTAAAAAACCAATCATGATGATGCACGTACCTTTCCTAGGGTCTCTACCCTGAAATAAATGTAGTCTCACTTGGTGGTTCGGTAGGCTCAGAGTCCTTGCATCGGATCACAGGGGGGCCTAAAATCCCGTGTCCTAGCCGATCGTCCCTAGCCTATGTCACGAACAAAGATCAGCCAACACTGTTTCCCTACAATCCCATGAAATCCTCACTGTGCCTAACACCAGACTCCATCCTATCTCTCAACCTCTCTCTGATACCATTCTGTCACGACCCCCTCCCACCAAAGATGCCCCTCCTGAGCTTGCAATGGTGAAAGGGAGATAATGACCCCTAAGTCTCGCCTCCAGTAGGCCCCGGGGTGGAGACTAGCCCCAAGGGTACGAGTTTTCACAAATATGGGAGGCATTACCCTTTTTATTATTTAAGATCTGGAAATAGGATGAGTCAAACCCAAAATAAAAAGAAATAAGTAAATGGAAATAAACACAAACCAATCCCACAAGCATGTTTAAACAATTTTGAAACAAAGTACAAGTACAAGAAAGCTCAAAGTACAATACAAAAAGACACAAGAGTACATCAACTACAATAACTCCAACTGTCCCGACTAGTAGGGTCCCGCACGACCCTGGTAGTCCTCCTGGAAACCTGAATGTAAACGTAGGGGGAGCATACAAGTATACTCTATAGGGAAACCTAAAGCTCTCATCCAAAGGTGGGGAGACATCCTAATGTCCCATGAGAACAATAGAAAAACCAAAACCTAGCAAGGAATTCTATCCACCCAACCTCACCAGCCACAGTCACCAAAAACACAAAACAACCGATAGCAGTATATAGGAACAAGAGTATTGGGTACCCCGCACCATTTTCCACTAGTTAGCTTCTCTTCCTAATGGAGAACATCCTGATGCAAACACACTCTTCCTGCCCGAACACACCTGGGCCTCAAGAACCACTTATCCCACCCACACACACCTAGGCCTCACAACCACATATCCCGCCCGCACACACCTAGTCCTCACAAACCTCATATCCCCCCCCCCCCCCGTACACATCTAGGCCTCACAACCACAATCACATCCTCACCCGAACACACCTGGGACTCATCCCGAAGAATCATGGGAATAGTAAACCTTCCCGAAGATTCTTGGTCCAAAACCACCCCAATCGAAACCTACCCGAAGAGTCTATGGTTAAGGTCGCCTCAATCCATCACAACCTATGGAAGAAGGAGCAAGAATGAGCTATTAAATATGTGGAAAAACCATCTCCCAAGAAATGCGAGTGTTCGGCACTAAGTTCTCAACATGGGTGGGTGTGACAAAACACAAAGATACAGATATATATATATATATATACCAAACACATAGCCCAACCTATGGCTTCTAAATAGAGAATCTGAGCACATGCATTGGCACTACTACTACGAAGAATACAAACAACAAACAACCCCAACCCCATTTAGGTTTTCATGTTTCAACAGAATTAGTTTATTAGTTCATTAACTACTGGGAAACTATCAATCCAGATCAAGAGTTTCGTAGAACAAAACCCTTCGAACCACAAATCAAGTTAGATAAAACTCGAAACCAACGTTTTTATCATCAACCAATCCCTATTGATTTTCCCACATTTTATTCATTATCGTTTCCCATAGTTCGTTTATCTACTTCCACTTCTTTTAACATAACAACCCATCACTGCATCTCTGCTGCCATTATAACCACATCTCCACAACCGTATCACAAAACAAGGCTCGTGCCACATCATCGCCCCTTTAACATCATTTACCTCTACCCCGCTGCCCATCCTATTCATAACTACCCATGATTCACACCCGTTTTACATACCATGTAACCAATCCAACACACACATGTTAATTATTTCATTTTGTTCAACTGGGGTGATCACACAAGGGTTCCAGATTTTAATTAGCCAACTTTATGTGATTAACCAAATTCCACATTCCACAAAGTTCCATTCACAAAAACAGTCTTGAAAGATAGGGAAACATTTAATTGCGCAAGAAAAGGCCCCCAACGACCTTGATTTTCAGTAGGCATAAGTCTATTCAATTCACAACATAACAATGGTATAAACAAAGATAAACATAAAAAAATTCCCCATCACCATTCTTTAATCCGGATATTATCTTCATTAAACTATTTCAACTATGTCTCGTGAAAGCAAGAGGACACCCATCCCGTATGTTGCACAAAATTGAGAGACGAAGGTAAGATCCCTACCTCAATAGGTTTTGATCACAACGCTCCTGCAGATCAACTTTAGAAGACGTCTGTCGGCCTCCGTCGCTTCTGTCAAAACAAGGAAAAACCTCCTTGGGTAGAATATGGGAATAAAAGGTCGAAGGGTAGAAACAGATCCATGCTCAAATGTTCAATCTCTTCGTCACTATCTCATGGCCACTGACGGATCGTAAATCGGAGCTCGGACGAAGACGTTATGGAAGAAAGGAGCCTTGGAGTCTCTTGGGAGAGCTCTGCTCGGAGGAATGGGGAGGATAGGAGTGATTTGAAATGGAGGAGAGGTCCCCTACTCTTATAGGAAAGAAAAACTAAAGCACACATTGTGTACTTCAAATTACACAACATGTACTAGGCTATTTCACTCGGTCACCACGCGACTTCCAACGTGGCATTCAACACAGTACACAGCCGTTGACTGGTCAACACACGGTTTGAGGGTAGCACATACACGGGGAGGAACTACACGATGTGTATTATAGGCCATGCTGCATGTACTCATTTATTTCACGCGGCAAGGAAAATCGTCAACACGACACACGACCGTTGACTGGTCAACACACGGTTTGAGGGTAACACGTACGCGGGGAGGAACTACACGGCGTGTAGTATAGGCTACACGGCGTGTACTAATTTATTTCACGTGGAAAGGACATGCCTTCAATACGGGGTATACCCGGTAGGGTGGTACATGCCGTGTACTCACACTACAGGGTGTGTAGTTACAAAATTTTGAAAAGTGTGGAAAAAGTCCATTCTACCCTCCAGAACACTTCGTGACCTTCTTTTTGACAAAGGAATGGGCCAGAGAGGTCCAGACCATTACACCCGGGGAGCTCACAGAGGCCATTATATAGACTCCCCTTGCATATCCAAACACAAAACAATCAACAAGAACAAAGGAAACCAATAAAACTGGACATCCCGTGGAAACCCGAGGTATAGAACAAGAAATAGTTCATGACACACTTTTAGTACATACCCATAATGTCTCAAAAATCCTACTCCATCTATCTTGAAATCAACCAAATAACAAGGGAGCTCTAAAAATAATGGTCGGCTAAGAGCCAACCTCCATTTGATACCTTTTTGTCACGAACCAGCCCAGGTCAACCCTAAACCAGTCACTTATGCTAGCCCTCAACAAGTCCCAATCGGCCTTCCCGATCCTCCTGGGATAGAGGCAAGAACCGTGGTCATCAATAGTGTAAACAAGGGAACTATTTTTCCCAAATATAAACAATCAAAAAAATAGTGGAATGAAATGGACATCCCAAAATACATTTACATAAAAATTGAACTCGACCTTATCTGTACAAGAAACTAAAAGTAAAACTAAACCAACAACTCAACCGACCAAATCTGATTACCCACTATCTCTTTGTGACCCCTTTGGTCACTCTCCATAACAATGATCACACATCTCCCAAGGAGATTGAGCTCAAGCTAAAAACTGCACAAGGGCTAAAAATAGAAGAAGACTATAGGCGTTAGAATTAAAACTCAGTAGGTTAGCCTGATATTACATTCCCAATGAACAACCATTAAAATAAAATAAACATCAATTTAAAGTTTTAAATACAATATATAATGTTATGTTTTCCGAATGAGGTCTAATGATATAAAAAATTACCACACAAAAACTTGCATGTTTTATAAACTGGAATACTAGTAACAAATTTCAACGAGGTGCAACTTAAATATTTAAACTAGTTTTCAAGAGGGTTTCATTAAATAATGTTTACTTTTAAATACATCAAACACACTATATAATTTACCAACCAAACACACCATATGCCAATGGTCATTACCAAATAGCCAATGATCACAAGTCATAGGAACACCCCTCAGCACTAGTTAGGTGTGAGCCCCAAGTACCTTATAAATCAGTGAAAGTAACCCTAACAAATATCCATTCTCATGAAAACAGTCCCCTAGAATAGAGAATACCCATAACCTTGTGGTTCCCAAAATACATCATCAACCTAGTTTAATTAGTGTTTTCATTGTAAAAAATTCTACATGAAATAGGGGCCAAACCTCTTGGGATCATTAGCATACTAGTACACATCAACCAATCTAGATACACGAGATTAACTTTAGTACTCAATCAAGTTACACATATTTTCATATACACTTTTAACATAAAATTTCCATTACAAAACCATAAACACGCAAAATCCCACAAACATGATTCACATATCATTCATGAATCAATAAAAAACTAACATGTTTTGTAAAACAATTTTAAGGAGTATAACGGGGCCTTGCACATAAAATCCATTCAAAAATGATATTTTAATGATAGAAACCCATAAAGAACATATCAAACCAGATTTTCAATACCCCCAAATAATTAATAAATCAATTTCATGGACAACAAAATTGTTCTAAAATATAGATCATGAATTACTCAAGGAAACATTTTTTACAAAAAAATGCCAAACGAGCCTTTAATCCTTTTGGAAAACTATCATATGAAAAAAGGTATGATTTAAAATTTTATTAAGTAGGTGTATATATACCATTTATATAAGAAAAAAAAATTAATAAATACCTCAAAACACTCAGGTTTCATATTCAAAACACAACCATTTTCACAATGATATGAAACTTTCCATTTTATGGCAACACAAGACAAAATTTGTTTTAAAAAAACACATTTGATTTTAAAACCAAATTCAAATAGGAATGCCATAGAAGTACCCAAAATACCATTTTTTATTCTTAAAATGCATTTATAAATCCAAAAAAATAATTTTTAAATCACACATAACACCTAAATGCCAACATGATAACTTACTGAACACATGACATGTTCTTTTAAAAAAAACAAATTCTTTTAAGAACTTGAAAAGGAATTTAACACCAAGGGAATTCCATATTATATTCATGATACTAGAAATTGTTAAAAAATACCATAAACCAGATTATAAACCTCAAAAAATAGTTTGAAAATATTTCGAAACATTTAAACAACAACTTGTATGCAATTTTATGACAAAACAACAATACCTTTACAAAACAATGCTTAAACAACCTTTTTTCACATCATGAATATTATTGGAAGGCTGAAAAAAATTAACATACATATCATGTGTGAAAAACTAAGAAAATTATGACACTAAAATGATAAATCCATGTGAAAGGTATATCCTACCTCAAATCCTTGGCATAATTGAAACGTACACCCAAAATCACCACTTGAGGGTTTATAAACACTAAACCTTTGATGACCCGAATCAAACGAACAAAAAACGCATATAAAATCATGGTATAATAGAACCCTTGTGGTATAATTACTATAAAAGAATATGAAACCAAGATATAATGAATGGAGGAAGAAGAGGGGGAGAAATGAGATGGAATCTCACCATAAAATCCAGAAAACTCTTCGTCTTCCCTTATATATGAACCCATAAACGAAATGGAATAGCTTGAAAATTATTATAGAGGCTTCTATGGACTTAAAGAACTAGGGAAGAAGATTTTTGTAATGATTATAACTAATTGAATGATTTAAGAATGAGACAAAACACATTTGGAAAATCAAGACAATTTGAGAACTATTGAAAATATTTTCCCTAATCCGTGACAAGATGAGATCCAAAGAGATACAATGGAACATGGGGGAGATCCTAGTGTTCATGGCCTCAATTGGGCTATAGAATCCCTGAAAATTATAAAAATTTATATGATATAAAGGAATCAAATTATTTTTTAAAATAGGAAATGGGCCATTGGGATGGCCTAATATCTGAATAGATAACTGAAATTCACCATCCTTATTATTTTTAAGGGGTAAAATAGGATATGGTAGTTTTAATATTTAATTTTAGGGCATGTGGGAAGTGGTATGAGTGAATAATTTAGAAAAATGAAGGAGTTATAAAAGAAAAAAATTTGGTTTTTAAATTAAGAAATGGGATCACTGTTGGCCCAAATCACTAAGTAAACACCCAATTCTCAAAAAATCTCAAAAAAGATATTGGGAACCAATGGTAGGATGATAAGATATATATGGATGTTCAAAACAGAAATTTAATCTCACCAAAAACCTAAGGAAAGGATCAGGATTTCCAATATATCTTATCCAAACCAAGACATGAAAAAAATTAGGTGTGACAAATCTCCCCACCATTAAAACGTTCCACCCCTGGAAATCCATAACACTTTACAGTTTATAGAACAACACCTAAGGATTACTTATCAACATGATCCAAAATCTCAAGCCAAATAAATTTCATTTAACCTCAATGGTACTTGATCCACTTCCCCCAAAAAACACCAACTCACAACCACTTCTTATGAATCAACAAAATGATCAAGACACCACCTCCACAACAAAGCCAAGAACCATATTGTTGGGCCTTCTCCCAATTAACCCAACAATCAACCAAACCCAAGTTCACTCATGAAAGACAATAAAATGGGGGGGGGGGTTGGAATGTGCTCCCCACCATTAAATCACAACGAAAATCCGACAAAACCTTAAAAGAAAGAACTTTGAGACCCATAGTGGGTCTCCTCACCATTAAAGACCAACATGAAATGAAAAAAAATAATTGCACATGAAATTGAATTAGGGATAACTAGTGAAGGACCACCAAAACTCTCCCACAACAACCAAGAAACCCAAGTTAAGAGGGTTACAACATGAACATCTAAACCACCCCCTCCTGAATGGAGGGGAAAAGAACAGGGAAAAACCATTCTGCATTGATATAGTCCTCCACATATTATGGAGCGGAGCGAAGTAGACCCAATAATTAGGCCCCTGAAACCAAAAAAGAAACAAAAGACCTACCCAAAACTCTCCAAATATAAATTGGTAAAACCAAGACCGTACCTGATTTACACAGGTGGTAAACACCTGGACATTGATCAGAAACTCACATCCATGATCGTATAATCATAGACACAGTGTGAGGGTTATTTACACCATGTTCATTGTGAAAATAAGAAATTCACAGTGATGAGGAACCACAATATAGACATAGAAACAAACTTACCACAATGGTGGAGGCAGGAGCCCATTTGAGCAACCCACACATCTAGCGATTTCCTGACTACGTGAAAATATTTACTCCAAGGCCTATAGATGGAGCCCTAATGTTTGAATCATCTGTCGCACCATAGTTAGGATATATGAATCAAATTATCTCTTGAAATGCACTAGATCAAAGAAAACAACAATACCTAATAGATATAGAGGGATACATACCACACTTATAACTTACATAGAATAATGAGAGAAATGAACATGGAACATGATGAAACACACCAAGAATCACTGAACAAAGCCACTATAACCGAGATAATAATCATAATTGGAGGGCACTATAAATCGAGCCCAAAGAGCTCTCTATTTAAATAAAGTGATGATGAATTATTGGAAGAGGTGGATATAGCTTGTGAAACATGAGAAAGAATAATTACATTGATCAATTGGAAATATTGAAAATAGAGAACTATCTAGGGCCACATCACAACATCCAACACATCTTTAGAGACCCACTAAACATTACTCCAAAATAGAACCACCAAAAAATCCCATCTCATGACACAATTACAGTATGCCTTTGAGATCAAAAGGAAGCATACTGAATAAACAATTCTTCTAAAAAAATGAAAAAACTATCCACATAACCATCAGTATATAAACAAATGCCATATGTTTTCAGCTCAAAACACATTTTAATAACAAACTAACATTGTGGATTTTCACATTCACCAATGGTGTTTCATCAATTTTCCCTCACATGCACATTTCCATGCCACCATAGGCACCCAAACACCATTCCATATAGTCCATCCTTCTACATATCAATAAAACCATGCATGTGAGCATCCATGAAAAAACAAATGTTTAAAATAGAACAAAATCATTCAAAAAATCATGTACCTTCAAATAGAACACTAACCACCAAGTCAAAAACCCTTTTTATATTTCAAAAAATAGACCACACTTCACCAAGAACCATTTCCTTGAAAACTGACCCCTTTTCATTTTTAACAACTTTTAAAACAAAAAAGAAACTCCAAACAACCCCATCCTGTTTTCTAAAATTTAGAAAGGTATATTTTCATAATCCGATGGACATTGATACCCATACCCTTTCTAGGAAAAAACCAACAACTCAAAGACAATTTCCAAAACTAATTTATCAGATTCAATCACTTTTCAACATCCCAAAACACCACATTAATAAAAATATTCAGAATAACCTTAAAATGATTCACAATATCAAAGAATATTATTTCAACAACCAACAAGTTTATATTAAGAAAAATCCAATCCCGTGAAATCATTTCCACTTCCTCCCTAAAATATGTCTTAAATAACACATCCTACCAAAACGATTCTTGTATTTAATTTTTGTGAACCGCTTTTTCCACTTTTCAAAATCCAATAATTATTTTAAAACCCATTTCCATAGTTCTCACACAAGTATTTTCAAAACAAAAATTCAGAATTCAAGAATGGTCCCAAAGAGCCTAAAAAGGAACTATTGTTTGTGGGTGACTTGACCTTATGGTTGGAGGCCATATTTCAAACACAAAACCAAAACATTGAGACTTACTAGGACCATGCCTCGGATCCACATGTCTTTACAAGCTCTATGAGATCACTAAGGCCATTATTTAGGCTCCCCTTGTAATATCCCAACAAAAAAAAATCAAAAAGAACAACGGAAACTAAAAAAATAGGAGTTCCCATCAAAACCTGAGGATTTGAACAAGAAAGGGTTCAAAACACTCCTCCTGTATGTACACTTGAAGACCCAAAAATCAAACTCCATAAACCTTGACATCCCCAAATAACAACGTCTATCTAAAAATAAATGTTTGCTATGAGACAACATCTCTATGATATCATTTTTTCACGAACCAGCACAAGTCGACCTTGAACCGGTCACACAGGCCAGCCCACGACAAGTCCCGAGAGGAATTTCCAAACCTCCTAGGATGGAGACAAGAACTAAAGGCATCAATAGAGTAAACAAGGGAATAATTTATCCCAAATAAAAACAATCAAAAATTCATTGGAAAGAAATGGATTTCCCAAAATACATTTACATAAAAATTGAAATGAATCTTATTTGTACAAGAAAATGAAAGTAAAACTACACAAACTTTGCAACTGACCAAACATGAACACTAACTAACTCCATGTGACCCATATGGTCACTCTCCAACATAATCATCGCATATCTTCCAAGGTGAGAAACTCAAGCTAAAACTTGCACAATGGATAAAAACAGAAGAAGTCTATAGTCGTGAGTATTAAAACTCAGTAGGATATCATAATATTCTATTCCCGATGCTCATACATTAAAATAAAAGAAACTTCATTTTAATGTTTTAAATACAAGATATAAATGCATGTTTTCTGAATGAGGTCCCATTCTATAAAAATTCACCAGACAAAAACTTGTATGTTTTATAAACTAGAATGCTAGTAACAATTTCCAAAGAGGTTAAACATAAAAATAAAACTAGTTTTCAAGAGGGAAACATTAAAGAATGTACACATATAAATAAATGAAACACACATGTGAATTTACCATCAAAACACACTGTATTCCAACAATGAGTACAAAATATCCATTGAGCATAAGTCATGGGAACACCCCTAGGAACAAGTTAGTTGTGAGCCCCAGGTACCTCGTATCTCTAGAAAAGTAACCACAATAAATATCGATTCTTGTGCACACAAGAAAATATTAGAGAGCGTACCCGTAATCTGGTCACCCCAACAACATCATTATCACAGTTTAGTTAGTGTTCTCATCGTCAAATGTGATACATAAAATAGGGGTTGAACCTCACGGGATCACTAACAGACTAGCACACGTCCGCCCACATAGATAACCCGGATTCCCTTTAGTACTCAATAATGTTACAAATATTATCAAATAAAATTTTCTGATAAAAATTTGATTTCAAATACATAAACACACAAACATCCCAAAAAATATTCTTCACATTTCTATCATGAATCAATAAGAAACAAAGATGTTTCATAAAAAAATTTCAAGGAGTATAACAAGGCCTTGCACAAAAAATCCATTCAAAAATGATCTTTTATGTCAAAAAAACAATCAATATCATATCAACCATAATTTGGAATCCCCAAAACCAATTAAAAAATAAATTTCATGAACCATAAAATTGCCCCAAATGTTAGAACATGAAATATACATGGAATCCATTTTTACAAAAAATACCAAACGAGCTTTTATGCCTTTCAAAAAACTAACATTAAACAGATGTATGCATTTAACTTTTATTAAGGAGGTGTATTCACACCATTTAATGTAGTAGAACACATTAATAAATCCATTAAAATAGTCAGGTTACATATTCAAAACACAACTATTTTTTTAAGGATATGAAACATGCTATTTTCTAGCAACTCCGGCCAAAACATTTTGTAAACCAAATCCCAGTTGTTTGTAAAACAAAATCCAAATTGGAAATACATAGAAGCAACCAAAAATTCCATTTTTTATTCTTACAATGAATTTATAAATCCAAACAAATATTTTTTAAATTACACTTAACACATAATAGCCAACTGGGAAATTTAGCGAACACATGTCATGCCCTTTTTATCAATAAAATTTATTTTTTGAACCTGAAAATGAATAAAAAACTAATTTCATGACTAATTTTATTCAAGATACTATAATTTGTTCCAAATACCATAAAACATGTACTAATCATCAAAAAACAGTTTTGAAAGATAGCGGATCATTTAAACAAATACTTGGTGTTCACATTTTTGAAAAAACAACACTACCTTTGACAAAACAAGTCTTAAACAACCATTTTTTACACCATGAAATGTATACAAAGGCTGAAAAACAATAATAAACATATATATAAGGTGATAAAAACAATAAAATGATGAAACATCAATGATAAAGGCATCTTCAAGGGATATCCTACCTCAAAACCTTGGCTTAATGGAAACACAAACCCAATATCACCATAAGAGGGTTTATAAAACCTAAACCTATGAAAACAAGAACAAAACAAAAAAAACCAATAAAAAATCATGGGATGTTGAGAAATACTATATGAGAATATAAAACCCAAAAAAAATGAAAGGAGGATGAAGAGGGAGGATAAATGAGAAGGGATCTCACCTTGGAAACCATAAAAATCTTCGTCTTCCATTATATATGCACCCATAAAGAATGGGAATGGCATGAAACTCCTTGGAGAGTCTCCTAAGGTCGGGAATAACAAGGGGAATAATATTTTTGGCAAAAAGAGGTCAAATTTATTTATTTATGAATGAGAAAAAACAAATTTGTAAACTCTGGATAATTTGAGAACAATTGAGAATATTTTCCCAAATCCACAACATGATGGGATCCAAAGAGATAGAATGGAACATGTGGGTGTGCCTAGGGTTCTTGTCCTCAAGTGTGATCTAAAGTCAAATAAAATCATATAAACATGAATAAGATATAAAAGAATAAAATTATTTTTTAAAAACTTCAAATGGGCCCTCAAGCTGGCTCAATACTTGAATAAATAACCAAAATTCACCATTCTTATGAATTTATAAAGGGTCCAAAAGTATATGGTAGATCTAATATGTCATTTTAGTCTTTTGTAAAGTGTAATGACTGTAATTTTTTAAAAATTATAGATGTATAAAAGAAACAAATTCAGTTTTTAAATATGGAAATGGGTTCACGGTTGGCCCAATTCATGAAGTAACCACCATTTTTTCCAAAACACCCAAACAAGCTATGAGACACTAATGGTAGGATGATTTGAAATATATGGTATATTAAAATTTAAAATTAATCCCACCTAGAACCCATGAAAAGGATTAGGATTTCAAAATAACCGGATCGAATCTAAGACATGAAAAGAGAAAAAAATCGGGTGTGAGAATTCCCGCCACCATTAAACCATTTCTCCCCTGGAAATCCATACCACTTTACAGTTGAAAAAAACCCATAAAGATTACTTATCAATATTATCCATCCTATCAATCCAATTAAATATCATTTACAATCAATAGATGTTGATCCTATTCCACACAAGAAACACCAACTCGCATCCACTTCCTAAGAATCAACAGAAAGATCAAGCCACAACCTCCTCAATGAAGCTATGAACCAGATTGTTGGGCCTTTTACCAATAAACCCAACGATCACCGAAACCAATGTTAACACATGAAATCCAATTACTTGGGGGGATTATAGAAAAGTCTCTCCATCATTAAATCACAACTACCATCTGATAAACCCTTAAAATAATGAACTTTGAGACCCATAGTTGGTCTCCCCACCATTAAAGACCAACTATAAATGGAAAAAAAGAATTCAACATGAAATAGAATTAGGGATCACTCGAAAAGGAACACAAAAATACTCCCATAGAAACCTAAACATCCAAATTAAGAGGGTTAAAACATTAACATCTAAACCACACACTCCCAAACAAAGGGGACAAGAACTGGGCCAACCAATTCTACACAGATCCAGACCACCACAACATGTGGAGGGGAGAGAAGGGGACATAATAATTAGGCCACTAAAACCACAAAAGATACAAATGAACTACCCAAAACTCTCCATCTATGAATAGGTGAAACCCGGACCACACCTAATTTGAACAGGTGATCTACAAATGGACATTGATCAAAAACTCACATCCAGGAAGGTATATCTATAGACACTCTATGAGGGGTAAGTCCACCATACTCATTGTGACAAGAGGAAATTCAAAGTGATGAGGAACCAAAATATTGAAATGGAAAATACCTTACCATAATTGTGGAATCAGGATCCTAGTCAGGCTACTGAGACCCCTAGTGATTTCCTGATTGCGTGAAAATCATCACTCGAAGGCCTATGGCTGGACCCTTGACGTTTGAAGCATCTTTTTCGCCGCAGTTAGGAGATCCAAATAAAATTATCTAATTAAATACAGTACCTCAAAAAAAACTTCCAATACACAACAGATATAGTGGGATACACAAAACCATTTTAACTTACATAGAATGAGGAGTGAAATGAACACAGAACATGGTAAAACACACCAAGCATCACCGAACACAACCACTATAACATAGAGAATAATCATAGTAGGATGGAAATATAAATCTAACCCCAAGATCTATCTATTTAAAAAATGGGATGATGAATTATTTAAAAATGGGCTATATATTTTTAAATATGATAAAGAATCCTTAGGTTAATCAACTAGAAATCTTTCAAACCGAGAAATATTTGGGCCACATCACAACATCTTACACATATTTAGAAACCCATGAAACATTACTCCAAAACTGATCCACTAACAAAATCCCACCTCAAGAAATAACTAGAGTATGATTTCCAAATGAAAAGGAAGCATACTTAATAAAACACTATTCTAAGATATAGAAAAAAACTACCCACATAACCATCAGTTTATAATCAAATGCCACATTTTTTCAGCTCAAAACACTTTTCAAGAACTAACTAAATTGGTGGATTTCCACATTCACTAATGGTGTTTCTTTATGTCTAAAAAACATTCACATTTCCATGCTAGCCTAGGAACCTAACCTCCATTCCATATAGGCCATCCTTCTAGATAGCAAAAAAACCATCCATGTGACCACCCTAGAAAAAAGTGGTTAAAAGAAAACAACATCATTCCAAAAATCATATACTTTCCAAAGGAACACTTAACACCAAATCAAAAACACTTTTAAGATTTCACAAAACAAACCACACTTCATCGAGATCTATTTTCTTAAAAACTTACCCCTTTTTATTTTTAACAACTTTTAAAAAAACCAAGCTACTCTATATAACCCCTTCCCATTTTCTAAAATTTAGCAATGAATATTTTCATAATTTGATGTCCATTAGGACCAATTATCTTTATAAGAAAACACCAACAACTCAAAACCAATTTCCAAAACTAATTTATTAGATTAAAACACTTTTCAACATCCCAAACAACCATAATTAAAACAAATATTCAGAATCTATTTAAAATTATTCACAATTTAAAATCATTTTATTTCAACAAACCACATGTTTAGATTACAGAAAATATAATCCTATAAACCATTTCAACTTTCCCCCAAAAACATGTTTTAAAAAAACACAACATTCCAAAACCATTATTATATTTAATTTTTGAGAACCCCTTTTTCCACTTTTCAAAATTCTATCCTCCCTTTAAAATCCATTTACATTGTTCTTAAAGAAGGATTTTGAAAAAAAAATAGATTTCAAGAATGGTCTTAGAGTCCCAAAAAGGGTACAACGGTTGGTGGGTGACTTGACCATATGATTGGTGGCCATATGTAAAACACAACACCAACATATAGAGACTTTTAAGGACCATGCCCTGGATCCACATGGATTCCTAGGCCTTGAGAGCTCACTGAGGCCATTAGTCAGATTCCCCTAGTCTTATCCCAACACCAAACAATCAATAAGAACAAAGGACACTAATAAAACCAAACGACCCATGGAAACCGTAGGATCAAAATCAGAAAAAGTTCACTAAACTATTCCAAAATATATCCCTCATGTCCCAAAAATACTAATCCATCTACCTTGACATCACCCAAAAAACAATGCTGCTCTAAAAAGAATGGTCTGCTAAGAGCCAACATCCCATTGATACGATTTCGTCACGAACCAGCCCGACCCGACCCTAAACCAATCACCTAGGACACCCTAAGAAATGTCCCGAGAGTCATTCCCAATCCTCCCAGGATGGAGACAAGAACTGAGTTCATCAATTGAGTAATCAAATGAATTATTTTTCCCAAATATAAACAATGAACAATGTTCGGAAATAAATGGACAGCCCAAAATAAATTTACATAAAAATTTACCTGAACCTTATGAGTACAAGAAACTGAAAGTACAAGTAAACGAACAAATAATGTGAAAAAACTTGATAACTATATAACTCCATGTTACCCTTTTGGTCACTCTCCAACACAACGATCACACATCACCCAAGATGATCTAACTCGTGCTAAAATCTACACAGGGCCTAAAAATTGAAGAAGACTATAATTGTGAGTAGTAAAAATTCGAATATTAGCCCGATATTCTATTCCCAATGCACATCCTTTGAAATAAATGAATCAAAAAAAATTCAATCATTAAATACAAGATATAAATTTCTGTTTTTCGAATGAGGTCCCATGTAATAAAAAATTTACAAGACATAAACATGCATTTTTTATAACTAAGAATTGTAGTATAGATTTTAATAGAGGTGATAATTACAAATACAAATAGTTTTCAAGAGGGATACTTTAATGAATGTAAAATTTTAAATAAATCACAAACACTACTAAATTTTCCAACCAAACACACCGTATACTGTTAGTGAGTATAAAATATACAATTAGCACAATTCAAGGAAACAACCCTAGGCATTGGTTAGATGTGAGCCCTAGGTACCTCATATCTTTGTGAAAGTAACCTTAATAAATATCTATTCTCATGCAAACGATCCACTAGTTAGGAGAATACCCATAATATTGTGGTCCCTCATAATAATCATCATCATATTTTAGTTATTATTTTCATTTTCAATCATTCTATGTGAAACAAGGGCCAAACCCCATGAGATCACTAGCATACCAGTACACGGTTGTCCACCAAGATACCCGGGATTCCCTTTAATTCTTAATATAGTTACACATATTATAAAATACACTATTCACATCAAAACTCCATTACCAAAACATAAACACACAAACTGCATGAAAAAATGATTTATATTTATTTCATGAATCAATAAACAACTAAAATTGTTCATAAAACAATTTAATGGGGTATTACGAGGCCTTGCACATAAAATCCATTAAAAATGACCATTTAAGTCCACAAAACCATCAATAACATAACAAAAAATATTTGGCATCCCAAAAACCAATTAGAAAATTAATTTCAGCGACCATAAAATAGCCCCAAAATATAAAACATTAAATACCTCTAAAAACAATTTTTAGAAACAAATGTCAAACTGGCCTTTAAGCCTTTCTCAAAACGTACATTTGGCAAAGGAATGAATTTAATTTTTTCTATAGAGGTTTATACACACCATTTAAAGCAGCCAAAAAAAATTCATAAATCCCATAAAACACTCATGTTACATATTCAAAACACATCCATTTTTATAACAATTTGAAACTGGCTATATTATGGAAACTCATGCCAAAAAATGTTTTTAAAAAAACCCATTGGTTTGTAAAAGAATATCCTAATTTAAAATCAATATAAGAATAAAAAATACCATTTTAAATTATTAGTTTTTTTTATAAATACAAATAAATAATTTTTAAATCACACTTAACCCATAAAATCCAACTGAGCAATTTACCGAACACATGACATACCTTTTAAAACAACAATTTATTTTAAGAAAATGACAAAACAATAAAACACCAATTACATGAAATATTTTATTCAAGCTAAAGGAACATGTTCAAAAGATAATAAATTAGGATCTATACCTCACAAAATAGATGTGAAGGATAAAATATGATTTAAAAAAACACTTGGTGTGCACTTTTATGACAAAATAACCCTACCTTTCACAAAACAAGGATTAAACATCTAATTTAAACACCATGAAAATTATAAAAAGGATTAAAATAAATAATAAAAATATATATCATGTGAAAACATTATGAATATGATGAATCTTAAATTATAATTTCATGTACAAGGGATATCCTACTTAAAATTCTTGGTGTAATGGAAACAAACATCAAATATCACCATCTGAGGGTTTATAAAACCTAACCCTATGATGACCAGCCCAAAAGAACTAAACCCCATAAATAATCATGGGTTAAAATAAACATATGTCATGTATAACTAGAGTAGAATATGAAACAAAGAAACAATGAATGGAGGAAGAAGATGTGGGTGAAATGAGAAGGAATTTCACCTTCAAAACCATAAAACTCTTTGTCTTCCCTTAGATCTGAAGCCATAGGGGAAAGGGAATGGAATAAAACTTTTTGGAGAGTATACTATGGTCTGGAAGATTTTGGGGAAGAATATGTGTGGAAAAAGAGAACAAATTGAATGATTTGTGAATGATACAAAATAACTTTGTAAAATCTGCATGATTTGAGAACCATTAAGAATGTATTCCCTAATCCGTGACAAGATTAGCTCCAAAGAGATAAAATGGAACATAGGGGAGTTCCTAGAGTTCTTTAATTCTAGTAGGATTTAGAATCACTGAAATTATATATACATGAATAAGATATAAAAGAATCAATTTATTTTTTAAAAACTGGAAATGGGCCCTATGGCTGGCCCAATACCTGAATATATAACGCAAATTAACCATGCCAATAAATTTCTAGGGGTGAAAATGTATATGGTAGTTTTAAAATTTAATTGAAGGCTTTATGGTAAGTGGACTGATTGAAAAATTTTGATAACTGAAGGAGTTATAAAATAAAATATTTGGTTTCTAAATCTAGAAATGTTCTCAATGTTGGCCAAAATCGTGATGTAACCACCATTTTCTCCAAAACTCCCAAAAAAGATATGGGGCACCAATGGTAGGATGATTAGGCATATATGGATGTTCAAAACTCAATATTAATATCACCCAAAACCCAATAAAAGGATCATGATTTCCAATTAACTCGATCAAAACTATGACATGACAAGAAAAAAAACCAGGTGTGACAATTTTCCCCACTATTAAAATATTACACCCCCGGAAAGTCATAACACTATACAGTTGTTAGGAAAATACATAAGTATTCATTATTAACATGATCCAACCACTCATTCTAATGAAATATCATTTACCAACAGTGGAACTTGATCCTCTTACCCAAACAAAACACCAACTCAAAACCACTTCCTCACAATCAACAGAATGTTCAAGCCACCACCTCCACAAATAATCCAAGAACCAGATTTTTGGGCCTTCTACCAATGAACCCAATGATCACCGAAACCAATGATCACCCATGAAATAGAATGACTTGTGGGTGGATGGAAGGGGTTTTCAACCCATAAATGAAAACTACCATCTGAAAACCATTAAAGGAAAGATATTTGAGACCCATAGAGGGTCTCTCCACCATTAAAGAAAAATTAGAAATGAATAAGAAAGAATTCAACATGAACTAGAATTGGGGATCAGCTACACAGGACCACAAAATCTATCCCACTATAACCTAAACACCCATGTTAATAGGGTTACAACATGAACATCTAAACCTCACACACCCGAATGGAGGGGACAAGAATAGGGACAACACTTTCTACACAGATCCAGAACTCCATAAATCAGTGATGGGAGTGAAGGGGACCAAATCATTAGGCCACTAAAACCAAAAAAGAAACAAAGGAACTACCAAACACTCTCTGCCTATGAATAGGTAAAACCAAGACCACACCTGATTTACCATGGTGTTCCACACACGGACATTGATTAGAAAACCACAGTCATGAAGGCATAATCATAAACACTATGCGAGGGGTATGTCTCCCATGCTTGTTGTGACAAGAGGAAATTAAAAGTGATAAGGAACCAAAATATCGACATAAAAATTACCTTACAACAATGATGGATGCATGATACTAGTCAAGATCCCCACACCTATAAAAAATTTCATACATATTAAAAAGCATAACTCCAAGGCCTATGCCTAGATCTATGATGTTTGAAGCATATGATGCACCGCAGTCAGGAGCTATGAATCATATTATCTCTTGAAATGAACTAGATTAAAGAAATTCCAATACCCAACAGATATAGAGGTATACACACTGCCATTCTAACATACATAGACTGAGGTGGGAAATGAACATAGAACATGATGAAACACACTAAACATCACCATACAGAACTGCTATAACTGAGAGAATCATCAGAATGAGATGGAACTATAAATTGATCCCAAAGATCTCTCTATTTTAGAAAACGGTATGGTGAATTATTTGAAAAGGTGGATCATTCTTGTGAAACATGAGAAAGAATGTTTAGGTCGATCTATTGGAAATCATGCAAACGGAGAAGTGTCTGGGGCCACATCACATCATCCAATACATATTTATAAACCCACTAATCATTACTCGAAACCGAGGCACCAATAAAATACCATCTCAAGACACATAGAGAGTATGAATTCCAGATCAAAATGAATCATACTGAATAAACAACTCTTCTAAGACGTAGAAAAAAACTAACCACATAACCAATAGTTTATAAACTAATGCCACAATTTTTCAGCTCATATCACTTTTGAATTTTTTTTTGTAGATTTCCAAATTCACCAATGGTGTTTCATCAAGTCTCACTAACAATAAAATTTACATGAAACCCTAGACACCCAACCATTATTCCATATAGGTCATCCTTCCAGATATCAGTAAAACCATGCATGTGAGAACCCATGAAAAAACAAAAGGTTAGAAAAAAACAACATCATTCACAAAATCATTTACCTTTCAAAGGAATACTAACCACCATGTCAAAACACATTTTCAGATTTCTCAAAACAAACCAAACTTCATCAAGAACCGTTTTCATAAACACCTACCCCTTTTCTTTTTTAACAACTTTTAAAACAACCATGCTACTCCAAACAACCGCTTATTATTTTTTAAAATTATGCAAGGAATATTTTCATAATATGATTCCATTTAGACAAATAACCTTTCTAGGAAAACACTAACCACTCAAAACCAATTTCCAAAACAAATTTTTCATATTCAAACTCTTTTAAACATCCCAAAACACCACATTTAAAACAAATATTCAGAATAACCTTAAAATTATTTACACTTTCAAATAATTTTATTTCAAGAAACCACAAGTTTAAAATATGGAAAATCTAACCCCATTAAATCATTTCCACATCCTCCCAAAATTTTGATTTAAAAAAACACCACCTTCCCAAACCATTATTATATTTAATTTTTGAGAACCCATTTTTCCACTTCCAAAAATAAAATCCTTCCTCTAAAACCAATTTCCACAGTTCTCACACAAGTATTTTCAAAACAAAAAATCAGAATTCAAGAAAGGTCCAAGGGATCCAAAAAGTGAACTAATGTTGGTGGGGGAATTTACCATATGGTTGGGGGCCATAATTCAAACCCAACACAAACACAGAGAGACTAATTAGGACCATGACCCATATCCAAATGGATTTCAAGGCCCTGAGTGCTCATTGAGGCCATTAGTTAGACTTCACTTGTCATATACCAATACCAAATAATCAACAAGAACAAAAGAGACAAATAAAACCAGACTTCCCATAGAAACCTGAGGATTAGAACGAGTAAGAGTTTGCGATGCTCTTACGGAACATACCCCTCAAGTCCCTAAAATAATACTCCATCTACCTTAACATCCCTTAAATAACAAGGGATCTCTAAATAGAATAGTTCGGATAAAATCCAACATCCATTTGATACCATTTTGTCACGAGCAAACCTGAGTCGACCCTGAACCGGTAACCAAGGCTAGCCTGCAACAATTCCCGAGAGGCATTCCTGATCCTCCAAGGATTGTGAAAAGCACTAGTGGTGTAAATATATTAAACAAGGTAATTATTTATCCCATATATAAAGAATCAAAAAAACATCGGAATGAAATGCATAGCACAAAATACATTTACATTAAAATTGAACTAAACCATATTTGTACAAGAAACTGAAATTACTACAAAACCAACAACTCAACTGATCTAACCTGATAAAAAACTTACTCCATGTGACCCCACTGGTCACTCTTGAACACTATGACCACACATCTCCCAAGGTGATCAATCTCATGATGAAATGTACACAAGGGATTAAAATAGAAGATGACTATATGAGTGAGTATTAAAACTCAGTAGGATAGCCCGATATTCTATTCTCAATGCACATCCTTTAAAATAAAAGAAACATCAATTTCATGTATTAAGTACAAGATATAAATTTATGTTTTCTAAATGAGGTCCCATGCTTTAAAAATCTACCAGACACAAACTTTCATGTTTTATAAATAATAATACTATTAACAATTTTCAAAGAGGTGAAACTTCAAAATAAAACTAGTTTTCAAGTGGGATTCTTTACTGAAAGTACACTTTTAAATAAATCAGACACACTTTAGAATTTACCAACCAAAAAAAACGTAAGCCTATGATGAATATAAAATAGCCAATGAGAAGAAGGCATGAGAACACCACAAGGCACTAGTTAGTTGTGAGCCCTTAGTACCTCGTATCTAGGTGAAAGTAACCATAATAAATATTTTTTTCCACACACAGGATCAAATAGTATGGATATTACCCATAACATAGTGGTTCTCAAAAAACATCATCTTTATAGTTTAGTTAGGGTTTCCATCATCAAACATGCTTCTTGAAATAGGGGCCCAACCCAAAGGATCACTAGCATACTAGTACACGTCCGCCCACCGAGATACCTGAGATTCCTTTTAGTGATCATTAAAGTTACACATGTTATCAAATAGACATTTGAAATAAAAATTCCATTACCAAACCATAAACACAAAAACATACCTTAATCATGCTTCACATCTCATTCATGAATCAATAAAAAACTAAAAAGTCTTGTAAAACAATTTCAAGGAGTATAACGAGGCCTTGCACATAAATTCCAATCAAAAACGATCTTTTAAGGACAAAACCCCATAAATAACATATCAACCCAGTTTTGAAATCCCAAAAACAAATAAATAAATCCTTTTCATAGACTATAAAATGTCCTTAAATGATATAACATGATATAAACATGGTAATCATTTTTACAAAAAATGTAAAACAAGCCTTTAAGCCTTTCTCAAAACTATCATTTGAAAAAAGTATGCATTTCACTTTTATTAAGCAGGTGTATACAGATCATTTACAGTAGGAAGAAAAAACTCATAAATCACTTAAAACACTCTGGTTACATATTCAAAACACAACCATTTTCATAAGGATATGAAATGGGCCCTTTTCCAACAACTCGAGCCACAACATGTTGTAAACAAAAGCCGATTTGATTTTAAAACCAAATTAAAATTGTAAATCCAAATAATTACCAAAAAATAACATTTTTAATTCTTCCAATTCATTTATAAATCCAAAATAATAATTTTTAAATCACACATAACACATGAAAGCCAGCCGGGAAATTTACCGAACACATGTCATTCCATTTTAAACAAATTTTATTTTTCTAAGAACATGATAAGGAATAAAACACCATTTGCATGCCATATTATATTCAAGCTAAATGAACATGTTCAAATTACCAAAATCCAGGTTCTAATCCTCACAAAAAATTTATCAAAGATAGCGGCGCATTTAAGAAAACACTTGGTGTGTACTTTCATGATAAAACAACACTACCTTTTACAAAAAAAAAGGATTAAACAACAATTTTGCACACAAATAAATTTATCCCACGGCTGAAGAACAATATAAAACAAATGTATAAGGTTCTAAAAATAATCACATTATTAAACATAAATTATAAATGCATGTTAATGGGATATCCTACATCAAATCCTTGGTGCAATGGAAACACACACCAAATATCACCATCTGAGGGTTTCAAAACCCAAAAAATACGACGACCAGCCCCAAACAAATGAAACCCCCATAAAAAATGAAGAGATAACATAACCCTAGTTCTATAATGACTATAAGAGAATATTAAACCAAGAAATTATGAAAATAGGAATAAGAGGGAGGATAAATGAAAAGTAATCTCGCCATGGAAACTAGAAAACTCTTCGTCTTGCCTTAGATTTTCACCCATTGAAGAAAGGGAATGGAATGAAACTACATAAAGAGGCTACTAAGGTCTGCAAGAACCATAGGAAGAATATTTTTGGAAAAAATAAAACTAATTGAATGATTTATGAGTGATACAAAATACATTTGTAAAATATGGATGATTTGAGAACTATTGGTAATATTTTCCCTAATCCGCAAAAAGATGAGCTCTGAAGAGATAAAATGGAACTTGTGGGTAGGACTAGTGTTCTAGGCCTCAAGTGTGATGTATAATCACTATAAATTATAAAACAATTGAATATGATATAAAATAATCAAATTATTATTTTTTAAAAATTGAAATGGGCCCTCGATATGGCCCAGTACTAGAATAAATAACCCAAATTAACCATTATTATGATTTTATAAGAGAAAAAATGATATGGTAGATTTAATATGTCATTGGAGGACATGTGGTAAGTGGAATGAGTGAAAAATAATGAAAATTTAAGGACTTATAAATGGAAAAAATTGGTTTTTAAATATGAAAATGGGCTCACGGTTGACCCAAATCATGAAGTAACCACCCTTTTATCCAAAACACCATAAAAATATATGGGGAACCAATGGTAGGATTATTATACATATATGGAAGTTCAAAAATAAAAATTCATCTCCCAAAAAAAATATGGAAATTATCAAGATTTCCTATGAAACGAATCAAAACCAAGGCATGAAAGGAAAAAACCGGGTGGGTCAATTCTCCCCACCATTAAAACATTCTTCCCATGAAAACATATAACACTTTAAAGTTGAAAAAAAACTAAGGATTCATTATCAACATGATCCAAACTATCAAGAAAAAGAAATATAATTCAAAATCAATGGAAATTGATCCTCTTTGTCATGAACTGTCTTCACCAAGATGGGAGAAGGGACAATATATTGTCAGACCCTTCCTTCTTCAAGTTGAAGGAGAGATAATGACCCCCAAGACCAGCCTACAATAAGTCTCTAAGAAAATACTATCACCAAGGGTATATAATCACACACAAGATGGAAGGCATTACCCTATTTCTTTAATAGGATTAGGAGATAAGATAGTAAATCCCAACAACACAAAAAGTGGAAGTACAGGTAAAGATAAAACAAACCATTCTCTTATGCATGTTCCAAAAGTAAATGATACCAAAGTAATTGAAAACCCCAAAAATAAGTACCAAAAGAAACATAAACAGCAACTGAAACTGTCCCAACGTCTGAACTGGTACGGCCCAGCACGATCCCTGAAGTCCTCTTGGAAGCATGAAAGGAGTTTTATATACGTAGGTTGAGGGTACAAGTATATTCAGTAGGGAAAAACAAAGACTCTCGTGCACAAGTGTGGAGGCATTCTAATGCCCCATGGGAAAAGGGATAACCAAAGCACCTAGCAAGAAAAACTATCCACACAAACCTCACCAAGGCGCACTCCCCAAATAACACAAGTCAAGTAATGTATAGTAATAGCACATCGATGTTTGGGTACCCCGCGCCACTTTCCCACTGGTTATTGAAGACATCCTTCACATCGAACCTCTCCCGCCATTCTTACTACAGTCCTACTTCCACTCCCTGCCTGCACACACCTGGGACATCACTACCACACATCCTCCCTGCAAACACCGAGGTGACAAAAACCACCCATAACCACGTCCACAATCACCTAGGACCGAAAAACTACGGCCATGCCCGAAGACACCTGGGCCTCATCCCAAAGACTCTTGGAAAACAACCTTCCTGCACACACCTGGACCAACCACCAAAACTACCATGCATGAAGAATCCTGGGCTACTTGGGAAAGGGAGCAGAAAAGGATCTAATAACCAGCCACTCAAATGAGTGTTGGGAAAGACACCCTCCCCCATGAAATGGGGGTGTTCGATAATAAGTACTCAACATCGGTGGGGCACGAATAACATCCATAAGAAATATAATTATATGTATAGGTAAAAGCACTAATCCCATCCTAAGGTTTCTGAACCAACGTAATCACAAACACCCTTGTTAATATTCATTCACAAAAGAAAGGCACAACACTCACGGCCAAGTCACAACTCATTCCCAAAACCAAATAGCCATTTAACCCATTCTTTTTTTCATGTTCAAGTGATCCAATTTAGGTGAATTGTGCACCACTGGGAAACTAACAGGCATAACCACAAGCTAGAGAAATAGAAACACCCAATAAGAAATTTAAGCATCCACACCTTGTTCTCTTGGGAAGTCGCAACAATAAAGGGGTCAGTGAGATCCCTCAATGTACATAAACCAAACCATGCCTCGAGATATATCCCCACACAGCTTCAGATTAACAACCAACAATCATGCCACAATAAAGGATCAAATCCCCATCCACATCACCCCATAATCATCTAGTAGGAAAACACACCCACTACCAAACAGAGTAGGGAAACATCCATATTCAAGCATATCATTCATTATTTTTTTTCTTTCTTTTGGTTAACCGGGGTGACCACACAAGGATTAATGTTCCCGGGAACCCATTTATTCCACCAAGTTTATGTGATTAACCGATTTCCATGCTACCGTCATTCAATCATCCCAGAAGACAAGGGTTCATTAGTGGACAAGGAAAGACCACCAACGACAATGATTTTTAGGCAGCATAAACCCATATAGTTCATGACATATAAAAATTAAGAAAGAGTACAACAGAAATGCCAAACACACCCCATAATTCATTAGCAGTCTTTTTATTATCTTTGTTAAGGTTTGGTTTCATTCATTCCCACAGAAACAGTAGCATACCCACCCAACATTATACACAATAAGGAGATAAGAAGGAAAAACCCTACATGGATTATTAAAGATTGATTTTTCTCTCCATGTGTTCAGAACAGGGGCTGTGCAGATTCTAGGGGAGGAACGTCAGGGACTCCAAGTGTGAGAAGAAAGGCTCCAACACTGGCTCACCACTTTCCTCGAGAAGGGGAACTCCAAATTCACCAAGATGAAAAGGTAAACCAGCCATGTTGAAGAAGGATATGGAATTCTTGTGAGATATAAGGATGAGATCCCATTGTTACGGGATATAGAAATTTGAACAGCTTTGAAGATGGATTGTGGTTTCATCATGCGGTTGGGTGGTTACACATGACTGAATAGATAGTTATTTAATAACTCTCATCTGGAAAAGGTGGTAACTTGTGTGACTTTAATTGATTTTATATAAATAGAGGGGAACGTTACACGGACACACAACTGGGTCCATTGAGGTTCTCCACTCTCTTAGGAATTTAAATATTGATTATGGGGATAAAAATGGACTTTAAAAACTTCCAAAAGGTTAAAAATGATTAAAAGTGGCATTACGAGAAAGAAATATTGTAGAAGAAAACTCAACAAGGCTTTGTGACACCGATCGTGTCGCACCGATCGTTGACACACTGGTCGGTCACACCAATCGCAGACACACCGAACGGTCGCACCGATCGGCAACACACTGATTGGTCACACCGATCCGTGACACACCGATCAATGACATGCCGATTAGGTCATGTCGATCATGTCGCACCGATCGGTGACACCATTCGGTGACACACCGATCGTGTCACGCCGATCGGTCGCACATTGAAAATACGTTCTGCTACCGAGACGCCACCCTTAGGATCCAGAATTTGGAAAAGGGATGGACCATGAGGGTCTGGGCCATTACATAAGATGCCCCTTTAACTATTCTCATCCTCGATAATCAATGATACAACTGAAGAGAAGACAGGGGTTCGAAAACCCCTCCTCAAAAGATACTCCATGGGGACAGACCACCACAAAAATCCACACCGAACTCAAGGTACATATTGTCCTGACACACGGTTTCGAGAGTGCCTTCCTCCATGTCAAGATACTATCTTCTTTGGGTGGCACTGACACACCCACAAGGGTTTAATCACAGCCTCCATAATGCATCTTGTTAAGGGATCAATTCCTCTTTTACACACATATCAGGCCCTTTCATAACATTCAAAATTTAGGGAAACAAAACATCTCAAAAACTAACAAGGTCAATATTACATCACAATCGAGTAAAAAACAAAACAGAAAAAAATCAAAATAGCTCTGGGTATTGGGTGTGAATCTGTGCCTCCCATTCCCAAGTACTCTCTTTGAACCCCCATGCCTCCATAACACACGAACCAAAGAAATGGTCCCTCCATAGAGTACCCTCTCCTCACGATCCTCGATTCTGACAGGTATTTCCACAAACGTCACGTCGGCCTCGATGTAGAACTTTCCATAGTCCAGGACATGTGAATCATCATGTAGATAATGTTGGAGCTGTGAAACATAGAAGACATCATGTATTCTCAGTATCGGTGGTGGTAGATCTAGATGATAAGCCAATTCTCCGTCCCGCAACAACACTTTTAATGGTCCAATGATCCTTGGAGAAAGCTTACTCCCCCTGCCGATCCTCCGTTGTCCATTCCGAGGGGAGACCTTCAAGAATATGTGGTCCCCAACCTCAAACTCCATGGGTATCCTCCTATTATCGGCATATGACTTCTGTCGATCCTGAGCCACCTTCATCCTCTCTCATATAAGCTGAACCTTTTCTGTCGTGCTCTGTACCACCTCCGATCCAAGAACACCTTCTTCCCTATCCTCGGTCCAGCACACGGGTGAGAGAAATAGACTCCCATACAATGCTTCGAACGAATCCATGCCAATGGTAGAGTGATAGATATTATTGTAGAAAAAATTTGATAGAGTCAAGTGTCGCTTCACTATCCCCCAAATTCCCGAATACATGCCCATAGCATATCCTCCATTGTTAGGATGGTGTGCTCTATCCGTCCATCTGTCTAGGGGTGGAAAGTAGTGCTAAGATGTAGCTAGGTTCCAAAGGAATGCTGCAATCCTTTCCAGACTCATGAGGTAAACCATGCATCCCTATCTGAGAATATGGACCTCAGAACTCCATGCAACCACACAACCTCATCCACATATCTCTGTGCTAAGACATCCACTACACCCAACTTCTTGATCACCAGAAAGTGTGCCGACTTCTTCAACTGGTATACCACTACCTAGATAGCAACACAGGCTCCTTGAACCTTGGGTAGCCCTACGAATAAATCCATCGAGATGTCATACCACTTCCACTCGGGGACATCTAAAGGATGTAACAGACTGCCTGGAACACGGTGTTCAACCTACACCTGCTGACACACTAGGAACTTGGCCACAAACTCCGCCACCCACTGCTTTACACAGGCCACCAAAACTGACTCCTCAGACCCTGGTACATCCTGGAAACCTGTGGGTGAACCTCTAGGGGTGATTTTGGGAAGTATCCAAGAACCCTCTTCTGCATCGCCTCTAGAACAATCAACGTCCCTCGAAAAAGAATCTGATTCAGACCATCCTCGGAACATCCTTCCGGAGCATTGCCTTGGTTAGCCTGATCGTGCATCACTTCACTCTCTATGTCTCCCCACTGAGACTCCTCCACCTAACACTATAGAGATCATTGAACTGTCATATGAAATAGACAACCTCTACCACCATCCTCCCTAACATCCAGGTGCAGGGTGGCCAACTCCTCCATCCCCATCCAAGAATCTGCCAACATTCGAACTGCATCCTTCTACGACTTCCTGCTCAAGGAATCAGCCACCACATTCCCTTTTCTTGAGGTGTAGGAAATCACATAGTCGTAGTCCTAAAGGAACTCCATCCACCATTACTACCGTATGTTCATGTCCCACAGGGAGAATATGTACTTCAACCTGTTGTCATCCGTGAAGACCACGAAGCGCTCCCCGATGAGGTAATGTCGCCACAACTTTAGTGCGAAAACAACTGCCACAATCTCCATATCATGGGTGGCATAATTTCTCTCAAGGGGACGTAACTGTATATACCCATATGAGATCACCCCTTGTCATTGCATCAGCACACAACTAAGGCCTTTTCCAGAATCATCACAAATCACCTCATACACCGCCCCTTCTTCTGGAAACCTCAGCACTGGGGAACTTACCAACTTCTCCTTCAGATAGCTGAAGGCTACCTCGCACTGCCCATTCCACACAAAAGTCTGGTCCTTCTTAGTCAAATCTATCAATGATGCTGCAACATAGGAGAATTTGGTCACAAACCTATGATAGTAGACTACTAGTCCAAGGAAACTATGAACTTCTACCACGTTCTTGGGCGCTTCCCAAGAAACAACCGCCGCAACCTTTGATGGGTCCACCGCTATTCCCTGCTCGGACATCACGTGCCAAGGTAAGAGCACTTCTCGCATCCATAACATGCACTTGAACAATTTCCCATAGAGTTGGTGCTGTCGGAGGACCTCTAAAACTGTCCTCAGGTGTTCAGTGTGATCCTCCTCTAATCTTGAGTAGATCAGGATGTCTTCAATAATCATGGATATGAACCAATCCAGGTATTCCCGGAAGATGGAGTTCATGAGCCTTATGAACACAGTTGGAGTGTTCGTAATAGTGAACTACATGACTACAAACTCCAAGTGCCCATATCTACACCAGAATGCAGTCTTCGAGATGTCACCCTCCTTTAACCCCAGATGGTGATATCCCGACCATAGGTCAATCTTGGAGAACCACCATGCCCCTTTTAACTGGTCGAAATGGTCTTCTATCCTTGGGATAGGGTAATGGTTCTTTATTGTTACATGATTCAGTCTTCGGTAGTCTATGCACAGCCTGAGACCACCATCTTCCTTCTTTGCGAACAAGATTGGAGAACCCCATAGGGACGCACTTGGTCGAACAAAAAACTTCTTAATCTGATTGTCAATCTGAATCTGCAACTCTCGTATCTCGGAAGGTGCCATCCGGTAGGGAGCCATCGAAATCGGAGGGGCGTAGGTTGCAAGTGGATCCCGAACTCATCATCACGTCGAGGGGGTAGAGTTGCCACCTCCTCAGGGAAAAAGACCATAAAATCACTGACAATACCTGGGACTTCCACTATTTATACATCCACTTACACCACTTATAGTTCATCAAACAAGGAAAGGTGGGGCTCCTCTCACTTGCTGCTTTTCGGGAAACCCCGCTCGCCGATGAAAGTTACACATCAGACGCTCAAATATGAAAACACGACCCTTCCTCGGAAGCATTCAATGATGGCACATATAGAGAAAGGCCAGTCAATGCTTAGGATTACATCGTATGGATGTATCTGTAGCAGTAGAAGATCCCTGGTCGACTGATGTGTCCCTATCATCAGTCTAGACACTTTGAAAACATAAGAAAAGTTGGTCTGACCTCCGACATCCGTGCTCATCACTAGGGGAACTAGAAGTCTCTTAGTATCTAAACCTAGAGCATAGTCCAGACTGGTTGTAACAAAGGATTGTGAAGCTCCTATATCGAACACAGTAGAGGAAAAAGTGCTAAACAATCTGATCGTACCACGAACATCTTACAGACTTGCTAGAACCGCCACCTCCACAGTGTGTAACAGTCCACGCCCAGCTCCCATGCCCCTTGGCTGTCAGATGCCTCCCCAACCGTGCCTTGGTCGAGGTCTCTGAGGAGAACCCTAAGGTCGGACCCCTCCTACAACGCCTTCCCTCGGATGAGTGCGAGCTTGATGCCCCTGCTGTTGCTACTAAAAGGGGCTAGCTGGAAACTACTGCTGCTAAGGTGGGCGTTGAACCTGCCCACCCCCGCTGTACTACACTCTGTCCTTGCACTGATTTTGATGGTTCCCCTGGGTTCTATAGATAAAGCATCTCGGCTCTAGGCCTGAAATAAAAGGGAGAGGGCTGGGAGATCGGAACTAGAACTCCTGAGGCCTGCTTCTTGTAGGTTGAAACCTAGAGGGACCTAATGCTGGAGGCCTGCTGCTGATGGATTTTCCCTTCGACGAGCTCAAATGTATTCCCTCTCATGATACACCTCCCAATACGTGCATCCTTTCCACCACGTCATCCTTCTTCTGGACCTCCATGTATGTCGGTAGGGTGAAAGGAGTAATAGCATACTGGAGAGAAGGACGAAGTGCCTCCTCTAAACGTCTCGCCCGAGACTCCTCATCTGAAAAGAGGTATGGAGAAAAGCGAAGGAGATCCTTTAACTTGATCCCCAGCTCTCTTACTGACATACTACCACACTGGAAGGAGTGTAGTTCTTGCCTCTTCTCAACCATCATCTTGGAAGAGAGGAATTCCACCTGGAACTCTTTCTCGAAGTCAGCCCACGACACCTCATCCTCCCTCTTCTCCCCAAGATAAAGTGTCCACCACTAACGCACTACTCCACACATCTGGCTTACATGAAGTGGAACCCAGTACTCCATCGGATCCCGGATCATGCTGAAAGCTATCCCCAACTCCTCTAGCCATCTCTTTGTCTCCACATTAGAGATGCTTCCCTCGTACTTCCTGAAGGTCTGCCACTGAAAGGCACAAAGAGTCTTCTGCCACTGATTGTCCTCCACCCCTTGGTTATACCTCTTTCGATCATCCAAGTCAACCTCCTGGGACTCAATCTCCCGCACTAATCATGGTCGACTCCTAGGTTCTATAGCTGCAAGGTAATCAAGGAATTCCTAAGATCGATTAGTGTAAAATATTGTTATTAAATTTTATTAGACTTCTTATTCTTTTTTAAATTCCCCCCCCCCAAATAACTATGAAACATAAGAACACAAGTCATTATGATGCATGTACCTTTCCTAGGGTATCTACCCTACAATTACTGTAGCCTCACTTGGTCGTTCAGTAGGCCCAGAGTCCTTGCATCGGATCCTGGGGGGCCCTTAAATCCCATGTCCTAGCCGGTCTTCCCTGACCTATTTCACGCACCAAGATCACCCAAACCTTTTTCCCTACCACCCCATGCAATCTTCAATGTGTGTAACCCCATACTCCATCCTATATCTCAACCTCTCATCTGATACCATTCTATCATGAACCTCCTTCACCAAGATGAGATAAGGGACAACAGATTTCCAGAACCTTCCTTCTTCAAGTGGAAGGAGAGATAATGACCCCCCGAGACCCGTCTTCAATAGGTCCTGGAGTGGCGGCTAGCACCAACGGTATAGAATCACACAAAATATGGAAGGAATTACCCTTTTTCTTTAATAGGATTAGATGATAAGATAATTAATCTCAAGAACACCAAAAGTGGAAGTACAGGTAAATCCAAAACAAACCATTCTCATATCCATGTTCCAAAAGTAAATTATACAGAAATAAAAGAAAAACTCAAAAAGAAGTATGAAAAGAAAGAAAAATAACAACAGCAACTGTCCCAACGTCTGAACTAGTATGACCCTGCATGATCCCTAAAGTCCTCCTAGAAACCTGAAAGATGTTTTATATACATACGGGGAGCATACAAGTATACTCAGTAGGGAAAACCAAAGACACTCGTGCACAAGTGGGGAGGCATTCTAATGCACCATGGGAAAATAGATAACCAAAGAACCTATCATGGAAAACTATCCACTGAAGCCTCACCAAGGCGCACTCCCCAAATAACACAAGTCAAGTAATGTATAGTAATAGCACATCTATGTTTGTGTATAGTGCGCCACTTTCCCACTGGTTATTGAAGACACCCTACGCATTGAACCTCTCTCTCCATTCTCACTACAATCCCACTATCACTCCCCGCCCGCACACACATGGGCCATCCCTACCACACATCCTGCCTGCAAACACTTGGTCCACAACAACCACCTGCAACCATGCAAACAAACACCTGGGTCAACACAACTACTACCACGACCAAAGACACATGGGCCTCATCCTGATGACTCTTGGGACACAACCTGTCTGCACACACCTCGACCAACCACCACAACTACCCTGCCCAAATAATCTTAGGCTATTTGGGAATGAGAGTAGAAAAGGAGCTAATAACTAGCCACTCATATGAGTGTTAGGAAAAACACCCCCCCATGAAATGGTTGTGTTCGGCACTAAGTGCTCAACTCAGGTGGGGAACGAATAAGAAAAATAAGAACTACAATTATATGTATAGGTAAAAAGCAGTCATCCTAGCCTATGGTTTCCAAATCCAACCTAATTACAAACACCCTTGTTACTATTCATTCATAAAAGAAAGGCACAACACTCACGGCCAAGTCACAACTCATTCCCAAAACCAACTCCCAATTTAACTCATTATTTTTTTTCATGTTCACGTGATCCCATTTAGGTGAATTTTGCACTACTGGGAAACTAACGGAAATAAACACAAGCCAGAGAAAGAGAAACACCCAAACAACAATTTAGGCATTCACACCCAGTTTTTTTGTGAAGTCACAACAACAAAGGGATCAGTGAGATCCCTTAATCTACTAGAACCAATCCATGCCATGAGATAAAACCCCACACAACTTCAGATTTACAACCCAAAACAGTTCCACAACAGAGGATCCCATCCCCATCCACATCACCCCATAAGCATCTAGAAGGAAAACACACCCACTACCAAAAAGAGTAGGGAAACTTCCAGATTCAAGAACATCATTCATTAGGTTATTCTTTTTGTTGGTTAACCGGGGTGACCACAAAAGGATTGATGTTCACTAGAATCTATTTAATCCACCGATTTTATGTGATTAACCAATTTCCATGTTACATTCATTCAATTATCATATAAGACAAGGGTTCATTAGTGGACAAGGAAAGACAACCAACAACCATTATTTTTAGGGAGGAAAAGCCCATATAGTTCACAACATATAGAAATCCTAAAATGATCGAAAATAGGTCATGTAATTATTTGAACAAGGAATGAGGGGTGAAATGAACAAGGAACACACCATAGGCACCACCCTTAGGTCATACTTTAAAATCCTATAACTGAGAAATAATGAGGGGTGAAATGAACCAAGAATGAATGAGGGGTGCAAAGAACAAGGAACATGCCATAGGCGCCACCCTTAGATCATACTTTAAAATCCTATATTCTTTCTAACATACAAATAATGAGGGGTGAAATGAACATGGAACACGCTGAAACACACCAAGAATCACCGAAGAAACTACTATAACCGAGAGAATCATAATAATAAGAATTCACTATAAATAGATCCCAAAGAGATATCTATTTCAAAAAATAGGTCATGAAATTATTTGAAGGGGTAGATCTAGCTTGTGAAACATGAGAAATAATCTTAGGGTTGATCTACTAGGAATCCTGAAAACATAGTGTAAGGACCCGACCCCAAAATACCTGGAGTTGGTGCCGTGAAACCTGATGTGAAATTCATTACAAAAACCCACACTAATAAATTAAACATCATGACCCATAGAGAGGATTGAATTCAGTTCAGGATCCAGGAAACTAGTTACTTCTGAAAATGTTTCATCAGCTAAAACCCAATACCTGAAAAATTAATTTCAAAATTTTAGGGTGATCATACGAATTCCTAATAACCAAAACATAATCATAAAACATGAATAACTATATAAAAACATTTATTTTGAATTCCATAAAACAGGATTTTAAAAGATGATTTTCATAGGGAAAATCCATTATTAATATAATATAATTGAAGTGAGACATAATAGAGTGGATGAGAAATGAATATACACTGTAAGTACACATAATTCAATATAATATAAAAAAAACCAACTACACAAACAATTTTAATAGAACATAACTAATGAAGTAGAAGGATAACCCCAATAATGGAAATTGGGTTAAGAATTCCCTTACCTTAATCCATGGGGAAGGATGAGGAGGCTCCAGAGGAGTACAGAGGTTCTTGAAGACGATGTTGTAGGTAGATGAGAAAACTAAGAGATCATTGATGTGCCTCATGTGTGTTGTTTATAAACTATACCCACACATAATATTTTAAATAAATTATCATGTTATCCGAGGCTAATGTGGATTATAAAAATACTAAGGGAATGGTCTCTGTGGAAACCGTGTTAGAGGAGGGACCAACAACTGTAAAAGGTGATGAAAAATGTTGGAATATAGGATGTAGTGAAATGGTGTAGAGAATTACATGGGGAAGAAGAAAATATCACTATGGGAGGAAACTAGGAGAAAAACAAAAGGTCAGGATCAAGTCTAACCTTGATCCACGGGCTGGGGTGCGTCTGGGTTTTTAAAAAGATTTGGGCATCTCAAATTAAATCTGTGTTAGATCGAACGATCTAGAGATTAAGGGCCATTTTAAAACTATTGAATGGTTGTGATTAGATCTCACCTGATCTAACCACGTATAAAAATACTGATGTGTTACCATGGCTCCTGGGAGTCAAGGCCCGGACTGAGATTGACAACCCCGATTCGCGCGTGATGTGATCCAATGATCAAGATCCGATCTAGGTTGAAAAATTTAGTCCAACATCAAATAGGGGAGGCATGAGTGACTTCTTTATAAGCCTGAGGGTTTGATACTCAAATCAGTAATCACATCACACACACAAGGGAGCCTTAAACACGGGCTCCCACCCTCGCAATCCTCAGCTTACCCATGCCTCTCTAGGGCCTTATGCCCATTGCAGTGCGCTCATGCACTCCTGCTTCCATGGGCCATTTGGGGAACCTATTCCCACAATGGAGATGGCCGTGTCTTGGGTTGAGGGAAAGTCTGAGCCACCTAGCATGAGCTGCCTCCCTTGGCCTAGCCATAAAGGGTTGGCCCTTGTGGGCTTTAGTTTTTTTATAAAACAAACCTAGGATAAAAAAGGTCTTAAGGGAAATAATACTTCTATTAAAACTATATAAAAATTATCATTTTAAACGTGATTTTTTATTTAAACATTTGAATTATAATTATTTATAATTATACTTTTTCTTAGATCAAATTATCTACAAACACTAAACCATAAACCTATAATATTTTCAATAGAAAAATGAAAATTCTTACACTTAGTATTATAGTAGTTAGGAATTAGTTTGATCAAAAAAATAGTTTAATTATAAGAAATCAAACATTGTGTAAAAAAAATATTTTAGGAAATGGAAAACATTCAAATATAATAGAATTTTTTTTAATGTTTTTTAAATTTCTTATTACATTAAACAATCACATAAGTGTAAATAAAACTATTTCACCATGTCCTTTTAATGTTAATGATTAGGGAAATTTTATAATTCTCCAATCCATAACCTAATTATTTGGAGAGCGAAAATATATTCACGTGTTTTCAAATAATTCTCCAACAAGTACAATTCCTATATTTATCACCGTTAGAGTTCCACAGTCTCTGAAAGAAAATTGGAACATTAGTGTCTTATAAAACCAAGCCTTAGGGTGTCCTAAAACTCGGGGAAAAGAAGAATATATTTCATGTCATACGATTGGTGCTTAGTGTAGCCGCAATGTCATTAGCCATTCTAATGTTCATTATGATGGATTCTAATGATCCATGTTATCTTCTTGGGGTTCTCGTTGTTTTGAGTTGTCCCTATAATTATGATAGGGTTGTAAATAGGTATAGTTTTGTAGAATTGTTTCTTGTGATCTTGGTACATTGTAAACACTTTGGTGTTCTTATTTAAATAAAAATCCTTGTGTCCATTTTTTTACTCAGTCTCATTCTAACATAAATTAAAACCTTATTATTACTTTTCCATGAGAAACAAGTTTTGAATGGTCATTATAAAATTCAAAAAAATTGTGAGAACATAAACATATCAATACATTAGGTTAGAGATCTGTGGTGTTACACTATTTACCCCAATGAAGAATTGTGTCCTCACAATTCATTCTACCTATGCATAAGAGAAAGACTATGTCACAAACTCTACCACAAACTCCATCATGGAGGGTCCTCCGACGATTCTAGGTGAATTACCATGTTGATGTTCAACTCTTAAGCTTCCCTGGTCCATATACATTTTGAGCATAAAGGGTTCAACCTTTGCATAGTGCATTCAGGCTTCCAGAGAGAGGCTCGAACAGTGGAATGTTCAATGATGTCCAAATGAACCAAATCTGGAAAAATTCACCAGAATTATTCTCGATTGAGAGAATATATGTCCTAAGAATTATCATATAAGATGAAACTGAGGAGTTGGTAAATATAAGTTGCAAAAAGGTTTCACTCCATAGCATCCTCTTGAAATCATTCCCTAGCTGTGAAGTTCCTTTCTACAGTAAATCATAGAAAAATCCCTTCATGGTATTTCCCTCTTCGCCTGTACTCGACCAATTGCACCGTGTATATTCTGTGGTATATGTAGGCATTCTCCTGAAAATAATGGAGAATTTCTATACTTTTTTATGCATCGTAATGTTTTTTTCTCATTTTTCACAAATTTGAAAATGGTAGGTACTCATCTTCATAGGTTTTGACCAAGATGTTCTCTAGTATCTCAGTATGAAGCGATTAGGTGTGAGTCTTCCCTTCCATCTGAAAAATTTTATGAATTTCCAGTTAGGGAAACCCTTCCAAAAGTATAAATACTGTAAAAAAAAGTAGAAAGAGAAGATAAAAAATGTAATCTCACATAACCACTAGTACATAAAAAGGAAGGGGTATTGGTTTCCCCAGTTCCTTAATACACGAATCCACAAAACTAGTTAAAAAAATTCGATCTCCATGAACCATATGCATCCTGAGAAGTCGGGTTCGAAATTGTGGGTACACATGTGTTGTCCCTAGATTCTGACATGTGGGATTTATAGCTATGAGACATCAGTATGTAGTTCATTCCTGTACACCAAACATTATGCTTCATATTCAAGGATGTAAATGGCCATTACTTTCCCGTAATGGCCATAGGACAAGACTTGACACATATATGTTGCGTGGAGGTCTCCCGCCACTACAGCTTATTTGAAGGTTGTGAGGGATAGGATTCCTTCTACAGTGGTGAATAATATAAAAATTCCTTAGTATCATCTTCACCATCATACGTTTGAGGGAAATTGGGATTGCATCATAAATATGTAATCTAGACCCGCACTTCGGTGGAGCTGAAGTACCCAAGGTGAGTGGGATACGTTACTAAAGTATTTAAATGTCATTCAAATATGGGAATACTTTATAAAATTTTCATGACTGACTATGGAAATTATGTTTTCTAGGGATTCTATTGGATGTGAAGAAAGATTAGTACCCTCATTTTCCATCTGAAAATTATGAAAAACTCATATTTAGTAATGATTTATTGAATTTATATTTGTTTTAGTTATGTTTTTCCAGAGTTATCCAAACTGAATCCTCTGATACCAACAGTAAGGACCCGACCCTAGAATACCCGAATCAGGTGCATTAAAACATGATGTGGAATTCATTACAAAACATTGACAGATAAATTACACATCGTGCACCATAGAGATGATCGAATTCAGTTAAGGTTCCAGGAAACCAACTACTTCTGAAAAACTTATTTAGTTAAAACCCAGTAACTGAAATATTTATTTGAAAAACGTAGGGTGAGCATTTGAAATCCCAATAACCAGAACAATATCATACAACATGAATAATTACATAAAAACATTTCTTTTGAATTCCATAAAACATAATTGTAAATGAGGATTTTAAATGAATGAAATCCATTATTAATATCATATAATTGAAGTGAAACTTAATAGAGTGGATAAAATATGTGTATACACTATAAGTACACATAATTCAAAAAAATATAAACAAAACCAATTACACAAAAAATTTAAATAGAACATAAATAACGATGTAGAATGTTAACCCACAGAATGGAAATTGGGTTTAGAATTCCCTTACCATAATTCGTGGGGAAGGATCAGGAGGCTCAAGAGGAGTTCAAAGGTTCTTGAAGACAATTCTAGAGGTAGAATAGAAAATTAAGAGATCTTTGAGGTGCCTCGGTCATGTTTTCTATAAACTATAGCTATAAAGAATATTCTAAAGCAAGTTATATAGGATCTTAGGACAATATGGATTATGAAAATACTAGGGGGAGGTCTCTGTGGAAACCGTATGACAGGAGTGACCAGAGGCTATAAAAAGTAATGAAAAATGGTGGAATATAGGATGTAGGGCACTGGTGCAGTGCACACTGCAAGGAAGAAGAAGACATCGTAGCAGGAAGAAACCGAGGGAAAACAGGATAGTCAGGATTGAGTCCAGTCTTGATCCAAGGGCTGGGGCGCGTACGGTTTTTTAAAAAGAATTGTGCGGCTCTGATTAAATATTATTTTGAGTCGATGGTACAGGGATGAGACGATGTTTTAAAACTCTCATATTGTTTCAATTAGATCTCACCTGATTAGAAAGTGTATAAAAACATGGATGTTTTATCGTGGCTACTAGGAGTTGAGGCCTGGACCAAGATGGGCGTCCCTGATTCACGCGTGATGTGACCCCATGGTCGAGATCAGATCAAGGAGGAAAAATTCTATCCAATGTCAAAATGGGGATGTGTGCACTACTTCCTTACAAGCTTGAGGATTTGATACTCAACTCAGAAATCACAACACACACACAGGGGAGCCTTACACATGGGCTCCCCCGGCAGGCGTCGGCCTACCCATGCTTCTCCATGGACTTGCGCCCACGGTGGGGCACTCATGCACTCATGCTACCGTGCTCCCTTTGGGGAACCTATGCCCATTCTCGGGCCGACCTTGCCTTTGGTTAAGGGCTAGTCTCAACCACCTAGCTTGAGATGCCTCCCATGGCCCAGCCATAAAGGGTTGGACATTGCGAACCTAATATATTTATAAAACAAACCATATAAAAAAAGGTCTAAAGAGAAATAATACATTAATTAAAACTATATAAAAATTATCCTTTTAAACATGATTTTTTATTTAAAATTTCGAAGGCTAAAGAATTCAAATTATACATTGTCTTAGCTCAAATTATCTAAAAACACTATATGTTCAACCTACAATAATTTAAATTGAAAAATGAAAATTCTTACAGTTTGTATTATAGAAGTCAGAACATAGTTTAATAAAAATTATAGTTTAATTGTATGAAATCAAACATAGTCTAAAACATTGTTTTAAGAATTGAAAATCTTTACAATATAAATGAAAATTTTGTAATGTTTTTTGAATTTCTTATTACATTACACAATCACTTAACTGTAAATCATACTATTTCACCATTTCCTTTTAAAGTTCATGATTAGGGAGGTTTTATAATTTTTCAATCCATAACCTAATTATTTGGAGAGCTAATATATACTCACTTGTTTTCAATTATTTCTCCAACAAGGCCAATGGCTATATTTATAATAGTTAGTGTTCTATGGTATCCAAAGGAAACAGTCACATTAGTGTCTAATAAAACCAAGACTTAGGGTGTCTTAAAACTCGAGACAAAGAAGAAAATGGTTCACGTCATACCATTGGATCTTAGTGTGGCCGCAGTGGATTTGGCCATTCTTATGTTCATTATGATGGATTCTAAAGACCTGTATTATCTTCTTGGGGTTCTATTTCATTTGAGTGGTCTGTCTGTTATTCTGATGGGGTTTTTAATAGGTATATTTGGGTGGAATTGTTTAATGTGATCTTGGTACATTATAAACACTTCCGTGTTCTTATTTAAATAAAAATCATTGGGTCCAATTGTGTGTTTTACTTAGTTGCATTCTAACATATATTAAAACCTTATTATTACATTTTCCTGAGAAATAAGATTGGTTCAGTCATTTTAAAATTGAAGAAAAATGAAAACATAAACGTATAAATACATGAGGTTAGAGTTTTGAGGAGTTACAAAGAGAACTATATGGGGCCACATCACAACATCCAACACATCTTTATAAACCCACTAAACATTACCTCGAAATTGAGACACCAATAAAATAATATCTCAAGAAACAACTAGACTATGAATTCCAGATCAAAAGGAATCATACTAAATAAACATTTCTTATAAATCATAGGAAAAAACTAGCCACATAACCATATGTTTATAAACAAATTCCACACTTTTTCAGCAGAAAAGTCTTTTGAAATAAACTTATTTGTTTGATTTCCACATTCACCAATGTTGTTTCATCATGTCTCACTCACACGCACATTCCCGTGCCACCCTAGGCGCCCAACCACGATGAAATATAGGTCATCCTTTAAGGTATGAATAAAACCATGCATGTGAGCCCCTGTTAATACAAAACAACAACATTCCAAAAATCATGTACCTTACAAAGGAACACAAACCACCAAGTCAAAACCCCATTTTTTATTTCAAAAAACAATCCAAACTTCATCAATAAAAAATTTCATAAAAAACTACTTTTATTCATTTATAAAAACTCTTAAAACAATTAATCTACTCAAAATAACCCCATCCTATTTTATATAATTTAGAAAGGTATATTCTCATAATCTGATGTCCATTGAGACCAATACCATTTCTAGGTAAACACCAATGACTAAAAACTAATTTCCAAAACTAATTTATCATATTCAAACAATTTTCAACATCCAAAAACAACCCATTTAAAAATGTAGTCATAATCACCTTAAAATGGTTCACACATTGAAATCATTTAATTTCAACGGACCACATGTTTAGATTAGGGAAAATCCAATCCTGTTAAATCATTTCCACTTGCTCCCCAAAATTCATTTTACAAAAACACAACCATACAAAACCATTATTATATTAATTTTTTGAGAACCTCCTTTTTACTTTTCAAAATCCAATCCTTACTTTGAAATCCATTTCCATTATTCTAACTCAAGGATTTTCAAACCAAATTTTCTGAATTCATGAAAGGCTCAAGAGACCCAAAAAGGGAACTAGAGTTTTTGGGTGACATGACCATATGTTTGGTGCCATATGTCAAACACAACACTAACACGATGAGACTTATTAGGAATATTCCATAGATACACATGGATTTTTAGTCCCTACAAGCTCCTTGAGTCCATTATTATGACTCCCCTTGTCATACACCAATAGCTAAAAATCAACAAGAACAAAAGAAATTAATAAAACTAGACAACACGTGGAATCCTGAGGATCAGATTGAGCAAGAGTTTGCGATGCTCATCATACCCTTACTTCTCAAGTCCCACCAATCCTACTCTATCTACATTTACATACCCTAAATAATAAGGTATCTCTAGAAAATACGTTCTACTAAGATCCAACATCCCTTTGAATCCATTTTTCCAGGAACCAACTAGTGTCGACCCTGAACCAGTCACTAGGACAACCCCCGACACGTCCGAAGAGGTGTTACCAATTCTCCCAGGATGGTGACATGAACCAAATGCTTCAATATAGTAAACAAGGGAACTTTTTTCCCAAATATAAACAATCAAAGAAATAGAGGAATGAAATGGATAGACCAAAATAAATTTACATAAAAATTGGACTGACCCTTCTTTGTACAAGAAGCTGAATGTACAGCTAAACCAACAACTCAACTGACCAAACATGATAAACAAATAACTCCATGTGACCCCTTTAATCAAACTCCAACACAATGATCAGATGTTTCCCGAGGTGATCAAAATCAAGTTGAAACCTACACAAGGGATAAAAACAGAAATGAAAATAGGAATGACTATTAAAACATAGTAGGTTAGACTTATATTCTATTCCCAATTCACATACATTAAAATAAAAGTAACATCGATTTCAAGTTTTAAATAAAATATATAAAAGTATGTTTTTCGAACGATGTCCCATGCTATAAAAATTTACTAGACAAAAACTTTCATGCTTTATAAATGAGAATGCTAGTACAAATTTTCAAAGAGGTGCAACTTCAAAATGAAACTCGTTTTTATGAGAGATGATTTAAAGAAAGTACAGTTATAATTAAATCACACAAACTACTGAATGTAACAACAAAACACACTATATGCCGACGATGAGTACAAAATTGAAAATGAGCACAAGTCACAGAAACACCTCTAGGCACTAGTTAGTTGTGAGCCCGAGGTACCTAGTATCTCATTTCAAGTAACCATAATAAATATCTATTCTTGTGCACATGATCCACTAGTAGGGAGAATTCCAAAAACCTAGAAGTCACCTAGCTACATCATCATCATATTTTAGTTACTTTTTTCATCGCCAAATAAGCTACGTGAAATAGGGGACAAACCTCATGGGATCACTATCATACTCGTACATGTCCGCCCACCTATATACCTGAGATTCCCTTTAGTGATCAATAAAGTTACATATATTATCAAATAAAATTTTCACATCAAAATTATATTACCAAACCATAAACAGACAAACATCCAACAAACATGCTTCACATTTCATTCACGAATCAATAACAACTTAAAAGTTTCGTAAAACAATTTCAAGGAGTATAATGAGTTCTTGCACATAAAACGGACTAAAAAATTATATTTTTAGAAAAAATCCATCAATAACATATAATCCCAGATTTGGAAGACCCAAAACCAATAAATAAATCAATTTCATGGACTATTAAATGGCCCTCATAGATGGAACATGAAATACACATTGAAACCTTTTTAACAAAAATGCCAAACATGACTTTAATCCTTTCTCAAAACTAACATTTGATAAAAGTATGAATTTAAATTTTATTAAGGAGGTGTATACAAACCATTAATAGAAAAAAACACATTCATAAATCCCTTAAAACACTCAGGTTACATATTCAAAACACATCCATTTTTATAAGGATATGAAACGGGCCATTTTCCAACAAGTAGGGGCTAAAACATATTGTAAACCAAAAAATATTTGTTTAAAAAACCAAATAAAATGATAAATCCATACTAGGACCCAACAATAACATTTTTAATTCTTACAATGCATTTATAAATCCAAAAAAATAATTTTTAAATCACACATGACACATAAAATCCAACTGGACAACTTACCGAACACATGACATGCCCTTATAAAATAAAACTATTTATTTTAAGAACATTACTATTAATAAAACAAATATTTCTTGAAATATATTATTCAAGATACTGGAAAATGTTTAAAATACCAAAAACCGGATTCTAAACCTCAAAAAGGAGTTGCAAAAGATAGTGGAACATTTAAACAAACACATGGTGTGCACTTTTATAACAAAACAACACTACGTTTCACAAAAGAAGGCTTAAACAACCATATTGAACACCAAGAAAATTATATAAAGGATAAAAAACAATAATAAACATATATATCAGGTGATTAAAATTATAATATGATGAAACATAAATGATAATGTCATGTGCAAGGGATATCCTACCTCAAATCCTTGGAGTAATGGAAACACACACCCAATATCACCATTCGAGGCTTTATTAACCCAAAAACTATGATGACCAACCCAAAAAGAACAAAAAATCCATAATAAATCAATATATAAGAGAATCCTAGGTCAAGAATCATTAGAGGAGAATATAAATCCGTGAAATAATAAAAGGAGGAAGAAGAGAGAGGAGAAATGGGAAGGAAGCTCACCATGGAAACTAAAAAACACTTCGTCTTCCCTTATATCTGCACCCATAGTGGAAATGGAATGGAATGAAACTCATTTGAGTGTCTCATATTCTATATAATAACTAGGGGAAGAATAACGTTTTTAAAAAAATAGAACGAATTGAATGATTTAGGAAGAGACAAAATACTATTGGCAAATCTGTACAATTTCAGAACCATTAAGAATATTTTCCCAAATCTATGACATGATGAGCTCTGAAGAGATAAAATGGACATGGGGGTTCTCCTAGAGTTCTTGGACTTTATTGTGATTTAGAATCACCAAAAATAATAAAAAAATGAATATGATATTAAAGAATCAAATTATTTTCTAAAAACTAGAAATGTGCCCTAAGGTTGGCCCAATACCTGAATAAATAACCCAAATTCACTCTGCTTATGAATTTATAAGGGGTCCAAACGTATATGGTAGTTTTAAAAGGTCAGTAGAGTCCATGTGGGAAGTTTAATGAGTGAAAAATGTTGAAACATTAAGGAGTTATAAAAGAATCAAATTTGATTTTTAAATATCGTAATGGGATCCCAATTGGCCCAAATCAAGAAGTAAGCACCATTTTCTACAAAACACCGAAAAAAACTATGAGGATCAAATGCTGGGATTATTATAAATATGTGGAAGCTAAAAACACAAAATTAATCTCACCCAAAACCCTATAAAATTATTAGTATTTCCAATGAACCGGATCAAAACCAAGACATGAAATGAAAACAAATCGGGTGTGGCATATCTGTAATTGTATTTTTTTGTATTAATCTAAAAATATCTAAACACAAAAAAAACACTCATATATGTGTGTATGTTAAAAAATATATTTTAAAATCATATTTTTATATTTTACTATTATTATAATAATGATTATTATTATTACTATTATTATTATTTACCACCCATTATGTGGGTGTGTGGTAAGTATGAGGGTGGGGTGTTTCATGACACCCCCTGGACCATGTCCTAAGTGGAGTTTAATTATGTTGTGTACTGTTTCGTATGGGAGGATTTAATATCATACACCACTATAACAGATAGCATGTTATTCAACATTGTTAAAGGGGTAATTTTATCAGTTCAAGAAAAAATAAATGATGAATATAGCTTTTGTGAGTACTAAAGCAACACTCACTCACTAACACACACAGATTCATACATATTTAAACATGAATATTCAAATAATTATTTTCACAAATTCACTTTTTAAATTCTATTGTAATTTATTCATTTTTATTTATTAAATTTTAAAAATATTTTATTTAATATCATTTATTTTTTATTAATTTTTATTAATTTTTTATATTTATGAAATATATTAATTTCTAAATATTTATATGACCATGATTATTTAAAATGTATCAATATTCTTAATATGTTTTTATTTATATTATTAATATTAATTCATTTGCATTTATTAAGCTGTAATAATTTTAAAATGATTGAAATTTACGTTATTCATTTATTTAAATTCCTTTTTAAAATTCTCTTCATTTTTGTAATTGTCTACAATTAATGAAATTAATCTTATGAATTATACATAATTATTTACTATGTTTTAATATTCTGAATCTGTTTTTAATTTATATGATTAATATTCATTCAATTTTATTAAGTAAGTTGTAATATTTTTAAATTTTTTTAAATATTTATAAGGAATTTAAATAAATATTTCTTTAATATTTTCTTCATTTATTGTAAATTTGTATATTTCATGTAATTAATCATAAAATTTTTAAAAAAAATTGACTTTTTTTCGTATTTTGAAAATTTCTTCATCTTCAATTTGTTATATATTCATATTAATTTTTCCAAATAATTTATATAATTAATAAACTCTCTATATAATTTTAGTATTTTTAAAGTTTTTTTATTTTTAATTATTCAATTACAATCATTTTTTACATTTCTGCATTTAAGAATGTATATTCTTTAATAATGTTTTTCTTAAAAATAAATTTTTTTTAATATACATTCATTTAATATTTTTCATTAATATTTTAAAAGGTTTTATGAACGCTTTTCAAAAATATCTTATAATACCTTTATTTATCAGTTCAAAAAATATTGTTCTTATAATGATTGGTTTTATCATCACATATTTAGCGCTATTCAAAATAGGATTTACCAGAACTTATTATTTTTTTTGTTGATAAAACTTATATTTTTAATAACTCTTTGGAATGTGAAAATAAATCCCTTCTCGGTCATATAAATTCATCCCTAATAGAACTCACTTATTCAATATATTCAAGAACCCTTGTAGATTTAGGCCTTTTCCATCATGCCCCCACAAAATTCTCGATGCATCAGTCATCTAAAAACCAATGGTACATGAGTTATTCTCATAAAACTGCTTGTAGTTACAGTTTATTAAACATTGCGAAACAAATTATTCTTATGAATAATGACATTAGGTTCTGTCCCACTATTCTTAGTTGACTTGTACTAGATGCTTTTGGGATAGATACAACAGAGGTTTCCTTCCATGAGATATCTTGGTTAGTGCGAAGAACTGCGTTTTCTTAGTGTTGAATTTATAATACGAGGAAGGGTTTTATGAATGCTTTCCAGAGAACACTGAAAAATTTGAGTTCTATCAATTCTAAAATAATAATTGCTGATAAAACCTATCTAATCTAGAACGATAAATTTATCAATGATAAATATAGGTTTTATAAGTGCATTTTGAAATGTGATGATAGAAATTGATTAAAATAAATTACAAAAACATTAAATGAATATATAATTTTTAAAAATAGGTTGAAGTTGGAGTTGAAAAAAAAACTCATTATCCCTTTATTAATTAAAAATAAAATACAAAGATGAAAGCCCATGGTCAAATAAGCTTTCAACATCTTTTAATAAAATTATATTTGATCAAAAATTCTCAATGTTTAAAAATAGTTAACATTTTCGGTCAAGATTTCGAATAATCCATCATTAAAATCCACCACCAATGTCTAGTTTCTTGTCTTTCACTAGATGTATCATCACATTAAATGTGATTAATGTATCATTCAAATATTCTAGAATATAAATCCAAGTTAAATTTAACTCCCCAGGATTTTGTAAAATATATATTTTTGAAATAAATTTAATCTTTTAGGCATTTTGCGTTACACAAAAAGCTGGGTTTAGTTTTTATTATATGAAACATTGAGTTAACCATGGGTTACATGCAACACCAAGTTTAAAAGAAACAAGAATTAAAATTAATAATGATTATTTAATTTGATAAAATTCACTTAGACATTGTAATTTAGCGTATGAATATAATTTACAAAATAATTAAAATATAGGGTACACACATGTATATAAAATGAATTATTTGGTGAAAACTTAATTAAAAATGAAAATAAAAAATTATTTGAAAATAACGGAAACCTTTTTATAAAAAAAATTTAATAAAAAAAACATGTTAATAAAAAACCTATTTTTTGATTTATTTGAATTAAATATATATATATAATATATTCAATCAACTATTTATCATTCATCATATGTTTTTTCTAGATAAGAGATGATAATATATAAAATTTTATGGTTAAACCTATATTTTCCCCTAAAAAGTTATTTTGTCACCATTATTGAATACTAATTTTAAAACCAATTTGTAACACTTTTGGGGAAAAATATATCAAAAAATAAATTCGATTTTTGAAATCATCATGTAAAAAATTTCTTATGTTGAATTTTTGATAATTTTCTGAAAATGTTAATTTTATTCTTAATATTGAAAAATAATGAAATTTAACTGAAAAATGACTTTTAATTAAAATTATTTATAAAGATAAATTATATTATAAATTATTTTTAAATTACAATTATTTCAATTATATATAGAAAAATATAATTTAGGTCATTGGAATAATCTTATTATTAAATTTTTATATAAAAACCTTGTAAAATATAAATCATTTTCTCATTGAAAATGTTCTTTATCATCATATCTACAAGAATTAATTTTAAATTAAAATTTTACACTTACGTGAAGGGAATTTGGAAAAATTTATTCCATAATTAGAAACATATTAATTTATATTATCTAATAATTTACACCTAATTTTTACTAATATTAATAGTGAAAACCGTAATAATTAATTGTCATGGTTAATATAAAAAATGGATCTTTCAGGGAGTTAAACAGAACAAATAAGGATTAAAATGACCTAAAAACTTTTTTAAGATCAGTATTATTGAAATATATCGACACAATGATATCTAATTCCCAATAATAATTAATTATTTTCTATTTTTTCATGTGAAAAGTAAGGGAACTCCTTTTTCTTTTAAAAAATTAGAAGCATGTCACTCACCACACTTATTAAGGGTCACCCCCTATCCTCTCTACCTCAAACCTTAAAAGGGATTTTTATTTTGAAAATACCTAACCAGATAACATCCCAAATTCCCTTTTATCATCTTATAAGCCTTATTTTGGGAATAAATCCAACACTTTAAGGCTTTTGGTGAAATCCTAAGGAGGATACCTGAAGAAGTGATAACATTCTTCAACAAGTGTCTTTATTTTATTTCTTCCTCCAAAAGATTCAAATATTATTAAACCATCATTAAATAATAAAATAATCATATTAAAATAAATATATTATTTTATGGTAATTAAATGAAAAAAATATCTCCACTTCCATAAAATGGGGTATGAAATCATCATTTGTGTGTACAACAGACTACAACCTTTTGAACTGATGTCATTTATTTTGGAGTACCACCTCTCATGGTTGGGTATGATGATCGATATAAAGTGTGTATATATATATATTATTTATAAAATAGTTATACCATTGGATTAATTATATCATACATCCATTTTTTACATTCTATTTAGTATGGGAAACAATAACGTCACTCATGTTTACGAAAGACTGTCATCTTGTGAAGCTATGTGATTCTTTTTATGAGTAACGATTTACATGGTTGATAATAATGATAAATATAATGAATTTATGTGATATTAATTAAAAAATTACAATAGTAAAAAATTATTAATCATTATGAAATGATAATATATCATCTTTTCATTATCATTTGCACTCAATAAAAGATGATAATGTTGGTCTTGTACGTGTGGACTACCACCTTCATGAAGCAGTGTGACTCTATATTTTTGTTATCGAAAAACATGGATGATATTTATAATTATATTTAATTAAATAATGTATTATTTTTTACTTTATTTTAATTTTTTGAAAGATAAAATATTACTTACCTCTTTCTATAATGATCAAGAAAAAATGGAAACGTTACAAATGCATATGTACAACCTACTAGATGCATTATTGTAGCATACTTAATTTCTCAAAACCATCATTCAGGATTGGTATTAAATGTATAATTGATACATAATTATAATAATTATTTCATTATTATTATTCATGATATTATGGAGCCATGACAAAAGAAAGAGGACCAAAAAATGATAAACAAAGTAGTTATTACCCCAAAACCTAATTTATCATGGAATTGTTTATAATTGTAATAAATGGTAACAAGTATATCATATATGATATTATAAATTTGTTTTATGGTTGTTTAATATATTTATAATAATATTATATTATGTTTATAGGAGGTTCAGACAGGTACGAAGGATGTTGATACTAAAAGTGTGTGAATTCTATTCTCTCTATTATCTCATGGAGAAATATGAAAATTCACCACTAATTTCTTTTCGGTGGTGCATATAATAACATTGTAACATCCCATGTAATTATTGTATAATAATTTTTAATATTTTATTTTATATTTTTGAATTATATTTTTCCATAAATGAAGTCTATTCCTAATACCATACTCGACATGAAGCAATGGGTTTCTCCAAAATCTTATGTTACACACAAGACATAGTGATACATAAAAATAATACATTATTAATATTATTATTTTAGATGGTAGTTAACTCCTAGACATTTTATTATAGGGAATGAATAAATCTATCTATATTATGTTTAAACATGTTTGTTAAATGTCTTTACTTTCATATAATAAATTGTATCGGCATAAAATAATAGTAAATCAAATTTTATGTATAAAAGCTCTAGGGTTATTAAAATGTAGTTTTACAGTCTTTTGATGGAGGGTCCATTTTAAATCTATTTTTTGAAAAATTAATATATTATATCAGAATAAATAAACTTTTTATTTTATAGTGAGAGATAATAATTTATTTTGGGTAATGTTTTGATATTTTCCTGAAAGAGTTCAAACTTTAATGAATAGTGAAAACTAATGCATTTTAATTCCAAATTGATTTTTTATTTAATTTATTTATATTTTCTGATTATCATTTAAATTATAAATATATTAATTTTCTTTAACTTAATCAAATTTTATTATAATAATTAATTACACATTGAAATTATATATAAACGCATGTCAATAATTACATTGTTTTTTCCTTTGAAAACCAATTTTCTCATTTTGAAAATGGGGAACAATTTTAAATTAATTAATGTAGAATTAGTGTTTTAAATTTTTGAAAATTTGATTCCATATTTGGAATCTGTTGGTAGAAATTATATAAATAGGTACCTTTTATTTTTAGAAATTATGAATTGTAACTTTAGTAATTATTTTTATTATCAATATTAAAGGTAAATCAGGTAAATAAAAGTAAAATTGATAATATAAAAATATAAAAATATACTAACACTTGACCCAATATAGTTAGTTGAGTGTATTCTGACAATTATAATGCTTGTGTTGATTTTAGGACCACTTGGAGTCACTTGGTTGTCTATAATGCATTTATTATATTATATTCGATGAATAGTCATTTTTGTCACACTTTGGTTATTAAAAAGTAATGTATTTTAATATGAATTTGTACTGGGGATATCATTGACAATAAATAGTCATTGGAAATATAATATTATTACATAAATCATGGTAATTTATTTATAATTTTTATAAATTAAATAATGAAATTTAAATATGACACAATGATGATGTCGTAATTTAGAAATTAATGAAATACTCAAATAAGTTATATTATAAATATTAAAATAAATATTGTTTGACATAATTTATGTCGTTCAATAATTTTTTGGATATATTTTACATTTTTTTATGATATAAATGAGTTTTTTCAAATTAATATTATTGTTATGATGTTTTCAGAAAATCAACTAATGAATAGTGTAACAATTTACACTATTGGTATTTTAAAATATTAAATTGATTATTAAGTGTAATAAAACTCCTTAAAATAAATGATTCTGAAAATAAAATTTTTATAATGCCTAATATGTCATAAATTACATATTTATGGTCATTTGACTTATTATGGTAATTAAATTAACCCACAATGTGTAAATAATATTATATCACAGTAAGACAAAAAAGGGTATAATAAGTGTTAAAAAATTATAAGGATTGAAAAAAAATACAACAGATGTATAATTTTAATTATATAATATTTATTTGACCCAAAATCAATATTATATTCTAAATAAATTATTTAGTGGAAATTTGGAATTGAAAATTAATTGATATTAATTTAGTACTTTTAACAATTTTAATGGTGCCCCTCCCCTCTACTATAAAAAAGAACACATTTCACTTTGTTACTCACAATTCTGAAACCTTGTGGATCAGCCATGATCTAACCAATCCAATTTATAGAATCCATTCCCAAATTATTTATTCCTTATATTAGGCGTAACATCCTTCTTATCAATTTTATGGTGTAAAAAATGAGATCATTTGAGGGAAAGGTAATGTTTTTATTTTAGTTTTTTATTTTTTTCATTCACTACCTTCATATATTCCTCACCAATGATGAAATAAAAACTCTAGTTTCCTAAATATATGAATATTTTATTATGTTAATATCATCACCTAAATCCATCTCCAATTTCATTAAATGGTAAATGATGAAATTATATGTGTATATATGTGAACTATCATCTCCACAAACTGATATAATTTGTTCTCCCTAACCGTCTCTCAAAAGTTTTCATAATGATGGAATTAATGTTTTTATGTAATGTTAATTACATATCTATCATTATAAATTAATAAAATTTTAATAATTTTTTAAATTTCTAGGCACATAAAAATGATATCATCGTTTATATGTACGTGTGAACTATCACCTCCATGAAGTGATGTGAATTATTTTTATTCATAAAATTACGTGTATGATATATATATAAATTATTATTATTATTTTAATAATATTATTATCATTATGGATAGATGAAATAATAATTACTATATTTAGTTTATGATCAATGAAAAATGGAAACGTTACTCATGCATACGTATGACCTATTGTCTACATGATTATAACATTGTAAAATTTTCATACCAAAAAAGAATGGTTTGATTTAAAATTTATAATTGATGAATAAAATTGATTATTTTATCTTGAATTTTATTCTATATATGATCTAATTATGACTAAATATACTACTGATATCAAGCCATGTTCATTTTTGACTCATGTACCGAATATTGATTAAACGTTTGGTATGAACATAAATAATTATGTAATTTTTATTAGACTATAATAAGTGATACAAAAGGAATAATAAACTTGAAATTTTTTCTCGAAAAATGATAAAATATCCTAATTTTATTATTCATGAATATACAAATTGCACGTGATGAGTTACACTCACTGTAACAGACTTCATCTTAATCTCCCTTCACCGAGACATTAATTGATAATATGCATATTTATTTTTTTAAAAGGACTATATAATGTAACTAAGATATTTAATAATCATTTTTCATCCATTATAAATTTTTAAATCATTTTTTAGATTTATCAATTCATGGATATTAATATTTTAATGTGTAAGGTGGTGTGGGGAACCTTGAACTTTTAAAGATTTAATTATAAAATAATTTTCTATTATGATATTAATTTACATATTTATTAAAATGTTTATATAAGGTTAATAATGTATATTTTATGTCTATATCTAATTTCATTTAATGTATTAAAAAGAGATATTTCTATATAAATCATTTTACTTTATTTAAAAAACAACAAACCAAATGTTTTCTATACAACAAAAATGAATTCTCTACCACTGTAACTTTTATTTGATATTTATATTCCCTTCTAAGACACAATGTTATTAAAAGAAAAAATCAATACCATATTACAGTTTTAGGTATTTTGGTATTAAAATGGTTTTAATAATTTATTGATTATGTCAATATCTTGAAATGGTATATTGTTTATGAAATGTAGAAATATTATTTCTCTTTTATGTTTGTTAATGTGTTAAGATTACATTTTGGTTATTGGGAATTGATTATTTATATGGGTGGTTACATGATAAACATGGGGATAATGAGCCCATGAATTCACTACAATGCATTGGGTAATGAGACATGGTCCTCCATTTTTGTTTCTTATATGATATTTAGGGAATATACTTTGATGGGTATTCAAAAACGTAAACATGAAGGCTACTACCTATGTAGCTGTGAATGATACAATGTAAGTATGAAATGGATTCCATAATTTACCATTATTATATATGATTTATAAATAGTTTTTTGGGAATCTTATGATATCTTGTTGTATGTTAAAGGCCTTATGTTTTATGGGTGATAATTATGATTTTGTGAAAATGTTTTCATGAGTTTTAATTATTCATAATCTAATGTTTTCATTCATTATTTATATCCCACCATATGTTTTTTGTGGTAATATGAAGTTTTACAATGCCTTTCACGGGTCTTAATATTGTCACGGAAAATGAATATTTCATGATTAATGTATTTGAAGATATGCCTTTTAAAAGAAATCATGTTTTATTTTAAAAGGGTTTCCATTGGGGGAAAATCATATATTCAGTATTATTTTCCACTTGTAATGTGTGGGTCTACTTTGTAAGATTTTTTCATAATTCTATAAAACAATAAATAGAAATGATTTTATAATGTTAATTCTGTTTTAGAAACAATATAATAAGTTATTTTTAAGGCTGGGTCTTTATAGTTTGTATCATAGGATGGTTTAGACAACTCTAGAGATTAGGATGTTTTCTAATGAGTTATGGATGTCATCCTATCTTTTTAATTTTTAGGATAATTATATGTTTAATATCTTTAAATAAATTGTGAGGCTATTTTTTATTATAATTTATGGTGACTGACAATATTTTCGGATACGTAGACCTTTGAGGTAATTATTGGTTATTATTTTTTGGGATGAAAAATGAGAGTTACAAAATAACCTTTGAAGTTAAAACATGTTATGGTAATTTCTTGAATATTTTATCTCATATTTGAATATTGTTATAGAAATTATATGTTATTAGAAGAAGGAAAAACCATGTGAATGCTGAAAACCCATCACATCGGACAAGGCTGCATGAATTGAACCCACAAACGAAGTGCAATAAGGCATTATTGCCTTCCTCTAGCAAATTGGGAGTCCCTAGTTAGAATGAATTCATTTTTTTGTTAATTTGTTTATGGAATATGTATAAGTAGATTTTTATAATAGAATATTTATCAAATTGTTATCCTTGGTATTGAAAAATTATTTGGATAAATATTATTTTGTAAGACGTTCACTATTTTTGGAGGCCTATATACCGAAGAAAAATATAATACTATGGTATTTTATTTGAGGAGTAATGGTTGAATTTTATATTTGATGGATCTTTGTATTTATTATGGGCTTAAGGTGATTATATTTATTTATGTAAATTATTATCCTATCATGGAGAATATGTGATTAGTAAATTACTTTTTCATATGATACATTAATAGTGAATTAGGTTATTTGGAAATTAATGATAAAACTTATCCTAGAAGACAATATGATCAAATACATCTGAATTTTTGGCTTCAATATTAGTTTGTAATTTTTTTATGAATTTCATGTGTAGTTATTTTTCTAACGATCGATGCTAAAATTTGGGTATCAATATTGAATTTTTGAGATTAATATATTTTTTATGATATAATTATTTTTCACATTAGAGAATTATTTTATCCTCACAATTTTGTTATTGATTAATCATTAAAGACATGATTAATAAATGGTTAATCTTGGGTGGATTATATAATTATCTAGATGTTGATTCAAGTGGATCATGTGTGAAATGGAAAAAAATTCATCCTAAATATTCATAGTTTTGAGGAAAAGACGTGTCTGTGGTGGAATTTGATTAAAGGATGAAAGTCTACTTGTCAAGTAAGTGTATTTACTTATATACTTACTCTAAGTAGTAAAAGAATTTGTCAGTTCTATGAAATGGATATTAAAATGAGATAATTTTCTCTTTACGTTTCCTACCATGAAATAAATGACACTTTAACTAATCAGAAAATATGTTTTTTATTTTTAATTATGTTATGATCATGTTTTATATCACTCGCCATTATAACATGATGGTTAGTATTTCTTCTATATCCATGTTCTTATTCATGAGATCCTAGTATGTGTTTTCTTGGGTGACCATTGTAATTAACATTCATTCTATAAAAAAGGAATTTTTATGGAACCTATATTCCAATGTAGAATTTCAATGAAGTAATTTTGAAAAGTAAAACCTTTGTAGCTAATCCCACATTTAAAATTATGAGGAAGTAATTTCCAAAAGTCGGGGAGGATGTAACATATTAGGTAAATATAGAATTATTATATTTCACATTAATTAATATTTATCAATTAGATTTTACCTAAAATGTACACTAAGTCTGATTGCATAACAGACATGCAACAATGGGTTTCTCTGAAATTATTACATTTCACACAATTCTTAGTCATAACAAAAAATTATACATCATTAATAATATTATTTTAAATGGCTATTAATGCCTAACCATTGTATTGGAGAGAATTAATAGAACTATATATATTATTTTTACACATTTTTATTAAATTTTTTTTAATTTATTCCAATAAATTTAATGGTATAAAAATAAGAATAAATCCAATTTTAGGCATAAAAGAAGTAATATTTTTAAAAGGTAGTTTTAAAGACTTTTGATGTCGAACTCATTTTAAATCTACTTTTTGATACATTAATATGTTTTATTCGACAAAATAGAATTTTTTTGAAGAGGGGAATAAAAACTCTATTTGGATAATGTTTTTTTATTTTTTGGATAAAATTTATATTTTAATGAATAGTAAAAAATACTCGATTTTAATTCAAAATAGTTTTTCATCTAATTTATTTTTATTTTTAGATTATATTTTTTATATTAGTTTTAAACTATAACTAGATTAAGTTTTTATCATTTACTCCAATTTTTTTCATTTGATGTAATTTCACATTGAAATTAGATTTAAATGCATGTTAATCATATGATGGTTTTTACATTTATAAACTTGTTTTCTTGTTTTGACAAAAAGAATTAAATTTAAATTAATTATTGAAATTTATTTGTTATAAATTTTGAAAAATGTATTCCATATTTAGAATAAGTGGGTCCAAATTATATGAATAGTTTCATTTTATTTTTTGACATTGGGAATGGTAACATTAGTAATACATTTTATTACAACCATTAAAGGTAAATTAGGTAATTAAATGTAAAAATATTATTATTATAATATAAAACAACCCTAAAATTTCCCAAATTGAATTATTTCAGTTTATTTTGACCATTATCATCATTTAGATTATTTTAGGACGAATTGGATCCACTTGGATGAATATAATGCATTTATAATATTATATTCAACGAATAGTCAATTTGTTACACTTTTCTTTTTTAAAAATGAAGTATTTTAATATTTAGTTATACATGGTATCTATTTAACAATAAATATTCATTATAAATATAAAAATATTACCTAAATCATTATAATTTATTTTTTATTTTTTGAAATTAAATAATTAAATTTTATTATGATAAAATGATTATGTAGTAATTTCTTAATTAATTAATGAATCAAATAAATGATATTATAAATATTAGAATAAATATTATTTGATATAATTTATTCCATAAAATGATTTTATGAATATATTTGTCAATTTTTTTGATTATTTTAGGTTTTTTTGAACTTATCATGGTGTTATGATCTTTTTTAAAAGTAAACTATTGAATAGTGTGAGAATTTACAGTACTGGTATTTTAAAATATAAAATAGCATATTAAATGTTATAAAATCCGTATAAATTTAGTATTTGTAAAAATGGTTAGTATAATTCCTAATGTGTCATAAATGATAAAATTTTTTCGTTTGACATGTTATTGTAATTACGTTAACTAATAAATTGTCAATAAGAAGATATCAATGTAAGATTAAAAAGGGTAAAATAAGGGTTAAAACAAAAACATGTAGATTAAAAAGTATAAAAAACCTATATAAAATTAATTAGATGATTGTTATTAGACCCATAATAATCTTATATTATAAATAAATTTGTTTGGGACCATTTAGAATTGAAATTGAGTTTTTATTAATTCAATACCTTTAGTAATTCCAAGGGTGCCCCTCCCATCCCATATAAAAAGAAAACCCATTCCTCTCTGTTAATCAAACCTAGAAAACCTTTTGATTCGTAAAATATCTACCCAAAACACTTAGTATAATCCCTACGCACATTGTTGATGCCTTATATTATGCTGAACATCCTTCATAGAGGTGTTAATGTTTTTGGAAAAGAGATCATCCAAAGGAATGGTAGTGGTTTTATTTAACTATTTTTATTTTTTTCATTTTCCACTACCTTATAATATTTTTCACCAATGATGAAATAATAAATATAGTATCCTAAATTTAATACGATTTTTCTATGTTAATATCATTAGTTAAATCCATATTCCCTTCCATTAAATTTCTATGGAATTAATCGTTCGTGTGTATTTGTGAACTATCACCTCCACAAACCGATATACTTCATTTTCCATAACCATATATAAATTTTTGTAATTTGGATATCATTAATTTTTTATGTGAAATTAATGAAATATTTATCATTATAAGATAATAATATATCAATTATATTCTTACATTCTATTCACTTAAATTTAATAACATCATCCATGTGTATGTGTGAAATATCACCTCCACGAAGCAATGTGAATCATTTTTATTCACCACAAAAAATCTATATTATATATTTGTATATTTAAATTATTAATATTATTTTAATCATATTATTATCATTATGTAATGATAAAAATAATAATTACTTTATTTAATCATGATCAGTGATAAATGGAAATGTTACACATGCGTATGTATAGCCTACCGTCTCCATGATTATAACACTGTTCATTTTATATACCATAAATGAATGGTTTTATTTAAAAATTATAATTGATGTGTAAAATTTATTATTATTTCATGAATTATATTCTTTATATTAAGGGCTTATGACCATGTAGACTATTGACATCAATCAATGTACATTTTTGACTCAAGAACCAAATATCCACTAAATGCTTGATATGAACATAAATAATTATGTAATTTTTATAAAATGGTAATAAGTGATATAAAAGGAATAAAATATAAAAGTTTTATAAATTAAGTATAAATTATCCTATGTTTATTATTCCAGAAAATAAATATTTTATGAGATGAGTCAGACTGACGACAAGGGACTTCATCTCAATCTCCTTTCATTGATGCATTTTTTGATAATATGATTCTTTATTATTTTATAAGGGGTATATAAATCCACTATGAAATTTCTTATATAGATATTATTTATAATAATGTTATATAACTTTTTTAATAATATATCATTTCATAGAGATTAATAATTTAATGTTCAAAGTGTTATGGGACATCTTGATTGTTTAATGATTAAATTATAAAATATGTTTCTTCAAGATATTAATTTACTTATTTATTTAAATTGATATAAAAGGATTATATAGGGAATTTTATGTCTATCTAGAATTTCATTCAATGGATTCAAAAGGAATATTTTTATATGAAGTGTTTTACATTTTTTATAATATAACAACTGGATGGTTTTTTGTACGATGAAAACCCATTATTCCACCATAATCAATATTTGATATTTGGATTCCTCTATTAGACTTATTGTTTTTAAATGAAAAATAAACAACATATTCAACATTCATGTATTTTTTTTTATAATGGTTTTTATAATGAAATTATTATGTTAATATCTTTAAATAATATCTTTTGATTTCAATGTGGAAATGATATTTTTATTTTATGATTGTTAATGTTTTATGATTATGTTTTTATTCATGGTAATTGATTATGTATATATGTAGTTCTGTGATAAACTGAGGGTTGGTGAGCCCTTGACATTTCTGTAATGCGTTGGGAAATGAGATGGGGAAACCGGTTTGGTTTCTCATAAAATAAATAAGGAATATATATTGATGGGTATTCCAAATGTAACCATGAATGGTACTCCCTATAAATTTGTGAAAGTTATAATGTACATATGATATGGATGCCACATGTTACCTTTATTATTTATGATTTGTACGAATTTTTTTGGGAATCTTATGATTTTATTAGGTATGACAAAGAATTTATGTTTAATGGGTAAAAAGTAAGATTTTGTGAAAAACAATTCACGATTTTAAAATATTAATGGACTAATGGTTTCATTCCTTATTTATAACCCTTACTAAAAATTTTGTTCTCATCTCATGTTTTGAAATATTTTTCATAGTTCTTATGATTGGTAAAGACAATGAATATGTAGTGATGAATGTATTTAATATATGTATTGAAATGAATTCAATTAATTTTAAAAGGGTATCCTCTGGTGGAAACGTTGGAAATGTGTATAAAATTAAATATGTTATGTATGGGTCAAATTTTAAGAGTTTTACCTAATTCTCTAAAACACTAAACATAAAATATAATATAATGTAAATTATAGATAAAAAACAATAGAAAAAGTTGTGTTTTAGGTCAGTATCATATAGTAGGTATTAGAGGATGGTTTAGACAACTTTGGAGATCATGATGTTTTTTAAAGACATATGGATATTGTAACACCCCATGCATTTACAAATTGATTTATTATTTAATGCATGGATCATTGAGTCTCTAAAAACACCACTTTGTTATAACCTAGACATGTAAAAAATTATTTTTCACTTTTGGGATGTGAATTTCAAAAATCTGACACACATGGTTGCGATCAGTATGATATTTTATGTCCCATAAGGAAAAAATAATTTTTAGTGAATAGTAACCTAACATCATGAATAGTAACATACACTTATGAATAGTGATATACCATAATGATTATTAACATTACCTATGATCACTACTATAAAATAATATTTTACCAACGATTACCAAATGTTGGTAAAAGCCCAAAAACTATTGGGAAATTATATTCCAATGGTTCACTGAACTGTTGGGCAGTGAGGCGTGGGGATAGCCATATTCCAACGGTTCATCTTGAACAATTGGGATATGTTGGCTGGATTTTCAAAATACCAATGGTTTAGTGTTAACCATTGGTAAATTTCTATCCCAACAGTTAATAACCATTGGTCACCATGGTATACACCAACGGTTGTTAAACCGTTGGAATACCACATACAACAAACTGATCTCAATAGATTCATTAAAATAGTTGGGATATAGGTATACCAACGGTTCTCAAACTATTGGTATATACTACTCAATCTGTATACCAATAGTTCATAAAACCGTTCGCATTTCATTTGTCCGCAATAAAACTTTATGCACCTCTTCCATCCAGAACCAGCATACAACATCCTCCCCCTCTATCGCAAGCAGTATACAACAACCTCCCCCACTACAGCAAGCATGATACAGCAGCTCCCCCCTCTACCGCAAGCATCATACAGCGGCATCCCCTCTCCAATTCATGTACTGCAATTCCAACAAGCAAGATGTCGCTACCTCCACTCTCAAATTACATTACAAACCTATAGAATAATGATGAATACAAAAAAATCCTCATGCAGACAATATAAAATGATGAGAAAAAAACACTCAATGCATACCCCTGGATAGCCCCCTTTCACCCCCTTGAACACCCCTACACCCCCAGGTCGGCCCCCTTCACCGCCCTGGATAGCCCCCTTGCACCCCCCCCCCCCACTAGACACCCCGCCCCCTAGATACCCCCACGTACCACCTAACCTGCAGACCCCCCTAGACACCACCCCTGGAACCCCACCCTCTGCCCTGTAGACCCCCTAGACACACCCTTGGAAAGCCACCCCATGCACTGTAACCCCCATAGACACCCCTTGAACCCCCTTCACTATAGAACCCACTAGAAACCACCCCTAGAACCCCACCCCAGGCTCTAAAAACACCCTAGACACCCCCTGGACCCCTGCCTTAAAGAAACCTCTAGACACCACCCCAAGAACCCCACCCCAACCCTACAGACCCCCTAGACACCCCCTAGAATCGCCTTCCATGTAGACTCCCCTAGACACCCCTTGGAAACCCCCTGCCCTGCAGACCCCCCAAGACACCACCCTGGAACACCCCTTGAAACCCCCCACCTTGCAGACCCCCCTGAATCCCCCTAACTCCCCTGCCCTACAGACCCCCTAAATACCCCCAGAAACCCCCTGCCTTGCAGACCCCCCCGGAAAACCCCTTCCCTGTAGACCCCCTTCCCTACAGACCCCCCTATACACCCCCTAGAACCCCCCCTTAACACCCCACCTTCACCCTCTCCCCTGCCCTACAGACCCCTCTACACCCCCTGGACACCCCATGGATAGGCCCATGCTTCCAGCCAAAAAACAACAACCTTCTTGTTTTCCAAGTACATCCAAAATATCATTCTGAATAGTTACGATTTCTTCTAATTTTAAAAAACAAATATGAATCACATAAATGGATTCAGTATCCCAAAGTATCCCTCTGGTAATCTAAATTGATTCATGTAACCCAATATACTCACATTTTTTAGAATCTATCTGGTAGTCTAACAAAAAATAACTCTGTTGATACTAACAACAAAGATTCTTATGTCCCACTTTTGGCACTGATATAAATCCAAATAGTTTATACTAGAAGAAAATGGTGATAAAAAATATGTATTTTTTAAACCACCACTTATAGGGTCTGACATAGCACTTCCTTTTTCCCTTATTGGAGATTCTTTCACCACACTCAGGAACAGAAGAAACATGAAATACATCTAATAAAATGGTTAGCTCTGCTACAATGTGCTTTATTTAAATCACTTTAAATCTTTGAAAATAATTAAAACTATCCATTTTTCTAACAGGATTGAAAAAATTTCCAAAAATAGGTTATCATTTTAATTACAAAACATTTTATACACTTTTTCAAATAAAAATATCATTATAATAGTATTCACAAATTCTCTATAAGAATCGATGTATTTTTAAACATTGCCACTTCTAATTAACCTTAGACAATGGAAACACACACAATATACCATGATCCATCATAACCAAACCATTAAGAAAATGGAAATAACTCAAAATAAAAAAAATAGAAAAATTACATGGCGAAAAAATTGCACAACAAATCAAAAAGATATTGAATCCAAGATTCATTCAAGAAAGAGAATATTTCAATTAATGAGTGTTAAAGGGGTTAGGAGACCTATATAGTTGATAAAATGATGTGACTATTTGAGAAGAGTAGATATAATCATGCCTATAAACTACTAAAGATATTGATGATTGTATTCATGAGTAGATTGGGTTATCCAGTGTGTTCATGAAGGGATATCTACATCAAGTGGTGCATAAGAAACATAGAGATTCAAGAGATTATTTATTTTAATCATACCTTTTTATTGGTTAGTGGGAAGATGCATTCATTGGTGGGAATATGGAGTAGTACCATAGTCAGTCTCTATTATTATACGATTGAGAGGTACGTAGTGTAACCACTTGGGTTTATAGTGGATATTATGCAACTAGGATGACTAACCAATCACGAAAATGAGTAGACATATGAATCTAAACCATTTAAAAACATGGTACGTGATGGAAACCACTGTGAGAAATTCAATAAGAAAAACTAACCATGTCTTTGCAAACATTAAAGACCTGATATAAAATGAAGAACTTCATCTAAATGAGGCATCTTCTGGAAGTGAATATATTGTGGATGGAAGGGGAGAGTTCCACAACATAGAAATGTTAGAAAAAGGGAAACCAGAACATATAAGAGTGGGAGTATCTCAGAGGATGATGGTCCCACTCCAACCCCCCCCCCCCCCAACTCCACAACCCCCTGTAGAAGCTCCCCCCTGCAGCAGCCCCCCCTGCAACAGTCCCTCCCCTATATCACCCCTATTGCAGGCCCCCTACTACAGCCCCCTCCCCCTGGCGCAACCCCCCCCCCCCCCCACTCCACTGCCACCCACTACACTGCATCCCCCCATCCCTTGCTCCACTACCCCCTGAAGTAGAAATGAAAACTTCATCTAAGGCAGTGAAAAATAGGTAGAATAAAGAGGCAAATATGAGGATAAAATTTATGAATAATGAAAGGGATCAACCAGAGTGTTAAGTGTTAATCCATTTAATATGTTTAAAATGATACTTTTGATGATTCATGTAGCTATTGAGAGTATAAATAGATCAAATCTGTTGAATAATTCTACTCTCATGTTGGAGTTTATTTGAATAAATTTATTAATGAAGTTATTTGATATATACTTAGTATTATTAAGGAAATAGTTTATGATAAAGCACTACTAGTTGAATAATTTGATTCCATGTAGATTTCATTGGCTAAATAGGTAAGAAAATGTAAGACCCTCTCAAAATTAGTGAAATTCAATGGATAATAGTCTCACTTTTCAATGATAACATGTATTTGACTGATGAAAAATTTTAAAGAACGGTTGTTGACAAGGAAGTGATTAAGGCTACTACTATTTCTGAGGTATTCCAATAATGGGAAAATCTACACAAATTTTCTGCGAGTGTTATGGTTGCACAACTGGTAGTGAAAGAAAAAATATTTAAAGAACATGATAGTTCACTATAATTGAAAAAAAATATCCAAAATGCACAAGTTCAAAATCTAAATAGAAAAGGTCTAGTCAGTTTGCGATCATTATGAGATAAAAAGGTCACCCTCAACATGAAGTATCAAGGTTTTGAAGTAAAACTGAAAGGCATGGAATAAAAAAATCTATAACTTCCCAAATAATATAGAAGATTACTTCTACCATTTTCAATTTATAAATGATATTTCCATTAAAAGAGGATTATGATAGTGATAAAGTGAGTTTGTTAATTTTTGTAGAAGGATCCACCACATTTATAGTGAAAAAGGTACCCTAAAACTAGGTAAACTAAGCTAACACAAAATCTGGATTATCAGGAAATGTAGGAAAAAAGTAAAATTCTGTACAAATTTGAAAAATTAAAAAATCTTAGACACTAAATGACATCTCAAGAAATGATTTGAGAATTTAAAAGAAAATATCCCCCCCCAAATAGACCCTAAATTTTTTTGGTTCCAACCCAATAAAAACATTAATTTATTATTAGAATGACTGCACCTACATAAAAAAAATATTGACTTATTGGAAGACTCTGGTGATGCTAGAGATTTAGTAATATATCAATTGATTTTTAGCATAATAGATTAGTATGTAAAATTTCAATAAGGAATGAATAAATAGGTATAAAATTTAAAATAAAGGTAGAAATTAATGGATTGAAATAGTTGTAGAATACCAATATCTCCATGTAAGGAGCCCACGAGCTGGCACAAGTGTCCGGGCTTCAAGGAAACACAACATGGGAACAATTTTTCCACAAACCAATAATAAAAATAGTATCGGAAAATAAATAAAATTTTGGGGCTGGGGTTTTTGGATGTTGTGGTTGGTGTCTGTGGCTGATTTGGGTTGGAGTGGCTTGTGAGGGTAGGAATGAAGGTGGCAGGGGGCTAGTAGGGGGCAGGTGCGGGTTGGAAAAAGTGGTATGAGGTTGTTTTGTAGGTGGTAGGGGGTTGGTGTGGGCCGGAATTTAGGCGGTTGCGAGATGAATAAGTGATCCAATTTTTCCTATTTAAAACAACATTGTTTTATCAAAACATATTTCAAAAACAACTTTCATTCATTAAAACATCATTTTTACCCATGAGGTTTTGAAAAAAAATCATCTAATAAAGAGAAACATTAATTTTTTTGAAACCATTTAAATGAAATTATTTATTTTGGTAAAAAATTTCTAAAATTCAAATAGTTTGAAAGAATCTATTTTAAAAGTACATTCGGCTTCAATCCTTTAAAATATTATAATTATGCTTTATTAATATCACTTTAAAACCTTAAATATAATTAACACTATCCATTTTTCTAACGAAATTGAAATAATTCCCAAAAATAGGTTATCATTTTAAAACAAAAATATTTTAGACACATTTCCAAATACAAATATCATTATAAAAGTATTATCAAGTCTTATTATTGTTCAACATTTACTATGATGTCCCTTGATCACTTAGATGGTCCTTGTAGAATACAAGTAGAAAACTTCAACCTCATCGCCAATGTTGTCTACAAGTGACTAAATATTTTCACGAGAGACTCAATCCAGAGATTTTCTACCTAAGGGCCTCTCTCCCCATTAACTATGGGTGAGTAATGTATCTAATATTCTATCTAGGTATCATACATAGAATTATGATCGGACTACGAACCGTCGTGGGGTGTTGTTCTGGATTAGGGAAAAATCGTGGGGTAACTGTGGCGTGACCGCGGCGTGACCGTGGCGTGACCACGGCATGACCTTGGCGTGACCGCGACATGAACGTGGACTGTTTTCCCGGTCCAGCGACATCCGCAGGGCAGCATCTTCGGGATAGGAGCGAAGAGAGCAGGAGGAGGTGGGGCAACATTCTAGTCATCACCCCATTGACATAAATTGTGATTAGTGAGTCTCAACATTGATCACAAGACTCCTGGAAATCTATCGCAGAGCTGATCATCCATCAGATTCCCCATTATTGTAGAAAGCTCCAACTACACTATATGAGGTGTGTGTTGTTTACTGCTCTCACACAGAAAAACAGAAAATTTAGAAGCATTTTCTCTTAAAGGGTCAAAACACTCATCTGATCATCGGTATCATAAAAATATCAAACTCTGAAGGACAAGGACAAGTATAAAACAGAAAAACATACATAAATGGTTTCATCATCTCTATTGAAAAAGTAAGTTAATCATATTTTAGTAGAAAATCAATTATTCTCATTTTTATCAATCATGTTATATAAATTCATATGCAATTAATGAATCCCTAGGTTGGAAAAATCAGGATATGACTCGACTCTTACAGATCATGGAACCAAGTGGTCATGGCATGAAGTGGGGAGGGCTAGTGATTATATAGAGTTCTTAGGTATTATTGAAATTTTATTCTACTTACCAATGTCTATACTAGATATCAAAATTGTAATTAATCGTTATACAAGATTCCAAATAAATCTTATGTAGTTGTCCTTCACATTATAGAATCTGATCATATTTTATAAAAAACAGACACTTGATTCGGGATTGTGGAATGATAAAGATATATGTTTTATATTCATTAGTTTTAAAATTGGTACTAGGTAGTTGAAACTACTAATTGAGAGTCAAATTATACAGGTGTATTACTTATCATTGGTATATGCATTTCTTGAAACTTTAATAAGAAAACATCAGTCACCTTGATAACAATAGAATTTGAGTATGTTTTAACATGTCATGATGCAACACAAATATTATGGGAGAACGCATATATGTAAAACAATAGATGTGCATCGAGGTCAGTAAAACACCCCAAATGGTGTTAATATGAAGCTTATGGTGGGGAGCACTATACTACTGACAGTTGATAAACAATGACACCATCCGTGTTTTTAGATTTATAGGCTCAGGTAAAAGGGATAAAAGTTATACTTTTTGAATAAGTTACTAACTCAGATTCACCATTATCAGTGTTGAGTATGTCCTTAATTACTCCTTTCATTTAGTACACATATTTATTAAATAGATTAATTATGACAACATTCAAAAGTTTAATAGTGGTTAGATATGTAATGTTCATTCTTGGTAACCTTGCACTATATTGGATTAACCAATGGAAATGATGGTTTCTAATCGATATTATTGTTGAATAATTATTGATAAATAATATCTAATTGTAGATTTATAGTAGATGTAAATATGAATTTCAAAAAAATCACATTATTTTATAATTTGGACATGTGGGGGTTATTTATTTTATAGATAACAACATAATTCATATATGAAAGTAAATACATACAAAATTCAGAATTTAATGCATACCTACAAGTATTACACATAATTCATACCTACAAGTAAATACATACAGAATTCAGCATTAAATACATACCTTCATATATAACACATAATTAATACCTGTAGGTATGTACATAATTGAATACATACCTGCAATTATAACACATAACTCATACATGCAAGTAAATACATACAAAAATCAGAATATAGAATTGAATACGTACCTGAATGTATAACACCTAATTCCTACCTGAATGTAAATACATAGAAAATTAATAATTCAATTCAGAATTCAATACCTAGAAGTATAACACATAATTCAGAAGGTAATTAAATACATGTAGAATTGATTTCGGAATTAAATTAAGAATTCAGAAGGCAATTACCCTGTGCAATACAGAATTCTGAATTGAATACATACAGAATCAAATTATGAATTATGATTGAAATACATTAAAAATCTAATACATAGCTGCAAGTATAACACATAAATAATACCTACAATTAAATACATACATAATTCAGAATTGAATACATATCTACAAGTATAACACATAATTCATATCTGCAAGTAAATACATATAACATTCTGAATTTAATACATACATGCAAGTATAACACATAATTCATACCATCATGTAAATACATAATTGATTGCATACATGCAAGTATAACTCTTAATTCATAGCTACAAATAAATACATACAAACTTCATAATTGAATAAAGAATTCAGAATTGAATACATACCCACCATAATAACACATAATTCATACCTTCTAGTAAATACATACAACATTCGGAATTAAATTTAGAATTCATATTTCAGAAATGAACACAAACCTGCTAGTATTAAATAGAATTCATACCTACAAGTATATACATACCAAATTCATAATTTAATTTATAATTCAGTACCATAAAGTATAACACATAAAGCAGAAGGTAATTAAATACATACAAAATTCAATTCCGAATTAAATTCAGAATTCAGAAGGCCATTGCCCTGTGCAATATAGAATTCTGAATTGAATTCTAAATTGAATACATACAGAATTGAATTATGAATTATGAATACAATACATTAATAATTGAATACATAATTATGTATGTGTTATAAAGAATTCTGAATAAATACATAATTCTGAATTATGTACAGTGTATTCAATTCAGAATTCAATACATAGATAATTGTGATAAATCTATGACTAATGATGTGATCATAGACCAATATTCTGAGTTTTTCCACCTATATATTTGTGGTTAGTATGATGTCTTTGGAAAAAATAGATTTTACATGAACAAGGAAGAGGATTTATTTACTTCCTCATTCGGGTGGAGGGAATACATCATTTAGAAATTCAAAGATGAAGTATAAGCACCTCCATGGGAAATTGTTTGAGGTGTCATTTTCGGATTCTAATGGAAGATGATCACTATAGTGTATTTAGTATAGGTAAATGGGACACCCAAATATATTTTTCCCAAATCCACCATGCACATTTCTAAGATATTGGAATATTGGATATCATAGGAAATATTGTGAGTAGTTCACATGCCTGATAAATGATGGTGCATCTGACTAAGTGATTGAATAGAAATTAAATAGAAGTGTGCTATGATTGGATGAGTTATGGTCTCATGGTTGAGTAATAATACATTGTTTGAAATAAATGTTAGTAAAAGTCAAAAAAGAATACTATAATTTTCTAACCACTATAGTTTTATTGGTTTGGGTGTTATGAAATATGAAAAATAAAAGTAAAAAATAGTTTAAATTGAAAACCCAACATAACAACTATTGGATTTCAAAAAATTAAACTGAACTCAATATAAATTACAATTTGAAAAAAAGAAAAAAGAAAAAATAGTGCATGGAGATTTAGATAAAAGCATAAAATGACCAGAATCATCAATTTGACACATGCAAGAAACAAAGAACATGTAACACATCCTATTTCACCACACAACTACTCTTAACCTGGTAATTAATCATTTGGGATCTATCCCCATGCCCCGTCCCCATTCTAATATCCATCTAAACCTTATTAGTTTTGTGTCACATAAATATGGGCTAACAGTTTCCCTCGGATTCCAGAGATGATTTCCTTTGATGGGAGGTTCAAACATTTTGATCAGTTTCTAAAGGGTATGTTCGTAGAACCGGAAACATCCAATGATTCCACATCCATTCAAACCTACATTCCAAAGGCAGGTGATCATTAGTTTGTGGACTGATGAGGCTTAGGAATTTGCATTGGTTGAGAGGATGGGAGGTCGGACTTATCACACCATTTTGAGGGGAATTGTTTTCTACTCTGGGACTCTCTTTATAGATTTAAGTTATGTTCATGAATCCTTTTTACATTACCAAATATAAAATGATATTTCTTCAGATTTGACAATCAATGATCGATATGTAAGAAATTTAGAGAATCTTTTATATGTATTTGAGGTTCTTCATCGATAGAGAATCAGCTGTATTTATTAGAGAATCTTGGCCAATGGTACCCTTCGACACATTTATATAGAAGTATCTTGGTCATTATGATGACCATGATAGTTTTAAAGCCACTCAGTGGGACACGTGATGTTTATTGTCATTCAGAAGGACATTAATTATTTCAATGTTGGGATCAAACCTGCAGATAGGCTACCTATGTATCCATTGTTCAGTAAAGGAATCTGAACCCACGTAATTCGAGTAAGGGAGTATGATGTTTATGATTAATGGCTCAAAGAAGGATGGAATAATTAGTTTTACACTCTATGCTCACGTGAGTCATGCTCGGTGTGAGAAACAAGAGGTATTGGTAAGAATCAGACAATTGTGCCATGAAAGATGCAATCATAAGAAATAAGGTGGGACTTAGGTATGTATGACTGCCCAGATAAATGAAGATTTGGATTTACCTCAGGGCAGAAATCCTGGAATACGGTCCATAATGGTATATGTGCTTCATGGAGATTTGAATACTCTAACTTGGGACTTACTTATGAAAAGGAGGTCCAAATTAGGAGAGGACTTATGTTTGGTTTTTTTACTCATGAGAAGGAATCCCAAATCAAAGGTAAATTAGGACGGGTTAAGAGGAATTAAGACTGGGGATTGCTCTTGAAAAGGTGGACCAGGATAAGAGACTTGAAAAATTAATGGATTTGGGGCTTACTCCTGAAGAAAATGCCCAAATTAGGGGATTAGGGATTATTCCTGAAAAGGAGGCCCATGTTAATGAGGTCTTGGGGCTTACTCCTAAAGAGTATGCCCAGATTTGAGAATTATGACTAGGGCTTATTCCTGAAAAGGAGGCCCAGGTTAAGAGAATTATGACTGGGGCTTACTCTTGAAAAGGAGGCCCATGTTAGGAGATCTCTCATCTTAAAATATGAGGTTGAATGAATGAAATCTCAATCTTTAGTGACATAAAGATGTGTAAATCAATAGGTTTTTGAGAAATTTTCCACAGAATTCCTTTCAGGTAAGGAAGTCAAATCAAGAAATCATGCCATAAATGGATTTGAAGAGTTTCTTGAAGACTGAATCATGAATAGGAAAGGTGGAATGGTTTAAGAGGGGTGAAATGGGAAAGAAGGGCACCCAAAAAGGTAGGGGCGCACAAGTCCTGGAAGGCACGTAGGTACTACATGGGCATGCAATTCATGGTCGTGCAGGTATGTCTACGCGACATATGGGGTACTTGCACAATGGTTAACCAGTAGGGTAATACTTGAGCGACTCTTAAATAAAGAATTTATAATCCTCTTGAGTTTCTTCCGAAAAAGGGGCGCGCAAGTTCTATTGAAGGAGTAAGGCAGCGCACAAGTGTGGCCTTTTCCCTTAAGGGATGTCCACTCATGTGCGCAAGTGTTGATGAGTTTCAACACTTAGGCCTTCCTCCCCCTATTTAGATCTTCAATTCTAGGTAATAAATTAAATTAGAAGTGTTTCAGAAGCTTCGAGAAGAGACTAGGGAACTGGGAGCTGAAATCTGAGTTTCTGGAAAAAATACTCCCTGAATGGGGGGCCCATAGGGTCTATTTATAAGCAAGAGAAGACCCCGGGTGGTTATCACATAGGTCACGGAAGTCACTTGTGCGACCATAATGCGTTGCGCAAATGGACTTGCATGACTATGAGGGAACTTGCGCGACTGATGGGAAATCTTATCCTTGTTCATTCCTTTGTCGATTTTTGATATTTTCTTCAAAGGATGAATCACTTTGAGCTCAGATATTCCCCTTTTCTGATCTTTAGATTCTGTGATGAAAGGGGCGTCAACAAAAGTCCCCCCTCAGAGTTGGATCTAGAGAAAATAGAGGACTTGACTTTGAGGAAAAGAAGAAAATCAAAGGAAAGGCAGCAGGCAAGTTTGGGTGCGCAAATGTGCTTCGGGCGCGCAAAGTCCGGCGCGTAGGGGTATGGAATTTAGTCGCCTAGGGTACGGCGTGCAGCGTTCTGGCTGTGTATAATAAATTGAGGGCCTCCATTCCGTACAAAGCATCCGGATTTCTGGACATCAAACCTTCGATCTATCACCGTATAGGTCACCTTAACCGCGCAGGTTTCTCTATTTTCTGGTGTTTCCTTGATGGCGCGCTGCTATCAAGGTATCTTGAATTGCGCGGTGATACCTGTGCACCAAATACTTGTGCGGCATATCCATACTTGCGCGACAAGTTTTAGACTTGCGAGTCTTAATGCCTTTGCCATTTTTTTGAATTCTTTCACAAATTTTATGAAAAATAAACCCATTTAAGAGTTAGTTTATTCAACTTTTGTGCAGATTCAATAGCTCTTAAGGGAATTAAAATGGATGATGAACTGGATAGGAAGCGTATTGATGACATGATGAACATCATTGGCCATGATTATTATGATATCCGTGACAACACTCTCCTAGATTTGGTTAAGTATTTGAAGAAATATCATCTTAATTTCCCACAGAGCATCTACCTGCCTCTATATGGTCATGGTCATCTGCAAGGAGTCAATGTTCCTGATGCAAAGAACTATACGCCTGAAATGCAACTGCACCGCTACTCCTCTATTTCGGTTATGATGTGCATTAATGGCAACAACAATGGTGTGAACTTTGAAATTCTCCTTCCATGCCATTTCCTTGCAGATATGAAAATGGAAAACCCATGGGCTGAAATGTTTTCCGCTGTCGGTTGGTGGAGAGAATACAAACATGGAATTAGAGCAATATTTGAAAAGAGTACTCTCTCCAAATGGCTCTTTACATCCAATGCTCCATTATCCAATCCATGTATCCATCTTCCAAGTATCTTTGACAGAAACAGAGTCACTGTATGATCAGCATAAAATTTTCTCAAACCGCACTCAAGAACATCCTTTTACAACTGTTCCATGAAGAGCTAGTATTACTGCATCTCTTATTATATCCAGTTGAATAAATTAATTCCAAGGGGTTTCTTATGAAGGTCGGGGTCCCGTAAATCAAATGAAGAGTTATGTTGAAAGCCTCTTGTAATTCTTGAAAAAGAGAAGAGACTCTAGGTTTTGGATGTCCTTCTAACTATTGTGCATCAATGAAAAACACTTTCACCTTCACTCATTTGTACCTGCATTCTCCTTTGCTACATGATTTATATTTTACCTAAGACAATGGGCCTAGTAAGCATAGTTTGATTTTTTACTATGATTAATGTAAATAACCCTAAAAACTTCGAACCTTCTAATTTCTCAATGTTACTTAAATTATACAAAATGTATGTTTAGTGAGCTGGGAACTTGACTTTTATTCAGAGTTCCCTTGTATTTTGTGGGCAGTTTAAAGTCATGCACATCAGACATAAAAAGACTCATGTTTAAGGTCGAAATAGCTTTGAGCGAAATGCATTAGAAATGATTCAATTCCTTGAAAATTCATCTGAAAAACATATTACCATATTCAAGTATTAGGGAAAATATGTAAGCTATGACTTAAGAATATTTGAATCCGAGAAATGATATGAAAAAGATCTAAAAGGCATTAGAATAATTAGTTTCCAAGAATGATGTTACCAAAATTTAACAAACCCGTTAGGGGGTTGAATTATGTAGGGCCACCTAAGGGCATTGGCTGTATAGTTAAATAAAATAGTATCTTTTGGCTAACAAGTCTGTTATGTAGACTGTTTATGCAAGGCCACCTCTGGGCACGTGTTGCATAGTCAGGCAAAAGAACTCTCAGAAATTTACTTTCCTAGTGCTAAAAGCCAGTGAATTTTTATGGAGATTCAAATCTTCCAAAGTATAGAGTTTTCTGTATGGAAAGAGTTACTTGAATATGGAGAAAATATTTCCAAACATGATTATTGAAGAACTGGATGAATATCCCTCCTACGAAGGTCTGACCCAAATGTAGGGAAGGAGAATATAAACCATAGACATGAATACTTTCAGATCATGAAAGAGGATATGGGTCAAATATGTTAAGGATGGCTATTTTTGCGGATCCCTACATACTGTCATTTAAGACAAATAAGGACAAAAGAGGCATTCTTCCCAAGAATGAAGTTACCACTATCCAAAAAACCTGTTAGGGGGTTGAATTATATAGGGCCACCTAAGGGCATTGGATACATAGTTAAATAATAGTATCTTTTGACTAAAAAGTCTATTATGTAGACTGTTTATGCAAGGCTGCCTATGAGAACGTGCTGCATAGTCAGGAAAAAGAACTCTCAGAAGTTAGAAATTTGTGTGACTAAAAGTCATGAAAAGGGTTATGAGGATCTGAAAATATTTAAGGTTAAAATTATGAAACATAAATATGGGTATTGTTCAATTTATATAGAGATACACAGATCAATGCTAACCATAATCATTTTGTGGTTGGGTCCTAAATTGGAATATTGGACTTCACTACGTATCCCATAAGGATGAGAATCAAGCCATACGTAGTTCTTAAACTACAGTTTAACGTCATGTGGGACAAAAGGATTAGAGATCGTAGTTTAGGGTCATAGATCTTGGACCATTGTAAGAAATACACAGTGTGTGTTTTCATGGGGACTTTTCATCCAAAGGACTGAAAGTGGAATTTGGGGTTAGGCCCAAAGACTTGGGGCTGGATTCGAGGGACACTCGAACGTTCCTACATATCCCATAAGGATGGGAATCAATCCCACGTAGTTCTATAAATACCCTTTGTACAAATTTGGCTCGTACATATGAAGGGTGAAAGGGGAATTTAGTACAATGATGGTTTAAGCCAAGATAAAAGGTTTGGGCGTTGCCATGTATGCACGTAGTCTTTGAAATGAAACATGATTGAAAAATCAATGTAAATAATGGTTCCCTCTCAGGTGAGGGTATCAAAGAATATTGTAGTTTATTGTCATACTGGACAAAGGTGTTGTATAGTTTAACATCGTATAACAAGGACGAAAGTGAACCAATGTAAAGATATTGATTCTAGGGGCGGTTTCACGAATCAACATCATATAAGATGGAGGTGAACCGATGTGAAGAGATTGGTTTTAGGATTCATCCTTGGGAGGTTTCCTACATACCCAGCCTAGAAGGAATGGATCAAAGTCCTTGTAGTTCAATTAAATAATGAATTAATGATCAAGTTGTTCTTGGGGACAATGACCTAAAAAATGATGTTGGGACTTACACATGGTTAGCGGCCCAAAGAGAATGTTATGGTTGAAGTTTTCTCTAAGCTCACGTGAGTCATACTCAGTGTGAGAAACAAGAGGTAACAACAACCTTAACTATGCATAGTTTAATGTCATGTAGGACATATAAAGAGACTATCCAGTTTAAAGTCTTGCAGTTAGGACTATTGGTGCTGCACAATTTAGTGTCACGTAGGAGGGACAAAGTACAGTTTAATGTCATGTAGGACGTATCACATACTTTCTGTACAGTTTAGCGCCATGTAGTTAGGACGATGGGGACAATAGAATTTAACGTCATGTTGGACGAAAGGGGGACTGTGCAGTTTAATGTCATGCAGTGAGGACAAAAGAGTACACCATTTAACGTCATGTTGGACGCATTGGGGATTTTTTCCACAATTTAGCGTCATGTTGGATGAAAGTGTGAGAAGTTTAAGGTCATACAAGACCTTTGATGATTATATAGTTTAACATCTTTCCAGACGCAAGGGACTTTTATACAGTTAGCATCATGTAGTTAGGAAGTCCTAGTTTAACGTCTTGCTAGACATAAGGGACTTGAAAATAGATTAGGGTCATACGCATGGACTGTTGGTGATGCAGTTTATCGTCATACAAGACCAAGTTGCAGTTTAAAGTCATACTAGACCATTGATGTAGTTTAAGGTCATACGGGACCTAGTTGAAGTTTCAGGTCATACTGGAAAATTTAGGGAACTTTTTCCTAGTCTAATGTCATGTGGGACGATGTTGCGGTTTAAGGTCATATTGGACCATTGCTGTATAGTTTAACGACATATAGCAATGAAAAAGTACTTTTGAACAGTTTAGCATCATATACCTAGGATGAAAAGGGCTTTTGTACAGTTTAGCGTCATGTAGCTAGGACGTAGTACTTTTGTACAGTTTGGCATCATGTAGCTAGGACGAAATACTTTTATACAGTTTAGCGTCATATAGCTAGGATGAAGTACAGTTTAATGTCATGTAGGACGTATTAAGGGACTATGCAGTTTAAAGTCTTGCAGTTAGGACTATTGGTGATGTATAGTTTAGTGTCATGTAGTAGGGACAAAGTAAATACTTTGCAGTTTATACAAAATAATTCTTCAAAAATATGGCATTGGTTGGAGTAGTGATGAGTTCTCCATCCACCGAGATTAATGGATAAGCTCCATTGGAGTAGACCCTATGTATTGAATAAGGTCCTTCCCATTTTGGCTCATGTTTGGGAGGTTTCTTTCCTGGTATCATTGGAGTTCTGAGAACTAATACCAATTCTCCCGGAGTGAATGAATGAAGATGAACTTTTTTGTTAAAAGCTCATGCTATTCAATTATGATAGACTTCCAAGTGGTTCAAAGTGCACAATTGTTTCTCATCTTACCGTTCCAATTTATACAATCGCTTTTGAGATTTTTCATCTGTAGATGATTGATCACAAATGGCAACTCTCAGCGAGGGTAGTTGAACATCAATGGGCAAGACGGCTTCTGTTCTATATAACAATAAATATGGAGTTGACCGAGTTGTAGTGCAGGTGGTAGTCCGATAAGCCCATAAAGCATTAAAGACTTTATCAGGCCATGAACTATTATTTTTATCCACCATCATTTGCAGTATTTTTGAAAGAGTATTCTTAAAGGCTTCTATCTAGCCGTTGGCCGCTTCATGATACCGAGATGAATGATTGGATTTGATGTTGTATTCTTGATACAACTTCTTCACCTCGGATGAACAGAAATTGGTTCCATTATCCATCAATATAGTATGAGGGACACCAAATCTGGTAATGATGTTAGACTTGATGAAGCTAACAATGCATTTAGAACTGACTTCCTTGAAAGGTATTGCCTCTGCCCATTTGAAAAGAAGTCAGTAGCAGTAAGAATGTACTTAAACTGCCTGGTCGTAGCCAAAGGGTAAGGTCCCACCACATCCATTCCCCATATGGAAAATGGCTATGAGTATTTAGCTGTATGAAGAAACTATGGAGGTTGATGAATGAAGTTGGAATGTACTTGGCATGAATTAAACTTCTTTGTGAAATCGACAGAATCTCATATCATTGAAATCCAAAAGTATCCAAGCCTTCGAATCTAATCAGACAGTCTATGTCCAGAATGGTGGGCACCAAAAACTCCTGCATGAACTTATTTCATGACATCCATTGTCTCTTCACCATCAATGCATCTAAAGAGAACACCATAAAAAACCACGTTTGTAGAGAATTTTCACTAGGTGACCTGGGCTATCATAAAGAGTAAAATTAACCACACGTCGCCGAATTTGTTCATTCTCAGCTCTATCAGGTGGAAGTGTTCCATTTTGAAGGTATTCTCTAATAGGTGACATCAATCCTATAGTATGACCATACGGTTCAGGAATGGTCCAAATTTCATTAATTTCCTCTGATCTGATTCGAACATATGGTGAAATTGCATGACGATGAGAAATACTGACGGTTGTCTCGTCCCGATTTGGATCTACCAGAGTTGTAGCTATATTACCCAATGCATCATCTTGAGCATTTTGTGGTCTTGGGACATAAGAAAATGTCGGTTCCACAGGGAATTCCGCTATTAACTCTCTGACGTAATCATACAAAGGGATTAGTTCTTCTTTTCTGATGGCATAATCCCCATTGACTTGTTTGATTACCAGGTCTGAATCACATTTCACCTTTAAGTGATTCACTTGTGCTTGAAGTCCTAATTCCAAGCCTATGATGAGAGCTTGGTTTTCTATTTCATTATTGGTACCACCTTCCCACAATAAGAAGGAATAAGGTAACACTGCCTTTTCTAGAGAAATGAGCACAGTTCCTAAGCCAACATTGTTGAATTTAGGATTTTCCATTTTCCTCCCTGTTGGACTTCTGGAAGCACTATCAAAATAAATTTTCCATGCCTGATGACTTTCTTGAATAGAGAATACTTCCTCATCAGGGAGTTCAATATCTAAAGATGTGTCTCCCACTGAAAGGTGTTCAGCTAGGAAATCAGCCAGAGCTTGGCCCTTTATCGCCTTTTGAGACACATACTGAATGTTGAATTGCTGCAAAATAACGGTCCACCTTGCCAAACGTCCTGTAAGCGTTGGATGACTTAGGATAAATTTGAGCGGGTTATTGCAAGATACAAATTGGACATAGTGGTGTTGAAGGTAGTGTCCCAACTTCTGAACTGCAAAGATTAATGCCAGGTAGCACTTCTCAATACTTGAATACCGGGTTTCTGCTTCAAGAATGGTTTGACTGAGATAGTAGAGACTGTTTTCATTCCCAACATCATTCTTTTGAGAAAGAAAGGCACCCAATGATCTCCCTAGAGATGTCACGTAGAGGATAATTGGTCTTCCTTCAACAGGTGCCATGAGTACCGGTGGACTCAAGAGGTATTTCTTGAGAATATTGAAAGATTCTTGACATTCTTTAGTCCACTGGTAAGTGACTCCCTTCTTCATCAATTTGGTGAAGGTTAAACTTTTGCCTGCCAAATTGGCGATGAAACCACGAATATAGGCTAAGTGTCCTTGAAGTCCTATTAATTCTTTCAAATTTTGAGGAGGTGACATAATAAGGATTGACTTGGTCTTCTTAGGACCGACTTCAATACCACGATGGCGTATAACAAAGCCAAGAAATTTTCCTGAGGTTACCCCAAAAGCACATTTTAAGGTGTTCATCTTCAAATTATGTTGTCGAAGCTTACAGAATATTACTTCCAAATCAGCCAAATGATTGTAAAGCTTTTTGGATTTGACTACCAAATCATCTACATTGCATTCAACAAACTTCACTAAGAAGGGTTTGAAGATACGATGCATGGCATGATGATAAGTTCCACTTTCATTCTTTAAGCCGAAGGGCATTACCGTGTAGAAAAACACACCCTGAGGGGCCCTGAAGGCTGTAGATTCCTCATATTTTGGGGCCATTCTGATTTGATTATATCCATAATATCCATACATGAAGGAAAGTTCTTCATAGCCAGCTGTTGCATCAATTAGAAGTTCTGTAATCGGAACTGGGAAATCATCCTTAAGACAATGCCGATTAAGAACTCTGAAATCGATGAAAAATCGAATTTGTCTATTCTTTTTCTTTATAGGGAAAATATTAGCCAACCATTTGGGATATTGAACTTATCTAATGAAGTTAGATCTGATAATATTATCCACTTCAACATCAATTTTGGAAGCATTGGTTGGGTGTGTTCTTCTCACAGCTTGCTTAAATCCTCGATGTTCTTCTGGTAAACCAAAATGATGAGTAGCAACATCAGGATCAAGCCCGGGCATTTCTGTATAGTTCCAAGAAAATATATCTCTATTTTTCTTTAGAAAAGAAATATAGATCTCTTGTTCTTCAAGAGTCATGGCCGCACTGATTAAAGTGGGGCGTGGATCTTCTTTTTTACTCAGATTTATTTCTCTGAGTTCATCCACAGTGGTAGAGATACCCTCTTCAAATACTGGAGGTGCATCTCTGAGATCATCCTCTTCTTCTTCATCATGTGTTATTTCTTCCTTTTCTACTTTCATAGTAGATGATAAAGTAGAATTCTCATGATCCTAAGAGATGTCAAAATTTTAATATCTTGAAGAAGAAGCTTCCATTTCCAACCCGAATGATGATGAAGGGTCTTATTTTTGTAATAAAGAAGAGATGATGGATTGAGAATCAACATCATTGTTCACCTCCGATGTTGCTATAACTTCTTATGGCCTAATTGGCGAAGCATAGACTTGTTGTATTTCAGCAGATGAAATGAAGACGTCACCATTTGTGCTTTCATCATTGCTTGGTAGATTACCAATTTCTCCCATGTTGTCTGGCTCGATTGTCGTAATTGAAATTATGGATCTTTCCATAATAGTATTTTGATTTGGGTCTATCTTGTCAATTTGACTGATAGGCAACACATAATCTGTACTCACATGTGTAAATGGATTTATATTTCTTTTTTCCAAACCATATGGAGAATTAACTTTGGTAATCTCCTTTCTAATGGATTTCTCCATTTGCTTCATGTGATAGAATTCTGCCTCAATGTATTGAGAATCACATATCTTGAACGAGGCCTTATCACCATACAATGTCCCAAATTGACCATCGAAAAATTATTTGAGACATTGATGGTATAATGAATGGACAACCGCAGGTTGATATAGCCAGGGTCTTCCAAGCAAGATGTTGAAGGCCGAGTCTTGATCAACAACTATGAAAGCTAAATTGGATACAAGATCTCCAAACTGAGTTTTGAGTGTAACTTCACCCAGTGGTTCTTGTTCATTTTTATCAAATCCCTATAGCATCATGGTGGAAGGAGATAAATCAGATTCCGTGAGGCCCAATCGACGAAGTGTACGAATGGGCATGAGGTTGACTCATGACCCATTGTCAATGAAATATCTTTGAACATACACGCCATTGACCTTTCCAGATAAGTACAATGGTCTAATATGTCCATGTACAACATCATTTTCATCTTCATCAGTAAAGGATATTATTTCATGTCATTCTGCAGGATTATTCTCCATGTGATAGACTTCAGCTGCAGCAATTTTAGTTTCAAACTCATGAGGACTTGACAAACCCTCGATGAGTGCTTCCCAAAGATCTTTGGACAGATTCAGAGCATCCAAAATTGATAACTTGGATGGTACATGGGCCAAGTGTTTCAATGTATCATAATTTTGATCTAGAGGTCTGCGTTTCCCAATAGGAATATGTGGTTTAGAAGGAACCTTTGAAACAGATGCTTTGGAAGTTGATGAATCTTGTATTGGGATAGGAGTTGGCAATATTCCTAGTTTTGGAATATTAGACCGATTAGATCCATTTACTTTCTGAGAGGAAGAAGATGGAACCTTCAACCGGTCTTCCAGAATAACTGTGCTAGGAATGAATTTGCTATTGGTATAAGAACTTTCTTGTTCTTGCTGAGCTTGTTGAAGGGCTCTACCATGAGTTTCTGATGAGTACATAGTTCTAGCAGGGGTAGAATTGGAATAGTGGAATCTAAAAGATCCACGTCTTCCCCTGTATCTTGATCCCTTGGAACTTCCTCTGATTCCTTTGTTTGATACAGGGAATTCAGGCTCATTGAAATAGAAACTGCGACTGGCATGTGGATCTGTTAATTGAATCATATTAACATAACCAAAGATTAACTCTTCGGCTGATGAAGACACTGCCTGATTAGCCTATTTAGGCTATGCCATTTGGTGGGGCGGTGCCCGTGGCTTTGAAGTAGATGACATTAAGTCCGCCAAGTCAAAGATAACTTAGGCTTTGACACATACTCATCTTCTTCTGATTCTTTTTCATTCTTTGAATCATGTCGTTTCGGTAACGACCCAATATTTTTGAGTAGTATATTAACTTAATCTTAATGATTTAATAATATGTTAATGGTTAATGCAGAAAGAGGAGTTGATGGCTTCATCCAGTAGACTCGACCCTTGTGAAGCCCACTTATCATAGCTTGGGAAGGAGGTAGCATCTGTGGGATTCGCTTTGGACCAAGCCCAAGCCGAACTCCAGCGTGTCAAGCTTGAACGGAAATGCCTACGGGAGAAGTTCAAGTTAGTAAAGATTACTACTAGGGCAATGTTATCTGAGCCTCCCTCGGATTCTCTCACCATAGCACACCATACACTTAGGTCTTATGCCGGTGTTATAAGGGGCTATGTGATGAGACCCTAGCTTCCTTGTGTAATCCTTTCGGGTGAATAAATTGAGATTTCTTCCTTTAGTGATGTTTGTGAAATTTCAAATGTCCATATAATTTCAGAATGTATTTTATTGGGGAATTTTTTTGGAAAAAAAGGATATTTTAAAATATTTATGAAAACCCTAAATAACTAATGATGTGTAATGATTTTCAAAAAATGGTCTTCTACAAAAGTGTTCAGTAAGGAATTTGGAGTCTAATAAGATCAACTTAATTTTTGATGAATAGTAAATTATGAATAGTAATTTTACGCTTAGGATTAGTAATGTGACCGGATGGATTAGTAATTTCACTCAAAGAATGTTTTAATATAATTTGGACACCTAGATTAAGTAATGTGATCCAATAAAATGGGTAAATAACGGTTTCATAAATTATTAGTCAAGTATTAGTTTTTTCGAATGAATAGTGTTTTTTAATTAAAAATTTAATTAAAAATAATTAGAAAATTATTTTTATAAAAATGACTTTATTTTTGAACTCAGAGCATCGATATTATGTTATGGTAATTTTTGGAGATTTTTCTGAAAAAAAAAAATTTCAATGAATAGTGTTTTATTTAAAAATTAAATTAAAATTATTTAGAAAATTATTTTTATAAAATGGAGTTCATAAATGTATTTAGAGCATCGATATTTGGTTAAGGTGGAATTTTGGGATTATTCTGAGAAAGTTGAATTTTCGATGAATAGTGAAAATATAGTTTTTATGTTACGGGTGTTTAATGACATCATTAAATGATGTATTAAGTATATATTCAATATGGTCGAATTATGAATAGTAAGATAAGGTGTGAGGTGTCCCAAGTGGCCAATACCATGGGCAAATACCATGGGCAAGCCCATGGTTTTGCCAAAACCACCAGTGAGGTGTCCCTTGGCCATTAATGCCTTGTCCCCTCACATTCCCTATAAATACCCACCCTTTCCTCTTTTAGTATCCACTCCCAAATCTCCCCCAACAATGTTCTGGTCTCCTTACCTCCCAAGGACTCCTCCCAAGGTGCCCCCAAGCCCTTAAGGTCCAAAACATTGTGTTTCAAGAGTCACGTTTTAAGGTAAGGGATCCGACCCCTCTCTTTATTTTCATGTAATCTCTTTTATGTCATTCCTTTTATGCTCCATGTTATTATGTGAGAGGATGTTCTTTTATATTACTCTTACTGCCCCTTTCATGTTTATATGATGAGAGATCCCCTCTTACTCTCATCATTTCGTTTTATGAAAGTTTAAGTGACGCCGTTAGGCTGCCGAATGTTTAAGTGATTCTTTCACCCTTCTCATTTTTCAAGTTCGATTTTGATGTCAAATCTTTCAAGTTCCTTTTTATTATGTTGGGGTATGATCTCTATGTCTATCATACTGATATCTTATGATCATATTATGAGAGAACCTATTTGATTTGTTCAACTCATTTTTGTTGAAGTTTATGTGACGCCGTTAGGCTGCCAAATTTTCATAAGAGAAATCAAATTTTTTTCTTCCTTCCATGTTTTTCATTTCAAATGGTATGTCCTTAAAATTGCATCACCATGTCCATATATCCTTATTATTCTGTCCCTATACTGTTTTATGGGTCAATTGTGATTGTTCGACCCATGTTCCCTCTCTTTTCAAAGTTTTCTAAAACCTTGTAACATAGCCGTTATGCTGCAGAATTTTCGTCTCAAAATGCCTCTCTTTTATCAAAATTATTTTATGTTATAAAGTGAATACTCAAAGCTCCTATTTCTACAGGGGTATTCACATATATATGAAAATGTTCTATTTTAAATTCTGGGATTTACATACATGATACCTGCTTTCCCTTTCTGTGGGTTTAAAGTAATGTAAAGATCATGTCTTTAAAGAAGTTTTTAAAACGTTATGATTATGAAATGAAACCCATTTATTTTATGCTATATGGGTTATTTATGAAATGTTTGATGATGATATATGTGTCTCACATGATAATAAAGGCAAATTTAAGGGTACGCCCTGATAGCTCTCCAATGCATTGGGTAAAGACATAATCTCTAGAGATGACCATTTTAACGACGCCTTGGTGAATAACCTTGGTAATTTTTAACGACACCTTGGGGATGGACCTTGGTGAAATGAAACGATTGTCAATATTAAATGTTGTAGCAACATCTTCAAGTTATGAAAAATTTTATTTTAATTATGATGTATCTCATGATTTCTTCCTCATGCCTTAAAGTTCTTTTCAAGTCCTTATTGAAGTATCTCAAGTTCACATGTAAAATGTTTCTCTTGTTTCCCTTACTGGGCCTTCTGCTCACCCTTTCTTTTGATGTATGTCCCCAGGTTATGAGATGCAGTAATGAACCTAGGATGAACTAAAGGAGAAGCCTTTCAAGTGTTTAAGAAGAATGTTTTATGTTTTTTTTCTTGTATTATGTTCCTTGTTTCCAAGACACTAAACCTTAACGATCCTCAGTTCTATGTAATGGAATGAAAGTTATGTTATAAAAAGACGGGATGCTATAGTTGGAATCAAAGGGAGGTTTAGTTATTTGTGGATATTAGGATATAAGAACTTTAGGAAGAACCCTATAGAAAAGTTTAAATATAGGAAAACTTCATGGTATTTTGGTAAGTATTGAGTAAGTGGTTTATCAAACAAATACATCCCTGTCTGGATACGAGCAGGTAGAGGCGGCTCTGGCACAGATGTACATAGGGGTAAAACCCAAAAAACACTGCTTTGAGCAAGACTCGAACGGGAACTAGTGCACGATAACGGGCCTTGCTGCACTCTTGGTTACGACACTCCCGGGGGATATGTTTGGTTAATCACAAGTTTTTATGAATCATTATGAAGGAATTATAGAAAAGTGTAATTGTCTAAGCATGAAGTCTTAGTTAAAAGATTCATAAATGAAATAAGTTTCTTACTAAGGTTTTATTCTTTTAGAAAATGGCGGGCAATAGGAGGAACCGTGCCGATGGTGACCGCAATGCACCATGTGATGACGGCCCTCCGATGGAAGCCGGAATAGAAACATTCATGCGAATGATGAACCAACTGACTCAAGTTATGAGTAATAACTTGAATCAAGCTGAGAGGTCAACCTCACCACTAAGGGAACAACACTCTGTTGAGTCCTTCATGCGTCAACAACCGCCAACATTCAGTGGATCTACTGACCCATTGGTTGCAGAACAATGGATAAACTCCATTGAAAAGATATTTTATGTACTTCATTGTTCGGAACAAGAAAAATTCACCCTTGCTGTTTACCGCCTAGAGGGAGAAGCTGATCAGTGGTGGTCACTGATCAAAAACACAAAGCCACGAGGAGAGATAGAAGCTATGGAGTGGGAAGAATTTCGGGGAATTTTCCTTAACAAGTATTTCCCTCGTTCCATGAGAACAAGAATGGAGAAAGAGTTTCTCGAGCTGAAGAAGAAGGAGAATGAATCTTTCAGAAGATATGAGATGAACTTCACAAGGATTTCCCGTTATACCTCAAGCTTTGTCATGGACCCTAATGGGAAGGTTGATGGATTCTTTGGTGGACTATGACCTCATCTGCAGAAGAATCTAGCCAACATGGACTATGATAGCTATGAATAAATAGTTCGAAGTGCTATGAATGTCGAGCTGGAGTTTGGTGAGACACAGTGGTCTCATAAACCAAATGAAAAGAAGAGATCGTTAGAGCCTAGTTTAGGGAAGTCTTTTGATCAGGGAAGAGGTGGAAAGCAAATGCAACTTACCACATGCAATAAATGTGGGAAGAATCATCTGGGGAACTGCTTGAACGGAAGTGGAAAGTGTTACAAGTGTGTAAGAGGAGGCCATATTGCTCGGAATTGTCATAGTGAGGTGAAGCCTCAGCTTCCCAACACTAACAACAGAGGAAAGATGGTTCTGGCCCTACCCGAAGTCACATGCTTCAAGTGTGGACAGCTTGGGCACTTTGCTAACCAATGTCCAAATCTAAGGGCGGTGGAGGGGAATCACCATCAACCTCAGCAGAGGCCAAGAGAGCAAGGTCATGCTTTCGCTATCACAACAGCTGAATTTGAAGTCCTGAACGATGTGGTAGCAGGTACTCTTGTCGTCCTCTCAAAACTAGCAAGTACTTTATTTGATTCTGGTTCTACGCATTCCTTTATTTCCTCCAAGTTTGCAAGGAATATAGAATCAATCCCCGAACTGCTAGAGGTAGAGTTGTCTGTCAAGACTCCAAGTGGGATTTTCCTTGAATCAATAGTATTTAGAGACTCTAGTGTTTACTTTGGTGAGCACAATCTTATCGCAAATCTAGTAGTCATTCCCATGATGGAATTCGAAATTATACTAGGGATGGACTGGCTCTCAAAGTATAATGCTAAGATCAAATGAAGAATTAAGGAAATCTCAGTAGTTTTGAATAAACGACCTACAATTATCTTCCAAGGAGAGATATCCCGAACTGATCCCTATCTAGAAGCACCTCCTAGAGAATTCTTTATGGAGTTAATCGGTGATGATGAAAAAGGAAAAGGGAGCATACAAATAGAAGATGTTCCGATTATTCAGGAATACATGGATGTATTTCCTGAGGAGTTACCTGGACCTCCCCCAGAAAGAGAGGTAGAGTTCTCCATTGAACTCGTACCTGGGTCTCAACCGATATCAAAGACTCCATATAGAATGACAAATGTGGAGTTAGAAGAGTTAAAGAAACAACTCCAAGACTTGTTGGAGAAGGGGTTTATCCGACCGAGTGTGTCTCCTTGGGGAGCACCAGTTCTCTTTGTGAAGAAGAAGGATGGATCAATGCGGCTATGCATCGATTATAGGGAACTAAACGGGATCACGGTGAAGAACAGATATCCTCTTCCAAGAATGGATGATTTATTTGACCAACTTCGAGGGGCTCAATTCTTCTCTAAGATTGACCTTCGATCTAGTTATCATCAACAGAGGGTGAAGAAGGAAGATATTCCAAAGACTTCCTTCCAATAAAGATATGGGCATTATGAGTTTACTGTTATGCCCTTCGGCTTGACTAATGCTCCTGCTATTTTCATGTATTTGATGAATAGAGTATTTAAGGACTACCTTGATAACTTTGTGGTAGTTTTTATTGATGATATTTTGATATATTCAAAAAGTAGTGAGGAGCATGAAGATCATCTATGGGTTATATTGAAAACTCTGCGGAAGTAGAGGCTCTTTGGGAAGTTCAGCAAGTGTGAGTTTTGGTTACAACAGGTGGCTTTCTTGGGGCACATCGTAACCAATGAAGGAATATCGGTTGACCCTGCAAAGACAATGGTTGTGGAGGAGTGGCCTCAACCCACAACAGTAACTGAGATTCGTAGTTTCCTTGGTTTAGCAGGATATTATAGGAGGTTTGTGAAAAACTGTTCACGGCTTTCTAATCCACTAACCAAGTTGACTCAATAAGGGGTTAAGTTCATCTGGACAAAGGAATGTGAGGAAAGTTTCCAAGAGCTGATGAAGATATTGGTTACTGCACCTGTGTTAACACTACCCTCTATCGGAGAAGGATTCGTTATTTTTAGCAATGCATCTCTAAAAGGGCTTGCGTGCGTCCTCATGAAAAATGACACGGTAATTGCTTATGAATCTCGATAGTTGAAGATTCATGAGCAGAATTATCCTACGCATGATCTAGAGCTGGCGGTAGTTGTTTTTGCTCTAAAGATATGGAGGCACTATCTTTATGGGGAGAAATGTGATATATACACTGACCACCAAAGTCTAAAGTATATTTTCACACAGAAAGAATTGAACATGAGACAAAGGAGATGGTTAGAGCTTTTTAAAGACTATGATTGTTCAATTCATTATCACCTTGGAAGAGAAAACAATGTCGTGGATGCGTTAAGTAGGAATGATCCTGTTGTTCTGGCAACAATGAGGATCATAGGAGATCCCTTGATTAAAGATCTAGTAAAACTGGACAAGGTAATTATAAGGAAAGGGACATCATCAACCCTATTCCAAATGATTTCTCAACCTTCATTACTAGAGAGGATCAAGAAGGCTCAAAAAGAAGATCCTTTGCTGCAGGAGAAGTTTGAGGCTGTAAAGGATGGGAAGTTCCCTGATTTCAATATTGATCAAGAAGGTGTATTGAAATTTTGTACAAGACTATGTGTTCCATCTATTCCGGAGATAAAGAAAGAATTGATGGATGAAGCTCATAGCTCTACATTCTCTATACACTCGGGAAGCACTAAGATGTATAGAGACCTTCGTGATCATTATTGGTGGGATAACATGAAGAGGGAGATTGCTGATTACACTACAAGGTGCCTGGTGTGTCAGCAAGTAAAGGCAGAATGACAACTTCCTAAGGGGGTATTACAACCGCTACCCATACCAGTATGGAAGTGGGATAATATCACTATGGACTTTGTAACTGGTCTCCTGAAAACATCAAAAGGAAACAATGCGATATGGGTTATTGTGGACCGTCTCACCAAGACAACCCATTTTAACTCTATTCGGGACGATTTCTCTCTGGATCAGCTTGCCATGATATACGTGAAGGAAGTGGTAAGGCTGCATGGGGTACCACTATCCATCGTATCTGATCGTGACCTAAGATTCACATCAAAATTCTGGAGAAGTCTTCAACATGCTCTGAATACTGAATTGAATTTTAGTACGGCCTATCATCCTCAAACTAATGGCCAATCTGAAAGGACTATTCAGACACTCGAAGACATGTTGAGATTATGCTCAATGGAATTTAAAGGTGGATGGGATCAACACCTCCCATTAGTTGAGTTCTCCTATAAAAACAGATTCCATTCGAGTATTCCGATGGCACCCTATGAAGCTCTATATGGAAAGCAGTGTAGAACTCCTACTTGTTGGGATGAAACTGGTGAGAGGAAGCTTCTTGGGCCTGATCTCGTGCAAGAGATGACGGAACAGGTTCATGCCATCCAACAACACATAAAGGCTACTCAGAGTCGGCAGAAGAGTTATGCTGACAATCGTCGAAGGGACTTGGAGTTTGGTGTTGGTGACAAAGTCTTCCTTCGAATTTCTCCATGGAAGAGAGTCATGCAGTTTGGGAAGAAAGGGAAGCTCAGCCCTAGGTACATTGGCCCCTATGAAATCTTTGATCGCATAAGAGCAGTGGCCTATTGTCTAGCACTTCCACCGAACCTAGATCAAGTTCATGATGTCTTCCATGTATCTCTCTTGAGGAAGTACCTACCCGACCCTTCGCATGTACTGAACCCATAGGTGGTACAACTGGAACATGACCTCTCTTACGAGGAGCAACTAGTGGAGATCTTGGACAGTAGAGACAAGGTCCTATGAAACAAGACTACCCACCTTGTGAAAGTGTTGTGGAGGAATCATAAATATGAAGAGGCGACTTGGGAGCCGGAGGAAACAATGAAGCAAATGCACCCTCACCTTTTCGACTAGGCCTCAAGTATAAATTTCGGGGACGGACTTTCTTAAGGGGGGAAGAATGTAACGACCCAATATTTTTGAGTAGTATATTAACTTACTCTTAATGATTTAATAAGATGTTAATGGTTAACGCAGAAAGAGGAGTCGATGGCTTCATCCAGTAGACTCGACCCTTATGAAGCCCACTTATCAGATCTTGGGAAGGAGGTAGCATATGTGGGCTTCTCTTTGGACCAATCCCAAGCCGAACTCCAGCATGTCAAGCTTGAACGGAAACGCCTACGGGAGAATTTCAAGTCAGTAGAGATTACTACTAGGACAATGTTATCTGAGCCTCCCTCAGATTCTCTCACCATAGCACACCTTACACTTAGGTCTTATGATGATGTTATAAGGGGATATGTGACGAGACCCTAGCTTCCTTGTGTAATCCTTTCGAGTGAATAAATTGAGATTTCTTCCTTTAGTGATGTTTGTGAAATTTCAAATGTCCAGATAATTTCAGAATGTATTTTATTGATGAATTTTTTTGGAAAGAAAGGATATTTTTAAATATTTATGAAAACCCTAAATAACTAATGATGTGTAATGATTTTCAAAAAATGGTCTTCTACAAAAGTGTTCAGTATGGAATTTGGAGTCTAATAAGATAAACTTAAATTTTGATGAATAGTAAATTATGAATAGTGATTTTACGCTTAGGATTAGTAATGTGACCAGATGGATTAGTAATTTCACTCAAAGAATGTTTTAATATAATTTGGACACCTAGATTAAGTAATGTGATCCAATAAAATGGGTAAATAACGGTTTCATAAATTATTAGTCAAGTATTAGTTTTTTTGGATGAATAGTGTTGTTTTAATTAAAAATTTAATTAAAAATAATTTGAAAATTATTTTTATAAAAATGACTTTATTTTTGAATTCAGAGCATCGATATTATGTTATGGTAATTTTTTGGGATTTTTCTGAAAAAAATGAATTTTTGATGAATAGTGTTTTTATTTAAAAATTAAATTAAACTTATTTAGAAAATTATTTTTATAAAATGGAGTTCATAAATGTATTTAGAGCATCGATATTTTGTTATGGTGAAATTTTGGGATTATTCTGAGAAAGTTGAATTTTCGATGAATAGTGAAAATATAGTTTTTAAGTTACGGGTGTTTAATGACATCATTAAATGATGTATTTAGTATATATTAAATATGGTCAAATTATGAATAGTAATATAAGTTGTGAGGTGTCCCAAGTGGCCCCTACCATTGGCAAATACCATGGGCAAGCCCATGGTTTTGCCAAAACCACTAGTGAGGTGTCCCTTGGCCATTAATGCCTTGTCCCCTCACATTCCCTATAAATTCCCACCCTTTCCTCCTTTAGTTTCCACTCCCAACTCTCCCCCAATGACGTTCGGGTCTCCTTACCTCCCAAGGAGTCCTCCCAAGGTGCCCCCAAGCCCTCACGGTCCAAAACATTGAGTTTCAAGAGTCACGTTTTAAGGTAAGGGATCGGACCCCTCTCTTTCGTTTCATGTAATCTCTTTTATGTCATTCCTTTTATGCTCCATGTTATTATGTGAGAGGATGTTCTTTTATATTCCTCTTACTGCCCCTTTCATTTTTATATGATGAGAGATCCCCTATTACTCTCATCATTTCGTTTTATGAATGTTTAAGTGACGCCGTTAGGCTGCCGAATGTTTATGTGATTCTTTCACCCTTCTCATTTTTCAAGTTCGATTTTCATGTCAAATCTTTCAAGTTCCTTTTTATTATGTTGGGGGTGTGATCTCTATATCTATCATACTGATCTCTTATGATCATATGATAAGAGACCCTATTTGATTTGTTCAATTCATTTTTGTTGATGTTTAAGTGACGCCGTTAGGCTGCCGAATTTTCATAAGAGAAATCAAATTTTTTTCTTCCTTCCATGATTTTCATTTCAAATGGTATGTCCTTAAAATTGCATCACCATGTCCATATATCCTTCTTATTCTGTCCCTCTATAGTTTTATGGGTCAATTATGATTGTTTGACCCATGTTCCCTCTCTTTTCATAGTTTTCTAAAACCTTGTAACATAGCCGTTATGCTGCAGAATTTTCGTCTCAAAATGCCTCACTTTTCTCAAAATTATTTTATGTTATAAAGTGAATACTCAAATCTCCTATTTCTACAGGGGTATTCACATATATATGAAAATTTTCTATTTTAAATTCAGGGATTTACATACATGATACCCGCTTTCCCTTTCCATGGGTTTAATGTAATGTAAAGATCATGTCTTTAAAGCCGTTTTTAAAATGTTATGATTATGAAATGAAACCCATTTATTTTATGCTATATCGGTTATTTATGAAATTTTTTATGATGATATATGTGGCTCACATGATCATAAAGGCAAATTTAAGGGTGCACCCTGATAGCGCTCCAATGCATTGGTAAAGACTTAATCACTAGAGATGACCATTTTAACGACGCCTTGGTGAATCACCTTGGTAATTTTTAACGACACCTTGGGGATGGACCTTGGTGAAACGAAACGATTGTCAATATTAAATGTTGTAGCCACATATTCAAGTTATGAAAAATGTTATTTTTATTATGATGTATCACATGATTTCTTCCACATGCCTTAAAGTTCTTTTCATGTCCTTATTGAAGTATCTCAAGTTCACATGGAAAATGTTTCTCTTGTTTCCCTTACTAGGCCTTCTGCTGACCCTTTCTTTTGATGTATGTCCCCAGGTTATGAGATGTAGAAATGAACCTAGGATGAACTAAAGGAGAAGCCTTTAAAGTGTGTAAGAAGAATGTTGTATGTTTTTTTTCTTGTATTATGTTCCTTGTTTCCAAGACACTAAACCTTAACGATCCTCAGTTCCGTGTAATGGAATGAAAGTTATGTTATAAGAAGATGGGATGATATAGTTTCTTTGAGTACATTCCCTCTGACGAAGAGGGTTTTGCCGAAAAAATTCATGGTAGAAGACACAATTGGTTTCTTTATTTGTGCTTGCAAAATAGCATGAGTTCGATTGATTGTCTTTCTGACCATCCAATTATCATACTTCTGTCCATTTTTTCTTTTGACTTCATTCCATTCACCTTCCTCCTCTGGAACTGTAGTAGTGACACATGCTACCAGGGCTGAGGAGCCTTTCAATGTGACTTGTCCCGAGTCGACCATCTTTTGTAGGAGGTCTTTGAAGACGAAACACTCCTGGATGGGATTCCCCAACATTTGATGAAAAGGAAAATAATTAGGACGGTCTTCATCTCCTTTCTTGTTTGGACTATTGGGTATTAGAAATTGAAACAAATTGTTTTCCAGAGCCAAAATGAAATTACTAGGAACTTGTTCATTTCGGAAAGAGTATGTTTTTCTCTTCAGATCCTCAAATTGTTTTCGTCTTTGATCTTTCTGATCGTCTGGACGAAAATGACTTTGTTGTTGGTGCTCAGAATGTGGACCCTTCGAGAAGATGAAGGTTTTGAGGTAGAAATAGGAACATTTGATTGTTTAAACATAACATTAGCAGTTTATTCTTTACCCATTCTCCTTCCTAGAGATGATGGAATTACACGAGATTTAGCCTTAGCTTGTACAAGGGAATCTTCGATCTACAGAGCGATTGAAGTAAGGTCTCGAAACCCTCCTGTGTATTTCACAGGGATTAATGGCGTGCTTAATTCATCACGCAAATTTGCCACACATATTGCCAACAATTCTTCTTTATGGAGTTCTAAAATCAAGGAATATGTTAATCCATTCCATCGAGCAATGAAATCAGAGACCCTTTCATTCTCCCTTTTCTTACAGTTTGTAAGATCGAAAACTATTGTCTTTGGAAAAGATGAGCTGAATTGAAGGAGGAATTTTTGGTGAATATCCTTCCATCCGGTTATTGACCAGGATTGAAAGCTTGTATACCAGAAAAATGTTGGTACTTGCAATGTTCGTACGAAGAATCTGAGTTTCACTGCTTCTTGCTGCTCCGGAGTTCCCATCATAGGATCGTAACAAGACACGTAATGCGTCAAATGCTTCTCTAGATCACCTCATCCATTGAAAATAGGGAATACAGGGTTCCCAAAATTGGATGGAGGAGAAATTGAATCTACCCATTCAGGGTAAACTTTCTTTTATGGTTGAACTTGCGCACGTTTCTCTTCCATAGTTTCTAAATGAGCTGTTAATGACTCAATAGTAGTTATTAAATTTTGAGAAACATCTGTTTGAACTTGGACTTGGGTAGGTGCAATGACTTGAGCTTGGACAGATGTGGCGATTGGTGCTGCAACTGATGGTAGGACTGCCAACTGTTGTTGCACATGACCTGTAGGATTAGACCTGTGAGGGTGTTCTGATAGAGGAGGATATTCTTGATCCATCTCAGTAGCTGCAAAAACTTCTTTTGGCTGACTGACTCCGGCATGCTTAAGAAGAATACTACTCTGAAGTAGTTCTGCATTCAACATTCTTAATTCCTTCATTTCTTCCTCCTATTGTGCAATCCTTTGCTCCAGTGAGAGAGAATGACCTTCTCCAATGGAAGGATATGTAACCTGGTTCTTTCCCTTCCCATTGTTATATCCTTTTCAGAGAGGGGGAAGTGGGTCCCTCAAAGGATTACATAGGTTTTGAGTAATCCTTTGACTTCGTGTACGCACACCTTCTTCATTTGTGTCCGTGCGTACATATTCTTGAGCAGGAACCTCTTCATATGAGTCCCCTGAGTGAGCCTAATTTGGTGGATCAACAACAATGAAATTGATGACATTGATTGACGCATAACTCATCACATCCCTTCTATCAGCATTTCTGTGATATTTTCTTCTTCCATGTCTTTGATGAGACATTGCCTTTTGTTGATTTGATCCCTTAGTAACTTCTTAATGAACAATAATTTGGAGAGAATATAATGATAATTTGGCTCTTCGTTCCTCTTGAGGTTTCTTTCCCAATCATGAAAAGACTGAATTTCTCTGAGGAGAGGATTGATGATTTGAAAAAGTCCCCAGTCTAGAGGACTAGGGCTGTTCCTTCTATTCTCACTCAACACCTCGAATCCTATTTGTTGATTCCGAGGGTTGGTTTAAAAGAGTCTCCAGTCTGGCAAGATGGGGTGGTTCTTGACATGCTATGTCTAAGACTTTTTTGAAAGTCCTCATGATCTTGTGAACCTTAGTCCGGAAATTAGCTGGATGCATTAACCTGTATCTGCTTTTATCACCCGATTCAGAAGACCTTTGGATGATTTCTGACACTTCTATCACTTGGTGACATGCTTGCTCCAAACGAGAGGCCTGTTTAATATTCTCGTTTGCTTGATGCAAGAGTAATTCAACACCTTTTTCTCTGCATTCTTGATTTTGAGAGGAAATAGTTGAAGCCTATTCTTGGGAAATCTTTTGATTACAAACAAATCCCGTTGAATGTGGTCGGTCATGGGCAATAACATTGCATGAGACCATTTTCGGTAGGCTTTGCTGACTAGAGAGGACCATGAAATGTAGTGCTCCATGAACACCCCATCCTCTGACACGAATACCTGATGGGGCATTGGAAATTAACTAACAAAATATTCTTAGAGCGCCAAGGCATGAATGTTGAAGGGCTTTCTGCTTCTTTTCAGCCTTCAGATATCGAGATACTAATATAGACGCCAAATCAATCTGATGTTATAACCCTTCTATTATCTTAAGATTATTTTCATATTCATCATAAGATAATACTTTTTTTTAACTGACAAAGAGTTTTCCATATGTTGAGACGAATATCATTAATTTCATCTTCTGTCAACATTTCTAGAATATTATACTGAGAGTCAGCCAAAGGCCAAAACATGACTAGCACTTCACCTTTATCCAATTGTTTTCTCATGTTCAGCATTTCCTCTTTGTCATTTGATGAAGATTATTCTACCTTATTTGGCCAGAGTTGGTGTTTCCTTGTTGCTTCATTGGATTAAACATGATTGGTAGAGAAATCATTGATCAAACTAGATGATCTATGACTTAGGGGTGGTTCAGAGAATGACCTACAACCTGGTCTATCTTCTGAATGAGAAAGTATTTCACCTGCTAGCGATGAAGCTTCAAACATGACTCGTTTCGCATTTTCAAGTGCCTCGAGATAAGAGGGCTTTCTCAGCACTACATTGTCCACTAGAACATTTTCCGGGAAATGTGCATCACTAATTCGGAGAGGACTTTCGCAGTGAAATTCATCATCATGTGGAGGAAAACCATAATGGGTTACAAAAAAAGATGATATCTCTTGCTCCATGGTCTTCTGACCACACAGAGGATTCATGTGGCTCTCATATGAAGATGAAACATCGAGATCGACCGAATTTTCATGAAGCAAGCCTTCATGAGGAAGTGTCTGTTGAAGGCCTTCAGAATTAATGTTCCCACTATTGGGAAATGAGTGAGTAGAATCGTGAATTTCAACAGATAATTGTCTGAGGGCATTAAGAACTCCAGCATCGAGCAAGGCCTTGTTACTGATTGGCTCTTGATCTCCTGATTATGCTGGGCAGAGTATTTTTCTTAGACACCTTCTTACTCTCTTGGAAACCACTTGTTGATGAAAGTGGTTGCTCTGAGCAGGTGTATATGCCTGATCAGGAAAGATGGCTAGGATAGCCTGATGATCTCCACTCAAGTCAGGTGTATGTGCCTGACTTGATTGTCCGTATGATATGGGGGAGTATTCCCCACAACCCTCTTGGACTGGAACAGATGTGTGTGTTTGTTCTGGAGTGAATTGTTGATGTGTCACTCCATTGGTAGGGATAGATTTATGTGTATTTCCCTGAGATGCCGCTGATGTTGTCATAATATCCTGGAAGGCCTCCAGAATATGAGCAGGGATTTGCTTCTGCTCATTCACCATTGATAGAATACTCTTGCTGACTTCAGCTGCCGGAACGGGAATTTACGTCCATTCCGGGCTTGGAGCAGGTTTATGTGCCTGCTCCGGTCCTCCTTTTTCTGTTAGTGAATTCTGACAGTAATCAAGTGTGGGGGCAGAGAGTTGAGTCTGCCTCCCATTTGTTTTGGGGCTTTCTGACTAACTTCTCAGAATGAAACCAAGCGAGACTGTTGGTAGGATTGATTAATACCCGCAGGTGTATGTGCCTGGTGATTGCACTTCGCCAAACGTGGTTGACGAGATCCATCATATGTATTCAGACGAGCCTGCTGACTAGCTGAATATGTATAAATAGGTGTATGTTCCTACCTATAGTAATCCACCGGAATTGCCTAGTGGGATTGGCGTGATGCTTCCAGACGAGTCTGCTGGACAACGGAATTAAAATGGGCAGTTGTATGTTCCTGCTCGTTGCTTGGCACCATGTTAGGTTTGTGGACTTCTCCGGAGATGGCAGAGATGAGAACCTTCTCATTGTTGACCGGATTTCGCCTCTAGTGGTTCGTCTCGCTTTCTCGGGTTCAAGGACCCTTAGCCGAATGCCCAGAGTCAGTACCCTCATCATGATGAGGGCGCACTGCCACACGTGTCTGGTGGCAATTGTTGGTGGGATCCCTCAGGAAGGAAACCTGTTTGTTTGAATTAAGGTCCTGAGGGACCACCTCATTGACCTCCCTAGAATAAGGGAGCGAGCGGTGATTACGTTCCAGGGATAACAACCCGAAACGGTTGGAGACAGTAGTCAGCACCTCCTGCTTATTGATCACTGGTCTTCGTTGTCCAGACAACCGATGGGAGTTATTTACATGGAGGGCTTATCAGGAAGCCTCCATAGTTTGGATGGTTCTGTGTTGAAGGTACTTCTTAACCAGTGCATTTGATACCCAGCGTTGAAGACGCTGAGTAGGTGATATCATCCTTAGAGCGGATGGCGATCCAGCAGGAGTAGCAGTAGTGGCATTTGTAGCAGCAGTATTCACAGGTTTGAACATGAGAGCATCCATCCTAGAAATGCAGAATATCTTGGAAAAGAGTGCATGTTTACAATAATATACGTAATCAAGATAAATTCTGCCACTACATCTTTTGGATGAGAACATATTTCAATGATTGTTTTTTTATTGGCCCTCTTATTGAGTTTTAAATAGGGGCCTAACAAAATATGTAAAACATTATTTTAACATGATTAAGAATTCACGTCGGGTTCACCATTTTTGTTTCCCTCAGATTCCAGGGATGATCTCCTTTGATGGGAGGTTCAAACGTTCTGATCGGTTTATAACGGGTATGTTCGTAGAACCGGAAACATACAATGATTCCACATCCATTCGGACCTACATTCCAAAGGTAGGTGCTCATTAGTTTGTGTACTGATGAGGCTTAGGAATTTTCATTGGTCGAGAGGATGGGAGGTCAGAATCATCACACCTTTTTTAGGGGAATTATTGTCTACTCCAGGAATGTCTTTATAGATTTAAGTTATGTTCGTGAATCCTTATTACATTACCAAGTATAAAATGAGCTTTCCTTCAAATTTGACAATCAATGATCGATATGTAGGAAATTTGGAGAATCTTTTATATGTATTCGAGGTTCTTCATCGATAGAGAATCATCTGTATTTATTAGAGATTCATAGCCAATGGTAACCTTCAACACATTTAAATAGAAGTCTCTTGGTCATTATGATGACCATGCTGGTTTTAAAGCCACTCAGCAGGGCACTTGATGTTTATTGTCATTCAGAAGGACATTGATTATTTCAGAGTTGGGATCGAACCCGCAGATGGGCTACCTACGTATCCTTTGTTTAGTAAAGGAATCAGAAGCCATGTAGTTTGAGAAAGGGAGTATGTTGTTTATGATTTATGGCTCAAAGAAGGATGTCATAATTAATTTTACACTCTAATCTCACGTGATTCATGCTCGGTTTGAGAAACAAGAGGTATTGGTAAGAATCAGACAATTGTGCTATGAATGATGAAATCATAAGAAATAATGTGGTACTGAGGTATGTATGACTGCCTAGATAAATGAAGATTTGGATTTAATTCAGGGAAAAAATCCAGGAACAGGGTCCATAAAGGTATATGTGCTTCATGGAGATTTGAATACTATAACTTTGGAATTACTTCTGAAAAGGAGGCCCAAATTAAGAGAGGACTTATGATCGGTTTTTTTAATCTTGAGAAGGAATCACAAATCAAAGGTAAATTAGGACTGGTTAAGAGGAATTATGACTGGGGCTTACTCCTGAAAAGGAGGCCCAGGTGAAGAGACATGAAAAATTAAGGGATTTGGGGCTTACTCCTGAAGAGGATGACCAAATTAGGGGACTGGGTCTTATTCCTGAAAAGGAGGCCCAGGTTAATGAGTACATGGGGCTTACTCCTAAGGAGGATGCCCAGATTTGAGAATTATGACTGGGGATTATTCCTGAAAAAGAGGCCCAGGAGAAGAGAATTATGACTAGGTCTTACTCCTGAAAAGGAGTCCCAGGTTAGGGGATCTCTCATCATAAAAGATGAGGTTGAATGAATGAAATCTCAATCTTTAGTGACATAAAGATGTGTAAATCACTAGGTTTTTGATATATTTTCCACAGAATTCCTTTCAGATAAGGATGTAAAATCAAGAAATCATGTCGTAAATGGATTTGAAGAGTGTCTTGAAGACTGAATCTTGAATAGGAAAGGTGTAATGGTTTAAGAGGGGTGAAATGGGCAAGAAGGGCACCCAAAAAGGTAGGGGCATGAAAGTCCTGGCAGGCGCGTAGGTACTGCGTGGGCGCACAAGTCATGGTCGCGCAAGTATGTCTGCGCGATATATGGCATACTTGCACGACGATTAACCAGCAGGGTAATAATTGAGCGACTCTTGATTAAAGCCATCAGAATCCTCTTGGGGTTCTTCCAAAAAATGGGCATGCAAGTTCTATTGAAGGAGTAAGGCGGCACGCTAGTGTGGCCTTTTACCTTAAGGGATGGCCACTCAGGCGCGCAAGTGTTGATGAGTTTCAACACATAGGCCTTCCTCACCCTCTTTAGATCTTCCGTTCAAGGTAAGAAATTACCTTAGAAGTGTTTCGGATGCTTCGAGAAGAGACTAGAGAGCCGAGATCTCAAATCTGAGTTTCTGGAAAAAAATCCTCTCCGAATGGGGGGCCCACAGGGTCTATTTATAGGCAGGAGAAGACCCCGGGAAGTTATCACTTAGGTCGCACAAGTCACTTGCACGACCATAATGAGTCGCACAAATGGACTTGCATGACTATGAGGGAACTTGCACGACTAATGGGAAATCTTCTCCTTGATCATTCCTTTGTCGATTTTTGATATTTTTTTCAAAAGATGAATCACTTTGAGCTCAGATATTCCCCTTTTCCGATCTTTAGATTCTATGACGAAAGGAGCATCAACAGTAACCCATCACATCGACATCACAAAACACAATGAGAGAAGCTGAAATAGATGGAGGTAGAAGAGATAAATCAGTTACAATGTACCTATTTGAAGTTAAAGAAAAAAATTACATTAATCAAAGATAAATCACCGGTTGTGAAGGAGGGTTCATAGCCTGGAGAGGTTATGTTTATGGAAAAAATTTAGACATGTGTTTTTTAGGAAGTGCGCTCGGGAATTAGGGTTGACAACATGGAGATATTCGTTTAGTTGTGAGTGAATCACGAATAGGTCAAGAAGTATGGTTCGAAGAGATCTCTATTGGAGGAGGTGGAGAGATCTGCTCGTGAATAAACTATGGAGTAGGGTTTGAGGATATCATTGTCAGAGGAGGAGGAGATATGTTCTCGGGAATTAGTTGGGAAGGAGGGTCCTATTGGAGGAGATCTACAAATAATTGGGGGGGTTTTCCCAATAGTTATTAAAAACCGTAGGCAAAGGATTGATAATCCAATGGTTAATAAAAACTGTAGGAATAGGTTTGGAAATTATATATCTTTCCCAATGGTTCAGCAAAACCATAAGGATAGGTTGAGAATTTGTATATCTTTCCCAACAGATTTGCTAAAACATTGGGAAAACCCAATTTCTATTAGCTATACTTATGGTTCACTAAAACCATTAGGAAAAAAGTGTTGGTAAACATCAGATTTCCACCAGTGGATATTGTATAAATAACATTCAATTGGAAGTACAATATACCTATGTTTTGGAATAAGTAAATATATGATTTAAAACCATTTTTAAAATAAATTATATTTATAATTAAATATTAAATTAATAATATTTAAGAAATTATTTATTGCAAATGGAATTCATTTTAGGATTCTTCATGTTGAAAAATGGTTTGGGTGAATGTTTTGTATTTTTCTGAATGACTAAAATTTTATATGAATTGTGAATTATGGTAAAATACTATATATAAAAATTATCCGTTGAATAAAATATTTATGACATCATAAGTGATGTAAGACCACTTGGTTCAAACTAACATGAATTTATTACTATCCTTGGTCATGTAATAATCAATATTTATTTTCTTGAGGGTAATTAATAAACTACTATTTTTTTTTTGAAAACTCTCCTCTCCTCCACTTTACCCCCCCCCCCTCAATCCCTCTGATCTTCAATCCTCAAAGACTTGAATATCCCCAATGTTATTCTCAAATACCTTTACTTATTCTCTACCCTTTTCCAAGAAGCTCTTGGTCTTTCAAAAATAAAAAAATCCCTTCCCTTAAGGAGGTTCTCAACGAGGTTATTTCAAGATGTAAATCACCTTTCTTTTTCATTTATGTTTTATTTCAATTTATCTTATTTTGTGATCCTCTCCTCACCTCCAAAGTAAAAATGACCATGATAAATCCAGTATCATCTATATATATAATTATATCATGTTAATGGAAGAAAAATTATCATTATCCTTACTCTCTCTCTTATTTTATAAACGAATTCAATATCCATGAAGTTCCAATTTATATCCTTTGTGGATAACGAAGATTCTTTCTTAAATTTTTCCTTAATTACTAGTCATGAAACAATTTTTATTTCCAAAACTGACTTTAATATATGTATTATAAACTAATTAATATTCATGAAGTTGTATGTGTACATATTATTAAATCATATGACCAAACTAGTTCCTAATAATCAAAATACTGCTAAAATAATCTACTTGATGGTCATAAATATTTCATCGATGATTCATCATCATTAAATGTAACTAAATGATATAAATGACCATTAAAACATCTATATGTTCATAAATAATCTTCAATTTCAATTCAGGAGATTTACATCCATTCCACTTGAACTCCATTACTTAAGAATAGGTGAACTGATTCTGAAAATTAAGAAAATGAACACTCCGGAATGACAAAATTAAATATAATAACTTATCAACAAATAAGAAATGAAATAAAAATAATTAGGATAAAATAAATAAATTTTTTATAGTTTCTTAAATAAGTTATTAATAAGTCTAATTTCATATTCCTTGACCTTATGTTTAGGAGAGTAACACATTTGGACATAAGGGAATGAGTTTCTTCATCCCATTTCCATCTTTGTAAGATATTATGTATTCAAAACTATTACTTATTTTTTTTATTCATATTTCACATTAATGTTTCATATCATGAATCTCTTTATTATCATGGTATTCAATGCATAATTTTAATATTATTTATTTTGGGTCATTTGAATAAATTGATTACAATGTGATGAGGGTTTTCCACCTGAACCTTCATTTTCAATCGGGTTACTATTATTGTCTAATTACCTCAATGAAATTATTATGTATTGTTATGAAAACAAAATAAATTCATTCCTAGTGTTATATATATGATTAAAAACATTATCCTTTTTGTTTTATGGGTATTTACACATTTTAAAACGAGCTTTCATAATTATTTCTAAACAACAAACCCAGTTCAAGGGATCCATTCAAATTCTTACCCATTTTCAATTGTACACCATAATTTGTTTTAATACACTATAATTTATATTGAAAAATATTTCTATCAAGAAATAATACCTTGGATCATTTATGGATTTGTGAGAAAAAACATGTCTTTCCACTTTAATATTCTTGTTAGTATTTTCCTTGAAATGCTCTAAAATGATTTATTTCTAAGAATCTTAAGAACATCTTTTTACATAATTTCACTTCAGGGGCACATAAATTATGCCTAAAATATAATTTCAATGTTATAGTGTTTTATTCTATTTGATATTAAGTTTTAAATCTGATTTCATAGAAAAAATAAATGATTTTCTAAAAATAATACTTCATTCAAAAGTAAAAATGATTTTTATCATCTCACATTAACTTTTATGAGATATATGTATTTTTCACCACATATTTCATTCTTGTGTTGTATGAACTGACCTTTGTTATATCATAACTAGAATCTCAATATTTTCATGATATTCTCTAAGATATTATTATTTGAATGTTTTGTGGTGGTATGGGACACTTTGGAACATTTAAGGATTATTTCCTCAAGTATTTTTCAATTGTCTCATTTAAATATATCTTATCTATGTAAAAATAATTGTTGAATATTGTACTTCATTGTGGTGTATCTTTCATGATATCATCTATCATCTTTAATTTATATTCTTATGAATATTTTGACTATGGATGTGTTATCTTGAAACCATTCAACAAATTATTCTGAATGGTTATTATTTACAAATAATGATTGGGGAAAGGTATTCACATTTCATATGTTATTTTCATTATGAATGTGTAAGGTGTATATGTTTACACCCATTCATAAGATGAATGAATTTGACATTGAATGTTTTTGGGTGGGGCCCAATATATCCTGTTAGTGCATCGATAGATCTCAGAACATAAATAGACGTGGCCTTGGCAGAGGCCTTGCCCTAATTTGTGATACGGTTCTGGTCGAGCCCATAATCATTTTTATACAAATTAGATGAGTCCTTTACAATATGTTTTATAATGTCCATAATATTCACTTACCTCATTATGAAGCTAGTAATTTTAATATCATGTGGTTATTTGATTAGTATAATACCCATAATTATGTTTTATTATGGAAATATTTATTCAGATCTTATTCCTGCAATTGTTTGTTCAAGTTTTTGTTAATGGAATATATGTTACAACATACCCAATGTTTATGTTATGAAATATTATGCTTTATTTCTTACCCTTTATAATTGTTTTTACTCACCCCTTTATTATGTTTCATTTTCTTTGGACTTGAAAAAATTTATAGTGAATGACATGATAAAATAACCTAGGAGTTTTGGATGTTGTTAGTTGAGTGTATATATTTTATTTCATTTCATGTTAAAAAGTTGAACTTATATATTTATCTTGCTTCGAATAATATAAAACTACTCAGTCTATAGAGATTCATATTCCTTTTTTAGTTTCCAATGTTACCCAATAAGGCACTGTCTTGGGGAAACTAGGGAGGGGTCCTTACATTTGGTATTAAAGGATATTTAATAGAAAAATTGAAAACTAGATTACATAATTTAGATTAGGGAAAAATAAAATAGGAATTATTTGAGGAAAAGAACAAAAGAACGTCTATAAATCTTGGTAAGGAATAGATTATGTGGATCTTTCTAGAAAATACATCCCTTTCTAGATACAAATAGGCAGAGGTGGATCTAACAAAGATGTACCTAGGAGTGAAAACTCTAACAAGGTGTTTGTGGCTTGAACCATGTTTTCCTGGAACATGACAATGGGCCTTACTGAACACTTGGTATTGAAAATCCTGGGGGATAGGATTAGGATAAATAATATTTTATTTACCCACCATTATGAAGGATTTATGCCCTCTGGTTATAGTATTTAAGATGCATAAAATTATTCTATGTTATATACCATGTTTAGATTCATAGAATGTCTATAATGTTACCAGCCAATATATAATATGGAACTGATTGGAAATAACACCTACCAAAAGAAATGATATCTTCACCAATGCACAAGATGTGAAGAGTAGGAAGGATCATATATCTAATAGTCCTAAGCCATCATTAAAAATGATGATTTTCTCCCAAGTATACTCATCATATGTGAAAATATTTTCATGTGTTTACAAGGTATGTAAATACTTCTCTATGTCCTATGACTTTGATGGGATGAAAAATTATAATAGGATGGCATAGAAAAATATGGATAAAGGGAAGAAGTGAAATATATATGTTCCCACATGTAAAAATTGCTGATGGAAACAGCATCGTATATTCTTGAGAAGAAAATTAATTTGATTCACGTGTGGAAAAAAGGACACCATTCTCACAATTGTAAGACAAAGAAAGAATTTCTCTTTATTCAATGCTTTAACTACAAGGATATGGGACAGTATGTGAATCAATGACCCAAGCGTCAAACAAATATACCTCAAACAATGACATTAGATAATGATTAAGTTATGATTCTATCATAGATGAAGTAGAATGAATAAAATTTCTAGTCAAGAATCATGTCTTTTGAATATTTTTTCAATAATTTACTGGTTGTAAGAATTATGGGTTATATAAGGATTGTACTGTAGTACTATTTCATTAAGGATTTGAGGTCATATGATAAATGGTACATAGGAAAAGTGATTTCGTAGAAAGTTAACCTTTTTAGAAAACACATGATTGAGGGAAATATAACCCTTAATATATATCTCATGTTGAGATAATGATGAAGAATGATTGATTCAGATATGTACCAACTACCTTGGAACTAATTTTTGAATTTTTGTGAAGTGGTAAATGCTACCATAATTGGAGTTTACAACACTTTTTGATATAAGGAATATATCTAATAACATGTATCTTACATAAGGAATACAAAGGAATGCATGTTTCCAATACGGTTTTTAAGGTAATTCATGTTATTTCCATATTTCAAGAGTATACATGATGGCGTTATTCACATGTTTGGAATTTGAAATTTAGAGAAAATTCATGTTGATTTAGGGTTAATGATAAGTTCATCTTGGAAATTTATAGGACATAATTATAATGTGTTGACTCATTATATTTAGGAATTTGTCACAATTTATGAAATGTTATATTTAAATCATTGTATAAGCTTTTAGAGGATAATTTATTACTTCATGAAATTGTGTAACCCATGTTATGTGATGAGGTATAGACAGTTCTAGTGTAGTAAAAGGATTAGTTTTTAAATAGAAAATTATATTTATACTCTTAAAGAGTGGAATAATTCCTCGACTCGAGGAAAATAGTCTTATATAAAATGTTTTCCTTTTATCAAAATCATTGATAATGTCGATTTTTTATTGTTTATCATTTTGTAGTAATCAATATTCAACTGAAGATGTCCACTATCATGTTTCATCAGAACATCATAGTCAGATTTTTCTTCCATGTCTAGGTATTTACATCCAACTAATGTCACCCAAATCAAAAGCATACTTTTTTGGGGTGACCACCTCATATCCTTGAACCCTTTTTAGGTTGATATTTTATTAATCCAATTTATAATGTGGGTTTCCATTATGGAATTTTCAAGTATCATCCATTAGTATTTTACGTTCAATTTCAAATTTCGAGGACGGAATTTTTGTAATGAGGGGATAATATAACACCCCAAGAATTTTGAAATAGATTTATTATAGAATAAATGGATCAATAAATCTCTAAAAACACCACTTTGTTATATCATAGTCATGTAAACCTAATTTTGTCGCTTTTGTGATGTAAATTATGGAAATTTCACACACACGGTTGTGATCAGTAAGTTATTAGAATCCCGATAAGAAAAAATAAATTTTTTGGGGAATATTATCCTACCCAAATTAATAGTAACCTAAAATTATGAATAGTTAAATACCCTAATGAGTAGTAAAATTACCTATGAAATTATATAAATACTATTCAATTTGATGCATGATATACCAATGTTTTTGAATAAATAAATAAATATTTAAAAACTATTGTTTTTATAATAGATTATGATAGTAATTAAATATTCAATTAACAATATTTATAAAATTATTTTTGATAAATGGATTTCATTTTTTGATTATACAAGTAAAAAAATGGTTAGGGTGAGTTTTTGGTATTTTTCTGAAATACTCAAATTTTTTATGAATAGTGAAATACGGTTAAATACCGTATATACAAATTATCAGTTAAATACACTATTTACGACATCAAAAGTGATGTAAGATCACTTGATTCGAAATAGCATGCATTTATTACTATTATTTATCATGGAATCCTTACTATTTCCATTCTTGAGGGAAATTAATAAACTAATGGTTAAATTATTATGAAAACCATCTTATCCTCCGCTCTACCCCCACTCCCCCACTCCCTCTTCTCTTCACTCATCTAAGCTTTAAATCTCCTCAATTTTCTGCCCAAATACCCTTCCTTAGTCAGTAACCATTTCCCAAAAACTCTTGGTCTTTCCAAAAGGCAAAAATGCATTCCCTTAAGGAGGTTCTGAAAGAGGTTATTTCAAGAGGTAAATTACCTTTCTTTTTCACTTAAGATTCATTTAGATTTGTCTTTATTTGTTATCCTCTCCTCAAATCCTATGTTAAAATGATGATGATAAGTCCAGTATCATATATATACTGGATTTTTATTATTTTAATTGAAGAAACATAATCAATATCCTTACACTTTCTCCCTCTCTCTTTTATTTTATAAATGAAATCAACGTCCATGAGGTTCCAATTTATAACCTTTATGGATGATGAAGTTTCGTCATTCAATTTCTCCTTCATTATAGGTCATGAAACCATTTTTACGGTTTTACCATACACTAATATATTTATTATAACCTAATTAATATTGAGGAACCAATATACATACATATTATTAAATCGTATTACCAAACTAGTTCATAATAATCCAAATACCGCTTAAATAATCGAATTGAATGTCATTAATATTTCATCAAACGACTTAACCTATTTCGATGTAACAAAATGATAAAATTGGTATTTTCAACTTTTGGATGTTCATATATAATATTTAATTTCAATTCATTATATTTACATCCATTTACACATGAACTCCATTACTAAAGAACATGTAAACCGATTATGAAAATAAAGAAAACAATCACTCTATAATGATGAAATTCAATATATTTAAATATCAATAAGTGTATAAATGAACTAAACAGAATTATAATAAACTAAATTAATGTATAAGAGGTTATAAAATAATTTATTAATAATTATAATTTCATATCCCAACACCTTAAGTTCAAGAGCTGAACACATTCGGACTTAAGGTAAGGGTTTTATTCATCCAACTTCCATCTTTGTGAGATATTCTGTATTCACTTATTTTTCTTGTGTATGTTGTATGAATACTACCCTTTAATTTTTCATATCATGAATAATATTATTTTCATTTTATTCAATATATAATTTTATGATTATTAAATTTGGGGCATTTGAATCAATTGATTACAAAGTGATGAGGATTTTCCACTCGAACAACAATTTTTATTCAGGTTACTTTTATTATATGATTACCTCAACAAAATTCTTATGTATTATTATGAACTCATCATAAATTATTTTTTAGTGTTATATATATGATTATGAACATTAATAATTCCTTATTTTATGGGTATTTACTTATTTTTTAAAGAGCACTCAAAATTATTTTTGAAATACAAACCCGATTCAAGGGATCTTTTCAAATTCTATCATGTTTTCAAGTGTACACTAGAATCTGTTTTAATCCACCATTATTTTTATATAAACACTCATTTTTTCATGAAAAAGTACCTTGGATAATTTCTGGATTTAATATAACAAACATGTATTTCCATTTTAAAATTCTTTTAACATTTCCCGTAAAATGCTCTAAAATGATTTATTTCTAAATAATATTAAGAACTATTTTTTTACATGATTTCACTTATGTGGGACATAATATATGACTAAAATATAATTTCTATGTCCAAAAATTTAATTATATAGGATATTAATTTTTAAAAAATGATTTAATTGAAAAAATATATAAATTTCTAAAATAACACTTCTTTCAAAAGTAAAAAGGATTTTTCTCACCGCACATAAACTTTTACGAGATATATGTCATGTTCACAGCTTATTTCATCATTTTTGTGTATGTAATTTCAATTATTATATCATATATAGAGCCTCTTATTCTCATGATATTCTAATGGATTATTATTTGAATTTTTCAAGGTGGTGTGGGAAACTTTTGGAAAGTTTAAGGATTATTTTCTCAGGGATATTTCAATGGTATCATTTAAAAATATCTTATCTATGTCAACATCCTTGTTGAATATTGCACTTGATTGATGTGTATGTTTAATGATATATTCTATCATATTCAATTTAATGTTTTATGATTAGTTTGACTATGTATGTGATATCTTGAAACCATTCACCATATTACTCTGAATGGTTAGTGTTTATAATTAATGATTGGGAAATATTATTAACATTTCATATGTTATTTTCAATATAAATGTGTATGTTGTTTATGTTTATCACCATTCATGATAGGAATTTATTGGATATAAAAAATTTCAATTGGGGACCTATATAGCCCCTCGGTGCATTGGTATGTATGATGAGACTAATAGAAGTGGACTTGGTCAAGGCATTGCCCTAATTTTTGATATGGTTATGGATAAGGCCTTAATCATTTTTAGACGTCCGGGTTAAGTCCTTGACAATATGTCTCATAATGTCTGACATATTCACTTACCTCATTATGAAGATATCAATTGAAATTTCATGTGGTTATTTGACTAGTATAATACCCATTAGTATGTATTATTATGGAAATATTTATTCATCTCTTATTCCTGACATAATGTATTCAAGTTATTATTAAAGTCCTATGTTTTTAACATGCCTAATGTTTATGTTATGAAATCTTCCACTTTATTTCATACCCTTTACTGAGCATTTAAGCTCACCCCTTTCTTATGTTTCATTTTCTTAGTACATGAAAATTTTATTATGAATGACATACAGAGAAAACCTATGTGTTATATATGTTGTCAAAGGATATTATATGTAGTATTTAATTTCATGTTGTAATGTTGAACATTTGTATGTATCTTGTTTCCAATAAAACTAAACTACTCAGTCCTTCGAGATGCATATTCCTTGTTTACATGCCAATGTAACCAAATAATGCATTGACTCTAGGAAACTGGGGTTTGGTCCTTATAGATATCATCAAGAATTTTTAATTTTATGTTTTATTATTACATTAATGTATTAAAATCCCCTTTGAGGATATATTTTATGAAAATTTAATTATACTAATGTTATTTATGGATAAATCCACCATTTTGGTTATTGTGGGTTATTAGTTTTGGGATGTAAAATGAGATGTATGGAATAAAACTGGAGATTAAAACATGTTATTGTTATTTTTGATTGTTTTATCCCATATTTGGACAGTGTTATAAGATTTATATAGTATTAGAAAAGGATAACCCATAGTCAGGGTGGAAACCTATAATGCCAAACAATGATAAAGGAAGAGAACCCACTACCGATGTGAAAAAAGGAGCTATTGCTTACCCCTAGACCACATGATGTCCCTGGTTAGGATGAAATAATTTTTTAGTTAAAAGTGTTTATGGAATAATAATTAGTTGATTTTTTAACAAAGTATTTATCAAATGGATATCCATGGTATTTTAAAATGATTTGGTGATTAAATGATAAATGTTATTTTGGACGACATTCATTATTTTGGGAACACTATATGCCTAAGGAAAATAGAATAATATGGTATTTTATTTTGGATTAATGGTTGAAATTTATTTTTGACGAATTTATGTTTTTATTTTGGACTTATGGCGATTCATGTTTTTTATGGAAATGATTAACCTATCATGGAGGATATGTGATAGGAAATTACTTTTTAGTATGAGGCATTAAGAGTGGATTATGTTATTTGGAGATTAACGATAAAACATGTACTGGGAGCCTATGTGGTCAAATCATTCTAAATTTTGGGTTCAATCTTAGTTTGTATTATTTTGAGTAATTTTAAAGATACATATTTTTTGAATGGTATATGTTGAATTTGGGGTATGAGTGTTGAATTTTGGAGATTAATGTAGTTTTTGGAATATAAAATTTGTTTTTTAGTTTGGGGAATTATTTTATCCTATCTTTTTAGTTTTGGTTAATGTTTTAAGACATGATGAATACATAGTTAATCTTTTGAGGATTATGTGTTTCTCTAGCAGTTGATTCTAGTTCTTCTAGCATGAAAATAAAAAACTTCATCTTAAATACATATCACATGGACAAAAATATTAGTTTTTGGTGGAATTTGATTAATGGATGAAACTCTACGTGTTAAGTAATTTTATTTCCTTATGTTCTTATTACAAGTATTAAAATAATTCGTTAAATATATGAAAATGATATTAAAATAAATATGTTTTATATTTACTTTTCCGACCAAAAAATCAATGACCTTTTAACCTATTGAAAATTTATGGTTTTTTATTGTAAACATTATACTGATCATGTTATCAGTCACTCTACACTATAACATGATGATGCGTTTTTCCTACATATTCATGTTTATTTACATGGGATCCATGTATGTGCTATATTGGGTGATCATTGTACTTCAGTTTATTTCTATTAATGATGAATTTTTATTGAAATTTTTTCCAAATGTGGGATTTCAATGATGTAATTTTGAATAGTGAAACCTTAATTAATAAGCCCAAATATAAATTTCAAAGGAAAAATATCCAAAATGGGGAAGGATGAAACATACTAGGTAATTAGAGAATACGAATTTTAATATTTATTAATATTTTGTAATTGTATTTTACTTAACGGGACTCTATTTCTGATAGCATATCTGACACACAGCAATTGGTTTATTAATGTTAGAGGGAATTAACATGAATAAATATATTATGTTTATAAAATGTTTTCACTTTCTTATAAGAAATTTTATCAGATTAAAATAAGAATAAATCAAATTTTTTGAATAAAAGATCTAATATTGTTAAAATGTAGTTTTAAATCCTTTTGACATTGAACTCATTTTAAAAGTATTTTATGACAAATTAAAAATTTATATTTTAAAAAATAAATATTTAATTTGTAATAGGGAAAGAAAAATTTATATTTGATAATTGTTTCATATTTTTTCTGATAGAATTTATATTTTAATGAATAATGATAACTACTAAATTTTTATTTAAAACTACTTTTTCATATAATTAATTAATATTGGTAGATTATATTTTTAAATTTTTTTAATGTAAAATTATATTTATTATTTTAATCTAATAAAATTTTGTTCATTTGATGTAATTTCACATTGAAATTTGATATAAACGCAAGTCACTCTTTTGATATTTTTTTACTTTTAAAAACTTGTTTTCTTATTTTAACAATGGTGATTGATTTTAAATTATTTACTATATAATTTATGTTTTAAATTTTGAAAATGGGAATCCATATTTGAAATCAGTGGGTTCAAATTATGTATATAGGTTCCTTTTATTTTTGGGCATAATTAATAGTAACTTTTGTAATAACTTTTAATAACATATTTAAAGGTAAATCGGGTAATTAAAGTTAAAAAACATATTATAATAATATATAATCTACAGTGATAGTAGTGATAAGTTTATTTAATAAATGTAATCATGCCATTATTATCAATATATAAATTTGAAAACCACTTTGAGCAACATGGATGACTGTATTTGAATTATACTCGTATATTCAATGAATAGTCATTTTTGTTACAATTTTGTATTTAAAAATCTATGTATTTTAATATAGAGTTATGAAATAGATATATTCGACAATAAATTGAAATTATAAAGCTAAAACAATTACCTACATCATGGAAATTTATTAATAATTTTTAGAAATTAAATAATTAAATTTGATTATGATATAATGATGATGTAGTAATTTTCTAATTATGGAATGAATCAAATAAATGATATTATAAATATTATAATAAATATTATATGACCTAATTTATGTAATTAAAAATATTTATTGATATATTTTACATTTCTATGAGGTTTAAATGGATTTTTTTGAATGTATCATATTGTTATGATATTTTTTATATGTCAAATAATGAATAGTGTTAGGATTGACACTATTGGTATTTTACAATATAAAATAGTTTATTAAATGTTATAAAATTTAGAAAAATATAATATTTTGACGAATGTCTCGTATAATTATTAATATTTTATAAATGAATCATTGTTTAGTATTTTGACATGTTATGGTATTTACATTAACCAAAAAAATATAAATAATATAATATCACGGTAAGATTAAAAAGGGTTAAATAAGGGTTAAAACAAAAATATATGGATTAAATAATATTTAAAACACTTATTATTTTATTTTTATTATTTTTATTCGACCCAAAATAATCTTATATTAATAAAAAATTTGTTTGGGACCAATTCAAATGGGAATTTAATTTATATTAATTTAATACTTTTAATAATTCCAAGGGTGTCTCTCCCCTCTCCTATAAAAATTATCCCATTACTCTATATTTATCACACATCCAAAACAATTTGGATAAGAAACACTACACCAAAAAACCTTCCTAGAATCCCTACCCACATTTATGAGGCATTATATTAGGCATAAAATTCTTCTGATAGGTGTTAAGGTTTTAGGAAAGGTGATCACTTTAAGGAAAGGTAAGGATTTGATTTAAGTGTTTCGATTTAATTTCTTTTTCCACAACCGTAGAATATTATTCACTTTGGTTGAAATAATATCTCTTGTATCCTAAATATACTAAGATGTTATTATTTTAATATCATCTCCCATTCCACTAAATGGGAATGGAATTAATTGTCCGTTCACACGTGTGATCTATCACCTCTACAAACTGATATAATTCGCATTCCATAACATTCTCCCAAGAATGATCATAATGATGAAATTAATGATTTTATATGATTTTTGTGAAATTTTTATCATTATAATAAAATAATATATCATTTATTTTGTCACTTTCCATTCACATAAAAATGATTACGTCATTTGTGCGTACATGTGAACTATCACCACCACGAAGTGATGTGACTAATTTTTTTTATTGTTATAAAAACACTTTTGAGGAAAAAGTGAGAAACCATACATGACATCTCCATTTCATCACTCCACCACTACACCCCTTTCCCACTTCCCCACTTAAAATAATACAATCCTTTTCATGCTCATAAACTATTATAAAGTGTTTTTCACTTGCCTTTAGATTCATAAAGACAAAGAAGATGACTTGATGGAAGTATATAAGTTATACATTGAAATGAAAACATGTTTTATTTTAAAAGGGTTTACTATGGGGGGAAAGTGGATATTGAGTATAACTTTCCACATGTAATGTATGGGTCTACTTTGTGATAAGTTTTCCTAATTATCTAAAACTCTAAACAAATAAGGAACTATAATATCAATTCTTGTTAATAAAAAATTCAATAATTAATATTTGAATTATGGTCCTTATGTACAATTTTACATGTTATATAATGACTCTTCTATTTATCATGATATTAAAAATTTTATTTGATGTTATTATTTATTTTTCCTTTTGATTCAAAATATTAATCAACCGGTAAGCGATTTCGTTATCACTATTATTTTTCAATGAGACACATGTAATATTCACTGTTTTTTATTTATGTTTTGTACATAATTCCCATGATTGTATTTAACAATTATTATCATTTATATGGGAATTTACTTATATATTTGAGTATATATCTTTCCAGGGTTTTAAGGATAAAAAGATACCAAATTGGTAGAGGAATTTTGTTTCAATTTGATTTCATTGAGGTATATGTTATAGTATGAAACTACCTTCTTTTATTAGGTGCATATATTATCCCTTTGACATGATATATAATGAAACTACTTATTTTAATTTTATTCTATGTAACATTTAATTTTAAACATTCACAAGGAATATGAATCAATGCTACAAATGTGGAAAGAGTTTTACATGAAAATATCATCATTGATTAATATTGTTTAAGATTATACATCCAATAAATAAATATTATTATTTATCTCCCATGAAACTCCAGAATATAATACTCTTATTTTTATGTCCTGATAATAAATGATTTCCTTTCATTTTACCCTCTTTATGTTCCCAAGGGTTCAAAATAATATTCTTTGGAAGAATCATTTTTATTTATCTCTTCAGTCAAAAACCATTTTCCTTACAAAACCATGTTTTATAAAAATGTTTTAAATTTTTTTTTAAATTATTCACATTATTTATTAATGATAGTTTGCACATGATTTACATTATAAAAATGTTTATAAATAATATTCATTATTGTACCAAATAGTACCTATATAAAGTTTACCAAAAATGAGAAAGGAATCATGATTTTATATTTTATGACATGAATGTAATTTCCCACCATCATGATTATTATTTTAATTTAAGATTATTTTATATATTTTCGAGGTTATTTTAAAAAATTGGATTTTTATAGTATTTTAGATTTTAAAAATAATGTTTCAATGAAAAAGTCTATTTTCCTTAAGAAATATTTAAAATGATTTTTAGAGATTTATTCATATGTTTTGAAGGTTATTTAAAAAAAAGATTTTCAAAATGTTTTATATTTTAAAAATTCACAGTTTAAGTGGGAAATATATTTTTCCAAACAAAATTGATTAAATATGTTAAAATATTCATTTATAAGTTTCAAAGTTATTTTTTCAAAGAAAAGGATTTTCAAACTGTTTTATGCTTTGAAAAATGTTTTCTTAAAGAAGAAATAATATTTTACTAAATAAATGTTTTAAATTCTTTTTAAATTAATCATTATAAGTATAAAATTTTATTTTCAATGAAAAAAATGTAAAAATTTTATAGATAATTTTTACTTTTAAAAAGTGATTTTAAAAGAAAAGTTATTTCCATTTTAAATGTTCCAAGTGATGTTTCAATGAAATTCTCCATATAAGATGATATAATTTGATGTAACATATGATTTTCGAGGGATATGAACCAAGGATACCAATATTATTATTTCCATGAATGGTTTTTCATGATAAGATGTTTCAGAAACCAATTTCTCTAACATGTTTTATAACATGATAATATTATTTTGAAACCCATTTTTTCCAAAGGTTAGGCTATAATGAAATAATGAAATGATTATGTCCCCTTTATCTCTTGAAGATGTTATTATATGTTGAAATGTTTATGAAACAAATTTCATTTCATGCGGTATGATATAATCACTTATTTAGGATCTTTTGGCACATATATGTATGATTTTAATTATGTGATGGGTCAGACCTATATCTTCCTCCAATGTACTAGGCAAAGATGAACCACTCCTATGTAAATATGTTATGGGTGAACCTGATTACATGTTCACAATGTTTTTTTGAACCAAATTAAATTTTATAAATTTTATACATTAACATGATTTCATGTTCACCATGTTATTCATGAACCTAATTACATGTTCATAGGGTTATTCATGGAACTATATTTCATGTCTAAATGCCATGAATGTACCGACAATATTGCAAAACTGGGATTATCTAGTGCTTGGTCTTTAACAGTGATTGCTAAAAATGGTGTTAAAGAGCCCATTTGTCATTGCTAAAAATCATAGTTATAGGGGTTCTTTAAGATAGAAAAAAGGCATAGTTAAAGGGAGACCTTTATCAGAACTTGTTACAAATTGCTGATAATGTGGTTTTTATTAATTTTTTTAGAAGCTCTGATACAATTACAATCCAAAAAACATTATATTTCATAAAATTTAATATATTTATATATTTATATATTTATATTGATTTAAATATAATATATATATATATATATTTGAAATATTTTTTAGAAAAGGTAAATAGGAATTTACACACAATATATAATATATTTAGTGAAAATGACTAAAAAAATAATGAAAAAATATTTTCAATAAATTATTTTCGTATTATTACATAGTAATAGTAATTTATTATCAATTTCAAGATAAAATAAATCAAAAAAACAAAACAAAAAAGATCTAAAATAAGTTAAAAACCTAAATCTAACTTCCAACAGGTATAACTTTCGATTAGGGTGTATGTTTGGGCTCTACCACATATCAAATAGAAGCTTGTGACAAGATCTATGCTCTAGAAAAATAAGGGAACCTCATACTGTTTGAGACTAAAAACGGACAGAAAGGCCTCCAAAACAATGTTTTTAGTCATTGTACCCAAATTGTTTTTAACATTCATTGGATTTTAAGACTTGTTAATAGGGGTTTTTTTCCTCTTTTTTGGTGGGGATGGAATTTATTCCAAGGGATTAGAAATTTTGGATTTTAAATTTTATCATTTATGTTAAAATAGTTGTTTATATGACCAAATATATGACAATATATATATGTTTTTTTATATTGACAGATAAAAATTTAATTTTATACCAAAATTAATTAAAAATATTTATACATAATTTTTTATAATATATAAACACATATACAAATACATGGACATAAATATATCGATATAAATATTAAATATATCAAAAAATGATAAAAAAATACGATAGTGGTGTGGTAAAGTCACGGGTGTATATGCTGGTGGTGTAGGGATCAAAACTCACTGTAGGCAGGGGTGTGTGTAGGAGGATGAGATTCTCTAAATCCCTAATAAATGTATTGGGGAATAATTGATAATGTGGTGGTGGAATCATTCATAATGGTTCTTGTGTGGGTCATGAACATTAAATTTTAAATACACATTTATAGGTGGGTCTTTTATCAGCTCTTTTTTAGTGCAATTAAATGTCCCCTATAACAGTGCTAAAAAAGAACTGAAAATGGTTGGTTTTAACAAGTCATTAAATGAACTCCCAAAGGACTTATTTAGTTGCGGATTTTTTGAAATATCAATGGGGGCCTTTAACATCTCTTTTTTTGCACTGATAAATGTTTTTGGCTTTCAACCATGCATCTATTATCAATGATTTTTAGCACTAATAAAGACCTTTTCTAGCACTTTTAAGGGATGATTTTGTAGTAGTGTTGGATTCATATCCATAAGTTTATTCAAGGGCCTAATTTCATGTCCTTGGTGTAATGAGTGAACCTATCACTATTTATAAATTTAAACAATGTTTTAAGATTTTGAATTTTTAAAAAATATATGTCTTATTCCATTGTTATTCTATCATGGATCATGTTATTTGATTATCTTATGATTCATGTATTATGAAAATCCAATATTTATGAGGTGTCTATATATAATTATTTTTTAAATGTCAGATATAGTTTTCAAATGTTATGATCATGTTATCATAAAATTGTGTTTATGTTATGTTAAAAAGTATCCATATTTTACCCTTACTGAACATCTAATCTCACACTTTCTAATGCATACATTCCCCAGATTATGATGAAATATTTTAAGTAGGGTATGTTCATAAAGAGTACTAAATGGGTAGATCATTATTGGAGTTGTTTAAGATCATTAAAAAAATAGAAAATAGTGTACCTAATCTCCAAGGACACTAAACTATTATGTTCACCAGGCATGTTTTTATGTAATGTATTGAAAATTAATATAAAAATATGTAATATCTAGGTTTTATAATCTTGGGTCTTTATATTTAAAGTGGAGGCTGGTAGCCACCCATCCATAGAGCTCGTAAGTGAAACACAAATAAATCATTGCATGCCATATATCCCCGTTTTCATCTACCGAAAGTGAGAGAAGGAGGTCAAATGAACAATTACTCAAATACCAAGCGTTGTGTGAATATTTGAAGTGAATGGAATGTGAAAGGCCCATATTGGTCAGCCTCGCACATATTGGAACAAGTCCTTTATAGAATTATAGGATTGAAAAAATCCACAAAAAAATATAGATCATTGTATATTATTAAAATTTAAATCATCCCCTCTCAGAGGCCTCTATACTTCACATGAGCATGAGATTATAATCCTACAACCCTCAATAAAATAAAAAATAAGTGACACTAATTTTTAGTAAGAAACAAACATTATTTTTATAAATGAAATAATTATCTAAACATCATGAAAAGATAAAATTTTTTCAGTATTCAAGTAGTGATCAAGGATTACATAGTGAAAACAATAACACATACAACTTTCAAAACACCATAGACGTTACTAATATATCAAATGGTAAAATACAAGCTGCATAATAGATATTTCGAAACAATATATAATAATATCCCAGAAACAAAAATGAGATCATTGTTATGGGATATCCTTAAAACTGAAAATAATTTTTTACTAAAACTCATTTTCCATCTTTGGAAATATATATTAGATTATTTGAAGATAAAAATATACTAAAAATTCTAGAGATTTATAAATATTGAACATTATGGTTTCTTGTTCCTATATCCAATTATATAAAGCCTCCCCCCCTGACATTTGAGATCTGATAAGAATTATTTATCTTGGTAACATCCTAATTATCCTTATTATTATTGGATACATTATGGGAATATGGACCAACAAATATTGGATTGATGGGGTTATCAGAGTCCTATATGGGATTGACCCCAACAACATCGTCCTTGTTTATATCATTGGTTGGAGAGTAATTTTGTATAACCTAAAATGATAGCCCTCAGATCAGGTAAAAAAGGATTGTTACAATTTATAGTAATAAATTCAATTCCTGTGTTTCTCTAGTCTGTATTAATAAAACCGTATGAGTCAAAAATTGTATTCCTTCCTTTTTAAAACTCAAATTATGATAGTCATCTACAATATGATGTTCTCAATAATTTTCATCACGATTCAAGAAATATTTTAAGGAATTAATAGATTGCTACATTTTTCAATATCCTCACCCAAAAAATGAGATAATCATGTCCCTCCATATCCTTCAATAGAAAAAGTGTCAATAGTTTGATATTTATCACTAAACATAGAAATAGCAGAGGGACCTGAAATATCCTTTTGATTCACCTTACGTATCCATATTTAACTACATCTATGTAATGTCTATCCAACAGGGTAATGGTAATTATGAACATGATATCCATAGGCACTATAAGGGTCACCCAATATTAAATAATAAAATAAATATTCATAGAAGAATTCATAAATAATATCCTCAAATAAATTAGAATCTTGATTTGAATCCCTGAATTTGGAGGCAGGATTTTAGACATATTAACTTCAAGGAAAATTCTTTCAACTGATTGTATAGATAGTTTAGAAACATCGTCGACCAATTTAATTTTCATCCATATGATATTTTCAATGTTTTTTCGGAAAACATTCAGAAAGTGATGAATCATGAGACCTCAAAAAGCACAAATAAATAGAGGAAGTGGAATTTGTTCACCACATACAATGTCTAAAGACCATTTCCATAACCTCAAAGGGAAACATGAAAAAACTAAAAACCACTAATCCTACATCTTTAATAATCATGTTCCTAAGATAAATGAATCATGAAATTACAGTAATCCCGGATCCCCATATCAAAAATTATAAAGCCAATGATTTCAAAATATCATCAATGAAAATTTAGTGATGGGTGACATTTTATGAACATAACTATTATATAAAATTATAGATCCTAAGAGAGTAATTTAATAAGTTTTATATAAAATGATAGTTATTGTTATCCTTTTTGAGTGGATAGTGGTGGGAAAATTAGTTCATGCCCAGCCCCAACATCAACAAAGTATCAACTCTGATCATTAGTAAGAGAGAAACAATTATTTTCTTCCAAAGGAGATTATAGAGTGAGGGGAGACATTCTCTAGAGTCTTGATCATTAAATTAATATATATTAAATATGAGTTAATTTTTTTAAAAAATAATAATAAATATTATAAATTAATAAACAATCTTAAAATAGCGATTTTAAAAAATGTGTGAATTAAAATAATTTAAAAGGAATAGAAATCAAATATATTAAAAATAGATAATTTTAATAATTATATAGTCTATTATAAACCATTAATATGAATATATATTAAAATGAAGATTAATTTATATTGTAAATTCTAAATCACATTAAAAAAATAACTATATTAATTCATAAGATTAATTACATGAACTGTAAACACATAAAAAATGAATAAAATATTAAAAAATTAATGTAAATATATTAATTATAAAAATTTCATTCATTTTGAAAATATTGCAATATTCAAACGAGTCCATACTCCGAGAATGGTGCAGTAGTGCTATGTTATTGAAGCATGGATCACTAAACCTCCATGAATAGTCATGGGATTTCAATGCATCACAGTCATGGGATGATTTTTCCATGGTATGGGTTCATTTATATTGTCAAAATTGGATAATCTTGAATCCAAGTATCCTACATGATATTTCCTTGATTGTGTGATTTTCTATCCATCATAATAGGGAAACTATGCACGTTGATTGGGTCACAATGCCAAAATACTGGTTGAGATTGATCTCAACTCCACTCTCATTAACAAGGTAACTCTCTCCACTCACATTGATGATATTAACATCAATGTTGAGTATTAGAGGTTCCCATTATTTTCTTCTTATTATATAAATGTTGGGAACTCTTTGGAGGTCTATTATTGTAATATTTTATGTGATGAATGTAGATTAGAGAGACACATTGCCAAAATTTATTTTAGGAGTTCCTAGTGGAAGAAGAAAATATTCCAAACCATATAACTATTGAAAGAGATGAGTATCAATGGTCTACGATGTCTTCTAGGGTGAATTTTCATGTTCCTTCTATATAAAGCACATAGAATCTTATATTGGCGATAATGGGTTATTCCATAGTGAGCTCAGTTTCCATAACCGATGAGGGCTCATTTGTGAGTCACCATTATAGTGGATCATATAAAATATGGTTAGAACTCACAATGAAGGATGATAATGCTATATAGAAAGAACTGAATAATATATTAGCTCATTCTATCATGTCGTGTCTCAAACTAGTGTAGTTTTAGTGGAGGAACATTCCCACTCTTTTAGGGATTCATTCATTCATGGCTTCGAGGTTGAAGGGAATGTTGACTCATTAATATGTCTATATAATGTTAAAAATTATGTGTAGTCCATGGCTGATCACCATTTATTTCCTGACCAAAACATTTTCAAATCTACGAGCCTAAAGTGTATGAATAACGAGGTTTTTTCTTCAGAAAGGGATCAATCTTCAAGAGGGCTTCAACCATTCAACCAATAGAGACCATAATAACACTTGAAATTTCTCTTGATAATGTTAGGATTGAGGTATCCTACATGGGATCTTATATTGAACTATTTATTGTTAAATACAAGAAGGCTTGTAATACATCCACATCCTATAGAATGGGTGTTTCTGAAGAGTTTCTTACTAGTAGCCATGTAAGATGAGAAGTTTCTCTAGAGGCCTCTTTGGGAAATCAAGATGGGATAGTGTGTTTTACTAGATCGTCTAGCTCCCCAATGTTTTCTAAATCAGTATGTTGATCTTTTTTGGAACCCATGTCAACATAAATGGTTGAGAACATTGGACCATTGATGTTGGAAATGAGGTAGGTTTTTGATGTTTTTCCAGGTGATCATGGTAAGTTGGACGTGTCTGGTGGATGGCCTTCCACACATGATATCATAAACAACGCACAGGTGGATGTACGTAACCTATTTGGAGTTCTTGAAATGTTAAATGATTATTAATATATCTGCAGGGGTGATGAGGCCCTGATAGTTCCTCCTAAAATTCATACCCCAATGAGGATTGAAAAAGGATGACTAGTTTCACTACATGTATTTATAATTTACGTTGAATCCATTCTAAAGAAATAAGAGTCCACAAAAATATCTAAGAAGGAAACAAACCAAAAAATGCTATTGAAAGTGACATATCATATTAAATAGAAATTGAGGGTTCTTAGAAACACATGATGATCTAGAGGAGGGGTTTCGAACCAAGTGGTCAAGGTAGTGGTCACTATCAAATAAATTGGGTGAATCAACAAAATAAGACGACGGATGATCAACCAAAAATTACTAAAAATCTTGTACATATTTTATTACTGATGATGACAATTGATCTGTCTGGCCCAATCCTCCACCTTGCATTTGATTTTTATTTTAATAAATGTGACTCAAACCCCAACATATATAAAGAATATTACAACATACAAAATAAAATATAATGAATATTAATCAAATAAATAAAAAACATATTAAGAATAATAAAACATATTAATAATTAGAAATGTTTTGTAGCATTAATTTCATTAATTTTAGACACATAATAAAAATAAAGACATTTTTAAAAAATTCATTCTGATGAATTAATTATATAAATATTTGACATATTAAAAACATTACAAGTTTATAAATAAAATGGAATAAATATAATGAATTTTAATTAAAAATATATTATGAATACCAATTCCTAGTAAATAACCATGTATTAATATATTTAAAAATTAATACATTGAAAAAAAATTTAAAATCTAAAAATATTACAAATGAATAAATATTATTAAATTAAATAATATAGAAAATAAATATATAAATTTTTATAAATTACAAAAAAATATTTTAAAAATTGAATACATAACATTAATTACACGAATTAAAGACACATAAAAATAAATAAAATGAATAAATAGATAATATTTAATTTTATAAATAACAGTATTATTAAAAATGATATGTATTGAGAATGAAAAATTATTCAAAATTAAATTAAATAGTATTAAATTTCAGACACACACATAGATTATGAATTAATAAATTAAAATAAATATGATTACATGGTTTGATTAATTAAGTAAAAAATATAAACAATTAGTTAAATAATATTTACAGTTCATCTATTAAAAATGTATTTAATTTAATAACATAATTAATTACATAAAAACCAATATGGTGTTATGGATGGAAAGCATTGTCATTCAATTTCATGAAAAAATAGCCTGGGTTGGATATTGTCTTATAGGAATCAATTAGATAAATTGAAAACATATTGAATCTATTAAAACATAATAAATAAAAATGACAAAATATTAATCATATAAATTACAAACATATTTAAAAAAAGTGAAACTTAGTAAATAAATAAGTATAGATTTTAAAAAATAAATAAAGTACCAAAATACTAAAAATTTATAAATGTAAAACATAAAAGAAGTAATATATGTTGAAATAATATTAGAACTGAATAAATAAGAAAAAATACATTAAAAATATAATTTCAAAAATTTAGTTCATAACATTAACTAAAATATTTTCAAACATTTAAAAAATGCATAAAAATGCATAAATAATTAATAATATTACTGTTAATAATTGATATATACAATCTGTTAATTGAATATTGACAAAATAATTATTTATTTAACTTTATTATTTTTAATAATTATTAATAATTTTATTTTTTAGTTAAACATATATATAATTAAAACTGTATAAATTACTATCAAAATTGAATATATTACAAAAATATAAAATGAATATTTATTAGAAAATGAATAAATTTTAAATATGAATAAATTATATAAAATACTATAAATTAAGATATATTAAAAAAGGATAAATAATATTAAATTAATTAATATGAAAACATGTACTCAAAGGCGTACAGAGAGACATACATTCCCACATACATGAACATACACATACACATACACATACACATAAAAAAATATACATACGCATACACGTACACCAACACATTCACATGTTGTGACATCCTGAACCTGAATGCCACATTATGGGTTCTCCGAGCCCAGTGGGCCACATGGCCTCAAGTGAATCTCCCAAAACACTAGAGGTAGTCGACCAACAATGGGGGCTGAGGGTGTGTCCATGGGGATGAAATGCCCTAATTAGCATAGTGTGGTATAATGGAAGGATATCAACCTTAATAAAATGTAAAAGCAATATAAATAAACATTGGGAGAAAACTGATGTAATAGATAATAATGTCTAATAATAAATGTATGAACGGGAATAATGATGGTGTAATGTCATCCGACTAGAAAACTGGAAAACATGGGGAAAAGGCAATAGGCATATCATGTTCCATAATGTAAAAGAAAAAAGGGCTTCTCCAAGCATCTTGATATCCAATCCAGTCATCTACTATCAATCTTCTTCCTATACGTACACAATCAAGTGTTTGAAGTTGTATGCATACCTTTATCAACACATATAGTCATGCAATCTACCCTCAGTACCAAACAGTTCTTGGAGAGGGTGTGTGATAAATCTTAGTGGGCCACCACCACCGGTGTCTATATCATCCGGCATGTGTAATGGAATATTATAGTTTGTAGTCATGACTATAAAAAGTAATGTAAACAGTATAATATAACTAAATACACATGTACCTACTTTATGCAGTAGCTGGTGTTTGAATATGTAACTAGTTCATTAATTGGGTAATTACCAATTCATGTTAATAAGTCACGTGAGGCATATCCAACACTGACGAAACCTTGTAATAATATAAGTAGTGAAGGTTCCAAGGCTTAACAAGGAAACCTCAAAATGAAATATGTTTATGGAGTACCAGGGTAATAATCGAGGTAATGTAGATATGATAGAATGATAACTTTGTAGCATCTGAGTCAAGAGAAGGGGTAAGAGTGTAATCCATGGAGATTAATCGAAGGAATTCTAAAAAAAGTCACCTACCGAGTCCATAGTGATAAACCTAGGTAAAACGAGGCTACGAAATTATAGGGCCCTAGGTGATTTGACCATGGAAATTACTAGTCAATTTTATATCCAAGGGAGTGTATATAAGATACCATGTAATAATGTAAAGGACCCTATAGTAGTATATCAGGGATCCTAGAAATAAACAAAAACCAGAGTCTAGGTGGGTGACAACCTAAGAAAACCACAAAATTGAATCATAATAGGGTTCCCGAGTCCCAATGTATTTTTCTCCCATAATCAAAGGTGAGATCGAGTAAGTCCATTACTATTTGATATTGTAATAATATAATCATTAATTATGTTCATGCCTTGTCTTCCATTATTGTGGATAGGCGAAGTAGTTTTTAAACTATTTAAACAGGTCTTAATTAACCATTAACACATTTTCAATTAAAGAGGATTAAATTGCTACATTCTATAAATATGTAAAAGGGTTATATGAACATGTTACCATTATTCAATTTCATCATATAAGTCCATGTTATATACATAGCCTACATTCCATTTCACATTTGACATTTAATAAACAAACTGATGCACTTACCTTAGGTGGGCCAAGTGGTGGGAATACATGGTGCATGAAAATATTCAATTCTAATTAATAACAATAAATTTCATATAGGAAGTATCTCTGTCACAACCCACCCTCGGGGCCCGTGCCGTGACTACCTCAAGACCGCCTTCCATAGGTTAGGGGCTAGTGACTAGCACCAAGGAAAATCCATGATAAAAAGGCAAGAAATTTCCATTAAACCTGTAACACACACAGTCTGAACACAAGTAGTATAATAAACAAGTACTAATATAGAAAATGAAAGTGTGCTATAAGTAAGTGGGACAGTAGACAAACCCAACTGAATAACAAGTACAAGTACAAGTAAAAAGGGAAAACAACTCCTGGATCGTCCACTGAAGAATCCTACCTGAAGGGTAGGTACAGATCTCAAACAACTTTTCCTTGAGGTACCACCCCTCTAGTCCATCTTTGAGCAGCCTCTTGTCCATCTCCCTCAGCCTCGATCACTGTAGAACATCGTCTGCATAGAACACAACAATGTACGTGTGAAGCCCGTGCTGGGGTGAGTATAGAGATACTAAGTAGAGACCCCGAGACCCCCAAAGGTCTCCTGAAATCCACTAATTATAATAAAATAGAAATATACAAACACAGAGTTTCAACCATACATACTTAGATATATGCGCATACATATACAAAAGTTACCAATCACAACTAGCTCCATCTCTCGAGCCCAAGCACATCCCGTTCCACATAGGATGAACGTCAATCAGCTTGATGATAAAATCACATAGTAAAGACACAACTGACAAATGTATTTAACTCAAGTAGAGAGGTAGAGATGATTAGACATTTCCACTAAATCTTGTCCTCTGTCGAACCAATGTTGAATCATGGAACAATATCAGCACTGTCAAACCCAAAGAGGATCTCGGTACAGAAGTCATTGCAGTCTAACCCACGGAGGATCCCGGTCCAATATCATTGGTGTCGAAACCACGAAGGATCCTGGTCCTGTATCATCGCTGTCGAACCCATAGAGGATCCTGGCCCAGTATCTTCATTTTCGAACCCATGGAGGATCCTGGTACAGCAGTAGGTCCACTTAGGATCTTATCATCTCAGTCACAGCCAACCATTGAGTTCCCGCACATAGCACGCTCAATTCTGGGAGGGTCCGCTACTCGAGTAAAGTGTAGATACATCAAATACCATGTTGTATCATGTTTATGTATCACGTAGTTCCGTCTCATCAAAAGTAACCCAACGTGGCAGACGACGTGTCAATCGGACGCCCGGTCTATGAGTTGTTGGCATTTCTGTCCCGGGGGCCCGGTTGGATTTTAGGTTCAAACCAACCCGACCATACTCCAACTATGTATAAACCTCATGTGTAATTTTACAAAAGAACCATATTTCTCTAAGCTTTCTGTCGACGTAGACGGTTCGTCGATCGGACACTCGTACCCCAAGATAAAGCTGAAAAGGTGAAAAACTGGCCAAAACGGGTCCAGGTCTGGTCCGACCCAGTTGGACTGACCCGGCTCGACTCGAGTCTGGACTAGGGTCTGGCCGGGTCAGGGTTTCCGACCAGGTTGAAGAAGGCGGCCCGGCCCCAGTGGGCAGCCCAGCCCGAGTGGGTGGTCCGGCCCGAGTGGGCGGCCCAACACGAGTGGGAAGCTCGGCCTGAGGGAAGCTCGACGGCCCATGGGGGTCTGCCTCAGCAGTGTCTAGGGTGGGAAGCCACACGATCCCTAGCTCCCGAATGACAAAGTATTTTGGGTGGAATCACAAACTGGCACAACCTGGCACCAGTCCAGGTCACGCGGGACCTGCTGGGTCCCGCTCCTCCTGGATGTCTGAGCAGCTGGCCACTCCAGCTTCACCACCACAGCCTGCCCTGACAGCGATGCCCTGCACCTCCACTCAGTGGGATGATGCCACACCCTTCCACCGTGGTGCATCCTGGCTGTGACTCTCCTCTTCTGCGTGGCGCGACGGCCCCGCGCCCTTCCGTCGTGGCCTGGCCTGGCCACGGCCCCCTTCTCATCCACGTGGTACGGTGGTGCCGCGCCCTTCTGGTGACCCGGTTGCCTTGAGCTGCTGGTTTCTTTACGGCCGACCCAACGCCGACCACCATTGCTCCACCACCATCTTCAACAAATGAGAACAATCAAAGGGGGAGGGTTTGGCCATGTTCGAGCGGTCCGAGCCCTCCACATTATGTTGACATCAATCTGAAATTCTCAATCCAGAAATTGAATTATGTAGAATGTGAACAAAAACAACTCTAATCCCATACCATTAATTCACCGGTCGTCGTTCTTCATTGATTGAAAGTGTTGAGGAAAGGTAAGACATCGATTCTTCATTCGCCGCGTTCGTCATTCATAGCCAATCTCATGCTCATGTGTCATAAAGTGACCAAGTTGAAGATGGTATTCTTCACGTTCTTTGTTGGAGAGTTCTACTTCTTCTCCCCCAAGCTCCACCCAAAAGATTATGCCAACCAAAAAATAATAAAATATGATATCTTATTAATTTTATGGCATAAATAATTGAAAATATTTCAAATTTAATTAATTAATGTTCCATTAATTAATTCAAGTCGATTTGAACTTTAATGAGGGATGTTCAAGAGTTTTCCCCCACTTATGAGGAGTTCAAGGAGTTAAGAAGCTCGGGTGGCCCCCACCGATAAATATCCTCCCAAGGGAGGTTATTCGTGGGTGGGACCCACCACCAACCACCACTTGGAGGTTTTAACCACATCAAAAATAAAAATAAGATAACACGTATTTTTATTTAACTTTATTAAAAACCACTAAATAAATCATCCATTCATGACCATCTACCGTCGAGGATAAAGCCTTATTAAGAGAATAACGACGCCGTGAGTTCAACGGTGCCCTCATATTTCAATTTTGAGCACCGGTTCAAATGATATAAAATGCTACTCACACGCTTACTGAACTTACATGAATAAAACTTCAGAAATTGATTCCGGGCACACCGGGCCTCAGAATCAAGTGCCTTAAATTTTCATGGACTCGTAAAAATCCCCAGAATTTAAGAAAAAAAATTTCAATGGATGTTCTGGGCCTTTACATTCTCCCCACCTCATGGATTTGAGTCACCAAAAGTCAAAACTCAAAACTAGATAAATAAATGGGGGTACTGAGCTCGTATCTGAGCCTCTAACTCCCATGTGCTCTCCTAGAGGATCTCGTGCTGCCAGCGAACATGCACTAGAGGTATCGACCGTCCACAAAGGACCTGATACCGTCGATCCTCAATCTATACTGGAACCTCTGTGAAATTCTCCACATCTTCAATGTCCAACTCCATGTGGTCGATGATGTGGGATGGGTCATGCACATATCTCCTCAGCTGATATACATGGAAGATGTCGTGCACCCGGTGCAACTGAGGTGGAAGAGCCAAGTGGTAAGCCACCTAAACTACTCTGGTGAGGACCTGAAAGGATCCGATGGAACTCAAAGATAACATGCCGCCCCGACCAAATCTCCATAATCCTTATCGAGGTGAGACCCATAGGAATATGTGGTAACTATCCTTGAACTCAATAGGTCTCTGTCTCATATCGGAATTGGACTTCTGCCTGCTCACTGTAGTCTTCATCCACTCCTGGTGATATGCACCTTCTCCGTCGTAGTCTGCACCATCTCTAGTCCCATGAATGCTGAATCCCCTGGGTCAGTCCAGCATAGAGGATATCTTCATGTTTGGTCGTACAATGCCTCTAAAGGTGCCATCCCGATGGTGGTGTGGTAGTTGTTGTTGTACGCAAACTCTACCAAGGGTAAGTGATCCCCCCAGCTGCGACTGAAGATGAGGACGCAAGAACAGAGCATGTCCCCAAGAGTCTGAATGGTCCTCTCATTCTGACCATCCGTCTAAGGATGGAAGATGGTGCACAAGCGAAGCTACATCCTGAAAGCCTCCATCAACCCCTTCCATAGATAGGAAGTGAAATGAGTACCTCAATCGGAGATGATCATCGATGGCACACCATGAAGCCGTACGATCTCCTGTATGTTGAGGCATCACAATATTTCTACTGTACCCTGCTATCTAATCGGTAGAAAATGGGCCAAATTGGTGATTCGGTCGACAATCACCCCGATAGAGTCGTGACCTCTAACTGTACGTGGATTTCCCGTCACTAAATCCATGGATATCACATTCCACATCCACTTTGGGACCTCTAAGGGATGAACTAAACCTGTTGTAACCTGGTGCTCCACATTCACTTGCTGACAAGTGAGGCATCATGAGACAAACTCTGCTACTGACTTCTTCATACCTAGCCACTAGTGTTGTAATCTTATGTCCTGGTACGTCATTGCCACACATAGATGCACTGCTAGAGGAAACATGTGAAACTACCTCAACACTTCCTCCCGAAGTGACACTGGTACCATGGCACATCCCCTAAAGAGAATGACATGCTCCCCACCTATAGAAAATCCATTAGGTGCCTACCCTATGGATATCTGTGCACATAGAGCCTCACAGTTAATATCCCCACACTGCACCTTCATGACTCTCTAAAGGAGTGGAGGTGTGAATCTAAGAGACTGTAGAAAGGCTTCTCCATCTCGATCCATAAAAGATATTTGCTACACGGACAACTTCTATGTCGCATATCCTTGCAGATGAATGCCCGATATCCTACTGAGAGCATCTGCTACAACATTCCCCTACCAAGGAGTATAAACTATCATGAAGTCATAGTCCTCGAGGAACTCAAGCCAACACCACTGTATCCAATTCAGGTCCTTTTGCGAGATGATATACCTGAGACTCTGGCGGTCGAAGTAGACTATAAAATGTTCACCCATCAGATAGCACCACCACATCGTCAAGGTGAAAACCACTGCTGCTAACTTCAGGTCATGAGTGGCATAGTTCTCCTCATTCTATCTCAGCTGACGAGAACCATAAGATATCACTGCTCGCTCCTGCATCAGGATGCATCCAAGACCGGTCATTGATTCATCGCAAAAAACTACGTACCCAATGCCCTCCTCCGGTAGCCTCAAGATTGGCGCACTAGTCAGCCTCGGCCTCAGCTACTGGAAACCCCACTGAATATCTCTAACCACATGAAGGGTTTCCCCTTTTTCGTCAACATTGAATGTGGTGCTGCAACTCTAGAGAAGTCTGGCACAAATCTCCAATAGTACCCAGCTAGACCCAGAAAACACCGTACCTATATCACACTCTTGGTTGGTTCCCAAGCAAGTACTGACTAGATCTTCACTAGATCTACTGCAACTCCAGCCTCTGAGATGACTTTTCATAGAAAGTGTACTTCTCAGATCCAAAACTGTAACATCGAGAGATTTCCATAAAACTGGTGCTATTGGATTGTATCCAATACTACCCAAAAAAGGTAGGTGTGATTCCCCTCGGTAGCTGAGTAGATCAAAATGTCATCGATGAAGACTACAACAAAGAGATCACGGTATGGCTGGAAGATTCTGTTCTTGAGTCCCATGAACATAGCTGGTGCATTGGTTACACCGAATGGCATAACTAGGAACTCGTAGTGGCCATAACCAAATATAATGTCCGCCTTCGCACATCCTCATCCCGTACTATGAGCTTGTGATAGCCCGATTTAAGATCTATCTTCAAGAACCTACGCTCTCCCTTCAGCTGATCAAAGTGGTCATCAATCCTCGGAAGTGGGTACTTGTTCTTCACAGTCACCTGGTTCAGGTGCCGATAATCAACACACAGTCGCAAGCTCACATCCTCCTTCATGGAGAAAAAAATCGGGGATACCCAGGGTGAAACACCAGGTCGGATGAATCCTTTCCCATGCAAGTCCTCTAGCTATACCCGCAGCTCACGAAGCTCAGCCGGAGCCATCCGATATGCTGGAGTAGATATCGGTATGTAGAAGTCCATCTCTCTGCGTGGAGGTAGTCCTGGAACATCGTCAGGGAAAACATCTGCGTACTGGTCCACCACTATAGGATAAGTTGGACTCTCCACATCAACTGCTCTGATGGTAAGGCAAGACAACTGGTGAGTGATCAGCTGCACCCTCTTTCAAGTAAGTCTGTCATGTGCTTCAAAGGTTCCCTTCTAACCAGTGAAGGTATACCTAGTCCCATACGTGTGAGCGCACCACACTTTGGGCCTAATAAATTCAATCTGAACATGAATTATAGATAACTAGTCCATACCAAAGATGACATCATAAGGCCTAGATGCCACTATGAGGAGATCCCAACTGAAGCTCTTGCCTCATAGAGTAAGATAACATTACCAAAACCAGTGGATAATCACCGAGTAAGCTCCCGTAGGAGTCTCTAGACATAAGGATCAAGCCAACGGCTCCTTCGGAATCTCTGAGCTACGAATGAGTGCAGTAACAACAAAAGAATTACTCGCACCGGTGTCTATAAGTACTAAAACAATGGTGGAGTAGACATATATAGTACCACAAATCATCTTAGGTGCACCGTGGTAATAGGCCTCAACTTCCTGGAGCTGAGCCCACCCCTTTCTGCCAGCTCCCTATGGTCATGGTGGACCTCCTAGTGGTAAAGGCGGTAGTACCTCGAAATGTCACCCACCACCTGCTGCTCGGTTAGCTCCTCTACCACATCCGCCTGCTCTTGGAAGACCACCACGGTCAAACCTATGCCTCTACATGGGAGGTCCCTCTACTATCTTCTACTCATCTTCATGGCGGTTCGTGCAGTCTCAAGCCATCTAACCCTTCCCACTGCATGTATAGCACTGCCTGCTCCTCGTATGGATGGATCTGTCTCATGTGCCCCGCACAACCGAACCTATATCATAGGTTCTCAAACATAATGGACTAGTCCTCTTGGATATCTGCAACATCTGACTACATCTAGCCATCGAAGACTTTGCTACGTGTTTCCCAGTGGTAGGTCTCAATGATGGTGACTGCACAGCAAGAAAACTATCCACAATAAGGGATCGCTCCAGAACCTCCGACTGCGTGAGAATTATAAGGGAGATAATCAAAGCCCTGATCTCATACATGAGTCCCTTCTCAAAGGTCTGGGCCCTGAAAAACGGGTCCCACACTATATCTATGCAGTGGCACTAGATGTCATTGAACCTCACTGAGTACTGAGCCACCGTCATGCTGCCCTGTTGTAGATGAAGAAGCTCCGTAATCCGCACCGCATGATGGGTGGCTGTAACAAAACCTGACTAGAAGAGGCTCTCTATGTCTACCCAGAGAAGTGATGCCTCGTCATGCACCTAGAGCATTAGGCTCCACCACCTGATTGCTACTTCCTGCAGGAGACTCTCGGTAAGGATCACAATAAGGTCGGCTGGTGTCCCTACCAATCTGAAAACTTTCACAACAGCCTCTAGCCAATCCTCAGTTTCCTGTTGGTCTGTCTCTCCCCTGAACCTGGGCGGCCTTTGGCACTATAACTCATGAAACACACTCTGATGGCATGCACTCTCTGTTGATGGAGCTGGTGGTATTAGTGTCCTAGTGGGTAATTGTACCGTTGTTTCCTCCACTATGGTGGGGCCCTGCAACGAGGCCTCGTCGCTCGGTGGGCTTCCATCACGTACAAAACTCAGAACCCTAGATGACTGCCTACATGGGTCCATCCTGAAAAGAAAAAAGTGTTCCACGGTCAAAACAATATACCTGGTGAACTAACATAATGTAATCAAGAATAAAACTTTTCAAAGGAAACACACACGCAATCAGTTTTCTCTTGCACTAAGTCGGAAATCAAAAGTCAGAGTCCTATTGTATGGATATGTCGGCCGCCTCACCAACATCAGTTTCCCTAAACTGATAACCACACCCAACACACTAAACACTATTTCAATTAAAATAATCAAAGTCCATGTTCTACAGTAGAACCGACTCCTCTGATACCAATTTGTCACGACCCGTCCTTAGGGCCTGTGTCGTGACTACCCCAACCCTGCCATCCATATGCTAGGGGCTCAGGACTAGCACCGAAGGTGAATCCGTGATAAAATGGGATGGTATTGCCTTTAAACCTGTTACACACACAGTCTGAACACAAGAAGTAGAAGAGATAAGTACTAATATAGAAAAGAAAAGTGTGTTGTAAGTATGTGGGACTGTATACAAACCCAACTGAACAACAAGTACAATTAGAAGTAAAAAAGAAAAAATAAATCCTGGATCATACACTGGGGAATCCGAGATGAAGGGTAGGTATAGATCTCAAACAACTCGTCACTATGGTACGTCCCATCAAGTGAATATCTAAGAAGCCTCTCATCCGTCTCCGTCAGCCTTGATCACTACTGACTGTCATCTGCACAAAACAGAACAAGGGTTGGGTGAAGCCCGTGAATGGGTGAGTATAATGATACTCAGTAGAGACCTCGATACCCCCAAAGGTCTCCCAAAATACAGTAATGATAAAACAAAAAAGAAAGATACAAAAACAGAGTATCAACCATCCCTACTTAGGTATATTCCCATACATATTCCTATGTTACCAATCACAACCATCTCCATCTCTCGAGCCCAATCACATCCAGTTCCACATAGGAAGAAAGTCAATCATCTTGATGATAACATCACATAGTCATGACACAACTCACATAGGTATTTAACTCAAGTAGAAGGGTAGAGATGATTAGATGTAGCCACTGAATCATATCCTCTGTGAAACCCACGTAGGATCCTGGAACAGTATCAGTGCTATGGAACCCACAGAGGATCCCGATACAGAAGTCCTCCCTGTCAAACCCACGGAGGATCCCAGTCCAGTAACGTCGCTGTCGAGCCCATAAAGGATCCTATTCCAGTATCATCGCTGTCAAACCCACAGAGGATCCAGTTCTAGTATCATCGTAGTCGAACCCATGGAGGATCCTGGTACAGTAGTTGAACCACGTAGGATCTTATCATCTCAGTCGCATCAAGCCCAAGGGTTCCCGCACACATCACACTCAATTCATGGAGGGTCTTCTACACGAGTCAAGTGTTGATACATCAACTACCATGAATTCTAAAGTTTATGTATACTGTATTTTTGTCTCATCATATGGAACCCAATGCGACAGACGACACATCAATCGGACTCTCGGTATGTGAGTTATTGGAATTTCCGTCCCGGGGACCCGGTTGGATTTTAGGTTCAAACCAACACGACCGTACTCCAACTATGTCCAATACTCAATTGGAATATTCCAAAAGTACCATCTTTATCTATTATTTATGTCTCCATAGATTGTTCCTCAATCGGACACACGTAGCCCAAGATATGGTCGAAATGGTGAAAAACATGCCAAAGCGGGTCCGGTCCCGGTCCGACGCAGTCGGACTGACTCCGCCTAACCCGGGTCTGGAACAAGGTCTGACCCGGTCCACGGGCCTGACCCAGTCCGAGAGGGTGGACCTACCTGAGGGATGGTGCTACCTGAGTGGGCGGCCCGACCCAGGTGGGTGGCCCAGCCCTAGTGGGCTGCCCGGCTCAAGGGCAGACCAACAGCCCGCGTAGGGTCTGGCCCGGCAGCCCGTGGGGGGTATGCCTCTACTGCATCCCGGGGTAAGCCCCATGCCCCTCGCTCATGAACGGCAGAGCCATTTGGGTGGGCCCCAAACTGGTGCCACCTAGTGCCAGTCCAGGTTACGTGGGACCCACTATGTCCCGCTCCTCCCGGCTGGCTGAGCGGCCAGCCGCTCCAGCTCCACTGCCGCGGCCCACCCTAGCTATGGTGCCCTTCTTCTCCATGAGGATCGATAGTGTCGCGCCCTTATGAGATGGCCCATCCTAGCCCCGAATCTCCTCTTTCGCAAGGAGTGACGGCGCCACGCCCTTCCGTTGCGGCCCGGCCTCACCGCGACCCCCTTCTTATCCTCGTGGCACGGCGGTGTCGTGCCCTTCTGCTAACCCAGCAGCCTTCTGCCACTGATTTCTTTATGGTCAGCCCAATGTCGGCCATCGTTTCCCTACCTCTGTTGTCATTAAATGAGAACAATCAAAGGGGGCAGGTCGGGCCATGTTCGTGTGTTCCGATCCCTCCAAATTATGTTGATATCAATCAGAAATTCTCAATCGATAAATTGAATGATGTAGAACAGGAACAAAAACAACTCCAATCCCATACCTTTAATTCACCTTTCGTCATTCATCATTCGTTGACGGTGTTGAGGAAAGGGCGTATGTCGATTCATCATTCACCGCGTTCGTCACAAACTCCCAATATCAGGCTCATCCATCATAAAGTGACGAATTCGAAGATGGTGTTATTCACGTTCTTCGTTGGATAGTTCTTCTTATTCTCACCAAGCTCCACCCAAAAGATTATTCCAACCACATAATAATAAAATATGACATCTTATTAATTTGTTGGCATAAATAATTAAAAATATTTCAAATTTAATTAATTAATGTTCCATTAATTAATTCAAGTGGAGTGGCACTTTAATGAGGGAAGTTCAAGAGTTTCCCCCCACTTATATAGAGTTCAAGGAGTTAAGAATCTTGGGTGGTCCCCACTGATAAATATCCTCCCATGAGAGGTTATGTGTGGGTGGGCCCCACCACCAACCACCACTTGGAGGTTTTAACCACCTCAAAAATAAAAATATGCTAACACGTATTTTTATTTAACTTTATTAAAAACCCCAAAATCTAACTTCCATTCTCGACCATCTTCCATCGAGGAAAAGGATTTCTTAATAGAATACTGGTGCCGCGAGTTCAACGGTGCCCTCAGATTTCAATTCTGTGCACTGGTTTAATAGATATAAAATATTTCTCACACGTTTACTGAACATACCTGAATAAAACATCAGAAATTGATTCCGGGCACACTGGGCCTCGGAATCAAGCGCCGTAAATTTTCATAGACTCGTAAAAATCCAATGAATTTTAGATATAAATTTCCACATAATTTCTGGGTCATTATAATATCTTTTTTTATGGTCAAGAGAGGTCACACTCAAATGGTGGCTTATACATGTCAAAACACTAAAACCCAAATATGGAATTACCTTCAACCTGGGAGAGGATTGAGTTGTGGGTGTAACCGCTAGAAAATAATCACATATTTTTAAAGATCATAACCTTATGGTTCTAACACGTATAATCATGGAATGTAAATTTAATAAATGGAACCAGATGAAATATGTAGGCCCCACAAAGATATTCCGCAATCAATGAACATTATAGATGTGTTATAGACCACCCACATTAGAATTGTATAACTCTCCTCCTTTGGTATTAGCCATATATTTTCCTCTTATCAGAGTAGATCTTAGAAAAGGTGAAAAAATCTCACATGAATATATATAGGATGAGATGATAGAGATGAAGAACAGAAAAATAGGACTCGAGTACTTACCATTGCACATCCAATGTTACGAGCAGAGCTCAATCAGATTATGGATGAAGGAGATCACTTGATCCCATGATTATGGATCAAAAAGTCTCCAATTTGAGAGGAAACGGGGTTAATACTGTTGGTTAATGAGTTGGTGAAGAATAAGGGATTAAATAGACCATTAAGGGAATTTTAGACAATTTACTCAGAATTTTTCCATGCACATGGTTTTTCTGCATGATTTGTCAAATTGTGTACAAATCGTGTGAGATTGTTCTTCCCAAAATAACATCCTCCACACTATTTGATCAATCTATTCTCAAGCCATGCATGGGTACCTAGGAAAAGGGGTGTGCACACGGTTATGCCACACAGCCATGCTCCAACCGTGTGAGATTGATATGTCTGAAAAAAAATTCATACAGTTTGGAAAACCTTATGGAATTGTATCATTGTTCACTCAAAACTGCACGCTATGATTGTTTCCCAAAATGATGGGTTCTAGGCTCTAAACATTCGTTGGAAGGCCCGAAGACCTTTTCTAAACCTGTAGTCATCCACATTAGTTCCAATGTAAATAATTAGAAAAAAAATTAAAGTATCTATACCTGAGTGAAAACCCACATTCTTACAGTCTTCCGCCCTGTAAAAGAACCCACCTTGAGTTCTCCTTCCATGGGTAAAGAAATACATTCTAAGAATAACTTTGTCCATTGGGCTCGTACATCCGCTTCTATCTCACAAGTCTCATCATGTACTCGGTCGTGCTACCATTGCACCCATATGAGAGGGAAAGATATAACTTAGAGATATTTTGTGATTCGATAAATCATGTGCACTGGATACTCCACCAAGGTAGAATTGGCATTTAACTCAACTTCCTTGGGATCTATAGTATTTGATGGGTCATCATAATATTAAATAATTTGTGAGAAATGAAAGATGTTGTGCATGGAATGATACCTATGAGTAAGTAGTAACCAAAATGCTATTAGCCTGACACACTTTTGGAGCTTGAAAGACTGACGTAATGGGGATACATCTTTCAATGCTTCTGTAACCATCTATGAACTAGACTGGGTGATTCCTAATGAAAATCATGATCCCCAACCTCAAACTCAAGAGAAAATCGATGGAGATTGGAATAAGATTTATATCCTTACTAAGAACTATTCATACCCTTTTTGATTAACTGAACTAATTCTAATGTCTACTAAATGAAAAGAGGACCTAGTCGGGCTGCGTCAGCAGCCTCTAGCCAACAGAAGGGTGAACAGAATGGCCTACCATACAAATCCTTAAATGGATCATTCAGAATTTTTTTCTTGAAAACTCTTATTATAAGCGATCATGATAAGAGAAATATATTTCCCCCAATATCCACCAAAATAAAGGACACATGCTCATAGCATATTCGTTCGAACTAGTATTTTCAATTATGCTTTTCCATTGGTATGAGGGTAAAAAGTTATGCTTAGAAGTTCCTATGTTTTCATAGACTTATGTAAACAATTCATGAATCAGTAAGTGAAATGAGAATACCTATTTTAATTGATTGTATGTGGAACCCCATGTATTCATATGATCTCATAGAAATACAGTCTTCCCAGATCAACAACTGGTAAATTATCTCAAATTTGAATGAAGAGGGATGATTTTTTTAATCATTCAATGACTACCCAGATAGAATCACTACTATTCAGAAACCTAGGTAAGAAGACTATGAAATCCATTGCTACATATTCCCATTTACATTCTATGACTAGAAGCAGCTATAGGAAAAATATAGGTCTCAAGTGATCTGCCTTCACCTATTGACAGGTGGAACACCTAGTGATGATTCTTAAAATCTGAAGTTTCCATCATGGCCACAAATACTAGTGTCACATATCTCAATACATCATAGAGATTCCTATATGAACTTCCCACTAAGAAGTGTGGGAATCCTTCATCAACTCCTCTCTCATGTGTGGGGTAACCCAAAAAATTGTACATACACATAGGATGTCATCTCTTTCCAAAGACCAATTCAAGGGTGGATTTTCCCCTACTATTTTCTCATGGAGAACCAAACCTTCAGGATCAGAGAACTTCCTACACTTCACCTTATCAAAGAGGGAAGAGGTAACTGTTAAGGATGAGAGGTAATACTTCTCATGGATATAATGAAACTCCATATGATTTTTAGAAAAGAGGTCCATTAACTTCCATTCATCACTGGATTCATGTATATCCTATATTTGAGTTTTCTGACCTAGTGCATCAACAACCACATTTTACTTTCCAAGGGTATAGGCATGCTCAAAATAAAAGGATTGTAGATATTATACCCATATATACTGTTTGAGTTTCAAGTTACACTCGGATAATATATATTTGAGGTTCTTCTAATCTGTGTGAACCCAAATGTGTTCACCTAACAGAAAATGTATCCAATAATATAATGCATGGACAATTAATGCTATCTCAAGGTCACGTGTTAGGTAATTTCTCTCATGAGGCCTAAACTGCTGAGATCTATATGAAATGAATTTGTATTCTTACATCATTACTTTTCCTAGGAAAATTCATGATGCATCATAGAAGACAATATACCCTATACCAGACTCTGGGGGGAATTAGAATAGGTGTCGATACAAGCCTTCCTTTCAAGTCTTGAAAGGATTTGTCACATGCTTCTAACAATTAAAATTTTATTCCCCTCCTTGTATGAACAGTAAGTGGTTAATAAATATGCAAAACATCTTGTATGAAACACATCTAATATCATTCCATCCACAAGATACCTTGTATATTAAACACATTCATGGATTTATCCCAAGAAAATACTGCACAGACCTTTGCAGGGGTAGCAGATACACCTCATTATAAAATAATACGACCCATGAAGTGGTCCTTGTCGATCTAGAATAGGAACATAACAAACATTAATAATGTTGATGCTCTCTCAGGTTACTTAGAACGATATCAAGATGTTTGACATGGTCTCTTGGAATATGAGAATACACCAAAATATCACCCACAAAGACTAGGTAAAATGATTCCAACTAGGGGTAGAAAACCATATGGATAAAATCCATGAAAACAGAAGCTGTGTTTGTAAGGAAGAATGACATACCAATGTACTATTACAGACCATACCAATTATTAAAAGTTTTATGAAGTATGTCTAATGTCCAGAATCATACTTGATGGTAAACTGATCTCAGGTCGATCTCAGAGAAGACCATTTCTCCTTAGCGATGGTAAAAAAGATCATCTATTCGAGGAATTGGATACTAGTTCTTGATCATAAACTGGATCAACCTTATGTAATCCACACATAAATGAAATGTTCCATTAGAATTATTAGAGGTAAGTATGGGTGATCCCTTATAAGATGTACTATACCGTATAAAACCGATGGCCTCTATATCCTCTAACCACTTCTCGAGTACCTCGAGTTTAGTAAGTTCTATCCTGTAATAAGGAACGGACAATGGAGCTACTCCTCAAAATAGATCAATTGTAAACTATAACTCTCTCTTTGGAGGTAATACAGAAAAGTGATCGGGAAAGACTTCCATGAAATGATCCACTACTTGTGAGAGATCATATATATGTAAACCATGATCACCAATGAAGAGAATTTCAATCTCAATGGTCACTCCACCTAACCACTGATGCTCTAGTCCTTCTCTACCATCCTGAATATCCCACTCACCCTTATATAGGTAACTAATTCTCTTTGGTGATTTGAATGATACATTGTGGCGATTGTAGTATATCAAAGCATGATAGTGAACCAACCGGTCTATCATGATAATGACAATTAATCCAATCATCTTAAGAATAAATAGGTTCTATTAGAAATGGTATCTACCTACCTCAAGGGGACAGTCCCTGCACTTGTGTATTTCATCTATTCATACCCCTAATGGTGTATCTAGGGTCATTACACCATTGTGATATTGTATATCTAGTCTGAATAATTCCACGATAGATACAGAAATGAATGAGTATGAATCCTCTATAACTAACAAAGAAAATACAAGTGTGTAGGATCCTATAATAGTACCTCTTACTGTACAATGTCCCATAGCCTGATCCTCAAGTATCAGCTACATAGAATTCAACTAAACTAATCCACAGACTTGTACTACAGATGGACTACTACGATCAGGGATACTATTATGAAAATACAGGTGATCAGAGGAAAAAATACCAAAACCACAAACTCCACCTTATCTAGACGTACAGGTTCTATTCCAACTCTCCACATGAAGCGGTGAAAAAGAACAATCTCAGGATGGTGGATTTGATGTTGATCAATTCATACTCGAAGATAATGGAAAGGTCCTACAGAAACACTAAATATGACCCATAAGGTCACAATCCAAACACTCCATAGGGTCTCTTTCACAGTGAGGATTCTTATTCCATAGTCTTCCACACTGATGACACACTACAGAGCTATAAAATTAGATACTATGGCAACTGGTGTCTGGATGATAAATCATGAGGGAACATTTCCTATCACTGGAAGAACAACTAGCTAGAAAGGAACTGATCTATCAAAACCGATACACATTTCATTCCTCAGGTTATGCTCATTGGTAAAGGAATAATTAAAAATGGGAAAAAATGTTGGTAGGAGAAAGACATTCACCTGAGTTTGGATGACGTATTGAATACCATCCTCAAAATGTCTATCATGAAAAATCTCATCAATATATAGAAGTGGTTAAAATCACTGTAAATCAGTGAAACATACTGAATATTTCAAAATTGACATAGAACCCTACTCTAGATGCATGAAATCTTTGTATATATTATCTCTCAATGCCCGAGGAATGAATTGATCCTATAATGCAGTCTGAAAATCAATCCATAAAATCCACTGATGACGAACGACCTATGTAAACACATCCCACAAATGCATGATTGAATCCCAAATAATATATGTTTCATGATTGACTCTACACTCAGGAGGCATTTATAAATTCTTAATGATAGACCGCATGGACTCTATCCAGGAATCAATAGCTTGATAACCACCATCCCCAGAAAAGGTTCGAGGGGGATGATGCAAGAACTCACGGGTCAGATCATCCATCGTAGGTTCAAGCTATGGAGTATCATGCATGGACTGTACAAGACATAGAAACTATCACTACCTTGGGCATCCGTTCCATGATCAGGTACAACAGGGGTTGCCTCATGTGGAAAACCTGGTGGTAACACTAGAGGCTCAGGTCCCACTTAGTCTGGAGCATGTTCATCACAACCTTCCCGGTGAATGAAACAAGGACTCCATGGTTGTAATGTTATTCGAATTCCAAGAAAAAACATCAGAACATGATTAGAAGCAATGAAATAGAAACACTAGAAGAAGAGGAACGTAAGAAAACTCACTACCCAAAGTATTCTACCCAAACTACCCTTTTAGATGACCATGTATCAATAAGTGATCAAGTATAATTTTCATGTCATATTGATTTTAACATCCAAGTTCACTCATTTACCTTTCGTTTACCTTAAATGGAGGGATAAGGATGTGCAACCAATTCATTGATGATTTCAAGGTTTAGTTTATAATGGATATCCATTTATGATGAATCAGTTCGCATACACAGATCATGAGAAACTAAAACCATTTATTTATAGTATAATAGATCAACTAGGTAAATTACTCATCACAACCAATGAAGGCCCATACACCTCATGAATTGATATAGGCAATCACTCAATGACAACCAAGTGTAATACAAGAATAAGAAAATAATCACTACATCACTCAACAATCATAGGCATATCATGCAATGAAAGGAAGTAAAATGAACCTATATGACATGGTAATATGCATGGCATGTGAATTTTAGGTGCCAATAATGATGAATGTAACTATGAACCTTTCGCTTATATCTTTTACCCAATGATGAAATAAAATCCTAATGTTTATAAATAATCAATAACACTACAAAACACATGCATCACCCATCAGTGAAATAATATCAACTATAATAGGAAAAAGCACAAGTACAATTATAATTTAGGAAACTTGGTTTTTAAACCAAACATGGGTTTGTGACACCCACGAATGACTTATGACCATGTTTGAATCATTTATATTATCCAATATATTCTCTCCAAATAGTAATGCAAGGAAAGAAACCACCTCTAATACCACATCGTGACATCCCGGACCCAAATTACACTTAACTGGTAATCTGATCCTGGTGGTCCACATGGCCTCAAGTGCATCTCCCATAACTGTAGGGGAAAATGACTAGATATGAGGGCCTAGGGTGGGTCCATGGGGAGAATATTCCATCATTAGAAGATTGCATCATAATGGAAGGATATAAATAGTAATGAAATGAGAAATATATAAAAAAACAGTGGATGAATACTGATGAAATAGATAAATGAGAATAATAATATTTGTATCAACTGGAACAATGATGGTGTAATGTAATTTAACATGAAAACTAGAAAACATGGATACAAGAAAATATTCATAACATGTTATACAATGTAAAAGAAAATAAGGGATACTCCAAGAATCCTTAGAACAAACTTGACCATCTACTATGATGCTCTGACATATCATCACACAATCAAGTGTTTGAAGTTGTACGATTCCATTTGTAAAATCATGTAGTCATATAATTTACTGTAGGCTCCAAACAGTCCATGGGGAGGGTGTGAAATAATTCTCAGTGGGCCACCACCAACAGTGTCTATAACATTCAGACCATGAAATTGAATAAAGTTGTGTGGAGGCATGCATATATAATGTAATGTTAGAAGTACAATATAACTAAATACCCATGTTACTTTATTAGTCATTGGCTGGTTTCTAAACATGTAACCATATCATTAATTGATTAATTACCATTTCATATTAATAGGTCACCTGAGGCATACCCAATACCGACATCACCTTGTGATAGTATAAGTAGTGAAGGTACCAAGGTGTAACAATGCAACCTCAAAATGAAATCTACTAAGAGAGTTCTAGGGTAATAACCAAGGTAACATAGGTCTCACTGAATGAAAACTCAGTAGAATATATGTCTATATATGGGAAAGAGTGTAATCCATGGATCGTAATATAATGCATTCCATATTAAGGCACCTATCGAATCTAAGGTGATAAACTAATGTAAAACACGGCTATGTAAAGACAGTCCCCTCAGGGAATTTACCATGAAACTATTAGTCAATGATAGATTTCACCGAGTTTATCTGAGGTATCATGTAATAACGTAAATGACCCTACGGTAGTATACCATGAATCCAAGGAATATACAAGAACTAGAGTCTAGGTGGGTTTCAACCTAATAAAACCACATCCTTGAATTGGAATGAGGTTATCGACTACCAAGGTATTATCCTATCAAAATACAAGTTGAAATCGAGTCATTCCATTTCTATTTGACATTGCAATCATGCAATCATTCAATATGTTCAAGCCCTATCATTAATTAGTGTGGATAGTCTATGCAGCATTGAAACCAGTTAATCAAGTCTTAATTAACCATTAAGGCATATTCACTTATAGTGGTTCACTCTGCTACCTTCCATCAGTATTGAAAGTGGGGATACATACATGTAATTCTTATTCAATATCATTTGATACGTTCAAGTTATATACTTATCCTACTTGACATTTCACATATCACATTTAACAACCAAATTAAAGCACATACCTTAGATGGTTCAAGTGGTGAGCATACATGGTACATGCCATTATGAAATTCTCATTAATTACAATCCATTTATTATAGGAAGGATCTCTTTTAAAATTATCAAGAAAAAGAACACCTAAACTGTTGATTAAACATGTCAAAACAGTAAAATCCAAAAATGGAATAACCTTTAACATGGGGCAGATTGAGTTGTGGTTTTAATTGATATCAATTAATCACATATATTGAAAGATAATAACCATATGGTTCTAACATGTATAATCATGGCATGATAATTTTATAAACGGCCCCCGATGAAAACGTTAGGCCCCACATTAAAATTCCACAATCAAAAAACTTTTGGGGTGAGATATAGACAAGCACCCAAAGGGTTGTACAACTCTCCTTCTCTAGTAGCAGCCCCCGATTTCCTCACATTGACTTAGATATAGGAAAAGGTAAAAAATCAATTGATGATATCTAGGTTTCGATAAATATTGAAGAATAATGGATAAAGAGTACTCAATTACATACCATTACACATCCAATGTGATGAATAGAAGCTCAATCAGATTCCGGATGAAGAGTATCTCTTGATCCCTAATGTTGGACTTTAAAATGCTCCAAAATGAGAGAAAATGGGGTTAATCCCACTAGTTTACTGGTTGGGGAAGAATAGGGTAGTAACTAGGTCATTAAAGGAATTTTGGAAATTTTACCCATAATTTTAGTCTTCGCACGGTTTGTCCACACAGTTTGTCGAACCATGTGCAAACCATGAGAGATGGTTCTTCTCAAAATAACATCCTCTGCACGGAGTGATAAAACTATTCAAAAACCAAGCATGGGTCCCTAGGAAAAATATGTGTCTTCACTATTAGGCCACATGGTCGTACGCCAACCGAGCAAGATGGGTCTATCCAAAAAGCACTATTGGCCTGGTTTTCCAAACTGTGTAGAATTTCTGCACGATTTTCTCCTAACTGTGCCCCAAGCCTGTTTTTTGCAAAAGGATGGGTTTTGGGCTCTGAACATACCTCAAAACCCCCTAAGGCCTTTTCTAACCCCTTTGTAACCCACATTAGGTCCAGAGTATAGTTTTAGACAAAACATTAAAGGATCCATACCTGAGTGAAAACTGGTTTCTTACACATACACATACACATACACTTGCACACATACATACACATAAAAATGCATATATACACATTATTTCACATGCATGTACATGTACATACAAACAAATAAACATAAATGTATATACATAAACATACACATACACAAACATACATGTTCACATATCTACACAAACACAAACATATAGTTACATACCTGTGCATGCAGATACATTCACTGAATCACACACACACACACATATGCACACATATATACACATACTAAATAAACAAATACTACATAAACACATACACATACACATACACATACATCCACATGTACATACACATACAAACATACATACACATAGGCAGACATGTACTTGTGCACACACACACACATAGATATATATATATATATATATATAAATATATATGTATATATATACAATTACACTTAAACATATTTACAGAAACACATACACATAAATACATATACACACATACATACATTTATACACATACATATGCACACATGTGCACAGACACACACACACCCATATTTATACATACACATACACATACACATACACATACACATACACATATACATAATTACACACACACATACATACACATACTCATACACATACACATACATATATATTCACATACATATATATGCATCTATACATACTCCTACACATACATGTACACATATGTATACTCATACACATATATTTACATTTATGTCTGCACATATATACATACACAATCATATATACAGTACACATACACATAAACACACACAGACACAGACAATACAACACATGCATACACATACAACACATGCATTCATTTTCACAAACATCCACATACATGTACATGCATACATACACATACAGATACATATATGTATATTTTAAATTATATTTATTAATATAAATATCTATATTCATGTATGAATCAAATATTTTAATAAATATTTTAATTTAAATATTATATAACTATTTAAATAAACTATTTATTTATCATATTAGTTTTAATTATATTCACATTTTTTTATTAATATATATAAATATGCTATAAAACATTTTTATACACTAATAAGAATTTGATAATTCTTTATATATAAAATTATGAAAATAAGATACATTTTTATATAAATATTAATTATATGTTATATATACATATATATACATATTATAATATAAATATTATTTAAAAACATTTAACTACGTTTATATATATTAAATAATTCATTGTTTCCCTTATTAGAGTTTAAAAAGCACTAATAAAGGAAGGGGGATTTATCTGTTCTAAAAAAGCGCAAACAAAGGTTACCCTTTTATCATCTATTTTTTCACTGATAATATTTGCTTTTATCAGTACTTTTTTCTAGCACTAATATAAGTCCCCCATTCATTGGGGATTTTATAGCATTAATAATGGCTGGTGATAAATATAGCATGATCTATAGTATTGAGAGTACTATAAATGTGTAAAAATTCATTTTTCATTGGAATGAAACCCTACTACAGTACGAGACCACCTCCTCTCCTAGACATAACATTTTCACCTATCACTGCCTTCCACAACAACCCTGTTACACAGGGAAGCACCAAATTATAACCTCTACTTAATTGAACCATCATAAGGTCTCAACACCACTACACACCACCAATTTTCTATTTATAACCTACATTACTTCTAAACAACCACATAAAACGAGAACTAGGCCACATGAACCAATCTACGCATTTGTACATCTTCACATGTAGTGTTTACATTGGTTTATATTTATGGGTGCATTGGATTTATTGGAATTTTTAGTATTCTAGACAAGTTTCATATGCATTCAATCATGGTTTGGTACGATGGAATGAAATGATAAAACTAAATGTGTAATTATTCTAGTCACATTCACATTTGGTGAAATTTCTTATATACTGATGAAATGATATATTATTGCAATTATCATCTAATTGATTGATGGATTGATGAATCTGATTTGGTGATATCCAATGGAAAACAAAAGGAATTTTTTATCACATTCTCGAATATTTTAACTTATATTTATTATTTTTTAGGTTTCATTGATGTAATGATTAGTTTCTAATTGTCACATTGTTAGATTTGGGATAAATGTGTTTGAGTGAGCACAAAAATCCAAAATGTCATGAAAATTAATCATCATATTATTGATTATGATTCTGGCTATCATTTTATAAAAAAATAGACTGATACATTACTTTTTTGAATTATTCTTCCTATGAAATTAATTAAATTCGGTATCACTATTAATTATTATATAAATATTTATATATGAAAATATTTTAATTACAATGCATGCACTTGAACAGTACTCACAACTCTAACACAAATATTTTCATCTACCTCCATTTAAATAGTATAATCCATTTTGAATAGTTTCCTTTTTTTATAAATGATTTTTATGAGATTCAAAACATAAACATCCGAATCATTCTAGAAACATGATATTTCTATTTTCTAAACACCTGATCCCTATGGGACCAACCCAACCACTTCACCTGTTGCTGTTTTAGGATTATAAATTTCAAAATTTTGAGAAAAATGAGAGAACAGATAATATTTCTCCATCAAATTTATGCTAGAGGAATTACTATGAATATCACTATTTTATAGCTAAGTATTTAGGATTATACTAATTCATTATTGGGTAATGTAAGTAGATGTTATGATATACCAATATGTAATTTTAAATATGAGCATGGTTTTTTTAAAATGTATTTTATTTTATATAATATTATAATATTTGAAATTTTAAATTGAATGTGTATTATATGTATAAAAAATTAGAATCCTAACAATAAATAAGGATATATAAAAAATAAATATATCTTCATCCATTTTCCAAGAAATTATATTTTTTAAAACAAATTGTTTTTCTATATGTTATATGTGTTTATTTAGAAAAAAATATACCAAATATATTTTTCATATTAATAATATTAATTTGAAATTTGAAATTAGTATTTACATATTTAATAAAGAGAAAATATTAAAAAAAAATTAAAAAAAATTTATAAATTTTACTTGGGAAATACATGTGTAAATTATAATCACGATACATATAGGAAAAAATATTCATAAATTTATATAAAATCAATAATAATTTAACATGTTTTTCTGCAACATAATTTCATATATATCATTTATTTTTTCTATATACATTTTACTTTCTCTAAAAAATTATATTCCAAAAAAATTATGGAAAGTGTTTTTGAAAAAAATCAACTCATATTTAATCAATATAAGGGCTCCACTACACCCATTATAAACCACAAATTTTGATTATTTTTATCTCAAATATATATCTAAATTACCTCATTGAAAATATTTTCTATTGTTTGGTATCCTCTATCCAAAATATGGAGTAATTAATCATTCATAATAATGAATATTCTGGAGGGAATACCCAACTATTTTAAGTAGGAATCATATTACACTCAACCTATTTACTTTATATTATCTTCCATATCCTTGTTAAACATAATTAGTCAACTTAATTACACTGTAATTATGTTATTATATTTATATAATAATTTTACATTAATGGAATATGGATTTATTCATAATAATTCTTTCTTTGTAAAAAATTTGTGTTTGGATCATTTTAAACACCTATACAAGATGTAATATTATATTTATTAATAATAATCATTAAGAGTTTAAAAATAAAATGTATTGGATATATATTATATTTATTATAAATTTTAGAAATTTTTATTGTTATTTAAATGGATACACAGAAATAAAAATTCATTATAATGTTACACGTTATATTTGAAAAAAATTCCGGAAATACAAGAGTTATGGATTTTTCACCATTCAAAATATACTAATAAATTACATAAAATTGACATGAGATATGTATAAATAATTAAAACATTATGGTACATATATCTAAACTATTCAATATATGATTGAAACTTTATTAGGGACAAAAATTACTAAAACCTAATGAGAAATATAAACCACGAAATACTAATGGAGAATTAAAAAATGAATATAGATGATTATTTTAAATATAAAAGATAAAAATAATAATATCAAAATATTCAATTATTTTTCATCGTTTCTTATGCATACAGTTAAAGTGAATTAATTTGAGAAAATAATTAAGGTAATTGGAATGTTTTTGTACCTCTCTTATGTTTCTCACATTCTTAAATAATTTTTTACTTTATAGAGGATCCATTTAAATAATAAAAGGAAAAAGTTATAATAATAGGGTATTATGATAATTTAGTCAAAGATAATCACAATATATGACACATTTATAATTAATAGTGTGTGGTTCTAAACTGATGAAGGCTATATTATCCCCATATGGGGATAGTTTCAGAGGTAATTGAGACTAACACATAATTTCCCTCCCTCTTCACATGGAGAATAATCACACTCTCCACATAATTAATATAGAAAATTAAAAGGAAGTACAAAACATGTTTTTTTATCCCTTTACAATGGATTTTTTGAGGTATATTCCCATATCTAAAAGTTATTTTTAATGAGAATCTATCATGGAAAACACCTCGCAATATATTGTTCCGCAAATAACAATATTAGAGATGTGCTATTAAAAAACTATTATTAGTCACTGAATATTATTTTCAATGGAAATAAGTCTACAAAATATAAAAAAATAAAGCTTGATGGATTTTGAATGTGTGAATAATAATTAAATATTTTGAAAATAAAAATTATAAAAAATAAAATAAATCAAAATTTCTAAAAAAAGAAAATGTATTTAAATATAAAAAATAGGCATAACATAATTATAAAATATCATTAATAATATGTTTATCAAACTAAAATACATGATAGTCACAAAAAAATATGTATCATCTAGAATCCAATGGAGGTTAATCACTCAAAGGGTCATGGTGGGGGATCCATGCTGACACCAAACACAATCCATCAAATATATTCCAACAACCTCCCATCTCTTTGAAGTTGTTTCTCACTATTATACTCAAGAACATTATGCATGTGTTGTATCATCTCATCCTCAGCTCATAACCATTATTCAAAATATGTTTTAGATTATGAAAAATCGTCAAGATCTCTATTTGATCTGATCAAAAACAGCAAAGTAGTTCCATAATAACATGGATGTGTGATACGTGTACCAATACCAGTCACCCACCATTTCCTAACATCATGTATTATCGTATGTATCGAAACAACCACATAAATACTCATATCACATGGGGAATCTATTTCAGTCTTCTTTTAACTCTCTTCGGAATGCTAATTCACATACTTATACGTTTACTTCAAATATAATCATAAATTAAAATAATAATAAAATTAACATAATTTTGTAAAGGTTTATCTTTCTAATAGATGAAACAATATCATTCAATATAATATAACCAAAACAATATATATAAAGAACACACACAGAAACTCACACACACACACAAAAACACACACACATATATATAAATTAATAAATAATATTTCTTACCAAATGCCATCGATGTATAATAAGTATATAACTCCAATAACTATGTGTAACCACCTATCTCTCATGGATTTGTAGTGTAGATGAAAACCTACACATAAAAGTATCTACTATCTTACAATATCACAATACATCCCATATTTGGGATGAGATATATTTAGGTAATTGAAATAATCAAGACTAATAAAAAATAGTATCAAAAGATCTATCTATCGATCTCTTTAGTAGGTTGTGTAAAAATTGATGAAAAATTTCACAAAACAACTATATCATGACTCCAAAAGAAAATTTCACATTTTATAATAAATCAAAGACCATACAATCTATATGAAAATTAAAAATGACATGTTTCTAATTAAATAAATTTAAAATAATATATTTTATTTATTAACCTATAATCTAGTAGTCAAACTTCTAATATCAAACATCAATAGGAGCCTAATCCCATAACACCCATGGAAAATAAAAATAATTTTTTTGTGTCACATTTTCTTTCCCTAAAGATAAATATGAAAATAAAAAAAATATTGTGAAAATTATTTCCAAAATTTATTCAAAAAATAATATAAAGTAAATAATATAAATAATTGAACATGACTACGTAAACATTGATCAAAATAAAGAGATGGATATACTTTGGGGATAGGTTCTACAATCATCAATCCTGAAACATCTCACCCCCTTCTAAGAGGTAGTGTTGTGGAATCATTCTTGGGGTCAGATGAATGGTCCTCATGCTCATCATCGAGAATACTATCATCAAAAGAGGGAACAAAATATATTATTTGAAAATATCTAGCCATATGGAAGGAATAATGTTACTAGTAAATAATTTTTAATATTGATATAAAATATAAAATATTAATAAATACCATAGTATAATACATTATTAATTATTCATCCTCATGTTAATCAATGAAAAGTCTTTCATCCTCCTCTTAAACGTCACTAACATCCATATATTTGAATGTTTTATAAGAAATTTTGTACATAAATAATAGTATTAATAAAATAAATCCAAAAATAAGGGGTTTCATCATGAATATTTATATGTCACTGAGTAAGATATGTATTTGGTGGTGTTTCTTGAAAAATGTCAATAAGGTTCACTTCCATATAAAACTTATCATTTTTAGAGAACTGATATTCATGTGGTATCATTTTTATTACACTCCACCAATCATTTAAATATCACTAAATGACACATTAATAGGAATAATAATCATGATGTGCTTGTTGTTAGAACATAAATTGTTCATTTTTGGAAATAAAGATTTTATAATTAGTGTCAACGACTCCATATTGTGAAAGAATCCAAAAAATATGATTAGTATCAAACAAATGACATTTATACATTGTTACATAATTTAGTTCTACATAACATAACTCAATTATCTCATCTATCATGATATAAAATTCAACTTCCCTTTATTTATGATGAGATCTTTAAAAAAACAAATATTCATGGATTTTATTGATTCTCTATATATGCATGTATGAAATAAGAGTAAATTTACAACATATCCAATATATTATTTACCCAATTTATATATATTATTTTTAAAAACACATAAAAAAATATCAAATGTTACTTTCATGTTTTGTTTCTTGAAAAAAATAATTTTTTTAATAATAGTTATCATTGAAAAATTGATTTAATGTTTCATTATATACAACATTACTTACTAGTATTTGATAACAATATTCAAATTTATGTTTTTATCATTCTTCAAGTAAAGAATAGGTAATTTGTATAATTTTTTTTGACATGTTACTCATATTATATAGATGGAATATAATAATAATAATTAGTAATTACAACAAAAATCATGTCATTTCATCACAATTTGGAAGAATATATATACGAGCTATCTCTAGATATTCATTTGAAAGTCATCATTCAGGATTAACATCAAAACCAATCTCATGATGGCTAAAATTTAGCGATTTATTTCTCAGTACATATTGCACATTTTTCCCATTGTGACCCATGTGATTATTTTATGATGGATTTTAATATTTAAAATAATAATAAAAGAACATTGAAATATCTTCCAGAAAGTACTATTCTACAACTAACCCTTAAATTGATGAATTTTTATATAGATTCTTCTTTATATTTTTCATACATCTCTTAAATGGCTACATCCATCGGTATTATACTATCCCTATAAATTTTTCTTCGTAAGACAAAAGCAGTATTAAATGTTCCATTAAAAAAACAAAGTTGGAAGAAATTTTTTCTCTAATTTATAGAAAAATTTTAAATTTATTTTTATAGCACACTCAATTCATCATGATCATACTTTTTACCAAAATATCTTTGAATAAACATTATATTTAATTTGAAAAAACTAGGACAAAAGAATCAAGTTTCCTATAAGAATAACTGGTTTTAGTATTCATAATATGGATTGAAATTTAGGAATTTTTAACCAAGTAATATAATTATTTCTGAAGCAATAAGAAAAATTATAAGCACAAAAATCTGGTATACTCAAATAATTAATTCATTAATAAAATAAATAATGAATTTATTTGCAAACTGTATAAGATAATTTTGGATATATTAAACAATTTGATCTTTTATTTTCAAATAATTCATGTTCGAGATGCTTATAAATTTGGGAATAATCTAACCATGTGTTTATGTTATTTTCGGTCTTACTGGGTTTGTCAAGGACAATATAAAACATTTTATTAAAGAAACTATTATCAATATGAATTCTATATAACATGTGAAGAAACTACAAATTAGACCAATATTGATGGTACAAAATATACATCACTTTAACCAATTATGATCTCTCTCAAAACATTAGTTTTTTTTTTATATTTGGTCCAATAGTAATTGGACGCATTGAAGAGATGATATATTTTACTTGAATACATGATAATATTGTTTTTGGTTCATCTCCTTCAATTATTCCTTTTGTAAATTTTTTACCGTGACTTCTAAAAGGGTTATTTGTTGGATGAAATTCTCTTTAATATCATATTTGATCAGTGTTTCTTCCATTGAAATTTTTAAACTCTTTTTTTATCCATGCAGTACAAACATGAGTTTAGGCCATGTTTACTTCATCCAGACAACATCCATGTGCCAGAAATGCCCTGATTGACCACATTAAAGGAACCATTAGTGTAAAATTTTATATGTAACTATATATTGTGTAGTTACACCATCATTTTGTAATTAAATAAACTCAGAAATTAGGGGATTCAAAGAAACATCATTATTCTTCTTTAAATGTCCCGGAATTAGAAAAACCAAATTTATATACTACTTCTTTAATATAGTACAATATGGTAAGTTTTATGGAGATTGGAAAACATAAAAATAAGAAAACTGAGGACCATGAACACCAAATGAAAAATAACCATTCGTAGAAAGACTCAACAACAGTTTGTGAGGTTCTGAGGAAAAAAATAGTTCCCTTGATCAATTTTTTTTTTTCATGAATCGCCTCCACATGGTAGAATTAATATTTTTTATGGAAATATTTTATTTAGGCCTTGTCATCAATATAACTATTTTGCAAGTCCAAAATAGACACTGTAAATAAATTTAATATAAAAATACATAAATTATTACCCCTAAAATATGGATATTCCATATTATACAACTTTATACCATAATTATCTATATATTGGTAAAATAATTAATGATTCATAATATACATAATAAAATATGTAGTCATTTGAAATGAATGGGTCTTCCAATAACTATGACCAAAATTATAGACCAACTGCACAATTAAATTGAAATGTGTAGGTAATGAAATTATATAATGAAACGATGATATAAAATATGAATATATTTAATTGAAACAAAATTTTTTAATTTTAAAAAAAAATTTAATAGACATAAATTTGGAATTAGATTCATGTTTTCTTATCTTGTTTCCCAGATATAGAGCCTCCACTGTAGATTAAAAAAATTAAAAAATGTAATGTGTCTAATTCATGTATTGTTATATCATTCTTAGATTTTGTTTCCAGAATATATGGGATGGTAACATGATGTACTAAAATCGTGAATGATGTATTTTGAAAGAAAATTGTACTTTCATCTGAATTTTGTTCAATATGTTGACATAGAAAGATATAATCTTTTCAAAAACAGAAATGTAGTAGATATATCCAAAATTATTAATGGTTTCAAATTCCCCAATATAACAATTCTTACATAGACATATAATTTTTACTTCAGAATCAAATTCTAAATTTTATGATTAAAATGGTATAAATGTTTCAACACCTTCGACGAAGAGAAGATATATACTAGTTCTTTTAGGATTTTAGGGATGATTTATCGAATCATGATCACATAATAGAAACTGGTGTCGACTTCCAGAGTTTATTGTTTTATTAAAACAAAATTGAATTAAGAATAATAATTAAACATTATGATTAATAATTAAAAATTATTACTAAATTTTATTTATGGCTATATCTAACTACTTATCATGACTTCTTACTATATTTTAATAATTATTACAAATATAGAATAATTATTTATTAGTCTTACAGATCATTATTTATTGAGAATAAATTTTTTATTTATTATAACTAAAATTTTACTAAATATTACTAATTTTTTAAATTAACAGTTTCTTATATTTTTTTCCGGTTATTAAAAATTTTCAAAATTTTTTCTAAAATTTACAAATTATTAATAATATTTACTCATTATAAAAAACAATCTATAATTATTATGGATATTGTATGATAATTTCTTAATAATTATGTTTTATTAAATAAATTATGATTTTTTAAAATATTATTACCAAATTTGTGCTTATTATTTATATATTTTAATACTTAATTTTATTTTTATATTTTTTTACAATTTTTTAAAATTATTGTAAGTTGATAATATTTATAAATTATTAATTATGTTTTTAACTTATTAATTTATTATTTCCATTTGTTTATTATTTATTTATAATATTTTTAATTATTACTAATGTTTTACTAATTGTTTCAATTTCTTATAGTTTTTTATTATTTTTATTTATTTGTTTAAAATTTATTGATAGTTTTTGTTTAATTTTTTCCATTATTTTTTATTTTTAAAATTATTACAACAATGTTTTAAATAACATTAATGATTTATTAATTATAAATAAAACATTAACAAATATTACAAATAATTAAAATTTATTGAGATTTCATATAAATTTTATCAATTTATTAAAATTATTACAATTTTCAAATATTTTCTAACCATTAATGATAATTACAAATTATTACTAACATTTAAATAATATTAATAATATTAATGAAATATTTATTGATTATAATAAATTATTTAATAGTTATAAATTTTTTAATTATTACTATATTTTTACAAATTCTTGAAAATTTGAGAGAATATTATATATATTTTATATAATTTTACTAGTTATTACAAATTATATATAAATTATTACTCATATTTATTAATTTCTACATATTATAGTAATTAATTATTACGTAATTCTAATTATTTATTAATTATAAATGCATTTTTAATTAATAGTAATTGTTTTTAATAACAGTTTGTATTTGTTATATTTTTTTAACAATTTATTAAAAATTATCAGATATTAGAAATTTCTTCTAATTTTTACAAAAAATTAATATTAATTACAAATATTTACTAATTAAATAATAATTATTAAAAATTATTTCATGATTATTAATAATTATTTTTAATTAGTACAAATTTTTTCTTAATTATTGATTTTTGAATATGTTTTTGTGTTATATATATTTTTTCAAGTTATTACAATTTTATTAATAATTTTTATTAATATATATTAATTTTAACTAATTATTTAATAATATTATATTAAATAAATTTAATGAAGTATATAATAGATAATAATTATTTTTAATTGTTATAATTATTATATAAATATTTTTTCAATTTATTATAATTAGTCATAATTTACTAATTATTGAAAATATTAAATAATTATTTATTGTTTATTGAAAATAATTTAATAAATATTACTAAATTTCTTAGTTGTTAATAGATTTTATACGAATTATTTTGTGTTTTTAATAAGTGATAGTATTTTATATATAATTCTAAATCTATAATCATTCACAACTCAAAATATACCGAACATCAAATATGAAATAATAATATGATGATCAAACCAAACACATAGCTTATGATTATAAATCATTTAAAAAAATTAAAACAAGAATTTATTTTTAATGTAGTCTTGAAAAACATGGCAAATTCCCTTAAAAAATTGTTTCCACATTATGGTTGAAAATTTCAATTAGTAATAAAAGAAACCAAAAAAATTGAATGAACACAAATATGATCTTAAATATAAAGACTAAACATTAGAAAAACTACCTCAAATTTAGTGGAATCCACCAATGTGTTGCTGGAAAAACATGTCTTTGATGGAGGATAGCCAAATACGGAATAATAAACCAATAAGAACACTAAATATAGAAGAAACCATAATAATAAGGTAAATATTTTGACCTATGGTTCCAACAAACCAATTACAGTGAGTGGGAATAGATAATTACCAATATAGTAAGGGAGGGATGAGGTGTTCATAATTGGGGTATTTAAACCTCAATCACAATAAAACATAGTTCTGAATGGAGGAGGATGGATGTGGTGCATGAAAAAGAAGGGTGTGGTGGGGTTTTGTGGTTGTATGTAATAGGGGAGCATTAATGATGGGGTTGGGTGGTAGAGGGATACATGAAAAGGTAGGGGTGGGGTGGGGGATGGTTCTATAGAAAATGGGTGAATGAATGTGGGGGTTGTGCAGTTAAGGGATGCAAAATAGAGGTTATAAAAGTTGGGTACATGAAGAAGGAGGATACCCAGCAGAGGGATGCAATACAAAGGTGGGGAGGTGCTACGCGCTGGAGAGGAAACAATGAATAGTGAGAATAGGGTTGGCAGATATATTTGTTTTAGGATTTTTTAATGTCTTAATACTGATGGATTATCTGTCACTTAAAAATTCTCTGTAAAATCTATTGTGAAGGACTATAACATCTCCCGCTAATAACCTTCTCGTAAATAATAAAAGATATAGACTATGTATTCATCGCTATTACCCATCTTGTAAAATATTTCATACAATGTAGGGTAATATCCATCATGAAAAAGTAAATATTTGTTTTTATGCATGATATATGGTCATCCATCTCCAATAAAATTTTCTTAATAATATAATTTCTAGTAGTTTTAGATGAGTGAATAGTGAACGTATGATAGGTAAAAAAAGAATATTAATTTAAGAGAAATGTCATTTTCAAGGAAAGTGGTGTTGAATGCTCTTTCCTAAAATTTTGTTAATCCAAAAATTATAGATTTTCCTATATAGTGTGGGAAGAACCACTTTGAGGAGAATATAAGAAAAATTCATTGACCAATACAATTTTTTTATGAACTATGTCTTATCCAGATTTAATCACACTGAAAATATATCTCGATAATGTTGAGAACTAATCTAGATACCCGAGGGTTCCATCATACCCATCCTCCTTGAAGTGTAAGTCTAGTAGAAGTTGGGATTCACATTGAAATAACATAAAATTGATCCATGGATAATGTATAATCCATTGTTACTATAAAAATAATATTTATATGTATTTGGTAGACTTTATGTTGAAGATAACAGTGAGATATGGTAATAGATCCATGACTCCTATCATTTAGAGATGTCTAAAGAAACTAATAAATCATTTAGATAGATGTAACATAGAGGAAATATCCAAAGAATAACAACCACCATCTTTAAATAAATGTTGAGAGAATACTTTTAAATTAGATAGACCTATTATAATGATCAATTATTATTCCTCAATTTTTATAAATGGAAACACACAATGGTCTTTAAAGAAAGAATAGTTTGTAGTCTCCAGTTTTTGGTGTATCAAAACTATAGAATTTCAAATCCATGTGAATTATTCTATGTTTTATTTCAAAATTGGTAAAAATATCTCATTTTTTGATGCTTTATTTGGGTAATCATAGTTTTTTGGAATGAAATAATTTCGGAAGGAACCCCCAACAAGCCCTATCATAAGCCTCGTAACATAGAAAATAATAAGAAGTTGTATTGGAAAATACAAAAGAAAACAATGAAAAACCCAAATAGATTTCATATTTAACGTAGTATTATTGGTGCCAAAATACATGTTTCATATGAGAGGTTGAGGAAGAGACGACTGATTCAAAGAAAATTAGAGACAAAATAGATTAAAACACCACTTAAGGGGAAGGATTCATGAAGGTATAAACATTTACAAAAAGATGTAGCTCATAAGAGTCCCTTTATTCACAAATCCTGGTGAATTAACCTTCATGCAGTGTTACTCTTGTTAAGAATGGTCTGAGACTATCTGAATATTGAGTCAAAAACCTTTGGATAGAAAACATTTGTATGTATACCCCCATCAATTTGTTATGCACATAATCTTCCCCTAAATCCTAAATCATTTGTTAAACTAGTTACCTTTCCTCCTCTGGGCCTATAAATCCCCCCTATGTTAGACTTTTAGGAGTAAACAAATAGTCATCTTCCAATAGAAACTCTTAATTCATGATACTCATATTCTTCACAAGCGAGATAGGAGTTGGACTTCTAATGGTAGCCATCTTTTGTGAAACTGCCTCCCATGGGGTTTCGAGAACCTCATCCCATAGTGGAGATGCAATTTTGCAAAGGTCTGTGGACATCAGAAAATAAAAAATCCCATTTTTATTATTAGGGATTTGTGAGATAATTATCCTTCACTAAACCAATCCCATGTGAAGAAAGACATCACTATGAGGTAGGGTCGCCCTTTTTCCGAAAATGTATTCATTCAAAATACCATTGACCTTTGCAAGACCCCAAACCTTTACAAATCACAAAAAATTCATGAAACCCCATCATTCATGAAACCCATCCACCAATAGTCATTATGGTTTCAACATTCATTCAACACCCATTCACAAATTTTGAGTGTATGTGACCCCCATAGTAATCCCGGATCGGTTCAACTGCACTATAAATCTCATTGCATCTAGAGCAAAAAACCCTACCTTTTTTTATAATCATAAGTACCCTAATGAATTTTACTTTTAAGCATGGCACACTAAGCTCACATATCCCGATTTCCAGTCCTCGATAATATTTTTTATATCATTCCCCACCCATAGGAACATTAGTGGTAGACATTCCATACCAATGTGTGGAATGACCAAGGGAAATAGCTTATCGATATTAGTAGAGTTTCCTTTCTCTGGATGTTTCTATCACCTTTACATGGTACCCAATTAGGTTTATGCCCATACATGTTTGATTTTTATGAAAAAAAACTTCCTAGCTCCACATCCTAGTAATATTATGTTCAAATTCTTGAAAACAACCTCAGCACATGACATTAAACTACATCCTTACCCTTTGTGGTGAACACAACATACACCATATACAATCATCATGGGATGAAACTCCTCCCCTTTTGTAGGATGTTATCCTACAACCAACACCCTTAGAAATATTTCATGTGTAATCCCCATATCATACCTATTTGAAGATCCTTATATGAAATGATTGTCCTTACAACAAGATGATAAACTTCATAGACCGTTCTGATCACATGACCTTAAACTACGGAATCTAACTATGTGGGATTTGATCCATGTTTAATGACAAGGTATGTTGTATGCCTCCATATGATTAAATTACATCATCCCTGAGTGTGATTTATCCCACACCTAAGGGTACAAACCACTTAGCCTTGGAGAATTATATCCTCCCCCTTTGGGACATAGTCATCAAAATCCCAGTGTAAAATATCCCCCCTTAGGGACACAATTTAACAGATATACATAAAAGAAATTAAATTTATGAATAATCCTTCCTCATGTGATGTTTATCTTGTGAACTAATACAAAATTCCCACCCTATAAAAATAACATTTTATTCATGAAGTAAAATTCCATATATGAATTATGCTCATGGTGTTAACTACCTTATGAGTAAAAAATTATTAAATGGATTTAATGCCTATGATACATCACACATGAGATGCCTCCAACTCCAAAATAAGAAGACTTTATAGTTTTCCAACCTACCCAATGTATCAAAATTCTTATACATTCCAAAAATTAGTACCTCCTCTAACTAAAGGATGCCTTCCTATTGAGATAAAATTTTTGTAATTAACCAGTGACTACCTCATGATGGAAGTAGAAAAAAGTTTCTTGAAAATGACTCAAATATATGAGGGTGAGCCAGAATAGGTGACTAGATACAAGGAATAATAAATATAAGGATGAAATGACATCACATTATCCAAATTAAATTAAGGATCCAATATCTTGGATTAAAGTGATAAAAGTCTCATGTTATTGAAAATAAAGATTACAGAGAAGAAGCGCAAATGATATGAAACCCCAACAGAAAGCATAAAAAAATGGTGAACCCAATATGAAAATATTCTCCATAAAATATAGGGTCCAGTATATTAGGATAGATATCAATGTTTCATGTCAATGGATATAGATATTCTTCCTTAGGACCCACCAAAAAAGCATTTGGAGTAACATGAAACTCTTTAGTTACTTAGGGTAGATAATGTAGGGAATCCTTGGTATGAGACATTATCAGTATGTAAATCACCTTCACTATATTTGTTCTAACATAAGATTACACATAATATATAGGACTCATGTTAAATTAAATTAATGACTTTACATAAATAGTCAAAATGATGCGGAAATGTTTTTGTGACAATCCCATATGAATACACTCATTCCAAGATAGGAACTATGACATTAGCTATTAGAATCCCACACCCAATTTCTACCTATGATCTCATTCATTGGAGAGTGATGAACAAATTTTTTCACAAAAATTAGAAGGAAGGTGGTATCCCCCCCCCCCCCCCCCGCCCTAGGGATATGGCCCGCCATGATTTTTGAGGCATCAATACCTCACCATCACCACCACCCCCAAGGGATACATAGGGGACCCCCCCCCCCCATTCTAAAGGTAAACCACTATGTCAGATTATCCATAGAGTGTTCTGATAGCTCACTATCATATTCAGAGGAGGTAGGGGATATTTGAGCCATTCCCATAATGACCACCGCTCAGGGCTGCCTAGGAGGAATTCCATAAGGTTTCATCAATGTCAATAATGATCGGTCCCACATGGTTATGAGAAGGCTGAATATTTCCCTACATCACTAGAACCAGCCTAGAGCACTTGGAACCAATTATGGGGGTAAACATGGAACACTTACCTACAATATGCATATTATATTTCTCTAATGGACCCTTTCACTGTCAGTGTATCCCATTAGATCCTTACAACTGCCCAACAGGGATCTATCTTCAATCTCTTGGGAAAAAGACTCCATCCTCCTCTCAGGTTATCCATATTGACCCACTTAGTCATTGGTTCCACTAGTAGCCATTACAAGCCAACTCGAGGTGTGTAATACCAATGTATAGGTCTTCCATGCACCGCCACCAACAACTACATAGCCCCCCCCCCTCGCACCACTACCAACCAGTGTAGAGGGCCTCCCTACACCACCCCCAAGAAGCTCATAGTTCCTTCTCATTTCAAAGTCATTACCTCCTATGAAGAATTATCCTATGATAGGAGAGAGAACACCAGTCATGGTGGTCATTCCTCTATTGTTGGACACAACACAAAAGAGGGAGACCCATGTGACTTTCACTAATACTATAGGGAGAAGTCACATGTTGTTAAAGGTGGGACCCCATGAAGTTTTATGTCAACATCAATATAGAATAATTTATTATTACGAATGAATAAATGATGCACCTTTACCACCACTACCATATTCTAGGGTATAATTCCAACGATTGAGGCTCATGATCCAAAAAGCTAAGGACCACAAGATCCCAAGATCCCTCCACAGAAACCTGTTGATGGATGATGTTATAGAATTGTTATTTGGACTATTACTGAAAATATCTCTATAGCCATTAGTTTCTATCACCTACACCACCACATTTGTAGTTGTATATATGTAAAGGATTGGGTTGATTACCTATGATGATGGAGTGCACTCCATGAAGACTCAAAGGAATGATGTCTCCCTCTCAAATGAAGAAGTAGTAAACACCACATCCTACATCGATATGATCTTAAAGTTGGATCCACATATTAGATATATTACTACATATAGAATATATTTTACCCATGTGTTTCCCACTCTAAAGATAAATTAGAAACAATTATGGTCTATGTCAGTACCACTTCCCTTATCTTACCTTGCACCAATCAAGGATTCCAGAAACTAGGGGTAGGAACCTCACAATGGAAATGATCTAGAGGAATAATGTGAGCTCATGTCCAGAAATAAACCATGATTAATATATTCACAACCCACATTTCCATATTTTTTTCAACTTGTAGTGCCCCAATAAGGATCTGGAAGTCTTTTTCACCAAAATATATTGGCGACACTTTACCGCCTTTTGGTTTTTTAGCTGATCTTTTCAAAGAGACACTACCACCTCGATGCCATTCACCAATAGTGAATTAAGGTTTATATGGTAGTGGTAAAAGATTCACATCATCATAAATCATATAGTTTCCAATATAATTTGTAGCAAGGCAACATTAAGAGCCTTTTTGTGCTCTACTTTATCATGAAAGAGGCATCCCTATTCACATCGATCAAAGTCTAGGGGCATCATCTGGACCTCCATTTCCACTATATCCTACATCAATTAAGAGACCATCAGTTTATCCAGCCTATTGATAGTGAAGGTTCCTTTATAACTACCACCATGAAATATGTTATCAATGTTTAGAAGTTACAGTATTAGAGAAACATGGCCAATGGAGTAGGGAATGATAGGGAAAACCTACTTCAGGGGGTGACATGGTACCTTGTAAACCCCCTGACATGCACCCATACACATCATCAAGGACTATCCCTATGTCTAAATATCCCCTCCAAAGAGATTTTACTACCTTACAATTAGTATGCTACCAATGGTAAGGGACCTTATATGTTATCCGACCTATCTAAGGTAGCACCAAAAGTAGATTCTAACCCCTAGATATCTTCATTAACTCATGAGCCAGAAGAATATAAAAATATCACCAATAAGATATTTGATGAGTAGCACCCAGACATTGAAAATGTCATTAGGGACCCCATCTCTCCTCCAATAGGGAAACTGGTCCTCCTTGGTCAAATCCCCGAATTGGAAGATGGTGTCCTAGTGCACCAGTTTAGGTCAGAAACCATGGGATACAATATATGACTATTGTAGGATTCTCCCAACATCCCTAAATATCCTTATTATCCGCCTCAAGATCATGAACATGCTTCTCCTCAAGATAATGTGTTTGTCAAGAATTGGTGGCCAGAAACCCTTTTTTAAATGATGAGATAGTTTATCTAATTGACCATCTTAAGGATATAAAAATAATAAATATTGAAATTCTACCTGAAGGAAAGCAGTAACCATCATTGGTGGTCCATGTTCTAATTCCCCCATAGTTTGGTAATCATATATTAACCCCATTTAATGGGATAGGTGACTCATTATAGAATATGACTCACTTTTCCTCAAGGTGAGGCCCAATGTACGAGACTCCATAAAAATTGGTTGCCACCAAGCTATGTTGATTTATCCCGACACAAAAAGGGAACATGTCCTTCTAGTTCAGTTATCAGCCCATAGGGTCCATCGATACTTGGGGGTCCCCAGAAAATAGTTATTCTAATAGTTATTCTCTACCTCTGGCAAGATGTGCTTCACCAACATCTTAAAGTGAAAGTATATGTTTGATGAGAGATTTAATGACTTCATTTCCTGATGGAAGGGAATCATATATTAAATCTACATGATACTCTCCCAATAATAACTACATATGATGTGCATGGATAATTTCAAGAATGAGTTGTTCCTTACACTAAACCATTAGAACTACATGGGTGGATTCCTGGAGTTCTCTGAAAAGTCTCATCCTCTATAAGAATCCTTGGAGTAGACTAAACAAAATTTTGACTAATTTATCCATATATCTCCCGTGATATGGCCCGAAAAGAAGATAAATCCACCAATGTACATGACTTGGGTCTGGAAATGGTAAAACTACCTCCCCCTTTAACAGATGTGCCTTACCAAGAAAATCATCACCCAAATCAGCTCCACTAGGAATAACCTTTACAATTATATCCACCTCGAGGAGAGAATGTTACCATTCCCCCCCTTCAAGGCCATGATCCTAGGGCTACTCTCACGGAAATAAGAAACAATACTAATTCTTTTATTGATTCATAGGTCCCATGATATTTCTTATGTGACTTATAACTGTGAATCATAATGTATTTGGAATGCAAGATACATAAGGATGTTGTAATCACTAAACAATTATGACCATTTTCCATATCACATTCCTTCAGACAAACCATTAAATAATTATTTGTATGGAAACATTGCTTCTTGGACTAATTAGATCATGGATTAGTCAAATTGAGAAAAGTTATACTATAGGTGGAACGTGTTCCTAATGACCCTAACAGTGACAACAAAGAATTCAGTGAGTGGTAATGAATTCCTATCCATGGGACACATAATTGTGATGTCTAGTTGGATTTTATGATAGTCTCTTTCACAAATAGTAATATTCATATCCTTTTTTGAAATCAATAATCTCCTATAGTTGTCTCTCCTCTTGTGATTATTACAATTATATCTATATTGAAGCCTCCAAAGGCTCATAATAGAAGATGTTGACAGTGTAAAATAAATCAAAATCCTCCACCGGTGTTGAATAAGCCTCACACCCTTAGAGAATTCATGGATCCCTTGAAGGGAGAAGCAGCGAGGTTCCACCTAACCCTAGACTATTCAATTGATGAGGAGGAAGGGTACACCTCTGTGAATTCTATTTACCTATGGGACCAATTCACAATGATCGACAATGATAAATGTTGTATGAACCTCTTAGGATCCTCTAGACGACCCCATTAATTGGGAGGTAGAGGACATTCAACAAAAAGAATGATTATTTCAGAACATAAAACTAGAATATTCATGCTTCTGAAACTAGGAATAACAATTTGTGTAGAGCATATAAATACTAGTCATACAGTTCCTCTCCATTAGGATCACCCACATAGCTAACTGTATTAGTTAACCTCATGGGGCATCTATGAGTGTTCCATGATCATCCGCATCTATCTAGTGACCAAACTCATCTAACTGAAACTAATCCATTAGTTTTTAAAATAATAATTACTACCCAATAGTATAATATTTTTAATACTATCCATGAAATAATGGTTCATCCAATAGTATATGCTTCACCCCTTCTACGTTGTGACTATCCATTGTTAAAAATATGACACAAGTATGAAAGTTTGATGTGTTAAAGCCTCTTGTTGGTTTACACCCAAGGATATAAATTCTCAAGGATATTTTACTATCCAAATAAATGTTTGGTCCCTTTTCAAATTCATATTGAACCCCCTTCATATTTAGGTTAAGGTGGCTACAACTAATGCCTACTATATCGAAGAGGCTGAGTAAGATGATTGCCACTCCATTATCTATTTTTCAAGAGAAGGCAATGTTTCATCAATCAAGGGATTATATTCCCACTATATATCATAGGTCAGTTAAATGGAATTGAAATGCTGCAATGCCTATTGGATATTGGCTTTAAGATCAACCTCGACCCAATGAAAAGATTCCATATATTGGGGCATACATAAGAATATCGGACTCAGCCTAAACAGATAATTCAGAGGTATGATAAGTGTGAGAAAAAATAACATTGAAAAAACCAGACGAAAACACAATTTGGTGGACTATTATCAATCACTAAATTGATGTTATTGTTATAGGATACTACCTAAAATGTGCTACAGGGATGACCTAAGACTAATATTCCTGCATCAGTCCCCTCTTTATACAACCAAAGCATCAAGTACTCCATTTATGGTTGAGTAGTGGTACACTAGGTTTATATCTCCCCCTTTGACTCCTGTGAGGCATACTAAGAGGATGATGTTTACTAAAAAAGGCTAGGAAATCAAGTTTATATTAATGTTGTAGAGTTCATAAATGCCCCTAAAAATATAATAACTACTATAGATGATCCTTGGGTTGACATAAAATACAAATATTTCTCCAAATTCATTGGTTAGAGGAGATGACATCAGAATTGGGAGTTATTTTTTCATCACATTAAAAATGGAGAGCTCACATATTAGCTACTACTCCAGTATTGGATATGTCTAACTAATTACGGAAGACCCTACTCCTATGAAGTACTGAGAAGATCATCCCACAAACACTGATCCACAGAATTCCTACATGATCTAGAAAGAAGGGATGACTCGGTGGAGGTATAATCATTGTCATTACTTTGATAGCAAGAGTGTTCCTCATATCCATAAACCGAATGGAATTGGCTCAATATATACCAACACCAAGATCTCATCATAATGATAACCCCTTGTCTAGGATTCTATACCCATAAGAGTAGACACGAATGATCTGTCAAGGTCGAGTGGCCTTTAAGAACTGCATCCTCCCTATGATTCCCCTGTATTAGATGAAGAAGTTGATTTGGAATACACCCTCATACATTTGAATAGGGTGTATCCAACCCTGTTTATGGGCTAACCCATGTGAATATTTTCACTGAATAAAATACAAGGATGATACGAATCAACAAGACTATTCCTCTAGATGAGTAGTTGTAGTATGTCCCCTTCTTGAAATAACACCGTAATGTATTTTCCATGATATATGATGAGATTTTATGGCTAGAAGCTCATGTTTCTATTAATGTCATTAGCATCAAAATGAGTTATCATGAGTTCAAATAGCATCCTAGAATGATGAACTAATATAACAATGTTATGGTCAAGGCTGTAGTTGAAAAGATTATTAAAGACATGTTTTTGAAGGAATTCTAATAAACTAGTTGGATATCCAATATTGTACCAATAAAGAAGAAGAATGGGAAGATTTAAATCTTTATCAACTTCTAAGACCTCAATTACCATTCTATGAATGATGATTTCCCTTTCTGGTGACAGACCTCTTTACTAATTCTAGGACTAGGATCCAAAACCTATCTTTTATGGATGGATACTCTATGTATAATTAGATCTATATAGTCCCTTCGGTTGAATAAAACACTACCTTTAGGTTACCATATGTATATTTAATCTACCATATGATTCCTTTCGGTTAAAATAACACAAGAACCACTTACAAATAGTCCATGCACCACATCTTTATGACAATTATTGGGATTATTTCATATTCTTACATATATTATCTGGTGATCAAAACCAACAACCATCAGGTCCAAATAAAGGATCTTGAGAATGTGTTCTTCTTCCTCAACCAAAGACACTTGATGAAGAGACCCCTACAATGCGTGTTTGATGTTACCTTTGTAAAATTTATTTGTTTTTAGTAAGATATATATACATCAAGATTGACCCTATGAAAATCAAGGATATCCATCAAATGAATCCCTTGAAAGAATATTCAGTAGTTTCAAGTCATATAATTCCTCATAGCATATATATGTTATTTTATAGAAAATATAGATGAAATTTGTTATCCTTTATCGAGGCTCACGAAAAAATCCTTTGTTTACCAGTGGGTTGAGTATTTAAAAGCTTCCTTTGAGGATATCAAAAAGTACCTACTACAGCCTCTAGGTTTGATACTATCCATACTATGGAAGCCTTTTTCCTCCACAGGATCACTATAGAGTAGTCCCTCAGTGTAATTATTGACCATAAACACAATGAGGTTAGGGAAAACAACCTCTACAATCTTAGCTATATTTTCCTTGACATGAATTCCAGAAACTATCCCATAGAGAAGAGATGGCTCGTGGTATTTTTTTTAGTATAAACGTTATGAAAGTATTTACTAAATCATGAGATATAGATAGTTTCCCTATTATAATTGATCAATTCTTTCATCAATTTCCCCATACTAACTGCATGATTATCATTTAGGCTAGTAATCCTCTAGTAATTCAATACTAGGTTTTTCCTGAATAAGATCATCAAAGGATATGAATTTTCATATTCCCTGTATACACATCCATCTCTTGAATAATTTCACAAGGATACCAACTATCATGATTAATGTATTATCTTAGTGGACCAATCAGTACTATGTTGGTAGATTCATTTTGATTGTACCTCCTAGATCCTGATCGGTAGAAGGCTCAATGGTCCCAGTATTAACTATCTCTTCCTAGGAATTATTTTCATCACTCTTGCACATGATGTCTTTAAAAACTCTTTACTAGTTTCAAAAGAATGTACAAACAACAAGAAAGAGTACTAGGCCCGTTTCACTAGTCATTATTTGAACATTATGATTGGTTTCCCCATTTTTCATTTAAGGGATACCTGGACTTAATCATCAAAATAAGTCAATTGTGGATCAATTTTTTAAAATGAAGAGATTTTACCACTAGATGAATGTATATGTCAGCTGATGTAAAAATTTATTTCCAATTCATAGGTGACCAACTTTCCACAGTAACATAATGATGGTGTTGAATCTTATGAATGTTTATCTATATCACTTGTAGAAAAAAACATCGAGGATATGGTTATTCATGTGGACCACCAAAGGGACATCACCCTCACCACATCAAATTATGGAAACCAACAAGTATATCACCTGGCTATGAGTAATTCATAATAAATACCCAAACATACCTACACAGGTGAGGAAAACTCTAATTAGATGACTCAATTATTTGAGTATCTCCAGCATGAAATTTTTCTACTAGACCAAGCTAAGAGTGAGAGAATCCACTAATGAGAGGCATTATTTACCCTCTTGAGTGAGCCTAAACATAAGAAAAATGTGATGTTTTTAGGGATCGCTACTCAGTTTCCCCAATGATATGAGATGCCTGAAGTCATGAATGAAGTCCATGTTGGATTCTATGGCACACATGAAAAGAGATTTAATCTCTCCCAAAAAATTTAAATGTTTGACTACTTATTTCCTACAGTGGTTCCTAAAAGCATTGAATTTTCCAATAGGTTTCATTCCATTCTGAGGCATGCAAAATTTGGACATAATCCCCCAATGGATCTCTACACTACTATGTATTATTATCCCTTGGAAGTATGGGGACTCAATGTTGTGGGGTCAAACCCTCCATCATCAACTTGAAAATGAAGGTCTATTTTGATCATAACCAACTTCTTTTCCCAATGGGTAGAATTTATTTCCCTTAAATAAGTAAAAAATCAGTATATTATTTATTTTTTGAGATCTAACATCATCCATTAGTTTTGGGTTCCTCATGCTATTATCACAGACAATGAACCCAAATTTTAGGTTGTCGAGATGAAGAAATTATACACCATCTACATCATGTGATCCAACTATACATTATTCTAACACTCCTAAAAATGGGTATATTTATTTTTTCAACATGAACATATCTAACATCTTGTAGGAAATAGAATTCTATAATACACATGGTTATTCTAAAAGGCTTCTGAATTATCTTTGGGTCTATCAGATAACAACTCATTATTCCATCCCAGAGACACAAAATTATATAGCGTATGGAAGAGAGTTAATATTAACAATTGAGGTTTCGTTTTCATTACTTATAATATAATTTTATGAATAAGGGACGCTATAAAGAATGATAGAAGTCAATCTAGTTGAGTTGCAAGCCCTAAAATAAAATAATGTTTAGGTCTTCCATAACTCGGAGAGGAACCAGAATCAGATAACAAGAGAATTTGACATAAAGGATCACTTCTGATAATTCCTCTAGGGTGAAATGGTACTGGCTCTCATAATTTCAATGACACACAACAAACAAATTCAAAATTTGGAGCCCAAATGGGAAGGACCGTACATTATCCACAATTTCTATTTCAGGAGAGAATATTATTTATTACCATGGATGGATATCGTATCACACCTACCACCAATGAAATGTTTCTCAAAAATAACTTTATGTGTAATCCATATCACAAAATATTTGACCATAAACTAGGATCCATGGTCTAAGATTTGATACCTTTATTTATTGTAACGAGGGTCCAATAATTATGACCTTGAACTATTTACAACCCCATTGGTCCATGCCCCATTAACTTAAACTAGTATCATCCATAGTGTTTGTAATATGATAATAAAATATAGAGACCAAAATCCATAACTCATGATGTAGAACTATAGTCTTAACTTGTGAAATAAACACAAGGCGATCCCTGGAAATCATGGGATGCATTAATGTCCTCGTTGAAGATGATATACCCTCTTATGGTGTTAGTCTCATACCACACAATGCATCCATAACTATCTGTGTGTTGATTCCCATTACCATGGGATACATTGTGATACCTATTACATCTATCATCAATTGTTTCTCCAAATTTATCATATAATGTTCCCCCGATGGTGGGAATAAATCCAATAACATTTGGCCTCTTGGCCCGATTTATGGTCCAAGCATTATGAATTCAAACTATGTATATTTTTTACGATATCTATGTGTAACATGGGACTGAATCACCCTCAATTCAGATCATGTGTTAAATAATTCATAAAGTGAAAAACTATTGTAAAAAACCCACACACACTTTAAACATCATGACTTCAAACTTTCTTCCAAATTCCCCTTGGTTCTATAATGACTTTAAACTACATATCTATCATCCTTCTGTATTACTTTTAAACTACAGGAAATATTCCACATCCTCTTTGGAAAGGATATCCCCACCTATTTTTTCCTTTTTCTTTACCATACAACATTTCCATAACTATATATGGCTTGAATCCAATTTTCATGTGATACATAGTGATGCCAAGTCCTCCAAAATATTTCCCATATATGGATTAATTAAAAACCATCCCATTACCTACAGTTATATCACTCATAAATTCGGTTTTGGGTCTCCTCTTTATTTTTATACCTCAAATCATATTCCTTTACCATTATCAGTTTGAGATTCCCTATTAGAACTACACATGAAAGGGATAATGGGAAGCACAATGTGTATGCCTTACAAACATCCTAAGAACATGATGTTAAATTGTAGTCTTACCCCATTTGAAATTAGGATTCCTCATATGATATATATGAGAATAAACAAAACACAATCCTTATAATAGGACTCTAAATTGTATCCCTATGCAATCTACAATTGGGATTCCTCATACCATAAATATAATATGATACATTGACTTTACTATAGAGGATTCCACCTGAGCAACATTTGTTTCTTATGACACAAAGTTATTGAACTATGTATGGCCTAATTACCATGCCTACTATGACACATAGAGATACTATGATTCAATATCCCATGCCCACTTCATCACCAACCTATTTCAGGGCTTCCCTTGGTCCAAACCATACTACATTAATATATATACAACTTGTTTCAAAATTGTTTTCTGTGGGGTAGAGCATCATTGTCTCTTCATGTCATGTTTTAAATCATTGGCACCACCCAAACATCCTTGAATAGAATAATCATAGTAAAAAAAATTTGACCTAAAATAATATGAATATGTCCTCATTGTGGACCCATATTTACATTTTTTTCTTCACCCAGGTGTTTTAGCAGGGCAGTAACCCTTCTTTGTTTCATCACATCCTCGCTCAAAAAGATTAACCCTCAAATGTTTGTATTATAACACGATACATTCCATAAATATATGTTTCATGATTCCCATTCCAATGGGATACATAGTCATATATGAATATTATGTCATGGGTCCATTCCACTTTATCAACTCATCACATGGTCTTTTCTTCCTTAGCATTATGATGTAGACTTGTGTATGGTTTGTTGAGTTTTTTTGTGATAGTTGGTCTCTTTTACCATCTATTCACAACACTTTATCACTATCCCATTCCACAAAATACTTCTTTATACACCCAAAACATATGGTACATGATCTAGGACCATTAATTAGTACCTTCCCTATGGACTGAGAAGCAAGACCTTAAATGAGTAGCAACCATAGTTCACATTGTATGACATTAAACTAAAAATACCAATGTCTATAGTGAATGGATTATAATATATCCATACCATATAAAATGAAATTGGGATGCCTCATTTGAAAGTTATAGTATTACCAAAAAACAAAATGTCTTCAACAAATGAAGTTAAAATGTATCCTTAACCCATCTAAAACTGGGATGCCTTATATTAGAAGTATTTGATGATCGACCCGATTCCCATAGCACACAACCTTAAAATTTAGCTACACCCTATAATAAAAAACATAGGATATTTCATATGAATAATATGAGATGATTCAATATCCTCACTATATAGGACACTGCACCAATAAGAATATATAATCTACCACATCGAGTTACAGAAGTATGTGTGGATTGATTTCCATTCAAATGGGATACACGGGGTTGCATGGATCTCTTATTACAGATCTATCCTTATAATAAAATCATTTTAAAGACTTTCCCAACTATTCTAGGCATGATCCACACTATCCAACATTTTGATCTAGTGCATTTGAGCACATTACGCAATAAATCATAGGGTACCAAACCTTCATATTGATACATTCTCCACATCAACATTAGGGATGCATGATTTCATTGATTTGGATAATCATCACTATCCCCGTCTAAATAGGATTCCTAATGGTAATGGTTCTTGGTCGTACAGGTTCACCTACTATACAGGGGTCACACCTCAATGGATCCCTTGTACCATATGTCATCTCCAGTGTTTCAAACTAGTTCAATGGTTGATCCTATATTTCCCCATCCTTTAACAACACTGGCGTAGATATTCTATTTTTAATGTGGTCAATAGTTTCTCCCATCCCATTGGTCATTACCATTTTACTGTTTATTTATTGAAAGTCACAATATACCCCTTCAAGACTTCCTTATGTCAGTCACTCTATCCCCGTTTTATGTTCTCCCCTGAAAACAATGGGAAATACAAACCATTTTTTGTTCCTCACAATGAGCTTGTCTCACATGGCTGTAGGACTTGGGAGGGAGTATTCCTAAAACAAGGATGGGATCCATGGGTTCCACCTTTTGGACTAAACTCTACGACCTAAAATTAAGACCAAAAAATTTAAGCATCATTACTTTAAACTACATGAATGTCATTTGAGGAATGTGTCAAGTAGCGTTGGTCCTATTTAGACCTCAATTCACATCAGGTCGCCACCCTTCCATTCCATGAATACTAAATTGAGATGCATAACCCAGGGTCTAAGAATTATGAACTTAATGTATTTTCAATCATTCTGAACTCTATGACCTTAATATGAGAGCTCGATTCCAAGTATCACGACCTTAAACCATCGCACAAGTTGTCACAGAGATGTTTTATGAGTCAAGGCATCCATGGATCCTTATTTATTTTGGGTAAACAAACAGCTTTTCCTAAAACATACCATTAAGACAAAAAACCTTGTGGTCCAATCATCATGACCTTAAACAATGTGCGATTACTCACCCCAAATTTTTTCTTTTGGAGAAGGGCCTCCCAGGAACCACATTTCCATTGGTTTAAAAATAAAAGACATTATAATAGCATTTCTTGAGGATCCATTTTGGACTAGGAATTAAGACCTTTAACCTTTTTCATCACCATGGTACAACATATATTATATTAAACTAGTATTTATAGTTCATGCATTATGTCCTCATACTATTTGAATCCTTATGGTCTGACAATTATGACCCAAAACTATTTGAAAATTTGGGGTCTAACAAGTATGACCATAAACAGATGAAGAAAAGTGGCACATATTTTTATCATATTAGAAAAAAAAACATTAACCTGATAAAGGGTTAGACATCCCCTCTCAGTTCACTATTATGACTAGGGAAAAATATGGGGTTAAAAATAAAGATGAAAAACCCCAGTTTGGACCCACTATGGACCCCAGAAAAAACCCGGTTGTGCTTACTGAACCATAAAGTCCAGGTAAACTTTAGTGACAAATAATAAGATACTCTTTCTCCATGATCCCTTATATGATTACCCTCATTATTTTACCCTCTTCCACCCCCACCATCTTAGTTGGGTGGGTTTTATTCACATAATATAAAACATGATATATTAAAGATACACAATTTTGTTACAAACATCCTAATCACACAATGATAAACTGTGTGATACATTATCCTTAGCAGATAGAATTAAACTACGTGTAAATATTCTTCACCCTATGATGTAAAATTTTATATCCATCAACATAATTTCATGATTTAGAATCATTAATATTATTATCCCCTCACCTAATAAATCTATTTTACCCTATAGTACTGATCACCTACTGTATCTATCATGTTCCTCAATCATCACTCAACACACATGATAATTCACCCCTTGGAATACGAGTCCGACCTTCATTTAGAGTCACACACCTACCCAATTACCTTAATGCCATAATGGTATAATTTTTAGAGTGTTGAACTCTATTATAACATTCTCATATCACATCCCAATACTTTACAACTTTCATTACTAGGATAACATTCAAATATTCACATATGAGTGGCCCCTTAATGGTAATGGTGACTAAAAAAATTTGATCAACTGCCATCCTAATCGCCCAACACGAATGAATTTTGATGACATTTTGAGATAGTTTCCATGTTTCAAAAAAGGTATGCGCTCAACCCCCATTTTTTTCCCGTCTCTAGAAAATGATAAGGAATTTTTTTTTAAAAAAATTATCATAAGGTATCATCCATCATAATTCCATCTCTTTTGTCTTCAAGATCATGGGAACATTGATTCATGCTCTTTATACATGATTTTTTAAGAATAATACAACATTAATGGTGTTACCCAATTTGTGCACCTATACACATTTAGAAATAAAGTCAACTGTGTAGAGACTCTCACAGTCCAATCAAAACATTATTGGACAAAATGCTCTTGATGGCCAATAAATGAATCAATACATTGGGTATTCAACCGTTACATGGTACTCTCATATAAATTATAAATATATTATTTTCCCCTTTTTCCCACACCAAGAATTACATTTGTGGTCTTAAGACATTATTTTGGGATTTATTGGTAATATTTCTAGGCATGTAGTAAAGAAAGAAAACATTTCAAAAGAACACATGAAATCAAAAACAAACCATCATAAGTTCGGGAAAGACATCATAATGTTGGATTACATCCTTTATTTTAGGATAATATAAATTTATATAGATAAAAATACTTGTGACTGAGCACTCATGATCAACCAGCCACTATTGAGTAGCCTTCAAATTATGCATTCACATTTCCAGAACGACCACTGTCTTCTAAGTGATAGGGAAAAATTATTTAACACAGGTTCACACATGATATCAATTATCATGGAACTTATAGAATCAAGATTCCACCTCTTTTTACTTTTCACAATCTTCCACCATCTATGACCTCAGATGGTAGTTGATCTCTACTAGAGTATTAATGATTATTACATGCACTTGTATATGCTCCTACAAAAGATAAATATCTTCAATAGCTAACTAAAATGCCTTTGTACATGTATCATTCCTATTGTTTTAGACAACATCAATCCAATGCCACTCATAAAATTCCTGTTAAATAATGAAATCATGAGCTAGTTCATGGAGGCCTCTAGATTCCACCCTACCAATCCGTAGGATGGTTAGCCAGTTGAATAGAGATCCCACTCGGTTTGGAAGATCAACCAGTGGAGTGTAGGTGATGAAATTCCACACACTTATTCATATAATGTATTATATAACTAAATTCTCCAAAGAATCATACAAGATGGAATCCTTGAAGACCCTATGTGGCATATGATCATACTAAAAAAAGAGAAAAGACAATCAATGGTTGGGTCATTCTCAAGATGATCCTTGGTAGGGATGAGCCCTAGGTCCATCGAAATCTCATCCTTAACTAAACTATAATCCAAAACAAAATCACTAACTACCTCATGTTTCACCTCCATGTAAGGCTGACCCATTATAACTTCCTTGACTACCTCCATTAGTGGAACGTTCTTAACCATATTTGTTGAGGACTTATTCAATGACCTATAGTTTTATCAATATAAATCCTCATCTAATAATTATATCATATTTTATACTGATCACACATCACATAGGGAAATAAAAAAACATAATTCTAATAAATGAATAATGAAATAAGTTGTATTTATAGATATTAAAGAACCTTTACCAATGAAATAGTAAAATGACCATTGAAATAGTAATATTACCCTTAGGAATAGAAATAAGTCCATTAGAATAGTAACATCACCTATAAATGTATAAATAAAAATTAGGTGTCTTATAAATAAAAATATGATAAATCTATATCATCAAATATTTAAATAAGTTTTTAAAAATGATAAATTAAGTGATAGTATTTTTGAGAAATTTAAATGTATTTTTACAATTTTAAAATTAATATAAGGAGTTTAATGAAAATATATTTTCATAAAATAGATTCATAAATTAATATTTTTTTCTAATAATTATAATATATTTTCATGAGACCTTAATTAATTTTTCAAAGTGTCATAAAATTAGTTATAATATTAAAAACAGTTTTTTTGAACAAATGATTGTTTTAATTAAAAATTAAATTTAACATATTTAAGATTTTTTTTCATTAAATAGATGGTATTTTTAAAATCTAGAAATATAATTATGTTTAGGGTAAAATTTTATTATTTTTATAAAACTGTTGAATTTTTGTGAACAGTGGAATACAATAATTTATGACAAAAGTTAAATACAAGGTTTTTTTGAGTCATGGATGATGTATAGATGATTTAAACACCATTATCTAAAACTATAATTCTCTATTTTTCTATATTTATTCATATGAATCAATATTATTAATTTTATTGATCCAAAACAATACACAAACAAATAAAATAATCAAAAACACCCCTCTCCCACACTATAAATTCCACCCCTTATCCTCATTCTATATAAGATGTGGATATTTTATATGTTATGATCAATTACTCTCCCAAGGCTCTTCCCCATACCCTAGTCTTACTAGCCTTACCAAAATTTCAATTCCAAATTCATTATAGAGGTTTTTTAATGTCATTTTATTCAAGATGTAAAATCATACTTCATTCTCTTTCAATTTAGTTTCTTTTCTTGTACTACCCTCCCCACCCATATCCAAATGGGCATGATAATTTTAATATCATACATATACTTTAATATCATTATATTAATGTAATATCATTAAAATTATCTATTATATTATCAATTTATTTTTAAAATAAAAACTTCATTAATGATGTGTCGAATCACTCTCCTCATTGATATAGAGTTTTCATTTTTTATATTCACATTTAGGGATGGTTATAAAAAAAATTATAACGGTTAAATTAGTTTCCAAAATATATATTATAAATTTTTTATGTTATAAAACTAATATATATTCATAATATTAATTAATACAAAAAAATAGATTTTTAATGATCGATGACCACCGAAATAATCCAATCAATTTTTATTAACATTTATCAAATGAATAATTATAATATATAAAATAAAATTTATATGGGACCATTTAAAAATCATGAATTATAATAAATTTATTCCATTCAAATTTTGGAAAATTATTCTAATTCAACATGAACTTCAATATTTATACTTAAGTGAAACAACCAGGAGCGCATGAAATGAACACTCTATGAACGGAAAAATTAAACTCTATAACTCATTAAATGACAATAAATAAATTTAATAAAAATAAAATAAATCAAATATTTTTTAATAGGTTATTAACTAAATTATTAATCAATCATATTTTATTATCCAAGACATTAAGTGCATGTGTAGAACACATTCAGACACAAGGTAATGGGTCCTCTCTAATGCTCCATTTTTCCATCGGGTTATGATTTTTCTCTATTTACCCAATTTCATGTTTTCTTCAATATATTTTTTAATCCAACAATATATTTATAAAATAACTAATTTATTCCTGAAAATATATCTTAGTTCATTTATAAATTTATATAGAAAATTATTACTTGTTCATATTTAAAGTATCTAAAATATTTTCCCTTAAATCACACTAATGTTGCTCATTTATAAAGTTTAATAAGAACTATTTTTACATGTGTTCACTACATTTTGACCTAATTGATCATTATGTATACCTATTTCCACTTTTTAATGTATAGGTATGATTTAAACATATTCTTTCAGGGACACATTTACGACACACCAATATTTTATGCCTTATGACATGATTATGATACCCATTTCCATCCATTAGTAACACTTATGATTATTCCTTATGTTTGATTCATTATGTGGAACACATATTCCTAAACATGTTATAATGCTTATTACCATATAATTATCTAATTCACTGGGTAATTTTTACTCTCGTGAGAAATATTTTATGAGATTAGGGAGTAAACCTATTTCACTATTGGATATTGTCCACCAGGTGATATAGTCCAGGAAATTTTCCATGACTCGTGTTTATGTCTTATTATATATTTGTTCCACAATCCAATTTTCTCAATATTAAATTATCCCATGCATTAAATGTTATAATTTCATTTATTATTAATGTTTGATTCCTTTTTAGTTCATCATGTTATGGCTTCTAACCCATGTGTTAATATTTATTCTTATATAGGTTCACTTACTGGGATTTTTAACTCATCAATTTCTTCATGTATTCCAATGTTTATCCTACTTAGTTATAGTATCACAAAGTAAGTTACAATAAAATTATGTAAAATTAATAAAAATATTTTTATTCTAGTTATGTATTTTCATTTATATGTACCTAATATTCAAAATACAATGAATTTATAGAAAATGGTTTGTATTTGATGGATTTTTATGATTAAAAGAATGTAATAAATTGTGTAAAAGGATATGGTCTCTATAGTTTTCATCATATAAAGGTATAATAATTTTTGGATATTAGGACTAGAAAAATTTACTAAGAACCCTAGGGGTAATCCTATTGTAATGGAAAACCAAGATTGAAACTTATGGAATCACAAGTTTGGATATTACTTTCATTTAAATATTTGTCCTTTAATGTTATAAGAATCCTTTTTATATTCTTATTAACTAATTATTCAAGACCCCATAAATTATCATTATTTTTATTAGTTTATGGATGTAAATATGATAACTTTTGCTAAAAATAAAAGTTATATTCAATGTTATAATTTCCCAATTGAGAACCCAAATATTATGGTAACAGGACCTCGACACATCATTACATTACTAGTACAACTGGATCATGTTATGAATAATAACATGAATCATGTGGAAATAATTACTTCTCTTAATAAAGAGTATGTTGTGGTAGAATATTTTATGTGAAAATGAACTCTAATAATTAGTAGATCTTCCAATATACTCATTGGGGAATAATGTATTAAAGCCATTGAAAATATATTCTATGTCCTCCAATGCACAGAAGATACAAAATTTGTGTTGGTGATCTATAATTTTTAAGGGGAAACTGATTAGAGGTTTACACTACAATAACATTATATCTAATTATGATATTTATTCTATGTAATTCATGCATTCAAGAAAATATTTTTCAATGATTATTTAACATGAAATTTCTTTCTAAATATGGGGATGTAGTTCCTCAGATTGATGAAAAAGGAAGAAGTTTATTTTAGGGTGTGTGAGGAAAACGTTACAATTATTTAACAATATTACACTGTCTTGGTAATGAATACCATAATAATAGTGGATCAATTATTTAAAGGACTAAAGGTGATTGTAAAAAAATATTATAAATTTGTTACTTTGATAGGTATGTTGATAATTTTCTTTGTTCCATTAAGGTTGAAATGGAGATCAAGGACTCTCATTATTCTCATGAGACTAGAGATAATAAGGGGAAAATTGAGATTAATATGGGAGGATCGACATATAATCCCATGATCGAATGATAACCCAATATCCCACGTGTTAAAAGTTTAGAGGAAGATCCTGGAAACTATAGAAGGTGAACTTGAAGATTATTTAAATGTGTTACAGGGTCATCAGGCTATTTTTTTTAGATGAGATTTCAATAATATCACTAATTTGGAATAATATATTAACTTTTATACTACACATAACTTATAGTTAAATGTTTAAATTTTTAGGAAAATGGGAATTATGTGAGCCAATTCCAAAAGCCTAGGGTTATTGGAGGTTATCAACAAAATTACATCCAGGGCAGTATAGAAGGTAATATGTTATCACTACTGCTGAGGTGGAGCCTCAAAATAATTTTGTTATAGGAACAGTGGTTATTAATTCATGAATATAAATAAAATTATTTTGGTTCTACACATTCTTTTTTATCTTGCATGTTCAGTAGAGCTATTCGAACAACGCCTCAAAATATTGAGGATCAGTTATATGTGAAAATAGTAAATGTGGAAATTATTACATCCAAAGTATATATATCCTCCCCAATTAATGTATTTGGAATAATCCTTCTAGAAAATATGGTCTTACTTTCTTTGGTGAATTTTTATGCTTATTGGGCGTGGATTAGCTATCTTAATATAAAGCCTACATCAACTATCAGAAAGGGAGATCTGTCTTTACATCCCAAGACATCCTCCAATTATATACAATTTTAAGGATAATGATGAATATCCTTTAGAATTAATATCTCTATTATTTATATTATTTTTTATGTGAAAAAATATCTTGCAGAAAGGATTGAGATATCGGATAGAACCATGCTCGAAAAAATGCCCATGTTGAGGGACTGTAACGACGCGTTCCCTGATTATTTTTCCAGTCTTACTCATAACCATGAAGTTCAGTTCTCAATTGAATGTATTCCTATATCTATCCCATTATCAAATAATCCTTATAAAATATCCACCATTGAGTTGGACAAACCGAATAAGCACTTACAAGATAATCTGGATAAGGGTTTCCTATGCCTATGTACTTCACAAAGGGGTGTTCCTGTACACATTGTAAAGAAGAATGTTGTATCAATGCACCCTATATTGATTATCATTTTCTAAAAAAACCATGATAAAGAAAAATTATCCCCTTCCATAGATTGATTAATTTTTCTATCAACTACATGGGGCCATGTATTTTTCTAAGGTGGACCATCATTTATACTATCACTGAATAAATATATAGAAGGATGATAAAACAAATATTGCCTTTTAAACAAGGTATGGACACTATGAGTTCATAGAAATTCCCTTTCATACTCAAAAATTCACCAGAAATATTAATTGACTTAATTTATAGAGTCTTATATATTAAATAAAAAAAATTGGTAGTCTTTATCGACGATATTCGGATATTCACTACAAGAAATGAGGAGCATGAGGAGAATTTAAATATTATTATAATGAATTTGTAGAGGGAGAATTTTTTTTAAGTACAATAAATTTGATTTATGGATGGAGGATGTATCATTCTTGGAGCATGTTATCCCTACTAAAGGGATATTTGTGAACCCTTCCATAATAATGGTATTCAAATAGAGGCCCTGGCCAATATCTGTAAACTATATCAATAGTTTCCATAGTATAGCTTGGTATTATTGATGATTTTTGAATAAATTCTCATTAGTATCAATACCACAAACCAATGTAACATTTAATGGAGTAGTGTTTGTCTGGACCAGTGAATTTGAATACTGCATCAAAGAGTTGAAAAGAAGATTTATTATTGCAGTTGTACAAAAACTTCCAAATAGTGAGAAACTATTTGGGGTAAATATTGATTCTTTAAATAAGGTATTAAGATTTTTAATTATGTAAAATGATAATTTTATAGCCTATTACAAAGGTATGTTTAATGTTCATGAGAAAAAAAATCCCACACATGATTTGGAGTTGGTTGCTTTGATCTTCACATTGATAATATAGTGGAATTATCTCTATGTGGAGAAGTTTGAGATAAATAATTAACACAATAGCCTCAAATATATATTAAAATATAAGGAGAAAAAAATTAACCGTAATATATTGTTCGATATCATCATTGATTACGACTTCTTAATCCATTACCATCTCGGAATAGAAAATAAATTAGAATATGCTATAAGTAGAATAGATCCAACAACATTTTTAATGATTATAATTGAGAATGATACATGAATCTAAGACCTAAAATGGATGTACATGGGAATAATTAAGTAAGGAATATCATCAATACTTTTTCAAATGATTGTACAGCCTTCCATAATAGCGAAAATAGAATATGCTCAAAGAAATGATGAGTAAACTTGAAAATGGATGGATGTTATCAAAAATAGTAAATCCTCAGAGATCAAAATTGATGTTGAATAATTTGTAATATTTTGTTCATGATTATGTATACCATCAAATACATTGATAACAATAGATATGATAAATTATGAACATATATGTGCTTTTTATATCCACACTTGGAGCATAAAGATGCATCGATATCTCTGATAGCACCATCGATGAAACAATATAAAGAATAAGATCACTAAAAATAGATTAAATTTTATAGTATATTAGCAAGTGAAATATTATAGAGAAAAGTCTAAAGATATGATTCAACAATTTCCCATTCCAATATCAAAATGAAAAAAAACCTCACCATGGGATTTTCACCAAACTATAAAATACATCCATTGGAAATAATGATATATTTGTCATTGTGGATTGACTTTAGATTTCTCAAATTATTGTAATTCAAATGCATTTCTAATTCAACAAGCTTGCATATATATATATATCATAGAAGTTGTAGGGATTCATGGAGTATCATTATAGATTATTTATAATCGAGATATGATATTTACCTCAATGTTCTGGAAAAGTATCCCAGATGATATAAAAATTAACGGTGATATTTAGTATGAATTATCTTCCTCAAAATGATAGAAAATACTATAAGAATATATATACATTGGATGGGATGTTGATATCATGTTATCTATACATCAATGGAATATGCGATCAATATCTTCCTTTGGTTGAGTTATCTTATAAAAATATTTTCCAATCATGCATCCAAATGGCTCCATATGAATCCCTTTATAAGAAAAGATGTAGAACAATGGAAAGCTAGGTTGAAGATAGTGAATGCAACTTTTTGGAATGTGATATGGTCAAATAAATGATACAAAAGGATACACACATTGTTTATTCCATCAAGGAATCCCAAAGTTGATATAAGAGATATGAATATAATCTTCAATGAGACTTACAGTTTTAGGTTGATGATAAATTATTCCTCAGCATATCACAATGGAATACAGTCATGAGTTTTGGTAATGAAGGAAATACAATTCTTATGTACATAAGCCCCTTCAAGATTCATTATTGTGATAATGTTCTGGCCTATCAACTAGCACTTCCAAATACTATATATCGAGTACATGATGTTTTACAAATATCCATCTTGAGGAAGTACATACCAGATCCCACTCATGTAATGAATTTCAAGGAGGTATAATAGGAAAATGATATCTCTTTTAAGGAGAAGCTAGTGAATATCATGGATCATAGTGAAAAATCTCTATTGAGGAGAAGCTAGTGAAGATCATGGATCATAGAGAAAAATCTATAAGGAAAAAATACTACCCCCTAGTAAGAGTACAATGGTGGAATCATATGTATGATGAGGGAACATGAGAACTACGGGAATCAATGAAGGGTATTTTCCCTCACCTATTATCCCCATAGTAAGTACGATGAAAGTTTGGGGTAGAAAGTTCATATGTGGGGAAGAATGTAATGACCAAAAATGTTTTTTATTAAATTACATTTTTATAATTATTTCCTATAGTAAAGATCTCATACATCTCAAATATAACTCAATAAAAAAATTATTCTATGAAAATAATAATGAAATAAGTGGTATTTATAGAAATTAAATAACCTATTCAAATGGAATAGTAACATGAATGTTGTAATAGTATTGTGACTATTAGGAATTGTAATCTACCCATTATAATAGTAGCATCTCATATAAAAGTATAAAAAATTTAGATATCTTATAAATTAATATATGATGAATTTATATAATGAAATAAGTTAATAAATGTTTTAAAAAATGGAAAATTAAGATTTTGTATTTTGGTGAAATGTAAATGTTTATTTAATATTTTATAATTAATATAATGTTTTAAAATAAAAAATATTTTCATAAAATATATTATTAAATAAATATTATTTTTTCTTTTATATAATTATAAGTTAATTTTATGAGACATTAATTAATTTTTCAATGTTTCATAAAATCAATTATAATATTAAAATTATAAATTTTTTAATAAATGTTGTATTTAAATTAAAATAGTATTTCTCATACCTAGAAAATTATTTTTATAAAATGGAATAATTTTTTTAAACATGTACATATAAAAATATTTGGGGATAAATTTTAGATATTTTTATAAAATAGTTTAATTTTTTGTGAATATTGAAATAAAATAATTTATGATATAAGCTAAATGCGTGGTTCTTTTATTCATGGGTGATGTGTGGATGGATTAAGCTCCAAGGTATCATTATTATTTTATGGTATTCATTAATATATTTCAACACTATTGATATACTTGAGATAAAATAACAAAAAGATGAATTAAATAATAAAAAATACTCCTCTCCTACTACTATAAATACCACCCCCACCCCTTCTCTTCACACCTTCTAAGATTGGAGTGTGTTAAAATTATTCCCACGCACTATCCCCATCCTATTCGACATTAAAAAGTCCTTTTGTTTTAACCCAAATATTAATTTTATGTTCCTTAAGTAGTTTCTCTTGGTGATAATATTTAAGAGGTAAAATCCTTATTCTTTCTCTTATAATTTATATATTATTTCTTATCATTACTTCCCATACACTATCCAAAGTCACAAGATAACTAAAATACCATATATATACTATAAATTTATTATTTTAATGTAATTTTAATCATCAAATATCTTATTTTCGTCTTTTATTCTAGAAATAAAAACATCACTTGTGATGTGTCGATTCACCGCCCTCAAGGACAATAGGTTTTCATTTTTAGTTACTACCTTCATGGAACATCAGAAAAACATAATAATAGATCAAAAATATTTTTTAATTAATATTATATATTTTTATTTTTTGAAAAATAATATATACAACTAATATTAGATAATAAAACAAAAGTATTTCATAATGATGGAAGAGCCTCAAAAATTATTCAATCAATTTTCATTATAGATTAATCTAAATGAATAATTATTATTCCTAAAATAAGAAATATATATTGGAATATTGATGATTAAAAAATTATATTACTACCATTTCATTCCATATAAGGAGAATTATTCCAATTCTAGAATAACTTCTATAATTATACACAAGCGAACGGACCATGAAACCATGAAACAAATGCTCTTATAATGAAAAAATTAAACTCTATAACTCATTGAAATGAATATTAATGTACGTGATAAAATTATAATTAAAATGATATCTATTTAATAGGTTATGAAATAAATCATTAATAAATATAATTTTATTATGTTTTAAATTTAGTACAAGTATAGAAAACATTCAAACATAAGGTAAGAGATTCTCTCAAAACCTCAATTTTTTCCATCAGGCAATAGTTTCTCTCCCTTTAACATAATTTAATTATTAATTATTATAATTTACTCCTCCTAAATTATGGTTTTATGTTTTTTGGATATGTACCTAGGTCAATTATTCTATATTTTATTTAAAAATACATATTTTATGTAAAAATACATATTTTATAAGGGTCTCTTCTCAATTCCTCCTGAAAAAAATCTCAATTAAAGGGAACTTCCCAAATTTTTACCCATTTTCATGTACAATATATTATATGTTTTAAACCACCATTGTTTTTATAAAATCATTAATTTCATTATGAAAAAAAAATTTATTTCATTTTCAGTCTTATATAAAAAAATAATTCCTTTTTCAAATTTAGTCTCTCTAATATTTTCCCTTAAAGCAAACTAAAGTGGATCCTATATAAAGATTCATAAATCTTATTTTTACAGGTTCTCACTTCCTTTGGAAATAATTTATCATTATATATACCTATTTTCTTTTATGAATGTTCACGGATGATTTAAATCCATTATTTTAGGGTCTCCATTATGATTTTCCCATTTTTAGAGAATTTAAAATGTTTACAACACCGATTTCTTTCCATTGTTAACCCTTATGTTTAATTCTTTGTATAGAACACATATACATTAACATGTTATGATGGGTGAACCCATATAGTGATCTAATGCATTGGGTATTGTTTAGTTTCATAAGATTTCATGTACAGGATTAAGGAGTAAACCTAATCCATTATATGACTTTTTCCACCATGTGATACAGTCATTGGCAGTTTTCCTTGGATCATGTTTATGCCATGTTATATGTCACTGACAAATTCCTTTGTTTCCATGATTATAGGATCCCATTTTCAAAATGTTATACTTATATATGATTATTCATGTTCCATTCCTTTTTATGATTTCTTGTTATTCCTTCTAACCCATGGGGTATTATTTATTCTTATATTGAGTTCAATAAAAGGATATTTAGACCATACCTTGGTTCATGTATTCTATAGTTTAGCCAATGCACATGTAGATGATTCAAGGAAGTTAAGAGCACATTTTGGCAAATTAATATAATGATGATTTTATTTTAGTTTTATGTTTTTAGATGTATATAACTAATATTCCAATGACACCACACGTTATGATCATTATTTTATATTTGATGGATATTTATGATTAAAATCATGTAATAATACGCATTAAATTATACGGTTACTATAATATAGCTCTAGTGTGCACAAACCAGGGGAAAATAATCATAGCCTCCCTGATTATCTTAGTTTCCCACTTTATTTCCAGCTCCAACAATGAGGATTCAACTATAACAATCACCTATTGTGGAATTTATATTATATAGTAATCCATAACAACCTTTTCAACAACTTTCATATATGGAATAGCCTTATTTTATACTACAACCCCTAGTTTGTGTGTCTTCGTATATAATTGATCTCCAAATACAGTATGAACAACCTTTTAAAGCATTGTTTTTACAAAACATGACTTATGAGATGAAAAAATAAGAAACGGTGAAATTGGAAATGGAATATTATAATGATACGACCCGTTGAAAAATCAAAATGGTTTATAAGTAATCTTTTAGAGAGTACATTCTAATAGTATTCATCACCTCGCAAGTATATGGCACATCAACTAATGGTTGGTCACCAATGACCAAATAATAAAAGTGAGGCCTTATGATCTCCCTCTTAAGGGTACATGTTCCCTATTCATCGGTCAAAGAATCATAAAAAACCTCCTACTCCTTCTTGTTCACTAAATCCAAGACAAATAAAAATTCGGTTAGGTAGTAATATTAATTGTTGGGTAATATCCAAGGCACATGAGATTATAGGATTTATCAAATCAAGGGTAGGATCTCCACACTAGGGTTATTCTTGATAGTAATCTCTTCCCTAGGACTCCTATGACCCTTTAAATTTAGCTACAAAATTATTCATATATTCCACATGAAAACCCATAAAAGAAGACCTTCCCAACAACACCTTAACATGGGTATTCAAGGGAGGCACAATTCTGTGAGATTAGATGTATTCCTCCAGCTACGCTATGTATTTCATCACCTCATTCTGTAAGACATGTAATAATACCCTCACATAGCCTATCTCGAGGAGGAATATCCCCTTTTCATTAATGTAATGGCATATCCCATTAAACAATTTGATCTATTTGTAGATCGCCATGATCCCTCATGTGTTCGAAAAAATCTCTGAGAAGGTCTAAATAGAAGATTTCCTTTAATGGAGCGTTGATGTGTTCCCTCAAAAAAGATATAGAGGGACCTTTTTCTTCTAAAATCCCCTTATCTAGGAGTTTTATGCCCTTTTAAGCTCTGATACCTAATGCTTCCTCCTATCTAGGACCAATAATTTCTAGCTATATGAAAACTGATCCACCCATCAAACCGACTCTGCCTCCATGGAATGCCTGAACTGCCACTCTCCCCCAAACCTAGAGTAGCGGCACCACTTTTTTCCAAATTGTCTTGAGTGTTATACCTCCTCATCATTTCTCTAGGATATTTTCTTTCCTTACTAAGCACATATTCATGGATCTTCCAATAATCAGAAGTGAGTGGTAGAAAATTATTTCACCCCTTGTACTCTTTATATTTAAACATCATCCATATCAATTAGAGGATCAAGGTTTTACGATCACTATACACTCTCATGTATACCCTTGTAGAGATCCGCTAGTGGAATTTGAACAACCATGGGAACTGGGTTGTGTTGTACAACTTATATATCACCCTCCACCCTCTCCACTAGTACCCCACCTCTAATGGCCATGATGTATATTTACTATGAAATGGTCCCCATTCTATAATAAGTAAAAATTCTTACAAGGAGAGGATGAAAATAAAAAATAAAGTGGTTAATCAGGCTGATCCATTCTAGTGTGTCCACATAGAACAAGTCAAGTGGGAAACTCTCGATGATTTTAGGATCGATGAATAAAATTATATGTTTAGAGTGGAGATTGGGTTTGGGTATTTTTATCACCCCATGAGTTTGGCTACCCAACCATACATGAAGTCTAAGGGAATGTATACATGTAAGGGAGTATTTTCCTAGATGATATGGTGGATATATTTCCACAAATTGTACAATACCATCACTATTAGGTTCATGGGTTTCCCAATATCTAAAATATATTCCATGATGAGGGTTATGGGTCATACCCCATCTGTGCTTCCCACATAGAGATCACCTATCTAAATTTTATTGTAGTAATAAACCTTGCTAGCCTCACCAAAATAGACTTGGTCATCATGTTGTATCCTACAACTACCACAATATTTACTCCAAAATCATCCAATACAAAATATCATTTCATCATTGGTTCACCTTTGGAAAATTAAATGACCTCCCATGTATCATATCCATTAGTTCATTCAATAAATAGTTAAACCATTAATTGAATGAGATGTATTCCATCCATTGTTTATGGTCACTTGACACTGGCACCATGAACAAAAACACCCTATCTAAGGCATGAAGCCGCTCATGATCCTTATAGACATCATCTATTATGTTGAATTCATCATGAATCCCCCTTTTTATTGGGATACTAGAAATATGGTAGTGATTCCAGAAGCTAATGCTGACCACCCCATGGTACAGATAGATTGTTTTGGTCCCTTGTGACCACATTATAAATATCCTTGACATGATTTCTAGGTGATGGATGGTGTGAAACTGTGAGGACCATGCGGCCTCATCATTCCCAACATACATTATCTCCACATAAAAATCATGATAGGACATGCATACCCAGTATGGTCTGACCAATTATTCCATATAGTTTCCTCCCTGGTGCAGTCCCCATTCCTCGATCCATTATTTTGATATAGACTGTTAGATCAACCTTGAGAATATTATCATAATAAGGAGGAGAATCTTCCACATCCAATTCCTCTCCCATTTAGTTTTTCATGTTGTTTCAAAGGGTGTGTATAAAATGAGATGTGTAGTCCTTCATAATGTTGACTCCAACAGCCCTCTCTCAATGGTGTTTTCCTTGCGTTATCCTAAAACAGTATGCAAAAAAATCATGATGATAAAAATTGAATGAATACATCATCCCCCAACATGAAATTGTATAGTTTTAGCCTCATTCACAATGATTATTCTTATTGACCCTCTTTCCACAGTGTAGTGAGTGATTATTAAACTAACACACTAAGGACACTCTCTACATTCATGAGATTATCGACTGTATCTTTTAAAAAAATTGTGGAATCATTTCAACCTCAATTGAAACTATTCATGAAATTAACAGTATTTAAAATCTAGTTCATAAAAGGTATTTCATGGATTTTCTTTTGCAAAGTTCACATTCACATATGTTGAATGTTAAAAAAAGTCTATTCATATCTGTTGATTTTCAGGAGTCTATTCATGGAACCACTTTTCGTAGAAGTGGTGAGTATTATATGTGGTGAGGATTGGAAAAACCAAACACATGAAATGTTATTTAGTTTCATGAAAATTGACCCATGTTCTATTGTTCTAAAAAATATCATGTTCACCTAAGGGACCCCACCCCTATTTATCATAATAATTCCTGACCTATTTTCACAAGTACGGATTTATAATTTATAATTTTTGGTGGGTTTACCTAAAAAATTACCATCCATTCCATCATCAGATATAATTATAAAAGGGGGATTGATAATTTTTTCACACAGAAATACATGTTTCATGGGAGTGTTCGAGGAAGGAATGACTAGTTTAAAGAGATTTATGACAAAATCATATTAAAACTCCACTTAAGGGACTAGATTCATGAATTTATAAACCTTAATGAATGGTAGTATCTCACAAAAGTCCCTAGAAACATGAATTTGGATGTTGTAACCATCTTTCAATGTAACTATGTTTTGTAGAGGTCCCCAACTATGTGAAGCATGAGGTGGATTCCTTCCTAGAACATAAAATATGTTCATGGAACCCTGTAAATTTCTAAATCCCATAATCTTCTTTTAAAGCCTCTATATTTCTTGGGACAAATACCATTTCCTCTGATGGGCTAATAAATACCCTCATATGTCTAACTATTTAATGGACATGACCATTATTCTTCCACGAAAGGCCATGAATTCATGATACTCAGAAGCTTCATTAGTGATAGAAGAGATGGATTTTAAAAGGTAGTCATTTTCTATGAAACCACCTCCCAAGGGTTTTTGATAACCTCTACCCTTGGTGGATTTCCCTTTCAAAAAATTCAGTGGACTTCATTTAATAAGAAATAACTTAATGGATATTTTCATTTTATTTGATTATTGTCCTTCATGAACCCAACCGCATGAGAAAAAATACTTGACTCCAAGACAAGGTCACCCTATTTAGTGAAACATATTCCTTTGTGAGACCCCTAATCTCTGTGATACCCCATACCATCATGATCCCCCAAAATTTAATGAAACAAAATATTTTGTGAAACCCATCCTCAAATCTTTTTTATAGTTAATCCATCCATATAACACCCTTTCATGAATGTTGAGTTCCCTCATCCCGCATACCAATACATGATATGTTCAATGACACCCCATATATACGTGTCACTGATACCACCAACCCTAGATTTTAATCCTAATCATAGGCACCCGAATAAATTTTCTAATTATAATAGGCATCTAACATAATATCTCATGATTTTCACTCCTGCACAGTAGCCTTTACACCATTCCCAACCCATAGGTACATGACCATGAGACACTTAATCCCAAAGGGCATTATCACTTAGCAAAATGAATTACCATCCATTATAGATATTTCTTTTTCTAGATATTCCTCTCACATTGAAATAGTCCCCCATTTTTTTGTAGCACCATATATGTTCGATATGCAAGAAATAAAACATCCTAGATCCAAATCTAATTTTTATGATGTCAAACTGCATGACAATGAACTTAAAATATGATGTTAAACTAGAGCCTTAATAACTGTAGTGAACACAGGATGGACCCTATACGATCATAATGGGAAATTACCCATCAACCAGTACATACATGAAACATTAATATGTAATCCTCACACTATCCCATGTTGAAGCTCCATCCATGACATGAGAATCCATACAAAATGTCGTTAAACAACACAGACCAATATCGTCACACGACATTAAAATGCAGCATAAAAATATATGTGTTTTGATGCTTTATTACTATTAAGATTGGTAGGATGCCTCTATGATGTTAAATATCGAGAAACCCAAGTGTGAAATACCCCCATGGGGATACACACCACGAAACCTGCAAGTGTGAAATTATACCTCTTGGTGACAATCTCAACCAAATTGAATGTGTGAAATCTCCCCTGGATACACACTCCACTATCTATTGCAACAAGAGATTAAAATGTTGACATATCCATATCTAGAAGATGGTAAACATTTGACCTAATATATAATCCCTACCCATAAAATAAGTATTTTATTCTTGAGGTAAAAGTCCTGAGATAAATTATACCACAAGAATTAAATACCACGTAACTAAAACCGGATGCATTGGGTTCCGTGCGTAATATTCCTCGCACCTGATATGCCTCCAACTCCAAAATAAGAATACTTTACAGGTTCCCATCCCACCCAACATCTAAAAATTCCTAGACATGACCAAAATTACTATCACCTCTGATGAATGTTTCTTCCTAGTCAAGACAAAACCAGTGTAATTAAGTAGTGTCCACCTTGTGACGACACAACGAAAGAGTTTCATAAACATGACATAAATATCTTTTAGACAATAGATCTATTTGATGAGGGCAATGTATTAATCCATGGAAGGAGGAACCAACATTCCATCATCTTTTTTCAATCAAGGAGCTGACATCACTAATTATAGTGATGAAAGACTCCCAAAATTGAAAATAGGGAATGCGGGGTAGAGGCGCACAAAATGATCAGCCTTGGAGGAAAGTGTCATAAAAGAGTATATATTAACAGATCTATATTTCTATGAATCAACTAAGGCTCCATATACAAGGATTTGTATTGAAGTATTTTACTAATGTCAATAATGGGAGTTACATATTTTGTAAAATGAAATATGTATTCCAACCTAGTTAACTATTTTGAACATGACATCACATTAATCAATACCCTATAAAAATGATCTATAATTCTAGTGATTATTTCTAAAATATTAATCCATAATGTGGAAATGAGTACCCATATCCATAGTTATGGAGATATTTTGGAATACTATGTTTACTTCTCATGAACATTTCCATAACGGGGTAGTCTGTAATATAATCCCACAAAAATGATTCATTAAGGTAATGCATGGAATCCTTTAGGAAACACAATTTTATCCCTAAATTATCCAAATTTAGATTTATAGAACTCAAAATATCACAATAATAGTGAGGATATATATTAGTATTACACTGAATTTTTTCTTGAATTAATTGAATGTTTATAATTACTATTTTGTAGATATTATACATGGAGAGATTATTAATGGTAATTTATGAAAAAACTCACCTTATTGGGATGAGGATACCTATGAATAATTTGTTTTTTGTTTCTTATTTAAGAAGATATTTTAATCATTTCTATTTTATACAAATATCCTTAACACTTATTTAATTTTTTTCTCATATATATTTAGATGAAAACTATTTTTAATGAAATTTATCCAACATTCATCTAAATGTAATATAAAGACCTCATATCCAGAAAATAAGATTTTGTAGTCATTTATTACATTCAAAAAAGAATAAATAGATAAAAATAAATAAGATCTTAAAATTTAGTCATCTATGAAGAGTATATACATACTTGATCATGACATTATATTGAAAATTGGAGTACATCATAATTTATATATTGTTTTTATACATAAATGGGTATTCATTTACCATATAACCACATTTAATTTTTCCCATAAGGCTTAGCAATGAATTGAGAGGCTATATAATATTTGGATTCAACCATTAAATAATATTTTCAATTTCCTCATCATATTAAAAAATTAATAATCTATACAATACCTAATTTCAATTTAGAAACATCTTATATCAACTTGTCTATGTAAGAAAATAATTAGTTTTATTTAAATAAAAGAAATTTTAATTATCAACATTACCCAATTTTAGAAATGGAATAGGTTTATATAAACAACCTTCAATGATGATTATGAAATATGGTGTATTCACTATGTATGTAGAATACTGTATAAAGTAAAGTCAAAATAAGATGTAAATTTATAAATTCTCTGAATCGAATAAACATGTTACTAAATTACATGTTTCTAGAAATAAATAATCACATCCAGAAGGAAAAAAACAATTTAGTAGTCTTAGTAAACTACATATATACATTACTCCCATTTTACAAGAGAAAATAAAGTATAAAACATAATGAGAGTAATTATTCCACATCTATAATCTCAACCAAATATTCCTTCTTCATAACATTTGGAATGGAAAATAATAAGGGTGAGATGAAATACTCAGAGAAGATTGTAAGCTATATAATATACCATGAATCAATATAGAATAATTAATATGGAATGGTAAATAACAAAAAAACCATTCCATTTAATCAAAACCATGATCATTAAATGAAATCATGGATAATATCAATAAAATATTATCTTGGATAATAATAACCTAATTCTAAATAAATGGAATTATTAATATTGGATTTCATGATCTTAGACATCATGATATTTATACTCTGAAGAACATTCACCAAGACAATTTAGACTATTATTATGTATAGAAAAAACACATTTAATGTATGATTTATAATTATGGATGAAATATTTTCATACTATAAAATTAAGGTAATTTTTGGGTCATTTTCTGGTCCTTCTCATAGTATTTGTAACCTTAAATACCCAATTTACCCACACCAAGGTGAAAATTATTTACTATGGTAAATATTCAAAATGGAAAAAATATAATGGTTATATTTGATAATTTTGTACACCCTAATTCCAAATATTTAATCCATTTTTAATATTTAATTACTATTAGTTTATGTAATTAATTTAAAATCAAAATGGAAAATGTAATGAAAAATATTTATTTTAGATAAAATTCCTCTTATGTATAAAAATATTTTTATACAAAATTAAAACAGAATATTTATTCTATTGAACTTAATTGCATTAATCATAATATATGAAAACTAAATTTACTCTTAAATAATTATAACACAAAATGTAACTTTGTAAATTCTTGAAACAAAAATATAACTTTAAAAAAATTGATATTTTTCACTACTAGTTGGAAAATCTATCATTTAAAAAATATATGACAATTTCACCCTAATATAATTTTGAAATTCTAATTTAATAATGATATTATTTAGATAAAATAAAATTATGTGATTTTTTAGAAATTAATTATAATATTCTTTACTAAAAAATCAATTTAAATCATTTTTTTAAAAAAATGAAATTTTCTAAAGAATAAAATAACTTTATTGAAATCTATGTATTTTTTTCCTATGAATTGAACAAATATTGTATATTGACTTTTTTCTTTATATATATTTACCAATTTGATTATTACTATTCATACATTCGAATTTATTAGTTGGTATTTAATGTTAATATTTAAATAATAATATTTCAGGGTTCTTTTAGGCTCGTTATTTCATGTCATATTGTCAATTGACAACATTGTTCATTTAAAATATCAGTGTGAAATATTACCCCATCCCAAATTAAATAAATTGTTTCCTAATTATTTGGACATATTCTCGATAATCGGGGGATTGAAATTTTAAAAATTACATTGTTTAAAACCCACATCCTAAAAACGATTATAAAACAACCTCTTGAAAATAAGAAAAGTAAAATAATAAAGTCATATTGAATAACCAAAAAAATGTTTCCAAATTGGATAATATTAATGGGAAGTGAAAATATGGACATTAGATAATAAAATAATGCCAAATAAAAAACAAAGAGTGATAGAGAACATGGTTTAGAGAAATTTATCAAACCCCAAACCATAACTTAGTGATGGGTGAAATGACCATCAATTCAACAAATATTTTTGTAGTATGATAAAATTAATATTCCAATTTCTTTTTCCTATATTTGAGTAATTAATATACAATCAATAAAAATAACATAATGGAATATATTTACTTGATATGATTCTATCTTATAATCATAATTTAATACTTTGGTTGTCCATAAATCAATTTCTACTTCATCTCTTACTCCATTAAATGTATATCCAATATGAATTTATTGTACATGAATAAATAAAATTAACATTAAATATATTAGAATAGTCACAAAAGAATAATATGTTATTCAACTTGTCTTTATATATAATCTGAACTATAATTTTTAACAAAAAGGAAGATAATAACAAAAAATTATAAACTTTCATATAATAAAATAATACGTTTTAATAAAACAATTCCACCAAATCATAGACTTATATTTTCCACAAATAAATAAACACACGTCCTAATTAACCTCAATATTCTCGACATTAATGAAATTGTTCACCAAATGGTGAATTCACTTGATTTAATGTTAATCCCTAAAAATATAACAATATTATTTAATATTTATAATTTAAATTAAAAATAATTATTATATATGAATCAACCCAATAAAACATCTCTTGAAATGTCATTAATTTCTTCAAAATTAAAACTATTGGAACATAAATTTTTTTTCCCAAAATCAACATAATATTTATCTGTGAATCCATTAATTTAAAATAATTTCATACTGACCTGAACATCATATAGGACATTGGTAGTCACTACACCATTTCCACCCTTCCATTTCGGGTTCAATCCCCATTACCTTTTTATGTGATAGGTTGTCATCATACATGTGTGTTTTCATTTTCCTAAACCTATATTAATATAATTAAAATAAATTTTCCAAAACTATGTTGACAATTCTCCATTATTAAATTTGTCATGAAATCAATTTTTAACCAAAAATTATATCTACATGACTTCTTTTAAATAAATTAATTTTAATTGACTATTATTACATTAAAATCAATAATCATATCAACCCCAATGGTTATCAATAACTTTTCCATTTTTTCTACAAAATACAAAATAATTATTCCTCTAATTGTCTTCTTATTAAAAAATATTATATATAATGATAAAATATACCTAAAATGTAACATACTAATATTTTAGGGAAATTTACTATATATATATATATTATTTATTTGATATGTTGTGTTACATGCTACACTGAGTTTTAATCGACTACGATATACGATTATAATAATATTATTTATTATTATTGTTATTCCTATACATGTGATTTTTATGTATTAATAATACTAACTAAATTATGAAAATATTGTGGTTTTTATATAAAAAAAATTAATTGAATAGTTATTAATTAATTAGAATTGAAAACAAACAAATCATTTGAAAATAAAAGAGTTATTTTTCGGAATAAATGTTTTTATATATTTAAACTTTTTTATCTTAATAATTTAAATTAATCACTATTGATAAATGATTTTAATTAAATTCAAATATTAAATATTTAATATAGATATTAATAATTTATCTAATTTATTAAGACATGTTATAATAATAAATCAATATTTATGCATAAAAATGTATTTGTCTAAAAAGAAATTTTCATAAAATTGTTCTTGTTTATTTTTAAATTTAATTTATAACAACTATATAAATTTAATTTAAAAAATTGTAATCTATATTTATAATCATGAGGCTAAAATTTGGTAAATATTTCCCATTTTTTAGGCATTGTGTATAATCATTGTGGTAGAATTTATCACCCCGGAAAATGGAAAATCGTGTTAATCGAGGAAACCAATATTTGATAAGGATATCATTTTCACCCAAATTATTACTAGATGAATTTAATTCATCATTTATTACATTATAATGGAAAATTCAATTTTAAGGGACTCATTTTCATGAAAAATTTCTTATATAAAATTTAAATTATACAGAGTTACAGAAATGTCACTCTCTTTGTTTTATATTTCATTTATGTGTCCACATTGGGAAAAAACAAATTTATCAATAAATATTAATTTCAATTTTCATATTAGTAAAATTATTTTCATGATTAAAATTAATTTATAATTTTTAATGACATAATTACATTTACTTATTATAAAATGTTGATGTAGTAATTTTTATTTTCATAGAAAAAATAAAATAAATTACATCAAAATAAATAAATGTAATATAATTGTAATTTTTATGTTATTAAAAAAATTATAATTGAATAGGACAAATTATTATCTTTTTAATGAATTAGGTTATAATTAAAAATTTTTATTTATGTATGTTATGTTAAATTAAATGAATAGTGTAAAAATTAACATTAATTATATTTTATCAAAATAATATTTTCTTAAATTATTAAAAATAATAAAAATCATGAAAGAGGGGAAAATGGATAATTTATGGTAAAACATTTCACCCCTTGTCCATTTATGGGTTCATTTTCATCTTATAAATAAAACTGTATCCCATTAGTAGTGAGAAACACGTTACCATGGTTAATGTTAAAATAGGCCAACTAAAGGTATAAACCAAAATATAATGGTTAAAATTACTCTTATAACAATTAAAATTGTACTGGTTTATGTTTTTTAAACAATATATTATTTACATTAGAATCATTGTCTTTTTGGAATAATTTGGCCACGATATAGGCTTTGTTAAATTTTAGTCATTCATGAAATTATAAGTGTGCTCTTCCCCTTACCTATAAAATTGCACCTACCCTTTCCCTTCATCAGACCACATTGATATATATAACTACATAAATCAATGAAATGGTTTCATATATTATCCGTTATATATTTTCATGTGGTTATGGCCTTCCTAAAAGAAATGTTATATGGTACTAGTGGATATCTAAAGTGTTGTTTTAAAAAGAGATTATCTTTTTATCTTTTTACTTTTTTTTTTATTTTACCACCTATAAATATATTGATAATTAATTAAATAATAAATTGAGTATAATAAATATATTAAAATGTTTTTATTATTATACCACCTTTATTCACAATCTTTTCCAAAAATTTATAAGTGAAATTAATGATATGCACACGTATGGATTACTATCTCCACATTGAGATACAATTCATTTTTCAGCACCATATTTTATAGATGTGTATTATGATATTTTTAGATAGTATATCTGATGTTAATGAATTAATAATTCTTCTATAATAACAATATCATATATAAATTCTTATCTTCCTAACCATTGGAAAATATAAATGTTGCTCAACCGTACATGTGGACTATAACCTCCACTAAGTGATGTGACTCATTTTTTGTATATACTTAAAATAAAATTTAATAAGGCTTGATTTAGTGGATTTATCTGATTTATATTATATAATAATTATTCTTTAATTGTGAAATATTATTTAGCTTTCTTTTGTTCTATATGTGGAACCAGGGAAAACAATGTTCATCAGTACGTTTGACCGACGATCACATTGAATTATGTAGTTAATTTTCTTATCTATAAATTTCATGGATGAATATAAATATGTATATAATGAAAATATATGATATTTATAACATTATTAAAATTATGAAAAAATTATAACAAAAAAAATGAACTAGTATTGGGTCTTTTGAATATAAAAAAGATTGATAGACAAAGTAGATATCACCTAAAACTATGATTTTAATTAAAAACTATAAATCATCTTGTGATAAGATTCCATAAATAAATCTTATATGATATTAAATATACTAATATGGTTCGTGAATATATATATAATAAATGTATATTTATTTTCAATGATTTTCAAATACGTATGATGAAAGGTGAGACTCAAGGAAATGGATTTATGTTTTAATCCTATTTTAATTGGGATTGTTTATTGTCAAATTTAAATTAGGGGAATTATATGATCCTTAACAAATAAATACAATTCATTTAGTTATTTCTTATTAATAAATTTTTTCCATTCAATTTCCCCAAATTATGTATTTATGAAATTGAATTTTTTTTAAGTAAAACTTACTTTATTTATCTTCTTGGTCTAGAATATTTATTATTTATTAACAATATTTTTTATTTTTTTCAATATTAATTTTTAATAAAATTACATTATTGGATAATTTCTTTTTACCCATGATTTTATTTTTACATAAAAATTAAAAGTATCATTCTTGTATTTTCTGAATGATGCTCTTTATAAAATTTTCTAGAAAAGATTGAATGGAAATTTTTCTTTTAACTAATATAGAATGACTAAAATTTATCACTATCATTAATTATATACACATTTATTCTTCCTTTTCAATTTCCCATAGTTATTCTCAAAAATAAATTTACCGTTATTTTTTGATAATTTTTTAATTTAAAGAATGGATTTTAAAATGGAATGGATATTTTCATCAAGATTGTTTTTAATGGTATTTCTATTAACTAATAAAAACAATGTCTTATGTTCTTTATATTTTACTAGGGAATGAACCAATAACACCATCGTTATTTGTTGATTTATGTTTTGATGTTATTATGACGATTTTTTATTAAAACCATTTATTTTCCTTGGGTCATGCTATGATGATATTATGAAATATATATGAAATCCATTTTATTTTTATGGGGTATGATATTATGATATATTGAATGTTTTATTATCCTATATAAAACATATGCGGGGTTTTCATTAAATGATTAGTGGGCCCAAAATTACATATCCCTCCAATACATTGTGTAAATTATTATATCTCTATAGATAAGTATGGTGAAAAAGTTTATGTTCTTATTCCACTATGGAAACATGATGATGTGCTTGATCCTAATGGGAAACATGTTGATGTTCTTGATCCAATAAGGAAAAAGGGGGTGAGGCATGATCAATTATAATTTTGTGTCTTAGTAATCGACATTGGTATATAAAATTGTTTAAATACATATGTTGGTGAAACAAATTTATAACATGAACTTATTGATCATGATTAAATTATGAATAGTTACCACTCATATTATTCATTTATTTTGAAATGAAAATTTATTATTCCATGACTCATGCATATGATACATCAAAGATGGGTTGAAAACATTTTATATTATGGATATTATCCCATACTATTTTCTTATTTTTGATTTCATATGATAATCAATTGATACATGATATGTTTACCCTGACTGATAATCTAAGCTCAACACTTCATATATTTCATCTACCCACGTTATAATGAAAGGATAAAGTATTTTATGTCTATAAAGAGTACTAAATAGAAATATTTTATGGTATATATTGAATATATTTTATCAAATAAGTTGATTTTGTATATAGTATCAAATGAAAATAAAACATTATGGTTTCTGATATTTTTATTTTTTGTAATAAATATAATATTAATCTATAATGATTCAGTATTTATGTATAAAATCATAGGCTTTTACTGCTGGAATTAGATAAAGGATTATGTCACGACCCGTCTTCAGGGCCCGTGCCATGACTACCCCAAGCCCGCCTTCCATAGGCTAGGGGCTGTCAACTAGCACCAAAGGTGTGAATCCCTAAGCTGGGAAGAAATTGCATTTATGAAAGTAAACAAACACAATAGAGTACAGAACAAGAAGTAAACACTAAGTAAAACTGAATACAAAAGAGTGTGCTGGAAAGTAAATGGGCCAGTATACAAACCCAGCTGAACAACAAGTACAGGTAAAGGGACAAACAGCTGAAAGTAAGGAGCACCTCCAGGATCGTCCTCCGGGGATTCCTACCTGAAGGGTAGGTACAGATGGCCACCTCAGCACCCACGTCCGTCAGCCTCCACCGTATACCGACTCGTCGCAAGGTCCACCTCCGGGTACTGTCCAGTCATGGCTCTCTCGGCCTCCGTCAGCACAGTCAGTCGTCTGCATCTAACACAATGAGGTGTGGTTATAAACCATGTAGGGGTGAGTATAACAATACTCAGTAAAGACCCCAAGACCCTCAATATCTCTCTAAAATCTACAAAGGATGAACCACAATAGAAAGATACAATCACAAAGTACCAACCAGCCCTTCTTAGATATATGACCATACATATACCAAAGTTATCAATCATAGTCCAGCTCCAACTCTTGAGCCCAAGCACAATCTATTCCATAAATGAAGTCATTCAATCACCACGTTGATAATCATTGAAAGAAATGAATCTACTCACACAAGTATACAACTTATGAAGAGGGGTAGAGAAGAATAAATGTAGCCTCTGAATCATCTTCTCTATCGAACCCACTTAGGATCCTGGAATAATATTAGCTCTGTCAAACCCATGTAGGATCCTAGCAAAGAATTCATCACATTCGAACCCACGTAGGATCCTGTCACAGAAGTCATCACAGTAGAACCCACGTAATATTTCGGTAAAATTGTTATCACTGTTGATCCCACTTAGGATCCTGGTACATAAGTCACTGCTGTCGAACCCAGAGAGGATCTCGGTACAAGAGTCGTCATTGTCAAACCCACGTAGGATTCCTGTACAGTGGTCGTCGCTGTCGAACCCACACAGGATCCTAGTATTGAATTCACTCCTATCGAACCCACGGAGGATCCCGGTACAGAAGTCGTCACTGTCGAACCCACGTAGGCTCCTGGAACAATAGTAGGTCCACATAGGATCCTATCATCTCGGTTGCAACCATCCATAGTGTTCCCGCACACAGTATGCTCGAATCCTGGAGGGTCCACCCCCCAAGTCAAGTGTCGATACATAAACTATCATGAAGTCCTTACTTGATGTGTCCAGTAGTTCTATCACATCATTAAGAACCCAACGCGATAGATGGTGCGTCAATAGAACACCCGGTCTATGAGTTATGGGCATTTCCGTTCCAGAGGCCCCGTTGTTTTTTAGGCTCAAACCAACCTGACCATACTCCATGTATTTCCGAACCTCATGTAGAGTATTCCAAAAGAATCGTCTCATAAAAAATAATCCAACATAGTTGTCAACACATCAAACGGACCTCCAATCCTTATGTTATAAGTGTTTTCGCTCCGAGGCCCGGTTGGTTTCACGATCGAACCAACATGGCCATACCCAAGCATCGCTAGGACCCTGAGTGTGATATACCAAAATGAATGTCTCAATCCACGGATTCCTATGCAACTGACGGTTTGTCGATCAGAGGTCCTTATCTCTTGTTATAGGTGAAAAACCAAAAGCAGTTCGAACAGGGGGGGGGATGGGTCCGGTCCGACCCAGCCCAGCATGCCCAGGGTCGGCCCGAACTGGGTCGACCCGACCGGGGTCCAGGTCCAGCCCGGCTTGATGGTTGTGGCCTGGACCGCGTGATGGAGGCCTGACCCGCCCGGATGGTGGCCCAGCCCACACGGCAGGCGTCCCGGCCCGCACGCAGGTGGCCCGACCCGGTGGCCGGTAGTGGCTCGGCCAGCTGGCCGAGCAGAGCGTGGGGGGGGGGGGGTTTGAAATGGTTGTGCCAGTTGGCACCTCCCATGCCTCTCGGAACCCTCGGTCGCAGGTTTCTCTTCATTAAGGAGGCCGGTGCCGTGGCGGCCTTCCATCGGCGGCACACGAGGGGCACTACCGCTGCCAGGCAGTCGGCCGGTGTCGGCTGCCCCCTCTGGTCTCCGGCGCCACCGTGCCGATGACCTGCACCGCCACACTCTTCTGCGGGCCACCAGAGTCATTATGGTGTTCAATTTTAGCTCAGGTTTGAGCCTACGGCCTCCTCGGGTCCCACTCATAATTGTGATGTCCTCAAATCAATGTTGTACTTCTTAGCATCAGTCGCCCAACAAACCACGCATCACGAACAAAATAGCAGAGAGTCTGAACTTGTTCGTTAGCCCGTGCCCTCTTTGTTTGAGGCTCAAACAATTATTCAACATTTATTCGCTCATGTATGAAGGTATAATATTATTCATTTAAAATTACGCAAACCCCCTACCTCAATTCAAGGTTCGTTCGTAGATGATGTCGTGGGGAGGCAGCATCAATTCATTGACGTCAGGGAAGAAGGATATGAGTATGGTGCGTCGTCAGCGTTCCTTGCAGAAATATCTTACTTTTTTGGCTTGGCCGAAGATCGAAGTAATATTTCATCGTTCTTCGGCGGTTCTTCATTGGAAGGATGAATCTCTCCTCTCTCGAGCCTTTCCATGGATTATGCCAACCATCAAAGAAATATAGGTGTTCTCTATTAATCCATTCGCACAACAACACATGATTGTGTTTAATTAAATGAAGTGACTCATTTAATTAATTCTTAGTAATGGTTCAAATTCAAATCTAAGAGGTGGTGGAGAGTCCCTATTAAAGAGTGGAGGTGTCGAATTAATTAAGTGGTGTTAATGGGGAGTTTCAAGGGGAGTTGAAGAGTATAAGCTCATGTGGGCCCCACGCTATGTTATATCCTCCCAAGGGAGGTTAGGGTGTGATGGACCCCACCCTATAACCTCTATCTAGAGATTTTAACAAGCTATCAGTTAAAAATGTGTTTCACACACACATTTTTTACCTTTAAAATTTTAAAAAGTAACCCCAAAACATAATTTCCATCCTGTATAAAACGCTACTGCGGTAATTGTCCCCTTAATCTAATATTAGCACTAAGAGTTCATTGGTGTCCTCGGATTTCAATTATGAGCACTGGTTCAAAATATAGTAAAACCTGCACATACCTTTACTGAACGTACCCGAACAAAACATCAGAAATTTCTTCCTGGCACACTGGGCCTCAAAATCAGGCACTGTTAAAAACTGTTGACTCGTAAAATTCCAAAGAATATAAGATATGATTTCCTCGAAATTTCAGGGTCTTTACATTACCCCACCTCAGGGAGTTATGTCCTCGTAAGGATACAACACACATTAAAGAAACAAAAATGGGTACTAAGCACGCATTTGAGCCTCCCACTCAGATTTTCTCTCATGGAGGTTCTTGTGCTGCCAGTGAACGCCCACTAGAGGAATAGAACATCCACGCAGAACCTGCTCCTGTCGATCCTCAATCTCTACTGGTACCCCCATGAAAGTCTCCCAATCATCGAACTCAAGCTCCCCATGGTCGATGATGTGGGATGTGTCATGCATGTATCTCCCCAGCTGTGATACGTGGAATACATCGTGCACCCGACACAACTGAGGTTGAAGGGCCAGGAGGTAAGCCACCTCGGCTACAATACTGAGGACCTGGAATGGTCTGATGAATCGTGAAGATAACTTATTGCCTCAGCCAAATCTCTCTAGACCCCGTCGAGGTGAGACCTGTAGGAAGACGTGGTCGCCATACTCGAACACCAGTGGTCTCCATCTCTTATCAGCATAGGACTTCTGTTTACTATGTGTAGTCTTCATCCACTCCTGGATGATCTGCACCTTCTCCGTTGTAGCCTACACCATCTCTGGTCCTACAAATGTTGACTCCCCTGGGCTATTCTGGCATAGAGGTGATCTGAAAGGTCGGTCATATAGTGCCTCGTATGGGACCATTTCGATGGTGGAGTGGTAACTATTGTTGTACGAAAACTCCACCAATGGTAAGTGATCTTTCCAGCTGTGACCAATGTCGAGGAAACATGCATAGAGCCTGTCCTCAAGAGTCTAAAATGTTCAATCACTCTAACCATCCATTTGAGGATAGGAGGCAGTGCTCAAGTGAAGCTGTATCCCAAAAGCCTCCTGTAACCCCTTGTATAGTTGGGAAGTGAAACGAGCATCTCTATCGGAGACGATAGTTGACATGTCACCATGAAGTCATACAATCTTCTGAATGTAGTGGCGTCCCAAGAACTCTACTAAGCCCTGCTCCCTGATCGGTAGAAAGTGGGCCAACTTGGTGAGTCGGTCAACAATCACCCAGATAGATTCGTGTCCACTGGATGTATGCAGAAATCCCATTAAAAAATCCATGGATATCCCATCCCACTTCCACTCTGGGACCTCTAAGGGTTGTACCAAGACTGTTGGTAACAGATGCTCCGCCTTTATAATGACCCATACATTACATACATTGTTAATACTTCGAAATTGAAGCACACTTATTACAACATATGACAAAACCACAAAGGACCGTATAGGTATAGTGTCTTTAGAAACTGGGAAACATAAACAACTGGTTCATAAATCTTCTACAGTGTCTCCCATTTATTTCATCATATCTAGGGTCCCTTTTAGCATATTCTACTTAATATCCATCTTCCTGACCTGGGGAAAAGAAAACATAAAAGGGTGAGCTCAAATGCTCAGCAAGGGAAAATAAAGGAAATAAAAATCATATCATATCTTTATGAAAATCAAAACCTGCAAAAGAGATCATAATATCTTAACATGGAATAAATCATAGAAGTGAAAATGAGATCCCCATAATCATAACATAAAACTTGAAACTTTGTGGCATGCACACATAATCATGGAAAATCATTTCTTGTTAGTCATGACTCATTGCCAAGACTATCTTAGTGGACAAAGTCCCTTTCTGAACCGAGTTCACTCCTCGTTTCAGTCCTGTATCACTGAACCGAAATAACCTTCCGTTCCAGCCATGTCTATCTCATGAGATATAAAATCTTTACCCAATGCATTGGAGGGAGATATAGGTCCCACCCATCTTATAATGAATCCTTTCTTATGTGTGCCACATAATCATAAAACATACATCATCGCATAACACATGTAACAAAAATGGGATTCTTGAAACATCATGACATCATAAATCAATTCATATAAGATAATGGAATTCATAAAAATAATTCCATCACAACATGATCAATTCAATGTAATAATAGGGATAAAAACAGAACCCTTTATTATCTTAGATGGAAAATAATTTTGATAAAACACTTGAACTTTATTCTTGAGGAAAATATCCTTTCTACTTCAAAAACATTTTTCCTTTATTAACATGTCATACAACTTTAAACTAAAAGAAGTTGATTAAAAATAAACTTGAAAACTTGTAAAGGAAGCTTCTTGGAAATAATGTTTTAAAAATCCATTCATGCCGTATAAGTTAAAAAAAACATTCTTCGTACCTTTGTCGGAAAAGTCAAAAAGTACCTCGTACGAAAAAAAAACGACAAAAGATTCCGTTCATATTCTTTACTAAAAACTCACCGAAGGGTAAAATTGGATTTAAACTATTGTAAGTGGATGGAAACAATATTACATATTGAGGTAACATGGATGTGGATGATAAAATACACCCCAGTAAATACTTACGAATAAACAATCTCGGATAAAAATGAGATTGTGGTATTTTCCCTTACCTTAGGTCCGATTAGCTTTGTACGTGTCCGGAGCTACTGTATAATGGTTTAAATAATGTTATTGACTTATTCCAGAATCATACATATTTATATGATATCATATATGGTCATATTATTAGCTTCTTGTTAGTAATATTTCATTGTTACTTGTTACTCGGGTCTTTATAACTTTTTGTTCTTATGCGTGTTTTGTCGAATAAATTCTTATTCTTATCTTTAGGTTATAGATAATTCATTTCCAGAATGGTATTAGTGTAGTATATACCATATTCATTTATTCAATTCATTTATATAATCATTATGAAATGAAGATCATGTAGAACGAGTCGCATCACATCATGGAGACGGTATTCCGTACGTACGCACGAGTGATGATATCGTTCCTATGATCGTGGAATTGTATTGGAGTATATATATATTATTTCAGTATCAATATTACTTCATAATAATCATATGTAGTTACTCATTACACCATTATACCCATCCTTGTAAGGTGATGGTGGAAAATAGATTACACCACGGCGTGGAGACGGTATTCCGTACGTACGCACGCGTGGTGATTTCATTTTTCCGTAGGATGGATAGAAGGTGAATTAGGGTTGTTTCATATTTATAATAACATATCAGTATGTAAGTAATACTGATGTTATTACTTTATCATGAAAAAACTAAAGAAGAAGAAGTTGAAGAAGAAAGAAATTGAAAAGATCGGTAATGGATATTACCTCTTCTTTGGAACGCTTCTTTGAATCCTCCACTTAAGGAACTGAGATTGGTCTTTGGAGAAGACCAGGACCTCTAGGATTATTCTAGGGAAGTGGAAAGGAGAAAATGGCAGGGGTTGGCCGAGCTTGAGTGCTCAATTTGGTGTGAGGAGGAGGGGGAGGAGGTGCCCTTTTATAAGGGAGGAGAGGGGCACCTTAGGAATATCTCAAAATATTATTTTATATTAAAGTCAAAATCGGTTTATAATGGTTCCAAAGGGTCTTATTTCGAAGATAAAGTGGGGATGGGTCGAAATCCTATCAACCAATAGGATTTAGACAAGTTTAGGGTATTATTTTAACCTTATCAATTAGATTTAACTCTAAGTTAATTATTTTAACTTTTACCGTGTCTTTTTGTTTCCCTTCACTATATGGTTAATACACTTACTATAACATGCCAAACGAACCCCAAATTGTTTATTATTAATATATATATCCTTATCTAAGTCATTTGGCCGAACCTCAGATTTTTAGGAATAAAATAATAATTAATAATATAATATTTGATTTAAAAACTATTTTGTGTCAATTTTGACACTATTTGATATATGATTTGTTTGAAAGTAATAACAGAACCATATGTTCGAACCAAGTTGATTAAATCAACACTAATAAATCATAGTAACCTAGAAAATTAGTGGAATTCATAAAAAGTCTCAAATTACATTTATTTTGGTGTTTATAACATCAATTATGTCAATATTTCATTAATAAGATAATTACTGGATCATCATTATGTCATAAATAAATTAAATTATTTAATGTCTAAAAATTAAAAATAAAATATCATCATGTAGGAAATATTTTTAGCTTTCTAATGAATATTTACAATTGAATTTATCTTATTTATATCCCCATATTAAAAATTATTTACTTATTAAACTTTGATTTTAACTATTTTAACCCTTCTTTAAATAAATTAATAATAAATGTCCTAATCTAATCCAAGTGGGACTAAATGGTCATATTTTATTCCTAAGTTTGTTTTTGGTCGAATTACACTTGTCCAATAGAATTAGGACATGTGTTAGGGTAATATTAATATCATATTTACCCTTAGTTACCCTATTTACTATTAACCGCGGTAAAAATCGTAAAAAGTTACTATTCACCAAAAAATTATTTCCATCTCATTGAACCACATTTTAGTCCTTGATATTAACCGTGTCTCTTGGATTTTCGAAATTCCATTCACAGAAGCGGTAAAATTAAGTTTTATGCAAAATTCAGTTTTTAACCTACCACTTAGTGGTTTCACTATTCATCAAAAATTGAAAGTTTTCAGAAAAATACCAAAATTTCACCCTAGGCTAATTTCGATATTCTGAGTCCAAAAATGAAGTCCATTTTGAAAAATAAAATTTATAAAATTTCATAAAGTGGTTATTACTATTCATAACGGCTAGTTTTAATAGCATATTGTTGTTTAGTGAAACTCGGTATTGCGTATGACGCAAGCTATCGAGGAAGGTCGCGATTGCGTGTAAAGCAAGTCAAGCAAGTGTTGTGTAGAAAAAGATTCCTTTGATAATTTGTATAACATAAAAGTCTCGGGTGTTACATTCTACCCCCCTTAAAAAGAATTTCGCCCTCGAAATTCGTCACTTTGTAACAAATAGATGAGGATACTTCTCCCTCATCATATCCTCAAGCTCCCATGTAGCTTCTTCAAGTTGGTGGTTCCTCCATAAAACATTCACCAAGCGAGTGGTCTTTTTTCGTAGGACTTTTTCGCTATGATCCAGAATCTCTATCGGATGTTCTTCATAAGAAAGATCTTTCTCCAGCAGTACAACTTCTGAGCTGAGTACATGTGAAGGATCTGGTATGTACTTTCTCAGGAGAGATACATGGAACACATCGTGAACTTGAGAGAGATTCGGTGGAAGCGCCAATCGGTAAGCTACCTTCCCAACACGATCCAGTATTTCGAAAGGACCGATATATCTAGGGCTCAACTTCCCCTTCTTTCCAAATCTCATAACCCTCTTCCAGGGAGATATTCGTAAGAACACTTTATCACCCACTTCAAACTCTAGGTCTTTTCTTCGGTTGTCGGCATAGCTTTTCTGTCGACTCTGAGCTGCTCTTATGTGTTGTTGAATAGATCTGACCTTTTCTGCCATTTCATCAACGGGATCAGGTCCTAATAGCTTTCTTTCCCCAACTTCATCCCAGCAAGTTGGAGTCCTGCATTTCTTTCCATAGAGAGCTTCATAAGGAGCCATCTGAATACTGGAGTGAAAGTTATTATTATAAGAAAATTCTACCAAAGGTAGGTGTTGATCCCAACCTCCTTTGAAATCCATAGAGCAAGCTCTCAACATATCTTCTAGGGTTTTAATTGTTCTCTCAGATTGACCGTCTGTCTGGGGATGATAAGCAGTACTGAAACTCAACTCTGTATCCAGAGCATGCTGAAGACTTCGCCAGAACTTCGAGGTAAATCTCGGATCCCGATCAGATATAATAGAAAGTGGTACTCCATGTAATCTTACCACTTCCTTTACATATATCCTGGCAAGCTGATCTAGAGAGAAATCCTCTCTAATAGGAATGAAGTGTGCAGACTTTGTAAGACGATCAACTATGACCCAAATAGCATTATTGCCTTTGGATGTTTTCGGAAGTCCTGCGACAAAGTCCATAGTGATGTTTTCCCATTTCCATTCGGGTATGGGTAATGGTTGTAACATCCCCTTAGACTTCTGTCTCTCAGCTTTAACTTGTTGACAAACCAAGCATCGAGAGACAAATTCAGCAACATCTCTTTTCATGCCATCCCACTAGAAGTACTCTTTCAGGTCCCTATACATCTTCGTGCTTCCAGGATGAATAGAGAATGAAGAACTATGAGCCTCATCCAGCAGCTCCTTCTTTAATTCGGGGATGGGAGGAACACAAACCCGATTCCTGAACTTTATTATCCCATCACAATCAAGGTTGAATTCAGGAACATTTCTCACCTTCTTTTGTAACTCGACATCTTCTTTCTGTTCCTCTTTAATCTTCACATGTATAGATGGTTGAACATTCATTTGAGAAAGATAAGATTTTTCCCCTTCCATTATAATTCCAAGATCCATCCTTTGTAAATCCATAAATATTGGATCTTTTGTGATCCTCATCATGGATAAACTAGCATGGTCTTGTCGACTTAATGCATCTGCCACCTTGTTTGCTTTCTCAGGGTGGTAATGGATTGAGCAGTCATAATCCTTAATAAGCTCCAACCATCTTCTTTGACGCATATTCAACTCCTTTTGTGTGAAAATATACTTTAAACTTTTATGATCAGTATAAATATCACACCTTTCACCATAAAGGTAATGCCTCCAAATCTTTAATGCAAAGATTACCGCAGCCAACTCCAAATCATGTGTTGGGTAATTTTGCTCATGGATTTTCAATTGTCGTGAGGCATAAGCTATCACCATATCATTTTGCATAAGAACACACCCCAATCCCTTCTTGGATGCATCACTATAGATCACAAACCTTTCTCCACTACAAGGCAGTGAGAGCACAGGTGCACTGGATAACCTTCTTTTCAACTCCTTGAAATTCTCTTCACATTCCTCTGTCCAGACAAACTTAACTCCTTTCCGAGTCAACTTGGTGAGTGGATTAGATAATCGTGAAAAATCTTTTACAAAACGCCGATAATATCCAGCCAAACCAAGAAAACTTCAGATCTCAGTTACTGTGGTTGGTCTCGACCATCTTTCGATAACCTCTGTTTTTGCTGGATCCACAGATATCCCCTCTTTTGAGATTATATGACCCAAAAATGCAACTTTTTGAAGCCAAAATTCACACTTGGTAAATTTGGCATAAAGCTTCTCCTTTCTCAGGGTCTTCAATATAATTCTCAAGTGATCTTCATGCCCTTCCTTGATCTTTGAATAGACAAGAATATCGTCTACAAAGACTACCAAAAATTGATCAAGATAGTCTCTAAAGACTCTATTCATTAGATCCATGAAGATAGCAGGGGCATTAGTAAGACCAAATGGCATCACTATAAATTCATAGTGTCCATACCTTGTACGGAAAGCCGTCTTTGGTATATCCTCCCTTTTGACCCTTAATTGATGATACCCTGAACGAAGATCAATCTTGGAAAAGTATTGAGCTCCGTGTAGTTGGTCAAATAAGTCATCAATGCGTGGGAGAGGATATTTGTTCTTGATAGTGATCTTGTTAAGTTCTCGATAATCAATGCAGAGTCTCATTGATCCATCTTTCTTCTTAACAAATAGAACAGGTGCTCCCCAAGGTGACGCACTAGGGCGTATGAATCCCTTATCAAGATTCTCTTGGAGTTGCTTCTTCAATTCCTGCAACTCAATTGGGGCCATTCTATAAGGTGTCTTTGAAATAGGCAAAGCACCCGGTACGAGTTCTATTGAAAACTCAACTTCACGATTTGGTGGAAGACCCGGCAATTCCTCCGGAAAGACATCATCAAACTCTCGTACAATGGGCATATTCTTAATCGTGAGTTTCTCACCAACCATTTGAGATAAATAACCTTCATTTAGTGGAATCAATACCCATAAGATGGAAGAAATTTCCACTGGAAGGTTATGTTCATCCTTGCATTGATAGACGATCGTAGATTGATCTGGAATATGAAATGTGACTTCCCTTCTTTGGCAATTGATATGAGCTCCATGTAGAGAAAGCCAATCCATGCCAAGAATCACATCAAATTCCACTAAAGGAAGGATCACAAGATTTTCAGGAAGCACTTTCCCACAAACTTCGATCGGAGAAGAATTATAAACTTTTGATGCGATTGATGTGCCATTAGGTGTTGTCACGGCTAACTCAACATCTAATTGTTAAGGTAATACGGTGATACCCTTAGAAAAGTCTTCAGAAATAAACGAGTGGGTGGATCAAGAATCAAATAAAACATTTGCTACTTTAGAGTGGATGGTAAGTGTACCTTTCACCACATCGTTATCGTACTCCACATCGCTGATAGAAATTGCATGTGACTTTCCTTTGTCTTTAGCCTTAAGATTTTGTTGACGTCGACCATCATAATCAACCCTTGGATTTGGGCATTGATTGGCATAATGCCCCATCTCCTTGCACTTGAAACATTGAAGTGTAGTAGGTTCATTCTGTGTATCCCTTCCTTTGTTTGCATCATTAGACATCTTCTTCCCATTATCACGGCATTCAAATGCCCGATGAACTTCCTTTCCACATTTAAAACATTTACTTGTCCCTTTAAGACAACTCCCTCCATGTTTCTTGCCACACTTTGAGCATAATGGAAAGTTCATCTTCTTTTCAGTGTGCTCTTTAGAGTTTCCTTTGAATTCCATCTTCCTCTTCTTATCAAACCCATGTGACTGATGGGTTACTCCAATCTCCATCTCGACTTTGAGAGCACATCGAACGATTTCCTCGTAGCTATTGAAGTCCCTTATGGCTAACGCCCTTCAAAGACATGGTTTTAAGCCACTAAAGAATCGATCGATCTTACTCTCAGGTTGGATAATAATACCAGAAGCGTACCTTGCATGTCTTGTAAAATTTGCTTCATAGGTACTAACAGATTCATCATCCCTTTGCTTCAGTTCAAGAAACTCTTTCTCCATCTTTGTTCGGAGAATACGAGGGAAGTACTTATTGAAAAATAAGTTCTTGAACTCGTCCCATTCCATAGACTCAATTTCATCCCTTTGCCTCGTATTCTTAACAAGATTCCACCATTGATCAGCATCTCCTTCCAAACGGTACACTGCTAGGATGACTTTATCATGTTCAGAACATTGAAGAACTGAAAATATCTTTTCAGTGGTACTAATCCATTGTTCAGCAACTAATGGATCAGTAGACCCGCTGAAAGAAGGTGGACGCTACCTCATGAAGGATTCAACAGAATGTTGCTCCCTCCTTTGCTCGTTTGGAAATTCTGCATGATTCATAGCTTGAGAAAGTTGTGTGAGCATGGCTACAAGATTTTGCATTCCAGCTCCCATATTGTTTGGTTCCTCAGGGGGACAATCATTGCATTGCCCATCGCATTCCGCATTAACACGGTTCCTTCGGGTTCCAGCCATTGACTAAAACCAAGAAAAATAGTGTGAGCAACACTAATTATAATAGGAAACCACATAATTCAAGAATAAAATTTTCATGCTTATGGTCTTATCCTAGGTTATTCATGGCCATTTCTAAGATTGTGTTCTATGCTTAGACTTATTCTTAGGGTTCTTACTAAGGCTTTCACATCCTAGTTTCCAAAGGTTGACTATACCTTTCCTCTGATACCAACTATAACGACCCATACTTTACATACATTGTTAATACTTCGAAATTGAAGCACACTTATTACAACATATGACAAAACCACAAAGGACCGTATAGGTATAGTGTCTTTAGAAACTGGGAAACATAAACAACTGGTTCATAAATCTTCTACAGTGTCTCCCATTTATTTCATCATATCTAGGGTCCCTTTTAGCATATTCTACTTAATATCCACCTTCCTGACCTGGGGAAAAGAAAACATAAATGGGTGAGCTCAAATGCTCAGCAAGGGCAAATAAAGGAAATAAAAATCATATCATATCTTTATGAAAATCAAAACCTGCAAAAGAGATCATAATATCTTAACATGGAATAAATCATAGAAGTGAAAATGAGATCCCCATAATCATAACATAAAACTTGAAACTTTGTGGCATGCACACATAATCATGGAAAATCATTTCTTGTTAGTCATGACTCATTTCCAAGACTATCTTAGTGGACAAAGTCCCTTTCTGAACCGAGTTCACTCCTCATTTCAGTCCTGTATCACTGAACCAAAATAACCTTCCGTTCCAGCCATGTCTATCTCATGAGATATAAAATCTTTACCCAATGCATTGGAGGGAGATATAGGTCCCACCCATCTTATAATGAATCCTTTCTTATGTGTGCCACATAATCATAAAAAATACATCATCGCATAACACATGTAACAAAAATGGGATTCTTGAAACATCATGACATCCTAAATCAATTCATATAAGATAATGGAATTCATAAAAATAATTCCATCACAACATGATCAAATCAATGTAATAATAGGGATAAAAACAGACCCCTTTATTATCTTAGATGGAAAATAATTTTGATAAAACACTTGAACTTTATTCTTGAGGAAAATATCCTTTCTACTTCAAAAACATTTTTCCTTTCTTAACATGTCATACAACTTTAAACTAAAAGAAGTTGATTAAAAATAAACTTGAAAACTTGTAAAGGAAGCTTCTTGGAAATAATGTTTTAAAAATCCATTCATGCCGTATAAGTTAAAAAAAACATTCTTCGTACCTTTGTCGGAAAAGTCAAAAAGTACCTCGTACGAAAAAAAACGACAAAAGATTCCGTTCATATTCTTTACTAAAAACTCACCGAAGGGTAAAATTGGATTTAAACTATTGTAAGTGGATGGAAACAATATTACATATTGAGGGAACATGGACGTGGATGATAAAATACACCCCAGTAAATACTTACGAATAAACAATCTCGGATAAAAATGAGATTGTGGTATTTTCCCTTACCTTAGGTCCGATTAGCTTTGTACGTGTCCGGAGCTCCTGTATAATGGTTTAAATAATGTTATTGACTTATTCCAGAATCATACATATTTATATGATATCATATATGGTCATATTATTAGCTTCTTGTTAGTAATATTTCATTGTTACTTGTTACTCGGGTCTTTATAACTTTTTGTTCTTATGCGTGTTTTGTCGAATAAATTATTATTCTTATCTTTAGGTTATAGATAATTCATTTCCAGAATGGTATTAGTGTAGTATATACCATATTCATTTATTCAATTCATTTATATAATCATTATGAAATGAAGATCATGTAGAACGAGTCGCATCACATCGTGGAGACGGTATTCCGTACGTACGCACGAGTGATGATATCGTTCCTATGATCGTGGAATTGTATTGGAGTATATATATATTATTTCAGTATCAATATTACTTCATAATAATCATATGTAGTTACTCATTACACCATTATACCCATCCTTGTAAGGTGATGGTGGAAAATAGATTACACCACGGCGTGGAGACGGTATTCCGTACGTACGCACGCGTGGTGATTTCATTTTTCCGTAGGATGGATAGAAGGTGAATTAGGGTTGTTTCATATTTATAATAACATATCAGTATGTAAGTAATACTGATGTTATTACTTTATCATGAAACAACTAAAGAAGAAGAAGTTGAAGAAGAAAGAAATTGAAAAGATTGGTAATGGATATTACCTCTTCTTTGGAACGCTTCTTTGAATCCTCCACTTAAGGAACTAAGATTGGTCTTTGGAGAAGACCAGGACCTCTAGGATTATTCTAGGGAAGTTGAAAGGAGAAAATGGCAGGGGTTGTCCGAGCTTGAGTGCTCAATTTGGTGTGAGGAGGAGGGGGAGGAGGTGCCCTTTTATAAGGGAGGAGAGGGGCACCTTAGGAATATCTCAAAATATTATTTTATATTAAAGTCAAAATCGGTTTATAATGGTTCCAAAGGGTCTTATTTCGAAGATAAAGTGGGGATGGGTCGAAATCCTATCAACCAATAGGATTTAGACAAGTTTAGGGTATTATTTTAACCTTATCAATTAGATTTAACTCTAAGTTAATTATTTTAACTTTTACCGTGTCTTTTTGTTTTCCTTCACTATATGGTTAATACACTTACTATAACATGCCAAACGAACCCCAAATTGTATATTATTAATATATATATCCTTATCTAAGTCATTTGTCCGAACCTTAGATTTTTAGGAATAAAATAACAATTAATAATATAATATTTGATTTAAAAACTATTTTGTGTCAATTTTGACACTATTTGATATATGATTTTTTTGAAAGTCATAACAGAATTATATGTTCGAACCAAGTTGATTAAATCAACACTAATATATCATAGTAACCTAGAAAATTAGTGGAATTCATAAAAAGTCTCAAATTACATTTATTTTGGTGTTTATAACATCAATTATGTCAATATTTCATTAATAAGATAATTACTGCATCATCATTATGTCATAAATAAATTAAATTATTTAATGTCTAAAAATTACAAATAAAACATCATCACGTAGGAAATCTTTTTATATTTCTAATGAATATTTACAATTGAATTTATCTTATTTATAACCCCATATTAAAAATGATTTACTTATTAAATTTTGATTTTAACTATTTTAACCCTTCTTTAAATAAATTAATAATAAATGTCCTAATCTAATCCAAGTGGGACTAAATGGTCATATTTTATTCCTAAGTTTGTTTTTGGTCGATTTACACTTGTACAATAGAATTAAGACATGTGTTAGGGTAATATTAATATCATATTTACCCTTAGTTACCCTATTTACTATTAACAGCGGTAAAAATCGTAAAAAGTTACTATTCACCAAAAAATTATTTTCATCTCATTGAACCACATTTTAGTCCTTGATATTAACCGTGTCTCTCGGATTTTTGAAATTCCATTCACAGAAGCGGTAAAATTAAGTTTTATGCAAAATTCAGTTTTTAACCGACCACTTAGTGGTTTCACTATTCATCAAAAATTGAAAGTTTTCAGAAAAATACCAAAATTTCACCCTAGACTAATTTAGATATTCTGAGTCCAAAAAGGAGTCCATTTTGAAAAATAAAATTTATAAAATTTCAAAAAGTGGTTATTACTATTCATAACGGCTAGTTTTAATAGCATATTGTTGTTTAGTGAAACTCGGTATTGCGTACGACGCAAGCTATCGAGGAAGGTCGCGATTGCGTGTAAAGCAAGTCAAGCAGGTGTTGTGTAGAAAAAGATTCCTTTGATAATTTATATAACATAAAAGTCTCGGGTGTTACAGCCTTCACATGCCTTCTTCACGTCTGCAACATGTCCAGATGCTCCTTCACCTCTGCTAGTAGCTAAATGCCTTCTCTCCAACTAAGATCATTGGCTACATCGTTCCATATATTTAGGAGTATATATTTTTTCGAGGTCATATTCTAGGAGGAATTCAAGTCATCGTCATTGTCTCAGGTTTAGGTCTTTTTGTGAGATGATATACCTGAGACTCTGGTGGTCAGAGTATACTGCAAAGCATTCACCCAAAGAACTATGGGTAAGACTATCCAATTTAAAAGAACTCGTATTCACCCTTCATTACATATATATTATAAGAGCTGCTAAGATTTCTCCTTTTTTGAAAAAGAGAAATCCAGTCTCATCCCCTGGATGAACCACGTCCATTTCCTAATACAGTCTATCTTGACATGAACAGTACTAATTCATTCCATGGACGATATCGTAAGGCCTCTATGATACTACCAAGAGATCCAAATGTTAATATCTCCTCTAAGGGTTGAGTCACACTATCGGCATCAGTGTGTGGTCACTAGGTCTCCTCTAGTAGGAATCTTGAATGTGAGGGTCAAGTCAACAGGTTTATCCAGATTCTCTTAGTACAATTCACACGAAAGGCATTAAATAAAATGTCACAAGGACAAGTGTATTTTATTACTACAGATCAAAGTATAAAGACACAAATCAACCACAAACAACAGCATCAATGAAGCTAGAAGATTCCTGAACAATGGAATCTATGCCTAGAACTAGTCCAACTCTTGTACACCTGATCCCATAGAACAATGGTCATAGGCCTCAGCTACCTAAAGCCCAGCTCTCCGCTGTTCACCCTTTCCCAGCGGTTGGGGTGGACCTCATGGTGGTGGTGGTGGTAGGGCCTTGAAATGTCGTCCACCACCTACTGCTTGGCCAACTCCTCTGCCATGTCCGCCTGCTCTCGATCGACCACCACAGTTGAACCTCTGCCTCTACGAGGGAGGTCCTTCTACTGTCTACTGGTCATCTTCAGGATGGTTCGGGTAGTTTTGAACCATGTGACCCTGCTCGCCGCATGCATATCACTGCCTAATACTTGTATGGCTAGATCTGTTTCATGTGCCCCACACAATCGAACCTGAGTTGTGTAGTCAACCACCTATGGGTCTGGTCCTCTTGGACCATTGCGTCATCTGTCTACCACTGGCTTTATAAAACTCCACTACGTGTCACCCTGTGGTGGGTCTCGCTACTAGTGACTGCTCAACGAGAAATCTCTCTACTAGAAGGGATCGCTCTAGTACCCCCTCCTGCATCGGAATGTTGAGGGGGATTATCGAAGCCCTGATCTCATGCCTGAGTCCCTACTCAAAGGTCTGGGCCATAAAGAATGGGTCCCTTACCATATAAGTATAGTAGTGGGAGAGGTTAGTGAACCTCGTTGAGTACTGAGAAACTGTCATGCTTCCCTACTGCAGATGAAGTAACTATTGAATCTGCTCCGCACAAACGGTGGCTGGTACAAACTCTGCCCAGAATAGGCTCTCGAAGTTTGTCCAAAGTAGTGGTGCCTCATCATGCACCTGGAGCATCAGGCACCACATTATGCCTGCTACTGCCTGTAGGAGACTCACGACAAGGATCACCATGAGGTTGTCTGGTGTCCCTACCAATATGAAAACTATCACAACAGCCTCCATCCAATCCTCAGCTGCCTGTGGGTCCATCTCTCCCCAGAACATGGGTGGTCTCTGGAACTGGAACTTGTGAAACACATTCATATGGTGTTCACTCTCTACTGATGGAGCTATGCTATTGGTGGCCCAGTGGTAAACGGTACCACTATTACCTCCGCTGGGATGGGGCCCTACACCGATGCGACGTTGCTCTATGGGCTTCCATCTCATATGTAACTCGGATCCCTAGCTGGCTGCCTTTGTGGGGAAATCCTGAAAAAAATAAGTATGCCATGAATAAAATGTTATACCTGGGGAGCTGACACAAAGTATTCACTGTGAATACATTTCCAAAGGAAACACACACACAATAAGTGTTTTCCTGCACTGAGTCGGAAATCCGAAGTCAGAGTCCTAGTGTATGGATATATCTTCCACCGCACCAACACCAGTTTCCCTAATCTGATGACCAGGCCCAAAACACTTAACACTATTGATGTTAAAAGAATCAGAGTACAAGTTTTGCAGTAGAACCGAATCCTCTGATACCAATTTGTCACAGCCCATCCTCAGGGCCTGTGCCGTCACTACCCCAAGCTCGCCTTCCATATGTCGGGGTCTGGCGACTAGCACCAATGCATAAATCCCTAAGATAAGAAGCCATTGCCTTTATGAAAGTAGACAAACACAACAGAATATGCAACAAGAAGTAAACACTAATTAAAACTGAATACAAAAGAGTGTGCTAGAAAGTAAATGGTCCAGTATACAAACCGAACTTAACAACAAGTACAAGTAAAAGGAGAAACAACTAAAAGTAAAGAGCAGCTCCTGGATCATCCTCCGGGGATTCCTACCTAATGGGTTGGTACAGATGTCCACCTCAGCACCCATGTCCGCCAGCCTCCACCATATACCGACTCATCGCAAGGTCCACATCCGGGTACTGTCCAGTTGTGGTGCTCTCGGCGTCCGTCAGCGTTGTCCATCGTCTCAATCTAACACAACGACGTGCGTGTATAGCTCTTGCAAGGGTGAGAATAACGATACTCAGTAAAGACCCCAAGACCCTCAAGGAATTTCCCAAATCCACAAAGGACAAACCACAGTAGAAAGATACATTCAAAAATTATCAACCAACCCTTCTTAGGAATATGCCCATACATATACCAATGTTATCAATCATAGATCAGCTCCAACTCTCGAGCCCAAGCACAAACCTTTCCACAAAAGAAGAAAGTCAATCACCACAATGATAATGGTCGAAAGACATGAATCAGATCACATAGGTATACAACGTGCGATGATGGGTAGAGATGATTAGATATAGCCACTGAATCATCTTCTCTGTCGAACCCACATAGGATCCTAGAAGAATATCAGCACTGTCGAACCCACGTAGGATCTTGGCACAAAATTCATCACCATCGAACCCACATTGAATCCTGGCACAAAATTCATCATTGTAGAACCCATGAAGGATTCTGGTACAGTAGTTATTGTTGTTGAACCCACATAGGATCTTGGTACAGAAGTCACTGCTATCGAACCCACATAGGTTCCTGTTACAGAAGTCGTCACTGTCGAACCCACGTAGGATTCTGGTATAGTGGTTGTCGCTTTCAAAACCACATAGGATCCTGGTACAGAAGTCACTGCTATCAAACCCTACGGAGGATCCCAAAACAGAATTCATCACCGTTGAACCCATGTAGGATCCTGGAATAGTAGTAGGTCCATGTAGGATCCTCTCATCTTGGTCACAGCTAGCCATAGGGTTCCCGCACACAGTACGCTCGAATCCGGGAGAGTCTGATCTTCAAGTTAGGTTTCAATACATAAAATATCACGATATCCTGAGTTGATGTATCCAGTAGTTCTGTCACATAATAAGGAACCCAACGCGACAGATGGTGCATCAATCAGACGTCCAATATGTGTGTTATTGGATTTTCTTTTCCAGGGGCCCAGTTGGTTTTTAAGATCAAACCAACTCGACCGTACTCAAAATATGTCCAAATGTCATGTAGAGTATGCCAAAAGAACATTCTCATCAAATGAAATCCAATGTAGTAAAATTCATGTAAAACAGATGTCCGATCCTTAAGTTATAAATGTTTCCACTACGAGGGTCTGGTTAGTTTCGGGATCGATCCAACCCGGTCATACCCAAAATTCTCCAAAACCTCGAGTGTGAAATACCTAAATGACTGTATCCATCCAAGGAATCCTATGCAACTGAAAGTGCGTCGATCAGAGGTCTGTATATCATGTTATGGGAGAAAAATTGAAAGCGGTCCGAAGAGGGGGGTCGGGGTCCGGTCCGACCCGACCGAACCCACACTGAGGCGGCCCGAACCGGGGCGCCCCGACCCGGGTCTGGGTCTGGCCTAGTGAATATTGGTTGGACCACATGAGGGTAGCTCCGTCTGGCGGCCTGACCTGGTGTTCGGCCGTGGCTCGGCCAGCAGTCCGAGCGGAGTTGGGGGGGGGGGGTTGAAACGGTGGCGCCAGCTAGCGCCACCCATGCCTCCCAAAACCCAAGATTGTGGGTCCCGCTCCGCCGTAGCGGCCGGTGCCACAGAGACCTTCCACCGGAGACACGTGAGGGGCGCCTATACCCATAGGCGGCCGTCTGGCGTTGGCTGCCGCATCCGGTAGCAGGTGGCGCCGCGCCGGCGACCCGTGCCGACGCGATCTTCCACGGGCCACCGGAGTCATTCTGGTAGTCTGTTTTAGCTCCCATCTATGCCTATGGCCTCCTCGGGTCCTGCTCTTCACTACTATGTCCTCAAATCAATGTTTAAAATCTGTTCATCCATCACCCAATAAACCACGCATGACGAAAAAAATGGCAGAGTGTCCAGATTTTTTGATTAGCCCATGCCCTCCGTGTTAGAGGCTCAAACAATTAACCAACATTTATTTCCCAAGTACGAGGATATAATTTTATTAATTTAAAATTATAAAAACCCCCTAAATTGATTCAATGTTAATTCATAGAAAAATTTGTTGGGAGGAGGTGTCAATTCATTGAAGTCAGTGAAGGAGTTGAGGACGGCACGTCGTCGGCCTTCCTTGCGGGCGGTTCCTTCTCTTTTTTTCTTGGTTGAAGATAGAAGGAAAAGTTCATCATTCGTTGGCGGTTCTTCATTGGAAGGATAAAGTTCACCTCTCTCCAGGATTTCCAAGGATTATGCCAACCATCAAAGAAATATAGGTGATCTCTATTAATCCATTCGCACAGCAACACATGGTTGTGTTTAATTAAATATGGCGACTCATTTTATTAATTCTTAATAATGGTTCAAATTCAAATCTAAGAAGAGGTGGAGAGTCCCTATTAAAGAGGGGAGGTTTCAAATTAAAAAAGGGATGTTAGTTAAGAGTTTTAAGGGGAGTTGAAGAGTCTAAACTTGTGTGGGACCCACCCTTAGTTATATTCATCCAAGGGAGGTTAGGGTGGGGTGGGACCCACCCCTAACTTCCACCTAGAGACTTTAACCACCTATTAATTAAAAATGTGTTTCACACACATTTTTATTTACCTTTTAAATTTTAAAAAGTAACCCCAAAACATAACTTCCATCCTATATAAAACGCAACTGCAGTAAAGGTCTCCTTAAGAAAATACCGGTGCTGCGAATTCATCGGTGTCTTTGGATTTCAATTCTGAGCACCATTTCAAAAGATAGAAAAACCCACAAGTACTTTTACTGAACATATCCGATGAAAAAATTAGAAATTGATTCCGGGCACACCGTGCCTCGGAATCAGGTGCCGTCAGAAACTGAAGACTCGTAAAATTCCTAAGAAGTTATGAAAAAAATTTCCTTGAAATTTCTGGGTCTTTAAAGCTTAGATAACTATAGGAAAATATAATGAGATTACTTTACTGGAAACCTAGGTTTTATGTATATGTATTGGATAATATCCTAATGGTTTGGTAATGACTGGGTATTTACATGTTTAAACATCATTTTTAATTTATTTAACAAAAAAAGTCAGGATTTTGACATTCTATAAATGATTTTTTATTATTATGTTTTTTTCCACTATGATTAATGTTTTTAACAATTTTCCTTTTTGGAATTAGTTAATTGATTTTACCAAAATAAATCCTATTAATAGTGAAAGTGATGGAAAATCCAATGATTTCAAACCCCGGAAATGAAATGCTAAATGATTTGAAATGCAGAATATTGTTATTATTCCCCCAACATATTATCATTCCATGAATCAGGTTGAGATTCTAAATTATCAAAGGAAGATATAATTTATATTGGAATCATTTATAAGGCACAAAATATATTCTAATTTCTAATGATAGATAAATTAAAAGGACAACCAAACTATATATAATTTAAAAGGTGAATCATAGAAATAGTGAAATATTATTTAGAACACGAGTCAAGAATAATAAATTCACTCTATAGAATGTGATAAGTATAAAAATATATTTTTCAGTAATTAAATACCACATATTCTATATAAAAGTATAGATAAATAATTTCTTAAGATGAATCACATGTTTGACGAATCGATTTGTACATATGCAGAAACTTTTACATGACTCTTAGTCTATACAACTTTTTTAATAATTATCATTGAATAAAAAATTGATCAAATATTTGGTGGAATTAAACTATGTATTTTAATGGATTTAGATATAAGATATTATAGTCTCAACAATTAAATAATTCATTATAAACTAAAAAAACAAATAGAAATTTGATATTCCCACCATTTCTATGGTTTTTATAATAAAATGAATATTGTGACTCATGAAAACGTGAATAGATGACATGGCAGAATGAAAATCCAACCATATAATTTTTTTTAAAAAAAAGTGGAGAAACACAATTGGTATATCTTGAATATAATTGGGTGGAGTTTCAATGTGTAATGGTGGGACATAAATCTCATGAATGTTGAAAAGAGGTAAATAGACTAGTTAATGAAAAGGAAGAGAACAAGATGTCATCTAATGAATCACCCATGATCAAATGACTCAAATTAAAGTATAATGGGAATTAATCTAAACAATGTAAAAAACATAAATTCTTTTGAGGATGATCACTATCAATAACCTCTTAATCTAAATGAAAAATGGAAATATATTGTGATCATGATAGCGCAAGTGGGTTATGAGAATTATATGGTGGATGGTACACTTATAATACACTCTATAATTGATAATTTCTTATTTGATTATGTCCCTTTCCACTCTTTTATATCTGAATAAATTTTTCAGGGTATCAAAATTTCACCCCAATGATTTGAAACTTGAATTATTAGTGAAAACCCCTAATGGTTTGATGATTAATTATCAAGAATATTTTTTTCACTCTAGTCAATGTTTGTGGGAATGGGATTCTTAAAAATGTTTTTATTATCGCTCTAGTAGAAAATTAATTTATTTTGGGCAGATATTTGATTTATTTAAACATATCACATATAAATTTCTATGAAAGGGAAACCACATTTAATATGCCAAATGATTCTTTGATTATTTATCTATGTGATGATAAATATATACTTCTAATAGGAATAAAATCCACTATATGTGTCTTGATTCAAATTAAAAAGTTATTTTTATCTCAAATGGTTATGTAGGAACTAAATACCAAAGACCTTACTACTGTGTGGGAGTTTTTTGTTTCCTTTCCCAACGAATCTCCTTATCTTCTAGAAAATCATGATGTTGAGTTTTTTGTAAAACTCATACCTGGTGCCACACCTTTTTCAAATATTCCATATTGAATTTCTCTAATTTAGTTGTAGGAATTTAAAAATATACTCCAAGAGAATATTTACATTTGGGAATGTGCATCACATTATGGTGCACTTGATCTTTATATTAAGTAGAATGATAGATCAATGGAACTATTCATTGATTATCACGATCATAGTATGATTAATATCAATAACATGCATCCTCTACCACACGTTGATGGATTATTAAATTAACTGCGTGGTAATAAATAATTTTATAAGATTGAACTTCATTATAGATGTCATCAAATAAGGTCCATGAAAGATGTTATACCCAAGATAACATTTATTACAGGTTATGGGCACAATGAATTATTAGTGTTTCAATTTGGTCTCACAAATTACACCACAATATTAATGTATTTAGTGAGTAGAGTCTTTACAGATTATATTGATATGTTTTTTATAGTATTTATAAATGATATCATTTTATATTCAATGTGAAAGAATGATCATGAAGATCACTTGATTATTACTATAAATACTATGAGTAAGGAGAAGTTGCATGAATATTTTAATATTTGAATTGCGAGTTCAAAAAAATTCTTCCTTTGTATAAATAATAACAAGTTATTGTATATCAGTGGAACCACCAAAGATAAAAGTTATTAAATGTTGGACCAGACTAGCCATTTTGATTGATTTCTATAGTTTTAGTGGTTTTAATTGATTTTATTAGTTCCTTATAAAGAATTAATTATGACTATCTAATCCACTCAACATGTTAACTCAAAAAAGAGCATAGTTCCTTTGGATAATTGGTTGTAATGATAATTTCAATGAAATAAAGGGAAGTTTAGTCAACAAAACTATGATTAATTTATACTATATAACAGATGGATTTGTAATTAATAGTGATATATCAATGAATATATTGGTATGTATTCTCAGGGATACGAATATGGTGATTTCATATGCCTCACACCATTAGATGTTTCGTGATAAAAATTACCAAAATCATTATTTGCAGTTGATGTATTAATTTTTTCATTAAATATATGGAGGAATTTTATTCATAAAAAAATTTGTGACATATATGTCGATCATAAAAGTTTAATGTACAAATTTACACGTAATGAGTTGAATGTGTACCAGAGAATATGTTCATAGCTGATTAAAGAATATGATTATTCAATACACTGCCACCCTAGTAAACAAATAAGGTGGAAAATGATCTATGTTAAAACAATCATGCTAGATAATATATTATAAGGATAAAAAATGATACAATATTTATGTATTATTATAATATAGATCTAGAAATACTTAAAGAAGGTAAAATATATTTTCGTACTCAAATGTGCTTTCAACCATATATCTTTGTAAATTTAATAAAGGTTTAAAAGAATGATGAGGATAAGAAAAATAAGATGAGAAATTTTTTTGACATTGATAATAATGGAAGGATTAGGTTGATGAAAAATTTATCAGTTCAATCAATGTATTATTCAATGAATGATAATTTGTATGAGGCTCATACATCAACATTTCCTATTCATCATCAAATTATAGAAATATAAAGATATCTGAAAGTGTATTTATGGAAGGAAAAGATAAAGAGTGAAATTGTTGAGTATGAATCTCAATTCTTCATATGTATTAAATTTAAGTATGATAGATAAATGTCTATGTGGATGTTTCAACCATTACCCATACCAGAATGGAAATGGGAAGACATCACCTTGGAGTTTGTCATCGGGCTACCTAAAACATATAAAAGAATCAATGTTATTTTTGTTGTAGTCATTTACCTTTCAATGTTAGAAGAATTAATTTATATTATATTACATTAATCTAAAAATTTAATTTCTTCTATATAAATTAATAATGTTTTTAGGATTAATAATGTACCATATTACATTATATATAATCATGAATATAGTTTTATATCGATGTTTTTGTAAATTCTTCAATAGGTTGTGGATATAGATTGATGTTTTATTTTAAAATATCATCATCAAACCGATGGTCAATGTGAAAGAACCATTAAAACTCTATAGGATATGTTGAGATCATGTTCTGTTAATTTAAAAGGTGATTGGGATCAACACCATCATCATATCCTATATTCATACCAAAATATCAGTCACCCTTATAATTAGATGTCTCGTTATGAAGACGTGTATTAACAATGATTAAAACATGATGTTATTGGATAATTTTATAGAAATAATGATACCAGGACATATGATAACTATGAAAAATGGCCAATAATGTTATAACCTTTTAACAACACATCATGGTGGCTAAAATTTGTAATAAATGTTTTACTGACAGTATTCAACATGATATGAAATGTAAAGTTAGCGATTTGTTTTTTTTGATTAATTTCTTAATAGAATAAATTTATGGGATTAAATAATACGGTAAAATTAATCTATATTAATATTTAACCTTTTTAGATTCCTAATCATATAGAGAGGGTAGCTAATCACTTATCCCTTCTATCAAACCTCTCTCTAGTTCATGATGTGTCTCATGTATCTCTCATGTGTATGTACTCATTAGATCCATAATATAGAATGAACTCACATGTTATACCACTAGATAATGATATTTCTCATGAAGAAAACTTATAATACGTCTTCGATCATCGACATAATTTTCTATGGAATAAGACTACTCACTTGGTGAATGCTCTCTAGAGAAATCTGAATAATTGAAGAAGTTACATGGGAACCGAAGGATTTAATGAAACATATATATAATAATTATTATGTATCATATTGATAAATTGAAATGGTTAAATTCATTTTAATGGTGCAAGAATACAACACCCTAATATTTTATTTAAATTTTCTCTATAAATAATATTAACTTTTTTGATAGATTGTGTTACAGAAAAATCATACTTTAAACAAACCCATATATACTATTAAATTATTTTTTTAATGTGTAGATTATCACCTTTTATTTGGAAAATAAGGTTTGTAAATGAATAAATATGTTATGAAAACTTATAGTTTTTATATAAAAATAATGATTCATTTGTTATTAATTAATTAAAAATGGAAAGAAAAATATCGTTTGAGAAAAAGGGATGTTTTTCAAAATTACTATTCTTATAGGGAATATTTATTTTTTATTAAAAAAATAAATTAATTCATGTAATTTAATTATATTAATTAAATTTACATATTTTATTTTTAATCAATTGTTTTTAACATTTATATAATATTTTTTATACAAGGTATACAAATAAATCATGTTTCATGCCTAAAAATATATTTTTCCAAAAAGTGCTTTTCATTTTTTTCACACATATATTAAATATTAAAATTTTAAAACTATTGAAATTTAATTAGATAAAATTTATTTCATATGTTGAATTAGGAAGTTCAAATTTGGAAAATGTTTCAACTCTTTTTAGGCATTGTAAATAGTAATTGTGGTAAAGCTTATCATCTTAGAAAAGGGTAAATCAGGATAATCTAGGTTAAAAATATGTGATAAGGCCACAATTGTTCATTGTCGGTCTTATTGAATAAATTTAATTCTAAAATTATCACCTTAGACTCAAATTATAATTTTAAGGGACAATTTTCCATGAAAATTACCTACATAATATTTAAATCAAAGAAAATTACTAAATGTCACGTTCTTAGTTTTAAATATCTATTATGTGTCCACAGAGGGAATAATTTATTTTATGGAAATATATAAATTTATATTTTCATAAAATAACTAAATTTTAATAATTTAAATTAATTTATTATTTTTATTAATTATATAATTACTTTAAATGCTTTAGAGATGTTGAAAGAGTAATTCTTCAATTAATAAGAAAATAAATTAAATAAAATTAAAAATATTAAATGTAAAATAATTTGAATGGGTTATGTTTTTAAATAAATATATATCTTTATAACATATTAGTTTTGTTTTAAATGATTATATTATAAATAAAACTTTTTATTTATCTAGTTTAAGTCAAATTAAATTAATTCTGACAAAATTGATATTATTGATATTTTATAAAAATAATATTTCATTAAATTGTTTTAAAAAAATAAGAATATTTAAATTGAATATGGTGGATATTTGGTGGTCTAAAATATAACCCATTTTAAATTTATTATCCAACATTATAATAATAAGTAAAATGATAACACTTTAATTGTGAAAGTATATTACTACAATTAAGGTAAAAATATGATAATTAAAGGGCTAAACCAACAGATAATGTTTAACAAACCACTTAATCCATCAATAATTTCATATATTAACTGTATTTAAAATATATATTATATTATATTTTAATAAATAAAATTTTTATTTATTTTAAATAGTGAATTACATTATTATATTTTAATATTTTATGAAATTCCATGAGTGCTCAACCCCTCAGTTATAAAATAGAACCTCTTCTTTAACTTCTTCACACCACATTGATTCTTATATCACAACCAAATAAAAATATATTTTATTCTAAAATACCATAAGCACGTTATATAGGTTCTTATATTCCATAATTACCAACACTAGTGTTCTTAATAAGATATCTAAAGGATTTGTTTTAAAGAAGGGGTAATCATCTTAACCAATCACTGACTTTTTAATTATTCTTTTACCAACTCCAAAACTATTATATTTTTAATAAAATAACAATTTAATTATCATATATATACTCAAAGGTTATTATGAATATGAATCCACCTTTATTCCCCCTATTTACTATAGATTTTGGTGTGAATGTATCAATAATGTGTATGAACCACTTAGAGTCCATATGCAACGATATAATACATTTTCCACCAAAATATTTTATAGATGAGTGTTATGATTGGTTTAATTTTTATATATAATATCAATGAAATATGTATTATCCTATATATATAATATCATATCTAACTTATTACCTTCCAAATAATTGAAAAAGTGTAATGTTGCTCATATGTATGTGTCGAATACCACCTCCATCCAGTGATGTGATTATATTTTTCTTCCCTGCATTACAAGAAATGTACTAAGTATGTATTTTATGAATATAAATGATGTATATGACATAATAATGATAACTAAATTTTAATAATTATTTATATTTCTTTTTTTTCCATTCATCAAAAGGTGAAAACCGTATTTACATGTTTGAATGTCCAACCGTCTCCATGAACGATGTAATTCATTTTCTATAAATAAATTTTATAGATGACTATAAATTTGTATATAATGAATATATATGGTATATATATATAATTATTAAAATTATATTTATTATAGTACTATAATAAATTTATGATGATTAGGACCTCTGGAATGAAATCTTTTTGAAAATGGAGTAGATATCCCACAGAACAGTGATTTTAATAAGAAATTGATAAAAAACAGGTGATAAAATGTCATAAATAAATACTAAATGGGATGATAAATTTTAAATTTCTTATTTAATATATTTATAATAAATATATATTTATTATAAAATTATTTCAGAAGTATACAATTAACGGAAGGACTTTATGTAATGTGATTATGTTTCAATCCTATTTTTATCTTTAATGTTTATGATTGGTTTTCCATTGAGGATATTATGTGATCATTATATCCTAAATATATTTAATTTTAATATAATATGTCTATTACATTATAATATATTTTTTACCTTAATTTTCCTCAATTTATGTATTTAAGAGATAAAAATATATTTTTATTTAAAATCAACATTATTTATCTCTTTAGTCTAAAAACAATTTTCTTCCATATCCATATTTTCTAAAAAAATACTTTTTTAATGATTTTCCTATGATTTTTTAAAGTAATTTTTACACAATATTGAATATTAACAAAATGTTATAAAAATAATCTTTTCGACATATTCCAAACAAGTTACTTTTTTACTTTTTCTATAGATGTGAGAAAGGAATGTTTTTCTATAAATTATAAAAAATGAATCAAATTTTCCACCATTTTGATCAATATATTATTTTATACTTAATTTAAATATTTCCAAAGTTCTTTTTAAGGAAAATATTTTCCATAATATTTTTAAAAATATTTTTTATAATGAAATGATTTCAAAATGAAATAATTATTTTCATCAAGAATATTTTTAATGGTATTTCTATTCACCAAGTAAAACAACTATCGATGTTTCATGTGTTTTATTAGAGTTATGATTCAATGGTACTATAATTATTCTTTATTATGATGGTATTTTATTAAGATGATTATATTTTTATGAAACCCATTAATTTTACATGTGTTATTCTATAATGAAATAATGAAATTATTATGAAATATATTTTCTTTGCATGGGTTATGAAATATATATATATATGACATATTTTTTATGATCTTTTGGAACATATATGTTTGGTTTTAATTTTGTGAATGTTGGTACTAGTGTAATATCTCCCTCCAAATAATTATGTAAGTTATTTTATCTTATGAGATAATTATGGTAAATAACTCAATCTGCATGATCCATTATTATAAAAATGTAAATGTGGTTGATCCATTATGGGAAACACGTTGTTAGGCTCAATAACCTATAAAAAATTTGTTTTGATTCCATATACAATATTATTTTTTGAGATTAGTACATAATATTGAAATATAAAATTGTTTCTATAAATTTGAATATACCCCAATTTTTTGAAATGGGTTTATGGTTCCTGATTGATTTATGAAGAGTTATCACTCTTATGATTCTTGTGTTTTAAAATAAATATGATTTTTTCCCAGACACATGTTTTTTATCTTTTAGAGATTGTGTATGAAATTTATATGATATGGTTATGATCTCATACACATATTCCTATCTTACACATACATAAGATGATTGATTGATATCTCCCTTATTTACACTTATTGGGATTCTAATATCATCCATTCTTCTATTTACTTTCCCCATGTTATGAAGAATGGATTATATAGGGAATACCTATGAAGAGTAAGATAATGAATAATATTTATAGGTTATGTTAAATATCTTTTATGAAAGAATATTATTTTTTATCTAGTCTCCAAATAAACTGAACCATTATGGTCCTTGGGTTTGTATTTTTGGAATATATTAAATTATCATCCAGAAAGATAATAATATGAAAAATATGCGCTTTCACATCAAAGATTTATTAAAACTAAATAAATCGATCCTTATTTCTTCCATCATATAAGATCTCAAACGGGGTATTAGGTTCCTTAAAGTTATAATCACCATTATACTTATTTACCTCAGAAGGTAAATAAAAATAATATACTATACTCAATCAAATAAAAAACATAGTGTATTTGTGGAATTTCTTCAATGCCTATCATAGGGATACGTTCCAAAATATTTTTATTCTAAATATAATTCCAATGGTTTATAGTCAACATACATTGATACAGGCTATAATTACCAAGATTCCATTATCCCTGTACTAGTGGTTATATTATTAAATTGATACAAGAAGAATGGAATCATATCCCAAAAGGCCAAATAGTTTTTTAGTTTGGGTAAACTAGAAACATGAATTAAACACATTTTTTGATGGAAAATTATAAAACATAGTTAATGAAATCAATATACATCCATGAACTCTTTAAAATATTCCTTATTTATAACCAAGGTAAAGGAAACAAAATTACTATGACATAAAATTCTTAGTAAGGGTTAATTATAATGTAATATATCATGAATAAATAATTAATAATCAATATGTAAATTAAAATAACCAAAACCCATAGAATTTAATTAAAAAACATGGGCATGAAATGTAGCCATGGATAATATCAATATAGTAATATCATGGTAAATAATAACTAAATTATAAATGAATGAAATTATTATTATTTTAGTTTATGATCATAGAAATCATGATATATATACCATCATAAACATCTACCATGATTGTTTAAACTATGGGTATGTATAAACTAAAATCCTTTCTAATTCTAGCTTAATATTTTTTACATAAAAATTCAACGTATAGATTGGATATATAGTTATATTCCCCGACCTATAACCCCCTTTCTAAATCAGGAATCTTATATTAAATAACTAATTTAAATCATGAAGAATATGACTTATCAATAAAAAAATTTATTGAGTAATGAATACAAAATATAAATATTTTCCCAACCAATCTAATAACATTCATTGTCAAACACCATATTTAGATATAATATAAAATTGAGGAAATAATCATTTTCAGTATGAAAATAATATTGATATTTAGGGAAAATTTAATGTTCTATGATAAAAATAAATATATTGTTTCAAGAGAGAGTTAATAACCACAATATTAATAAGATATAAATGATGACCTTCAATTGAACAGAAATAAATATTTTGAAATAAATTCTTTTCTTTTGTAGAATTATAGAAAATTAATGATAAAAACTATCTCAAATTAGTTTTATTTTAAATACCTATAAAATATTTTAAACTAATATAACGAGCTGAAACTTTATATGGAATTGGTAAGGTTTCTTAATGACATAGCAGTTACAAATACATTGCTTTTGGATTGTTACAAATAATGTTGAGAATGAAACCTTTCAGTGAAACCTTATAAATAGACCTTTTATATAATTTAAAAATTCAATGATAAATTATAATAAAATTTTACAATATTTGTTTATGTAAATTTAATTTTGGAAAACAATTTTGAATAATATGGAATGGAATGAAAAATATAGTTGATCAATAACAGAAATAAGGTATGTTTTTAATATAGACATTATTCATTAAAGTTTATGTTGAATTTTGTGATTAATCATTATGAATACATATATATTGATGTTATATAACTCAAATGTTAAATATTTACACCAAATAAATCAAAATAGGTTTAAATTACTAAATATGTCTCAAAACTGTGGAAACAAAGACAAAACACACTACAAAAAAGATACCAATGAATTGAAAATTTATCAAAGAATACATTTTGTATATAAAATAAAAATACGCATAAATAAATTAAAAAAAAAATAAATTAATAAAAATTCAATAAAAATTAATATTATAATATCAAAGGCAATGAAGAATCATTATAACCTAATGGGATGATATTGGGTTATAATACACTTACTACCTGGTAACATTCAAGTCAAATCTCATTGGATGAAATAATTTGAATTAAAATGTAAAATACAAAGAATTATTAATGAATAATGATATAAAAAAAATAAGTATATACACATTATAAATGAAATTGGTGTATAACATTAAAATATACCTCAATGAAATGAAATTGAGGCAAAATATGTTACCTCGGTTTTGACTCATCACATAAGTTCTTTGTCTTATGGAATAAAAAAATCATGTTTATTATTTAGTTTTAAAATAATTTATTTCAATTATATTAGTCCTTTTATTTTATTTATTACCATGTTATATTTAATTATTTTATAAATTGGGTTTACATTGAACCTTTTGAGGATTTTCAGTTCATTTATCAATAATGACTTCAGTTATATGAATATGGTCATGTAGATCATTATTAAATCATCTATAGAATAATAATAAATAGACAATTGACATTTTTATACATCAATTAATATTTTTAATGAATCATTAAATATTTTTATTAAAGATGATATATGTTACAATCATGACGATTGTAGGTCATACGTTTGAGTGTGTAAAATTTCCATTTTTCAACTACCATTATGGAACAGATAGATATATTAACTTATATTAATAGAATTATAATTTTAAATTAATATCATATTATTTCTTTAAATAAGCCTATATATAAAATTCAAGTGTTTTTATTATGAAAAATGAATCACATTGCATCATGGATGCGGTAATCCACAGCTATCCACGAACAAAATTATCGGTTTTGAATAAATGGAATAGTATGAAATTACATGATATGTTATTTTTAAATAATTATAAATATTTCATGAATATCATATATATATATATATATATATATATTTGTGTGTGTTTTTTTATTAAATCCATAATTATAATGATCCATGAGAGTCATTGATGGAATAAAAATCACATCGGTTTGGGAGGTTGTAGTTCACAGTACACATGAATGACAATTTTGATTCCAATTAGATGGAAGAGGAGTTGGGTACAGGTTATTTCATAGACACAATAAAGTAATATTATATGGAATGTACTTATTTAATCATATAACCATGGTTGAATAATATTTTATGGATGTAAAATGAGAAACAAAACAAAAATCTCAGTTAAGAACCATACATTTTCTTCAGAAAACCTCATTTTATTTAAAAATTATGCCATATGATATTGGTAATATGACCAATATAATACTTCTATAATGTGATTATGGATATTATTATGGTATTTTGAAATTTTTTTGGATATACCAAATTTATTTTGAAGCGAGGAAAGACGATGACATGTTGTTCCCCTTTATAAGAGATAGTTGGGACACTTTTATAATTTTATAATATATTAAATCAATAAAAATTATTTTGGAATAAAAAAAAGGATCCGAAATGATATAATTAAAATATAATATATTGATGAGTCAATATAATCTTTTACATTTAATGATTAATATGTTAGGGTTATTTCTTCAACCATATCTCTTATGTTTTACCCTATATTAACCCAATTCAAAATTATCACAATATAAAATATTTCTACCCTATAAGGTTCATGAATGTCACCATAATAAAGAAATAAAACCCCAAAAAAAGATCATGGGTGATTTTTTCAACCATTTCCTATTTAAATTCCATAAAATTAATTTTATTATTAATATCAAATCATTTAATAATATATTAGTTATTATAAATATTATTAATGTCATTTTAGAATATATTAATATAATAAGACATTAAATATATCTAGAAAACGGTTTAATTTGAATATAATAATTTAAAATATCCTTAAAAGGACATATAGATCTAGATAATTCATAGAACACATTAATTAATTCAAATTATATCAATTTTTAAAATTTTAAAATCATTTATTTATTTCTATTAATTGAATTAATATTGTGTCAATGTTGCGTAAGCATTTATGGTAATTATCTCTTCACTAAAAATTTGATATAATTTAACATGGTAATAATTATTTATATGTAAAATTACTATTTATAGAGGAACGTAGATTCAACATATCCTTATGAAAAAAATATAAATTCAATAAGAAGATATAATGACATTTTTTATTATTCATTAAAGAAAATAATATATATGACCAAAGAATATCAAAATGAAAAAGATCATATATTCACACATTTGAAGATTTTGGATAAAATAGGTTTATCTATTGAAAATTAATCATGTTTTAGGGGTAATATTCTTATCCAAATCAAATGTTTTCAACCTTAATAACCAGATTTTCCTTAACCAAGGTGAATTATTTACAATTGTTTCTATTCATATAAACAAAAATAAAATAACTCTCTTTAATAAATATGTAATTACATATTCCAAATATTTTTCCCATTTATAATGATTCAATTTATATAAGTGGTAGTAATTAATTTAAAAAAAATTCAAAAGTCCATGAAATATATATTTTTAGAAAGAATCCTTAAAATGCATTTAAATTTTTTTTAGAAAATTCAACAAAAAATTGGTTCGATGGAATATAATTAGTTTTTTAATAATTTAATAGAAATAATTTTAATTTTAAATACATTTTAAAAAAATTGTACTTTGTAAATTTTTTAAAAAATATATTTTTCTATAAAAGTTTGTATTGTTCACTAATCACTGTAAAAAACAATCTTTTTAATAAAATAAAAAATATTCATAATAAGATACATATTGATATTAGAATGTAATTTTTTTTTATTTTTTTGATAAAATAAAATATATAAAATTAATATAAGTTAACTAAAAAATTTTAACACAAAAATACAATGAAAAATATTTTTGAAACAAAAACACATATATGTAGAATAAAATTCCATTACTGATAATTGAGTATTTATTTAATAATAAATAATCAATTATTTTCTATTAAGAAGTTCATTTATGTATATTTTATAATTCAGTCAATTATATTCGTACCTACCAATTAAATGGCTAGGTTAAAATGGTTATATTTATATAAAAATATTTCGGAATTCGTTTAGGCATAATGTTGCGTGTCATATACATTATCACACATAATATTCATTTAAAATAACATGGTGATAAAATACATTGAAAAAATTTATATTATATTCAATACATTCAAATGATAATTGAAATGGACATGGATGAAAAAATGAACTCATGATAATGATGTGAGTGATAGGGAACCTAATCTCTATAAATAAAAAGGACAAAGAGAAACCCCATATAAGAAGTTAAAGTGTGAAATCAGCATGGGAGGTCAGGATATAATTAATAACTAAAAAGTATTATTACAATAAATATATTCATATAATACTTTTTATTTGAGTATAATAATAGAAGATAGTCAGTAAGAAAACATTACACAAAAAAATGGGAACATGTAAGGGAACCCTTACATTGAATCCCGACTCCATTCATATGTCCTATAACATATTGATTAATGAAATATTAATTCCATACATTATTTATAATAGTTTTAATGTTTTTTCATCATTAATTTTCTTTTTAACTCCTTTATTATCATTTATTATAAATTTAATGGATTAATTTTTCTTCTGTTGGGTTTTTTGATGTTATTGGTTCACAGTTCCATATTAATTTTGATATAAGGGTTATAGTCAAATATAACACCAAAATAATTACATAAAATAAAAGAGTGTAAAGGTGTGTAGATCATATCATTACAAAATTTGAGAATTTTCACATCCAAGTAGATAAATATCATTTTGAAAAATTTCCCCTATAAACTTGTTTTAGATAATTAAAATGACTCGGATTTTTTAACTTTAATATCAATATTACAATGAAGATTTTATCATTAAAACACTATATAAATAATATTATCGATATTTATGTTTTATTAAATAATGAAATAAAATGTTTATAATATCTCATAAACTAATAAGTAAAAACTTAAAAATTATCATTCACTTGGGTATTTTAAAACTACAATCGATGAAATAATTATTTTAAGAGACATTTATAAAATAGGATTTAAACATTTAAATATTTTAGTTATATATATTATATTGATGGTATTATTTTAAATTTACATTAAACTATACTTATAATGTGGATAAGTCTAATTGAATAATCAAAATGTAAATACATTGGTTCTGATAACTATAATTTTGAAAATGTAATGATTAATAAAAATTGTTTAAATATGGATAATATGTGAAATATCATTAATAATGGAATAAATGGGTGTTAATATCATGTTAATATAAATATGGATGTTCATGTCCCAGATCTATGGTTTATTCTTGCTCGTAAGTTCCATTTTCATCACCCTTCTATCAAATTTATCAGGTAATCTTTTGAAATTATTGGTTTTTCATGCTTCGATTTGGGCCTCCTCAATTCCAAGAATAATTTTATCCTATTATTATCTGAAGAAGCGTTGTATGAATATTTTTATTATGGTACTTATAACATTTTCGGATTACTATGAATATCTCAAATTAGTTTACTGATTTTGAAACATTAATCAAGCCTCTTATTTTCTCTATTTGGATAGGGATTATTATTTTTCTAGTGCACATTTTCAATAATGATACCATTTTTTCATTAGAAGGATGATTGGTGTGCTGATTGAACTTGATTCAGACACCACTATGCATTATTCCCAACATTTTTTTGGATCAATACTATTGTGGATCTATCAATGATAATACGTTCTATGATCTAAATTCAAAACAGATACTATTGATTTTTGATGAATATTGTTTTTGAATATATCCAAGAATATAGTGTGTATTTCATTATATTTGGTCACTTATACATGATTTTTGGTAATATGACACAATAAAATCTCACTATGGGTTACCCCAACCAAGGAAAATGAAACTTAGCAGAAAAAAGGAAGCAATATACCAATGATCCCTCGATCGTATAGGTTCCCCAATACTTAATCTCTGATGAAACTTCCCCAACCACATTGTCTCATGGACATAATGTATATAATCCCTTTATGGAGGTTGTTTTCAATTTAAATGGTCAGTAGGATAATTAATCCTCCATGAGAACTGAACCTATACATTAGACAATTAACTTTAATAAGTGTAATAATTCTCCAATGCAAAGTTAGAATGGTGAATATGGTAATGACCCGGTTGAATATGTTTTATATGATTAATACAATCAAGATTAAAATTACCAAGTACACAAAAAATATGATGATTTTTTACACTTGATTTCTAGATAAGGGATAAATATAATTGATTAGTTAGATGGATTTATCACTCCACATCTGAGAAAAGATCCAAATCATGTTGATACCTTGAAATTGTAACGAAAAATTATCACCATATTATCAGGGATTTTATTGGACGAAGTATACTCCCCTTACCAATATGAATGGGAGATGAAGGAAGAAATTTTTAGAGTAACCAATGAAATGATCTTATATCATCACCACACCAACTGTGACTATGTTGAAATCCCAAAATAATCCCAGTATTAGTGTGGATGAACATTTTCAACACAACTTGAAGGATTCCCATCATATTAGGGATGCCATGTGGGAGGAAATACATTATGGATTGATGAAAAATACATAATTATTTTAAATAATTATTTTAGTTGAGAAATTTCTGTGGTGGAATATCTTAAAATCAGAGAACATATGTTTTCCCATAAAAAATGGAGTTTTTTAAAATTCGATCATTAATTTTATGGAAATATAATCCAATGAATTTTTATATGCACCATTTTTTTGATTTCCCTATAAGTGCATCAAATCATAGAATGGTTTGGGGTTCATGATCCTTTATCTAGTTAGTGATTTTATAAGGATGTAATGGTATGGATATTAGCTATTTGTAACTTTATTTTATATTGGAATTATATTCCCATTATTTTCTTAGAGTTGGAATGTGTTGTGAATATTTTTTCAGGAGGATGATTGCCCAATGGAATCCATGAATTACAGTGGTATTATATAATAATCAATAAAATTTAATTATAATTTCATGTCTTATATATAATTTATGTTTATGATAGACTTTATAGATATAATGTATCAATCAGATGCATAAGAGTCCATGATTCTTCTCAATATGACAAATGATTATGTGATGCATATTCAATACTCAAGAAGTGGGGGATATCTTTGTAGACTAATTATATTTTCTTATAATTCAAGGTCTTCTTTATTTCCCTATTTTCCCATATTAAGTGGATTCATCATCTTGAATACCAGAGCTGTGATGTGGGTTGTTATCTTGGATTCATGAGTTGTGGATTATGGAAGATATAAATTACTAGAATATGAACCTAATCATTTACAATTGTAATGAATCATGGAAGTTATATATTCAATAATTTGTATAATTTTATTCTACATTGAGTGAGTTATATCAATATAGACGAGGTTTTCCACATATTCCATTTGAATTATTTTTATAATATTTGGAGCATCCTCTAAAAATGTATTGCTACAGTTATGTCTATTTTCATTATCTTCCATGGTATTTTAAGTATGTTTCACCTCATTATATTATCTTTAAACATTAATTATTTATAAATTTATCGGTTTTATTATATGTTCATCAAACTAATATCTTAATTTTTAAAAAAAAATAATGTTTGGAGAAAGGGGTGGAAGAGGTATTCTGGTATACCCAATGTGGAGGGGTATACTAGAATAAAGAGTTGATTATTTTATTATTTTAGCCAAATACTGTTAATGGTTTTCATTATAATAGATTTTCTTATTCTATTATTAATAAATATATGTTTTTTGATATTTTAAAACTCTTAAAACTAAAATTCATTATAGAAATATTTTTCCAATTTTATTAGTCAAAAATAATTTTTCTTATAATATGAAACTTCTTAGGTCCTGCAAATTGATTTATAGGTTAATAAATTATGTATATTATCATTGAATTAAATATTTTACTCATTTATTAATTTATAATTAATGAAATAGGTTTTATTAAATTTTATTTCATATTTATATCTTAGTGATGTCATATAACATATGATATTAAGAGAAATTATATTTCTCACAATGAGTACAAAATAATTTTTTAATTCAAAATAATAAATTATGATAATTTTTTTTACTATGATTCCAAAATATAAGTCCATTTTATCAAATTTAAAATATATATTCTATAAATTTAATTTTAAAATAATATCATATAATATATATAAAATTTTCTGGAATAAACAATATTTTTTATTTCGATTTTGTCGAGTTCAAATTCCAATCTTTTGAAATTTAAATATTAAACAATATCATATAAAATATGAAAACTTATTTTATCTAGAATAAATACAATTTTCTTTTTTAATCAGATATTATATTTCTATTTGTTACTATTATTTAATTGTTATGTGAATTATAATTTCCTATTTTTAAATTTTAAAATGAATATTTTGATCCTAAAATATATCATCTACATTCACTATATTTATTAATTACAAAAATATCTCTAATATAAAACGTTTTCAATAATTATATTATAATTATCACCTTTTCAAGTTTAAAAATTATAGGAATAACATATCTAATCATTTAAATCATTAATTAAAATGATTATATATATTAAAATTTATCTAAAATCACAATTCTTATATAATAAAATTTATTCTAGGTCTACAGGTATACTTCACAGAAATATATCATAAAAATATATCTATGTGGAAAAATATTTTTTCATAAAGAGAATGATCATATTATTATAATCATGGAATAGGTAAATAAAATCATAAGATCTTGTAATCATGGAATTGATGGAAAGAACACAAGTCATGGAATCATAAACATAAGTCATGGGTTACACCCAAGACCATTAATAGCACCCCATTATCAATTATGTAATCTATTATTTATTTATTTTATATATAATAAGGTTTTTTTCATTTTTGGGAGATTTTTAGAACTTTTGGAATGTTTTTGATGCCATTCTAGAGGTACACAGTATGAGCAAGATTAGTTGAAATTGAGTAAATCCTATATAAAATCAAAAAAAATGAGGGTGTGTGATATAAGTAGGTGAAAAAATTGGCCAAACCATGCATCAAAAAATGAGTAACCATGCTTCTGGAGACATAGAAATATGCATAGTCATTACACACTTTACCTAACCACTCACCATAACCATGCATGAAAAAAATTAGATCCTAGAATTTTAGATCTAATTTGTATGTGCCTATAAACCCCTATTTTTTCTCCATAGTAAACACTAAAAAGATTTGTTATTTTCTAAAAGGATATAGCGTCCCTTCCCCATGATCTAGAATCAATCTATTGGTTTTTTTAGTGCATTGATGCCCAGATTCCTTGGTAACTCTCAATTATTTGATGTCTTTATTTAATATTATTCTTCTTCCCACTCTTAGAATGATAGATCAAATCTATTGAGGATATATATATGTTTTTGGATTCTAATCTGGAAGATGTATGGTTTTGTTGATGTTATTGAAAATGATCTATGGTTGGATTTTTGTGTTTTAACCCAATTTTGCTGAAGAATTTGGGTTTTTCTTCATTTTCTCAATATTTTCCATGGTAGGTTAATTCACTCTTAACTAATCTTACTAAAAAATAAATTCCAAGTTTCAAATTGTTTTAATTTCATGATATTTATTTCAAAATTGATGTGAAAATCATGGTTGCAATGCTCATTAGTAGTGATTTTCTGAATTGTGAAAATTTATTTTTTTATAACATACTTTGTTTATAGATTTTAAAAAATGGATTGAAAATATAATTTTCTTTGATTTATATAAAATGGATTCAATAATATGGTTCTTTCATTGAAATTACATGAAATATTTTGGTAGAAATTTTTCAATAAAAATGGATGTTTTATTGAAATGGAATGAAATAGTTGATTCAGATGGTTTTGGTATTTTTGATTCCATTGTTTTATTCTCATTTACATAACCTTATATATGAGGTGTGTTCCCTTGGGGAAATAATATATTTTTACCTTGCGAAATCCTAGTATATCCACGATATACCACTCATGCGTATGGAATTGTTACTGGGGTTGCTGTGTGGATTATACTGGGTTTTGAAAAATGGATTTGTGAAATGGTTTGAAGAACTTGTTTGGTTATTTTCCATGGAAACTATTTCGATGAGAAAATTATCTTTCATTGATATATCTATTATAATGTTTTTAATTTAAATTGATTTATATAAATTATATTATATAAATGTGAGAACATGATATATCATAGTGTCATTGTTAGGGACCTCATTTGGGAAAACATACTACATTTCATCACTCACCCCATGCTTGGGAACATTGTTGCATTTTTATATATTGTTTAGCCAGATCTGGTTAAAGGAAATGTATCTCATTTCTTTATGGATTCTTCATGATAAATTTGGTTGAATTTTGTAGTTGGATCAGGGAAAATAGTGGGATCTATTGAGTTTATGTCTTGGATACTTTATTTTTTTAATTTTTTATATTACTTTTTATTCAAATATTGGTGATATGTGTTTTTCATTGTACTCTAATATGGTATATGTCTATAGTTTGGTTTTTGTTAGTTTGATTTTACACTGATTTGTATTACATTGTTTTTATGAATCATATAGAATTTGGTTGGTTGTGATTATCTAGTTTAGTTGTTGTATTTTCAAAACAGAAAATGATACCCCAACTGTTAATGATGCCTTCATAAAATTGTTAACCCTTTGGTTCCATAGGGATGTCACCAAATGCAATATAATTACACATTTCCTTACAAAGCCAATTGGGTGGAGTGAGATATTAAAAATGGTATCATTATTGGTTGGTCCATCATTCAGGTTGATACAAATGGTATTGTTTTTTATATCTTGTAGTTGAAAATCATTCTGTTTTAGTCCTTGTGTTGGGTAGTTCTAAAGGATTATGATCATTAAGACAAGAAATGTTGAGCATAAAAAATACATCTAAAATATTTATATTAAACTTCATGTTACCATTGAGTTGGGTAGATAAGTGTTTTGAGACACTTCTAGTACTAATTATCTCATTATGGCGGGTTTATCCAATGAGAAGAGAATAAAATGAATTGATTGAAATAAATTACCACTATCTGTGAATATATAATTTTGAGTAATGTTCTATATTGAGTAAAAATGTGTTGATTTTTGGAAAATTATTAAAATGGTTTCATTTTTAAAGAGAGTGGTAGAATTTTGTGTGATTTGAAAGTGGAAAAGTGTTAAAAATTGAGAAAACCATATTATGATAGTAGTTATGTGGTCATTTTTTTATTTTAAAGACATTAGTTTCTATAGAGTGAGACTTGATGGAATTTTTTTTGGTTGTACAAAATAACACCTAGTTGGGGTAGAAGAATAAAACTAGAAGAGGCTATTGAGAATGTATTATCGCCAAAGCCTCATGTGAACCAACAACTTGTTCCAAGTTTATTTCAGGATTTCCAAGATGTGAATAGATGAATTAGGTGGTATGAACCAAGGGAAGTTGAACATTTTATTTATTTCATGATGGATAATCGACCCATCTTTCAGGGGGATTCAGAAATTGAGGAGGCATATGTGGGACCCAATATGTAGAATTGAATCATTGATTTCCTAGGCACACTAGGTGAGATGAATTTCAATTTTGAAATGTTTATATGGGAAGATATTTCATGATAGAGGTGGTATTTAATAGTTCATCCAAAATTAGACCAATTCATAGCATAATATGATTTTGAATAATATCTGAACAAATAATTCCATTATCACACATTTAGGTTTTTATAATAATGTACTTTTTAGGTTGAAGAAGAAGAATTTCATAGTGATAGAGTAGGTTGAAAGATTTATGAATTTAATACACTTTATAAATAAATTTTCTTCTAGTGAATCTTTAAAGGCATGCATTTTTGAATTAGGGTTGAGGGAAGAGATTCACTTGATGATTAATGTGTTTTTATACTATATTACATAGAGATTTCCAATACAGTGATAGTAGTATAAATGGAAATATAAAGAGATATGGGTTGAGGACATATGTTTATTGCTTTAGGAAATGTTTGGAAATCTAATGTTGGAAGTAAGAAAAAAGGGATACCAATTTTCAAGGTCGTGGGGTAACTCAAAATCAGATGGATGGATAGTTGAATCTTCCCTTGAAACCAAAGGGCGAGCCTAGAAGTTTCCAGTCTGGATATTTTGATAACATGAATTGATATTTCATGGAACCAACTATAATATGCTACAATTAAAACTAGTTGAGATGTATTTGGCATTATTATTGCAGTGCCCCAAGGTCGGGTGTTTGGGAAACATCTCATGTATGATTGATATTTTATGCTTCCTGAGATGATGGAAGAAAAATAGCTTCCATCAGTAGAACTGATCTAGACATAGTTATTATAGGAATACCATGATCCCTCGAATAGTGCAATGTCAATAGAGAAATACAGAAAATAGTGCCGAAAGTAAGAAAATATATGGTGTTGAGCCAGTGATTGAGGATTATCAATCTAGACCATTGACAATAAGGAGTACAATTCTTTGTAATTATACTCTTATGTAATATTTTTATGATACTGGTGTATCTCATTCATTTATTTCATCTCATGTTGTTGATTTTTAGGTTTCCAAATTATGATCCGTCCTTTTTTAAACATCAAACTCTTCTTGGTAAAATAGAATTTATAGAATTTATGTGTAAAATATTTTATATAACTTTTTATCGAGAAAATATGATATTGTATTTCACTATTCCTGAAATGGATGTCTATGATATAGTCCTATGTATAGATTGGTTCATAATGTTCAGGGCTCATATAAAATTTTATACCAGAATGGTTGTCTTTACATGTAATGGTTGAATGACCATATCATTAGAGGATAAATGAATGTAATGATAGGTGAAATAGGCTTGTTGAAATAAATTATTGGAACTACCTTACACTATTTGATAGCTTTGACGTAGAAATCAATTGAAGAGATTGAAAAGTGTAATTATCCTTTTGTTTTTGATCTATTTCAAAAAAAAATTCTAGAAAATTTATCATAGTTTCCACCCTTAAGATAAGTGGGTTTTATGAATAATCTCCTCCGAGGGACTAGTCTTATCTCACTTCCATCATACTATATGAAACCAACATAATTAATATAATTGAATGCTTATTTGGAATATCTTGAATGTGAAGTGTTTATTCAGCCTATCAGGTATCCATAGTAGTATCATTTTTGTTTTTCAAAAATGAATATGGGAATTTTTGGTTGTTAGTGGATTATCATAGGCATAACCAAATTATGATAATGAATAAATATCCACTTACATAAATTGATGATTAATTAAATCAATTAAGGGGTGGTCAATGTTTCTCTAAAATTTCCATGTGACTAGGATATCACCAATTATAGGTTCAAAAGGATGATAATCCAATTATAGATTTCAGAAGTATATATAGACATATCAAGTATGTGGTTATTTATTTTGGAATTAAAAATGGACCAATGGGATTTGTGGAATTTATGAATCTTATTTTTTAGAGATATATTTATTCTCTTGGGGTTCTGTTCGTGGATGGAATATTAGTATATTAAAGGATAAGGGCTGATCCTGGGAAATACATGGAGACAATGTTTATTATTTTGGGAGATAATAATATATATTAAAAAATATGAAGGTGTGATTTTTGGATATAAGAGTTACGTTTCCTTGGCCATGTTATCTATGAAAGCGGTGTTTCTGTGGATCCAGAAAAGAAACAAGTTTTATCTCTTAGAATCCTCTAAGGATTTTCTTTGAGATATTCAATTTTATTAACAAGGATGGTTATTACTGATATTTTATTCAATAATATTCATGAATATATTTACCAATGAAAATGTCGAAAACAAAAAATGTTCCATTCCAATGGAATGAGGAATTTTAAAACATGTTTCAGTAGATTTATTGTTTCCTTACATGAACACAAATCATGATGCTAATGGAATTAGGATTAGGGTATGTGGTGTATTGTGATGTTTCTAGATCTGGGTTTGGGTGTGTTCTCATTTTGTGTTATCATATTATTGATTATGGATTATGAAAGTTATGGTTTCCTATGAAGAACTACCCAACACATGATTTGGAGTTAGATACCATAGTTCATTCTTTGAAGACATTACATCATGACTTAAATGGGGATAAATTTACAATGTTTATGGATAATAAGTACATGAAACAAATTTTATCAAAAAGGGATTTAAATATGAGGCAAATAATATGTATATAGTATCTAAAAATGTTTTTCATTTTCCTGATGTATATAATGGATAACAAAAATTCAGTGGCAGATGCATTAAATATAAAGTTATATACTTATTTGGAAAAAGAGGCATTATATTAGTGGCATTTGATGTCAGTGTTCACCAACATGAACTTGGATTGTTAATACTAAGGTTGTTATTTTGTATTACATTAGATTTGTTTTATTATGATATGATTAATCTGGTTATATATGCATATAAATATTATTCATAATGTGTTATTATGTTATTGAAAATCAATGGTGGGGAGACCATTGAGGGATGAAGGTTGGATTGGATTTCGGTTTTGTGGTTTCATGATCTTATGGTCGTACCTATGGATTGTTAGAAACAACTTCTTCATGCTTACCAAAAATTGGGATGAATTGTTCATCTTGGAATATAGATGATGTATAAGGTTTTGATATCACTATTTTGGTGGGTGGGCATGAAAAGAATAGTGCTTTTGTTTTTTTCAAGATGCCTCACCTGTTAATAAAATTAAGAAGAGAACCCGTATCCAAATAGTTTTTTGTATTATTTTCCAAGTTCTATTTTACAAGGGAGTATATAAAAATGGATTTTGTGTTATGGATCCCATGAAATGTTCAAAGACATGATTCCATTTGTGTGATAGTGAATTGACTCAAATATTCATCCCATTTAATCCCTGCATATGAATCTCATATGGTGGAAGGATTTTCTAAAATATGTATCCAAGAATGGTTAAAGTGGAAAAGTATATAATTCTAAATAGTATCAGATAGAGATATGAGGTTTATGTATGTTTTTTAAAAATCCATAAAACAATCACTACAGACATTGTTGACTATGATTATGGTGTATGATTCTTAGAAGAATGTAAAATCTAAAGGAATAATAAAAACGTTAGAATACAAGATTTGGGATTTTGTAATGTATATTTCTAAGTTATGGGAGGATTAGGTACCATTAATGGCATTCTATTATTAGAATAATTATCATTACTCAATACACATGGCTCATTTTGAAGCATTGTATTGGTTCCCTTATTTTTCCCCACGTTGTGGGGTGGAAATTGGTGAAACATCAAATGTTAGACAAAGAATTGTCTTAAAGATAACATATAAGATTCAATTGATTAGGAAGTGAATAGAGATGGATCTAACTAATCAAAAATCTTATCTAGATCATTGTTGATGGATTTTTTTCATTTATGGTGAGTGATCATGTGCTCATGGGAATCTCTCCAATACATGGGAATTGACAATTTAGAAACAATTGATAGTTATCTCCTTGATACATAAGACCTTTTGAGATACATGAAATAGTTAGTGAGGGGGAATATTGGTTGGATTTTCAACATCAATTTAGATAGGTTCCCCATGTGTTTCATTTATCTTAGTTGAAAAAGTATCATCAAGATACTCACTATATGATTTGATGGGATCACATTGAAAAATAGCTTGATGCCTCATTGGTTTATATACTAGTACAAATTAGGTATAGGAAAGAGAGATACTTTCATCAGAAAAGCACTAGTATAGTTATGTTTTTAGGGATACATTTTTGGATATCTGAATAGACTTATAAGTGGGAAAATGAAATGGTGAAGAAATGACATGAACACATTAAAAAAATTCATGGTTTCAATCTTTTTGAGGATGTAAAGGATAATGGTGGATAGAATTTATCACTACTAGTTTCAAGTTAGTAACCCATTATTTATTTCTATTATGTATTTATATTTTTTGGTTGTTCTTTGGGAGGGTTTTATGAATTTTAGTAATATTTTGGGGGATTTTCTGAGGGTGCATGATTTGAGGATGGTTAGTAAAAACTATTAAACTCTTTAAAAACCATTAAAAGTGAGGAAGTGGGCTCTATGTTGGAACACATTTTGGAAATATTGTGCACCCACATATGAGTAATGGTGATTTTGGGTACAAGTTCATATCCATGGTTAGCTCACAACATTCCTAACCATGCACCACAACCATCTAGGAAAAAAATAGTTTTCAACATTGTGGACCTAATTACTATTTTCTTCTAAAACCATAATTTTCCAGTATGTTGACCCAAATAAGATTTAATATATTCTAAATGGTTGTGTTTACCCATACCCATGACTCCAAAGAAATATTTTGGGGTTTCTTAGTGTGTTGAATCTTGGATTCCATAGTATGTATTAGTTCTTCATTGTTTTTTGATAGATTCTTCCTCTACAATTTCTTAGAATGACAGAAAACATTTTTGGGTTATGGATCTTGTGTTTTATGTGAATATTACTAACATATATCTATTTTAATGTAATGGAACATGATATAAGGTGGGTTTTTAGAGTTTCAACCCAATTTTAATGAATAATTTGGTTATTTATTTGTTCTCACTATATTTTCTCAGGGAGGTTCTTCACTATCATATATTATAACTAGAACACAAAGGAATAATTTTACAAAATATAAATTATTTAAATTTATTTGGATATTTATGTTCAAATAATGGTAGAAACCCTATTTTTTAATGGGTTGTGTAATTGTGAAAATTTGTTGATGCGTGAAGTGATTTGATTATAAATTTTGAAATTATGATTTGAAAATATTACATTTCTTGATTCATAGAAAATGGTTTCAATAAAAGGTATTTTTTATTACAATGACTTAAAATGGTTTGATTGAAATTTTTTAAATAAAAAGGGGTATTTTATTTAAATTGATTGAAATGGTTCACTTATCATAGTTTTGGAGCTATTGGTTGGTGTGTATTAATTTGTGTTGAAATGACCATGTGGAAAGAGAATGTTCTATTATGGAACGGTATATGGTTACCTTTTGATCACTAGGTAGATTTATGATATAATTACCATGAGTATAGAAATTTCTCCTAGACATGAATATGTGAATGTGTGTATTGAAAGGGGTTATCAAAAATTGATTTGTGAAATTATTTGGAAGACATGTTTAGTTATTTTACATGGAAAGTGTTTTTTTGATAAAATTTCTTGTCTTTTATATAATAATTTTAGTTTTTTTATATAGTTTTTTATACAAAATTCATTAGATAATTGAGTTAATGTGTTATATCCTAGGGGAGTGAGTAGGGTAGTTATTAGCAAAAAACCTACCAATTTTAACTTCTCACCCATGCTTAGATACAATGGTCCATTTGGATATAGTAATTTTTGGAAACAAAGGTAAATTAAAAGTATCTCATTTCATTAGTGACACATTATGGTAATTAGGGTGGTATTATGAAGTTTTATCATGGAAAATATTGGGATCCATGGAGATTTTGTCTTGAAAATTTACTTTTGGTTTGTTTTGTCTTCTACCTTATACTTTAATATTACTTCCATGGTTTCTAGACTGTACTCTTATATAGTAAATGGTTGTAGTTTTTTTTCAGTTATTTATTATATTGAATTGTACATATTTTTTTCATGATTCATACAATATTTTGGTGGTTTTGATTATCTGCGTTTGTTGTATTATTCTAAAAAGGGAAAATCATCGCCTAACTATTAATGAATCTATAAGAATTTATTTATGTGCTTTGGTGTCTTAGGAATAACATCTAACTCCATGTAATATCCCACCACCTTACCAAGAAAATAGTGAGGGTTGGTATGTTACACCATCATCCTAATGTAGACAATGTCCCATAGTGGATTAGGATCTATCGTTAATCATTTATACAGTGTCTTCTAATATAAAAGAATTACTAAATGAATTTTAAGGGTATATATTTAATGTAACACCAAAAAAATAATGAAAATCATATATGTTTATTCCATGTTAGTAAAAGTAACCGTAAAAAATTCATAAGCACAATCAATACCATGAAAAGAAAGTCGGTTTTATAATTTTTATTGACGTAATAACAAATAGATAAATAATATGGATTTCAAAAAGAAAAAATTATTATTATTATTTTTGGATATTCATATTTCAAAAAGAGACATAGTTATAGAACATGGAGTTACATAATAGAAAATTTATGAGAATGGCATGGAGAAAAAAAAATCAAACCACCCTGGTGGAGCTTTACAAAATAAGTAAATGTTATTTTAAAGAAGGAAATAATTTATTTTATCAAAAAAAGATTAATAAAACTAAGAGGATGTTCCAAAAAATAGTGAGTATTTTTAGAAGCATATCATGGGTTAAAACTTTTTATGGGGGTGGTGTTTTACATGAGGTAATATATAACAAATTTACCTTAAATAGGTTTTAAATTAAAGTTGGAAAATCAAAGGGATCAAAAAATATTTAAAATGTAAAGTCATGAAATTCAGTACCATGTAAGAATCTGATGTTATGTTTGAAAATTTTCATTATATTATACACAAAATTTAAAAAACAACAACATATTATAATAAAATTATTAATAAAGCAATAATATACAATAAGATTTTAATCATAATTAGCTCTTGCCTATAAAAGATAAATAATTTATTTGAGTTAATATTAAAAAGGGATGATTTTAATAAATTAATTCTAATTATATTATATAATTTATTTTAAAATATAAATTTAAGAATTATATATATTAAATTTCATAAAATAAAATATATTTTATAATTCTTGCAATAAAAAATTTCTTATTATGAAATTATGAAAATTTTATGAAAACATTGACATTCAGTAAAAAGTAGAAGTATATTAATATTGTTATTTTTATGATATTATCATTATATAAGAATATAATAGAAGATTAAAACCTATTTTATGTGATAATATTTTAGTTTTATAAATAAAATTTTAAATTGTAAAATATTCTTTAAACATATAAAATCTTCTCAAACGTTTTTAGATCTAATATATACTGTGACTTTAATAAAACAATAAGTTGTCTTTTATCGAGTGATGTATTGTATTAGTGATATTATGTTAGGAATTGAAATTAAAATAATCAAAAAAATTATTTCATTTATAATTAAAGGATAGTTTTCTTGATAATTTATAATTTTAATAACAATGTCTTATACATAAATTATATGAAATACACCCAATTTTCCCAAAACCATTTTTTCATGTTAGGTGCATCAATAATAAAATTTTATTTTGAAACTATAACAAATTATACATGATTAGATTATTTAATATATATATAATAATAAGTTTTAAATTTTGTAGATATCTCTATAATAACATTTTTTATTAACAATAATTACTAGGGTTTAAAATCACATATCCATGTAAAAGTAAGTTTAGGTGGAAGTTAAAAAGATAAAAAAATTAAGACACCATATTGAGTGTCCAAGGTGATTTTGAAAATAAAATCACATTCCCCAAAACTTTTTATCATACTGTGGACATTGAGCCATGAATAGTAACTTTATATTATTGAAAATGTAAGGGTAACTCCCAAAACTAGCCTTACCAAAACTTATAGAAGCTGTCTTTAACACCTATTCAATAATATAATTACCACAAAATTCAAACTTAATAATATTAAAAAATTATCCTTATATAACCACATTTATTGTAAAAAAATTTATACCCAGTTGGTGAGGTATCCTAAAGTGCATCCACAAGACCCAGGTTAAAAACTAGGTAGAGGCATATTTTCTGGTACTGTAGCAAGAAATGTAGTAGTACTCTACATTTTATAGGTATTGTAGCAGAACTTTACATTGTAAAGGTATTATAGCAGAACTGTACACTGTGTGGTGCTGTAGCGGGAACTATAATAGTTACTGTAGAATTTATTGTTCAGTATTGTAGCTATTGGAACTATTTACCATGGGCCATCGGTTTGGGCATGGAGTCTTTAAGGTGTTCGGGCCACCCAGGCCTTCAGGTCAGTAGGGCTTTCGGGGCACCATTAAGGCCTTCGGGCCACCTCAAGGTCTTTATGCAACATGCAGTTTCCCCAGACACACTACAAAAAAGGAGTAGCCCCAGAAGGGGATTCAAAGCAGAACCAAATGGATTTGTCCGAATTAGAGGGTATGGATATGCCATCGGGACCTTCCTGTGCTTGCATGGGAAACATATCCAGATAGCCATGCGAAGGTGGAGAGCTACAATCATGATGCAGATGGTGGGGAGGGTCAGTTTCTTTGTAGATAGTCTGGTTGAATTCCCTAAGTCCTTCGGGTCATGTAATCTCCTAAGACTATGGGCCATGTAATCTATGAGCCAACAGGCCTTGTAAGGGTTCCCCCTCATCCGCTAAAATGGGGTTATTAAAAATCAATTAAAATTAAGGCCTTCAGGCCATTCGGGCTATGGACATAATTTTTAAGGATAATTTATAGAAAAAATTCGAGTCCCTAACGTGTGTATCCACTTAATTTTACTGTTTCGTAATTAAATATTTCTATACAATCCAAAAATAATGGTGTTAATATATTGAAATTTGTCTCAATATTATTATTAAATTTCATTTTATTAATTGTAAAACAAATATTCAATTATTTCTAGACACTATGGATAAAAGGTAATATTTATTTTGCGCATGTGGAGATATCCACCTCCATGAAGTAATATAGATTGTTTCCCAAGAATAAACCTGTAATATGGTTTGAATGATAGATTTTATGAAAAAATACGTTTTATAATTTAAAAATAAAATTATAAAATTATCAATATATATATATATATATATTACATTCATTCAGTGAGATGTGAGACCGTTAATAGTGCGTATAGCAGATTACCACCTCCATGAACAATGAATTTAATTTTTCATCACCAACCTTCTTGGAGGGTTCTATGAATATTTTTAATATTTAAATATAATAATTATTAAAATTTTACTCTTGTTAATATTTCATTATATCCTTTTCTAAAAAAATTACCTTACTCATGAAAACATTATAAAACATTACCAGTTGGGAAATATTTACCACCATCGTGAATTATATTATGATGTTTATTTCATGAATGATTTTGGAACATTATATAATTATAATATCATAAAATAATAATTGATTTAATATTTAATAATTAATTTTTATTGGGTTTTTTACTATTTTAAAAATTTATAAATATATCACCTTTCGATTGTTAAACACGATGAAACTAGTTTTTCATGTTTTCCTTTTTCAGAAATATTATTAATTTCTTTCACTTAATGATAATAATACATTATTATCAATTATTAATAATTTATTAGTGTATTAATAATAATCAATTAATTATTATCTGAAAATATCTTGGAAATAATTGACTTTGTTATGGTGTTATTTGAATGAGATAATGAAATGAACGGTTGAACTTCTATTAGTGAAAATATTTATAAATATGTTATATATTTGTATTTAAATATAATAATAATATTTATTAAGGGTAATAAGTTGGAATATGTTCCTTGATTAATTACCTATATTAGTAATCTTTAGTATACAATAGGTTATAAGAAGGATGAGTTAGAAAAATTGCAAGGTGAATGTTTTTCACCTCAATTTTTCTTCATTGAAACTTGTTTAATGTTTTGAACTAGTTTATTTTTTCTACTATATATGAATAGAAAATGAATCTATATTTACATATTCCATTATTCAATTCATTCAATTTATATAAACATATGATTTTCAGGCTTCCAACTATATTTCATTAAATTACTAATGTCATAAGGGGTTTTTATCTCAAATTCCACTCTTTGAGACATTTATGGTATTATGATCCAATTCTATTTTAAATAGAGTATATGATACATAGTTGAGTTGTTATATCATTAAATATGTTATATTAATGATTTTTTTTTTAAATTTAAATTTCTCAGACATTCAAAAGGTTTTGGCTTCAATTCTCCTCAAATTATAGGTTTTTTTTGTCCTAATTTCAAGTCCTTGAGACATGTTCTCTATTTGACACCATTATTTATTTTATAATATTTATTAAATTACTTAATTATATAAAATATAATTAATATAGATGATATGATGATATTTTAATTTAAATTTCATGGTAACCCTCTTATTCTTACATTTCCTTTCTCTTAATAGTTTTTCATAAATTTAATTCTCATTCATTGAGTTATGATTGTTCTTCATAAAAATATTTCATATATGTTGGGTATATTATGAACATTGATTTTATTATATGGTAATTTAAAATTATTTTATAATTTTTTAAATTTTGACAATATGAACTCTTTTTAAACAACCTTTCATCATGAATTATGACATCTATAAGGAATTTTATTAACTCTAATTTTTATTTGAGATAAAATATTATTCCTTGTATTTTATTCCATGAGTGTATTTCTTATATATTTTATAGGTCCTTATATTTAATTTTTAATTATATATTTCCGCTTTCATATCTAGGTAAAATTGCATTCTTATCTTAAATATGTATATTAAATTTATTTCTTTCATAGAAAAGGGAATTTTTTTTACTAAAAAATTACATCTCCCTTAAATATGTTTTATCCTCTATTTCTAGGTATATTATTAAATTTTTTTTATTTCTATATTATTTTGAATCCCTAATATGTCTTGAATCATGTGACCTCCAAATCTACCAACACCAATTTTAAATCATTTTTTTCGTCTTTAATTATAGGGTTTTTAATAAATTCATTTCAAATCATTCAATATGTTTTTTCATCAGTTCAAAAAAAATGTCTTTTGTTTGACACCATGTTAAATTTTGATAACCCTTGTGTCTTTTCAATGATCCATTATTTATAATTATTTTGATAATTATTTTGTTTCAAATATTTTTCACATCACAATTGTAAATAGATTATTTATTTTCCAAGTCTCCACAGTTGAATTATATGATTAAAATTGAAGTGCCCAGATTAGTGTGAATCACTGAGAGGAGGAGGGGGTGAATCAGTGATCCTTTAAATCTTTTTACTAATTGATTCTTTATCAATTAAACCTCTATGGCTGGTTAAAGCCTCGATCCACTCTTCTTGTATCTCTCACCTTTCCACGAATGATGCAGTAAATGTAAAGGCACTAGACACAATGATTTACAAGGTTCGGCACCAAAGGCCTACGTCCTTGCCATGTTGGTTATACACCCCAACATGGTTTCTCCATTATAATCGGTTAGTATTACAATGGTCGATACAGAGTCCCACTGTATCTCTCCTTAGTCCCACAGGAGGGTCTTTATACTGCGTCCCACAGTGTTACCAGAGTCCCACTGGCCTGCTCCAGAATCCCACTGAAGACTTCTTCCACCCTGAGTCTCACAGGGGGCTTCTCCTGGCTCCTCGAGTCACACGAGTAGCTCTTCTTCACTTTAAGTTCTTCAAGTATCTTCAGCAGCCTGGGATAAAGGCTGCTGGCTTTTCTCTTCTCTTCTATTCACTTGTGATGAACCTGACTCCTCGTCTTGCTCAGGATTTATCTCTTTCTTCTCAGGATGACCTGGATTCTCTCTTCAAGAAACTTCAACAACCTCTGATAAGGTTAGTTGGTCTTTCTCAACTACTGAAAACTCAGCCAAATAATATCTTTCACTTCAGCTTGGGTTCAGTCTCACTTCATCACAACTTCATGCACTGAGGCATGGCATCTCTGCTTCCTCATGCACTGACTGCATGGACTCTCAATATTCTTCAAGATCTTCTGTCTTGGACAACTCAATTGCACACCACTAATCTAATCTTTGAGTACGTGCGCATGTGCATGCATGCATGCATGCACTCTCCTTTCCTCATCTTGGTGCAGTAGACCCACAAAGGGTGTAACACTTTAAGCACACACCAACTTCTCAAACTTCACACACTCTATTCAATTTGTCTACACACTTAGATTGTGTGTTCTACAATAGTGTGAGTGTCCTCTTCTCTTTCTTCTTAGTGTGTATACTTTAGTTTGCACACACACTAAGGTTCGGCCATCGCTTGTTTTGCACACACAACTTGTTCCACGTTTTGCACACACTTAAGCTTGGCCTACTCCTCTATTCTTGCACACACTTGGGCCGTAGGTGGTTCTTCAAGTTTTCATACACAAGGTTCTCCACTTTTCACACAACTAGGTGTGGTCTTTGGCCTTATTCACTTACACACACTTGGCTAAGGCCTATTCCACTTCCACACACTTCCTCTAGGCCTTTTTCACTTCACACACAATGTGTGGTCTTCTTAGCACTTGACACACACTTAAATGGCCATAGGGTGTTCTTGTTCTTCAAAATGTGCACCCACATAAGGTAACGGCCTTCACTCCACTATTCCACCCAAACACCAAAGGAGGCGCGCAAGTGATGTGCGGCCAAACTTCTCTACTGCCACGTAGGTGCAATTCCGCGGAAGTATTCTTGATCCGCGAGACGCGCAAACCTCAAAGGGTGCAAGATGGCCCGGGCGCGCATGGTACAAGGATAGCCATGCAAGGTGCAAGCACCGTGCGGTGTGCAGATGCTACTGTCGCACAAGCAACCTCCTGTCGTGCAAGGGATGCACACAGAGATTCTCTAACCTCTTTCGTGCAAGGAGTAGCGTGAAAGGAACCTTTGGAGCAATGGGGAGCTCCGGGACAAACTGCCGCGCAAGGGGTTGCGTGGGGCTTCACTTCGCGTAGCACAAGGGTGCTCCGCGGGACTTCGGTTCTTCAACAAAAATTCAGCAAGCATCTAAGAGGGCTCGGGCTCTCTTTTTATAGGCAAAGGAATGCCAAATCTTCCGCGTGAGATAAATCTTGAATCACCGAGATTTTTGGTTCTTTGAAAATCTTGTTTTTCTCCTCGGTTCACCGTGGGTTCTCCTTTCTTATTTTTGTTTTTCTCCTCCATGTGCATGCGACTTAGAATTCATGCACGGCCTTCGTCTCTTCTATCCCATGCAAAACACGAACTCACCGAAGCCTCGGCAACTTCGTTTTGCCTCGGCCTTGTTCGAAATCTCCCAAACATTGCATGCATGCCTATTTTCTTGCATGATCGTGTTCGGTAGGTCCAGACGATCTCCATGGAGGTCTCGGTTCGATTTATGGTGGCCGGGATCTTCAGAACCCGTTGTCGGGAGGCGCCTGGTTTGAAGGTGGCTGCGGGAATGCGCGGGGAGGCCTCAACCGAGCTCGGGGAAGAAGATAAGCTCACACCGTTGGATCCGCTCATTGGATGGCCTGGATCTGAACGGGAGCGTCTCAGATTAGATCGCGAGCGGTGCGATGCATCGGGCAGCCGAGATCAGCTGCGCGATCACTCGGACGGCCAGGATGCGCTCCCGGTGAATTTTGCGCATCCCACATCGAAACGGCCCGCAAATTCCACGCAGTTTATCAAACATTCGCTGCCATCCATCCCTCGATTGAACTTCTCCCTCCACGGTGCCGCCCCGCACCGTGTTCTCTCTGCGGGCGCGCTCTTGCGCCCACCCCTGCCACTCGAGCGCGCGCTATGCGCCCTCTATGCACACCGACACTCTTGACGCGCTCCATCGGGCGTGCCCCAGGCGCCCATGCGGTGTCTTGGGTGCGCCCTGCCGCCCTGGCTTGCCCCACGGGTTCCCCCATGGGTGTGGTGCCCTAGCGCCCATGCCTTGGGGTTTGAACCCTCAAGGTGCCTTGGCTGGCCATATTTTTTGGCAAAGGCATGAATAAGGACTTTGTCAAATACAAAGTTCTCCTATGAGTATAATCCAAATGCCAATTCTAAATGCCAAGCCATCTTCCTCTAAGCCATTCTCCCTCATCAACTTTATTTCTTCATTAGAATTACTCCCCTCCTACTTAACATACATTCTAGTCTTAGGAGGCAGAATTCTCGAAGGGTCTTCATCAACCGAAGCTCCTGAATCAAAACAATCTTCAATGTTCTTCATTGATCCAATCAGAGATCAAGTTGGATCAACTTCATGTTCACATGCACTAAGTGATAGTGCGTGGACTTAATTAGTACCACTTCATCCACTTAGTGATTGTGGATGGATCACTTTCATCTCCTCATGCATTGTGAAGACAATGCATGGACTTCTAACAGTGTTGTGACTTTGTATCATCAGGATATAAGTTCTATGAACTTAAAGATCAGTTCAACAATCGTCTGTTGTAATGATGCTCCATCATCATTCATTCTTGAAGTGTTGTAACTTAGTATCACCTTGATACAAGTATTGAAACATTAAGATTAGTTCTACAATCGTCTGATATCCACAGAGAATGTTTCATCCACAACATCCTATGTCACTTAGTGAATCTCTTAAGTGACATGCATCTTAGTACCATGGTCATTCTCCTTCATCACCATCACCATCACATCCTTTGTCATTCACATCTTGACATGCCTTGACATCCATTCATTCCATGACAACATCATTCCTCATTGACAACAAATGCAACACAGTGCATTTCAAAAATTAATGATGTTTCAAAATTCTTCTCTTTCCCTTATAAAAAATCTTTTTGAATATAAATTAAACATTACCTTTGACAATAACGATTAAATTTTTTATTAATTTTTTTCACTTCTATTATTCTTCTATGGTATATATCTGATGAATTTATGCCTTAAAAACGTTATATATGTTACTATGATATGATTCGTTTTCTATGAATGTGGTTTTTGATATCCATTGATTTCTTAAGTTCATGTTATGATAAATTTTTTGAAGGGTTAAAGAAACATTATATTTTATCCATTTTTTAATTATGATATGATGATTTTTGAATTTTATATGGCACTAATATTTATAGATTATTATGGGTGGGATCTTATATTAACCTCTAATCCATTGGTTAAAGTTCTATATCAAATGTGATGATGAAATGTTATGGTAACGAGACACGTAAATCTTTTTTATATGATTGTTTTTTGAATGAGATGAAACAATCTTTGTTCAATTTTTTTTGTCTGAATGTGATAAGGTAAGTTTTTTAAAAAAATCAATTTATTATATCTTATAATCATTATTCACGTGTTTATTATGTGAATGACATGCAAGAAGATTTATTCAATAAAATTTGTATGAATAATATTTGAGTAGTTGTGTTTAAATTTTTTTTTTGAGAATGTGATACAAAAATATTTTTCAACATTATACTATGTAAATTATATAAAGACTGATTTGTTTACAATTTGTGTGAATAGGATGAATGGAGATATATTCATAAGATTTTCAGTGTATATATTTGTTCTATATTTGAAATATTTCACAATTTATTTATATTTATATTTTTTTATTATATTCTTATGTATAATACTTATGTAATAATGTTTATATCCTATTTGGACTCATGTATTAAGTTATGTGAATCCTTATTCCATGATTTATGCTATATTATTTATTGGTTGTTAGTTTTCTTATTATAACCAAATCTCAGTTTATATCCTCTTATGATATATCATTACTAACACTTGTGGATACCATGAATGAGTTTCTAATGTCACCCATTTCGTATGTTCATATTCTCCATATTATGAAGATATTAAAATTATATAATATCTATAAGCATTTTTATGTAGATAATTTTTAGGATATGTTGATGTATCATTAAAAATTGAGCAGCTTATCTCATAGTGGAAAATTTTAAATATGAGTATTATCAGTGAATGTTTTATACTATTTATATAAATCTAAAAACCTAAAATTTCATGGAAATTAATTAAAATGAAAATTTTTATTTAAGACTTGTTATACAAGAGGATTGAGTCTAGGATATCATAGTGGGTATCAAATCAGAGATTAGATACCTTTAAAGATTAGAATGTTATCTGTTGAGGATAATATTTGGAGTTCATAATGTCATCAATTTGTGATATGTTATCGTTTATTCTAATTTCAAAGGTATATATTACCCTTTAGGATAGTGGATGTAATATTAATTAATTTTAATGGATTTTGATAAAATAACCTCAGTGAATACCTGAGGGAAAATTAAAATCTATATTCCTAAGTATGTGATTACATTGTAATTTTTTAATGTATATGTTGTGTTGTTTTCCTCGAAAAGGAATCCATGTACGGATTCTAGAAAGTTTATATTTGTTTTTTCATAATTATACATAGAGAAATAACTTCAAATAGGGGTTTTGGGTATTAGTTAAATCATCACCTAGTGCATGATAACAATAACTAAATGAACCCCAGGATATGCAATCTTGGGGGATATTATTTATTCAATAAAATTCTATTTATGAAAAATATTGAATATGTATTTTGTATTTAAATTAAGATATTTGGTAAATATGTTTGAGAGAACACAACTTAATGTAACCTTGGTAGAACACTAATATTTATACGATTAACCATGTATGAAATAGTTCAATTGCATGTACCATATGATGAAATAATGGTGTCATTTGAGCAGAAATATTATTATTGGGCTTTCATATTCAAATAATAAAAATCATTATTATATTTTTATTTCCACTTCTGTTTTGAAAATTTAGTTACAAAAATCAAAGCGATGAATTTGAAAATGGTTTGTACTTATAAAGGGTTATTTCTTACAACAGAGTAAGGGAGAATACATAATTGGTTTAAAATCTTATTATATTTTTATTATGATTGAAAATGTGAATTTTATAGTCTTACCTATTCTAGTGAGGTTAATACTAGAATAAAAATTATTTTTTTGATAATAATTATTATTTTATTTTGTTAGTGATATTTATCTATTGTGTTTCTGTTTATTCTAAAAATATTAACGGTTAAATGAAACATATAATAAATGTTATTTATATGTTTTTATTTAATGGATTTTAAACATATATTAATTAGAATAAATATTCATGAAATGTGACAATTTGGAAGTTCGTATTTATAGGGGTTTGAGTTAGCTCGCACCCACAGGGGCATGGCCTTATGTTCATCTCAGATTGATCCAATGTTGTGGGTAGTATGTATGGAGGTGGGGTGGTTCTTGGCTTTAAGGGATGTTTCATTAATTCTTAGCATAATTTTTATGGTTTTGGAGATCCTCTTCAGGACATGTAGTGGGTGTCCCTAACTATATTAGATCTTTGCTACCACCATAAAATTAATCTTGCTGTAATGGAGTTGGACTCCATGATTATTCATTTCTTACTGATTGTCTAGTACAAAATCAATTGGAATATAATTTATCTCATCCAGAAATTCAAGGGATACATTATTAAAAACATTGATGTGAAATATTCTTGGTGTGATGGTAACGATGTGGATGGATTCCTTGCAACTGAATCCATTCTAGGATATTCTATCTATTATTTATACAATATGGGTATTTTACCCCTTTATGATTTTGATTTAGATTGAGGGGATTCACTTAGAATTAATTATTTTATTCTTCCTAAGTTTTATTTGTAATTTAAGATTGCTTCCTTTTTAATTAAAATAAAAAAAATTTGTTGTGAGATGTAATTAACTATTAGTTTTAATATATTATTTATTATTATGAAATAAATTATTGACTGATTATGGAAGAAACAAGTAAGATAGTATTTATAACCCTAAGATAAATTGTCAAATAATGATATTTTTGAGGCATATAGTATATATATTATTGTATATTATTTTCTGAATTGGTGGATAACAACATTTTAAGATTGATGATAGATTTTTTTTTGAAAAATATATGAACTTTAATAGTTTTATTCCTTGGATGTATATTTTTTTTGTTTGTAATTGAATGTTCTTTAGAGCATATGATTAAAAAAAAGTACCTCTATAGGAATAAGATTTTATAGTTTTGTTTTAGTAAAATATAAATATCTTTGTATAAAATATTATAGAGAGATATTTATATCATTATAAGAAATAAATTGATTGATAATTTTTATTTATCTCTTCATTTGAAATCAGTAATTTATCTTTTGAGGATGCAATTTAATTAGGCGGTAGAATGTAATGACCTTCAATTATCGACCAAGTAAAAATGATTTTATATAAGATAATATGTGTTAGATTATAATCCCATTCTAATAAAGACTTTTTAGAAGAAAATATTAACAATTTAATAATAAACTCTAAGATGGTAAATCATTTAAAGTTTTTACATTTGGAAGATAAAAATATGATTTGAGTTAAAATTGAAAGGGTTTGTTTTGAATAAAACCTCATTTTATATATAATGTATTTTATTTCAAATATAATATATATATATATTGAAATATAAATTTGATCAAATTGAACTAATTTTTTAATTCCACAAATAAAAATTTACTGTGTGCAAATTTTAAAAAAAACTAAAAAGATTAATGTTTTTTTTTGAAAAGTACAGTATTTACAAACATTATAGATTTTTTGACTTTTCATGAAGTTTCTATAATTATACAAAACCCTTTAAGTAATATAAAAATATTTTAATTAATATAAATATATATTTTAAAATATTCTTTTTAATTAAATAATCTATTTCAAATATTTTTTGAGCTATAGTAAAATGATACTTTAATAAAAAAATAATTTATGTCTTTTATTAAATCAATTATTTTTAAGCTGGAATTATATTTTGGATTTCTATGAAATAATGAAAAATATTTTTATATATAATAAAAAAATTTCAGTTATGGTAATTGATACTTTTAATAACTATTTCATACACTTAAATTTATATATTAAGAAACTCTTTTTCACCAAATTGTTTTAACGCTTTATCTATAATATTCATAAAATCAACTTTTCAAACAATTATAAATTTTATTTGAAAAAAATATTTAAAAAATTAAAATAATAAGGTATATATTAGTTAAAGAGTTTAATACTGAATTTTTACATTAAAACAATTTCTTAAGGCTCAAAATTTATTACCAAGGTAAAAATAAATTAGACTGAAAGTTAAAATGATAAAAGAAAAAAATTAAATACACTCATGTTTGTATCCAAAATTAGTAGTTTAGGGGTTTTAAAAACGAAAATCACTTTAACAACCACTATATTATATATTTTCTCAATTAACAATTGAATATTAACTTTTTATTTTTTAAACTGGAAGGGTTACTTCCAAAAATACCCTTCTATTAAATTAAAAATGACTACTCTTACACACATCAAGATTCAACTTCCCTAAGAATATATACATAAGAATCAGAGAAATTTAAAATTATAAAACCCTATTAATCTTCCTTAAACCTCATTTCATGATTATTTAGCAAAATTTATTCATTTAAAATGATAATTCAACGTTAAAATTCAAGTCCCCAGATTGAGTATATAAATCTACTAAGTATGTATATATTAATTTTTTAAAAAATTACCTTATATAACCTTATTTATGTAGTTATATAATTAAAATTATTATACATAAATTTACTTACATTATTTTTTGGAAAATATTTCATCCTTTCCATCCACTAAGAAAATGAAAAAACATTGATCATGTGTATGTACAAATTACCTCCTCCACAAAAAAATGTTGTATTTTTTTATAAATACCTCTCAAGTAAAGAAAATTGAATTTATCTGAAGAATAAATATATTTTCTATGTAAATAATATTATTATTAAAATAAATTTTTTCATATATAGTCATTTAATCCATTTATTGGGAAATGGGACCGTTTATTGTCTATAAGACAAATTACCACCTCTACAGATTATAAATATATTTTGTCATCACCACCCATATTGGATGGTTTAAAAATGTATTTAAAAATGATATATGATAGTTATATAAGTTTAAATCTTATGAATATGTTATAATGTTATTATCTAAATACATTCTCTTATGAATTAATACAATATAAAACGATGTCGTTTGCGTTCAATTTTCCACCTATTTGAATGATATTATGATGTATATGTCATGAATGATAAATTATTTTTATATAATTATAATATCATCTAATAATAATGAATTTAATATGTTATACTATGTCTAGAAATATTCATTTAATGATTTCAATATTTAACAATATAACACCTTTCAATTGTTTAAATTGCAAAAACTGGTTTCTAGTGTATTCCATTTTCACAAAACATATTAATTTAAAATAATTTATGAAAATAAGACTAATGTATTTTTTCAAATAAATTAATATAATATCGTGAATAATTATATAGTTAATAATGTGATACCATATAGTAAAGATTTTTTTGGTTGTTATGATATTTGAACAATACCAACAAATAAAATTTAGAATTTATGTACAAGGAATAAAATTATAACTATGTAAAATATTACAAAGGGTAAAAAAATTTAATAAGTTATTAAGTTGAGTTATTATGTTATTTATTTTCATTATATGATAGTTTTAAGAAATTTAGAGTTATCAGAAACTCAATATAAGTGATTTTCACACCAATTTCTCTTTATTGAGACATGTTTTATTATTATACACTATTTTTTTCAAAAGTATATATACCAACCATGATTGTATTTGTTTGAAACAGAAATATTTATTTCTTTATTTTTATATAACATTATGATTTTAAAATTTCCAATGAATTTTGATTTAAAATTTAATAAAGGAGTAATGGTTTTTCATCTCAAATTACTCTCTTTGAGACATGTTTTGTATCATGCACATTATTTATTTAAAGTTGTGTATATTCTACAAAATTGAGATTTTAAATCCTTAAATAATATTTATTTATAGTAATATAAGAGTATTTTAAATCTATTTATCTTTTATATGGTTTTGAGATTAATTATACTCAAATTATAAGACTTTCTTTGTATAAGTTTCTAATCTACAATTAATGTTTTGTATATAATTTTATAATGGATTTTGTTAATTCCAATTTCATTTTATTGAGTTAAAATGATATTACATGGTCTTAATTATTCAATTTTTGATAAATTTTTCAATTATATATTTCAAGAGATAATTACTCATTTATCTATGGGGGAATAATGTTTTTAATTCAATTATAATCTATTAATATTTTTTTCTCATAAAAGTGTAATAATTTTTAAAAAATATTGTCTTTATTAATGATGGGTTCTTGTACATTTATATTTTTTTTATTTAAAAATATCATTGTTGTTATAATAAAATATATGCTTTTACCCATGTGACCTCTATATTTTACCCACTCCTATTTTAAAATGAATTATTTACCACCTACTCATTATTGGTTTTAAAAACAAATACATTTAAAAATATTCCTAAGGGTTAATATAATTTAAAAATGAATTGTTATATATTCTAAAGCGTTACCTTTTTGAAAACCTTTGTCTTTTTGAAAACAACTATATTTTGATATTCTTCTTAAAAGAAAATTATTTAAATGTCTTTTCATGTTACCTTTTTGAAAACATTATATATTTTTTCAAGTCTTTATTATTGAGAGTATCTTTTAAAACTAAATATTTTTCAAAAGTAATCTTTTTATCCTCTCAAAGTTTTATTTTAAATTAACTTTTACTTAATATTTTATAATAATGGTTAACTGGTTTTGTGAAATTTTTTGGTTTTCATTTTTATTTTTTATTCTAGGTTTATCATTTACAAAATGATTCTATAATCACCATATATATATATATTATAATATTATTGTTTTTGAAAAAAATGATTTTAGATATCATATGACATCTTATGTTCATGTTTTGTGATGTTTTTGGAAATGGTTTAGAAACCCATTATTTTTTACATGGATTATTAATCATATTATGAATGTTTGACTCTTTATGGTACTTATATTTGTTGAATATGATGGGTGTGGTCCTATATTTACCTTCAATGAATAAGTTAACGTTTCATATCACATTAGACTATCAAAAATATTTTGAAAATGATATGGGGTTATTTTTTAATGATACGTCGTGTGAATGAGATGATAAGGGATTTATTCAAATGTTTGTTGTGTGAATGATATGTGAGAGTCTTTTCTTATAATGTTTTAGTGTAAATGGTATATTGGATAATTTTTTCATAAGTTTGTTGTGTGAATGATATTAGAGAATCTTTTTTATAATTTATTATGGTGATGAGATGTGATAATCATGTTTCACACATTTTTTGTCATAACGGGATATGGGATGATTTGTTAACATGGTATTTTGTGAACAATATATGGGGAGATTTGCTCACAAGTTTTTATATACTTATATTTTTCTCATATTTGAAAGAGTACATAATTTAAGCTAATTATTATGACTATTTTATTCTATCATATATCATCTTTATTAAGTCATGTTTCTATATAATTTAGATTCATGTATTATGTTATACCAATTTTTATGGTTTGATTTACAATATTTGAATTTTTGGTATAAATTTTAGAATTATACCCATATTATTATATTTTTTTCACTTATGAAAATGTATTTATAATGGTTTTCTATAAATATCTTGAGAATATAATCTCACCTTGTTCTTATGTTTCAAATAACATGGTTATAATTATATGAAAAAGTTTATAATTCTTATAAGTGTTTCTTAAGTTGAGAATTTTTGGGAGATGTACAAGAATCTTGATGGATTAAGAGGTTTATTTCTTAGTGGAAAGAAATGTGCATTAAACAACATATTTGGAGTTTCATTATCTAATAATTTCACCAAATTCATTAAAAATATAAACCCAGAAGATCATGCAAATGTATTGTAATAAATTATTTTTTTACATCATGTAATTATTTCATTATTAAATCTAGGATATTTTATATTACCCAGAAAATTAAATGTTTATTTTTCTATGTATATATACAAGGGATATATATATAAAAATAGAATATGTTCATGAGAATAATATTGGTACAAAAATAATGAGATCATGTAATAGAAAAGTAATGTGGGTGATACAAAATATCAATTAAATCAGGATATAATTCAAAATGGAAATGAAAATGACATGAAAAATAATTAAATTAATTTCATCAAATATGTAACCAATAACATTAATCATTTATTTTTAATTTTAGAGTGATGTTTTGTTATTTACTATCATATATTTTTAATTTAGTTTCCACTTACATCAGTTACTCATGATTTTTAGGTTAATTTCATTCAATAATTTTGGTTTGTTGACTTAGGTAAAGGGTATTGTAAACTAAATTCCTGATATCCAGAATTATTTAGTATTATTTCCTAGATTATTCACTAAGAAATATTGTTATACAGTTTATAATGTTAACCAAAATGGACAAAAAATATGAAATGTTCCTTGTTATGTCCATTTACGGTAGTTTAATGTATTGTGACTATTTATTGTTATGAAAACATATAAAGTTATCAATATCATTAATATTTAATTTATATGGTGTCATAAATTTAAATTTAATGTGCAATTTTTTTTAGAGTCAACCTTGTTAGGTTTTCATGGAAATCATAACATTTCATTTCACAGAGACGAATGCCAACATGCACACTAAGATGAAATTTTCATTTCAATGTAATGAGAGTGGGTTGTAAATGAAATAATTATTATTTAATAACTATAATATTTATTTAAATATAATATTATTTAATTGAATATCCTTTTTTAACATTCACTTTTAGGTGGCAATGAAAAATTGGACATGTCGTTCGTAGAGGTGGTAGTATGCCCATTTGCATGGTTCCATTTTAATTTTTCTCAATGATATTGGAGGAATGTATAAAATGGATATTCCATTAGTATATAAAAATTTATTCCATTTAAAAAATGCTAGTTTTTATCATTCCTTAATTTATATCGGGGACTTAAGCGATGCAAAAGAAAAAATGAACTAGAATAGTTTGATTCAGTGTATTTCCTCACTCTTGGTTTGTATCCCTTGCGTAACTCCTTCAGGCTATATATATTGGTTTTTTAGAGAGAATAAGGAATTATAAGAATAGGGAGGGTATTGATGAGAGATTAGGCTAAAGTATGGGTTGAACCAAATATTTTGAATGAATGGATGAATTGGAAGGATGAGATCTCCTTTTATAAATACAGTTTCATTTTTGGAAAATCTCCTTACTTTTCAATATTTAAAGTTATTATTGATGGAAAAATCCTCTAAAATTTTACAATAATGGTGTTGGAAAAAATATAGCCATTCCTCCCTCTATCATATAATATTATAAATTTTATTACATTATTTAAAAAAAAATTAATATGTGAAACAGATTTTACCATAATTCAACCTCATCATGGTGACCAAACATTAACCCATGGTAAATAATTTTAATGGTAAAAATTAAAACTCAAATTATTTAATAATTTAAAAATTATTATTTAGAATATGGGAATACTTTTCATGAATATTTTTTTTTCATATTTAGGGAAATTAGTTTATTAATAATAACATATAATATATAAAAACCCATTCATAGAAAAAGTTCATTTTGAATTTAAAATTTACTTAGAAGATATGATTTTAAATTTATTTGGATTTGAAGAAAGAAAATGTATTATAATAAATTAAATAAATATTTTTTGGCCAATATATTATTACAAAATCCAAATTAAAAAAATATACAATTCAAATTAAAGACAAAAACATTGTTTTATAATAACTATATAATACTTAAGTCGAAAATTGATAAGGACATAAGGTCCAATTTCAACCTAATATTTTGGATTACAATAATTTTATAAATTAAATAAATCATCAAAGTATATACATTTCTTTTTCAATCTAATCTTCTAACACTATCAAAAAAATTAAACCTTTTGTAAAAATATTTTTTTTATTCTCGGTAAAATAAACTATTTTATAAAAAAATTAATATAAACCTCATTTTCACATAGTGAATCCAAAAAGATTGTATTTTTTATTATATTCTACCTTTATAATTGATAAAATAGTTTCTAGGTATATGTTCTTAAAACATAATAAAGATTGTTTTTGGAAATTATACTTGAACGCATAGAGTATATATATAATCATTTTATTTAGTGACTTAATCATAAGGCTATCTAAGTTATTATAATATACTGAACTTAATATAAAACATTTACATAGATATATTCATATGGTAAATTTCTATATATTATTTCTGGGACATTACATTCTTACCCCAATAATAAATTTCAGCCTTGAAATGTCATTCCTTATTGTATGTGAAAACAACTTATGTACTTTTGTTTCATAATACATTTATGTTCCAAATATATAACATCATACATAGTATTTTTCGAATTTAACTTGTTAAGGTGAGTTGTCTTGTTGTGAAAAAGACCTCCTATATAGTGAATGTTAGTCATTATATTCTTCTATTGTGAGAAATCATCCTCTAAATATACCACATATGGATTGTGTACATATGAGGGATATAATATACACATCCTAAATAGTGAAATTTGGCATACATCATTTAAATTATATATTTTTGGCAGAAGTGTTAGCTGTAATTACACCACTCTAATGTTATCGAGAACCTCAATAAGGATAATGTATCTATGACTTAGATTGTCATTATTTAAAAACATCATAAATATATTCCATTGAAATGTTTGGAGGAACTCCATTTAACCAAAATTAATCTGTAAGTCTCGATGATATTTTTTAAATTAAATATTCTATAAAAATTGATCCACCCTGATTTTTTTTATTTCTCATGAACTTTTAATATATTTCTTCAAGCCTCTAAGGTCCTATAAAAATTCATCCACTAACTTCTCCAAACACTCTATTGTTCCACATATATTTCTATAATGGGGTTTATATGAGATCATTTTAATGATTAGGTAGAAATAATTGTTGAATGTGAACTATTTCAATGGATGATGTTTGTACTATCCTCTATTAAAGTCGATAGAGAATGGTTTCCAAATATCATCTAATATATATATATATATATATTGAAATTAATAATTAGTATAGAAGTTCTAGGATGTACTGAATCATAAATATATGATTAGACCATACAGTAGGATCTTCAATAACATTGATGTGAACCTTAGATATTTATTAGTTATAATAGATAATGGTGTACTATATACACTTTCAACTTCTCTATTTTATATCCTTTAAAAATAATTGAGTGAGAAGTACTCTTAAATAGAAATAAATGAGAAATCATTATAATAGGGTCTTCCACAACCCATATAGAATAGATCAATTTTTATTTCTTAGGAAAACCAAATAAAAAAATACACCATACTATTTTAAAATTTCCATATAGGTATGTGTAATGGTGCTATCATAACTTTGTATTCTATCCTCTCATACATTTCCTGCTAACACACCAAATATTCATCTGTATATTTCACAATCTCGTTCTTTATATTCTTAAAATAATAATGTTCTCAGATATATTGATACATTTTTTTGTTCCTTGGGTGATGGATAATTCAATGAATTATCAAATAATCAGTTTAACATTATTTATTTACATCTCTAATGGAATGAATATTCATTTGATTAATCTCACAATACCTTCATCATCATTTCAGAACTATGATGATTTTAGATTCCTTATAACATTAACCGTTCAATTATATCCACATCACTCCTATGAGATTTCATAATTTTTCTCCAAATGGGATTGTTGAGAAATATATTGTCAAATATAGGAGGATGTTTTTTATTTATGACAATCATGGACATGTATCCTTCTCAGTCCTCATTATATATATGGTTAATAAATATTTTCTACTTAGTTTATCTACAAATTTATTCACCTTCCCAATATGGAAGTATATTGAGATTTTATACTCCTCAATTAGCTCAAACCAAATTGCTTATGGAATATTGATCTTTATATGTCTGAATATATATTATAGGATATTGTGGACTTTATACATATCACACTTATATCCCTAGGGATAATGACATCATATATACCATGAAAATATTTGTGAATAAATTTGTTGACCATCAGTTGGATAACGTTTCTCATGAACCTTAGACTATGTAGATTTGTAGACTATCTTTGTATCATTTTGTAATAGTATACTACCTAAAACATTTTTTGAAGACTTATTTTTCTCATGACCTTTTCCTTGCCTAGTTATTGTGTGTTTTTTCTGGCATAATAAATATATAACCATTCATGTGTATGAACTCATAGTTCTCATACCTTATTCGTATGGAAATCTCAATAATATTATTTTTGTTCACCTTTAACTAATAATATAATGATTACATGTCTACATTAAAGTAGTATTGATCTTTATATAAATTTTCAAACAATTCAAAAATATGTGGATGGGTATAAATGTTCTTTTTCATGTTATTATTGAGTTTCAAATTATAAATACATAGATTCATCAACCTATTCTTCTTATTGATCATATAACCTATATACCACATGTTGAAGCATATAGGAATATGAAACCATTTTATAAATTATTTTTATTTTCATCTTATGTGATTCTAGTTAAATGGGTTCTATTTTAAAAGGACTCTTGGATATCAGTAGAGATCCTGATATAAGTTCAACTGAGTATTTGACCTCATGATTGGGATGAAGACATAATAACTATGTAAAGAATACAACCACATATTCCTTTATAATGTCCATGTCTTCAAGAGGTATTACCACCATTTGTATAGTTTTTTCTAGATATTATTTTATACAAGGAAATAATATCCATAACCATGATTAAGATTATAAAGGGTATTAATCCAACTCATTAGAAATGTATAAAATCTACAGACGATTCCGAAATATGGAAGGTTATTTCTTTATCTCGACATTTGAAGTGGGATTTACATAAATATATCATGTACACGATCTATATGTTATAAAATTATAATATAAGAAGTATTAAAAGGTTTTATAGAAGATTAATCTGATAGATATTTAATAGGGATGATTTATATACTACAGAAGTATCAATTACACAATTTTTTAACATTTATCAGTAGTTCAATCTTCATGATTTGTGGTAGTGTTTGAATATTTATACTAAACATGTAAGATAGGAAATAATTCCTAAAACTAATATCATATTGGACAGTTTAGGTTTTTAAATTGATATTGAGTTCACCATTCTCTATTTAATACTAATTATAGTGATTAATTATTTCAAAAATATTATTAGAGGTGAGGATGTGAAAACTAATAAGCATATTAAAGAAAAATGTAAAATTTTATGGAATAACTCATAATTGAAATGTATATCCAAACATATGGGTCTCTAGGTTATCCATGGAAATAATATTTTTTTTCATATCCCAAAAATCTAATCAATTCCTTCATAATCTTTTATATATTTCATGTGAATTTACCAAAACATATCCTCTAAGAGTGTCAAACCATGGATGAAAATATGTCTGTTCATCGTGAACCATGTTATGATCAAGTGAATACCCAAACCTCCTTTTCAGCATTAATACACCAAGATGAATCTATTTCACAACACGTATCCACTTATTCTATCCATAGAAGGATGTCATTTATGGGAAATCCAAATACTCAAAACATTTCAATTTTTTTTGATATTTCCTTATTATTAAACCAATTCATAAAGATTTTACTAATTAAATTAATTATTAATAACCAAAATTAATTATATTGGGTGTATATTGTGAACTATATTGGATTAACCCTTAAAAACATGATTTCATAATTTTTAATATGGAAATATAGAAAATGAAAATTTGAGATCCACTGGTCTAATGACATGGGAAGATTAGATAGATAAAAACACCATCCTAAGTATTAAAACAATATCTTTTTTTAAAATCACCAAATAGTTATCCTAACACCTATAGATCTTATAAAACTGCATAAGATACATTTTTAAAAATATATAAGGAAAACGTTGAGTAGAGTTCCCAATAAGAGAAAAAATGGAAATAATTCATAACATGAGATTCAAGAGGCATAACATAACATCATATAGATAATGGTCATAAGAATAGAAACAAGGAATACATTAAATAAATTATAATATCATCAAATCTTAGAATATATGGTAACAACGTAAGGTATTACATCACAAACATAAGCAATGTTAACTCCAATGTCCAACCTGAATAGTTGATAAAGTCTCATGGTGGATTTGGTTCACTCCCTAATCCCTTACATAACATCTAATAAGATATAAATCATAACCCCATTAATTGGATAGAGATATAATTATAGGGCCAATAATAACCTAATGAAAATCATATATATTCATTCCTCACGGGGAGAAGAAACCGTAAAAAAATAATAAGAACACACAAAAATCTAAGAACAATGTGGGGTCCATAATTTTGATTCATGGAATAATAGAATGATTACTCATAACATTCCGAAAAGAATAATTAATTAATTTTTATAGATATTAAAATATTAAAAAGGTTCATAGGACATAAACATGGAGTTGCACTATATAAAATTCATGTGAATGATTTGGAATAAAAATAATAAAAATTGATCATTTATATGGATCTTTATGACATATCTATATGATATTTTAATGATCAAAAGCCCCTAATGTTTTCTATAAAAACATAAATAAACCAATAGGTTAATTTATTTGTGGGGATTTTTGGTATATCCATACTCAATGTTTTATTTACCTAATAACACGATATAGTGCACCCCCACAGGTTTGTTTCAAGGATCTAACTAAAAATAAACTAAATTCTTATTTTGACTATTTATATTCAAATAAATATAAAACTAACTAATATAAAGAGAGGGTTTAAAAAATTTCAATGAAAATAAAATTTATTCATTATTAAAAAAATTATAAATTCAATATAGAATATTGATAAAATAATTATGTTTGATAAAAATGTGATCCTCTCAAGAGAACACCCATAGTGAAAATTCATAATAACATTATTATTTTAAAATTTACATAATGTAGATACTCCATCATCTGTGTGAATATCATATTTTACCATGTTTTGAATATGGGGGAACTTTAACATCACAAAATAGAATGCACATCCTCCCCTTATATTGACGAAGAATGTTGTATGAATGATAGATAAACCTCTTATTGTAAGTGGAGACACATATTCACTTTTCCCACTAAGACCCCCCTTGTCCAATATATATGAAAATAAGTGTAAAAACACATGTATTTATGAATTATTATTTTTCGAATGAATTAAAATTCATTGATATCCTTTGTTAGAGTAAACCCCTATTTAAGCTTCTACTACATGAAATTTGGGTTAGGTTGTGATACACAGGACATTTAGTTTTAACAAAACCATAATATTTTATTAATATAGTTATTTAAATCAAATAATTAGAATATAATCCACAAAACATTAAAATATGAATAGTAATAAATAATTTTTAAACATAACATATAAAGGTATTATTCAAAAAAATATTGAAAAAATATACTTCATTATTTAATAAATTCTATATATTATTCAAAGATACTATTTTATCAAAAATTGTTCTTTAATTTAATTTTTGGGAAAATTAATAAAATTTATATTTCATAATTTAAGAAATCATATTTTATAAAATAAACTTAAATTGTTAAAAAATAATTTTAAAATAATGTTGTGGTTAATTTTCGGACATTATTTATAAGTTTTATTTTTGATGAATAATAAAAAATAATAATTTTTAATGGAAATATTATTTTTAATATAATATATTTAAAAAGATAAATTTTTTTATAAATTGGTTTAAAAGTAAAATTATTTAAACTATATATCCATTATCCCAATTTTTATTTTTGGAACCAATTCATATTTAATTTTTATATAAAATCATTGTAATATTTTGAAAATTTACTTATTAAAAATATGCTTTCTAATCACATCGGTAGGATGAATTTTAAATTACTTTTCCCCATCAATTAATGGAATAATAAAATTTGATTCTCAATATGGAATAATTATTATATAAATTATATAATATGGTAAAATTAATTTTCTATTTTAATGAATAGTAAAAATAGTGAAAATTATTTTCCACGATTAAGTTAAAAATGATTTTATCAGAGGGTAGAACTAAAAAGGTAATGGTCAAAAATGACTGAAAACTTGTCTAAACCCCATTTTATGTAAATATTATTACCTTATATCTTAAATTATGAATAATAATATATTATGGTAGCCTTGTGATGTGAAAAATATGTGTGTTAAATTCGTTATTTTAAAAAATTACAAGTGTGTCAGTCACGTCCCTTATAAAAGGTCACACATTATCTAATATTATTCATTTCACTAAACAACATTTTCTAGAAAATATATTTTAAAATATCATTCCAACTTCAATTATCTTATCCTAGTTTCCATATTTTCGATATAAATATAATATATTAAGTTTTTCGGTGAAAACCTTTGGGGGATACCCAAAGAAGAGGTATCATTCATCAATGAGGGTTTCAGTTTTGGTTTTTTGTACAGCTCATTATATTATTAATATACCACGATGATGTAGTAAACTCATAATGTTAAATATAATTAGATGTTTTATTAATTTAATAACCTGCAACAATCTCAACTTCCATCAAATGTGTTACGAAATCACCATTCACGTGTACTGTGGACTACCACCTTACAAACTGATTTTATTCATTTTTCCATTACCACCTATCATGGGTTTAAAAAATGATTTAGTTATTTTGTAAATATTATATTTACAATATAATTTTAATTATTTAATTATTATAACACACAAGCCTTTAGGATTTCTATTTTGTGATAATAAAAAAATGTCGCTCGTGTCTCTAGCAGACTACCGCTTCGTGAAGCACGATGATTAATTCATGCATGACATAGTAGATAATAAGGATTGTTTTAATGAAAATATTTGATATAAGTGTCATAAAATTGATTCCTTAAAGAAAAATATCAATTAAATTTCCTATTTTTAATTCTAAAAGGAAATGGAAAAAATATTAATGTGTACATGTGGCCTACCATCTCCGTGAATGGTGTATTTAATTTTCTAGAACTTTATTTTATAGATAAATATAAAAACACATATACTGAATGTATATTATATTTATATCATTGATAAAATTATGTATATTTTTTAACAACAATCAATATAATTGGACTAAAAATTACCAATCAAATATACATGAATAATATTGTAATTATAGACTGAAATGTGACTTTAACAATGAATTGTTAATAAAAGGGTAATAAATGGACATAAATAAACAATAAATGGTTTGATATAAAAATTTATAGTTATAATGTAGATAAATAATTAACATTTATTTATTATATATGTGGTTGTAACATGATTTAATGAATTTAAGACTTTAGGTAAGGGATTTCTACCTCACTTTTATTTTCTAGTTAGAGACAAGACAAATTCGTAAAGTGTTTCATTTGTGAGGTGTATAAACTACCCATTAATTTATTTTATGATGCTTATAATTAAAATAATTGGTATTTACATATAAATTTCTAAACAACTCTTTCATTTGTATTATGATTCAATGTTACATAAGTGAACTGTTTTTATTTTATTATTCAACTGTTTGTCAGGATTGTTTATTATTAAGACTCAAATGATGATACCTTAAAATATAAAACTCATTAATTCACATTATTTTGATATTTCCTAGTTATTAATTATATTTTATAGTACAATTAACCTTTAATCACTCAATTTTACTTAAAATAATTAAGAAAATATTTTAAGGAAATATAGCATTATTTCCCTCTTTGGTCAGAAAACTATTTATTTCTGAAAAAATGTTTTTTTTAAGGATAAAAACATTTTTTTATAATCATATTATTTTAAAAATAAATTTTTCCCATGCTGTAATTTTTTTCAGTTTTTTTAACGGAGTCATCATTTCATTTTCTAAATAATTCTCATTTTGATTTTACTGAAAATTTGAGAGGGATCTTTTTTTAATGTGTATGAAATGAATGAAACTTCACATATTAATATCCATTATTTTATTTTATGAATAATTAATAAGTTTTCATGTTTATTTTGAAATACAATGATTTTAAATATTTTTAATGTTTTAAAAGGGGTTTTCTTTAAAAAACAGAATAAAGTTTTCTCAGGAAATGATTTAAATGACAGTTTAAAGTATATTTCAATATATAATGATATATATATATATATGGTACATATTCCATACTGGCGATATGAGTGAAGGTTACCATTGTTATTAATTTTCTAAAAGGTTTATTTTTATGATGACATGATGTTTGTGAAAGCCATTTCTCTTCCACAGGTTATACCACAATATAGTTCTTACGAAACCTGTTTCATTCCAATTGGTGATTTTATAATTAAATGATGAAATGAATATGAATACTATCATATTTTTATAGTTTATTATATGATGAAATTTTTATGAAATAAATTTCATTTCATGGGTTATGATACTATTATTATTATATTATCTTCTAGTATGTATGAATATGGATATAATTATGAGATAGGTGGGATCTATATCTCCCTCCAATATATCGTGAAATTATTAATGTTATATGATATTAAGGTGTGTACATGAGGTTTTCCCAAGACTAAATGAGGGTAAAAAGTAGGTCTACCCAATCCTAATGTAGGCACACTAGTGTTTATTCCAAGTCTAATATATTATTAATGTCTTGGTCGGTGGCCTTAACATAATATTTTCTATACTTATTTGTATAGAAAAAAATCATTGTATTATTCCAATTTTATGATCTAATGGGTCATGTTCTCTGATTCCCTTTTATTCAATGTCATATAGACTACTAATCCTTGTTCCATGATTGAAGTTAATGATATTTGATATGAAGGGTATAGTTTTCAAATGTTATTTTCATGTTCTCATACCCTTAAGTTCATGTTAGGATTACCTATCTTCCTTGTTTACCCTTACTGATCATTTTAGATCACCATTTCTTATGTTTCATTTCCCCAGCTTTTGTGGAAATTTAATACATATGACATGTCTTAGATGGTTTCTAGTTTTGAGAATCATAGTGGGAGATTATGAATTTTACTTATGGACTTGTTATTTATGTTTTAATGTTTCCAAAGACAATAAATTATTTTGGTCATCATAAGTGTGTTTGGGTAATGTAATGAACATTCATCTAATAAGATGTAATATCTATGTATGAAAAACATGGTTACCTATATTTGGTATGATAGGATAGTTTTAGTTATCCTTTTGAAAAAAGGAAAAGAAAACATTAGTGATATCCCTATAGAAATGTCTATGGATAAGTGTTAGGATGACTCAATGTATATAAAAATGTCTTATAATTTATGTAAATTATACAGTGAAGTGGTATCCATGTAATTCTATCCATGTTTGGATACTACATGTGGATGTGAATCTAGAATAGAGGGAGCTAGCTGTAATAACTCAAAAAATGAATCATTGAATTATACTTGATCAACACCTGGTTCATGAAAATGGACCTTTCTACACAACTAGTTTTACACTCCTAAGGGATATACATTGGAAATTAAAAAACTCATTACGAACCCTCATGGTTGGCTTAAATACATTATGACTTTGAATGACCTAGAATAAAACAAATGAGTAATTATTTTGATATCTAATAAGTAATTTTTCATGATTATGAGGTTTTATCCAATGATTAGTTATTTATCACACTATAATTTGTAGTTTTATTAAATTGTTTGAATCAGAATAAATCTTGTTATCATTCAATATGATGCAAAATTTTGTAACTATGAGCAACAAAAATGGGTGATTAATATAGAGAAATAGATTTTGATTGTTCTTAATTAGCTATCATGATACATAATTAACAACATGAACATTAGAGATATTCCAAACACATCAAATCAGATGAGGATGGAATTTTATGAAATTTTATATGGTAGTATACATGTTGGAAAGAGGATTCATCATTATATATGTCAAGAGGGTGGGAAGAAGAACCTAAAGTAATACATAAATTGGAGGGGAAAATTTTATATGTGTGTAAAATAATGTCATAGATTGAAATATTGTTGAGGATTTCAATGTATTATCTTTGTGGAAAATGGGAATTATCCAACTCAAATCCATAACCTGATAATTAACTTCTAGATAAAGGAAGGTCATATTCCTTGTCAATCATTGAAGTTGAAGTATAAATGTATTTATGTATTTTAATTCAAGAAATATATTGTAAAATTATTGCACCAATGGTATTTTTTTATAATTATCATGAAACACATATGGATTTTATTATTTTTTGAAATCTTTTTTTTTCTCTTTGGATGATTAAATTATGATTTATGGATTCCATCTTGGTTTTATGCATTTAAAGATGATCATAATTTCAATACATTAGAAACCCATTTATAGATTTTATGTTTCAGGAGATTATCAAGATTATGGATATTTTAAGTGATATCTATGAAAATATAAACCATTGGTTTTGAGGAGAACATAAAATATATAGAATTATATATAATATACTAACATTAGGAATATATGGTGCTTCCATTCTGTCTTACTAATTCCACTTCTATCTTCATGGATTTAATGAATATTATTTAGAGATTTCCATGATTAGTTTATGGTAGTTTTTATTGAATATATAATTATTTATTAATGTTGAATGGAAGATCATGAAGACCACTTGAGAAATTTACTAAATTCTATATGGATGGAGAAACTATATGAAAAATTTACAGGTTAATTTTGTCTGAAATCAATATCATTTTTGGGTCATGTTATCTCAATAAGGGGTATATAAGTGGATCCATCAATGATAGTGGATGCTGAATATTGGACAAGAACAACCCTGGTGACTAAGACACATAGTTATCATGGACTAGAAATATTATATAAATGGTTTTATGGAGAAATTGTTATAACTATCTAATCCTCTGGCCAAGTTAACTTGGAAGGGAGTGATGTTACTGTGGGCAGATAAATATGAGGAAATTTTCAAGGAACTAAAGAGAATATTTTTCATGGAATCTATTCTTACATTACCCTATATTAGAAAAGTGTTAGTAATAAATTGTAATGTAATGATAAAAGGATTTATATGTGTTATTATGAATAATGACATGGTTATAGAATATTTCTCAGGAAAAGATATGGTTTTTGAAAAAAATTACCAAACTCGGGATTTGTAGTTTGTATATTTTGGGAGAGTAGGTTAATATATATAAAAATCATAAACTTTTAAATTATATATTCACATAGAGGGAGTTTCATAAGTGAAAAATAATATAGCTAGAGTTTATTAATGATTATGAATGCTTAATATATTTCCACCATGGGTAAGTGAATAGGGTGTATGATGCTTTGTGTCCAAAGTATCATGATAGCTTATCAATGATTATAATTACCAAAGATATAATATTTATGTAATTTTATTATATGGATATGGAAATACTGAAGTAAGGGAAAATATATTATCTTTTTCATTTGAATGTTAAACCATATGTTCATATGATTATTAAACATGCAGTGAATGAAGACGCATGGTGATAAAATAGAGTTATAAGTGATCCAAATATTAACCTTGATAATGATGTAATGATAATGTTAATGAACCTTGTATGTGTTCCATGCATACTTAATTTTAATAAGTATTTTATTGGGGAATATTCGAGTTATTATTTAATTATTAATTCATGATGTATGAATATGTATTTATATATTAAAAAGTATTTCTATTGAGAAGAAAAGAATAGATATATCATTGAGTTTTTATATAGGTTCTTGGTACGATTTAAAATTAATGTTGAGAGAAAAAAGGTAAATGGAATGTTACACCCATTACCCATGCCGAATTAGAAATGGAAAAATATCACCATGGATATTTCCATTGGACTCCCTCCAAACATCTAATAGAAATAATGATATATCATCTATAGTCTATCACGTTACTATGATAGAACACTTGATCACTATTAAAGAAGACTTTTACTAGGATTATATTTCTAGTAATTTGATCATAGAAGTGGTAAGGATTCATTGAACAACATAGTAAATTGTGTCTGATTGGGACATCAGGTATACCTCAATGATCTGGATATGTCTTCACCAGGCTCTTGATAAAGAGTTATGTTTTATCATTGTGTATCATTCTCAGATATATGGTTACTAAGAAAGAAAAAAATAAAATATTATAGGATATGTTGATATCTTATTATATATATTTAAACAGTTGTTGGAATCAACTTATTCCTCTAGTTTAGTTTTTATAAAAAAATATCGTCCACTCCAACATTCATATGGATCATTATGAATCTCTTTATGAAAATAAATTTACTGCTCCAATGTGATGGAATGAAGATGGAGAAAGAAATATATTGTCACCTAAAATAAAGTTTAGATAATGTTATATCTATTCATAAATACATCAATGTATCATAGATTCAATATAAAATATATGTTCATAATCACATGAATGATCTAGAAATAAATGTTGTTGATAGGGTGTTTCTAATAATTTCTCCATAGAATGAGGCTATGAGATTTGGGATGAAATGGAAACCAAGAATTGGGTATATCATTCCCTTTGAAATTATTGATCATATAGGGATAATAACAAATTTATTTTTGCTTCTACCAAACCTATCTCAAGTCCATGCTTATGTACCATGTATCTCTCATGAGGATATAAATACCTGATCCTTCACATGTATTGAACTCATAGGTCATACCATTAGAGAAATATCTTTCATATGGGGGAAAATTGGTGTACATTGTGGATCATATAAATAATGTAATAAGAAATAAGAACACTCTACTGGTTAAATTTTTATGGTTAAACATCTAGTTGGAGGAAAAATTAAGGGAACTTAAAGATATGATGTGGCATAATTATCAACATTTGTTTCAATCGATGTGATGCATTTTGAGGGAAAAATCCATTTTAGGGGGTAGACTGTAATACCCCAAGTAATTATGAATTAATATTTTTGAATAAATTAAATTTCTTTGATATCTTGTGTTACACACAACACCGTATTAGTATTGTGCTATATTAAACAATTGATTATCATGTATTACACAAAACAATGGGTTTCAACAAAACCACGATATATTATTAATATAATTATTTAAATTTGAATGTTAATGACTATGTTGTTAATAATAGACATATAAATAGTAATAAATATTCTTAAATATTATTTATAATAGTTTTATATGAAAAAACATACTGATAAAAATTTAAATAATTTTTCAATAATGTATCTATGTATTATGAAAATACAATTTTCTCAATAACTATTATTTTTTATTTCTTTTTTTGAACAATAATAATAACATTTCACAAATTTTAAAAACTAATTTGGGATAAAAAACTTTATTTTTTATACCACATTTCAAATTTATCTTATGTTTTTTTGGGATTTTTCTAAATATTGTCATATTTTGATGAATAGTGAAAAATGCTGAATTTTAATTGAAAACAACATTTTAATTTAATTTATTTATAAAATAATTTTTTTAAATTAGTTGAATGTAATATCTGTTAAATTATATATAAATTATATTAATTTTAGTCTATAGACTCTTTCTTATTTAGTTTCAATCTAAAATAACTATAAACTTTTGAATATTTTTATTTAAAAAATGTTTTCTCATCGGTTATTTAGGAATAATTTAAAATTATATATTTTTCACTTTTATGAATTTACCTTGTAAATATTGTTTCTATATTTCAAATCATCATAATTTATATTATCTAATATGTTCATCTTAAATTTTTTACAAAAATGAATAGTTTAAATTATTTACGAAGGTTAAGGTAAAAATGTGTTGAATTGGTGTTAAAATAAAAATATAAGGGACAAAAATTATCCGAAACATTTCCAACATCCATTTTATGCACATATTGTGACCTTATATATTCTAGGATCCTTAATGGTCCATTTATGGATAATTATGACATGAAAAAAAACATGAGTGGAATTATTTCTTCCAAAATAAGACATCAGTTCAACTCTCCTCACTTATAAAAGGCCATCACTTCTTCCATATTCTTCACATCGTTAAAAATTTTGATTGGCCAATCCATGACAAAAACACTACAAAAATTCCATCTTCACTTCCAAAAAAAAATATTTTGTATATAAATCCATCCTAGGAAGATTTTTGGTGTAAACCAAATGAGAATACCCGAAGAAGAGGTAACATTCATCAATGATAATTTTTTATTTATTTATTCCCCCTAATTCAATTATTATTATACATTTTTAATATAATAAAATTAATATCTTCTATATACTTAGATGTTTTTATGTTATGTTCATTACCTTATACCATATCCACTTCCATCAAATGAGACATAAAGTTATAATTTTTTGTATGGTGAACATACTACTCAAAGATCAGTTTCATTCATTTTTCCATTAAAACATATCAATGATGGACATATGTAGAACCCTGTATGGGTTTTCCACCCAAAAAAAGCTCTGTTCTGGAGTTAAATGACACCTTAGGTGAACCTCCCCTTATGCTGATGGTTTCCGACTAAAAGTGAGGGTGTATAGAGGTGACAGTAGGAAGACTATACCCTCTAGAAATGATAATAGTTATAGACCATATAAAAATAACATAGTAGAAGAATGACCAAAAAATACTTGACCAGTAACCCATTTTAGAAGATACGGCAATATATAATATTAGAAGCATAAATAGAATGCAATTGTAATTGAAAACATTTTCAATATACTATTTGTAGAATAAAACACCATTTGTAGCTACTAACAGAAAATGTATCTATTTATATATACATACGTACAAGATAAGTTATACACATAGTATGATAGATGGTTCCCCCATGGATGAAAATAGTACATACATATATAAGCATGCAGACAAAAGATAAAGGTATCAAAAAGAAACTTCAGTTGATGAATGAACACAAGGTCCTTTTTATCCATCACATGCTAAGAAATAAAACATGATCACAAATTTCTATATCATGAGCCCAAAACATTACCTAATTATAAAATAAAAAATTCCACATTCATTCTCAAGGGCCCATGTAGGGTGCCCAAATAATTTGAGTAGTCCACTACTTCTATGTTTCTATCTTACATTTATGACAAAGAAGCTGTATCTTAATATAAACAAAAAAATATGCAAATCACATAAATTACCTACATCCCTTATTATAAATATCCTCAAAGAAGTAATTAGTTTATTTGGCCATAACTAGTATATTTGTAGAGGAAGTTATCCTTGGTATAAATCCCAGGATATACCATAATATATATCAAACTAAATATTCATCATGAAGATCCTATATATGTATCTCCAACACATATTTCTAACAAACACCTCGTGTCATAATAAATAACTGACATCCCAAATGCTTACCGAGTCATGTACATGGTTCCCTGGTCATAGATCCAAAAAATCACCATTATCTTGAATCCCAACGTCTTGAAGCATAATGATGTTTTTACACTAAATAATAACATTGCCCACTCAACATCTTATGTACCGAAGAACAATGATGTTTCTCCTCAAAAAAAATCTTGGCCCAATGAACTCATTATATGGTAAACCTCAAACCCCCAACCAATGGTCTCAACATCATCAAATGATTGAGCCTCACTATACATGAGTCATTCAATGTCACACACATCCAACCTCACTGATGGTGACCAAAATTCTAAGCAACATCTAATGGAGGCCTTTACCAACAAGAATGGTAAAATCCATGACCTCATCTAAGTCCTATCTATGTTCACACAATTCCAACAACATGTTGGCCAATCACGGTGAGTGGGAATCCACAACATAGTACCTAATCAACATCATCTCAATTCCTCTTTTCCATGAGATTGTGTCTCTCATCCTGATGGTCCATGAAATCACTTATCACATTAGTCATGCTCGTATTTAAAGATCCTTTCTGCCTTAATCGGACAACCATGTCTCCCAACCTATGATCAAAATCACTCATAGTATTCAAGCCTCATCCAACATGGAGGCGAACTCCACATCACCTAGATGGTCAACACCATCTCCATCCTTTGGAAAATCATATCATTTTGACATTGAACCATATCAATAAATACAAATAAATCCCTAAAAATAAAATAAATACCCCAATATAATGTTCCAAATGTACAAATACTCTCACAAATATCATACCATTTTTAATCATTGAGAAGCATTCCTATAGGCATATCACATAGTCTATTTATTAATTAAAAAAGAATTAAATTATTAGGGTCTCTCTTTCACCACCCAATGATACAATCAAGAACTCATCCCCAAAAAATTATTGAAATAAATGAGAAATCTAGGCCCCGCCTATGTTGTTTTGGTAGATGCTCGGTCACCTTATATCATCCTCTAAATAAATCTGATACATATAACATTATCATTTTTGAATAACACACTCAAATATTGTAAAATATATCACATATATTTAGTTCCCCTTATGGAAAGCAATAGGAAGAAAAGAAGGAGGAGGATCAATGCTCTTACTACCATGGTTCCAATGACCCAAATTATAAGAAAATTAGACCATAGATGTGGATTGTTGCTCAAAGCATAGATAAAGGAGGAGAGGGTCTCCATGGAAACTTATGTTAAGAGACACATGTGGAAGAATAAATGAGGGAAACCCTTTTAATAAAAAAAGGGGAAAATTGTAATTTTTCCAATTCTAAAAAGGACACACAGTTACCGCACAGTTTTGAAAATCATCCAAAAATTTTGTGCTACCAATGAGCTAGACATCATACTTCACATAGGTGGAATGCATGGTTTGTAAAAACATGTACTAGCCATGCATGATCCTGTACTAAAAACTACATAGTGACCCTCATGGTCATGTACAACCTCTTACATGGTTTTTCAAATAATGTCTAGTGCACTAGGAGGTCCACATTGTTGATACTGGGAGGCCATATTATTTTTCCAAATTATGAACCTCTATATGCACCTATTAAAATTTGGTTTTTTGACCTAATATAAACTTAATACCAATAAATTTTATTAAATAATCTCTTATAATTAAAGTTCATTGATTAAGAAAGAAGTTGGTCTTACCACAACACTACAAATATTTTGACCAGGTTGAGGATATCGACCAGATCCAAAAAACATAGGATGTTATAGTCTCCCCAAATTGACATAGCTCAACCTAATACTATAAAAAATATCCAAATAATGTATCAAATGTGACCATATATTTTAAATCATATTGGTCTTCATGGTCATAAAGGGGAAAGGTAAAATTTATCAAGCCACTCCCCACATTATGAGTTACATACCCCAGTTACTAATCAAAACAAAACTGAAAATAAATTTATGGTTCACCAACCATCCACTAGACTCATAAGTCATCCTATGATGCATCATCACTTTAACACCTCCTTAAGTCCTTGAATCATGATCTTTTCATTTCATACCCATGTCTTTTAATTCACCTCATTAGATGTTTTCCTCGTTTCTATGTCTCTAATGGAACCTATAGGATCCCAGGTCTCAAAAGATTCCTATATCATATCTCTATACCTTTAACCCTACATAAAAACTTCATGACATTGATTCCAAAATTTAAACTCTCCTCAAGTAGTCCCACATTACATCAATTCCCATAGATATTTATATTTCCATGCCCCTCATATATATATAATGCAACTAAGCTGATACGAACCTACAAACCAGTGTCAGATCAGTCCAAAATAAACATCTTGTTCACAATGTGCACCCAAAACGAGACATTCCTACATAAAGGGTACATTAAAAAAATATTTCCTAAACCTGAAAATGGAATACTTCTAACTATAGTAACACCACATATCATCTCTGACACATGAAACTCAATAGCATAAACCTAGACTAAATCCTGACATCTTGCAGCATGGCCTCCCTAATATACTGTATTAGACACCAACCTCTGAACCCAATGTTGGGTTTCAATGTATCTTCCATGACTTTTGTGTGAAAAATAATCTGAGCTAACAAAGCCTGGTATTACCCCAAATATAACTCTATATCTCTATGCTTTCCTTGGTCCCTAACAACCAGTTGTGTGAGTACGCTTCCCGTAGAACCTCTTTAAATGCATTAGTGGGATACACGCTCAGAACTTTATTATTTATCAATAAAACTACATCCAAACATGACACAATTTCCCACACTATAATCATATCATTGATGACCCACTCCTCGATGATCTGCTCAAGCCTATGGTGGGAATTCCCTACCAAGACTCCTCCCGTACTGTCTTCCTACTATCTGAAGCATCACCACTAAAATCACCTGAAGTTATCACACGAATCAAGTATGAACACGCATTAAATATGTTCCTGATTACCCACATCTAAGAATGAATCTATCCTGAAATTTTTTACTCATACGCTATTGGAATTCCATAAACCACCCATGAAATTCATTACTCCATTAATGTCTTCAAACACCATAACGAGTATGAAAAACGACATGTAGGGGGAAGTGGTTTCATTGTCCTTCATTGACATGTCTCACTACTGTAGGTTTAAGAACACCAATAGTATATCCAACCCTAGAGTCTGATAAATGAAGTGTTCAAAGAACATAACATTAAAATCTTTCCTGGACAATCCCTCATGTCGTCCCACATGAACTTTTACATCCCACTATTGTTTTGTTGGTCCTATAAGAATGTACATATCTAGCTTCCCCATCTGATAAGGGGTGCCATAAGATGCACTAATATTGTCTTCACTAACTCATTCCAATTTACATTTTAATGTTGTATACAATCTCCCAAAAATTACAGAGGGTTCTCTAACTAGAAATTACATGATTGGTATTCCAAAGAAGGCTCCAATCCTTGTGATCCCCTGACAATAAGTGGTATGACACAAACCAAGATCATCATGATCATATTGTCAAGATATGTCCCAAAATCTGTAAACACATTTCGATACACCACCTTTATTGTAACCTATATACCTATTCTGGTACATGCATCACATTATCTTCCTGACCCTTTATTGTCCCATCCAAACCCTTAGGGGTTTCAACTTGTGCGTTCTCAAGAGGTTATAAATCACTACACACATGATGCTTCATCAAAATACACCTAGGTGGAAACCCACTAAATACTAATAAAATCACCAAAAAAACATAATAATATATATAAAACATAGTTATTTAATTGTTTTTACAAATATCTTAATCTAACCTCCCATATACTCCCATATCACAACTGTATCATGCGACAACAGGCCTATTGGTCCCTTAACCACCCATATCAGAGCCATGTATAACATTTAAATATGGCCTCATGACCCAACACGTTCCCACATCAAAGTCATGTTCCCTATATATCGGGACCGCATGGCCCCTTTCTTACCCAGGTCATAGTTAGGCATCACATACCAATCTGAGGAAGCATGGTAAGATGCCAAAATAAAGGATAATCAGGAAAAAATATTTAGCTTCTTTGTTTAAACTGTAAATATACCACCCCTATAATCATATCTATCACCTATTATCAAATCCATTCCCACATATATATAAATATCACATATCACATAGTAGCACAAAAATATTTCATTGGAACCACTTGTATTGGATGGTTGAGTTGAATTAAACCTAATAGAGGCTTAGAATGAGTACATAATTCAACTTCCTTTGTTGACAGTTTAAAAAATCCAAACCCTCTTAGTGAAATCTAGGCTCCCAATGACAATGAAAATAAATTTACCACAATAACACACACACACACATAGATATATATATATATATCAAATTATATGAGCCTACAAAGAAATAAAAATTAATCATCCCCCACCATACTGGGCTAAGGGTTTGCATATCCTCACATTCCTTACCAGGGTAAGGATCATGTATCACAACTTATAATAATAACACTCAAGTTCACCACTCATGGAAAAAATCATACAATCTATAAAATGAAAAAACTACATCAATTTAGTAGCCACAGAAGCGTGATTTTTCCCTCATGCATGTGGATGAAGGCACCCAAACATGATCTGAATACCCAAATCCAAGAAAATAAAAGTATCTAGTCTACCATAACACAAATATTAAAACCAAAAAAGTAAAAAATAGTGATATCATTAGTATCTAGCTGAAAGATGTTACTATTTCACAGCCATGAACTCTCTGTTAACCTTTTTAACACCTCGACCTAATTTTCGATAAGAAACGTGCAATGGGCCAGAGTTCTATGTGTCCTTATGTGTGGTTCCACTATAATAAAGGCTTTAGAGTAGCATTGATGTATTAAATTTGTGATTGTGGGGTCACTGTACCCTCTTATGATGACAATAATTATGATCTATATGTATACAATGTAGTGAAACAAAGACCTTAAAATACTAACCTAGTAACCCGCCATAGTAGAAGAAACAATATACAATAGAAAAATCATAAAAATAAATCAATAGTAATAAATAACATGATCAACATAATAATTGTTGAATAAAATCTCATTTTTAGCTACTAGAAAACAAGATACCATTTGTAGAGGCATGAATACAAGTCTAGTTATACAAATGTTAGAGTGTAGGTTCTCCCACGGCCAACCTCTATATATCCATATATAAACATGATGGTATATGATTGAAGAATAAAAAATAAACTCTAGATAATGTAGGAACCATAGATCCTTTTCGTCCATCCCATGTTAAGCAATACAATATGATCACTAAAATCCAGCACATGATCCAGAAACCATATGTAATTGAAAAATCATAAATTCTACAAGAATATTGAAGGGACCAAGTAGGGTTTGAGAATTATCTCAGTAGGACACCACTAATGTGTTTCTAAATTATATATATGATATTGTAGATGTATTATATATAAACAGAACAACACATGCACATCACATAAATAACCAGCGTCACGTTTTCTCACTATCCACATTGATTCCATCACCTCTATTAGCCATCACATATGTTATTGTATCGTAAAGGATCTGTAGAATAAATCCTAAGGAATCCCTAAATGATAAAAAAATTAGAGATCCCTTAGACACCTTATGTAGATGTATCCTTGGGGCATAGTTCTAACTGAAACCTTATTTTATAATAAATAACTGACATCCTGAAGGATTTCCCAATCAATTACCCGATCCCAATTACCTCACCTCAAAATAATCCTCATCGGATCAAAGCTAAATATCCCGAGGAATAATGATGTCTATCATCAAATAATTACACCACAATCTCAATATCTGATGTTCTTCAAAATAACAATGTTCATCATTCCAATTAATCCAGGCCCAATGGCCTCATTATATGGTGAACCTCAGCCTCCAACCATTTTTCTCAACACTGTAAACTAATGGGTCCCCATCATCCATATGGATTTCTATTGTAAGAACCTTCGACATCACATATGAGTAAAACCATTCTAATATACATATGATGGAGGTCTCAAACCATATGATTGGTCAATACCACCTCAACATATGATTCATATTTGTGTGCACATGACCCTAATGTCACCTCAACCAATCAAGGTGATCATCAATCACCAACAAAGTGCCTAAGCCACATCATCACTACACATCATGACACTACAACTATGTCACTAATCCTGATGGTCCCCACCACCTAATATGACATGTTCCATGACCATATCCCAATGAAATACCTTCCTCAATATGATGATCATGTCTCCCAACCTCTGACCAATATCACTCATAGAATTCATATAAGTCCCCATCCTTAAACCTTACTTAATCTTGAGTTATTACAAGATTACACATTGAGGATCTTTTTTGGTTGAGTGTTTTAGAGAATTAGAGCATAAAACTTGCATTACATTCCACATATAAAAAAAGTGGTTACATAAAGATAGTATTCATTTTTCCCATCAATAGAGACATGTTTAAAATAAAACATGGATTCATTCTTGAAACTTCCTTGACACTATCATCATATCATGTACCTTTCCCTTGACCTATGAAAAAAATTTCAAAAAAACTTGGGATGAGCATAAAAAGCTCGGTATAGGTTATAAAAATATGGAAAGGAAACATAAGTTCATATATATATAATAATGAAATCGTACTTTACCCATAAAACATAATCAATTTAACATACCTCATCAAATCATGAATAAATCATGGAAATCATATGACATGAAGGTAACTTGAGGCATTCATAACATTTTTACGTAGCGAGTAACCCTCTTGGTTACGTTTGGAATACCCATCACAGTATATTCCCTAAATATCTTCGGAGAAACCCTAACATTTCACTCCTTCACATTACCCAATGCATTGGAGAGCTATATCGGGCTCATCGGCCCTTAGTTTATCACGGAACCACCCGTCTTCATAATAATACCCAAGAACCATAACATAATCGTATCACATAAAAAATGGATAAAGGAAACATAACATTTCCACATTTCATTCACAAGATATAAATAGAACACATTGATATAATAAAAACATTATGAAAACCATTTTCAATACCGAAATAAAAGAAAATTAAAACTTGGTATTTATTTTTCTTATAAAAAAAAGGTATGGCTTGTAGAGGAAGCCGAAACTCAAATAATGGTCACGGCGGTGGAGAAGTCATTGTCACCGCATACGTACGACAAAAACATTCCCTTTTGTCCTTTAGTAAAACTCTTCATATAAAAATGATTCCATTTGGATAAACATAAAAGTCAAAGGGGTTTATACACCGTATAAAAGAAGGTTGTGTATAAAATAAAAATATGCCTCAACGAAATGAGATTGAGACGAAGTCCCATACCTCAGGTCCGACTTGACTCGGTCGTTCTTTAATCTCCTGAATAATAAACTTGAGTTAATTTATACTTGTTTAAGAACCTTTTTCAAGTTCATTATTCCTTTTATATCACTTATTTCCATGTCATGAACACTATGTAATTATTTATGTTAATAACGGTTGTTTTAACGATCATTGGTACGTAAGTCAAAAATAAACCCCTTTTAATTACAAGTTGTTCATGTATCCATTATATCCAGAATTATAATCATGATGTATATATCATATATATCATATATATTCAGTATATACATGCATTTATAATATTACATAATCATTTAGAGGTAAGAAATGAAATGCACCGTTCATGGAGACGATAAGTTGTACGTACGCATGAACGCTACTTTCATTTCTATTAAGTATTTTATAGAATGGAATCATAACGATATAAAGGTATATTATAATTCCAGTGCAATATCATATATAATATCATAACTCCATCCTCTATACGTCCCACATATGGTATTTAATGAATCAAATCACTTTGAGGGGGCGGTAGTCCGCACTTCCTTAAATGAAGATATCGCGTTTACCCATAATGGAAACCATAAAGGTATGCCCAAAATGAAAAATACAGAAGGTTAAGGAAAACATAAACATATTATATATTATATATAAATATAGTGTCATCTTAATGGCAACCTTTATAGGTGTTAAAAGAATGTTGAACAATCATTGTTTCAGGAGGCCGAAATTCGCCATCCACGGAAACATTATGTTATTTAACCATTAGATGTAGGTGTGTGTAAGTGTAGCTCGAATACATATTATAAAAAAATCCTAGTATATTGAAGATACTGGAGTTGTTAAAAAATAAATGAATAAAAAGAGTTTAGGGGTTTGGAGTAGTAAAAAACAAAAGGACTCAAGTGAAGACATTACCTTAAAATCGGGTAACTCCCTTTGGTTTGAGATCAAAGGCTTACTTGGGAAGACTTCTGCCCAAAGTGAGGCTTCAAGGAGTAATAGATGTATGTGGAGAGACAAAATGGGTAGGGGTTGGCCGAGCCAAAGGCTGTGGAAGTGTGGGTAAGGAGGTAGAGGTGGAGGCCTTTTATAAGAGGAGAGGAGGGGCACTCATGGAAAGTAAAGAAATGTTGCTTTATTTTAAAATTATTTTCGCATTCAAAAGGTCCCAAATTGATATAATTTGAGGCTAAGGTGATAAGGGTTCGAAATATACCCATCCAATAGGTTTTTTACATGTGTAGGTCATAGAGCTTACATTATCGTTTCATTTTATTTAAATCCTTTATTAACGAGGTAATCGCTGCATCATCATGATGTCATAAATAATTTAATTTATATAAAGTCTAAAAATTATAAAAAAATACTATGATGTAGGAAATATTTTTAGAATTACAATTACTATTTATAATCATAAATCTGACTTGTATAACCCCATGTAAAAATTGTTTTAGTAAAATAACTCATGTTTGTGTCATTTTTACTTTTACATTAAATAAAAAGTTATTTATGTTATTTCCCAACCAAAGTGGCTCCATGGGGTCCCCAAGTTGACCCATGGATTTTCTTGGTCGGACATGACACATCCAATAAGGGTAGGACATGTGTCTAGGTCATCTCATATTATTAAAACATTATTTTTACCTTAAACTACACTAATTACCTCTAATCGCGATTAAAAACTTAATAAGTTACTATTCACCAAAAAAATTATTTTAATCTCATTGAACCACATTTTACTTCTTAATGACAACCATGTATGTCGGAATTTTGAAAATCAAATCACATAAGTGGAAAAGTTTCATTTAAACGAAAAATCAGTTTCTTTAATTACCACTTAGTGGTGTCACTATTCATCAAATTATGAAGTCTTTCAGAAAAATACCAAAACTTCAACCTAAGATATATTTGATATTCTGAATTCAAAAAATTTTGTCTATTTTAAAATATTCAAAACATATATGTTTCATTAATTAATTTAATAATTAATTCCCGCTGTCAGAGCAAATATTGTGTTTTTATGAAACAATAAGTATAAAAAGATTGACACTAGTTTATGTCCAATTTCAAAGTGAAATTAATTCCAATGACCAATATTGGATTAAATGATAAAAATATATTCAAATTTCACTTTAAACCCAATTCAAAAGATAATATAATCATATAAATAAATTAGATTAAAAGTTGGTTTCGATGTAAAATGCAGTATTTTTCACTATTCATTAAAAAAATGAACATTGTCAGAAAAATACCATAAATTCACACAATGTAAATTTTAATGTCCCAATAATAAAGAATAATTATATTTTGACAAACATATCTTATAAAATTTTCAAAAGATAGATTTAAAAATGGTTTGTCATCAAAAGGCTGTAAAACAATCTTTTAAAAATATTAGTGTATTCCATGCTTATGATTGGATTTATTTTCATTTTATGCCTCTAAAACACTATCTAATTAATTAATATACATAGATAAAAATATCTATTATTCATTACTTACTTGGGGTGTTACAATTCGGGCCTCTCCCAATAAGACAAAAAATGTTTCCTCATTCAAATAGTGAACTCCATCTCAATCCATGTTCAATCCCATCACTATTCTATGAAATCATTGCAATCAATAAAAATAACCCAATTTAAATAATATAAACACACATAGATAATCATTCCATGGTATGATGTCTCTCACCAGGGTCATACAATTTTTGTCACATAGAAGCAAGCCAAATGACATCTCAAATTGTATATTTATTAAATAAAATGAATGAATTAAATTATTAATGTATCTCTTAGACAATAAAACAAATTCATCAAGAAATCATCCCCAAAACATGAGTGAAATAAATTATTGATATAAACACCACCTACCTAATGTTGGTAGATTCTCAGTCATTCAATATTATCCACTTACTCAAGCGAGTTCAAAATAAATTGAGGTTTTAGATAAACACCATGAAAATATGGTAAAATAGAACCCATGATTTTATTGTACCATATTCTGAGATAAATGAAAAAATAAGAAAAATGGATCAAAATCCTTAATATTGTGGTTCCAACACAACCATTATTTAGAATACTGGATATTTGATGAGGAGTGTGTCTCAAATCCAAGAGGGAGGAGGAGAGGTTCTCCACAACCACTTAGGAGGAGAGCCACATAAAGAAGAAGAAAATATGGAAACTCGTTATAAATAATAATTGTAAAAATGGTAAATTTTACCTTTTTAAAAGGTCATATGGTTACCGCACTATTTGGAAAATCATGTTGTACCCACTACCTATGTAGCATAGCTTCCACAGTTGACCCACACTACTTGTAAAAACTTATGAAAACCATGTGTGAGCCTTTGATAAAGACTATAGTATCCCCTAAACTGTTATTCTCAACCTCTTATACAGTTTTTCAAGCCATTTCCAGAACACCTGGAGGGCTGCATAGTTTCTCTTAGGATTTCACATGGTTTGTCCAAACTATGCGCCTCTGCCCGTGCCACTGAAATATTGGTTCTTTTCCATATGATGCACATGAAAACTAATACAATATAAAATTAACCCTTCTGTAATTAATAATAATTTAAAATTAATACTTTGGATAAAATAAACTCTTATAAATAAGTTTCTACGATCAAGAATGAATATAGTCTGACCATAAAACACCAAAAATTTCAAATGGGTTAAGGAATTCAACATGATCTGAAAACACAGTAAATTAAAACTGAATGTTGAATTTATTATTTATATATTATATTTATGATATTATTATTTTTCATTAATTTTTATATCACGCATAGGTTTAGGGATTCCATTTTTAGGGAATATGATAACATCTCTTCTGTGTACGGTGGACTACTGGAGAGCGAAGCAATCTGATTCATTCTCTCTTTTCATGGAAGGTAATGAGGATGAGTTTAATAATAATATGTGATAAATATTATATAAAAATGATTCTTGTGATGATAATATATCATTTAAATTTCAATATTTCAACCCAATATGAAAATGGTAATAACATTTATGCCTACGTACAAACCATGTCTATGAATAGTGTATTTCATTTTCTAAGATTATTTTTAGATTACTATAAATAAATATATCAAAAATATATATTATTATTATATAATTTTTGAAATTATATATATTATATAACCATTATCATATTAAGGGTACCAAAAACAACAAATCAAAATATACATGAAAAACAAAGCAGATATTTCTTGAAAGGAGACATTAACATGGAATTGTTAATAAACAGGTAATAAAAGGTTATAAATAATTCATATATGGTAGGATATAAATATATATATGCATATTTTTTTAATATATTTATAATAAAATTATATTTATCATACATGTGATTTTAATTTGTATGATTAAATTCAAAAAATAAGGTAATAGATATTTGTCTCACTTCTTTTCTATGAGACAAATTCCACATTCACCATGTGTTTCTTTTATGTGGTGTATAAAATTCCCATTAATTTATTATATGAATTGTATAAATAAAATTATTTTCACTTACATATCCATCATAGTAAATCATTTTCATGGGAATTATGATTCAATGATACCAAAGTAGTTGGGTTTTTATTTTACAATCTCAACATTTATCAGGATTATTTATGATAAAGCCTCAATAGTAGAAACAATATGATCTCCCTCTAAATAATTATCATGGAATTTATTATCCCATGATAATCAATTATATTTAAATGTAATATTATAATTTTTTTCAATCATATGTACTTAAAATAAATTAATTTTTTTTAAAATCTAAATTTATTTTCCTCTTCGATTAGAGTTATGTTTTCTTTCAAAACATTGTTTTCTAAAAAAAATAGTTCTTATTATTATCCTATGATTTCTAAAATAATTTTTTACCCTTGAATGAATTTTTAAATTTAAAACTGAATGTTATATTTTGGTATTATTCCAATCATTCACTATTTTGCTTTTATAGAAAATGTAAAACTAACATTTTTTAATGTGATAGCATAAAAGAAACTTCCTATACTCATGAATATTAGCTTATTTTAAGCTTACTTTATAATATTTCAAGGACAGTTTTTAAAAATTATTTTCAAGGTTATTTATGTTTTAAAAAGTGTTTTTCTCAATTAAGAAAAGATAATTTACTCAAAAAATGTTTTAAATGGTCATTCAAAATATTTTTTGATATATGATGACATTCGTTGATATTACCTATTCTTTACTAGGGATATTAACCAAGTATAAGATTCTTATTTTTTATATGAATGGTTAATTTTTATGATTATGTGATTTTTATGAAACCTATTTCTCTTACACAAGTTATACCATGAAAATAATCATTTGAAACCCCCATATTTTTTAGGGGTTATGATATGATGAAATGATGACATTATTATGAAACCTATCTATTTTCCATTGGCCATGTTATGATAAAATGTTTATGTAATCTATTTAACTAGATGTTCTATGATATGATTATTTTTTATGATCTTGTGGAAGATATAAATTAGTTTTCATGATGAGATGGGTGAGAACAATATCTTAGATCAATGCATTGGGTATAGATTAATGTTTTATGAGATCAAAGTGTACATGGGAGGTTATACGAGGCCCAAAATCGGGTAAATGTGAGGTTATCACAATCCCAAATCTAGTACAGAGGTGGTTATCCGAAACCTATCATGTTATGAATGTCTGGGTGGATATTCATGACATAAGATTTTATATACTTATGTGTACATCAAAAATCATTTTCTTATTCCAATGTTATTCTCTCAAGGATATTTTTATTTGACTACCTTGTGACTAATTTATTATGAGGTACCAATATTTATTCCATTACTAAGGATTATGATCTTTTATATACATAGTATGGGTTTAAACTATTATTCTCACATTCTCATACACTTATGTTCATGTCATGCTTATGTATCTCCCTTATTTACCCTTTCTATATATCTGAGATATCTCATTCTTGTGTTTCCATTCCCCATGTTATGATGAACTATATTACATATTAAATAAATAAGAAGGTTTCTAGTTATGAAAATCATAGTGGGAGATTATTTAGTTTACAAATAGGCCATTTTTTGTGTTTCAATGTTTCCAAATACAGTGAAATATTTCATTCCTCTAGCGTATGATTGTTTAATGAGATGAATATTCATCTAAAAAGATGTAATATCTATGTATTAATAGCTTAGATCTCTATAATAACAAAATATAAGAATAAATGTGAAAGGAATGATTTTCTACACTAATTTATCCATTGGGAGATTCCTTAATTTTTTTCATCTTGATCATGATTTTTAGAGACCATAGTGGTGAAAAACGAGGTGAAAATGAAAAATATAAAAATTAGAGTAAGAATATGAGTAATATATATTTAAAATGACTAATACTAATCAAATATAAAAGGCTCTATGTATAAAAAAATCCAACTAAATTTTCTAATATATTTGAAATGGAGTGGTGTTACATTTTTATAGGAAAAAGTGTCGAAAATGTTTTCTCCAAATATTTGATAAAAATTATCATACAAGATAGGAACATTAAATGTACAAATTATCAATATTTATCTTCTAAAAAGTTATTTCCCAATATATTTCATGTCTTATGAACAAATTTTAGATTTATTTTCATTTAATATCTAATTGTTATTACTAGTTCACTATAGAAAAGTTTCTACAGTGGATAACTCTTAATATTACTCAAATATAGATTACCATTCATTTATTGCCTTGAATGTGGTAGAGTCAAATGGGAATTCTATTATAAATGTTTTTATTTCTATTTTTACTCTTTCAATATATACAATTTTATCTCAATTTGGAATTTATGTTGTGAGATATATTATCATATTCAAAATTATATATATCTAGGTATACATTACAAGGACTTATTTTGAGTATCTTTTATTCCATAAATATTATGATTCAACTCTTGGTGTTATTTAATGAAATTATGGATAATAAAAATAGAAGTATAAAAATTATGTTTTCCAATTTTGATCAATTTAGAGACAGTTATGTCCAAAATATTAAACTTAATTTAAATAATTATAATTAAAAAATATTCCACTTCCATAATTATGTTCAATGTACCCCTACAACCAGAAAATTTTACAATTAAACTAAAAATAAAAAATATGTTGGATAAAAAGATTAAATTTTAAATTAAAATTACAGAAAATATTTTCACTATCAATTACCCAATATTTAAACATTTCACTCTTGGGTAACTAGCAGATACCAAGGTTAAAAAAATCCCAAATCATAAATTATAACACTAAAAAATTATCACATTTAAATAAATATCGTGCCTCTAATAAGGATAAAAATTATATAAATCATAAAAACACCTAAAATATATTTAATCTGATGATTATCCTCATGTAAATTTCAAGTCAACATCCCTTAAAAAATATTTCTCTTAATCTTGGTTTTTAATGGTGGAGTTTTTCTAATTCTCAAGAACTTGTGTGATCTCCAAAGGCTTCATACACTAATTCTATCTCTAAATCATAGAGTCAAAAATGTTTCAATAATGAGTCCTATTGAATTGTTTTTTATGAGGATGAGGGTTAGTATGTATTAAATGTAAAAAAAATTAAAGATGAATAAATAGGGTTAAGCTCTAATGTGAAGTAAACACATGAAAATTCGTTTCTCATGAATCGTGTTATCCCCAAACATCATTAAACGAATCACCATTAAACACTTCATCAAATATTTTGGTAGTTAGTATTTTAAATTTAAGCATCAATGAAAAGCTCTCTCCATATTTTACCCCATTTATATCATTGTTTGAACATTAATCTAGATATTGAATTTCTCTTTAGAATAGTATTATTGATAAAAATAGTAGAAATGTTTTATCTTAAATAATTTGTGTATAATGAGAACATCATTATAATGATACTTAAGCTACCAATCCAAATATCCATCATAACATTTATTCTAACCTTGTAGTAATAAATATGAAATCACATTCCAGTTATTTTATACAAATTCATAAAAAAAGTATAACAACTCCAAAGTCCCCCCATACAGTTTAGTCCCATAATAATAATGCATTTAAAATCATAAAATGATTGGAAAATTATAAATAGATTTTAATGTGTCAGTATAAAAACTAATTTCATGGGCACTATGGGATTTAAATAGGTCAAATGTAATGGTAGGCTAAAATTAGACTTGAATATAAATGATTATTTCAAAGTTGTGTATTAATTATACTTAATACATTACATAAACTATAACATCCCTAAAATATATAAAAACATCATATTCTATATCACACAACATGTATCAGGACTCTCAAGAAAAATAAAAATTCAATTAATATACCAAATTCTTTTATACACCTATAAGATTTTGTATTCTTTTCAATTTAGATAGTACTAGTGTACATTTGTTTCATAATCAATAACAGTTCTTTTAATAAAATGATTAAATATGAGGGAAAAATCATTCTATAATCAATAAAATACTCAAATATTCATACAAATAAATGTTCCCAAAATACCTTGAAGGTTTGAAATTTTCAATGTATTCAATTTAGGATTTAGAATCCTAAAAAATAGCAACAATAAAAACCAAAACATAAAACAAATAAAAAAATAAAACATAAAAACAAAATTGAAGAATAGAAATAATCAAAAAAAAAGTTCCAAATCTATCCCCCATATTAATTCAATATACTATCTAATTTTTAATTAAAATTAGATCATGAAAGAAATTATTGTAAATTTTTAATGTGTGAAAAATAAAATATATTAAATAAGATGCGCAAGCTGATTTATATTTATATTGATTCCATGTGATAAGATAATATATACAAACAAATTAAAAAAATTATGAAATAAATAACAAAATATAGGAAAACCAAATAAAAAAGAATTATAAAGAGGAAATAAAAGTGTAAATGCTTAGTTAATATCCCTAAGTGGGTGCTAGGTTTTTAAAACGCCAAGATATGTTGTTCCAAAATTGTAACACCAATAAAAAGGTTGATGCTGTTTCTTTGGGATAAACCACACCATGAGAATTTTCCATATATCCATGAGTAGAAAATGAAAAATTGAAACCCCCTAAATAATATAAGAAAATTCCCAACCCCCAATAGATAATAAAGATAGATTATAGGTCCAATGTTTGAGGAAAAGAAAAAATAGTTTCTTCCAATTTAAGTATGTCATGTCATCCTATATATGATATTCATGTAGTTTTAGATGAGGTTGAAACATACCCACATGATTCTCTAACTCTTATGATTCTCACACATTTTTATGGATTTATCCTTAACATATATGGATTTGTCCCTGTGTGTTGTATTATAAATTTACAAAAAGAAGAAGACCAAAAAATTACATCATTGTTAAGTCAAAAAAATGAAGAATAAAAACAAGAATATTTCCTTTCATGTAAGTGAACATTGATATTTATCTATTTAGGTAAGACTATAGTAAAATCACTCTCTTTTTGTAGATGTTTTTCATCATCTTCTAAACACATAGAGAGTTACAAAGGAGCTGATTTTTCATTATCAATTATGGGAAGACCGTGTATTAGGTAATCAAAAAAAAGGAGAAAATAGGATTATTCTAAGAAATATTGATATCCAATAAGTATATTATTTGAAATATTTTCATCAAATACCCCCTTGATAAAAGGTTTATAAATTCAAAATAGATCAAAAACTAATTTCCTCTAGACCTCCTCACGTTATTCAAATAGAAAAATAAGTGGATTAACTTATTCTACCACGGGTATTGATTTTTTCTTTAGCTACTAAAACTAGGATGCACATTTATATTTAGCTTTCTACCATACTTTTTTCTCTTGATTTTTCATTGTTTCCATAATAATTTCAATTATGTATTCTATATAACCATGAACCAATTTTTTATTTCGCATATTAATAATGAATCCATGAATAGTAATTTGAATTAAAATACTTCATATGTAAATGGATTTTTTCAATTATTAAAACATTTGGGTTTTTGTGTTTTTGGGTTTTTTATGAAAAATAATTTATGGAATTGTAGAGCCTCCTTGAAAGAATCATTAAATTGATGTGTGGGATTTCATGTATCCTGAATTAATATATTATATACCTATTATATACCTAATCATGATTAATAGTTCACAACCAAGGGTCTATCTTGAGGAGGCAGCCCACACAACCCTAAAATTCTATTATCATTATTTAAATTATAACTAATATAAAACTAAATAATATAAAGTTGGGGGTTTGAAAATTTTCAATGAAAATATATTCTATTCATGATTAAAAAAAATTAACATGAAACATTGAATATATATAGGATGAATGATGTCAGACAAAAAATATCCCCTCAATAGAACACCTAGGGTGAACCATCATATTATCATTATTAGATTTAAATTTAAAAATAAACACACTCCATCATATGTTTTAGAATCATATTCAACCCATGTTGTTAATATGTGTGTACTTAATTATTGTAATGTACAACACCCACACACCTCCTTGATTAAGGGATAATATTGCTGAAAAATCTAAATCGGGGGTGGAAAGTGGAGAACCAAAGGAGTCTTTCCCACTGATATTCCCATAATACTAACTCTAATATAATAATAAACATTAATAATTAATTTATATATGCATATGTTAAACACTGATTCATCCCCCAAGAGATTCCTCTAATATGTAACTTAGGATCACAAGTTTTAGAGATTAGTTGAGGGAAGGATTTGGTGGAAAAAAAGAATAAAACTATATAATGAATAATATTAAAATATATTAAATTTTATAAATATTACTTTAACATAAAAGAGAACGTGAAACTAAAAAATTATTAAATTTTTTTTTTCTAACAAAATCGAAATGGAAAGTAGATGTACTTTAAATGGTAAAAGAGTGAAAAATTTTCAATTCAAATCTCTCCCACAAATTTTAATGCATGGTAGGCACATTAAATTGAATAAATGGGAAATAATTTATTTATTAATTTTGTTTCATGATAAATTATAGTGTTAACACCATAGTTTAGCATCATTGGCCACATTAATAATATTTTACATTTGACTTACTCTGGATAATATATATGGTTTTTTTGACTCCTTATATTCCCCATCACCAGCATCCCAAGAATATATAGTTTTAAAAGAGGCCGAATCACAATGATCTATCATTATTAAATACTTCTATCTATATTTTATATTTCTTCATGTAACAGTTTAGCCCAATTATTATTTTAATTTGTGAGAAATGTCCACATATTCAAAATTTTATAGATATAGGAACTACTTTAAAGGCCTGAAATTTATGAATCTTTTAGACCTCAAATTTTTAAATTCATTTATCAGTGTATATGAATTAATGTAATTCCAATGAAAATTTAATTTATAAATTTAATTTTTTAATTTTTTTTTAATTAATAAATTTCTATGGATGAAATAAAAATTCTGAATTAATATAAATTAAATTCAAAAAATTAGTCATTTAAAAAATAATGCTAAAATTACATATAAAACAAATCTATGTGACAATTTCCCTTGAAAAAATTCATGGGTGGGATTATAACCTTAAAATTAAAATACAATTTTTGAAAATATGGGCTCTTTCAGTCCCCTCCCCAATTAAAAATATCACTTCAGAGAAATAATATAATACTAAGGTTAAAAATACATCACAAATCATAAATGAAAAAACTACTCAATTATCACATATAAAGAAAAAATAATTCCACCTAAATGGATACAAATTACCTCACTCATAATAAATCATATATTTACATGTAATTGAAATTATATTACCATTTAAATGTCATACCAACCTCCCAATGAAAATATATATCTCTCACTCGAAATTTGTTTTAATGTGGATTTTTTCTCATTCTCAAGAGAATGTGTGAACTTGATAGGCTTTATATCCTTATAGTATCTCCAATTCATAGAGTAAATAATGTGTTTATAATGAGTTATTATACATGGTTTTTCTAAGTATGAGGTTTTTTATGTTTTAAATGAAGAAAAATCTATTGTAGAATGTAGAGGGTTAAGATAAAAAGTGATGTAATTGTATTAAAAATGTTTGGTTCCTTAATGGAGTGACCCTCAATCATATTTAAAATGAATAAAATAAAAAAAAACTAATTATTTCATTAGGTATTTCTCTTTTTTAATTTTAGTATCCTTGATAAATTATACCACTCATTTACCCTATTTTTGGAATTCATTCTGCATGAATTCAGATCTTTAATTTTTATTTAGAATCATATTACTGAGGAAAAGATCGGAAAATTTTAATCATTAATTATTGTTGAAGCCATGACCCATATTTTAAATGATATTTGTGCCAACCATAAATCATTTCATAGTGAAATTTATTTCTAAAAAGTATTAATTAATATTACTTCACCTTCAATTCATCTCAAACAATTTATTCAAATAAGAAAATCACCACCAAAGTTCCCCTTCAGTTGAGTTCAACAATAATATTTCATTTGAATTTTATATAGGGTTTTAAATGGAAAAACAGAATGTATTTATCAACCTAAGAACTCATATTTTGAATATTAATGGATTTAAATATATTATATTTAATGATTTTCAAATATTACAGTTGACTGTAAATTGGAATTTCAATGTGGCACATCAATTATACTCCAAATATTCTATGAACATGAAAGGATTTGAAAAGGATAAAATAAAATGTTTTCGAATAGAAAACATGTATCAAGACTCTAATTAAAAATATTGATGGAAATATGATTCCAAAATGTTATAAAACCATCTAGGGATGGGTAGGATTTTCCATTTATAGAATACAAGTGAAAATGAGTTTCATAGTCAATCAAACATTATAAAATTAAATAAATAGAAGTAGGAAAAAAAATTCAATCATTTAAATCCTCAAATATTCAAATCAATAAATTTTCCAAAAATACCAAGATGGTTTGAATATTAAAAAGACATCAATTTAGAACAATAATTCTAAAAACAAAAAAACATGTAAAAAACCAAAAAAAAATATTTTATTCAAAAAAATTGTTTCAAATCACAAACCCGTACTTATTCATTTTACGACCCACCTTTTAGTTTAAATCAAATTATGAAATATTTCATACAAAATACTAATGGGGTAGAAAATAAATAAAATAACTGAAGAGACACGTCCGAATTTATTTTCAAGTGGCATCCACAACTTACTACTACATTAAAACTATAATAAATTAAGATGAAAATATAATTAAAATAATGAATAATAAAGAGAAAGTGGAATTAAAATGGATAAATCACGTTTTATACCCCTAATAAACTACTAATTTTTTACATAGCATTGTCTGGTAGTTCCAGAATTTTGTCCCCAGTCAGAAGGTGTATAAGGTTTCATTGAGATAAACTACAACATTTGACTTTTAATTGGTTCCATGAATACACACAGATAAGGGAAACTACAAAATAATATAAAAAACATTACACCCCTAATAAATTTTGAAGATAGAATTTGAGGTTTTGAGGGACTGTAAAAGAATATAAGGGTTCTCCCTATCAACTACTGTGGTGTCCCCCTTCTTATGGTTTTCATGTTGCTATAAAATAGTTAGTCAGATGACCACATGTTTTGATAGCTCTTATTCTTTTAATAATTTTTCTATTGCTACTTACATAATATCTAACACAGAATACATGGGTTCATTGATAGGAATTTTAGTAAATGATATACTAAAGTACAACTCCTCTTGAATAATATTTAATTTTAGAAAATCAATCCAAAATTATTCCCATTCAAGTAACCCAACATGGAAATTTATATCTTCTGCATGGTTTATATAAAACACAATCTCAAAATGTTTATCTTTATCATTATCTTACAATAAAAGAGAGAGCTTTATGTGTGCTTTTTTTTACATTATTATGTATGTGAAGATATTGTTTGAGGTTATCTTCAAAAATGTAATAATTGGATTCTTACAAAAAATATTATTCTCTCATATGTTTACTATATACAATGTTTTCATCAAATACATCAATGTGAAATGGTTGACCGTAGTATAATTCATCTAAATTTAATTTATTTTAATCCATCTGGAGTTCTTCAACTTAAAAACTAATTTGAGATACTTCTTGCACTACTGGTTGTGGTTCTTTCCAATAATATGATAGTAAATATTCATTTATCCACTCTATTTTTCTCTATAGGTTTTTAGTCATGTCACTAATCATTTCCTACTTATTTTCATGATAATTGTGACCCATGATTTCCAATTTCCTCACCTGTGAGTAAGAAATACACGTATAATAATTTTACTTGAAAAATATCATAGATATTGTTTTTTGAAATATAGGATTTTTTGTGTTTTTTATAAAAAATTACATGTGAAAGTGTTTCAAAAGCTTATCAAGAAAATAATGTTGATATTTTTGAATTTTTATTAGATCTGTGGTTAATATTTAATTAACCATAACAATTAATATATTGCACACCTTGGGGTTTTCCCTAATGAGGCATCACATGCAATATTGAATTGATGTTGTCACTATTTATATTCAAACTAATATAAAACTATGTAATATAAAGAGTGATATTGATGTTTTTCAATGAAAATTAAATCTATTAAAGATTAAATTTATTAAACATGCAATGTATAATTCATGAGAATGGACGATGTTATAAAAAAGGATATCCTCATTAGAGACCTACCTTGGGGAACATTCATCATCATATAATCAGTTTCAAACATACACAATGATCACACTCATTCATATGCTTTTTAAATCCACTTTTTACCATGTTGATAATATATGTATGTACATAATGATCTCTGTGTACACTACATATCCACCTCCTTCATGAACAAAGAAAATTGAATAAAATAATTCTAGTCATAGTTTATAAATTAGAGACACAAAGGATCCTTTTTCACTAATACACAATCACACTATCGCAAAAAATATAAAACAGTAATGATGAATGTGATAATTAATAAGTTCAACACTAAATCATCCCCTAAAAAAGATTCTTCTGGTTAGTTATGTAGGATCATGGCTATTAGAGGACATAGTATATAAAATGCGGTGGAAATGAAAAAATGAGATGAAAATTAAGAGTAATATATATTAAAAATAAATAAGATTTTTAAAATATTAAAAAATCTATAAAACCACAGAATGAAAAAATAATGATTCCATACCCATTGAAATGGAGAAGATATTTATTTATATATGAAAAATAGGGGAAAACATTTCACTCCATATTTATCTTATGAAAGTTCATGCATGGAATCCCTAATAAATGGTAGAATTTGGAAAATGATTCTTCTAAAATTTATTCATTTATTTGTTTATAAGGATCCAATTAAATTTAAGCTCCATTTCCCATTTGTTTCAAATGTTACTATAAATTTACACTGAGAATTTTATTATATCCAGGTGGACTATTCATATTCCCAATATCCAAATTCCCATTCACATATATCCTTAGAAGTGGTATAATCCCATGGGTCCATTGTAATTATTTTTTTCAAGATGTCCTCTTTCTCTATAGATAATATCTGCTTAATTAGGCCTATAATTTGTATGATATAGGCCAAGATTTAAAATTACCTAGAAATTTTCATAGATAAATGGTGTATTGGAAGTGATTCATGGACCAAAAACAATTCATTGGTGTTATGGTTGATTCTTGAAAATAAATATTAATGTTATATCAAATAATTTTTACATTAATGTGAGAATTTTTAAGGGAACTAAAAACATTTATAACCCTTATAGTGAAAAGATTATTTGATAAGGATCATATTTAAGTGACATATATACATAAATATAATAATAGTATGACAATAATACTATAAAAAGTGAGATACAAAAGGGAGTGATAAATCGATATGTAATATAAATGGTATAGAAGATCCATCAACATTGGTCTGAATTCATTCTAAATTTGGGATTAAATTTTTGAATAATTAAATAAAGTTAATTAAATTCCGAAACAAGTACCTAAATCATCTACATTTTATTTTGTAAGGTCCATTTTTTAACCTTTTTAATTTATTTATAATGTAGTTTCATTTTACAATGGTTACATAGAGTTGTTAGATTAATTTATTTGTAACACTTATTATTTGTTGAACATGGTTAAAAATGTTACAAAAACAATATCATGATCTCCATAATTTTGAAGGTTTATATAATTTATTATTATATTATAATAGTACTTATAAATTGTTAATGGTTAATGAAAAATTGACCCAAATTAAGAAATGTACCTTGATTAGTCCATTAAAGGTGGTTAAAGTTACCATGACCATTTCATGTAAACAAAACATATATAATGAATAATATTATTTTTTTGATATTATTAGTCACCCAAAATATAATTTTTACATAATAGATACATATTCAATGACATCCATGTTTTTTTCATTGAAAAAATCATGTCATTTTGTAGATGTTGTACTTGGAAATTACAAACATATAACAATATTATTTTAGATGGAATGGGAGGGGATAGAAAATGAAATAAAAATAAATTTAGAATTTTAATTTTTTAAAAAATTTCATATTATATTATTTAATAACCCTTTTTAACCATCTTTTTAAAGTGGTGATAAAAAAAATTAACATGTTGTTTGTGGGGGTGGTAGTCCACACATACACATGTGTACATTTTAATTTTTCTCAATATTTTTGGAGAAAGGTGTAAAAGGGATGTAAAATTAGTTTAATAACATAGAAAAATATTAATAATCATGGTGTCATCATCTTTTTATGTGTATATGGGAATTAATGGGTGAAGGATAATATAAGAACTACAAATGTTGGTTTGACAGTGTAACCTTTCCTATAGAAGTTCTCCCTTGGGTAACTCCTTCAAGTACCTTAGCTTGATCTTTTGGTGACACCAAGGCTTTATGTTAATGGGTATAGTCATGAGGGGAGACTATGTAATAGTGTTGGTTGATCCAATTCCTTCTAACTTGAGGAGAAATGGGTAGGATTTGATCTCCTTTTCTAAGTAGGGAGTGTGGTAAATTCATAAAAATTAACTAATTTTTAATAATGTATAAACATTATTCAAGGAAAAAGTCTCAATAATTCCCATTATGGTGTGTAAAAATATATAAGTCTAGAATACCTATACCATCCAATATCATACATATTTTTTTAAATGTTTTAAAATTTTTAACTATGTTGAACAACATTTACCTAATTTTTACTTTCTGCGGAACTACCCTTTCACCATCAATAACTAATTTTAATGGCCATAATTATAATTGAAAACATCTAATAATATGAATGTTTTATTTAAAATATGGAATTAATTTTATGAAATAAAATTTCAATGATTTAGAGAAATAATTTTTAATATTAGCGCATATAATGCGTAAAAACTCATAGAAAATTTTCATTTTAAGCATAAAATTTATGTGTGGGAAAATATTATCAAGTTATTTAATTTTCATGTAATAAATTACAGTATTATGAAACAAATATATAATTTCTAGATTTCTTATATAACTAAAACCGAGTTTTTAAAATATAATATTTAATTTAATGTAATGGGCAAACAAAAATTTTAAATTAGAATTCAATATTTCATAAGTCAAGAAATGCTACAAATATGATTTCTCTGATAAACATAATATTTTATTATATAGGGAATTTTTCAATAAATATATATTCAATTTTTATAAATATAATTTCCATGATTATTTCATGGAATTATCCGTAAATTTTAAATATTTTCAAAAGAAGTATTTTCACCACTCAACCAAAAAATAAACTATTTTATAAAATTAATAATATTGATCCTATGATATTTGAAACAAGATTAATCCATAAATAGAATTCATTTTATTATACTCAAATTACATAATTGATAAAAATTATGAATAGATATAATTTCTTAAAATTCAATAAAAACAACTTTTTTTGATGCATTTTAAAGAATGACATATATAAACAAAAATAGTATATTACAAATTAATTATAAGGAAATACTAGTTAATATCATATATATAACCATATATTGAAAATGTTTATATATTTATAATATAAATTCATATATATATAATTTTCTTTTCAATACATTATTTCTAGAATATATACAACTTCTTCTTCTATGAATGATTAAATTTATATTTGTCATTATAAACTAACAATTATATAATCGATAATATGTCATTTTAATAACCCAAAAAATATTTCCATTATAAAATAATTAATTCAATTTTATTTATTTTTTTCCTATAAATATATATTTAACTAAATTGTTTTATAAAATCTATTTTTTGAAGATCACTTGTGATGATTTATTAATTTTTTGAATAAAAAAACTAAACATATAAATATGTTACAGAAACTATAAAATATATACTAAAATTTAAATAAAATAATAATTATATGATAATATTTATTATCCATGGTTACATGTATACTTGTTTTTCAGATAGTATCGACTCTTTATATAAATACATTCGAAATAAATTTTCATTTTCTTCATAGAAAATATCATGGGTAAAATATTATTCTTATTTACTATAATAAATTCATTAATAATTTATTTTGATTTTAGTATATAAATATTATCAATTTTTTAAAATAATATAAGTATTTATTTGTAATACAGTTACTTAAAATATATATTATTTATTTGAAGTCATTATTAATAATATTATATAACATATATAATTACAATTATAGTTTAAAAATGAAGTAAAATAATGGAATTAACATTTATTACATATAAAAGGTAGATATTCATTGAGAAAAATGAAGAATGTTATATGTAATATTATCATTGAGTGTTTTTTAAACATGAAATGATATTTTATAATATTTTATTTTTGGCCACAACATCTCTCATAATAGGAAAAGTGTCATTTTGTATACAAAATAGAGTGTTCATATCTATTACTAAATACCTGCATGGAATCAAAAATAATAGTTTATTGTTCCTTAGAGTGTCATACCTATTATTAATGGTTTCCACTTAACCAATTTATGTTTTTATATTAATGTCATTGTAGAAGGATTATTATTAAAGAAAAAAAGAAAACAAAAAATTGGATCTTCTTGGTAGAGGACTCTAATAGATTTATAGAATCTATGTAGTTACCCTTTACGTGAAATAAAAAAATTTAGATTCAGTGAATCTAAAATCAGGTCTCAAAAACATTTAATAAAACTAATTTTTTTACAACATTGAAAATAAATCCCCATCCCCATTTACCATAACCCTTATTTATATTCTGCATAATAATTTCATTTATACCAAAAATTTATTAATCAATTATTAAATTTCTTTCCAAATAAATCAAAGTACATCATTGAATAATAATTTATCTAATAAAACCATGTATCTCTTAAAATACATGACTTAGGATATGTAAAGGTAGATGTTTTTTAATAATCCAAGACCTTGATTTTTTTTAAAAATCATATTTTAATAGGGTAATTTTTTTAAAAATAATGACGGTGATTTAAATCAGGACATAACATTGGGATGGTAAAAAATAATATGGGAAGGGATTCCCCTGTAAAATATTCTTAGATTCCACATGTCTTATCTTCTTGATGACCCCCCCCCCCACCCCAAATAATAAAAAATCCAATGGGAAGAATAGAGTTCTGAATAAAATAAGTCAAATTAAAGATTTAAAAATCAAATTCCTTTTCATGATAAAATTAGAGATTTTATTGACAAATTTATTTATAATGGATGTTATAACATAAATATAACTCGATGGGTTATCTAAAAAAGATATAATGCTTTCTAAATTCAAAGTTGGAAGATATGAAATGTTTTAAATTAATATCATCCGCAAAAAATTACATAATCTATATATAAACCATATTTTGTATGTTTATTAAACTTTTTAATGTATCTTATTTCTTTAGTGGAAACATAAAAGAAGGTTTTAATTCAGTCACCTTTATGAATCCTAGAAAATCTCAATTTTTTACTCTTTCCATTTTATAGGTTAATAAATTTATATATAGAGTTTAGTGTTTAGTATATAACTCTTTAAAAAGATAATCATTTCATATCAACTATATTGATTAGCCAATGTTTTAAATGTTTTTTATAAGATATAAACTAAATTGTACATACAAGAATTAGCAGAAGAAAAAACCATGAATTAAACATTAATCATCATGTATTTAGATTACTATATTTTCTATTACTACCCTAATATATAATAATTCCAATATTCATCCACCGTAATAAATAAATAATATTTTATAGTATTCAATTTTTTGAACTTTACCCCTTTTTTATTTTTTACAAACACCATCAACAAGATAAATGGGTTTTATCTAAGATAGAACATATAAGATGAATCATATAGCAGTTTTCAAACCAGTTGTGTCTATGAGGTTTTGATAGGAAATGGACATACATAACAATAAAGTGACTCTCACCACTCATGTTGTTACAAAATTTAATCCTTTTATCATGGTAGCCAATTTTAAATATATTATGGGTTAGATTTTGGATATGATTAATAATGATAAAGGATTAATCAATATTCATGTATTTTTAATAAATATAACCTTTTATACCTTTCTTTTACCTCTTTACTTTTTGAGTGAATGTATAACTCATTATCTCACCTAATTTTTTTCCATCAGCACATCCCAACACAAAAATGAAAAGGGAACAACATATTTACAACGATCTCCTATCTATATGATAAGAGTAATCCTTGGTATGGTATATATTTCCCTGAAATCATTTAACCCACTAGTTTTAAAATGTATATAAAATTTGAGATGTCTAAAACCTTGATATTTTATGATATATTTCTCTATAAATAAATTTAATTTCTTTGATAAAATGTGACACATGCAACCCTATGTTTAAATGAACTATAATATAGTATACCTTCATAACATTGCAATTAATTAAGTATAATTAAATAGAATAACCAAATTTTAAAATATTTTAAAACTTTTTTAGATGGATTATATATATCATTATTAATGTCATTGTATACATTAAAAATATATTTTTCCTTGAAAAGGATTGTATTTATTTTTGTGAATAAATACTGTAAATAATTTTTTACACTTTTAAAAAATTTATTTGAAAAAATATACATAAATTTTGAAATTATGATTTCTTAATTATCATACAGTCCTTTTTATAGTTTTGTGATAATAATTTTTTTCTATAAGTTTTGGAAAATACTAATATGTATTAAATACACTTATATCAATTAAGTAATTTATGTTGTCACATTTAGATTTAAATGGCTTTAAAAGTAAAATAAGATCTTTTATATTATTAATACACTATATATGATATTAGAATTAATTATATATTGGATTTTTTAATGAATAATTATTATCATCAGAATATATTTTTTTCTAGAAGAAATTTTTTTCATTGCATTTTATGGGTTTAGTTTTAAATTAAATTCTTATAATTATGTGAGTTAAATCTTTTAAAATTGGTTCTATATTTTAAATATGACTCATAAACTTTGGTTAATATTGGTATTTTATTTTTGTTCTTTATAAACAATAACCATGGTAAATATTTTTCACCTAAGTTAGGGCAAAATTATTAAAATGGGTTTTAAACATCGGGATAAGGATTTAGATTTTATATAACAATAAAATTTATCATATTTTATTATTTAATTTAATCTATTTACATACAGGTAATAAATTATTGATGAATTATAGTGTTACATGAATTTTGTAGATGAATATAACATAGTAGGTTCATTTTCAAGGGTTATATTAGAATTAAAAAACTATTTTGAGGACATTAAACTCAATGTAAATCTATTTTTCTAAAAAATGATGATAAATATAAATTATAATGAAAAATATTTTATTATTTGATTTAAATTTTATAAAAATGAAATCATCAGCTAAGGGAATAGAATATTCTTTTAAATATCAATCACTGTTATTTAATGGGCCACCAGTCCTATTATGGGAGCACTATTGGACCATAAATAGTAGAAAACATTGATATTATTGTAATTTTCAAAAGGATTAATGGGTTGGAAAACTAAAAATAGGTCTTTAGACCTTATTTAATACTATATAAATATTATTTGACTATATTTGTTATAATTATAATCATACTATATTTAAATATTTCAATTTTGATTTAGTTTATTATGAATAAATTTAATTAATCTAATATATTATGTAATTCTATGATTGCGACTCCCCTATCTTATACAAGGGAACATCTTTTACACTCTTCCTCATATATTTGAAGCCTTATAGATTAAAAAATGAAAACATTAACACCATTATAGATTACTTTACATATTCATAGTTCATATAGTATTTCTAAATGAATATCACCATATGTTGTAAAGTGTAATCGAAATAAGGTTCCTCAATGAAGTGGTATAACTCTTAACCATAAATTTTCAGTTTTATTTTTATATATACATCCACTAAATTAATTTTTTACCTAAAAAATAATGAATTAAGTTTCTTAAGAATATAAACATATTATTATTATTATGTAAAACCCTTTATATTCCTTCTTTCAATCATGTGAAAAATGAAAACGATTCTCATACGTACATACAACACACTATCGACACATAGCGGTAGAATTAATTTTTCCTAAAATTTTACTTGGATGGTTATATATATGAAAATAATTAGTATATATGATATTTAAGAGATATTTATGGTTATATAAATATTATTTATCTCTTAAATTCTTAACATTCCTTCTATTGGAAAATGATAATGTTGCTCATGCATATGTGTGGACTACCACCTCCAAGAACAAAATGATTAATATTTTATTTCATCATTACATGGATGGTAAAAAATATATATATAATGAAAATATATTATTTATATGATATAATAATTCTATAATGGTGAATTATTATTTTTATTTCCCTTGTTCCCTCTGTCGAAATGTGAGAACAACATTTATGTGTACATATGACCAACCGTCTCTATAAAATAGTAAAATTAATTTTTCAATCTCTAATTTTTATTGTCTACTATAATATATATATATATATAAGGAATATATATGATATTTATATCCAAAAAACATATATTTTCTGTGATAATTATGATTACATTGTAATTACAAGAATTATTGAACCAAAATTCACATAAAAATACGGAACAATTATCACCTATAAAAAATAAAATTAAGAAATAATTACTAACTAATGAGTGTTAAAATCTCATTACTAGATAATATATGATATTAAAAGTCTGTATATGTCTCTGTTATATATTTATAAGAAATTTATATTTATTATACACTAGTCAAAAATAAATAAAAAAGAAAGTCAGTGATGAGGTAATCATTTTCTAATGTAATTTTTGTTTCTATGGGACTTATGTCATATTCATCATTTTTTACATTAATGTGTTATATAAGTTGAAAATTTTATAATTTATAACATGAATCCCTTTATATAAATTTTATTTAATGTTTCATTTTATATTATTTTTTTCTCGATTTTTAGGATTTAGAAGATACCGATGTTTAATGGGATTTATATAACAATCTCATGGTTTATTAGAAATGTGAATTATTAAGTTTTCAGTGAGTAAATTTCAGTTTATATATTTCTAGTTATTCATTAATTTTCATAAAATCATTTTATTTATTGATATTAATAATTTTCCGTTCATTTTCCTCTATTTTTTAATCATTAGAGTAAATTAATATTTTTAAATAAAACAAAATTTGTTTTTCACTTCATTCAAAATAAAAATTTCTACCATATCCAGGATTTATAAAAATATTTTAAAATTTTCTTATTATTCCACTGTAATTTTTTAATTCACTTTTACCGATGAATTAATAAAAAACATATGTAGAAAAATATTCCTTTTGATACTGAATGAGGTTTTTTTACTTTTTAAAGAAAATTTGAAACAAATATTTTTTTATAATATAAAAAACATGAATAGAAGTTACCACTATTATGAATGATCAATCAATTTTTGAATATTCCATTAAAAATTTACAAGGTAATTTTAAAATAATTTTTTTTGTAAAATTTAGAAAATTTAATAAAAATAATAATTGATTTCAAAATGAAAATAGTATTCTTTATAATGAAATACTTTAGTGATATTATAAAGGTATTTACATGTGTGAAAACACCCATTGATGTTACTATCAATATTTTCCAATGATACTATCTTTATTCTTTCCATGTATGTCCAATGATGCTGAAGTATTGATGTTTTGTATTTTTAATTCAATAATGATAATTGGTGACTTATAATGAATTTTTATAATGAATTTTATTGATCATTAAAAATATAAGGAATTATTTGTGTATGAATTTGACAGGAGGGGTCTGGTTATAGATTTCCCCACGATGCATTAATAGTTATAATTAGAAAAAAATAGTTTTCATGGTGTCTAAAAGAACGTGGTAATATCATGTTATTAAATTGGGTTATTTGGTGTATACCTCCCCATATAATAATAATGTATTTGTTGAGAGGTATTGATTGAATGATAATTTCGTAGTTGTATGGACTTGATGTTAAAATTTATGATTTCATGGCTGACATTGCTTCATCATGAATTCATGGAATTTTGCATTTCCGTTATTGGGAAGTTATTTTTCATTATCCTTGTTTTTTATGTGTTGATATTATACATAGATTATATTTGAACTCAAGTTATTGATTGAATGGTATGTGTTCTGATTATCAACCTTTACGTGTTAATTATTACATATTTAATCATGATATATTCAAATGCTTATAACCCTTTTTGAGGATATGAACATACATATTGTTTTTTCCAATCCTTAGGACATGGGTAAGGATATTGTGAATTATTTCAAAGATGAAATAATGTTTCATAAGTAAAATTTTTCTAATTCCAATGTAATATTGGAATCATGTATATATTTATTTTACCAATACTAATAAACTATTAAGTACACTAGGGTGTAAATTCTTTTATCAAGTGCCAATGTAATATTGTAACCTGTAACTCTGGGCTACTTGGTTTGGGGACATTACAGTAGGTATCATGGAATTTTTAGTAGAATTAGTGGGAAGTACTTTTAGAAGAACATATATTAAGTAACACAGTGATATGAATTAATTTGAGGATAATTCTATGTATAAGATAAAATATTAAATGTAATTAATAAGGTAGAGATTATGTCGTTTTCCTATAAACACATTCATTTCTAGATACAACAAGTTCATGTTGTTTTTAGGAATAAATGAATTATGGGGTAATAACCATAAAAAAATTTCCTTGAGAAAATATTGACCATAATTCTAGTGTAGGATGTGTGTTCCCTTAATTAATTGTTTTCTTGACCCTACCATGGGAAATTTTTGGATTAATTCAATTTTTTCACTACAAATAATTATGAAATAATTAAAAATATTTTTATGATTTTAAAATATTCAAGATATTACTAAACTTTTGAATCTAATATTTTCTATGTGTATATTTTTTAATTATTCCTAAGTGTTTCACAAACATCAAAATAATACATTATGATTCATTATGTGATGGGAAAGTATAATAAGATCCATTTTTTAGAAATGGATCTTAATATATCGGATATAAAATATAGAAACACCCATAATAAATGAAGTTATTTACCATATTATATAATTAACAGAAATAGTTTTGGAGGTGGGAATATTTTGGTTATATTAAGATAGTTGACTCAGGTTAGGACCAAAAACCTATCTTGTATAGAACATGTTATTGTTTTATAGTATGATTTTTTTATTTCAAAATAATTCATATAGTAATATACTCTATCTTTTATTGTAACTAAAAATAAATTGATAGATGAATGATGAATCAAGTCACATGAAATGATTTTTATAGGTTTGAGAGGTAATAAAGGGAAAAGGTTATTATAGATGTTTACTATTTAAGGGAATACATTAAAAATTGGTGGTCATTGAATCACAATATAGAGGAGAATAAATAGATAGTGAGAATGGAATGAAATTTTTTTTAAAATATTTTATTCGATAAATATATTAATTATGAGAAATAAGATGACATATAAAGTAAATTACATAAACTATTATAAAAGGAAGTTGAATTTGTTACAATGTAAGTGTAAAAAATAAAAGATGAGCAAGGTATTACATGGACTATGTATGTAATTAGGAAAGTAATATTGGTTGTTTCTTTGAGGGGATTAATCCAAGAATTGGAATGGAACTAGTCACTCAATCATTTTGATCAAATGATGATATGGTATTAGGTGACATTATTATAGAGAATTAATTATCCAAGTAATATATTTGAAAAGAAAACTATGTGAATTAGAATAAAAGAAATAACCAAGAAAAAAAAGAGGTTAATGAAAAAAGGGAAGGATAGAATTTCACACATGTGATATTAGTTCAAAGAAACAATATAAAACTTTATTGAAGTGTAGACGAAGTTAATTTTATGTGTGGAGAGAAATTTTATTTTTTCATGTGAGTTTAAGTGAATGAAACATGTCTCCAATGTCCAATGTTTCTACTATGACGAAATGGAGAAATTAAAAAAACAAACTCTCTACATTTCTAGAAAATTTATCTCAAAAATGGTTAAGGGATCATGATCATGTTTATCTAATTACTACTGTTAAAGTGTTAATAATTAATTTTTTCAAAAACATGATCATAAAATTGTTATATAATTGAATCTAGATCCGTGAACTATTTTTATATTAGTCTTTGATAATTAATCATTACATGAAACTCTGCGGAAAAAATTACCAAACATGGCTCCAAATAGAAAATTGGGTATAATATATCATAAAGTATTTGTTAAGATGAAAAACTATTCCATAGTTGTAAAAATGATTTTAATAATAATGACTGTATTCAAAATAATCCTGAATTTTGGGGATATATTTCTTTTTGAGGATTTAAGAATTAGTATACAATGGGTAAAATTATATAGGGAAAATGATTTTGAAGGAATATTTTATTATTCTACTTTTGTTTCTATAGAATTGATGGTCATTTAACCTGTCACTAATTTTTGTTTTTATGGTCATTAAATTTACAATTAAATAAATCTATATCATTCACTATCATCACATTGATGTTACTTTTCTCTTCTATGTATATATTTTAACATCCCAGTAGTGTTTTAAATATATAAAAACCCGAATATGTGATATTCCGGGAAATATTTATGTCTCTCTGCATCCATGCTAAAAAAAGATGTATTTTCACCATGTTTGATGTGAGTTTTAAAAACATGTTGAAATTTTGATATCCAAAATAATTTTTTTGGGTTAAATTATTATAGGTTGTGCATAATGTTAGAGTTGGAGATTTTAGGATATATTTTTATCCAAATAAATATAATTGCTTTAATAACTTGTGATACACTCAACCTCGATTCAAAACTAATTATAATATAGTAAAACATTATAAATTAAATATTAAATTATATGAAGAGAATAGTAACAACATAAAAATAATTTTATAATATATTGATATGATGATATTATATTTTTAGTAATGTTATTAAATGCAGTAGATAGACATTTTCACTAAAAATGGTTTTTTGTGAGTATAGATAATATTATTAATTTCGAGATAGATTAGAACCATTATTTGAAAAAATGAAGTTAATTTTTGAAATCAAAATTTCATAAATATCTTAGGGTGAATTTTTATAATTTTATGAAATGATTGATTTTTCAATGAATAGTCAAAAAATACTGATTTTTATTGAAAACATTCATTTTGTCCGAAGCATTTACAGAGTTCAAATTTTTTATTTCAATGGTTTTAAAATTAATATTAGGTATCTTATATTGTTAATAATCTAATTATATTCATGTTAATTAATTATATGTTGTTTCTTATAAATAATTTTATACTTTATACTACATTTTTTATGGAAAATGATTTTTAAAAAATTATATGGGTTTGATTATAAAATATATTATATAAATTCGATGATTTAATCAAGAAAATTGATTCAAAATCAATAATCATGATGATAAAATTTGGTAAATATTTCTGTTTTTGTTTGATCCATTTTGAATAATAACCTTTGTAAATATGGGTAAGCATGATAAGGGTTATATGGGTGAAATATGGTTTAATATTTTGGGAATGACATTAAAATTTATCTAATATGTTCCTTTATCCAATTGGATGAGTTATGTTCATAAATTTCCATGAATTTATCAAATAAATAGTCAGATGGTTTTATTTTAGTTTTATTATGACCTTTTTATTATTTTTATAAAATAATAAATATAAAATGTACATCTCTTGACTTTAATATGTAAGAATTTTGTATGTAAGGATAAAAAAGTATAAGATTGGTGACAAATATATTTTTCATATATAAAAAAATGTTATTTTTAATGGTCTGTTTTTCAATTTTTTAGTGACTAAATAATTACCTTAAAGCTTTACATAATTCCTACACATTATTTATTTAATTTATGGAAAATTATATTTAATTGTTTTTAAAAATAAAATTAATAAAATTTGGATAAATTATTATTTTAAAAATTTTCATTAGATTAATATAAAATATTATATTTGTTTTAATGGTTTATATACTAATTTAAGAAATATCTTGATGACTTTAATGTCAATGTAAATTATTAGTTCAAAAAATGACATTAATAATATTTTATAAAAAAAATTATTATATTAAATTATTTAAAGTTCTTAAAAATCATATACTCTCCCAATTGAATTTGATAATGTTGAAAATAAAAAAACTTGATCTATATATGTGTCACTTTATTTATTTATGGTAAATTTGGTGACCCATAAATGGTAGGAAAAATGATATTATGGTAATTTTCAAAATGATTAACTATGGGTTAAAACTAATAGATAAGTGTAAAAATATAATATAAAATGAATAAAATTTTTGTGTGATATAAATTTGATAAATATTTATCATATATTAAAAATATAACAAATTTTACCCAATTAATTTTAAAAATTAATTCATATTAATTTAAAACATTGTGTACTTCCAAGAGAACCCTCCCCTCACTTATAAAAGGGTACCAATTATCCTCTATTAATTAAAAATAATCAGGATTATTTCTTGTAAAATCCCTACCCTAATACCATTCATGATTCTTTCATCACATCCTAATAATTATTTATATCCAAAATACCATTCCATTAATGGTTAAGGTGTAATTCAAAAAAGGTTTCTCATTGAAGAGGTATACCTCTGCACCAAATATTTTTAATTTTATTTCTTATTATACACAATATAAATAAATGGTATCTATAATAAAATAATTAATTAACTATTTTTAATATACTAAATTATAATTTTTTATTATTGACAAATCAATATCTTCCTTTTTTCATCTTATAAAAACAAAAAACATCACTCGTGTGTACATACGAATTACTGTCTCCGCATTGTAGTGTAAATCGCTTTTTATCACCCATTCACATCGATGTTTATTAATATATATGTAATTAGGACATATTATTTTTATGAATATATTAGGTTTATATAAATATAATACTTCATTTACCATATAACCGTTATTTCCGTGGTAAAATTATAATTTCTCTCATGCATACGTGTGGACTTCCACCTCCACAAAGTGATGTGATTAATTTTTTATTTAATATAACATGGATGGTAATAATTATAGATTTAATTAATATATATGATATATATGATATAATAATTCTATAAAGTTGAATTATTATTTACTTGTCATTCATTCTCTCTGCCGAGAAGTGAAAATAATATTCAAGTATACGTATAACCAACCCTCTACATAAACTGTGTAATTAATTATTTAATCTATATAATGAATGGATGTATATATATATATAATTATTATATATGATATTTATTTCATGAATATACTATGGAGCTGATGTAACCAAGATCAAATTATAAGTATGATACCTACAGAACTAAAATTTTATAGAAAAATTAAAAAATTAACACTAAAAATAAAGATCTTAAAAAGGAATTATTTATAAAATTGTTTTGATATGTTAAAAGTGAAACATATATGATATTATAATTATTAATATGGTAATTTTAAATAATTATATTAAATTTAAATTAATTATACAAGATGTTATATTCACATACAATGCTTGTGGGATCTGGGGTAAGGGTTTTCATATCTCACTTTTGTTTTCACAAAAAATAATTCACCCTCACAATCTAAGTCATTCAGGTGGTGTATATATTGTACCATTGATATTTAATATCATTAATAACGTTATATTATTGATATTTAGTGTTAAATTTTAATTTATGTATTTTATGGGGGTTTAAATTCAAAATATTTCAATGCAGTATTGTATCTAGGTTACAATCTCATTGTCTAATGAGATTTTTTTGTGATTATGTTTTTGACGAACAAAAATTATGATATCCCCCTAAAAAAATTAATTTTATTTAAAAAAGAATTTTTCTTAATTATAGATGTTTTACTTTATTTTTCCACTCTTTCATTACTCCAGAGACCAAAATAATATTTTCTATGATAATTAATATTATTTATCTATGGTAAGAAATACATTTTATTCCATATCCATTTTTGTATATTTATTTTTATAATTTTTTTTAAAAAAAATATTGTTTCTAAATTTTTTTATATTTGATAAAATTTATTTAAAAAATAAATTAACTATTTTTTTATTTTTCTGATTGAGTTTCTTTAGACTATTTACTGAAAATGTGAAAAGAAACATTGTTTTAGTAAACATTGTTTTAGTAAACATTAAATCAATATAATTTCCCACAATTGTGACTACTAAATTTTTTGAGTGTTCTGTTAAAATTATCAATGATTCTTTGAAATAAAACATTTTAATTAAAATTAGGGAATTTTTTGAATTTAATAAATTATTTCAAAGTTAAAATGAAATTTTTTCCTCAAAATATATTTTAGTAATATTTGGATTGTCTTTTCAACCATGAAAATGAAAATATATTTTACTAATTATATGATTAAATGATCCATCTTTATTCATTCTGTAGATGGACTATTTTTAGGATTTATTTATATTCATAATTCTAGAGTCAATATGTATGATTTTTTAATTATGATTAAATTTGAGAATTTATTGTAATGTCAATTATAATTATAAGTATTACATTAAGCGTGAAAATGATAGGTGTAGATTTTTTCTAGTGATCCCTATAATGCATTGATAGGTATCATGAGACAAAATAGGTCGGTGTGATCTAAAGGGTTAGGGAATGGTGTATTGTCATAATATTTGGGTATTTTATGTATTCCAATCCATATATTGATAATGTCTTGGTTGATAAACCATGACATAATGATAATTTATTTGCTGAGAGGCCATGACAGAAGGAGTTAGGATTTTTTAGTTGAGTGGAGTGAATCGTTATGGTAAAGAATTATGAATTTCCTTTATTAATAATTTAGTTTCCATTTTTTATGTGTTTTTAGGTATATATTATCTATAGATTCCCATTGAATAGTAGTTATTGATTTAATGAAATATGTTTTCGTTATCCACATTTCCATGTTAATTATTCCATATTTATTCATGATAGATTCAATTGTATGTAACCCTTTCTGAGAATCAAAGATCACTATTTATTTGTTTTCCATTCCCCAAGATTTGAATATAGATTTTATAAATGATTTTGATGACACAGTATTGTTTATTTTTATATGTTTTTTATTTAAAAAGTAGTATAAGAATAATTTATGTATCTATTTTATTTATTATATTAAATTATTTAGTCATGTGGGATGAAATCACTTGTAATCAGTGTAATTAAAATAATGTATCCTTAGACTTTGTTCTAGTAGGTCCATGGTTTTTATATGAAGATACAATAATAACAAACATACACCTCCTTTCATTTTTGATGAATAATCAATATATCTCCGAAAAATACATTCTCTATAACTATGAATATTTAGTATCATCACAATTGTGTGTCAATACAAGTAGAAAATTGTAGAGGGAATTATTGTTTTTGATTTCTTGGCATGTTTGATTTTTTGAAGATCGTGAATGGTTATCATAATTTTAAAATTCTTACAAATAATTATCTTTTATGTGCAATAAGGATCTGAATGTAGCTCGAGTGTTTAAGTGACCCATTGGATCTTTTGGTAGGTCTTAATAGTTTTGTAGGACTATGCATAGGGAACACAATTTTGTGCTCTCTATTGAGGGTATACTGGTTGACACCTTGGTTCACTGGTCATTTTTATTTTAATTTATTAAGAAAATTATTTCAAAAGAAAACAATGGCAGGTTTCTTAGAAACCATGCAATGTTTTAGACCCACATTCATGGTTTTGTAAACCATGTGACCAACCCTTACAAGGTAGATGGTTAGAGGTAGAAAAATCTACAGGGTTGACATAAGGATTGTCCAATTATGAGGTGAAACCATGTTTCCTATTAAAAAGTTAAAGAGTAAACCCACCTATAATTTTTTAAATCTGATAATCCCTATCATCACATATTATTCCCTCACGTGAGTCATATCCTTCCCCCCTTCTTTGTCCTTTTCAATCAATATCAATGAGTCTTTCTTGGTGGCCATCCAAATGAATTTCATTTTTGTTTCCCATTCTTGTATCTTATCTTGCCACTCTATTACCGTCATTATAATATTTGATTTCATTGTCATAGGAATTGGTTCTACTTACACAACATAATGGTGGAATCATCAAGTAGATATGGGGGTTCTGATATGTCTTAGAATATAGTGACAAGGGATTCCATCTCCAGGTGGTGGCTCATCATTCTGGTTGAGGTACATGGTGATGTAAAATTTTCCTATTTTTTCCAAAATTTAAATTATTTTAATTTTTGAATTGAGGTCGTGTGTTAGGTATTTTTTTCAGGTTGAGGACAAGGGAGTGCCTTGTGTTATTGATGAGTGATTAGTCAATGTAATAACATGATGATATTAGATGGTTAGAATATGGGAATTATGCCTATTTTTATTAAATAACATAATTATGTATATTTATTTGATATTAATTAATTATTTATAATGTGGATATAATCAATTAATTATGATGGTTTAGTCATGAGACATGGCCTTATATTTCATTTATGTGACTAGGTGTACAAGGACGATCCTTGATAGCTACCACATTCCCTTGATGATAAATTATAAAGTTATGTATGATGTAGTTGTTCTCACATATTATCCTTGTGGATTTTGTTCATTGTTTATGCTTCTTATGAATAAACGAAAACACCAACATGGGTGATGAACCTAGATAATTGTATAAAATGAAATGTGTTTATTAAATAAAAATTTTATTTAAAAGAACAGATCAAAGGGGTTATGTAATACCCCTATATACTAGCTTGTTCCTAAGCCATGGATCCTCACGGTCAGGACCTTTGTTCAGCTATGTTGTCTTTAATCATCATCATATGTGAGGATGAACCAGATTGTTCCATTTTTCCATTCTGGGGATCTTAAGATACATCAATGATAGTGACAAGGGTGGACCAAGATATCATAGGTAGTGTGGTACATAAATGGAAACTTTTATAGACATCCAAATATTTGGTCTCATCAAGACGATGAGGTAATGAGATACCCTCTCCGATTTTATGTGACTAGACATATGTGTACGTACATTAGGTAGAACAAGACTAGGATGTGTGGGTGGATAGACTCAAAGAAACCATAGGGATTGAGATTGGTCGTGGAAAATATTTAACTTGTTTCCTTTTTGGTGAGTCCCAAGTTGTTAGTGAATTTGTGTTACCTAGTTCATGATAATAGGAGATAAAATATACTATTTTGTATATGGATGACCTGATACCATGAATAACATGGAGAACTAATTTTGGGTTTAACTACTATTATAGTCTGAGGGGAACTAAAGGGTGCCCCATGTAAGAACCCAGATATTCTTTTCAGGTTTGCTTTTTCTTTTTGGTTGTTTTTGGGAAAAAGAGAAGTTATAAAAAACATAGGAGTACACACTGTGTACTTTATATACATGCCATGTACCTAGTTGTTGTGGGTGAATATGTACTAGCTATTTAATTTCCATGTACATGGCCTTGTGTGGTGACATGGAGATCTCCTAAGGTGGATGATGGAAAAGGAAAGTACATGTTGTGTAATTTTAAAATTCACACCGTGTACATTCTTATTTAATTAAATGGACCGGGGCCACGTCTAATCAACAGAACCTTTTTTCACTTCGTCTGTCTCTTCTAAGAGTGACCATACGACTATAGATCACCATCGAGCCCCTGACTCACCGTCCGTTATCTAAATATACCACTATTGATTTCATTGGAATTGCCTCAATGATTTATTCCTTTTTAGATAACTTTATATCCTAATTTATCCTCTCTATCAGGTTATCCTTGGTCAAAAGTTTTAATGTTTTTATAAATCTACGATGTTCTATGGAGATTCATGGCCTGAAGATCACGTATATCAATCTCACAACACCTTGGTAGGTGGTTTTTATATTTTTGTATTTATTCTTTGAGTTATATGTGAAAAAGTGCCAAATACACTCATTCGGGGTATTGTGTGTTTATGGTTTTAGCCCTTCTGTAACACCCTGAGATTTTATGAAAAACATTATTTTTATTGTCTTGTGTTGTACGCTACACCAAAATTAGCTTTTGATATACGTAACACCATATTTTCTTGCAGTATACGCAACATTATTCTTGGCTCACGTTACACACAATTTCATGTCTGTTTTGTAGAAACTATTCTATGCAACATTATGTATAGATTTTGTTTAATATATAAATGAAATAAGTTTTGATTATGTTATACGCAACACCAAATAGATCTTTCACTATACACAGCCCTGACTTGGCTTGCATTACAGGCAATAAAGACCTTCCTCGATAGAGTGTGTAGTACGCAATACCGAGTTTCACTAAACGAGATATTATTATAATAATATTATGAATTAGTCATTATGAATAGTAATACCCACTTTTTGAAATTTTATAAATTTTATCTTTCAAAATTGACATCATTTTTGGATTAGGAATATCAAAATTAGCTTATGGTGAAATTTTCGTACTTTTCGGATAACTTTCATATTCTGATGAATAGTGAAAATTACTAAATTTTAATTAAAAACAACTTTTTTAATAGAAATAATTAATAGTGATAAATTAATAATTTGAGTGGTTTTAAAGTATATTTTGAATATATTTTTAACATTTAATACAATTTTTGTCAAAGGATGTAATTTCACATTTAAACTAGACATAAACAAGTGTCAATCTTTTGATAGTTATTATCTCTTAAAAACACGCTATTTGTTTTGACGACGAGAATTGAATTTTTAAATTAATTAATGCAACTGATATGTTTTGAATTTTTTAAAATAGACATAATTTTTTAATTCATAATATCAAATATAGCATAGGCCTAATTTTTGGTATTTTTCTGGAAACGTTCATTTTTTGATGATTAGTGAAACCACTAAGTGGTAGTTAAAAAAGTGAATTTTTCATAAAATTTAATTTTACTGCTTCTGTGAGTGGAATTTCAAAAATCCGAGATACATGGTTAATATCAAGGACTAAAATTTGGTTCAATGAGATGAAAATATGTTTTGGTGAATAGAAACTTTTTACTTTTATTTACCACGGTTAAAAGTAAATAGAATAATTAAGGGTAATAATGATATTAATATAACCCTAACACATGTCCTAATTCTATTTGATAAGTGTAATTTGACCAAAAACAACCTTAGGAATAAACTATGACCATTTAGTCCCACTTGGATTAGATTAGGACATTTAATTTTAATTTATTTAAAGAAGGGTTAAAATAGTTAAAATCAAAGTTTAATAAGTAAATCGTTTTTATTATAGGGTTATACAGAAGATAAATTCTAATATAACATTTCATTAGAAAGATAAAAAGATTTCCTAAATAATGGTATTTTATTTATAATTTTTAGACATTAATTAATTTAATTTATTTATGACACAAAGATGATGCAGTAATTTTATTATTAATGAAATATTGACATAATTGATGTTATAAATACCCAAATAAATGTAATTTGATACTTTTTATTAATTACACTAATTTTTTTGGTTACTATGACATGTTATTATTGAATTAATTAACTTTTTTTGATCTAATCATTCTGTTATGATTTTCACAAAAATCAATTACCAAATAGTGTCAAAATTGACATAAAATACTTTAAAAAATATATTATATTATTAATTTATATTTTATTCCTAAAAATCAATGGATCTGTAAAATGACTTAGATAAGGTTATATATATTAATAATTAACAACTTTGGGTTCGTTTGGATTGTTATTTTAAGTTAATTAACCTTATAGTGTAAGAAAACAAGAAGACACGGTAAAAGTAAAATTATTTAACTTAAGGTTAAATCTAAATGATATGGTGAATATAGAAATATTAACTTGTCTAAATTAGATTGGATGTGATTATTTAGACCCATACCCACTTTATCATAGAAAATACTCAATTTGGATCTATTAAAAACCGAATATGACTTTATAATAAAATAATATTTTTAGTTATTGCAAAGGTACCCCTCTCCTCCCTTGTAAAAGGGCACCTCCTCCCTCTCTTCCTCACACCACATTGAACCTTCAAGCTTGGCCAACCCCTGAAAGATTCTCTTCTCCACTTCCTTATAAACATCCTAGAGGTCCTTGTATTTTTCAAATACCAATTTTAGTGCCCTAATAGGATGTCTCAAAGAGGCTCTTCAAAGAAGGGGTAATTTTCATTACCGATTCTTTCAACTTTATTTCTTCTTCCACTTCTTATTATTTAGTTTTTTCATTATGAAGTAATAACATTAGTATCACTCATATACTGATATGTTATTATAAGTATGAAAGAACCATATTTCACCATATATCCATCCTACGGAAAACGAAATCACTGTGCGTGCGTTCATACGGAATACCGTCTCCACGCTGTGGTGTAATCTATTTTCCACCACCACATTACTTTGATGGGTATAATGGTGAAAGTAATGAATATATATAATTATTGAAAAGTGATATTTATTCTTTTAGATTATAAATACACTTTAATAAAATTCCACAATCATGGGAATGATATCATCGCTCGTGCGTACGTACGGACTACCGTCTCCACAAACGCGATGAGATTCATTTTCCATGATTAACCATTCAAGAATGATTATAAAGTATATATAATGAATAATAATGAAATATATGACATAATAATGCTACTGTATTTATGTATATATATATGTATGTCATCTATTTAATTTCATTCAATTCAACAAAGAAACGAAAACAGCGTTCATGCGTACGTACGGCCTACCGTCTCCATGAACGATGTATTTTCTTTCTTTTTATAGATCTATAATATATATGTAAATGATGAATATATATTATAAATAAATCAGGTTTTAAACTTCGTAATTATGTAAATCAGGATATAAGTAATAATATCAAGAACGACAAGTCGAAACACATACGATAAATGAAATAATTTTACACAAAACGCTACTTTAACTTGGAATTTACAAAAGAACGGGTAATATAAAGTCATAAGTGAAACGTATATGATATAATAACAATTAATATGATTATGTAATAAGTCAATGACATTATTTAAAAAATTATACAAAAGGTTCATATCCATATGAAGCATATCAGACCTAAGGTAAGGGATAATTTTGCAAATATCATTTTTATCTGAGATTTCTTATTTGTATGTATTTACTGGGGTTATTGCTATCATCCATGTCCATGTTTTATAAAAGTGTATTCATGTATGTTTAATGTCCTTTTTACCCATTTTGTAATTTACCCAATGGTATGGAAGGAATCATTCTTTTATTTACCCTATAAGGTACATTTTGACTTTTCTGACAAACGTTCGAGAAGAATGTTTTTTAACGTATACGGCATGAAAGGATTTTTACAGTTTTATAAAGCCTTATTTTCATGAAACTTTCTCCAAAATATTTTGTGACTATTTTCAACAAAATCCTTTTCTTTTAAAACTGTATGACATTTTTTGAACCGAAAATGATTCGAAAAAAAAGGATATTTCCTCAAGAATTCATTTCAAGTGTTTTATCAAAACTAATTTCATCTAAGATGACATTATTTCACATGTGTATGTTTCAAGTATCATTTCTCTATGATTTAAATGCTTTCACTTTTCTAATGATGAAATGATATCCAATTTTTTTTAATGGATTTCGTAATGATGGAATGATGTGTATGAAACACATTTTATTCTTGGGTTATGATGAATGATTTATGTTTATATTGTGGCACACGAAAGAATGATTTAAATATGAGATGGGTGAGACCTATATCTCCCTCCAATGCATTAGGTAAATATTTATATCTCATGAGATATACATGGCTAGAACGGTAAGTTAATCCACTTCAGTAATACAAGACTGGAACGAGGAGTGAACTCGATTCAAAAAGGGACTTTGTCCACTAAGATGGTATTGGAAGAAATGCCTTGGCTACTATGGAAATAATATCATGTGATTAATGTTTTTCCACAATTACAAGTTTTATTTACAATCTATTTTATCATGATTGATGTTCTATTTTGATCTATGCCTTAAATACTTCCATGTTTTATGTCATTGCACAAGATTTCTTTGTTTAAAAATTATGTACATGTTTTTATGTTCAAAGCTATATGGTTTGTTTTATTTTCTCCATGCTTACCCTTACTGAGCATTTGAGCTCACCCTTTTATGTTTTCTTTTCCCCAGGATATAAGAAAAGGTTTTAGGTAAGAAAAAAAGGGAAGATCTTTATGGGAGATGTTGAAGATCTTTCACCAAGATTAGAAGATTACCTTCCATGTTTCCAAAGGCACTAAACTATTACGGTCCTTGTGTGTTTGTTTTTGTCATGTACTAAGTATTCTGAAAAAGTAATGTAATTTCCATGTACTTCAAGCATCGGGTCTCTACAGTTGGTATCAGAGGAATGGTTTACTTAACCTTTGGAAACTAGGATGCGAAAACTTTAGTGAGATCCCTAGAGATATTTCTAAGGTATGTCTAGGGATGTCCCTAAGGTTAAGTATACGTATAGGTTATAGTACTAGAATTGTGATAACGATCTTAGAATTAAACCTAATATGTTAGATATTGAAGGTACTCCCCCTTTATTATGTTGTTTTCCCAAGCATGGTATTTGCCTCTCACACTATTATTTTTGGGTTTTAGACGATGGCTGGAACCCAATGAACCGTGTTAATCAATGTAATGGACAATGAAATGATTGTACTCCTGACCATACTAGTGTCATGGGAGATGGAGTGCACAATCTCATTTCTATACTTACACAAGCTATGAATCATTATGGATTTCAAAATGCACAGATAAAGGAGAAACATTCTGTTGAATCCTTCATGAGGCAGCGTCCACCTTCATTCAGTGGGTCTTCTGATCCCTTAGTGGCAGAACAATGGATCAGTACTACTAAAAAGATATTTTCAGTTCTACATTGTTCTAAGCATGATAAAGTCATCTTAGCAGTATATCGTTTGGAAGGTGATGCTGATCAATGGTGGAATCTTATCAGGAATACGAGGCAAAGAGATGAAATTGAGTCCATGGAATGAGACAAGTTCAACAACTTGTTTTTCAGTAAGTACTTCCCTCGTATTCTTCAAAAAATGATGGAAAAGGAGTTTCTTGAGCATAAGCAGAAGGATGATGAATCTTGTTGGTATATACGAATCGAATTTTACAAGACATGCAAGGTATGCATCTGGCTTTATCATCCAACCTGAAAGTAAAGTTTATCGATTTTTCAGTGGCTTAAAACCAAGTCTTCGAAGGGCATTAGCTATAAGAGACTTGAGTAGCTATGAAGAAATTGTGCGTTGTGCTATCAAGGTAGAACTGGAAGTTGGTGTAACATATCCATCTCATGGTTTTGACAAGAAACAAAAGATGGAGTTCAAGGAGAAATCTCAGAACAATGGTGAAAAGAAGATGAATGTTTCTTTATTCTCAAATTGTAGAATGAATCATGGTGGAGATTTCCTAAAAGGTACTAGAAAATGTTATAAGTGTGGAAAACAGGGTCATCGAGCAGTTGATTGTCGAAGAAATCGTAAAAAGTTTTCTAATGATGTTAATAGAGAAAAGACTATAGAGAACTCTCCACCAACACTTCAATGCTTCAAGTCCAAGGAAATGGGATATTATGCTAATAAATGCCCTAATCCACGGGTTAATGATGATCAACGTGAGCAACCTCTTAAGAAAAAGGATAAAGGGAAGTCTCATGCGATAAATATTTGTGATGGTGAGTATGAAAATGATGTTGTGTAATGATTAAGTGTTTATGTAATGGGATTTCAAAATAGTATCATGGAATCTCATTTATGGTATTGTGGAATTTTATAATATCTATGTATTGGTTTTCAATAATGATATGGTACTGGTAACCATGAAAAGGTGATTGAAATATTTTTAGAAAGCAGATGAAATTCGCATAATGAAGGGATAAAGAGAAAATAATATAATAGTAATCATGAGCTCATGACTGATACAAGGACTAAGTGATATTATTTTTTGAGTTTATAGAATTTTTGGGATTTTGGTGTGTGGAAAGTGTTAAAATTTAACAACATTCATGTTTTCACTACGGTTCAATGGGTATTAATTTTTCAAGAGAATACATGATTAAGGTATTCACATGTTTTTAATTTGACGAACAAGATATATCTTATGTTATATGGGGGATAAATGATGGAATTCACGTGATTGTTATGTGACATTTCAAGTAATCATTCTCTTTATACTATGAGCTTGGACCGAAGTATTTTAGATAAGCCTAAAGATTGGAATGGATTATGTTGGACATAAGTTAGTTCGATATTATAGATAGGATTTTATATTAATGTAGTTTTAGAAAAAGGAAAACCTACAGGATAGGCAAAAACCCATCGCGTCGAACAAGGATGTGGGAATCGAACCAACAACTGAAGTGCGACGTGCCTTTATCGCATACCAATGGCCTACAGGAAGTCCCTGGTTAGTATAAACTGGTTTTATTTTATTAAACGGCATGCTAGATGAAGTATAAGTTCATTTTTGGAATCGTATACGATTAACCTCACCGTAGATGGACTTATGTATATTTGATAACGTTTTTTAACCTTTTGGTTGAAACAGATGGAATGACCCATCATTATATCACATGATCTGTTAACACTTCACGAATAAAAAATTCAACTTCAATTCGTTATGAGATGAAGTGTAAATTGTCCAAGGAACGACCAACAGTGAGATTGTACCAAAATCAAGTATGTATTTCTTCTAATTCAAAATTTTCAACTTTAGGGAAATGATATTGAAAACCAAAAATGTTGTCCTAGTGCTCTTATATCCGATGAATAAGATGGTACCTTAGATCATCACAAATTTATGTCTTTTTTATTGATATATTTTTCATAGCCAGGTTCTCTACCACTCTCCATTAGAACACAATGGCTAGATTTTTCCTCCATATCCACATTTTCACCTATGTTCTCCTATGTGGAAACCCAGTGATGAGTTATTTGGGTATCCGTTATGTTTCTAACGGTCCTTTTTTAAATGAAGTTTTAGTATACCTTTTTATGATGTGAGTTTCTATGAAAGAAACTCTCGTGTAATAAACCATTTATAACCCCGATGAATTTCGAGGGCGAAATTCATTTTAAGGGGGGTAGAATGTAACACCCCGAGATTTTATAAAAAATATTCTTTTTAATGTTATGTGTTGTACGCTACACCAAAATAAGCTTGTAATATACGCAACACCATATTTTCTTGCAGTATACGCAACACTATTCTTGGCTCGTGTTACACACAATTTCATGTTCATTTTGTAGAAACTATTCTACGCAACATTATGTATAGATTTTGTTTAATATATAAATGAAATAAGTTTTGATTATGTTATATGAAACACCAAAAAGTGGTTTCACTACACGCAGCCCTGACTTGGCTTTCATTACACGCAATAAATACCTTCCTCGATAGCGTGTGTAGTATGCAATTCCGAGTTTCACTAAACGAGATATTGTTATAATATTATTATCAACTAGCTGTTATGAATAGTAATACCCACTTTTTGAAATTTTATAAATTTTATCTTTCAAAATGGACTTCATTTTTGGATTTGGAATATCTAAATTAGCTTAGGGTAAAATTTTGGTACTTCTCGGATAACTTTCATATTCTGATGTATAGTGAAAATTACTAAATTTTAATTAAAAACAACTTTTTTAGTCCAAATAATTAATAGTGATAAATTATTAATTTGAGTGGTTTTAGAGTATATTTAGAATATATATTTACCATTTAATACAATGTTGGTCATTGGATTTAATTTCACATTTAAACCAGACATAAACAAGTGTCAATCTTTTGATAGTTATTATCTCTTAAAAACTCGCTATTTGTTTTGACGATGGGAATTAATTTTTAAATTAATTAGTGCAACTTATATGGTTTAAATTTGTTAATATAGACATCATTTTATAATTCATAATATCAAATATATCTTAGGCCTAATTTTTGGTATTTTTATGGAAACTTTCATTTTTGATGAATAGTGAAACCACTAAGTGGTAGTTAAAAAATTGAATTTTTCATAAAACTTAATTTTACCGCTTCTGTGAGTGGAATTTCGAAAATCTGAGAGACATGGTTAATATCAAATACTAAAATGTGCTTCAATGAGATGAAAATATTTATTGGCGAATAGTAACTTTTTACTTTTATTTACCACGGTTAAAAGTAATTAGGATAATTAAGGGTAAAATGATATTATTATTACCCTAACACATGTACTAATTCTATTGGATAAGATTAATTCGACCAAAAACAACCTGAGGAATAAAATATGACTATTTAGACCCACTTGTATTAGATTGGGACATTGAATATTAATTTATTTAAAGAAAGGTTAAAATAGGTAAAATCAAAGTTTAATAAGTAAATCATTTTTAATATAGGGTTATAAATAAGATAAATTAGACTATAAATAGTCATTAGAAATATAGAAATATTTCCTACATAATGGTATCTTATTTATAATTTTTAGAAATTAAATAATTTAATTTATTTATGACACAAAGATGACGCAGTAATTGTATTATTAATGAAATATTGACATAATTGATGTTATAAATGCACAAATAAATGTAATTTGAGGAATTTTATGAATTACACTAATTTTATAGGTTAATATGATATTTTAGTATTGATTTAATTAGATTTTTTTTTACTAATCAATTTTTTTGAGTTTTAGCAAAATCAGTTACCAAATTGTGTCAAAATTGACATAAAATAGTTTTGAAAACAAATATTATATTATTAATTGTTATTTTATTCCTAAAAATCTAAGGATTGGAAAAATGACTTAGATAAGGTTATATATACAAATTATAAACAACTTGGGGTTCGTTTGGCTTTTTATTGTAAGTATATTAACCTTATAGTGTAAGAAAACAAGAAGACCCGGTAAAAGTAAAATTATTTAACTTAAGGTTAAATCTAAATGATATGGTTAAAATAGAGACATAAACCTTTCTGAATTCTATTGTATGAGATTATTTAGACCCATCCCCACCTTATCTTCTAAATAACTCAATTTGGAGCTATTAAAAACCGAATATGACTTTATAATAAAATAATATTTTTTGTTATTCCAAAGGTGCCCCTCTCCTCCCTTATAAAAGGGTACCTCCTCCCTCTCTTCCTCACACCACTTTGAGCCTTCAAGCTGGGACGAACCCAGAAAAATTATCTTCTCCACTTACCTAGAAACATCCTAGAGGTCCTGGTATTCTTAAAAGACCAATTTTAGTGCCCTAGGAGGAGGTCTCAAAGAGGCGCTTCAAAGAAGAGGTAATGTTCATTACCGATTCTTTCAACTTTATTTCTTCTTCCACTTCTTCTTCATTAGTTGTTTCATTATGAATTAAAAACATCAGTATCACTAATATACTTATATGTTATTATAATTATGAAACAACCATATTTAACCATCTATCCATCCTACGGAAAATGAAATCACTGTGCGTGCGTACGTACGGAATACCGTCTCCATGCCGTGGTGTAATCTATTTTCCACCACCACCTTACCTGGATTGGTATAATGGTAAAAGTAATAAATATATATGATTATTGTAAAGTGATATTGATTGTGTAATATTATACATACACATTAATACAATTCCACGATCATGGGAATGATATCATCGCTCGTGCGTACGTACGGACGACAGTCTCCACAAACGCGATGAGATTCATTTTCCATGATTAACCATTCAAGAATGATTATAAAGTATATATAATGAATAAAAATGAAATACATGACATAATAATGCTACTATATTTATGTATGTATATATTTATGTCATCTATTAAATTTCATTCAATTCAATAAGGAAACGAAAACAGTGTTCATGCGTACGTACGACCTACCATCTCCATGAACGGTGTGTTTCCTTTCTTATTATAGATCTATAATATATATGTTAATGATGAATATATATTATATATAACTCATGTTATACACTGTGGAGTTATTTAAATCAGGATATAAGTAATAATATCAAGAATGACAAGTCAAAACACATACGATAAATGAAATGATTTTACCCAAAACGCTACTTTAACATGGAATTTACAAAAGAATGGGTAATATAAAGTCATAAGTTAAACATATATGATATAATAACAATGAATATGATTATTTAATAAGTCAATGACATTATTTAAATCATTATACAGTAGGTTCAGATCCATACGAAGCATATCGGACCTAAGGTAAGGGATAATTTTTCAAATCACATTTTTATTTGAGATTGCTTATTCTTAGGTATTTACTGGGGTTATTACTATCATCCATGTCCATGTTTTATAAAAGTGTATTCATGTATTTTTAAAGCCATTTTTACCCATTTTAACTTTCACCCAATGGTATGGAAGGAATCATTCTTTTATTTACCCTACAAGGTACATTTTGACTTTTCTGACAAAAGTACGAGAAGAATGTTTTTTAACGTATACAGCATGAAATGATTTTTACTGTTTCATAAAGCCTTATTTTCATTATTCTTCCTCCAAAATATTTCATGACTATTTTAAACTAATTCCTTTTCTTTTAAAATGGCATGACATTTTTTTAAAAGAAAATTACTTTGATGAAAAAAGGATATTTTCCTCAAGAATTCATTTCAAGTGTTTTATCAAAATCATTTTCATCTAAGATGACATTACTTCACATGTGTATGTTTCAAGTATCATGTCTCTATGATTTACATGGTTTCACTTTTCGTATGATGAAATGACATCCTAATTTTTTTTAAGGATTAAGTTATGATGGAATGATGTTTATGAAACCCATTTTAGTCTTGGGTTATGATGAATGATTTATGTTTATATTGTGGCACATGACTGAATGATTTCAGTATGAGATGGGTGGGACCTATATATCCCTCCAATGCATTGGGTAAAGATTTATATCTCATGAGATAGACATGGCTGGAACGGTAAGTTAATCTGGTTCAGTAATACAGGACTAGAACGAGGAGTGAACTCGATTCAGAAAGGGACTTTGTCCAATAAGATGGTCATTGCAGAAATTCCTTGGCTACTATGGAAATAATATCATGTGCTTAATGTTATTCAACAATTACAAGTTTTATTTACAAGATATTTTGTCATTATTGATGTTATATTTTGATCTATGCCTTACGTAATTCCATGTTTTATGTCATTTCACAAGATTTCTATGTTTAATCATTATGTACATATTTTTATTTTCATATGTATATGGTTTGTTTTATTTTCTCCATTCTTACCCTTACTGAGAATTTGATCTCACCATTTTTATGTTTTCTTTTCCCAAGGATATAAATAAAGGTTTTAGGTAAGAAAAAAAGGTGAAGATCTTTATAGGAGATGTTGAAGATCTTTCACCTTGATAAGAAGATTATGCTACAAGTTTCCAAAGACAGTAAACTATTATGGTCCTTGTGTGTTTCTTTTTGTTATGTACTAAGTATTCCGCAAAAGTAATGTAATGTCCATGTACGTCAAGCATCGGGTCTCTACACCTTCTATTTTCCAACTATGCCTTGTTTTTATGGATAAAGGTTTATTGATTGTGAATTGGGTTAACCATTCCATTCTATGGATGTTTTTCCCATGTTTTCTTTCTTTGACTGTTTGGTCTAGCTCTACCTATTAGGATGGTGCTTTTAATTCCAAGCCTTGTATTGATATAATGGATTGATTATTATCTAAAATTCTTTTATATGTTTTATATTGTTTAGAGATGTAGTTGTTGAGGTTTACTTTGGTATCCATGTATCATTATTGCATGATTCACTTATAGAGGGCGGTGGGAACCTAGTGTAGTAGACCATAGGTAGAATGGGCATTGAGTCCTTCTCTAGTGTGTTAGTTTACTTTCACATTGTGAGACCATAGAGGGGATGAACTTTGTGCATCCTCTGAGTGTCTATAGTTCCTCGATACGGTCCACATGGGTAATTGGACATTGATAGATTCTTCTTAGTACCTATTAGATATCAATACGAGACCATAGTGGGAATTGACGGTGAGTGTTTCTTTAGTGTGTCTTTTCTAAATCCGAACTAGCAGGGTTAGACTGTGAGTACTTCCTAGAAGGTTTCTTGTGGTCATTTTGGTTGATCCAGAGGGGCTAGGCTGTGAGTTCTTCCCATAGGGTTTCCTACATTGATTAGATAATTACTTGGTATAATAAAGTGAATGTAATTGATTTTGTTGGACTATAGCTATGTTTACTTTTTTGTTTACTACTTAATTTTTGTTTATTTCCATCCATATATTTTAAATAACTATTTGGAATAGATATTTGGGTTTTTTCCTAATGGGATTAGTCTCACACCTTGTTTGGGTCATGATTTTGGGCCCAAGCGGATTATATTGTTGTAGGTATAGATAAGGGAAAGTGACCTTTTACATTAGGGAATTGACTACTGTGGAACTAGGGAGCATGGGACCAAGATGAGTCTTGTGATGATGTGAAGCTGTTTACTTTCTTTTCTTTGGTACATTGGTTTAGTTCTATATTCTAGCATTGTGATGTTTTTGGCTGATTTCCTAGACATATGTGTCATGCATCATATAAATATGTGGGTTGTAGTTGTTTATTACTTCCGTTATATACTTATTGCAGGTTTTACAGCTTTCTCTATTGCTATCTATTTAATTTCCACTATGTTAATTTGAAAATGAGATCATAGTTTCTCCACTATCAATCCCAAGGCCCTCACTGCTTGTCGGTAGCCTCTTTCATTTGTGTAAATACGCTTGAGCCCATGTGACCAACTGGGTATGGGGCGACTCTGGGTGGTTCCTGGAACCGGAGCATTAAAAATTGGTATTAAAGAAATTCTTTCCATCTTGACTTACTTTTTGAAGCCTATAACCAGAGATAGGAAGGAATACGTAGTTGATAATAAGTTGTGTTTAGGAGTAGCTAACCCGTGTTCTGGGCAAAGCCAATCTACCTCATTATTGCAATTTTTCTGGTTTTTCAATTTTACAGTTGATTTGATTTCGTTTTTGGGTGATTCACATGTTTTTTGTAATTATCATTGATATAAATAAGGTTCAATTTCTGTTTCAACTAGATGAGATGAGGGTATTCCATCTCATGCATCATATTGGAACTTGTTAGAAATCACATGTCATTCATTTCTATCATTCCACTTATCGTGCATTAGTGATTTCATGTTCTTGTGATCAATTTTGTGCTAGATATGCATACTGTTTTGATAGATGACTTAATAGAATACCTACATTTGATAGGGTATTGAATCATGTAAGTTTTCGTTTGAATGAACACGAAACTTTGGTTCTTAAGGTTTCATGGGCCCTCATGGATCAGAATTAGGTGTATCATTACAGAGTTATGCTTATATATGACCTGTATAAGATTCCAATCATTGATTCATGCGGAGTATGGACCCTCAAAAATCATATTTTGGAACCTTAATGTCTGTTTCAGGGTTTTTATGTGGTCCAGAGTAGTTTCTGAGGCATACTATTCAAGAAAATACAGAATACACGACCTGTAATGTTAAACACACACCATGTGTCCTTCTGTTAAGGAAAGAGAAATTTTTCATATTTACGCATTGTGTACTATATGTACACGCTATGTTGTCGCAAACAGTGTCACTGGTTCGTGGGTAGAGACATGGGGTTGAGAAATTATTGGCGGAACACATCGTTTGTCTAATGTACATGCCTTGTATAGTAGGCCATGCATCCACCCGTGTGACTGAAGACATGAATGGATGAAAGCTTAAGTAATACAATATGTTTAATTCCTGAACACACCGTGTAGTGTGACCCTTGAATTTGGGCATGTAGAGAACAACATGGGGCGGTGAAATATTTCTAGTACACGCCTTGTTTGGAACAAACACACCGTGTAGCGTCAGCTGTGTGACCGGCCATGTAACTATCAACACAGGTCAGTGAAGTTCATATAGTACGCGTCGTGTATAGAATAAGCATGTCGTGTAGTATTGTTCTATGGGAATTGTGTGTCATAGATATGTAGAAGAACTCAGGTAGGGGAAAAGGATTATAGTACCTGTTGTGTGGTAGGACAACACACCATGTGTATGGGGTGTTACATGTCCTAGGTAGAGAAACGTACATGACCATGTGGAGGCCTGAGGGAACATGTTGTGTGGTGGATATACACATCATGTATCTATGTTTTGAATAAGTTGAATGATTCATTTCTCTTGTTCCCTTCATACACTTCTATGTTTTAGTCCCTATTAATCTTGAACTATATTGTGCACTGGACCTTGCATGGTTGTGATATGACACTAGATATTGATGAGATGGGACTACTAGCAGAAACACCCATTTTCTAGTCGTGGAACCAGCCATCATTCCGGACACAGGTGTTAGTTCATAGTTCCTAGAGGGATTTATAGGGTTCATGTAGACCTTCCGAGGAGTACTGTATCCTACCCCTTCTATGGAAGAGTTGCTGCGGGTTTCCCACTTACATTATCCTCCAAAAATTACAGTGGAAGGAGGACCTGAGGTTGTAGATTCATGGTCAGAAGATTTTTTTTCTATCTTCGAGCATCTAGAGACACCTCCAGAGAGGAGGGTGATACTCACTATGTATATGCTTCAGGACGCCGCCAAGAGATGGTTGGATGTGATCTCACAAGAGGGATTCCAACATGTTGTAGTGTGGGATGAGTTTCATCTTACCTTTTATGACAAATTCTACTTAGAATATTTGAGGGTCGATCGATCCCATGAGTTCATGAGTCTGGAGTTGGGTACACTTTCATTTATAGAGTACTCTTCCCGTTTCACTGATCTATAGCAGTTCAGGCCTATCCCAGGAGGTGATGAGTTATTTCTACCAAGCATGATTGAATATGGTCTCAGGAATGACATTTGATCTCAGGTTAACATTTTCATGTTGAATTCCATCATTTCTATAGTCAAATGGGAGCTGGTCATAGAGCACAATATGAGGGATTCTAGAGTGGTGAGGCAGGTTTGTTTGACATCCGGAGTAGGTATTCAAACTACAGATAGCCAGAAGCACCGTATAAATTCTACAAGAAGAGATCATAGTAGGCGGGATGTTCTTCCAGGTAGCTAGGTGGTTTAATAATACTGTGGAAGGGTTGGTTATACAAGGCCACATTGCTTGAGAGACCTAGTGGAGTGTCGATATTATGGAATGATGGGGAACATTCCGCTCTTATGTCAGATCATCTCACAAGTATCTTTTTACAAGTGTTCTTCTATGATCCCTTGTTTGGGAGAAGCACCAATAGTTTCCCATTAGTTAGGTAACATGAGTTCTTCTGACCATTCAGGCTAGGGAGGAGGAAGTGGTCGTGGCATCCAGTCACTATTCATTCAGTGAAAACAGGGTGGATCGGCTCAAAGTGGTCTGGCAGGGTCACAGGGCCATGGTGCAGATCAGACATTTACAGTGGAGAAAACCTAGTAGAGGTAGGATCCTAGACACTCTATTGTTCGAGGTACGATCCAAGTTGCCTTAGTTTTAGAATCTTCCCTTTTTGATACAGGGTCTTCAAATATCTTTATATCAGTCATGGTTGTAGAGATCCTTAGGCTCTGTATCTTTTCATCTATTGATATCTTCACATTAGACACTCCATTGAAGACATGAATGACTAGTGTACGACAGTTCAAGAAGTGACCTTTAGAGGTTGGTGGGTGTTACTTCTTTTGTGACATCTATGTCCTAATGATTATGGGTTATGATGTCATTCTATTAATGGACTTGATAGTTTCCTTCCATGTTTGTGTCGACTTATATCGATATAGTTTGAGTTTCACATCACCAGAGAGTAGATCGTTTCTTTATAAGGGTGACTGGGATGTCCAAGCGAGAAGAGTAGGAACTGAGCATCATGGGTAAGAAATATTTAAATCTTGGATTGATTATATATATCTAGATGTCCAAGGGACAATAATGACTTTTCTCTAGTGGTGGATCGTTTCATGGACATCATTATAGGGGATCATTCAGTTTTTCCTCCAGAGCATGAGGTAGTATTTTCTATTGATCTCATTCCAGGACTGGTACTGGTTTCCATTCCACCTTATATGATGGCTATTCTAGAGTGTCAGGAGCTCAAGAAGTTGTTGGAGGAGTTGTAGGAAAAGGGTTTCATCCAACCCAATAATTCTCCTTGGGGTTCGCTTGTCTTGTTTGTGAAAAAGGAGGGTGAAACCCTATGACTTTGCGTGGATTATCAAAATCTGAACCAGTTGATAGTCATGAACCGATATCCCTTTCTGAGACTTGATAATATTTTTGATCATCTTTGAGGATCCTTAGTGTTCTCAAAGAGTGAATTGAGATCTGATTATCATCAGTTGCACGTTAGACCATCAGATGTACCTATTACAACCTTTTAGAGATAGTATGGTCTATATGAGTATGTGGTTTTGTTGTTTTGTCTGAAGAACGCACCTGCAGTTTTCATGGCACTTATGAACTTAGTGTTTCATACATACATGGATTCTTTCATGTTAGTCTCCTTGTATTATATTATGGGGTACTATCACTCTCGACATGACCATGCCACACATCTTGAGATCATTTTGAGTACACTGATAGAGAATCAACTATATGTTAAGATCTCCAAATTCCACTTTTGGATGGACTAGATTCACTTCTTAGGACATGTCATCTTAGAAAAAAGTGTAATAGTAGACCCAGATAAAGTCAGAGCAATAGCTTCCTAAGGGCATCCGAAGAATGTCTTTAAGGTACGATGTTTTCAAGGCCTATCTCATTACTACATAAATTTCATAAAGGAATTTTCAAACTTTTATGCACCACTTATAGGTCTAACTAAGATGGTTGTGATGTAGTTGTGGTCAGAATCTTTCTAGTAGGCCATTCTAGAGCTAAAAGGGATGTTGAATTTAGTGTCGATACTAGTTTTTCCAGAGTAAGGAAAGAATTATACTGTTTATAGTGATGCATCAGGTATTGGGATGAGATCAGTGGTTATGCTAGGAGAATGAGTCATTGCGTACGGATCTTGGTAGTTGAGGATACAACAGAGGAACTACTTGAAGCATGATCATGATCTGGCTGTTGTTTTTCATGCTTTACACTGTCGGAGACATTATCTTCTAAGAGAGCATTTTGTGGTTTTCATCGACCCCAAAGGTCCCAAGTATATCTTCACTAAGCGTGATCTAAATCTAAGATATCGAAGGTGGATTTATTACCTTCATTCCTTTGACTTTGTACATGCGTACATGCTTGAAAAAGGAAATGTAGTGGCTGATGGATCGAGTGGAAGAACTCAGAAAGATGTAGTTCAGGAGGCCAGCAGTGAGCGGCAGATTATGGGTCTTTTCTCTAAAATGCATTAGGTGGTTCATGGCAGAATGGGGTAGATATTTATATCTTCTATAAATGTGACCTCAAATCTTCTTGATCGAGTGAGAATGAGGAATATATTAGATTTAGAAGGCCTTGTCCTATGAGATAGAGTGTCAGGAGATGACCCTATTTCTGTATGGACAGTATGCATGGACGAGATCGTGTGTTTTCGAGGACGCATGTGGGTTCTAGAAGACATACATGGGGAGATGATGTGAGACATTCATTCCTTAGTTTGGGCAGTTTATACTCGTGTCACCAAGATGTATCGAGATCTAAACCATCATTATTGGTGGACGGGTATGAAGAGAGATGTTACTGGTTTTGTCATGATGTGTTCCACCTCTGAGCAGGTGAACGTGGAGAATTAGTGACTAGCAGGGATTTTTCTGTTGATACCCTTTTTTAGTGGAAATGGAATGATGTCATGATGGATTTTGAGACAGGTTTTTTGAGGTTTCCTCGATGGAATGATGTAGTTTTGATGTCATTGACAGAGTCACAAATGTTTCTCACAACATACCGATCAAGGAAACCTTAAATGTTGATGAGATATGACGGTTGTACATCCGAGAGATTGTATGTCTACATGGGGTTCAACACTCCATTATTTCAGACACAGACACATGTTTTACTTCTTGGAACTAGAAGGGACTTTCGAGGGATTTGGGTACACATGTATTGCTGAGTATTGATTATCATCCCCAGAAAGATGGTCAGTCTGAGCGTACAATTCTGGTTCTTGAGTACATGCGTCATGTAAGCATCTTGGATTTTATAGGTTCATGGTAAAAGTTCATACCTCTTTCGGAGTTTTCCTTCAATAATTGTTTTCAAGAAACTATTCATATAGAACCTTTTAAAGCTTTGAACGGTAGGCCATACTAAGTACCCTTATATTGGTTGGTGGTAGGAGAGAATGTTGTGTTGGGACATTGTCTTGTACAAGATACCATGAAGCTGATAATGTTGATTCATATAAGAATGGATACTGCATAGTCGCGATAGAAGTCTAATGCTGATCGACAGAGGTGACCTCTAGAGTTTGTGGTTGGAGATCAGGTTTTATTGCGCGTCACACCAAGGTTGGGACACAAGAGGATTAGGAAACTGGCTATCATTTTGCCAAGTTATGTCGGGTGATTTGATATTTTGGAGAGAGTCGGACCAGTTTCCTATCGGTTGTAGTTACCTCAAGGGTACTGGGCTATGCATGATGTCTTCTATGTTTCTCAGCTTTGAAGTTACTTCTTATAATCGACACATGTTTTCCAAACTGAGGATGTTAAGCTCAAGGTGGACTCCTCGTTTGAGGAGTTTCATATTCAGATTATTTATAGAAATCTGATGGTTATTTACGGTCATTCTATTCCTTTGGTACGAGTGCTATAGAATCACGGCATAGTACAAGATGAGGCCTTGGAGAGGGAGCCCAATGTACAATCACAATGGTTAGATATGTTTTTGGATTCTTCTTCTATGCAACCTTTCTAGGGAAATTCAGGAACGAATTTCATTAAGGGAAGAAGTTTGTAAGAATCCAAATCTTCTTTTCAAGTGTTTTTTTTTCATTCTGGTTGTTTTGGGAAAAGGGGAGTTTTTGGAAATTTTAATAGTACACATCGTGTTATTTAAGTACACGTCGTGTACCCGGTTGTTGTGGGTGACCATGTACTGGCTCTATAATGGCTGAGTACAAGGCCATGTGTGGTGAAATTGAGACTGCCAAAAGCGAAGTCCAGAAAAAGAAAAGTTCATTTCATGTACTTTTAACACCCATGTAGTGTACATTTTTTTCATTAAATGGATGAGGCCCACATCTAATCGATATAACCCTTATTATCTTTGTTTTCTCATCTAGGAGAGACCGTACGACCGAGGATCTTCACCAAGTGCCCAACATGTTGTCTGTTCTCTGAATCGCCTGTTGTTGATTTCATTAGAATCGCCACATTGAGTTCTTCATTCTTCTAGAATTTCATATCCATATTTCTCCTCTCTCATTCGTTATCCTCGGTCAAACATTTAATCTTTTTTGTATATCTACAACATTCTTGGGTGATTCAAGGAATGAAGATCACATATATCGATCTCACGATACTGAGGTAGGTGGTTTGTTCCTTTCTATAGTTATTCTTTGAGTTATATGTTCAAAAGTTCCCAATACCCTTGTTCAGGGTATTGAGTTTTTATGCTTTATCCCTTATACTTTCATGTAATGCTTTATTTGTATGGATAGAGGATAATTGTTTGTGAATAAGGTTAAATTTTACATGTTATGGATGTTTTTCCAATGTTTTCATGTTTTTAGAGTTTAGTCTAGATTTTCCTATTATGATGATTCTTTTCTTTCCATTTCTTGTATTGTTAGGATGATGTGATTATTATCTAACCTGAAATTCTAGGTTTTAGATTTTCTAGCGATGTAGTTATTGAGGTTTAATTCGGCTTCCATGTATCATTTGTGCATGATTGACTTATTCAGGGCTTTGGGAACCTGGTGTAGTTTACCATATGGAGAATGAAAGTTGAGGGCATCTCCAGAGTGTCTATTTATTGTTACATTGTAAGACCTTTGGGGTATGGACTCTGTGCTTCCTTATAATGTATGTAGTTCCTCGATATGGTCCATAAGGGAAATTAAACAGTAGGTGCTTCCATAGAGTTCCTATTAGTTAAGGATATGAAACCATAGGGGAAATTGACTGTGAGTGAATCCTCAGAGTGTTTTTGAAAAATCCAAACCAGAGGGGTTAGACTATGAGTGCTTCCTAGAGGGTGTCTTATGGTCGATTTGGTTTAACCAGAGGGGTTAGGCTGTGAGTACATCACATTGGGTAACCTTGTTTGATTAGATTCTTACACGATATATGAAAATGATTTCAATTGATTTTGTAAGACTGTTACTATGTGTAATTCCTTGTTTACTACTTCATTTTGTTTATTTCCTTCCATATATATTAACTGACTTTTATGAAGTGGTCTTTGGGGGGTTGCCTATTAGGATTTGACTCAAACCCTATTTGGGTTATTATTTTAGGCTCCAACAGATTATATTGTGGCAGGTATGGATAAGGGAAAGTCCCCATCTACATTAGGTTCTTGATATCTATAGAACTGGGGAGCATGGGACCAAGCTGAGGATTGCGATGTTTTGGATATTTTTACTTTCTTTTATTTTTTACATTGGTTTAGTACGGTATTCCAGAATTGTGATTTTCAGCTGCTTTTAAATACATTTTTATCATGAATCAAATATATATATATGTGTGTGTGTGTGTGTGTGTGTGTGTTCTCCAGTTGTTTATTACTTCCATTGTTTACTTATTGCTTGTTTTACTAAATCCTCTATTGCTATCTTTTTATTTACACTGTGTTAATCTTCCAATGAGGGCTTAGATTCCCCACTATCACACCCAATTCCTTCACTATTAGTCAGTAGCCTCTAGTATTCGGGGAAATGCGCTTGAGGACATTTGACCAACAGGGTACGGGGCACCTCTGGTCATCTTCTGAAACCAGGGCATTACACCCCTCTGGCATACCAACCATGAGTGAGTGTATATGATATTTTAATGACCTAGACTTAAAAATTATATATTCTTGTGAATTTACACTAAAATAACATTTTTTTCCTAATTATGTTTTTGGTTTATAGTTTTATTTAGTTATTTAATAACCCTTAGAAAATAATCCCTTATATTAAATAGTGGACACTTCTACTTGATATCCATTTTTTACACAATATAAAATCATTAAAATAAAACATGTTTTATTTTTATGATAAATCTTTTATACATGAACATTGGATTTTTATTTTCCCTTAACAAACCATAAAAAAGATGAAAAATATTATAAATATATGGGATGAGGGAAAAAAATCGTAGTAAGGGACCTAAAATTAATGAATGAAACACTTAGTCCATAAAAGCATTAAATTTTTATTTTTTGAAAATAATCTTTTGGATCAAAATAAACATTTTATCACCAAAATAATCATCTTATTTTAATAAATTATTTTATAAAATATTTTATAGGATATATTAAAAGAAAACTAATAATCATAATGGATTATTTGAAATCATGGGAAGCTCATAATAATCTTTCCAAAAAGTTGTACATGTCACCCCTAAAAATAATGATATGATTTCTTTAAAACATAATATATCCATCTAACCATGAGAAATAATAATGCCTATAAAAAAATTTCAAAACTAGTTAAATCTTGTAGACTTATTTGGATATCATTTACATATCAATCTTAAAATAAATATTACAAATGAAATGAACATACTATAGACTTACATTCCTAATTTTTTAGAGGTTATAACATTTCCTCCAATCATAAAAACAATTCTGGAGAACCATAACATAATAATAAAACATGAATGCTTTCACTTTCGTCATGAAACTCTTAAACAATTTTTTGGAAAATAAAATTTCCTTTTTAAAATATCTCAATTAAAAATATATGATATTATAGATTAAAAAATTCAATGAAAATATTTATGTAGACACGTTGGGAATTATTAAAATCAAATATTAGCTATAATAGTTTGAAAATACACTCATGTTTTATATGTTAACTAAACATTCATTTTATACAATTCTTGAAAACACAAAAATAACATTGTTTGCAATATGAAGAAAAGATTATTTTAAAACAATTTAAAAAAATAAAACATGAATAAAAATGAAATTAATATTAAATAAGATAATAATAAAATTCAATAAATTATTTAGAAATCATGTATATGTAAGAAAACGGGATGTTTTATAAAAATATGAAATATATTTATAAAACAGGGTCCCTTAATTTCAGACTGAATCATCATGTACAATATTTGTATTCATAAATAAAAACGTATTTCAATTTTTTCTTCATTTAGAACCATTTTTGTGTTTATTATTCTTTTAATAAAATGTATCACCTTGTTATACACAATTACATAATCATTTATTTTCACAATGGTTGTTTTGATGATATTCAATTTATAAGTCCCAAATCGTTTCAGAAAGTCATCTATTGTAAAATATATTACCATTGAACTATCTATATATTAATAATAATTAAATATTTATCATTTTTAAATATAAATTATACATTTAAATTAAACTATTAAATATGGTTATGAAAAATGAACTATGTTACAGTTATGGATATGTTATGTTGTATATACACATGAGTAATGTATCCATTTTTAAATTATCATTATATAAATAAGGTAGGTATTATTTTATCATTCTAGAAATTTAATAATTTCATAAATATAATATTAGTTATTTAAATAAATTTATATATATCATCCATGTGATGTGGTGATGTAAAATTAATGACATCACATCATGGAAGTTATAGTCCACACATACCCAGAAATGATATTATCATTTCCCATTGAATGGAATTTTTATAATATAAATTATATATTATCCTATTATAATGATAAATATTTAATTAATATCATATATAATCCTTAATTCCAACATTATAAGTAGTCTTAAAACATAGTGAATAAAAGTACCCAGCCTTAAAATGTTATATAATCATGAATTTTACACAAGAACAAACATTATTACACATTGAGGATTTTTTCAGGATTAGAGATTTAAGAATTTGGATATCTTACATTCCTGACATACCATATTCATAGAGGAGGATACTACTGAAATTTTTATCAATTTTTTTCACAATATTAAACATTAAAACATTAAACATGATTTTATTAAGAATACTCTATATCAAACATCACAACTCCCTTATTTCATTTACCCTTCCTTATATCCCATAAAAAGAATTTTAAAAACATTATATTAGTATAAAAATTAGTAAATGATATAATGAAAGGAAGAGTTAGTAAAGTTATACCATAATAACCAACAAAACAGATAATCAGAAAAACTCATATGAATAGAAACATCATGTTGTTTCCTTGGTAAAAATTTTCCTAATATATATTATATTCACCCTTACAAATGAAATATCCTTTTGGATAAATTCTATCTCTAGAGTACCCAATGCATTGGAGATATATAATAGGGTCACCTGTCCTATGTTGTGCTATAATGGTCTCAAACAAACATATCATGAGCTATAATGGGTTCAACATAACATAAATAATATCTAAGGAACATATAATGGTAATAAAATATCTTTAAAATCACATGAAACCACTCATTACATATAAATATAAAAAAACAATCCTTTTGAAATTTAATAAATAGTGTTTTTAAAGGATATTAAAAATATAGTTCTTTAAAATATAACAGGAGAGTGAATTAATTGAATGGAATGAATATGTGCATTCACTGTAAATACACATAGTCTAACATAATATAAACAAGAAATTATCACACCAATAATCTTAATTCCACATTATAGATAAAGAATATGGTTAACCCAAAGAATGGAAATTGGGTTAAGAATTCCCTTACCTTGGGTTATTGTTACTTAAAAAGTGTTTCAACCTACTGTATAATGGTTAAAATAGAGTTATTAAAATCTTAATGAAACATATTAATGTTTATAAAAATATATTTTATCATTTAACAACATCATCTGATTGATTTATTATTAATATTTTTTATTTACATTATGTTGGGTGCATTCTTTACATGGATTCCATGATAGGTTCATGATTGATATTCTTATCGATTGGAAGTGGAAATTCAGAATTGTAATTGAATGGTATTTAAATATTTCCATAACAAAAAATTATACCATTTAACATTTTGAATTCATAAATTATGATTATTCATAAGTTAAAACATTATTGATATTTGTTTAGGTCATTTTTGTGACTCTTCAATAATAATTAACTCATTTGTTTTTAAAATTAATAAAAAATGTTTGATATAATTATATAACCATATATAAGATATAATAGATAAATTATAATATGGTTCGCCCGTATAAATGTGTTCATGACCTGTATTGAATAGTGTTAATGAAATTCAAATCACATCGTCCACAATGTCGGTAAATCGACACATCAAAGATGATGTTTTAATTTCATGAATGAGTGGGAGAGGAGAAGAAGATTGCTGAATTTTTTTCCAAGAAAACGAGAACAACAAGAATATATAATATTATACCTCTTTTATTCCTCTTTTATAAGATGATGGGAAGAGATTATACGAAAAGAGAAGGGAGTGAAAGGAAAACACATGAAAAGGAAAGGAGATTCTTACCCCTTGATCTCTTCTCCATGACATACTATTTTAATGACTTTGGTATTGTCCATTGGATGAGCCCAGAAGATCTAGGACGTTGGTAATATCCTTGAGAGTAGTATTGTTTATAACATAGGTAAGGATAAAGGCTTGTGAGGTGTGGGGGAAGAGGGGAATGCGGGTGGTATTTATAGTGGAGGAGATGAGGAATTTTACATTATTTTAATCACTATTAAAAACATATTTATCAAGACTATAAATTATATTAATTCATGGGACCCATAATAGTAATCATGTACTGTGAGTTTGAACCTATTGGTCTTATATCACTTATGATGTCATAAATAGTGCATTTAACTGATAAATGAATATATGGTATTTACTATATTTTAGAATTCATAAAAAATTCATGAAGTTTAGAAAAAACCCAAAAATTTAACCAAAACATTTATTGACATTTAGAATTCCAAAATGAAATCAATTTTTTGAAAAATAATTTTATAAATATAAATAATGTTTTTAAAAAAAATCATAATTATTATAAAAATTATCAATTTTAATTCAGAACTACATTTATATCACATTGAAAAATTAAACAAGATATCATTATCATAAAGCCTTATTAAAATAAAATAATACTAAAAAATACTATTCCTTAGAGTCATATTACAATTCATATTACTATTAATAAGGGTATTTTACTATTCACCAAAAAATAGGTTGGTTTCATCCGAATCCAAATAACTTACTGAACACAATTATAGAAGACCATTTTTTAAAATTTAAAACATAGAAGAATCAATATTATGTTTAAAGGATAATTATAAATACCTAATCAAAACAAATTCTCCGGCATTTCATTTATTTTTTTAAAACCTTGGAGTGTTATAGTGTTGGAGAAAAATTACAACAGTTCATGAGACGATAGTCCTCCATACAAACGAATATTGAATTCCTATCCCATTTGATTGACGTTTGAGATATACATAGGTTCAGATATTAATAAAATCTCAATATATTCATGATTATAGTGTATTTATTTTATCATAGTTTAAGAATATTTTAAGGAAGTGGATGAATAAATAATATAAAAGCATTTGATTATGAACAATACCACTTCTTCGGACAATATCCTTTTCTTAACACCTTATGAATACTACTGTGAGTTTTATTCTGTATCAAATTCATAATGTACATGGGGAGGGATTTCAGGTATTTTTAGGGGAATATATTGGTCATAACATGGGTTTTAAAGTTATATGGAATGAGAATAAGTGGTACACTTTTATAAGATTGGAGTGGGGCACTTTTTGAATTTCTCAAAATAATAATAAATATAAGATAATATTCACTCTAAAATGTAAAAAAATAATTTATTTAGATCATATGATGATTATTGGTTCTAATCATATAAAAAAATAAATTATTTGGTTTTGAATATGTTCGTATCCTCATTGTTTTGTTTGAACACCTCATTTCCCTTTTTTTAATCTTACCATGACGATAAGGTTTTCCCGTCTTTGAGGATAATAATAGTAAATTTAATATAAAAAGCTACCAATAAATATTATATTAATTATATTATCAATAATATGAAAATAAAATGGTTGAATCTATGATTTTTAGGTACGTTTTATTATTTAATAAAATATTTTTCATTTTAAAATATTAATAATGACAATTTTTAGAACTATTAATTACATTGATATTAATAATATCAAAATAGCACATAAAATTATAAAATATTAATTTAAAACATCAACACATGTGCATTAACATATATAAGTTTTTTAATATTATTAATTATTTAAAATTATAATACTTTTCATAGTATCAATTTTTTTCCACTAACAAAATATTTACTTTGCTGGTACAGTGTAAGCATTTAGCGTAATTATGTATTTACTAAAAATTAATATTAAATGTACATGATGAATATACATATTTTATATTAATGAATAGTATTTATATTTTAACATGTCCATTGAATAACCATATATAAAAAATATTATCATTATTAAAAAAATGTATTACATGATTGCATTTTTTATATAAAATATTATAAATGTCGTTAACTCATCAAAATGGCCATAAAATTCCATATAACTAAGTATTGAACTATTAAGGACGAAATAGAATCATAAAATAATTTTATGAAAATATTTAGTTACCTTTATTGTTACATAAAATTATATTTTCAAATTTAATTATCACATTTACCCTTTACAATGGTTATAAAAATTATAAAGGTCAATGTTCATATTGGACAAAAATAAAAGAGTCTTATTTAATAAATTTGTAAATAATTTTTCTAAATATTAAATATATTTATAAAATTTCAAAATATTTTAATGGAGGAATTTAATTTAAAATCAAATCGAGAGACATTGGATGAAAAAATGTTTTTCTGATAAATACCCTTTTAAATATAAAATGTATTTATGAAAAATTAAAGTATAAAATTCATTTAAAACCCCATAAATTAATTATTTTAATTAAAAATGAATTAATTTAAATTTAAAACTAAACCAAAATAGATTTTTTTACTTATTAAATATTTTAAATGAAAAATATTATTTTCTATAGAAAATAGTATTTTTCATTATTCATTGAAAAATAAATCTTTTTATAAAATTCTCAAAAAATCACCTAAATATAATTTTGAAATGATAATTTCAAAAATGAAATTATTTTTTTTCAAATTTTTAGTAATATTAACTATTTGAAATAATAATAAATGGTTTTTAAAGAAACCGTATTTTTTGAATAATAAAATAACTCTACTAAAAATTAGCTAATTAATTTCGATAATTTATCAATAAATTAATATTGACTAGCACCTTTATATTTATTTTATAAATAATTTATTCCTATTCATACCCACTAATTTAACAGCTAGGTTATAACTATCACATTTTAAAAAATAATTACAATTTTGTTGGTCAGAGTGGATACTCAAGGGGGGGTGTGAATTGAGTTCCAATTAAAATTTCTGTTAAAAACATTTAGGATTAAAATCCCCCAAATTAAAACGGCCCAGTCAAATAATGTAGTAGAGATATAAGTGACTTATTGTTCAACAGGTTTCTCAAAGTTTTATTACCCATTAGTTGAATCAGTATGAGAACTAATTCTACTTTTGAAACAAGTTTTCTAAATGAATCACATATACACATTAACCATAACTAACTATTATAGTGAATGTAATAACAGATTTATGTCTTTGAAAATATAAGCAGTGGATAAATGTAAAACCGTGTAATGAAAAGATGAAGAGCACAATTTAAACAAGAGGTTCCGTCTTAAGTCAAGACGTAGTCCTCTCCACAGGGTGACCACCTACCACCAAGAAATTATATAAAAGAGTGATACATAGCCTATATCGGGCTTTACAATAGTTTTCACAAACTGTCCAGGTTTTTCAACCTCTACCATAGTTATACTTGGGAAAAATAAACTGCCATGCCACACTATGCTTTTTCCATAGTTATATGTGGGAAACAAATGTAAAGAGAGTTTGGTATGGGGATTTTCAATATCCCTCAGTTAAACCACAAGAGTCAGTGTGTGTAACACATACACACTTCTCAAAAATGTAAATTATTTAAACACATTAGAGCTAAAGATAATAGGGATGTGTTTAGAATGCTCTGTTGTGTTGTCAGATCAGCTCAAGACTAATTGGAATGAAGAAAATAAAGTTTTGGTCCTTCTCAACAAGTTTCCACTAAAACAGAGTGTCACAACTTCCAGGTTATGACTTCCAGATGTAGAGATGATCAACTTCTTTGGTTTGAAGCTCTTTGCAGCACACCACTACAGTTTGAAAAAGGTTCTTTCAATAGATCTTCATGAAGCTCTCTATTCTTCAGAATGAGTGCTTGAGTGTTCTTCTTCAGATTGTGTTTTTAGTGTTGTATGTGTCTCTCTTAGTCGATATCTTCTATTTCTTATCTGTATATCTTCTCATGTCTTGTCTCTCTCTCTATATATATATATATACTTTTCAAGATGAGATTTTTCCATTTGGTTCAGTAGGGGCCAACAAGATAAATGCTTCAACCACATGTGGTCTTCCTCGTACAACGTATTATCTCCTAATATGCCTGAAAATAACATTAAATAATTTCAGATGCATTAATTTTTCCAGACATGAACATTATGATAGTATTAATATAATTGGTAGAGAAAATAATAGAATATCATTAGACTGGTAGCAGATGCCTGTCATACGGTTGACTTCAACAGTTGTCTCTTCAATTGTGAACTTCATCAGTAGGCTATTCAACTGTAAGCTTCATCAATATGTTATTCAACATTAAGCTTCATCGGTAGGCTCTTTGTATGTATACTTGTAACAGTGGACATTGTGTCAGTGGATGTCTTTTAACGGTAGTTGTTACTCTATGCAACAGTAGATCCTCATCAGTGGACTTCATCGGTAGGCTTGATCAGCATTAGACTCCAACAATAAGCTTCTATCTGTAGCTCTGTAACATCAGACTACTTCAACAGTGACCTTTCCAACTGTAGACTTGAATAATGAGGTTCTCTACAGACGAATTGAGAATGATTCTGACAGTGAACTTCTAACAGAAGCCTTGCCACAACAATGACCTTGTGACGGTGACTCTTTGTTTGTGAGATTTGATAAGCAGATCAACGGTAGACCTGTGATAGTAGATCCTCAATAGTAACCTTATACGATTAGTGACCTAGAGTAACAGTGAGATATAACGGTGACCTTGAATAGAAGGATCTTACCAGTAGCATTTATCAGTGAACTTATATTTAGATAAATGTAAACTGTAAGCTAGTGTAGCAAAGTCATGAGACTAAGGGTATACATTTTTTAGTATAAAATAATTACAAATACAGATTAAAAAGAGTTGGAAAATTACTTCATATATCATGATCAACATTTAAACATGATCTAGGATTATCAAAATAGGTGAGTACAACAATCTCCCATTTTTTGATAATCACAAATTATGCCAGTATGTATTAAAGATAGATATCATATATAATACAGTTACTAAACATTGATAATTTTTTTTCAAGTATCAGAGATTAATAAGAGTGTAAAACCAAATAATATTGGTACATGGTATCAGAGATAAAGGCAGTAAAGATTCAACATAGGATCATATTAACATATTATCATATTTCTCCCCAATCACATGATTAATTTATAATTAGCACAATATTTCTCCCCCTTTGTGATTCGCAAAAAGAAACACAAAATAGATAATACAGAGAAAGCTTTTATTAATGAAAGAACATTAAATGACCCAAAAAGAAATAAATAGTCCCTATCAAAAGACATAAACAGACTCAATCCACATCAGCCTCAGGCAAGTGATCTTTCGCTTTTGTAGAAAAAGATGGAGGATGATGTTGTGGATCTGCAGGTTTAGGAATTGCTGCAGGAATGAATGGAGGGGCAGCAACAGAAGTGCATGTCGGTCTATAGTGGGTAGATCATTGAGGGATCAGTGGAGTAAGGATTTTGATAGCTTCAGCAGGAGACATCGTGGAATATCTACTGGATTGAGATACAGGTAAGGTGAGAGGGATGATGATAGGGGTACAGTCCACATGAAGAAAGGGTAGATGAAGGTTTCTAAAATCAAAAATAATGCTTCCTCCTCTTTCCATAGAAGATAAAAATTCATATTTTTTCTCTAGAAATTTATCCAAAGTAGGGGTCAATTCTCTCAGTTTGCTGACTTGCTCCCTGAATTCCTGATTCACATGAGGCAGCTTCATATTCACTATCAAAACCTTGAAGTGGTTAGACATTTGGTGCTTGGTATAGATCATCTCGAATTAAGAATCTACCTTATTCTTAAAGGATTCCTGAGTAGCAGTAGCTACTTACAAGTGTTCATGAACATAACTGTTGACTTCCCAAGTGGTTGCAAGTACCTTAGAAATAGAGGTGCTACTGGTACAGGCCATAGCAAGCTCTTCCTAGATCACATTTCAGATCTGGTCAATGTTCATAGAGGTGCTAGTTGATGGAAGGTGTTTGACTGAGAAAACTACTGTCTCTTTGAAATAATGAGTCAAATTACTAATCACCTTTTGAACATGTGCATCCTGACTGTTCATGTGTTCTTTGACTGATGTCTTAAAATCCTCAAAATCTTCCACAAACTGCTTGACAACCTCTTTGATATATTGAATCTCAGCATTCACTTGATTTTGAGAACTGCTCCTGGAAGTCAATGAAGTAACTGATTATCTCAAAGTAACCACAACTCCTATCTAGCATTCAATTTGTGTATGGCACACATTAATCTCATCCAGCATTTCTTTCACTGGACTAGACACAACACATCCCAGAGATAGCTCCAGGGATTGCTCCACACTCCATAGTTATTCAACAAGCCTATTCTTAAAATTTTTCACTGATTCTCTTAGGGCCTCTTTCATTTCAACCTTTAAGGGATGACGGACCTCCTTGGTTGCAAATTTTCTTCCAAAAATACTGGAATACATTCAGGTAGAAAAATAGAATCCCTTTACGAATGGTCTTTCTCATCAGAATCTCCATAATTTAGTTTAAGTACCATTTATCCTGGATCTGATAACCAACCTTCTATGTCATATAGCATAGAAACTTAACCAAGATTCTCCCCCTCACTTAGATATCTTTCGTTAGTATTATCCTCTACCTTTTCTTCTCTAGGTAATTCCACAACCTCCTATCCAACTCTAGCATATTTAACAACAGTTTTCACTTTTGGTTCACTAGTGGGGTGAGTCATAGCCTCTACTGAGTCATAAATGACTTCCATATCAGTGGCAGTATATTCCACTCCTTCTTCCTCATCAGACAATGTCTTGTTTATATTATCTATCAGAGGGCAAAAATTGATCTCTTCCTAATCATTTTCCTCATCATCAGCTTCAACAACAGCCTCTTTTCCTTCATCATTATCACAAGCCTCCTCTGTCTCATGAGTAGAATGATCTGACTCGGTAGCTTCATCCACTTCAGAGGTGTCCTTGAAAATATTCTGATATGCTTCTTCTTCTTCAGATGTCTCAGTATCACTGTCCTTCAGAACATTATCTCTTCTAGGTAGTTATTTTTCATGGATTGATGCTCTGAAATCTATTGCCCTTATAGGACTGTTAGGAAAATTAGGATCACTCCCATCGTCAATGGGGGTGTTCTCTCTTTCAGGGTCCACATCACCCTCAGCCTCCTTCTAATCATCTGAATAAGCAAGTTCTGGCTCATCAGGCTTCAGAAATGGATCTCTATTGTTTTTTTCATAGATGGATGTGTAGTAGGGTCAAACTTTTCATATACCTTTCTTTCATCATTCACCCATTCCTTCTTCCAAGGATTCCATCTAATTTTCATTAATTCACAAATCACCTTGGAGATACAAATACTTTTCTTGGCCACTATCATTTATTCTTGATTTCCAGCCACACCCTTTACATTTAGCATTACTAAAATAAGCTTGGAATGAAATATGGCATTGGATTTTGAGCTTGTCTAGTCATATCCTACGATTATGCCATCAGAAACCTACAAAGTTTAATCATCTTTCCATGCTTCAGTAAGTACATCAGGAATATGTCATGGTACTCCTGTACTACAAAATCTCACCTCCTAGGACTAATTACATGCTGAATGAATTTGAAAAAAATCTCGTCTTCTCCATTCATCTTAGTTGAAATGATCGTCCTTGATATTCCATTTCATGTCCGTTCTTCTAGAGCATTTTCATATTCATAAACATCACTGTTCGGAGTAGACACTCCATAGTAGTAATCATATACTCCTTCATGAGTAACTCTCAAACAAGAAGCCCACTCTATAGACTAGAAGCTTACTTCATGACATTGACTCTAAATATTAGCTTATGCACATCATATTCATCTTAGAACATCCGATATTCATAAAATTCTTTCACAAGCTTCAGGTAGTACGGTCCATTGTTTTTGGCAAAACATTTTGTTCATCTTTGGGCATCTAGTGCTTTCAGCACTAATTACTTGCTAAACAGTAGTCATTTTTCACTTAACTCCTTCTTATCAAAGATTTTTCTCTTGTTCAGATGCGGGTTAACAGGACCCATTGGGGTATTGCTGGTCCCACTGGATTTGGCTCGAGTTCTCTTTGGCCTTGGCGCATCCTCATTGACAATCGGTGGTCCTTTTGGATGAAATAATCCTAAGTTGGTAGTATGTTTGAGATATTTAAAAATATTTTTAAAAGCAGTTAAATGAGAATCTTTTGGATTGGATTGAAAGCGAGCACACATTTAGAAACAAAAAACGATGTCAGGTCTGCTTGCTGTAAGATATTGTAGACTCCCTATCATACCTCTGTAGTTGGTTTGAACCACTGGTTCTCCAACTTCGTTAGTATCCAACTGATAGGAGGTACTAATAGGTGTGTCACTACCTTTACTACCATCCAAAGAAAAATATTTTAAAAGATCTTTAATATATTTACATTGAATCAAAAAAATGCATTTTTTATTTTGAAAGATCTGAAATCCAAGAAAAAAATTTAATTCTCCCATTAAACTCATTTCAAACTCATTATGCATCATTATTGAAAATCAATACATAATGAATTTTTAGAAGATTCAAAAACAATATCATCCACATAAATTTGTACTATCAAAACATATTTATAAATCCATTTAATGAAAAGAGTAGGATTAGCTATCCCTTTGGTAAAAACTTTGGAAATAAGAAAAGAGTTGAGCCTATCATACTATGCTACTAGAGCTTGTTTTATGCCATATAAACAATAGATCGTTTAAAAACATGATTTAAAAAATGGGGATTTAAAAAACCAGGAGGTTGTTCAAGCAATACATCATCAACTATATAACGATTTAGAAAATCACTTTTAACATCCATTTGATAAAGTTTGAAGTTTAGATGAGCTAAATAGGTATGTAGTATACTAATAGCTTCTAGTATAGCTACAACTGCAAAGGTATCCTCATAGTCTATTCCTTCTTCTTGGTTGTATCCTTGTGTAACTAACTTGGCTTTATTTCTGACTATATTCCCAGACTCATCTACTATATTCCTAAACATCCATTTAGTGCCTATGGTCAAAGTGTCCTTTGGTCTTTCCACTAATTACCAAACTTTTTTTCTTTCTAACTGATTTTGTCCTTATGGGACAGCCACTAACCAAAAATCATCATTGATAGCATAATCAATATTTTTGGGTTCAATCTGTGAAAAAAAATCTTGATGTTTAACTTGGTTTCTTAGTGAATCTATAGTTTGTGTTCCTCTTTTTAAATCACCTACAACAACATCAAGAGGATGATTCTTGAGAGTCCTAATACTTATACGAAGGATTGAACTAGAATCCTCACTATTGTCTGTTGGTTCAGAATTGACAGGAGCAGATTCTGGAAAATTTCTAGAACTGGATACTTTTATAGGGGATTTACTATCATTATCATTAAAGTTCAGATTTGAGAAATCCTCCTCAAGATTTTCAAGAGGGGTTTTAGGCTCATGTGGATCAGTCTCATCGAATTTCACATGAACTGATTCTTATAAACATTTGGTTTTCTTATTGAACACTCTATAAGCGTTACTTAATATAGAATAACCTAGGAAAATTCCTTCATCACTTTTTGGAGCAAATTTTTCAAGATTATCTTTAGTATTAATAACAAAGACATTTCAACCAAAAACTCTAAAGTAATTAACAGTAGGATTCCTATTATTCCAATGAACATAAGGGGTCATTTTTAGAACAGGTCTAATTAAAACTCTATTGATAACATAACAAGATGTATTAATAGCTTCAACCAAAAAATAACCAGGTAATTCATACTCATTAGGCATAGTCCTTGAAATTTCATGAAGGGTCCTATTTCTTCTTTCTACAACTCCATTTTGTTGAGGTGTCCTAGGGGAAGATAAATTATGACTATAGCCATTATGTGAGCAGTAGGATTCAGACTCATGATTCTCAAACTCACGGCCATGATCACTTCTCAGGGTCTTTATTCTCAGTCCACTAAGGTTTTCTATAGACTTGAAATATTTAACAAAGTAGGAACAAGTTTCACTCCTCTGAGCTAGAAAGTATACCCAAGTATATCAAGAGATGTCATCTACAAGAACATAAACATAGTTCTTCCCATCTAGACTTGAAAATCGTGATGGTCCAAACAAATCCATGTTAACCAACTCAAGTGGTTGAGAAGTTGAAACATCATTCTTTAGTTTGGAAGAAACATTGTGTTGTTTCCCCTTTTGACAGGGATTGCAGACTTTATCATGTGGGAATTCTAATTTAGGTAAGTCTCTAACTAAACATTTCTTATATAGCTTCCTAACTGAGTCCACATTACAATGTCCTAACCATCTATGCCACAACCAAGACTATTTATGAAAAACATTTAAGCACGAAACATTTCGTTTGGCTAAGGAATTTAAATCAATAGCACATACATACTCATTTCTATATGTAGTGAAAACTAAATCATTTTTTTGAATTAAAAACATGGAATGCATCATTTTCAAATTTAACATTAAAGACAACATCACATAACTAAGATATGATAAGTAAATTATACTTTAATCCATAAAAAAAAGTACATTAGAGATTAATATTGTATCAGGGTTACCAATCTAGCCTAAGCTGATGATTTTTCATTTTTCATTGTCACCAAAGGTGACATGCCCACCATAAACTTATAATTATACTCTTGAAGCAAGAATAGTCTCCTGTCATATGTCTTGAACATCAACATTCCAAGTACCATAGGGTCTTACAAGGACTCTTAAAACAAATTCCCTGCAAAACAGATTAAATATGGGGTAATTTTGGTACCCATATCTTCTTGGGTGAAGAATGGTTAGAAAATAAAACTTTGGGAACCCATATTTTCTTTATAGGTTTTCTTAAATCAACAATTATATTTTGAGACATAAATACTTTGTTAGGTCCTTTAGAAAATTGTTTCTCAAAAGATGGTCTAGAATTAGCAGTGAACTGTCCAAATTTTGGAAGAAATTTGGTTTTGCTAATTTGTCTCTGTCCAGGCTGATATCCTAGACATTTTGTATATTTAAGATCAATATGTGTTCCTAGAAATTGTCTCAAGGTATCCCTACCAGCAGTGAACTTCTCAATATCCTTTCTTAATTGTTCATTAGATAATTTGAGTAGAGTGTTATCTTTCAATAGTTGAGAACTCTTATCTTTTTCTACACTTAGATCTATTTTAACATTACTAGTCAAGGCATGCTGTTTGTTCAATGATTTATATTTTTATTTTAGTTCATTGCAGGTATCTTCTAGCAAATTGAAATATTCAAATAGTTCAGTTTTAGACATGTTTTCATCATTATATGAATCACTATTATTTCTTGAATAATAATTATTTAGAATAGGGGAATCAAGTACCTCAGATATGTTAGTCATGAAGCACATGTTGGTAGGATTCTTTTCAGAATCCGTAGCTTCTGATTCACTTGTGTTGTCTTCCAAAGCACTCCAGGTATCTTTCATGGATTTCTTGTACTTCTTGTCCTTATAATCGTACTTCTTTTTGAATTCTAACCTCATACATTCAGCCTTGATGTTTCCTTTCCTCTTGCATTCATAGAAAACTATATCATCTTCCTTGTCAGATTTCTTCCAATACTTCTTCCATTTACCTTGTTGATCATACTTACCCTTGTAGTTTGGTTTTCTGAAAAATTATTCTTCCTATAGAACATCTTAAATATCCTGGCTATTTGAGCCATTTATTCATCACTATCTGAATCTGAATCTTCACTAGTTGAACATTCAGTAGGTACATGTATTTTCTCCTTATCATTTATCTTTGAAGTAGTAGACTTGAATGCCACGAATTTTCTCTTGGTTTCATCATCTTGTTATTTTTTAACCTTCAGTTCTTCTTCATACATTATTAGTTTACCAATAAAATCCTAAACAGGTAGCTTGTTGATGTCTCATGACTCCCGTATAGACACAGATGTGCCTCTCCATATGTCTGGAAAACATCTTAATATCCACATGATCTTCTCCTTCTCTGGAATAGATTTTCCCAGTGAACTCATGGTGTTGACAATCTCATTAATCCTGAGGTACATGTCAGAAATGGGTTCATCAGGTCTCATCTTAAAATTATCATATTTAATAGTATAAGTATTTAATATCATTTCCTTGTCATTGTTTGTTCCTTCATGAGAAACAGCCAAGGTGTCCCGGATTTCATGAGCTTTTTTACATGCAAGAAATTTGGTTAAATTCCTCATCTCTTAAAGAGCAGTAAAGGGCATACATTTCTTTTCAGTTATTTTGATAGTCATTCTTTGTAGCATCATCCGAGGTAGATCTAGCAGTTTTTGGGATCTCATATTCTGATTCTATAGCAGAACAAATATCAAAGCCAATACTTTCCAAATGAATTTTCATTTTAATTTTCCATTGAGCATAGTTCACATGATTAATGAAAGGTGGAATGATAGTAGCAGCACCTTCTAGACTATTTTCCATAGCTATATTTTAAAGAATATATTAAAAAGATAAAATTTAGAACTAATAAGAATTTGAGATCATTAAGATAAATCTAAAATCACAGTTTAAAAAACAGAGTTTTTGAAAACATTTAATAAATAAGAATATTTCCTCTGATACAAATGTTGGTCGGGGTGGATAATCAAGAAGGGGTGAATTGAGTTCCAATAAAATTTTTTGTTAAAACACTTTAGGATTAAAATCCACCAAATTAAAGTGGCCCAGTCAATTAAGGAAGTAGAGATATAAGTGACTTATTATTCAACAGGTTTATCAATGGTTGATTACTCCTCAGTTGAATTATTATGAGAACTAATTCAACTTCTGAAATAGGTTTACTAAAAAAATCACATATACACAATAACCAGACCTAAATATCAGAGTTAATGTAAAAACAGATTTCTATCTTTGAAAATATAAGAAGTGGATAAATTTAAAACAGTGTAATTGAAAGATGAACACCAAAATTTAAACAAGAGGTTCTATCTTAAGTAAAGAGTTAGTCATCTCCACTTAGTGATCACCTGCCACCAAGCAATTATATAAAAGAGTGATGTATAGCCTCTATCGAGCTTTACAAAAGTTTTCACAAACTGTACAGGTTTTGCAACCTCTACCACAGTTATACGTGTGAAAAAAACTACCAATCCACACTAGGCTTCTTCCACAGTTATACGTGGGAAACAAATATAAAGAGAGTTTGGTATGGGGATTTTCAGTATACCTCAGTTCAAGCACAAGAGTCGGTGTGTCTAACACATACTCACTGCTCACAAATGTAAATTATTTATACAAATTAGAGATAAAGATTCTAGGGATAAGTTTAGAATGCTCTGTTGTGTTGGAAGATCAGCTCAGGATTCTTTGGAATAATAGAAATGAAGTTTTGGTCCTTCTCGGCAAGTTGCCTCTAAAACAAAGTGTCGCAACTTCCTGGTTCTGACTTCCAGATGTGGAGATGATCAGATTTTTTGGTTTGATTCTCTTTTCATCACACCACTACAACTTGACAAAGGTTCTTTCAATAGATCTTCGTGATGCTCTCTATTCTTCAGAATGAGTTCTTGAGTGTTCTTCTTCAGATTGTGTTTTTGGTGTTGTATGTGTCTCTCTAATTCAATATATTCTTTGTATTCGTTGTATATCTTTTCATATGTATATCTTTCAGTGTCTTGTCTCTACACACATATATATATATATACTTTTCCAGCTGAGATTTTTCTATTGGGTTCAGCAGGGGTCGACAAGAGAAATGCTTCAACCACGTGTGGACTTCCTCGTATATCGTATTGTCTCCTAATATTCCTGCAAATAAAATTAAATAATTTAATATGCATTAATTTTTCCAGACATGACCATTATGATAGTATTGATAAAATTTGAAGAGAAAATAATAAAATAACATTAGACTGGTAGCAGATGCATGTCACACGGTAGACTTCAACGGTAGTCTCTTCAACTGTGAACTTCGTCAGTAGGCTATTCAACTGTAAGTTTCATCGGTAGTCTATTCAACTGTATGCTTCATCAGTAGGCTCTTTGTCTGTTGACTTGTAATGGTGTACTTTGTGTCAGTGGACATCTTGTAGTGGTAGCTATTACTCCATGCAACAGCAGCTCCTCATCAGTGGACATCATCGGTAGGCTTGATCAGTAGTGGACTCCAACAGTAAGCTTCTATCTGTAGCTCTATAACATCATACTACTTCAACAGTGACCTTTAAAACTGTAGACTTAATAGTGAGGTTCGCAATAGACGACTTGAGAAAGAGTCTGATAGTGAACTTCTAACCGAAGCCTTTCCACATCAATGACCTTGTGACGGTGACTTTTTTTATGTGAGCTTTGATAAGCAGATCAAGGGTAGACCTGTGACAGTATATCTTCAATAGTAACCTTCTAGGATCACTGACCTTGAGTAATAGTGAGCTATAACGTTGACCATGAATAGAAGGCTCTTAACAGTAGCCTTTATTAGTGAACATATATTTAGATAAATGTAAACTGTATGCTGGTGCAGCAATGTCATGAGACTAAGAGTATACATTGTTCAGGATACAATAATTACAAATAAATATTAAAAATAGGAGTAAAATGACATAATATATCATGATCAACATTTAAACATGATTTGGGATTATCAAAACAGGTGAGTACAACAAATTCCTTGTTCACTTAAGCTTGGTGTTCTATATATTGTACGCTATCGATTACATTTACTCTTTGATAAACCTGGGATATTACATTCAACTACACATTAATAATTTTAATCCTTAAAATTTGAACTCATTATTGAAAACCTGGTGTTTGAATTTTCAAAATACCATTTTTCCAAATCCCAAATCATTATAAGGGTCAATAAAACTTTCTATCCAAAGGATAGAAACGGAAGAATGATTTTCATCTATAATAACACATAACTAAGTTTCTATATAGAAGAATTGAAAAGGGAAATGAAAAAATTAATATGGAATAGAAAAATAACCCTCATGTACTTATATAGAGTGATAGATAACATGGTCATGAGAAAAGATGCTAAGAACAGACACATTCATGATAGAGTGCGTTCCTCTGGGCGTGTGATTAATATTAGGACTAAAAATATACTGATTGATTTGGTCAGGGATTTTTGTAATGGAAGGGAGTACTCCACCATAAAACAACTATTTTGTTCCATGCAAGGGCATGATCCTATCACTAGCCTCTCCTTCAACAACTAGGTATGGTGGAATCCCCTACTTTGAGGCCACAAACTCAACACAGACGGGTCCTGTGCCTCGGGGCTCATGCATGGCGGGGGATTATTCATGACTCTAATGACTCGACCACCCACTCCATTTCTACTTGATTGGGCCGTGGCTATTCACTTTTACCTGTGGCTAGAACTATGTTGGTTGGTCTCACCATATTCCCATATAGGGGGAAACACCACACTAAGGCTGAAATAGATTCCTTGATCGTCTATAATGCCATCCAGTGTCTGGGTGATATCTTGTGGTCCATTGAGTATGTCATCCTCAAGTTCCCTAATCTCCTTGACATCAAAATCATTGTATCACACACTTGGAGGGAGGGAAAAAAGGCTAGGGATTATCTCACATCTTTTGACATTAATTGATCAAAGAATCTTTTTCCACATGACCTTCCTATCCTGACTCTGACAAGAATTGATATTATCAGAGGGGATTCCCTTGGACATCACCATTTCTGGACCTCATATCCTTGTATCCATGCTCCATCATTTGTTTCTCCCCTATCTCTTCTAATAAAAAATTATATTATAAGGAAAAGATCATTGATTTATAAGTAATAAATGTAAACATGTAACATTTTTGTTAAAAAATAATTTTCCAAAAACTGAGGAATTTATTTACATCCGAGGCTTAGAACATGAAAAGTATACTAACATAAAATTTATAGTTTAATACTTTAGTCAATTTCCACCACAATATCTACTTTGTCTCGAAACTATGAGTATTTAAGATGACATTTTCATTCCATAGGAAATGAAATATTCTTTTAATGGATATCATCATCCATAAAAAAAAATATTATTCCACATATCATTATACATTAAACAAAAAAAAATTGTTTAGAAATGATATGAGAATTCCCAAAATTATTAAACCCTTAAAACTAATTAAATCTACATTAATCTCTAAAATAATATTGTTACACCCAAAGTTCAATATAGATCAATAAATAAATAACAATCCTATTACAAACAAATATTTAAAACAAGGATTGAAACACAAATAATATATGAATATGATCATATGGACCTTCAATATAAGTTTAATATTAGACTCTAATTAACATAAATATCTATATGTGTATCATTAAAAAATGATATTACCCAAAAATAATAATCTATATTATATGATAGTCATTTAAATAAATAACCAGAGCCACCATAAAGACAATTTAAAATAATTTTTATTCAAAAAGATAAATCAACCTTTAGTATAGAAAAAATATTCTATAATATTCTATTTACCTTAATCGTATAAGGTTTCTAAAATAGTAAATTTTATTCTAAAATAACATTAACTACATAATCACAAAAATCACATCCAGTCACAAGTTTATCTGTAAATTAAAACATTTTTTTCCCAAAATGAAATTTATTTTTATATTTTTAATGGATTAATTAAAAAACAATTTTATACTAAATAGTACATCACATAGGCCAGCGGTAAGTCATTTAATATTGTCACCCTTCAGTTGTGGGTATCAACCTCATGGCCACTTTGGATGTGATGGTTTGTCACCCAATATATAGGTTGTCCATTTTTTAAAATATAATTCTTATAACATTCCCAAAAATGGTATAAAAAACCTAAAAATAACCTTAATATATCCAATATTAAAGAACTATTTTAACCGCAATGATTCTCACATATTTTTATTTTGAATCCCCAAAAAATAATTACCAATACCTACCACAAAATAAAAGATCATATAAACCCTAATGGTTATCCAAATCATTAAACATATGTTCATGAAATGAAAATATAATTATTTTTGAAATAAAATTATCACATGAAAAACTTAAGGGATTAATATAAATCAAACATATATCAAAAATAAAAAAATGTCTCCCATAGTATTTACATCATCAAATGAGTATTAATTCTTTAAAGTTATAATAATCCATAAAAATAAAAAAATAATATAACTCTTGAATATGTACACCTTAATCATAGAACATTCTTCATAATCCCTTAATCATGATTTTCCATCTAATTCCACAATACATCATTCCTTAAAACAAAAAATATGAATCGTTTCTTATGACTCAAAAATGACAAAGAATAAGACAAGAAATAATACACACCTTTAATTTGTAATATAATGTTTCCATATCTTCAACTATAATAGAATTAAGTATTTGTAAACAGATATATATAGAGTCTTTTTGATCCCATTCATGAGCATTCTCCCTAGGAAAATTATTTTCCCAATTACCATAATCCCCAAATTTAAAACATTCAATTAATACCTTGGGATGACATTATTTATCTATCTTGGAGATAATTGGAAGATTATTTTTTTTATGGGTTGATTATTTCTTTATTTCCACCTTTACCACATATATAATATCTTCTCATGAATTTAATCAATTTTCATGGTCATTTCTTTACACATTATTGACACACTGGTCATTGAATATATTTAATTTTATGATCATTGTCAATTTAATTTCAATAGGGATTCATTTCCCTTATATTTGATGAATTAGGAAATTATACTATGTGAAATTTTTAAATAATTACTACTGATATCTAGTTAAAGATATGAAAAATAAATTATACTTCATCTCCAATTATATTCAGTTAAATGTTCAAACAAGAACTAAATTTTCCTTTAAATCCATTATTACTTTGGATCTTGCGACATATCAATTTAAAAATATCTAAAAAGGTTAGTATGAGCATATAAACAATCTTAGGATAAACCATCTGATAAGGATTATAATCATTAAGACATCCTTAACCATATTATCCAAAATAGTCCTTATTCTCTCTAACATATGAACCATTGTGGTTATATGAGAATTTTAACATATGTTAAAATAACATCATAAGCTCTAATGTTATCTAATCCTTGACCAGATACCAATTGTAAGGCCCGAACTTATAATATTACATATTTGTGTGAAATTATACAACAAATCACTTTTTTAACAAAATTTATTTTAGGTATGTAGTTTTATGGAATTTCTTCATAACACTTATATAATAATCCCATAAATTACAAGGTGGAAACTTCTACTCAGTATCAATTTTTCACACAATACAATTACATTAAAATAAAACATGTATTTTTAAATGAAAAATCATCAAAAATTTAAACATGGATTCCTCTTTTAAATAATAAATCCATACATCTTATTATATTTTTTTAAAAATTTGGGATGAGCATAGAATTCATAGTATGGGACATAAAAAAGAAAAAAACCATTGGTCCATAAAAACTAAGGAAAATGTTCATTTTTCAATATATACACTATATTCAATACAAAAAGTTTCACATCCAAAAATTCACATTGTATAATCAAATATTTTCATCAAACATATCATAAGAAACCTAAATGGAAAAAAAATCCCCATAAAAGTTTCATTTAAATCATGAATGTATGTTAGTATCTTTTCCACAATGTTATAATTTTCACCCATGAAAAGTAGAATATTCTTTCCTTAAAATATAAGATCATTATCTTTCCTTTAGGAATCATAAAATTACAATAATAACACATTAAAATAATACATAATAAATATAGTATACTTGGGTCATCATTTCTGTATCACTCTTAGAATCACTTTTGAATATGGAATCACCATACATTCGACATGCAAACCCAATGCATTGGTGGTTATAACGTAACCAAATATCATTAACTTGTCACAGAACCACCCATGATTGATTAATAATGTTAAAAAAAGTACTTGGATTATCATGAAACTAATCATAATAATAAAAAATGTCTATAAAAAATAATATAGTATTAAATCATGAAATATTACATTTTCCTCGTTAAAATCATAAAATATTCTTCAGGAAAATAACCTTTTATTTTTGGAATAACTTGTTTAATAATATACGCAATTATATATTAAATGAAATTGCACTGAAATATTTATTAGATAGTTAAAAATTAATCATATAATAAAATATTGGTCATGATAGTGTGATGAGTTACTCATTTCTTAAAATTAAAAATCATTCATTGATTACATTTGTCTTAAAATTCATATAAAATCCTCATATGGAAAATAAAAAAACATTTCCTTTCAAACCATTTAAAAAAAATTAAAACATGGTCATAAATTATATTAAAAAATATAGAATAATAACAAAATCATTCCTTTAATAAATTAAAAAAATTTATATCAATGAAAAATATTGTTTTGAGAGATTCTTTAAAAAATATTTTAAAAAAAAGTCTCTTACCTTATGTCTGAATCATCACTTAAATTTCATATATTTTTTTTAAAAAACATGTGTTAATTTTATAATTTCATAAGAACATTTTTTATGTTTATTATTAATTTTATATAATTTATTACTTAGTTTTATACAATTACATAATCATTTATGTTCACGTCAGATGTTTTGATGATATTCAGTTTATCAGTCCAAAATGAATTTGGTAAGTCAACTATGATAAAAAATTTCAGAATTAACTAATATGAATAATAATAATTATTAATTAATTATATTTGTTATATATTAATTATATTTTAAATTCAACCATTAAATATGTTTATAAAAATTTAACTATGTAATAATAATGGAGATGGTATGTCATACATACAAATGAGTAACATTTCCATTTTATAATGATCAATACTAAAAGAAGGTAAATATTATTTTATCATTCAATAATTATAATAATATCATAAATATCATATTATTACTTAAATTATAAATATATAAATTATCTATGTGTTGTGGTGATCATAAAAATCTCATATCTTTATGAAGGTGTTGGTCCACATGTACGCCCAACATCATTATCATTTTTCTGTGAATGGAAATGTAATAAGATAAATGATATATTATATTTTTAAAACAATAAATATATCATCAATATAATTTATAAAAAATTATTTCCATAATTATAATCATTCATTGAAGATGGTGATTGAGAACGAATTACATAGGTTCAGGAGGCAGTAGTCCACCATAAACAAGATTGATGATTTCCTCTCCCATTTGGTGGAGTTTGGAGTTAGATATTGGTAATTATATTAACATAATAACATATCAGTATATGTATAATATTAGTTTTAATATTTTATAATGTGTGAATAATATTCTATGGAAGTGGAAGATGAAAAAAAACAAAAGTGTTTGTTTAAGAATGATACCTCACACAACCTCCTTTCTTTAACACCTTATGACCACTAAGGATAATATTATTCCAAAAATAAGGAATCTGGAATATGGGGTGGGATGTTATTTAGGGATTTAGAAAGAGATTATTTTAACAAAATGTGGCTTTATATTTGAATAAGTTGAGAAGATGTAGTTCTCATTTATAATAGAGGTGAGGCGACTCTTGTAATTTCCCAAAATAAAAAATTAATATAAAATAATATTAAATTCAAAATTTCTCCAAAATAATTTACTTAGAATATCAGATGACTATGGGTCCAAATAATATCAATGAATAAAAAATCTATAATATTTTACTATGTTTTTCTTTATCTTTTGTTTTGACCCCTCATTATCCCCTTTTCAAAATAACTGTGACTCTAAGGTTTTCCATTCTTTGTAAGTCATGATAGTTATAAAAATTGTAAAATTCAAAAAAATGGAAAAAATATAATATTATAATCCAATTTATAATCACTTGAAATAATGTAATAGTTTTAGTAATTGCATGTCATTTAATAGAAATTTTACTTAATATAAAATATCAATAATGGATTTTTTGATCTATTTATTTATTTGACATTGATAATATCAAGATAACACTTAGTGTAAAAAATATATATTAACAAATAAAAAAATATTATTTTTCATTTTTAAAAGTTTATTATCTGATTAATTATCACAAATTAGAATACTTGTGTTATTTTTAATATCATTTATTTGATTTTTCTCATTTTTTAAAAAATTTGGGTTAGTGTTGTGTAAGAATTTAACATAATTATTTCATCACTAAAAAAATAAAACAAATTATCAGGACGATGATACATATTTTATATTTAAAATTATAATTATATTCAAAAATATCATCTGGATAGACCCACATTAAATAATATTACAGTTATTTAAAATAAGAGTGTGACGAGTTTGACTTTTCACGATGTAAAATATTATAATGGTTATTATATCATCCAACATGCTATAAAAATCCATAATAAAAAAATACGTGAAGAGTATGGATGAAATGGACTCATAAAATAAGATCATTTTAGGTGTTAAGATCATTTTAGAGTCCATATCATTGTATTTTTAACTTTAATTGCCTGATTTTCCCTTTGATGTGTTAAAAAAATTAATAACACAACTACCCTTGTTGGACAAAAATAATAGGAAAATATTTAATAAATAATGAAATCATGATTCAAAATATAGTCTTCTTTTTGATATTTAGAAATCATAATTTTAAGAATTTTTTGTAAAATAAAATTGTTAAAACATGATGGAAGAAATTCTTCATAAAAATACCTTTTTAAATATTAAATGTTTTTATGATAAATTAAAGTATAAAATCCATTTAAAAAATATAATTGAAATATTTTCATCAAAAATAAGTATTTTTTCCTATACATTGAAAAATCATTCATTTCATAAAATTCTCAAAAATATATATTAAGATAATTTTGACATGCTGATTTAAAAAAATTAATTTTTTTAAAATTAATAATAATATTATCTCATAAAAATAATGAAAATCCATTTTTTTATAAAAAATATTTTTTGAAGAGTAAAATAATTGTACTAAAAATTATGTGATTATATTCTAAGAATTTATGAAATCAATTATATTGAGTTATAAATTTATATATATTTCGTAAATAACTCTTATTGAAATTGGTTATTGAATTATGCTAGTAAAAGGGATTTATCAGCGCAATAGAAGCATTGAAAATATATGTGATGTTAAATTATTAACATTAACAGTGCTTGTAAAAAGCGCTGATCAGGCCCCATTTATCAACACGAAAAAATCAATGATAAAGGCCATACTAATAAAGTGTATATTTTTTTCAATCCCCCACCCCCATCTTTATTAGTGCTCCACCCACCTACACATTATAACACATCCCCGGTTGTTTATCATCGTTTTTGCACATGCTCTACCTCCTGCAATGTTTGAACCTTGGACATATAGCATATACACTTGAACCTTTTCAAGTCCTCTATATTGTTTCTTTTGATTTTTCGATATATCAGTTTATTATGATATATTTTGTCATATTTTCTATCCATATATTTATATATATATATTTATATATGTTTATATATATATATATAAATTCATATATATATTTATATAAATTCGTATATATATATATAAATTCTTATATATATTTATATAAATTCATATATATATATATTAAAATATATATATATATATTAAATACATATACATATATATATATATACATTAAATTGATTTTAACTCTAAAACCCATAAAAACATAAAAACATTAATAAAAATTGAAAACCCTAAGCCACCTAAAAATTATAAAATAACCATGAATTTTGATGTGGGATCCCATTTCAGACCCACAACCAATATAATAAAAGCTCATTGTATGATATTTGATATTATATTTGGTACATGCTGAACAGAATCCCAGATTAGAAGTTATTGGCATTTAAATTCTATGAAACTAGGGTAGACGACAAAAAACTCAGTTTTGGAGGCTCCCTAGGAATTATGTGGGGTTGAAAGCTCATAGAACTCAATCATTGATCCTATTTTTAATATATAGCATTACATGATTTGATTTGATATGTGGTAGATCCCAAGTAGACACTTGGATAAAATGTTATGGTCATTTGAAGTTAGAGTAAAATTTATGACTTTTCTGGAACTGTAATACATTTTATTCCCTTGATTATGAAATGATTTAAATATCATGTGAATTTATCTATTTTCATAATCATTGATTTTACTAGTTGTGAAGAATAAATGGACACTTTCATCAATAGATACAACCCATTCATGGTTTTTAGGGTTTCAATGGTTTCAGGGGTTTGAAGGGGTTTTCACATTCAACAGCCTTTCAAACGACCATAACATCTAAATCGAGTGTCTGTTTTGCCTCAAAAACGTTTCAAATCAATATTTTCAATGAGATCTACACTTGAGTGACTCACATGATCCCTTTATTATCTCTATTGAGTCCAAAAAGTACCAACATTCCTCCAAATATCAATATCATCATTTATAAGTGTCCATTAATGAAATATAATTTTTTTAAAGTATACCGTTTAACAGTTATAGTACAAAATAGTTGATAAAGGGGGTTACATATCATCAATTTTTTAGAAGTGCTTATAAGGACCCCCCTTTATCTGTTCTTTTTTAGAAGCACTGTAAATTCCTATTTTATCAGTGATTTTATAAAAGAACCGATAAAAGACCTCCATTAACAATGATTTTTTAGTTCTATTAAATATCCCATTTAAAAACACTAAAAAATAATTGTTAAATATACCCTTTAAAAATTATTTCTCTAGTGCTGATAAAGTTGGTTATTAGTAGTTCTTTTAGAATGTTTTGTTAAAATCCTAGATCCCGGTAAACCCAGTTTTTATTAATGTAAGTTATTCCTATTCATATATTCCTATTTAATGGCTAGGTTATAAAAATCATTTATATTTGATAATATTCCCTTATTATTTTAATCTCAATGTTTCATATATTTTATACTATCGATCAATGTCTCTCTTTAAAAACTCAATATAGTTATGAGATTCTAAGTTTGTCACCATTGAACCCGAACCATATTAGTGATCATGAGGGGACATAGAGACTGGTGTTGGATGTGTGTGTTCAGACGGACCATGTGTTTAAATTCTTTATTGTTGGATAAAAAATGATTCATTGAGGTGAATTTGATATGGATTGGATTGTATAAATATGTAGATAGGTATATAGAATGGATACCTTGATATACTGCTTGGTATGGTTAGAGATACTATTGACATGGTGATCAGATATCTGATATGCCTTGAATTATGATCCTCATATATGATTAGAGCTTCCATGGATTTAAAACTAAGATGACAGGACTATTGGGGATTATATTCCCAATAACATAGAGATTAAAACTATTATATTCCATGGATTTTGAGCGTGAATGGTATGATTTACACAAATTTAAACCCTTGAGTTACGAGGAATTTGATAGAATCATCCATGGATTAGGATCTTGGATTATAGTAGTGTTGCATGTTACATCCCTAGATTTGTGACAAATTATAATAGGGAGTATCATGGATTTAAATCTAGGATTATAGGATTCTCATGGATTATATCCTTGAATTCATGAGTATATTTACAAGAGCATCAATGGATTTGGATATCACAATTTAGGACGGTCATGCAATGTGTCCTCAGAGTTGTGACTATTTTCTAGGGAGAAAATGAATTTGGAGTTCTCAAGTTACATTAAAGGGATATGAATTAAGAAGTTCTTAATGGTACTCTAACACTGAAAAAATATGATATGGTTAGATGGTGTTATTGACCTTTTAAACGATTGATATTTATTTTTTTCAATAGTTATTTATTTATGTTAGATGGACTTGTCACATGACCATATAACTACATATGATGGTTTATATAGGACCGTGTTAGTTAGGACCTACTATGTTTTTCTACGAAACCTTACTTGATCCACCAATACCCTTGGATCCTTACTATATGTTTACATTTTTGTAGGCATGGACAGGGTTGAGGATTTGGTTTGATCAGGAAAGATGTCTTCAGATATTACATGTAGATTAGGATCAGTTTTCCTCATTGATATCAAGGGGAATGCATATATTATTATTATTTATTTTTATAATTTTTTTCATATATGACCCATCCTAGTGAGTGGTCTTCTATATCTGTGAAATTACAATTCAAGGCGTACTGCAATTTCATTATTTTTATTTTTTGAAATGTACAATTTATAAATTTAATTTATTTATGTTATATTATATCAATTTATTTATAAATTGTTTTTAACTCTGATACAAACTGTATAGTCTTCCAACAATACCATTCTGGATCCCTACTACTAACCGGTAGCCTCTATAATTTAGGAAGGTGCACCTGAGGCACATTGGTGACTATTGGTCTGACATTGGTCAATGATCAAGGAAGGCAGGATGTTATAATATTGTATTATATATGTTTTATATTAAATACAATTTATCTACATTGTATCTATGAGACATAATAATGTCATGGATTTTATTATTGATTTCAGACTGATGCATAAGGAACGCCTATTCTAATGGGATGTCAATTTTACAAGGGATCGTGGATTTCAGATTTGGTTTTTGATGTCACAATTGTGTTTGAATTTTACCTTGATTGACCCACATGGGTGGTTGAGGTTTATGCTTTTTTATTTATTTCATGATTATGTTTCATTTTAAAATGAAAAAATGATTGTATTTGACTCATAGACCTTGGAATAAAGAGGTATCTAATGCACCATATTAGCTTTGTAGTATTCAAATAAAATATAGGAGTTCCAGTGGGAGGATTCACTGATTACTACGTAATTTTTTAATGTTTCAATAAATTATCATACACTATTTTCCAATAAAAATAATTGGTGGAATTCAACTCAGTTGAGATGACGTGTATATATATTTAATTCTTAATTTATGTCATTTTGATCTATTGTAATGTTCTCATAAAAGATGATGATAGTGTGGGGATGTTAGAAAATTTGGTGTAGTGGAAATTGTAGGTTTTAATGGAGTTTTATTCCTAATGATGAATCACCTTTTGGGTCTTTTTTGTTATATTTAATTTACATATAGTTACAATAACAACATATATATTTTTTTCCCATCTAGCATTGAATTAAATTAAACATAACTGAATCATTTAGCAATAGTTACTCGAGAAAAGTTATCTGGTGTGGAGTTTTTATGCATATCCCTATTAATAGATAAGAATCAATTCTCATTGTAGTAGTCCCATTTGCAGATGATTGGTGAGAACAAAATTCTAGTGGATTTACAGTCAATGATTTATATCATCATATGTGAGACCTTGTGAGTCGGTGTTTGGGAATATTAATGGTGTGGGTTGATTTGGGAACGCATCTAATGACCCATGAGAGGTGACCATCTATGATTTGTATCTATGTTCTGGGTGGATGGGTCGGGTGAACCTAATGTAAAACATGACATTTGTTCTTGGTGGTAGACCCATAAGACCATTTTTATAAGTCATACCTTAGTGAGTTGTTGGTTAGTATGATTAGGGTGATCCATTAGGGGTTTATATGAGTTAGTGGTTTACTTATAGATGAAAGCATTGGTAGCTACATTAGGGTATGTGATAAATACATGATAGGTTCTTGCGGTTTGTGACAAAAGAAAGAGTATTTCTTTTGTTAATGAGGATGAACCTAAGGTGCATAGCCATCAAGAATGGTTTTGATGGGAATGATTGTTCAAGAGCCATACCATATAAACTAGTTTGTGGGGTATCGCAGGTAGTATTAGGGTGATGACTGACTTATTGTGTTTGGAAGATAATTTATCACTGTGTATAGAATTCATGGGGATTCTCATTATTTTAAAAACTCCATGTGGTATCTAAATATTTTCAATAGTTTGAAACATCATAAACTAAGTATTTGAACGTGTGGTGATTGAATGATTTATTTTAGTGGGAGATCATGTGTGTAGACATGTATTGGGAACGGTTCTTAATTTTGAAGGGATGTTACCATGGATCCTCTAAAATATCAATAATGAAATTCCATGGAAAAGGATAATCATGGCTTGTGGTGGTGTGACTCAAAAGAGTGTGAGTCTGGTGTTGGAATCATAACAACTATGATAGGACCGAGGACTAATGATAAGTTTGTTGAAAGCATATGGGAATATTATGATGTGATCCTGATGTGTGTGGATCAGGATGAGTAGAATCCATGTTTAAAAAATTTGTTTATTGACTGGAGTTTCAGGTTGGATCTCTGAGTCGGAGAGAATGGCAATTTTTTTGTTATATAAAATGATAAATGGGGTGTGGAACAAGATGATTGCAAACTTTTTCAAATGTATGATTACAAGGATTATCCTAAAGTAGGTACTATAATGCTTGTTGATAAATGAAATAGAGTAATGATGAATTCCTAGGTTAATTTTCAATACTAATTCAGATATAGAATTTGTTTCTATGGGTATATTTTTATTGGTCTTGATATGGTTTTCGTATGATCCAAGTGTTATTGGGTTGGTGGTTTATTTTTCTTCATGGTGTGTCTCAAAAATTGAAATTTGTATTGGAATTATTAAAAGGTATTGTCTTAAGCATTTATATGTTCACTCTAGTATGTGGATTTGAATGATCATGGGGAGCCTCTTACTATAGGGGAACAAATATCATTTCCAAGAAACAAGTTGGCTGCTAAAGATAGATGTTTTTAGGATAGGTCAATAAGAGAATTTCAAAATTCTATTTTTTCATAATTTAATAAAATGATATAAGAATTGAATTAATCACGTCCTATGGGATATGGAAGGAGTGTTTCATGAACCATCTAGTAATTTTCAAGGGTAAATATGACATGGTGAGGTTTTGACCATGGTTGACTACGGTTAGTCCAATTTTGATAAGAATCAAGAACTAAGGGAAGTGGACTCATATTTATATGGTTTAGGGTATTGTAAACCATGTAATGAAAATCATTGGGATTCAATATGAGTGTTTTAGTAGGTTGTTTTTTTGGAAGCTAGTGTCTTGGCCTAGAATTTTCATTTACATGTTAAATCCTCTACTATAGAGCACCATATTCTATGTGAAAAATTATGTGGTTAAATGGATGTGTTTTTAGATAGATGGAATTAGTAACACCAAAATAGATATTTTGGTGGGGCTGAAAAAATTTCCTTAGTTTTCTGGAGTTGAATTGATATATGTTCAAATAGCATTTTAGAATGGTGATGGGAAGTCAATGATGAAACAATAAAATTTGAGGGTGAATTCATGACCAAGATATATTGGGGTGTTTTATTGGATGGACACTAATAAATTTTGGGTATGAGAAGTATTAATGTGGGGAGAATGTAAGATATAATGTCCACGCAAGTAGAAAAATTTATAGGTATCTTATTTTATGATTAAAGGATGGGTAACATTTTGATCTGAGATTGAACATTAAATTTTTTGAGTTTGAACGCATCAAAGTGGATTTTTTACATGTAATGAGCATTGGAAGATAGATTGAGTGTTTATGAGATCCATAAGAGATTATTTTAGGTTTCATAAGATTTTGTGTATCCATAATAGTGATCAATGTTTAAGGAAAATGGTTTAGGGGAAACTATATGGCCCCATGAGACATTAGAAATATTCACTTCAATTTCTTCAAATAAAGTATTTCTCTTATGGATTGTGCAGTCTTTCATAAAAACCATGTATGGTTGAAGAGGGAACCAAGTAAAGTTTCGTATCCACCAGAATGGTTGGTTCATAATTAATTAAAATATCAATGTAATCCATGAAAGTTGGATGGTCAAAGTAAGAATTGACCATGCAGTTTGTGTATGATTTGGAAAATAGTGCACCCAATTCATGAGGAATGATAAAAAGGGTTAGAAATAAACCCGCCGGCTAAAATTTAAGAAATTAAACCCCTCTCATCAACACTCCTTATCTCATTTGAGATTATGCCATTCCCCCTCTCTTCATCTTTTCAATCCCCTTCAAGGGCGTGTTTTTGTTGGTTTTTTTTTTGAATTTTGATTTATGATTCACCCTCTAGTATCTTCTCTTCTAGTCCTCATTCTATCCGTTTAATTTTGGTTTTCATGGTTTATGTATTGGATATGATTCCACATAGAACAATGTAATTGGAAGAGACTAAAAAATATTTCACTCTGCATAAAAAGATGGTGAACTAGGTTTCCATCCGAATAATGTGGCACAACACTCTAGTTCAGGTAAGTTGTAACATTAATTTTTCTTGGGTATTTTCATAAATTTAAACATAGTTAATTATGGGATTGATATCATGTGTCAAGAATTTCTCCTAGTTGGAGTTTGGGGGTGTTATGTGGGGTTTTTTGTGATTGGTTGGTCATAGTTCTGATATGATGTGATTATATAGTGATAATATTGGAATTTTATCTATTTGGAATAACTGGTATAATTAATTATATTCTTGGGATAAATTACTTAATTATAATGTTTCTGTAATTAATTATTAATGGTGGTTTAGTTTTGATATAAGGCCTCATATGTCTTCGAAGATTCTACTAGGTCTTGGCTGCCCATTGGTTGCTGCTTCTAGCCCATGGAGATAAATTGGAAAACTATGTTGGTGGTATGTGGTCTCACAGACTAACCATATAGATTATGTTCATTTTTATGCTTCATGTCATTATTTAGTTACAACACCTAGGGAGATACACAAGTATATTTAAATTAAATTAAATGTTTTAATCAAATTAAAAGGGTATTTTAAATAAACTAATGGGAATGGTTATGAACTACCGATCATCACTAGCTTGACAGATCGACTATCAATTGATGATGTCGATACCATTTAGTTATCAACGATCTCCAAAACTCTTAATATATGAGGTGAGACTGGATAGATCTATTAACAAAAATTTATGGTCTTGAAAAACCTCTAATATATAGTTGAGGGTGGAACAAGATATCACAGATTGTGAACACATTAGAGGGTCCCTTTTATAGACATCAAACCATTTGGGTTCATTTAATTGGGTATGGAGTTAGTGACCCTCCCCCATGTTATGTTATCAGGATAAGGTGGAAGACCCTTAGGAAAGCTAGAACTGGGTTGGGTTAGAAGACCAACCTAGAGTTACCATGAAGAAAAAGATATACTATAAACCGTCTCATTGTTATGGCCTTTTTGGAAGGACCTAGATAACTGGAAATTCCTTGCTAATAAGTTGATGATGTCGAGAGACATGACAACATAGTGTGTTCGTAATGACCTGGGAGAATGACTGATCTTGAGGAACCATTTGAGGGTGACATTTTTGTACTATAATGAGTGGACCTAGAGGGTTTCCCATAGATATACCGAACATGAGTGGTTGTGTTTGAGATCGTTCTAGGTATCACAAGGGAACCAAAACTGGACTAGTGATTCGGACGGTCTATGGACAGTGGTGTCAAGCATAGGTATTCAAAAATCCCTTATTTTTACATTATTTATAGATTGTTATGGAATGAGCCCTCAGGGATGATGTGACTTATATTCGATACCATGTATATATATCCATATTGAAGAATGGTATTCCACGAGATGGATATAGGTATTGTTGGAATTCCCATGTACATAATGCTCGAATGATGATAATTTCTTGGATTACGAGTTTAATATAGAATAGGGGATTATAGGGATTGGGATCCACTGTTATAGTTCTACTATAGGTTACATCCTTAGATTCATTACTATTCCTGGAAAGAAAATCCATGGATTTGGATCTTGGATGGTTTTACCACATTGAGTTATATTCAAAGAGTTATTAGGCTACTAATAAGAGCATCAATGAATTTTGATCATGGATAATGGGATTGTCATATGTTACACACCTAGTTTCATAAGTAGTAATGATAAGGGTTTCCATGTATTTGGATCTCAGATGATTATGTTGTCATTGGAAATTTACATAGAGTCCTAAGGATATTTAATGGAGATTCCATTGATTTGGTGATTAGGTGTTAGAATTTTCATGGGATGTGTCATATGATTTATGTGGATTTTCAAAGGCAGTTATGGATTTTGATACCACATATTAGTTATGAGAGACACTCATAGAGACTTTCATAGAGACACGTTAACATTAGTTGATATAGGTATGATCATTCAAGTTCAAAAACCTAAGGATTGATTTTTTTTCAATTTTCAGTAATTTAAATTAGTTAAGGATGTCACAAGAACATATTAGAACCTATATTGGTTTTAATATGAAATTATTATTGGTTACCTATTGAATTTTTTATTTACACCCTTATAAAGACACCATAGAACTTGGGTACCTCAGTGTATGTTCAGATGGTTAAAGACATAGTTTGGATTGAGGATCAAGTATAATGGAGCACGATATCTCAACAAATTTCATCAAGATTTTGATCTATTTTTATTGGGGTTTCCATTGATTAATTTTATTTCATCATTTTACATTTTCTAATGGAATTTATATGTGGTATACCATGTCTATAATTTATTGTATATATGTTGAATAGTTGTTTCAACCTTACTACATTTTAATATGTTATCTATTTTGTTTATATTTATAGATTTTTATTTAATTTTTTAAAGGTAATATATATTGTTATTTATCCATTACTATGAACTCTGGTTTAGGGGTATATCCAACCCACAATAACATCTCAGTCCATTTATTCTTTTTTCCCTTAATATAAGGGGATGTGCACTTGAGATATAGTAGTGACTGTCGGTCCACATTATTCAGAGTTCTATGGTTAAAAGAAACTATTTTTTCTTTATAAAGTAGTTACAAAATATAGTTATTTGTCAATATTTTTAAAAATAATCAATTAATAATTTCTTATATCGTTTTACCCTTCCAAATCATATCATACATAATACCTTTCTTCATAACCTAAGGAGATAAAAATATAAGAATGGGTGTTCTCATATACTCAGTATGGGTAAACCAGAAAAATATAAATCAAAGATCATAAGTGAGTATAAGAGAAATATATGTGTATAAGAAAATGATCTTATTTGGGAAAACCTATACATAAATTCATTTAACCAAAAATCATGATTCATAGAATAATTTATTTTCATAATAAAATTCATGAGTCTAAATTTTGAAGAATCATCAGAATTCATTAATTAGTTGTGAGAGAATATAAAAAGAGTAATTCATATGTTTATGAAATATAAATATGCATAGGAAATCATTTCCTTATTCAAGTATAAATACCTTGACCATCATAAAAGTGTGGAAAAAATCCCATAGTGGATTAGGATCACACCATTCATATAAACATTCTGAAACAGTCCTAGAGTGGTATCAGATCACAATCCATTCCATTATATATTTCTCTTGGGATATAAATACTTACCCACTAAATTAGAGGGTTATATAGTATTTATCACTCCCGTCACATAATAAAAACCATATATATGAATTCTATAAGATCACATTAAAATTCAACATTTCATCATAGATTAATCAACCAGTGGGAAGGAAATGAGTTTCATTAATGGACCAACATAAGAATACATCTACATAAATATAGATTATGATACCATAAGATAAAATCCCCCATGAAGTATAAAAAACATTAATATATTTCAACATTTGTGAAATAATTATATAAAATCATTAGAATTATGCTTTGAAAAAACAAGATGATGTATACTTTTCTCTTTATACCATATGAAAACTCAAAAATCCTTGAAAAATGAGAATATTATTTTTTTAAGTCAATAGAAACAAGTGAAGGAATATTCATGATTACTAAAAGAAATTAAAACGGTAAAATCACTTCACACAATATATATTTTAATGAAATATTCTTTTCTTAGTTATCCAATGAATGTAAAAACTAGCTGTTTGGAAATACACAAGATTATTTTATTAAACAATTATTAAAAAATGAAATATAGTTGAAATACACCATTTAAAATAAATTAAATTATATAATATCATCAATTAAACAATTTATACGATCAAGGATTCAGAGATAAAATACTACAGACTAAAATGTAGAAATAATGTCAACTTTTGTTAAAAATATTCATTTGGTATTTTTTAGAACCAAATAAGGGAAATAGATAAAACATTTGAAAACATCATAAATTGGAATTGGAGAATAAAAAATGTTTTTAATAGATAAAACCATAAAATTACTCTAGTAGAAATTAAAATATAAACAATCCTGATAAAAAGTGATATTGTAACATAAAACCTTAATTAGTTAGTAAACTTTTAATAAAAACTCAATGAAATAAACAAATTTAAATATAAAATTAAATATATCTAATTCAAATATATTCATGATATATATTTTAAATAGGGATATATATATATACTATATAAAAGAAGATACATCCGAAATACCAAAACATTTCTCAAAGAAGAAAAATTATGATAACAAACTCTTACCTCGATCTTCCCCTTAGTGAAACACACTCTAAACTCTTGTATAATAAATTTAAATTTATTATAAATACATATTAGAATAACATATTCTTCTATATTACTATTTACCAAAAAAATAATAATTTATTGTCTCTTATTTATTGACAATTCTTTGATAAAATCAGTATTTTTTGAGTTTACTGTACCATTTTCCTTGCATATTTCGGTTTGATAGATCTGGTATACGAAACATGGTCATGGTAATAGAATCATAATAATTTCATAAATATATTATTTAATTATTATATACACTCTTAGAATAATCAATGTATGTAAGTGATTAAAATTGATTTTTGTCGTTCATGGAGGCTATAATTTTTTAATAGACATGAGAAATAGTTCCATTTTACAATAAATGGGAGACAAAGAGATTATATAATATTTGTTATTTAAAAATCCTAATTTTTCATAAACATTATATATATTCAATAAATCAATCTATATTACCATCCATTTGAGGCGGTCATGAAAAATGATATACATTACTTCATGGAGACATTGGTCTGCATGTACGCATAAATAAAAATTTCTTTTTTACATTTGATAGAAGTGAAGTATATAATAATTAATACATGACTATAATAATATAAAAGTTTATTTATGATACATATTTAATCATATTTGTATGGATATAATATATTATGAGGTGGTCTAACAAATAAATTAACATAAAAGAACTTTGTTATAAATGTTTCCTCTTCATTGGGTATCATCAATTGGCTTATAAATTAACCCTTACAAGGATGATATTTTAATGATAAAAACCCTATAATATGTAGGGAGGGTATTTTTATGGTTATTGGGGAAAAAATTGGTTGTGAAAAAATTTCCCACATATATGAATATCTAACTTGAGGATGATCACTTTGGTAAGTGGGAGGAGTGGAACCCCTATAAGTATTAATAACATTAAAATTCAAGAATTGTAATTATCAAGAATAATGAATCCAAAAATAGACATGTTTAGATGATAAGATAATGTTGGTCTAAATACCCTCAACCAATCAAACGATGAAATGGTTTTTGTGATATTAGAATCATTATACATTAGTCTAACCCATTTTTTTCAAATTTAACATTTTACATGGGGACATAACTTTTACCATTGTAACAATTCATTATAAAAGAAAATATAATTAAAATTGTAAAAAAATAAGGACTTGATTATTAAAAAAATCACACCATTTTACCAGATTTTCTTTTATAATATGGTATAAATAAATTCTAATATTTTTACACAGAACATGTAAACACCATTTTTGGAAACAAATGTATTTTTAAGAATAAAAATGATTACATTATAATTAATTGAGTTGTAACAACCATTAAATATAATTAAATATTTTTTATTTAGTATATTATATATAAATTTTTTAAAATCATTCTAAAGTAGTGATTCATTTATTATAGTATGATAAAAATACATTTTTCACCTAAAAATAGTTTTTTGAAATATAAATCTGTTACTATCAAATGAATCAATCTTATTTTATAAACATTTTATTATCAATTTTTGAAATATTATTTATTTTTTTAATATATTTTAATGTATTAAATTTTATGTAGTAATAAATAATTAGTCTCTTAATATTTCTAGTGTGTTAATCACAAAGTATAAATTCAAAAAAATTATATTTAGTTTAATATAATTATAAAATATTAAGTGTAGTATTCTACAGATATGTAAATAATATCACCATTGAAATTGAGTTATACTAATGAAAAAAATGATGGAATGTCCTCCTCTTATGTCAATGGGATCCCACACATCCTTCAATAATTTAATTTTTTCCCCTAATAGGGTAACAAGATGGGTATTATTATTCAATTACACATTATTCATTCAATCTGAAATCTACAAAAATTTTCATCACAATAAAAATAAAGCTCCAAGTATACAACCTTTGAATTCGGTACTTGTGAAGTATCATGTATGTAATTCCTCAAAAGTGATACATGTATCACATTATAAATATGTTAGATATTTATGCAATCACCATGAGATAATCAATCATCTCTATATGATAAAGATTCTTGTAGTGACTGATATGTTTGGGGTGTAACTTCCCCTTATTTATAAATTTCATAACTCCATTTCATTGAGATATGCATCATAATACCTTTTCATAAACTTTAAAAAGAAGATATCATAAATTATTTCTTTAAAACATCTATATCAACACTAATATGATCTAATGTACTATTTATTGCAACTGACCTACTCAATTATTTCTTTTTTATTTTATTTCCGTATATCATTCATTCCCATAATTCATCTTAACATTTTGGAGTATTACTTTTTTTCCCAAAACAGATTCAAAACAACTCATCTGAAGGCATGACTGAAAGATATTATTTTATGTATATTTAAATATTGGAATGTGTTGATCCCCACATACTTTAAAATAAACAGAGTATGATTAGAGAATGTATTTTTGGGTTGGAATAGTCCACTCATGATGAACATTATTTAAGGATAATATATAATTCTAATGATTAACTCTTTAAAGAATTATCTATGAATAATTAACCAAAACATTGAGGTATTCATCATTTTTTATTAGATTATATTTATAGTGGTACTATAAGAAACCATACAACATCATATGTCTTAGGGAGTCAAAAGATAAAATCTATGGTGATGTTATCCAAATATTATATAGGCATGGGTAGTGGTTTCATAATCATCATAGACTTCAATATTCAGCATTAAATTTATACTACACCCTGAATAATGATTCATACTTTGCAATATCCATTTTCATGTTGTCCCACAAAAAATTCCCTTTAATATATTTATATAATATTGTTCTTCCATGATGGATATATACAGAAGATATATGTGCTTCACCTAATTGTTCCATACATAATTAATTTAATAACGGTATATATATCTAGTTTTAAAATATTATCAATTTATCATAGTCATTGCTGAACACCAGAAAAATCCATAGCCTTTTTTACAGTTCCAAATCCCCCTTTTATGCCACATCAATAATTTCATGGATTTATTATTGAACAATGATCTGTAGAGTAATTTATATCCCTTAAATATGATTTTAAGTAACATATGACAAAAATTAGTAAGTATTGTATGTCATTAAATCTTCATAATGTACAAACTATCATGTTATTTCTTATTCAGTGTATCAACTACCTTATTCTCCTTTACAAGGATAAGGTGTACTGAGTTTTTGTAATATCTAATAAAATATTACTATATATTTTGGTTCACATTTACCTATTTCTATGTAAATATATAATTGAATCATTTATGATCATTATATATATAATACCTTTTAGAAGATAATAATACAACCATGTTTTTAGTGAAAAAAATTACTGCTTCCAACCCCAAATCATGAGTGGTTAATTTTTCACATGAGCCATCAACTATTATGAGTCTTACACTATTACCTTGAATGTATATGTAATAACAAATCCCAATACCTTCATTTATGAATTAATATATATATAAAACCTTATTCACTATAGGATACTATGAGTATAGTTTAATTTCTTAAACATCACATTAGATCTTAAAACATTTATTTACATTCATAAATCCAAATGATTTTGGATTCCTTCTGAGTCAACATGTTTATTTTTTTTATAATCATTATAAATTTAATAGTAATTATTGATATTATCTATTAAATATATGAAAATAATATATCTCACTATTATAGGTTGGTATGGGCTATTTCTCCATAACAGTAGTATTTGATAGAACCATATATATACCATTGTTTGTAACTACATTATCCAACAATGATAATTTATATTGTCAGAATTTACATTTTATAAAAATGTAATTCATCATATCCTTTATCAATATCTTTAAAATTTCCCTCAAATGATCCTCAGGATATTCTATTCCCTTGGAATATATGAGAATATCATTTATAAATACCACCAAAAACTAATAAAGGTAATATTTAATGACTCTATTCAATATATACATGATAATAGTGATGGAATTAGTACATAAAAATGTAATTACTATGAATTCAAACATTTCATTCCTCGTTTTTAATGAAAATATTGGGAAAATTCTCCGGTTTTTGCAATAATTTATGATAAAAATTTATGGTCTTAAATTTAAATGTATTCAGTTTCATGTATTAGATTAAAAAATATTTCAATATGTGAAGAATGATCATTGTTATTTATAGTGATATTTAAATGATTGAAATAACTAATAAAAAATGAATTGAAACATATTTCATCTTAAAATAGAATAAGTGTGCCCTATGTTGATGAACTAAAAAATATGAATACATTTTATAGATTATAAAATAGTTTATTCTTATATTAGAGAAACTCTACAAGGTTCATTCTACCAGTAGTCACTAAAATTAGAATAACACTGGGTATGAGTTCTATTGAAAATGTGTCTTCAATATTTGGGGGAAGACTAGGAAACTATTCAAGAAATACATAGGAATGTTGATGAATAATAGGAATATATTTAATGTTTAGTTTATATGAAACCATTTGAAATAAATATCGCTTTTGATTATGTCATAAGACCCATATAATAGAAATTAATTATATTTTAATTTTACTTCTATCCATGAATTGATAGATGATCATAAGATTATTCAATATATAAAATTTTACTACCCTTCCTCTATAATTTTTATGATATCTTAATATAGAGAACCAATCTATATCCAAAATCACATAAACTTCAACTTGGTAAAGAAGAATAAGATTTGTGGTAACCAAATTAAAAAAATCCCCAATGTGAGAGGATATATATAGTTGAGATGAAATCATAATACCATTATATATATTCATTAAAATTTCAATATCTAATCATTGTTTCGGTGATATTCTTCCAATAGTAAATTAAAAAGTATAAATGAGTGGGTAGAACCATATAAAAATATAATACATCATCTTTACAAATGTATAATAATCATATATTTCTATAATTTTTTGGTTCTCTTCACTTACATAGACCAAAACTGTTAATGTGATAAATAATAAAAAATAATAATAAGAAATCATATCAAATGGTAAATCATTCCTATAATGTCTTATATTATGAAATCTTCTAAGGTACCATTTATACCGTAGGTTCATCCTAACAACATTGGTTTATCATTGGTTTTCATAGGATTTATCCTCTCATTGCATATAACAAAACCTAAAAAATAACTTAAACCCTTCATTAAAACTAACATTAGGTGACCTGATCATAATATATATACATAATCCATCATTTTTGAAGACTACTATATAAATCTCTAAACAATATATGCATGATAACTATAATGTTTTTGTGTCTTTGGATAATATATACACAATAAATTTATTTATGAACAATATTTAACATCAAAAATAGTGTTCTTATTATTTATTACACTCCATAGACATATTCTATTTAATACCTTTCTATATATGTTTCGGAAATGGAAACATATGAAAAAATGATATGATATTATTAGTATGAATGAAATGAGAGATATCAATGATAGGTCATAAGCGAGAATATGATAAATATTGGGGTATGAGAACAAGATTCAAAATTTGATAATATACCGAATAAGTGATAGAACATAATTAATAAGTCATGATATAATTTTTTTTATATCAAAATACTTGAGTCATGAGGGTTCATAATAATTAATAATCAATCATTTTCCACAAGTGGATATCATAGAACACACATAAGTAATGAATTAATTTACATATTCTAAGATAACTGAAAAACCTACCATAATATAGTGGATAGAGTTACATTTTTTATTTTTTTGACTCCCCTTTCCCCTTCATAATATTTAATGAGATTTAAAGGTTTACCCAAGGAATTGGAGGAATATATAATTTTTCTGCCACTAATATCATAATGAAAATCATATATATGGGTTCTAATATATCAAAAAAACCACCATAATTCCATTATATCATAATTATCCCATGGGGAAGAAATGGTTTTAATTATTAAAACATTATCATAATATTTTACCCTGAGAATGAATGTTGATGGTGTTACACCCTGTAACATAATTACTTGAAAATTATATGATGTATTACAAGGGATTAATTTTACGAATTCTACATTATCATTTACGAATATAGTTTTATATAATTAGAAAAATAATTACCAAAAATTAGTTATATTTCAATTCAAAGTACATTTTTTAAAATAATGCTTCAAATGCTTACACTCATATTTCATTCAGGGCACTTTTTTCATTTTTGAGGTTTCACCATTGACCTTGATATAACCCCTACATATATTTAACCAAATTGAAAAAAATTTTAAACAATGGGATGAAAAAATATATAATTAAGTGGTATAATAATAAAAGAATATTTTTAATCATATTGAAATATACATAAAAAACCGTAAATAAATATTTCTTTGGTAAATAATTATTTTAGGATAAAAATAATCAACAGTTACTAATGAAATGAACTTTAAACTATAAATAAATCATTCTTTTTTTAATAAATCTTTATGGAAACATCCTAATAATGGAGTTTTATTAGGAAAACATATTAACACACACAAAAAACTGTTCACCTTTAGAATACCCTAAAAATTCTATTAATAATGAGTCCATTCTTTTACATAAAGAAATCAGAACATTTCATTAAACCCATAGAAAGTGGTGATAAACCATTAATGAGTATTTGTAAATTTTCATTACATTCACCCATATAATGGAATAACTATATTGGTTAATTAAAATATATCCCATATGAGTAACTTATTTCTCATTAACTCTTTAACATAACTCATTACATTAGAGAGCTATATTGGCATCACTCATCATCATAAGCTATGTCCGAAACCACCATCTTTGAATAAAACTTACAAAAATAATTTCCTGATAAAAAACATAAATTATTTCATTTCCTTTATAAGACCAATAAAATGGAATTAGAGTATGTAATAATTTTTTTATAGTTTTCTCATACAAATGAGAAGAAATACCATTTTCTTCAAAAAAAAGTATCTTAAAATTTTCCATAAAAAGGAATAAGAAACTCATTGAAAAATATTAGTAACTTTTAGAGGAATCAAGATATTTAATTCTGGATATTGTGAGGGTAAAATATTATAATATGATAAACGTTAAAAACATTTTTTTTGCTTTGGTAAAATCACTAAAAAGAGCCCTAGAAGGAAATTTTTTGAAAAGATTCCATTTTATGAATTGTAAATAAATTTAAAGAGAGTTTAAAATACCTTTATCAGAAATTATTTATCAATAAAGTAAAAATAAAAATATTTTTATGAATAAGGAAAATGTGTAAGAAGAGTATACAATAGTTAAAACTACGTTTTAATGAATAATCCCTTACAACTTTTTTAAATTTTAAATGAAAATGAAATTGAAGAAGAGAAATTGATATATATTTATGAAAAAAAATTAATTACATGATATTTGATAAAATAAATTAACATGTAATTTTATACACCATAGAAAATAATACATATGGTGATAATGACATATGTCTCAAAGAAGGGAAATTAGGATGATTAATCACTTAACTCGTCTACTAACTCACCATGTACACCTTTTACATATCTGAATATTAAAATTGTACTGAATTTTTACATACAAATAGACCATTTTTAGGATTATTACCTGAAAATAATTGGTTTTATATCAATAGTTACCATGTCATAGATAGTTACTAAAATTTCCATGTACACATTGCATGTTTAGGGGAATTTGGTTTATAACTATAAAATAACATTAGTGTGTTGACTATGGTAAGAGGGGTATTTTCTCACAACATCCAAATTTATAAAAATTTTATAAGTATAGTTTTTATGCATTAAATACAATTTTATCACCAACGGTAAATGGAGTACATGAAAAATTATTTACATAACTTCATGAAGGTTGTATCACACATGTACACATGGGTGATGATATAATTTTCTAAAGGATAGAAGTGAAAAAGGTATATAATATATTTTATTTATAAAATCCTAATTATTTATTAAATGTTTATATATTATTTAATTTCATATTAATATCAACTATTTGGAGGAAATGATAGAAAGATAAATACACTTCTTCATGTTGGGGGTAGTCGAATCGTACACACAAGTGATTTTTTCATTTTCTATAGGATGGAAAGGGGATAGAAATTTGTTTCAACACAAACATAATAAAACTTTATTATATTATAGATAATAATTTCATTATATAGACATGTTTATGGTATTTTTTAATATGGTAAAATAAGAAATAATAATTAAAAAATTATGATTATAATGATGAATATTATTTAGAAAACATTATTTTTATTATACATTAAGATTTATTAGGATGGTCTTTTGCTGAGAATCATACCTCTAGGAAATGGTAGTGTGTTTAAGGAGGTGGTTTGGGTTTGTATTGTCCAATATATAGTTCTCAATTTTTGTGAATAATTGTGGAGATGTTGTTTTTTATGTGGGTAGAGAGGAAATCTTCAAATATATTCATTGCTTCAAAATAAAATTAAGTCACTCTTAGGTGAATGTGGCACTAAACCAATTCATGCTCGATGATAATATTATATGTTACAAAAATTTTGCAAATATTAAAAATTCAGATAAAATTTTGTTACGTTATCAATTAGTTTTTACTATAAATAATTTTTATTATACTTCATCATGAAAATTAATTTTTACCATGGTAACTATTCGTTATGAACCAAAATGAAATTGAGATCATTAATAAATATGGAAATCATATTTCAAAATTTGTAATCAATTTTTCAATATTATATTTTTAAATGATACAGAGAAAAATTTTAATATAATAATGAAAAACACAGCAAATATACATTTAAAAAAATAATTTTTGAGCATAAAAATGATTTTTTTCAAAAAAATATTATAATTAGGATTAATATAGAATTAATAAGTTTATTTTTAATGAATGTTGAATAATTTTACTTTTAATTTATTAAAAAATGGAATGGTATATTGTAAATACATGAAATGAAATTGCAGTTTATTAATATGTATTTTTCATTATTCTTCTAATAATATATATTTTCCAAAAAACTCAAAAACATCTCCATGAATTGTGATTGATATTATGAATTCAGGAATTACATAAATAAAATAAAATTAATACTCTAAAATCTATTATTTTTACATTTAATTAAAACCATATATTTTAGGTAAATTAATTGAGTTAGAATAAAAATATTTCATTTTTAATTGAAAAATTACATAAAATTATTAGAGTGAATTTTACACGATAAAATATAATAATGAATATTAATAATAAATTAATTTGGTTATTATTAACATTTCATAGGTTTCTTTCTTCCCCTATTAAATAATTTGTTTCCTCGCAATTTTATTTATTTCTTATTGAGGTACGTTTTTTCCAAACAATCATTTTATAGATCCTATGTTTCTTCCATAGTCATATGGTCATTCCATAAATCCTTAAACACATGAGTCATGTTATTTCAAAAAAAAATTATCTCTAGAATTTATAATATAAATTTTTTTCCTCATAAGAATGATTCCCTTCTAATACACTACATAACTGATAAAACTATGTTATTCATGGGGTATTTATTTCCTTAACAAAGATACATGGAAAAAAATAAATTAACTAGATAAAAACATAGAGGTAAGGACACAAGGAATGAAACCAGTCACAATCATTCAAGAATATTATAATGGATAATATTCCATGAACCTAATTTCCCCTTCCTTCAAAAACCCATAACACTTTCTGATGGAGATACTTTAATTAAATTGTCATATGCTACCTTAGACAAGAGGTTTTTTGTCTGGTTATTAGTATAACTCCTATACCTTCTCCAAACTACCTTATATGGTGTTAAATAATCTATACCTTCTAAATAATCCCTTTTACCAATTTTAGTAAAAATAACATCATCTAACTTACTTCAACCAAACATTATATAGTTCAACATAACATTCTATATAATTTATCAAATGGATCCCTTAGCATTCTGAAATTAAAACTCTTATTATAATAAAATTAAACAAAAACATTTGATACCAATATCCTTTATAATCAAAATATCAATTCAAAATAAAATCGTATAAATTCATTTTTTTTCTGATTTCAATCTAATTGAGGATGAAAAGTTACATTAAAATTTATCTCATTACAAAATGAAATCTAAAGTGCTTTCAAAGTAATTAATATAAATCTGGGATCATGATCAAATTCCAAAATGAGAGGGAGTCCATGGAAAAATAATATTTATATAATAAAATTTCTAACAATCTAATCTAAATAAATAATATCTATAATGTGTATAAAATTTATAAATTTAATCCAATGATTAATAATAACCATATAATTGTATTACAATGAAATGTATTTAGAAATCAAACCATGCAATTTGGATATATATTCTCTCACTTCCATTCAAGATGTCACCACCTGATCCTAAAAGGGGCTCGAGCAAAAACAACCCCAAACATGCCTCTATTGTATAGAGGGTGGCGCCCAATGATGAAAGCCTAACTAAAATGGGGAGGTCTTTTCCTATGTACATTTACACACACACACATTAATCATGATGAATAAGTTGTAAGGGTGAATAATAAAGGTTAAAACCCCCCAGGTAATGAACCATGCATATAAATCCTCTAGATATTATAAGAGTATGAAATTATGGAATGAAAGGTAAATGGTAAAATTGCATGCCTGACCAAAATGATGTCCCAACTTGACAGAACTAAAAACTAAAACATTGAAAAAAACCCATCTATATATCACTAAGAAACATTCACCGTATGTGGTGAAACATTCTATGTATCCTTATGCTCTGATGAATTCACTACCAACCATTCTATCATCTATGAAAGACATGAATCATGTGGGAAAATCCCATGAATAAGTAAGAATATACATAACCAATAGGGCATCCCAAAAGTTAAAGGGGAGTGGTTAGAGATACAATAAGAATAGAATGATAATATATAGTAAACAAGATGAAGCTGAACAAAATGAATGATAAAGAGTTGCCTCATACATGAATAGAAGGATCAACATGGCGAGTAGATAAACTACACGTCGTTTTTTTCCACCCATAGTGGGAGAGTGAACTCATACAACCACAAAAAGAAGAAAATGGAAATAATGTGTAAAACCCTGTGCATATTTTTATCCCATGGATGGAGTGTATCCAAATCAAAATGTATGGATATAGATGAGAACATATATATAATCAATCAAAACAAGCTCAAACATGAGAGTGAGGGGATCTCCATTTCACAACTCATTCTATAAATAATACCCTCTAATAATTGAAATGACCATCAACAATGCCTAACATCTCAGGCATCTGCTCCGAAGTAACCATGTAAAGTTCCATGCCTCTCCAGTATGTTGCACAACTGAGGGGAAGCAATCTTCAAGTTGAGTTACCACAACCTAATGTGACTGGGTTCCACTATATATTATATATAGCGAACCCATACCCAGATGCATTATGGGGGTTCCACTCTATTGTCATAAGGACCTGTGTAGTATTTGATAGGGGGTTCCAATCTGTATGTAGTGGTCCTATGCCTAGGAGGATGTGGGCACTCTATAGGTCGAGGAACTACAACATGGTGTGACTGGGGGTTCTAATAGATAGGTATATGAACTATTCCAATGATGATGACGTTTCCACTCTCTAAGTTGAGGACCCACACCCTATTGTGACTGGGGGTTCCACTTTGGTGAAAGTGTACCCACAACCTATCCAGTAAGGGTTCCAATTGGTATGGTAGAGGACATGTTCCAATAAGGATGGAGGTTCTAGTCAATATGATAATGACTCATTCCCTAGTGTTATATGGGGTAACACTTTGGACATCGAGGACCTGCACCCAATCCAATACGGGGTTCCACTCTGTATGCATATTTGGAGGACCCGCACCCATCATGATGGGTGGTTCCACTCTAATGACTCTGATGATCCTCTAGATAATCACTTCCATCGTCGAGAATCACCTAATATATGAATCCTGAAAAAAAAAATTCACATTTTATATCAAAATCATCATCCGAGGACACCATCACATTCTACATGAAAAACAATAGCGATGGGATACTCACATGCCAAAATCCGACTCCAAATGGCGGAGATACAAGAGATTGGTATTTCCTCAAAAGGAACCAAGGGGTACAAGGAGTGTGAGGGAAAAAACACTACATGTGGTCCCACTCCTTCACCTGGACATGTCCCTTGTGGTACACGACTCTCCAAACATATAGTATTACATGGTGTTTGAGGGATACACAAGTTGTTCCCACGCTACTAGGTGTCCCACCCAAGTTCATTCACATTTCTAAATATCCAATTCATTCTCATGTATTTTAACTCATGTACATATACCTTTGTACATGAAGTGCCACCTCACATGGGGTGCTGCCTGTTTTCTCTTGTCGTTCCTATGTACTCGAGCATATGGCGTGATCCCGGTTGTGTGCTTTTTTAGGTAGTTCTTCGACATGGGTAAGGAGGTATAAAATGCTGATGGATTCTACATGGAATTTCATATTTATATAATCCAAAACCCTAACTACCACAACCAAGGAGCTTAACACCTTTTTCATCGCAGTACACATTTTATAGTCAGGTTATTAACATATTTCTAGATATGTGACCCATGATCCAAATTTTACATATTCCCTTATATTTAGGTCTTTATTCCTCTCAATACTAGAATATCACACAACGTTCAGTGGATTTCTGCCCTCTGATGGCCAAAAAATGATGTCAGTTTGACTTTTTGCGAACTCCTACATGCCCCTCACACCATGAACTCCTTGGATCATTATTATTTAGATAATTTGTAATCTGATCTTCCTAATCATTACCCATATCACAGAAACATCTTGGATCATTCCTTAATTCATTGATATGTTCCACGTTCTTCATTACATAATGATTTTGTGTTCCAATTAGGTTCAATACCATATAATAATGTTGAACTAGAACCTTGGAGCCCTACTACTGAATAACAAAAAAATGGGGGGGGGGAAGGAATAGGATCAAAATTGTAACCATCATTGGCCAAGCATTATTGGACAATGATGATGAACATGGCTACCCAGAGTTAGAAAGAAAACAAATTAATAATATAATCAATACATGAGTGTATAAATAGGAAAAAATTTATACATATCCATGATAGGGCTCGATCAAATCATTAAATTTAATAAAAATGGTTGTAAACCAGAAATTGAAAATTATTGCATAGGTATTGGATCATTCTTCATTGAAGAACATGATCAAAAATAATTAAAGGAAGTCATTTTATTATATATGTTCTTGATATGCTCTAATCTAGTATTTTGTAGTATTATGGAGTGATTCTCCAATAGAAGTAGCAAAAGAATGTCCCATGGTGAATCCAAGATTATAACGTTATCCCATAGATGATTTTGAAAAAACATTATAGGTAATTGTTGTTAGGTTTATTAAATTAACTAATTAATTTAATAATTAAATAATCGTTTTAACATACCACCAATGGGTGAGATATCTAAATTCCCCATTCAAACATATTTTAGTTCATTCATAATGTTAACACTATTTTCTAAACTCAATCACTGTTTTAGATTTCTAATATTATATCATGTTTATGATTTATCTCATGATCATAAATAAACTATGTGGACGTGATATAAAATATAATTAATATTTTAATAAAATTAAACATGGGAACACCATATATCCTTATTTCACTCTATCTTAGCACCGAGATATGGAAATATATTTTGAAATATTTAAACATATTAAAAATAAAAAACATGGTCCATTCATCATTCCCGTATTTAAAATTTTCATTCAACAAGAAAACACAAAAGCAATAAATAATACAGAGCCTGAATTTGCCTCTCCCACTCTGAGGAGCTCTCCTACACATTAGAATTCTTCCACAACATGAAAACCAAGGGGATGGTCTATCCATGTAGGGTTCTCTCTCATAGATCCTCGATCACCACTGGGTTCTCTGCAATGATTTCTCGATCCGTGAATTCTTGATCTCCCCATTCGATGACGTGTGTAGGTTCATGAACATATCTTCTCAGTTGCAACACATGGAATAACTTGAGCTCGCACTAAAACTATGGGGGTAGGGTGAGGAAGTATTAAACCTTTACAACCCTCTACATGATCTCAAATGGACCGATGAACCTTATGGATTTATAACCTCCCTAACCAAACCTATGAAATTATTATCATGGGGTTATGCTCAGGAAAACATGGCCTTTATTCTCTAATTAAAAGGAAAATGACATCAATATAAATATTATTTTTTCCTAATCAAAATCATCTTATTCCTCACTTGGATATCTTATAACTTTTCCGTCATTACATAAAGCTTCTCTGGGCCCACATGGGTGACCTGATAGGTCATTCATGGAATCAAAAGGTTCCATCCTAATGATAGTGGAACTATGTTTTTATGCAATTAGTACCAATAGAATGCGATCTTCCTTGCTCTGGTCGATGAATACCACACAATCCCTCATAATATCCTCTAACAACCAGATAGTGAACTTGGTATTCCTATCCTTCTAAGGGTGAAAGGTTATAATCATCCTCATTTAGGTCTGGAATGACTTCTAGAGTCCTCTTCATAGTTGTGATGTAAAATCCCCATAACTATTGGAGGAAATCATCAGAGGAACCCCATGAAGGAGAATGATCTCACATTCGTACAACTACCCAAAACACTCAACCAAACACTACTCCTTGATAGTAAAGAACTATTCTGACATCATGTGTTGTTCAACTATCACATTGATGACATCATGGACCATCACTATCTTTAGATTACCTATGATAATGTACATTGATATATTGAACCACTTCCACCCCCAGATCTCAAGGGGCTGCAACAAACATGTTAGAACAAGGTGTTTAGGATTCACCTGATGATAGGTGATGGGATTGAGGGAAAATCTATGCTATGATCTGTCTCATGTCAGACCACAAAAACCATCACTGATGTAATCAATACATATTATCCGAACCATGATTTAAAACTATGGGAGAATTGTGGAATCCTTGACTCACATCTTCCTTCATCATGACTGGAACCACAATCACTCCATATAAAATGAAGACATAATTATCTTGTCTGAATATCAATATGGTGAATTACCCAAGGATAAATGGTCATATAAGACCTCATAGTCGATTTATCCTAGTAGGGACTCTTTCATATGCTTGAGAAATAGAAGAGTAAACCCCATCGATCGTTGAAAAACTTTACCCTCCTACTCCACCATGGTCTTCTGCATGGTTGAAACTGTACAGAATCCTTATCCATTAAATGATCTTAGGTCTTCCTGATAAGATAATATTCTACTACTTTTACCTTCCTTAAATTATATTCTATCTTGAAGTCATAGTCCTGTAGGAACTTCAACTAGTACCCCTTTCTCAGATTCAAATATCTGTACATGAAGATGTACATGTGACACTGATGGTCTGAGTAAACCATAAACAGTTCCCTACAGAGTTAGTTCATCCACATTCAATGGAAAAGGACTAGCTCTTCAAACTCTAAGTTGTGAGTTGCATAGTTATACTCATGGGGTATCAACTACCTTGACCCATATGCAATAACTTCACGTGGCTTATTTAACATGCACCCAGGCCCAGGTCCTGAGACATCACAATACTATACGTACATTAAACCATCCACTAATATTCTCAACACAAGTTCAATGTTCAACCCTAGCCTCAAATCCTTGAACGAAATATAGAACTACTCAGTCTAGTAAATTGACATCCCATTACACATCTGGGATGTCAATGGGGATATAATCCTAGTGATATATTCAAAAAAACCATGTAGTACCCTGCCGAACTAAGATGGATTCACACCTAATACACACTCTTTGGTGGATCCCAACAAATCATTGCATCAATTATTCTTGGGTCTATGGATAAACCATATTAATAAATGAAATTACCTAGAAAGTGAACCTCCTGAGTCTTGAACTGGCACATCAAGATCTTATATTAAAAAAATGTTCTCTTGAAGTAAATCTTGAACCATCCTCAAGTGATTTGTATATTCTTTATCCAATGTAGAGTATATGAGTTTGGAATCAATGCAGATGAACAATAATTGGTTTAAGAATCCTTGGAAAGCCATGTTCATCATATCCATAAACATGGTGGGGGAATTCATCACACCCTTGAGAATTACAAGGAACTCATAATATCTAGAGACAACAAAATTACATCTGAGCAATATCTTCCTCACGATCCCTCATCCAGTGATAACCGAACCATAGATTGATCCTTGAGAACAATCCCACACCTTGAAATGCATTAAATAGGGCTTTAATTATAAGAAATGTGTATTTTATCTTTACTATAACTTTTTTTAGGTGACGATTATACAAACAAATCTACAATCTCCCATACTCATTTTTTACATACAACACCATAGCTTCCCTAGTGGGAACACATGGCCAGATAAAACACATCTCCTGAATGTCCTCCAACTATAACTACAGCTCATGAAGCTTAGTATGGGAAATAAGATATTCCAGATATAAGAGTGGACCCTGGATGATAATCGATACAAAAAATCCATCTTACACCTCAAGGGTAGTCCGAGAACATCCCCAGGGAAGATGTTCATTAAATCCACCATGACTGAAGCAATAGAGATGAATGAAGATCATGATGCACCAAGGGATACAATCTCCAGCTGATGGGTGACGGGTCATAGCCTCTTTTTATCAAAACTCACTCACCATTTCCTAATATCTCCCTATCCATAATAGGTGAATCTTGTCCAATTGGTGTGAAGGCATCTAACTCATCTGTGGTGATAGTAAATCAAGGATGGGACCATGGAAAACCAATCCATACCCTAGATAACATCATAGGGTTCCATCATGATGACAAAAAGGTCCCACATTAAGCCCCCTCTTCCAAGAGATATCTTGAACTTCTAGTTAATAAATGTTACATAGTACTTATTCATTTTAAGAACATGAAGATGATGTTGTTGGGATAGTGTCTCACCTGGTAGGTGCAGATTCAATACCAAGAGTACATAGATGAATAAATAACTGAAAAATTTATATTAATACTTATTAAAAATTAGAATTAATGTATATCATACTTATAATCATCTCTTGTGTTTTGGTGACATAAGGGTCTGAATATAAAAGTTATCTGGGGCCCAAGTCACCAACTCCTTGAGCCTGGCATGGGCCTCCTGGTGGTAATGGTGGAATGATCTTATAACAACCCAAACATAACATACATGGATATTATAACATTTTAGATGAATATTCATCATATTACAAAATAAAACATACATGCGGACCATAATAGTTTAGTGACTCAGAAAACATGGAAAACATATCTTCTAATTTTTAAAAATATATTCAATCTCTCTAGTAAAGATCTCCCTTTAGTAATCATAGTTAAATACCATTCTTCATAACTTGCAGAAAGGAAACATATTAATGGGGTGAGACCTGATGTTTAGTAAGGATAAGAACGGGAGAAATGTAAGCACTACTAGAACATCGGGTCATGCGAACATGACCATATAATTAAAATATAATACCATATATATCAATGAAAATAAACTTTAATCTTGGCCTTAATATTAGAAGATCATTAGACCTGCATCATAAGATAATTGAAGTCGTAATTTATTAACTAATATCATATTAATAAGACATGGAAATTTGGCAAAAACATTAGCTTATAACATTTTGAACATGTATAAATATAAATAGGTTCACTCATTATGTTAATGACATGAAATAATACCCCCACATAATCTTATGGACATGAAACTGGGACCATTCATAACATTGTGAACATTTAATCAGTTTCATGCATAATATTTGGAAAATATAACCAATTTAATGCATAAATATATGGACATGTGATGTGTTCTATGCATAAAAATGTTAACAAGTAATGAGTTCCGTGCATAACACTGTGAACATGTAATTAGGTTCACAGATAACATTGTGAACACATAATAAGGTTCACTTACAATAGTGTGGATATTTCATTAGGTTTACACATAAACTATTTGATATGAAATTAGGTCCATTAAAAAAATTGTGAACATGTAATCAGGTTTTTCATACACATTGAACATGTAATCAGGTTTACGCATAACATATACACTCATGAGTTATCCATCATTACCCAATTATTTGGAGGGATATATAGGTACCACCTATCATATAATACATATTCCACACATATATATATATAATCATCATATCATAAACCATTAAATGAAATGGGTATCTTAAAATTTTTATCATATAATTACTAATGTTAAAGAAATAGGTCCCATAATCATTTCATCAAAGCACAACCCATGAAAAGAAGTGGGTTAAAAAGAATTTAACTAATGGAAGAAAAGCATGTGTCATAAACATCATTTTATCAAAAAATAATCTATCCAAAAAATAATATGTTCATTAATCATGAATCATATCCCTATTAAAGAATAAACTATAACAAAACATGTCATCTTAGGTAGAGAAGAATTTCCAAAAATCACAAATAACTTTTATTCAAGGAAAATATTTTTTCATTGAAAATATTTTTCATAAAACCATTTGAAAAATCATTTTTATAAAGATTGATTTATAATTAATTTGAAATTTTTTTATGAGGAAAAGATGATTTCTAATTTGAAAAAAAATATAACATAAAGCAATTTTAAAACTATATTTTAAAATATATTTTAAAACATAGAAAGACAGCTTGAAATCATGGAAATCATTTTATTTTAATATAACCTATGGAAAACTTATCAACGAATCATTGAAAATCATTCAGAATAATTTTTTAACATAAAAACTTTATTAATATTATTTTCTTTAAATACCAATTTAATATCAAAAAAAATCTAGAATATTAGAAAAAAAATTTATTTAAAAATACACTTGTAAACATACAAATTTTGTTTCATGTTAATGACATCCATGATGACTGGTAAATGTGTATATGCCGAACATTCATTTAGCACCTAAAAATGGTTTGAAAAGTTCATTGATCGAAAAATGAGAAGGCGATTAATTTTAAAAGAATTCTCTATGAAGGAAAAAACGTGGGATAAAATTTCATTTAAACATCATAGGATAATATTTAAATTTTTTATAAGACATTATTTTGAAAGGACACAGATTTTTGTCCAAAGTGAAGAAAAAATGTTGAATTTGAACAAAAACAATTTATTATTTATATTATGTTCCAAAGAGTATAAAATAGTACTGTTTTTTGAATATAAATTTAATAACCATTGGATAATAAATATCATGAGATATATTGAAATATGGATAATAATATTTCAATAATTATAGCATAATCATAATGAATCTTGATAACAATGAGAATTTAGAAATAAAATTTTAACACATTGGTAATTTAAAATCATAATTATCATAAGAGAATAAAATTAAATTAATCATATGTTATGAAAATAATAATTTTAATGATAAAAAAATTTCAATGGGATTTATGTACACTTCATAGAAAATTATAGGTACATAACATGGAATGTATCATAAAGAAGGCAAATTGAGAAAAACATTACCTTACGGATTTGGTAACTTTTAAACCATAAACCTCATGAGATAAAGTATAATAAAATGGATATATAAATAAACATTAATTTAATTAAATGAATCATATAATACATTCATGTAATTTATATCCACCACACAAATGAAATGAGTGGGGAATAAGGAATAAGTATCATAGAAATAAAAGAGAGATGAGAAACACTTACTACGTGTATAAATTTAGAATCATGATCATGATGAAATAAAAAAAACTAATTAAAGAATTAATATCATTAAATAAATTAAATTATTTATATAAAATTACATAGGGCATTATATACACTACACATAGGAAGAGAGTGGTGAATAAGGCATGTATTTCATTGAAATATAAAGTGAGATGGAGTTATCTTACCTTGAGATTTGACTTTATTTGTAATCATTCAAACCAAATTTATAATAAATATAAGTTTAATATAAATATACCAAAGATCCATATTATGAGATCTAATGTCAAATATTATTTGGTTATAAGTCTATGTTACCTATTTATTAACAACTCCATTTTAGGGTTACATTTCTGGTAATGTCAACTTTTTTTAATATATGATTTGGATTTTTATTCTTGATTCTATTACTTATATCATGTTTTACTTTTTTCTAGAATGAAAAACATGATATAAATATCATATATAATAATTATATATATATATATATAATATAAATGTTGAATACACCATTCATGGATATGGTAGGTCATATATAAGCATGAGCATTGTTTCAGTTTTATTATCATATTGAATGAATGAACAAAATAATAAATATATGTATATATATATAAATATATTTAATATTATTCCAATATAATTATTATGTCACATATATATCATATAATTAAACTAACCCATCCTTAATATATTTCATTTAATGTGTAAATGAATCACATTTCTTTGAGAAGATGGTATTCCACACCTCCAAAAACAAAGTTATCGTATTAACAAAATAGAATTCATAAAGGTATATATTATATAGTAATTAAATAAGTAAAAAAAACATATATATCATATCCAAACAGTATTTACATCATAATTTCTACCCATGAGAGGTGGTAAACTAAACAATAACAAGATTGTTTCACAAGCTGGTAGTCCATTGTACATAAGAATGGTATGTTTGTTAACCACTAAATGGAAGTGTGTGTAAGTGTATGTAAAAAAATTATAATTAAAATATATAAGTTTATTTAGGATTATAAATATATTATATAGTCATGGAAAAAAAATTATTTTTTAGTGTGGGTATAAAAAAACAAGATTTCATGGAAGGATACTACCTCTTCTTTGGATAACTCCTTTTGGTTTGCACCAAAGAGATTCGTTGATTGGATTTATGATAATAGGGAGTATTATTGAATTATAATAGGGATTTTTGGATGATATTTGGGAATATTTGTTTTTATAGACATAGGAATTATTATGTGTGAATTAGTGGGAGGTTGAGTACCTTTTTATAGTGGAGGAGGAGTGTCATTCTTGAAAATTTTATAAAAAGGAATTCTACCCATGTTTTGTCCATGTAATGTGGCTCCAATAATTGTTCAAATACTATAAAATGGAATATATGGTCAAATGATGAGCGGAACATGGATTTTATATAGGTTTCTAGGTCAATTTTCTCTGGTGTTTAATGTTTAGTCCCTTATTAAGCTATTTTTTCTTTTAATCATTATAATTAATTTTAATCGCTTCCACTATTATATTTTGTGCAAAACCAAGGAAAAATTATCAGAAATTTTAAATTGTTTTGATTCTAAATATTGAATTAAATTTTTCAAATTATAACTACATAAGTTTGATGATTTAATTTAAAATTAATCTTGTAGGCGTGTCATGGAAACAAGTTTTTAAGTGAAAGTGTTTTATTGTTTGAAATGTTTTTATATTCTATTTTTATGCTAAATTGGTTTCATTGGCCTAAATTGTATTAATGGATTTAAAATTCATATAATTAAAACATAAAAAAATTAAAAAATATTATAACTCTATAAATAAATTAGGTGAAAAAATGTTTTGAAAAAAATTTGATGTTTTTTCACTAGTCATCAAAAATATAAACATCTCAGAAAAATATCAAAAAGTCAGCGTGATTAAATTTTTATACTAAAATTTAAAAAATGAATTTTATTATGTCTAAAATAAATTTTAAAAGATCCAGAAATTATATTTAAAATATCTTCTCCATTAAATATCTATAAAAATAACTTTTAAAAAATTAATCTATTTATACATAAAATTTCATTTATTCTCATATATTGTTTAAAAACATATTTTATAAATATCAATCAGTTGAATGAATAATATATAGATATATATTTCATTAAAATAATTTATCAAATTTTTTTATTAATTTTTTATTTAAAACTTGTTTGTTTTCATAAATATAGTTTTGCACTAAAGATATCCATTAATTTAATAAATGGATCTATTTTAATATCTAGTTAATTGGTCAAAACTTATTTCATATTATATACATTTTTGAAACATGTTTTAATAATTTAAGAATTCCTATTCAAAACACCCATTCCAATTGCTAGGTATTTAATATAATAATATTTTATTAACATTATTAATAGTATATTGTAGATCGATAAAACTCAGTCTGGAATGAAACAAAAGTTTTTGACGGAATTATGAATTGATTGTAACAGAATCCAAACATTTTTTTTCATATAACTCTATCTAATCTATCTGTTTCTTTAGAACAATATTTACATAGAGTTTCATATAATAAAATCCAACCATACTAATTTTATATAAGATAATCTATATTCAATGTTTTGTGAAATGAAAAATATCAAAAATATAAAATTAATTTGAATAAAAAACAAAAAATATAAGGGTGTTACATTATACCCCCATAAAATGAGTTTCTCCCTCAAAATTAAATAGGGTTATTAATATTTTAATTCATAAAAGTTTCTCTTATAGAAATCGACATTGTAAAAATGAGTATCAAAACATATGTTAACAATTGAAATTTGGGAATATAATGGTTAACCAAGGTAACTCAAAGATAGGTTTAGATATTTGGGAACATAGGCTCCAAGTCAAAATATGGACATGAAAGAGAAATATATCTATCATGTTCTGATGGAGATTGATAGAGAACAATGTCAGGAGAAAGTTAATGATAACAAATCCATAACCCATAATTGATTGAAAAAAGACATGGATATCAACAAAAAATATAATAACGTGACAAAAAAAATTTCAAGACTCTTCTTACTAATGCTGAAATTTTTTTATTAAAAAATAAACTTACATTATTTCAGGACAACCTTACCCTTTGTGTAACTTGATCAACATTGAATTCATCACATATTTCATGAAATGAATGTGAATCATTCATTATTGAATTTTTAACAGATCATGATATCCATATATAGGATTATTGGTCATTCCATATATCTTTATAACAAAAAAGTTTTTCAAAAGTTTTTCAATATCCATAAATACTTATATATTGATATTATAATTTAGTATCATAACCATCGTATGATGATTAACATAAACCATCCCAAAAATGTTTAACCCTGTAATCCTATTATAAGATAAAAATCCATAAATTAAGAACAAATCTCACTAAATTGGCCTTGACATTGATCCCATATATGTCATATAGTATCTCTTTGTTGTAACATTCCAATCATATGAATACCCTCACTGTATATTCCATTGAAACATGGTAATAACCTAAATTACCATACATATTTTTTAGAAACATTTATGATTCTTTATTCTAAAGACTACTTGATATATTCCATAAATCCAAGAAGTTTTAAACATCGTTCAGGATAACATATAAAAAATTCTCAACAGATCACTTATCAGTTCTGATGTTCTAAATACTATCCAAGTTACATTATCTATATCATCATCTCATTATCCATAATAAATATTATTTTTACATCCTCAAGAACATTTTACGGGGTAAATTCCCTTATTTCAACCTTTCCATTAAATCAAATTTTTTATGTCATCAGTATCATTTAACACATTCATGAAAATACATATTGAAATAATTTACAAACTACCATTATATACTTCGTGATTCATATAACACATTCACTGAAGTCCAAAACATATATACATAAATTTTCCAACTTTATTCTTAAACCATTACTCATGCTTCATCAAATTATTCCTTAATACCTCTTTCAAAGATTATGGAATACGAATAATGTCTTAAGGTTCCTCAAACAAAATATAATCTTACATCCCACATTTTATCTATACAATACTGGAAGAACATCTCATAACTTTCAGAAGTCATTTTGTGGTGTCCTAATCTTTGGTAGTATTTACAATACACATAAAACCATCCTAATTTTCTTTATGAGATTTCCACTTCGAACAATGTTTTTTATAATTCCCATACATTCTACATCTGAAAAATTCAATGTGAACCCAGTTTCATCTAGTTCCTTCTATTGGATTAAACCAGAATAAATAGTGTGAGAAACAAATATCATAAAATAAAACCAAATAATCATGAATAATTACTTATCATATTCCTTAATCATGAAACATACTTTTAAATTTATGTCACCTTAGACTTATCCTTACAGAAATACCTATACAAACCCTTTGGAATATCCCTGTGGATTTCACTAATTTTTCTCATCCTAGTTTCCAAAGGATGACTAAACATTTTCATTAATACCAACAATAGAGACACAGTGGTTAAAATACAAGGATATTACATTATTTTAGATGAATATTCTGCATATTACAAAAAAACATGCCCAAGGACAATAATATTTTATTTTCCTTGGAAATATTGAACACAATCATCTAATCATTTGAGATATCTTCAATGCATATATTAAATATCTTCCTATTTAGTACACCTACTTAGAAACCATTTTCCATAAACATGGGAACGGAAACATAAGAAATGGGTGATTCAGTTTCTTAGTAAGTGTAAAAAGGCAGATATGTAAGAATAACATGAGTATAAGGGTATGATAACATGATCATATCATTAAAAGATCATAACACGTATTTCGAAGATAACAAACATGAATAATGGATTATGGATTATAATTTCATAAGGAATGAATCATAAGATAACTGAGAGCATATTCCACAAAAGAATTACATAGTAATAAGACCTAGAATTATGGAATACAGATCAGATTATATAATTCCTAACTTGTATAAGTAGAAACGGGTTCAACCATTAAGTTAAGGACAAGAAATCAGGACCTTGAATAAACTTATAGACATGAACCGAGGTCCATGAATAACAATATGAACATGTAATCAGTATCACTCATAAAAGTTTGTGCATATAATCATGTTTACTCATAAAAATATGTACATTCAACCAGGTTCATACATTACATTCTGAACATGTAATCAGGTTCAAGCATATAATTGTAAAAATGAAATTAGGTTTATAAATATATTTTTGAACACATAATAAAGTACACCTATAACATTAAGAACATGTAATCAAGTTCATGCATAAACATACAGATATGAAACCATGTCCACACTTAACATTGTGAAAATGTATTGATGTTCATTTATAAAATTGGGAACATGTAATCAGGTTCCTTGATAAATCTATTTCATGAATATATTTTAATGTGTTTTAATGTGATTTGATTTTGTAATTTATTGAATAAAAATTACATGGTTGGAATTAATTGATTTGTTTTATTATTTTTGGCAGAAAATAAATGATTTTTGAAAAAGGAATGACAAGGGATGAAAAATGAGCCTAAGGACCCTATAAACTTCATGAAGATGGTACACACTATAAACTTCATGATCACATCACATACCACCAGTACTTGTTGTGACGTTAGTAGAACCAGTGTAATAGATTTTCATAGATTCAACGCTATGGAGGAACACCAGATCTGAAGTACTTGTCATGTACCTGAGGTACATGTGGTGTAGGAATCGACACACATATAAAAAATAAGTGATGAGGGCTATGGGTTTCAATGATATAAACCTATAAATACCATCCTAGATAGTCGTTCTAAGACACCTGGTGGTAGGGGAAGTCAAGAAGCACCAACTTAAGGCCTCCAATTAAAGGTGTGATGATCTGGGGTACCACGACGCCACCATTCTTCATAGGGTTCTAATGACGCTATCTCTAACCATGAATGAGTAGTTAGATATTACTGAGTGATGTGAATTATATGGGGATATGTGCATATAGATAATTTTCATTTATCTTTTTCATCATTCTGATTGATGAAACTCATTCTTTCAATTCCAAGTCTCAATATTTTTTTTCAAATTGATGACCATTTCTTGTGATTTTAAGAGTAATTTTTAATTGAATTAGTTAATAAAACTATTTTTTGTATGATAATTATAAAATGTTGGTTGATTATGGTTAAATACATTTTTGGGTCACCTAGTATTGTGTTCATATAATATAGATGACCATTCAAATGTTTTAATAACACTATTAGGGTGGGACACCGAGTCCAAGGATCCCTAATGACCTTATTCCGATACCAATACTGAATAAACACACTTTCAAGTTAATCCCTTGCACATTACCCTAAAAATAATTAAACCTGGCTTGTCACCATCCATTGATTTATAACCAAATATTTGTTTATGTTATTTCCCTTTTCTCCAAAAAAAATTAATCAATTACAGTTTCAATTACCTAATAAATTTTGAACATATGGATTGTCCATGTGTGTTTGACACTAAGACATGTTATATACTATAACTTGATTTAGGATTATATATGTTTTAGACATTTTATTTAAGCATTTAACCAAAGGTAACTAACGACACCATATGTGATAGACATTCATGCATAACGTATATAGTCATGAGTCATCCATAATTAACTAATTCATTTGAGGGAGATAAAGGTCTCACCGATCACATAACACATGTTATATATGATTATAAACAATCATCATATCATAACCCATAAAATTAAAGTGGTGTAATAATCATTTCATCATATCATTACACGTGGAAAAGGGATAGGTCTCATAATAATTTCATCAAAGGATAACTCAGGAAAAGAAGTAGGTTCAAAATAAAATAACTCATGTAAGATATAAATGTGTCATAAACATCATTCCAAAAAAACACAATCCATTCAAGAAATAATATGAATTGTATTCTAGGATCATATACCAATTAATGAATAATATATAATAATTGTTTTCATCATTTATGATGAAGGATTCTAAAGAATCACATGGAACATTTCTTTATGGAAAATAACCATTCAATGAAAATCCTTTTCATAAAACCATTTAAAATATCGATTTTTATAAAAAAGTATTTACAATATCCAATAAAAAATTCATTCATGAAAATATATTTTCCACTTTAGAAATAATTTTTATAAAAAAAAATTTATAAATCATTTAAATATAAAATATATTTGAAAACTTGTAAATAATGCTTGAAATATGTAACTCCCCGACCCCAACTACCTAGAGTCGGTGCGTTACTTCGTAACATTGGCATGATCACAAAAGATCAAGTCTCGAAAGGCTGATTAGTTTAGTATCCTTGGAAACACTAGATACATTCATAAATGTAACATTACATCATAAAGTGAAAAACTAATAACAAAGTCTTCATAGACCACACTCATATCCTCTTTTGACTATCCCTGCAGGTCATTCCTAAAATACTTCTTCACATCCTGGAAAATATTAAAACATTTAAAGGGGTGAGCTCAGATGCTCAGTAAGGATAACAATATTGCGGAAGCTTTCATAAAAAACATTAACATTTAAGGCAATGTATAACTAAAACAAAAGCCTTTCTAAACTTGAACTTCAGCATAATATGGAAAAAATAAAATTAAATAATGCCATTTACTTACTCACATGGATATTCTATTAATCAAATAATCTCATGCAATATCAATAACCACATTCATAATGATGGAATGCATAATGCCAGACATTCTGAAACATTTTGTCAAGGCCTCGGCCAAGACGTCTAAAATGATTAAGGCCTCGGCCAAAACCGTAAATCAAATTGGGAAAGGGCCTCGGCCAATTCCACGTTTAGTTGTCTCATGAGACCTACCGATGCATCGAGGAGCTATAGCGGGCTCCACCTATCACTTATTAAGTCCAATGCATTCCTCATATGAATAGGTTTAAACATATCATAAACCATAAAATAATCGTATCACATAAAACATGCATAAAGGAAACATAACATTTCCACATTTCAATCACAAGATATCAATACAGCACATTGATATAATAAAAATACTTTCAAAACCATTTTAAATACCAAAATAAAAGAAAGTTAAAACATTATATTTATTTTTCATTAAAAAAATGATGGCTTGTAGAGGAAGCCAAAACTCAAATAATGGTCACGGTGGCGGAGAAGTGGTTGTCGCCGCATAAGTATGGAAAGAAAAACATTCCCTTTTTGTCATTTAGTAAAACGCTTCGTATAAAAAAGATTCCTTTTGAATAAACGTAAAAGTCAGAGGGGTTTATACACCGTATAAATGAAAGTTGTGTATAAAACAAAATATGCCTCAATGAAAGGAGATTGAGACAAAGTCCTTAAAAAGATCATTTTTAAAATAAAATAGATCTATTATGTGTATTTACTATAGGTAAACATAAAGAATGTAAAAATACAAAATAGGACATAATAATATCATGACATAATTTGAAAGTATGAGATTAACCCAATGAATGGAAGTTGGGTTAAGAAATTCCCTTACCATGCATCTTGTCCTGACTCGACCATTCTTTAACCCCCTGAATAATAAACTAGAGTTAATTTCTATTTACGTAAGAACCTTTTTCGTGTTAATTATTCCTTTTATATCACTTATTACCATGTTATGAACATTATTTAATTATTTAAGTTAATAACGGTCGTTTGGTCGATCTTTGGTACTTGAGTCAAAAATAAACTTCTTATAATTACAAGTTGTTCATGTGGTGAAATATACATTATATCCAAAATTATATTCATGATGTATATATCATATATATCATATATATATAGTATATACATTCATTTATAATATTACATAACATTTAGAGGTAAGAAATGAAATGCACCGTTCATGGAGACGGTAAGCCGTACGTACGCATGAACGCTACTTTCATTTCTATTTCGTATTTAATGGAATGAAATCATAATGATATAAATGTATAATATAATTCCAGTATAATATAGTGTATAATACCATTTACTCCATCCTTTATACATCCCACATATGGCATTAATGATTCAAATCACTTTGAGGGGGCGGTAGTCCGCACTTCCTAAAATGAAATTATCGCGTTTACCCATAATGGAAATCATAAAGTATGCCATAAATGATAAATACAGAAGCATAAGTAAAACATAAACATATTATATATCATATATAAATATAGTGACTCTTAATGGCCACCTTTGAAGGTGTTATATGAGTGTTGAACAATCATCGTTTCGTGAGGCAGAAAATCGCCATCCGCAGAAACATTATGTTCTTTAACCAGTAGATGTAGGTGTGTGTAATTTTAGCTCGAATAATTATTATAAAAACATACTAGTATATTGAGGATACTGGTGTTGTTACAAAATAAATTAATAAAAAGAGTTTAAGGGGTTGGAGAAGCTAAATAAAACAAAACAACATTAGAGAAGAAATTACCTAAAAATCGGGTAACTCTTTTTGATTTCAGCCAAAGGCTTCCTTGGAAAAATTCTGCCCAAAGTGAGGCTTCTAGGAGTAAGGGAGGGAAGTTGGTAGGGTATTTGAGTAGAGGTTGGCCGAGCCAAATGGTTTGAAAGTGTGAATGAGGTGGTAGAGGTGGGGGCCTTTTATAAGTGGAGAGGAGGGGCACTCTTGGAATGTAAGGGAATTTTACATTATTATAAAATGCTTTTCGGATTCTAAAGGTCCCACACTTATATAATTCGTGGCTAAGGTGATAAGGGATCGAAATATACCCATCCAATAGTCTTTGGACAAGTGTAAGCCCTGTATTGTACATTATCTTTTCATTTTATTAAAATCGTTAAATAATGAGGTCATCGCTGCATCATAATGATGTCATAAATAATTTAATTTATTTAATGTCTAAAAATTATAAAAAAATACTATGATGTAGGAAATCTTTTTAGCTTTCCAATTACTATTCATAGTCAAAAATATGACTTGTATAACTACATGTAAAAATTTTTTTTGTAAAACATTTCATGTTTGTGTCATTTTTTACTTCAACATTAAATAAAAGGTATTTTTGTCATTTTCCTACTAAAGTGGCTCCATGGGGTCCCCAAGTTGACCCATGGATTTTCTTGGTCGGGCATGGAACATAAAATGAGGGTAGGACATGTGTCAAGCTCATCTCATATTATTAAAACATTATTTTTATCTTAAACTACACTAATTACCTCTAATCGCGATTAAGAACATAAAAGTTACTATTCACCAAAAAATTATTTTAATCTCATTGAACCACATTTTACTTCATAATGACAACCATGTATGTCAGATTTTTGAAATTTAAAATACAGAAGTGTTAAAATTTCATTTAAACGAAAAATAAGTTTTTATAAGTACCACTTAGTGGTTTCACTATTCATCAAAAAATTGACGTTTTTCAGAAAAATCCCAAAAATTCACCCTAAGATATATTTGATATTCCGATTTCAAAAATGATGTCTATTTTAAAAAATTCCAAAAATATATGTTGCATTAATTTATTTTAAAATTAATTCCCGCTGTCACAACAGATAACGTGTTTTTAAGAAACAATTTATATAAAAAGATTGACAATTGTTCATGCCCAATTTCAATGTTAAATTAATTCTAATGACCACTATTGGATAAAATGGTAAAAATATTTTCTAATTATACTTTAAAACTACTAAATATTATAATTTATAACAATAAATTATTTTGATTAAAAAAGTTGTTTTAAGTATTTTTCACTATTCATAAAAAATTGGAAGTTCTCAGAAAATTACAAAAAATTCAAATTACGGTAATTTCGATATTACGAATACAAAAATGAAGTCCATTTTGAAATATAAAATTTCTATAATTTAAAAAGGTGGTTATTACTATTCATTACGGCTACTTTTATTAGTTGCGATGTGTTAGAACTCGAAGTTGAGTACAATGCAAGCTATTGCATTATAGAATGACAAGTGTATCATAGAAGCGCGGGGTGTTACATCCTCCCCTCTTTCAATAAATTGCGTCCTCGCAATTTGAAATTTTTCTTGGAAAATAAATGTTTGAAAATATAAAATACCTTTGAGAAAACCCACATCGGAAATAAGGTTAATAAATATATAACTTTAAAAGAAATAAAGATAAGTTCAAAGGTCACCCGAGATAGCCCATACTAGGATTCTATGAAAATATGGATATGGAAGAAAAACAAACCATCAAGTTCTGATGGAGAGTTGTAGAAAACTAGATTAGGAGAAAGTTAACTAAAAGAAAATCACAAACTTGTGATTGGTTAAACGGTCATTGAATCCCTAGTTGGAAAAGTTAACCAGCGACGTTTCTGTTTTAAGTTACCTCTTATAAAGTTAAAGAATTTATTTAGGAGATTTACTAAGAACGTAAGGGAATATACATACTTGTCATGTAGAATTTCATTCTTTGATAAATTTTTACCAAAAACCCATATTTCACTCTAAAAGGTAATAGAACTCAAAAATATTCTATTTATCCTAATTGTATAAGGTTCCAAATATTAACACATACAATTTAGATTAGTAAAACTGTTTTGTAATAACCAGGGACTTCCTGTAGGTTAGTGGTAGGAAATAAAGGCCCGTCGCACTATGGTTGTGGGTTCGATTCCTGCAGCTTTGTCTGACGCGACGGGTTATACCCCACCCTGCAGGTTGTTCTTTTCCTAAAACTATAGTATTATAATATTCCAAAAAAAATCTTCATAAATGTTTTTACCTTAAACAATACTATCCAAAGATCAACTTAATCCATTCCAATCTTTATAGTTATTCAAAATACCTCTGTCCATACGTTCTCTAAAATGTCTCTAAATTCAAAAATCAATTGTAACATCAGATTCCCCAAACAAATTAAAGTTTCTCTTTTTGTCACATACTAAAAATATGATTACCTTCATCATATTAAAACCTTACTGAAATCAACAAGTACTACAGTACAATCCTTATATATATATCACATTATTCTAATAACCAGAATATAATCCATGAGTCCAAAAGCACCAATACATTAATTATTCTGCTTCAACTATAGTAACAGTATAAGATTGTCCTTGATCACTTGGCCTTTTCTGAGTTATGTTTCCCTGAATCTTAGGACATTCATTTGCATAATGACCCATTTCCCTACAATTGTAGCATTCAACATTGATAGCCTCTTTCTTTCCATTGTAATCACGATCCTGGTGACCTTTTTCGACACATTTGTAACAAACTCCCATTATTTTAAGCAAGTACTTGGGTGATTCTTCCCACAATTATCACATAATGGAAAATCCTTCTTTCCCTTTTTCCCTTTATCTGTCTCTTGTTCCACCGTTCTCTTCTTCTCTTTCATTACTTTGTTGTCATAAGACGTAGAGAATTCCTTTTCTGTCTTGATAGCACATGAGACAATATCTTCGTATGTTAAGAAATATTGTGATACTAAATCTCGACGGAGAAATGGTTTTAACCCATCAAAGAAACGATCAATATTAACTCTTGGGTTACGTATATAATCTGCTGCATGACTTGCTAACCTTGTAAAGTTAGCCTCATACTTTGCGACATTCTCATCCTCCTTTTATCTCAGACTCAAAAATTGCCTTTCCATATCTGGTCGATGGTCATGTGGAAAGTATTTTTCTAAGAAAAGATCTTTGAACTCTCTCCATTCCATATCTGATACTTCATCATCTTCCTTTGTGTTTTGAATCAATGACCATCATTGATCGGCATCTCCAGTGAGGTGGTAGACTTCCATGATAAACTTCTCCCTTTCGCTACTCCCCAAGGCATGGAATATTTTCTCTAAGGTGTTTATCCATTGCTCAGCTACTAATGGATTTGTACCCCCATTAAATGTTGGTGGTTGTTGCCTCATGAAGCGGTCTAACATTGATCCTCCACGTTGCGGATCAGGGTGCCCCATACGAGTAAGGTTATTATTCATAACCTGAGTGAGTTGTCCCAGTATGGTAATAAGTTGATCAGCACCAGTTGTATCTCCAGCTCCACAATAATTATCTTGAGCAGGAGGGAAATCCCTACACGGAGTGCGTGCATTGATACGGTTTCCATTCCTTCCACTAGGCACCATTTCTAAACAATGGCATAAACTATATTAGTTTATGAATCAAAATACATAATTCCATACTTGTAAGATACTTAACATAAATTGAACTATTTATGGATATAATCCATAAAAATGTTTTCTTTGAGGAAGTATATACTCATAACCCTTCATAGTGGTTTATAAAGAAAATGAGAGTTATCCAAAGCATATCCCCCGGGAGTGTCGTAACCAAGAGTGCAGCAAGGCCCGTAGTCGTGCACCAGTTCCCGTTCAAGTCTAGCTCAAAGCGGTGTTTTCAGGTTTTACCCCTAGGTACATCTGTGCGAGAGCCGCCTTTACCTACTCATATCCAGACAGGGATGTATTTCTCGGAAAACTCACAACATCTCTATAATACCAAAATTCTAGGAAGCTCTTCTATACTAATCCTCAAAGTCTATCTTTGGTCTATGTGCTCTAATCAGAGATTATCTAAATCAAGCTTCCAAGTTTAGTACTAAACTGCCTCTTATACCAACTGTAACGCCCCGACCCCAGCTACCCAGAGTCGGTGCGTTACTTCGTAACATTGGCATGATCAGAAAAGATCAAGTCTCGAAAGACCAATTAGTTTAGTAGCCTTGGAAACTCTAGATACATTCATAAATGTTACATTACATCATAAAGTGAAAAACTAATAACAAAGTCTTCATAGTCCACACTCATATCCTCTTCTGACTATCCCTGCAGGTCATTCCTAAAATACTTCTTCACAACCTGGAAAATATTAAAACATTGAAAGGGGTGAGCTCAGATGCTCAGTAAGGATAACAATATTGCGGAAGCTTTCATAAATAAAAATTAACATTTAAGGAAATGTATAACTAAAACAAAAGCCTTTCTAAACATGAACTTCAGCACAATATGACAAAAATAAAATTAAATAATGTCATTTACTTACTCACATGGATATTCTACTAATCAAATAATCCCATGCAATATCAATAACCACTTTCATAATGATGGAATGCATAATGCCAGACATTCTAAAACATTTTGTCAAGGCCTCGGCCAAGAAGTCTAAAATGAATAAGGCCTCAGCCAAAACCATAAATAAAATTGGGAAAGGTCCTCGGCCAATTCCACGTCTAGTTGTCTCATGAGACCTACCGATGCATCGAGGAGCTATAGCGGGCTCCACCCGTCACTTATTAAGTCCAATGCATTCCTCATATGAATAGGTTTAAACATATCATAAACCATAAAATAATTGTATCACATAAAACATGTATAAAGGAAACATAACATTTCCACATTTAAATCACAAGATATCAATACAACACATTGATATAATAAAAATGCTTTCAAAACCATTTTCAATGCCAAAATAAAAGAAAGTTAAAACTTTGTACTTATTTTTCATTAAAAAAATGATGGCTTGTAGAGGAAGCCGAAACTCAAATAATGGTCACGGCGGCGGAGAAGTCGTTGTTGCCATATAAGTTGTGTATCCTACTGGGCTCTCACTCACACCCTACTTACACCTTTGGGTGTAAGTATATTTTCTTATTTTATGTCACAGGTTTGGGTACAGGATTTATGCCATTGATTCAGGTTTTTAATTGTCCATTGGGATGCAGTGTCGTGGAGATAGCTTGAGGGCGGTGCCTATTTCCTTGTGGAGGTTCTTGGGCTGTCCTTATTTGGTTATGTACCATTGTAATGGTCTTTAAACATAGTTTTAACTTATGTATTTCTGTTCTGAAATTTTGTAAAAGACTGTTTTAGTTGAAAAATCCAGATTTGTTTTATTGGACTCTTTTGTCGTTTTAAGTTTATAAACTCGGGTAAATCATTCCTAATTATCATTTCATGATACCCAGTCACTTGTGACAGCCCGTGGGGATAGGGAACGCCCTTCGGGTCTTGCCATGGATCGGGTCGGGTGCCGATTTTGAAGGCGACCAGATTCGGTTCGTGACAAAATGGTATCAGAGGAGGTTCGCTCTATTTGAGTCATGTTATTTGGGAAATAGTCAGGATAGTATAGAGTTATGATTGTTGGGACATGGAATTCTGGTTATGGGTAGTGTGCTTGATCACCACACCTCATTTTAGAATTCATGTTGCCAGGGGAAGTTGGGATTTGTCTATGTCTTTTGGTTTTCTTGGTTTGATGATGATTAGGGGAAATGAAAAGAGAGTTGGGTTAATGGTCTCAATGAGCTCGCAGGGTCTGGCTAGCCATGTGGAGCTGGGGATATTCCCTAGAACACTCTCTGTGATAGTGAGGTGATTGGAATATGGCCACCAACCATATGTCCAAGTCACCCACTGAAACTAGTTTCCTCTCGCATTGTCTTGTGTTCTTTAGTTTTGAAATCTTGGAACCTTGGTTTTAAAGTGACTTGGTTTTAAGAAGTGTAATGTTTTTGTGAAATGATTTTCAAATAATGATGGAATGGTATGATTTATGAAATTTTGGAACTGAATATTCAGAATGATTTTGAAATAGAAAATGGTGTGGTTACACCTCTTTTGAAGGCAGAAACTGTATTGAAGTTGGTTTTGAAAAGTGTTTCCAATAGAGTTTTCTAAACAATCAGAGTGTGTTTTAATGGGATGAGATGTTTTGAAATTGATGTGAATATATTGAATGTGAGTTATTTTCTAAATGGTTGTGACTTTCTGAAAATTTTTGTAAGATGTGAGTTGGGATTTTGATCTCGTGGTTAGCGGTTATGAAAAAAAAGGATGCGTTGGTTGACCGTTTTGGTTTTGAAAAGTGGAAAGAATTTTTGTTTTAACCTTTGTTATTTCCATTAGTGACCACATGCATGGGGTTATATGGGATGATGGATGGTTGATGGAATGACTGGATGAGTGCCGGGATGGATATGAGGAGGGTGTCTGGTGTGGCACAAAAACATGCATGTTTGAGGCCCATGGGGTACCATTGGTCGATACTCTTACCGTTGAACCGCTTGTTTTCAAAGAAATGGTTTTAAAGAAAAAAACATGATGTATTGATGAATAGTTTTGGGATGGTTTGTATTATGGGTCTTTGAAGATGTTGTTTTTGTGGGATGTTTTTTTGTCCAATAACCCATCCTATTTGAACTGTCTTTTGGGATTTTTTTTGGTTGGTAAGAAAGGTAGAAGGACCGGTTAGTAGTCTCCTCTGAGATATGTTTCGGGACACCTTTATGGTGGTTACCTTCATGTGTTTGGATCTGGTTTATGGTTTTTTTACCAATGGACCATCTTGGTTTGGTCCTTGGGTTCTCCCATTGGATAAGGTACGCCCCCATTTAGGGTTAGTGAACAACTGAAGTGCAACCCGTATAGTTTCTCCATTCAAAAATCCTTCAGTTGATCAATATAAGAAATATTTTATAGATCATTGTTGATTGAGTCTACAACCATTCATTTAGTTTATTTGTATATCCTCTTGTAGTGGGATAGTTCTTGTGGAAGGTTGAAAGAGGCCTTGGTTTCTTAATATTCATGATTCATCAAAGGTGGAAGTGTTCTTTGGTTATTAGTGTGGATGAGTGTCATGATGGTGTCTAAGAGGGCCTCTGGGTTCTTCATAGTTTCCTTGAAGCAAGAGTTATTATTAAAAAAAACCAATTTTGAGATTTTTGTCCAGATAGGATATTGTGTCCACTTTTTGGACTTGTCTGTTTTTAGGGACTTGGAATATAGTCATGTTCCATGTATTGTTTCTATCAATCACAAGGGTCATATTCGGTGACGCATTGTGATATTGTGTTCTCTTTTGACTGTAAAGGTCAAGGTCACACAATCCTCTTAGGTTCTCTGTTATGTTGGGAGTATGTATCCCTTGGTAAAAACATCAAATACTCTATTTTAGAGGACGGTGTTTATACGTGTCCTACCCTTATGTTGTTTCTCACCCAAAGAAACAAGGTGAGATGTGTGTGCTTATTCTGATCCATTGTTTCAGTGAAATGTCTGGTTTTGGTAAAGTGAGTTATAGAGTGTGTTATGCCTTGATGAACCCATCAGGGTATGCGGTGTAGTTGTTTGTGGCACCGAAAGAAGAAGTTCCACATAGGGGTTTCAACAGCCAAACTGCGTGGCCGAAGATGCTTCAATATTTTGAGCTCCAGCCATAGGTCCCGGAGAGAAGCTGGCGCGTAGTCAAGGGAAACCCCAGTGTCGTTTAAACCCTTGTACAAAGTCCTATCCTCAGTATGAAAGATAGGAAGAGTTTAAACCTATGGTTTCGTCATATTTCTTCATGTTTTTCCCATTCGGTGGAAATATGTGGAGGGTTTTGTACCCATGTCATCACACAATGTTATTCCCTCCCCCTTTGGTTTCCATTGAGTCTTTAGAGAATGGTTGGAAATTTGGCTAGAAAAGTTGAGCACACAGTTTTCACATGGTTAGTTCTAACGATGAACAAAAAAAAATAACCATGCAGATATAAGGATCCACATAGTTATCGCACAGTTTCTCAAACTGTGCAGACTAACCGTGTGACCGTCCCAACTCTTTAATTTTGGGGTCTTTTCGTGTCGGACCACACCGGTCGGTTAAGATGGTTGGTTCTTATGGTGGGAAGACCCACCATGGGTATCGTGCATATTATTTTGTAAATTTATAATGGATGTATACCCCTGGTACTAGGGAGTCTGTTTGGGCCTTCCCCTATTAGTGTCTTGATTCTGTCTCGGGAAAAAAAATTAAGTTGTCTCTTATGGTGGGGAGCCCATTTGTGTCTCTTCATACAAGTAAATCATGTTTTTCCATGGTATTCTATGGGAAGCAGTTAATATCATTTGGAGATATCTAACTACTTACATCTTCCTTGGGTAAACTTTGGGACTGGAGAGTGCCCAATGTATTAGTTAAAGTAAGATAAGTGTAACCTTGTTCAATGTTATTGTTCGTTTGGGTGAATTGCTTGAGTCTTGTTCGGATAGTGTTTGAGGAGTTTTATTTTGGTATCAATTTTGAATGTGATTTATTATTTCAGGAAAGTGGTGTAAGTTTTTTTTGTAAGAGTAATCCTTAATTAATTGATCACTGGAGGTGTTTTGGCCTTTGGGGGAGAAACCTGACAAGGGAGTACCTCTTGATTTCTCAGTTGGGTTTGGTTGTTACTTTGGCCTTGCTGTGACTTTCCGGGGCGGAAAGTTTTCATGGTGGGGAGAATTGTCACATACATAGATTATTTTAAATGTATTTTTATTTTAATTTCCATTAATTCTTTGTTTTGGGGGTTTCCAAAGGTTTTATGGAGAATATGTGAGTTTTCATGAATTAGGTCAAACCGTAAACCAAATTCCAGATTTAAAAATAAATTTTATTTCTTTTATAACTTTTTCATTTTTTTAATATTTATCACTCATTCCAACTCCTAAATGTCCTCCCCAGATATATTAACACCTCAATTAAAATTTGGAGCCTTTTGAAATCCATAACCAAGGTTTATGTTGGTTTTTATTTAAGGTATTGGGCCTGCCCGAAATCCCAATTCCAGTTTTAAAAATAATATTTGATTAATTAATAACATATTCATTTTTAAGTATTTTTCGGTGTTTCAAATCCTCATATGCGCCCCTTGAATCCAGCCGCGCGCCCAAGCTCTCTCTCACCTCTTTGGAGCTCTTCTTCATCGCGATTTAGTACTGAACTTATTAGGGTTTCAAAAATCGGGCAGATTTGGAGAGGTAAATTGATCCTTTCATAACTCCTTCATTTTTCATCCTTTTTACCCCATTTCAGTCCCCACATGACCTAATACAAATCCTTCAAACCTCCATACCAGTTTTGGGTACTTGGTGATTCATTATTTGGTGTATTGGGGCCGAATCCTTCAAGATATTTCAAGTAAGGGAATTCCTTCTTGGTTCCTTCCATCCTCTTTTAGTTTTATTTCCTTTTTCTTGAAGTTCCTCATGTCCAGAAGTTGGGGTTCAATCCTAATGTATGATTTGGTGTCTTTTGGGTAAATTATTGTGGTTTATGTCTGGATTTATATTCATTTTTGTGAAACGGTGGTGCGCTTAAGGTTTCGAACCAAGTTTTGAGGGTTTCGACTCAAAAGGGTAGGTGATTCCATGTGTAGCCATTTTATGATGAGTTAGCTTGCATGGATTATTAATTTATCATGTTTATAATCTATTTTATGTTCTGTTAAAATAGTTTTGATGGATTTGGTTAAACATTTAATTTTTAGTTGCATTATAGCTTGAAATTGGGTACTTTTCATGTGTGACTCTTGTTGTAATGTTTGGGTTTAGTTTATAACATATGGAAGTGATTTATTAGTCTTTAAAGGGGGTACCAATTCTAGTTTGTTAATTCCTTATTGTCATGTTGGCCTTGAAAGTAGGTTTTTTTAATGAGTTTAAGGTGTAAAAACCTATTGTACTTCTTGAAGGTGATTTATGAAAATGTGTGTTTTTCATGTGTATCTTTGTGGTATTATTTGATGTATTTTTATAACATTTGGGGGTGGTTTAATAATTGTTTTAGATCTGAAATATTCTGTTTTGGATTGGTATTGGTATGATTTTGCTTTTAAATAAGGGTTTTGAAATGGGTTTAGTGTGAAAACAATGGTTATACCTCTTGGGTTTGTTTTATAAGAATTGCAAATGTTTTATTTGGTTAAACAATGTTGGGAAAGGGTGTATATGTACTGTTTGGGTGAGTGGGTTCACCTAATGTGGGTTTTTGAATGGTAAAGTGGTTATTTGAGATGTTAAACATTTTTATAATTTTTTTTATAAATTATCGAAATGTTTTACTAAATTGTGTTTTGTGTGTGAAACACGTATGTGTGATATTTCATGTGAGTTACTTATAAAATGAATTGTAAAGGTGAGAAGGGTATTGTGTGACATGTGTGTGGGCTGTTATGTGAGTTGAATATCTTGTAATGGTTTTATAAAATTGTTTAATAGATTTGTGGAAGTGTTAAAGAGATGTGAAAAGTGTTGTAGGCAATTTGGAGTGAGTTTGATTTCAAAATGCATTTGAATGAAAAGTGAAATTTTTGACTTGCGTGATGTACATGGGGCTGTTTGGTTAATTTGTGATGTATAAGTGATATTTTCATGTGAGAACTATACTTCTTGGATTGCTGAACTTGTTTGAGCACAAAGGGAAAACCCGGGTATCTGGGTGGGTGGACATGTACTAGTATGCTAGTGAATCTGTGGGTTTTGGCCTCAGTTTCACTTAGCAAGATTGACGCTTACAACTCTAACTAAACTATGATGATGATGATTGGGGACCACTAGGTTATGGGTATGTTCCCTACTAGTGGCTCGTGCACGAGAATGGATATTTTTGATGGTTACTCTCACCGAGATACGAGGTACCTAGGACCCACAGCTAGCTAGTGCCTAGGGGTTATTTCCCATTGATTGTGCTCACTGGATACTTTGTTCTTACCGTTGGTATACGGTATGAGAGGCTGGAAAATTAAGTAGCTATGGTATTTATTTTTAATGTTTTTATTCCTTAAATTAGCCCACCTGAAAACTATTTTTATTTAATGTTGCATCTTTTAGGAATTTTAACTAGCATCTCATGTCTTTGAAAACTTGCATGCTTTTCGCCATTAAATGTTTATCACATGGAATCTATTAGTGGTGGTATCCTACTGGGCTCTCGCTCACACCCTACTTGCACCTTTGGGTGTATGTAGATTTGCTTATTTTATGTCACAGGTTTGGGTACAGGACTTATGCCAATGATTCAGGTTTTTAGTTGTCCATTGGGATGCAGTGTCGTGGAGATAGCTTGAGGGCAGTGCCTATTTCCTTGTGGAGGTTCTTGGGCTGTCCTTATTTGGTTATGTACCATTGTGATGGTCTTTAAACATAGTTTTAACTTATGTATTTCAGTTCTGAAATTTTCTAAAATACTGTTTTAGTTGAAAAATCCAGATTTGTTTTATTGGACTCTTTTGTCGTTTTAAGTTTATAAACTCGGTTAAATCGTTCCTAATTATCATTTCATGATACCCAAGCACTTGTGCCAGCCCGTGGGGATCGGGAACGCCCTTCGGGTCTTGCCATGGATCGGGTCGGGTGCCGATTTTGAAGGCGACCAGATTCGGTTCGTGACAAAATGGTATCAGAGGAGGTTCGCTCTATTTGAGTCATGTTATTTGGGAAATAATCAGGATAGTATAGAGTTATGATTTTTGGGAAATGGAATTCTGGTTATGGGTAGTGTGCTTGATCACCACACCTCATTTTAGAATTCATGTCGCCAGGGGAAGTTGGGATTTGTCTATGTCTTTTGGTTTTCTTGGTTTGATGATGATTAGGGGAAATGAAAAGAGGGTTGGGTTAATGGTCTCAATGAGCTCGCAGGGTCGGGCAAGCCATGTGGAGCTGGGGATATTCCCTAGAACACTCTCTGTGATAGTGAGGTGATTGGAATATGGCCGCCAACCATATGTCCAAGTCACCCACTGAAACTAGTTTCCTCTCACATTGTCTTGTGTTCTTTAGTTTTGAAATCTTGGAACTTTGGTTTTAAAGTGACTTGGTTTTAAGAAGTTTAATGTTTTTGTGAAATGATTTTCAAATAATGATGGAATGGTATGATTTATGAAATTTTGGAACTGAATATTCAGAATGATTTTGAAATAGAAAATGGTGTTGTTACACCTCTTTTGAAGGCAGAAACTGTATTGAAGTTGGTTTTGAAAAGTGTTCCCAATAGAGTTTTCTAAACAATCAGAGTGTATTTTAATGGGATGAGATGTTTTGAAATTGATGTGAATATATTGAATGTGAGTTATTTTCTAAATGTTTGTGACTTTCTGAAAATTTTTGTAAGATGTGAGTTGGGATTTTGATCTCATGGTTAGCGGTTATGAAAAAAAAGGATGCGTTGGTTGACCGTTTTGGTTTTGAAAAGTGGAAAGAATTTTTGTTTTAACCTTTGGTATTTCCATTAGTGACCACATGCATGGGGTTAGTTGGGATGATGGATGGTTGATGGAATGACCGGATGAGTGCCGGGACGGATATGAGGAGGGTGTCTGGTGTGGCACAAAAACATGCATGTGTGAGGCCCATGGGGTACCATTGGTCGATACACTTACCGCTGAACCGCGTGTTTTCAAAGAAATGGTTTTAAAGAAAAAAACATGATGTCTTGATGAATAGTTTTGGGATGGTTTGTATTATGGGTCTTTGAAGATGTTGTTTTTGTGGGATGTTTTTTTGTCCAATAACCCCTCCTATTTGAACTGTGTTTTGGGATTATGTTTGGTTGGTAAGCTAGGTAGAAGGACCGGTTAGTAGTCTCCTCTGAGATATGTTTCGGGACACCTTTATGGTGGTTACCTTCATGTGTTTGGATCTGGTTTATGGTTTTTTTACCAATTGACCATCTTGGTTGGGTCCTTGGGTTCTCCTGTTGGAGAAGGTACGCCCCCATTTAGGGTTAGTGAACAACTGAAGTGCAACCCGTATTGTTTCTCCATTCGAAAATCCTCCAGTTGATCAATATAAGGAATATTTTATAGATCATTGTTGATTGAGTCTACAACCATTCATTTAGTTTATTTGTAGATCCTCTTGTAGTGGGATAGTTCTTGTGGAAGGTTGAAAGAGGCCTTGGTTTCTTAATTTTCATGATTCATCAAAGGTGGAAGTGTTCTTTGGTTATTAGTGTGGATGAGTGTCATGATGGTGTCTAAGAGGGCCTCTGGGTTCTTCATAGTTTCCTTGAAGCAAGAGTTATTATTAAAAAAACCAATTTTGAGATTTTGGTCCGGATAGGATATTGTGTCCACTTTTTGGACTTGTCTGTTTTTAGGGACTTGGAATATAGTCATGTTCCATATATTTTTTCTATCAATCACAAGGGTCATGTTCGGTGACGCATTGTGATATTGTGTGCTCTTTTGACTGTAAAGGTCAAGGTCACACAATCCTCTTAGGTTCTCTGTTATGTTGGGAGTATGTATCCCTTGGTAAAAAGATCAAATCCTCTATTTTTGAGGATGGTGTTTATACGTGTCCTACCCTTCTGTTGTTTCTCACCCAAATAAACAAGGTGAGATGTGTGTGCTTATTCTGATCCATTGTTTCAGTAAAATGTCTGGTTTTGGTTAAGTGAGTTATATAGTGTGTTATGCCTTGATGAACCCATCAGGGTATGCGGTGTAGTTGTTTGTGGCACCGAAAGAAGAAGTTCCACATAGGGGTTTCAACAGCCAAACTGCGTGGCCGAAGATGCTTCAATATTTTGAGCTCCAGCCATAGGTCCCGGAGAGAAGCTAGCGCGTAGTCAAGGGAAACCCCAGTGTCGTTTAAACCCTTGTACAAAGTCCTATCCTCAGTATGAAAGATAGGAAGAGTTTAAACCTATGGTTTCATCATATTTCTTCTGTTGTTCCCATTCGGTGGAAATATGTGGAGGGTTTTGTACCCATGTCATCACACAATGTTATTCCCTCCCCCTTTGGTTTCCATTGAGTCTTTAGAGAATGGTTGGAAATTTGGCTAGACAAGTTGAGCACACAGTTTTCACATGGTTAGTTCTAACCATGAACAAAAAATATAACCATGCAGATATAAGGATCCACATAGTTATCGCACAGTTTCTCAAACTGTGCTGACTAACCGTGTGACCATCCCAATTCCTTAATTTTGGGGTCTTTTCGTGTCGGACCACACCGGTCGGTTAAGATGGTTGGTTCTTATGGTGGGAAGACCCACCATGGGTATCGTGCATATTATTTTGTAAATTTATAATGGATGTATACCCCTGGTACTAGGGAGTCTATTTGGGCCTTCCCCTATTAGTGTCTTGATTCTGTCTCGGGAAAAAAAATTAAGTTGTCTCTTATGGTGGGGAGCCCATTTGTGTCTCTTCATACAAGAAAATCATGTTTTTCCTTGGTATTTTATGGGAAGAAGTTAATATCATTTGGAGATATATAACTACTTACATCTTCCTTGGGTAAACTTTGGGACTGGAGAGTGCCCAATGTATTAGTTAAAGTAAGGTAAGTGTAACGTTGTTCAATGTTATTGTTCGTTTGGGTGAATTGCTTGAGTCTTGTTCGGATAGTGTTTGAGGAGTTTTATTTTGGGATCAATTTTGAATGTGATTTATTATTTCAGGAAAGTGGTGTAAGTTATTTTTTGTAAGAGTAATCCTTAATTAATTGATCACTGGAGGTGTTTTGGCCTTTGGGGGAGAAACCTGACAAGGGAGTACCTCTTGATTTCTCAGTTGGGTTTGGTTGTTACTTTGGCCTTGCTGTGACTTTCCGGGGCGGAAAGTTTTCATGGTGGGGAGAATTTTCACATACATAGATTATTTTAAATGTATTTTTATTTTAATTTCCATTAATTCTTTATTTTGGGGGTTTCAAAAGGTTTTATGGAGAATATGTGAGTTTTCATGAATTAGGTCAAACCGTGAACCAAATTCCAAATTTAAAAATAAATTTTATTTCTTTTATAACATTTTCATTTTTTTAATATTTTTCACACATTCCAACTCCTAAATGTCCTCCCCTGATATATTAACACCTCAATTAAAATTTGTAGCCTTTGGAAATCCATAACCAAGGTTTATGTTGGTTTTTATTTAAGGGATTGGGCCTGCCCGAAAGCCCAATTCCAGTTTTAAAAATAATATTTGATTAATTAATAACTTATTCATTTTTAAGTATTTTTCAGTGTTTCAATGCCTCACATGCGCCCCATGAACCCAGCCGCGCGCCCATGCTCTATCTCACCTCTTTGGAGCTCTTCTTCATCGCGATTTAGTACTGATCTTATCAGGGTTTCAAAAATCGGGCAGATTTGAAGAGGTAAATTGATCCTTTCATAACTCCTTCGTTTTTCATCCTTTTTACCCCATTTCAGTCCCCACATGACCTAATACGAATCCTTCAAACCTCCATACCAGTTTTGGGTACTTGGTGATTCATTATTTTGTGTATTGGGGCCGATTCCTTCAAGATATTTCAAGTAAGGGAATTCCTTCTTGGTTCCTTCCATCCTCTTTTAGTTTTATTTCCTTTTTCTTGAAGTTCCTCATGTCCAGAAGTTGGGGTTCAATCCTAATGTATGATTTGGTGTTTTTTGGGTAAATTATTGTGGTTTAGGTCTGGATTTATATTCATTTTTGTGCAACGGTGGTGCGCTTAAGGTTTCGCACCAAGTTTTGAGGGTTTCGACTCAAAAGGGTAGGTGATTACATGTGTATCCATTTTATGATGATTTAGCTTGCATGGATTATTAATTTAGCATGTTTATAATATTTTTTATGTACTGTTAAAACAGTTTTGATGGATTTGGTTAAACATTTAATTTTTAGTTGCATTATAGCTTGAAATTGGGTACTTTTCATGTGTGACTCTTGGGGTAATGTTTGGGTTTAGTTTATAACATATGGAAGTGATTTATTAGTCTTTAAAGGGGGTACCAATTCTGGTTTGTTAATTCCTTATTGTCATGTTGGACTTGAAAGTAGGTTTTTTTTAATGAGTTTAAGGTGTAAAACCTGTTGTACTTCTTGAAGGTGATTTATGAAAACATGTGTTTTTCATGTGTATCTTTGTGGTATTATTTGATGTATTTTTATTACATTTGGGGGTGGTTTAATAATTGTTTTAGGGCTGAAATATTCTGTTTTGGATTGGTATTGGTATTATTTTGCTTTTAAATAAGGGTTTTGAAATGGGTTTAGTGTGAAAACAATGGTTATACCTCTTGGGTTTGTTTTATAAGAATTGCAAATGTTTTATTTGGTTAAACAAATTCGGGAAAGGGTGTATATGTACTGTTTGGGTGAGTGTGTTCACCTAATGTGGGTTTTTGAATGGTAAAGTGGTTATTTGAGATGTTAAACATTTTTATAATTTTTTTTATAAATTGTCGAAATGTTTTACTAAATTGTGTTTTGTGTGCGAAACATGGGTGTGTGATATTTCATGTGAGTTACTTATAAAATGAATTGTAAAGGTGAGAAGGGTATTGTGTGACATGTGTGTGGGATGTTATGTGAGTTTAATATCTTGTAATGGTTTTATAAAATTGTTTAATGGATTTGTGGAAGTGTTAAAGAGATGTGAAAATTGTTGTAGGCAATTTGGAGTGAGTTTGATTTCAAAATGCATTTGAATGAAAAGTGGAATTTTTGACTAGCGTGATGTACATGGAGCTGTTTGGTTAATTTGTGATGTATAAGTGATATTTTCATGTGAGAACTATACTTCTTGGATTGCTGAACTTGTTTGAGCACAAAGGGAAAACCCGGGTATCTAGGTGGGTGGACGTGTACTAGTATGCTAGTGAATCCGTGGGGTTTGGCCTCACTTTCACTTAGCAAGATTGACGCTTACAACTCTAACTAAACTATGATGATGATGATTGGGGAACACTAGGTTATGGGTATGTTCCCTACTAGTGGCTCGTGCACGAGAATGGATATTTGTGATGGTTACTCTCACCGAGATACGAGGTACCTGGGACCCACAGCTAGCTAGTGCCTAGGGGTTATTTCCCATTGATTGTGCTCACTGGATACTTTGTTCTTACCGTTGGTATAGGGTATGATAGGCTGGAAAATTCAGTAGCTATGGTATTTATTTTAAATGTTTTTATTCTTTAAATTAGCCCACCTGAAAACTATTTTTATTTAATGTTGCATCTTTTAGAAATTTTAACTAGCATCTCATGTCTTTGAAAACTTGCATGCTTTTCGCCATTAAATGTTTATCACATGGAACCTATTAGTGGTGGTATCCTACTGGGCTCTCTCTCACACCCTACTTACACCTTTGGGTGTAAGTAGATTTGCTTATTTTATGTCACAGGTTTGGGTATAGGATTTATGCCATTGATTCAGGTTTTTAGTTGTCCATTGGGATGCAGTTTCGTGGAGATAGCTTGAGGGTGGTGCCTATTTCCTTGTGGAGTTTCTTGGGCTGTCCTTATTTGGTTATGTACCATTGTAATGGTCTTTAAACATAGTTTTAACTTAGGTATTTCAGTTCTGAAATTTTGTAAAAGACTGTTTTAGTTGAAAAATCCAGATATGTTTTATTGGACTCTTTTGTCGTTTTATGTTTATAAACTCGGGTAAATCATTCCTAATTATCATTTCATGATACCCAGGAACTTGTGCTAGCCCATGGGGATCGGGAACGCCCTTCGGGTCTTGCCATGGATCGGGTCGGGTGCCGATTTTGAAGGCGACCAGATTCGGTTCGTGACAAAATGGTATCAGAGGAGGTTCGCTCTATTTGAGTCATGTTATTTGGGAAATAGTCAGGATAGTATAGAGTTATGATTGTTGGGACATGGAATTCTGGTTATGGGTAGTGTGCTTGATCACCACACCTCATTTTAGAATTCATGTCGCCAGGGGAAGTTGGTATTTGTCTATGTCTTTTGATTTTCTTGGTTTGATGATGATTAGGGGAAATGAAAAGAGAGTTGGGTTAATGGTCTCAATGAGCTCGCAGGGTCTGCCAAGCCATGTGGAGCTGGGGATATTCCCTAGAACACTCTCTGTGATAGTGAGGTGATTGGAATATGGCCGCCAACCATATGTCCAAGTCACCCACTGAAACTAGTTTCCTCCCGCATTGTCTTGTGTTCTTTAGTTTTGAAATCTTGGAACTTTGGTTTTAAAGTGACTTGGTTTTAAGAAGTGTAATGTTTTTGTGAAATGATTTTCAAATAATGATGGAATGGTATGATTTATGAAATTTTGGAACTGAATATTAAGAATGATTTTGAAATATAAAATGGTGTGGTTACACCTCTTTTGAAGGAAGAAACTGTATTGAAGTTGGTTTTGAAAAGTGTTTCCAATAGAGTTTTCTAAACAATCAGAGTGTGTTTTAATTGGATGAGATGTTTTGAAATTGATGTGAATATATTGAATGTGAGTTATTTTATAAATGGTTGTAACTTTCTGAAAATTTTTGTAAGATGTGAGTTGGGATTTTGATCTCGTGGTTAACGGTTATGAAAAAAAAGGATGCGTTGGTTGACCGTTTTGGTTTTAAAAAGTGGAAAGAATTTTTTTTTAACCTTTGGTATTTCCATTAGTGACCACATGCATGGGGTTATATGGGATGATGGATGGTTGATGGAATGACTGGATGAGTGCCGGGACGGATATGAGGAGGGTGTCTCGTGTGGCACAAAAACATGCATGTGTGAGGCCCATGGGGTACCATTGGTCGATACTCTTACTGCTGAACCGCTTGTTTTCAAAGAAATGGATTTAAAGAAAAAAACATGATGTCTTGATGAATAGTTTTGGGATGGTTTGTATTATGGGTCTTTGAAGATGTTGTTTTTGTGGGATGTTTTTTTTGTCCAATAACCCCTCCTATTTGAACTGTGTTTTGGGATTATGTTTGGTTGGTAAGCTAGGTAGAAGGACCGGTTAGTAGTCTCCTCTGAGATATGTTTCGGGACACCTTTATGGTGGCTACCTTCATGTGTTTGGATCTGGTTTATGGTTTTTTTTACCAATGGACCATCTTGGTTGGGTCCTTGGGTTCTCCCGTTGGATAAGGTACGCCCCCATTTAGGGTTAGTGAACAACTGAAGTGCAACCCGTATTGTTTCTCCATTCGAAAATCCTCCAGTTGATCAATATAAGGAATATTTTATAGATCATTGTTGATTGAGTCTACAACCATTCATTTAGTTTATTTGTAGATCCTCTTGTAGTGGGATAGTTCTTGTGGAAGGTTGAAAGAGGCCTTGGTTTCTTAATTTTCATGATTCATCAAAGGTGGAAGTGTTCTTTGGTTATTAGTGTGGATGAGTGTCAGGATGGTGTCTAAGAGGGCCTCTGGGTACTTCATAGTTTCCTTGAAGCAAGAGTTATTATTAAAAAAACCAATTTTGAGATTTTGGTCCTGATAGGATATTGTGTCCACTTTTTGGACTTGTCTGTTTTTAGGGACTTGGAATATAGCCATGTTCCATGTATTGTTTCTATCAATCACAAGGGTCATGTTCGGTGACGCATTGTGATATTGTGTGCTCTTTTGACTGTAAAGGTCAAGGTCACACAATCCTCTTAGGTTCTCTGTTATGTTGGGAGTATGTATCCCTTGGTAAAAACATCAAATCCTCTATTTTAGAGGATGGTTTTTATACGTGTCCTACCCTTCTGTTGTTTCTCACCCAAAGAAACAAGGTGAGATGTGTGTGCTTATTCTGATCCATTGTTTCAGTGAAATGTCTGGTTTTGGTAAAGTGAGTTATAGAGTGTGTTATGCCTTGATGAACCCATCAGGGTATGCGGTGTAGTTGTTTGTGGAACCGAAAGAAGAAGTTCCACATAGGGGTTTCAACAGCCAAACTGCGTGGACGAAGATGCTTCAATATTTTGAGCTCCAGCCATAGGTCCCGGAGAGATGCTGGCGCGTAGTCAAGGGAAACCCCAGTGTCGTTTAAACCCTCGTACAAAGTCCAATCCTCAGTATGAAAGATAGGAAGAGTTTAAACCTATGGTTTCATCATATTTCTTCTGTTGTTCCCATTCGGTGGAAATATGTGGAGGGTTTTGTACCCATGTCATCACACAATGTTATTCCCTCCCCCTTTGGTTTCCATTGAGTCTTTATAGAATGGTTGGAAATTTGGATAGACAAGTTGAGCACACAGTTTTCACATGGTTAGTTCTAACCATGAACAAAAAAAATAACCATGCAGATATAAGGATCCACATAGTTATCGCACAGTTTCTCAAACTGTGTAGACTAACCGTGTGACCGTCCCAACTCCTTAATTTTGGGGTCTTTTCGTGTCGGACCACACCGGTCGGTTAAGATGGTTGGTTCTTATGGTGGGAAGACCCACCATGGGTATCATGCATATTATTTTGTAAATTTATAATGGATGTATACCCCTGGTACTAGGGAGTCTGTTTGGGCCTTCCCCTATTAGTGTCTTGATTCTGTCTCGGGAAAAAAAATTAAGTTCTCTCTTATGGTGGGGAGCCCATTTGTGTCTCTTCATACAAGTAAATCATGTTTTTCCTTGGTATTGTATGGGAAGCAGTTAATATCATTTGGAGATATCTAACTACTTACATCTTCTTTGGGTAAACTTTGGGACTGGAGAGTGCCCAATGTATTAGTTAAAGTAAGGTAAGTGTAACCTTGTTCAATGTTATTGTTCGTTTGGGTGAATTGCTTGAGTCTTGCTCGGATAGTGTTTGAGGAGTTTTATTTTGGGATCAATTTTGAATGTGATTTATTATTTCAGGAAAGTGGTGTATGTTTTTTTCGTAGGAGTAATCCTTAATTAATTGATCACTGGAGGTGTTTTGGCCTTTGGGGGAGAAACCCGACAAGGGAGTACCTCTTGATTTCTCAGTTGGGTTTGGTTGTTACTTTGGCCTTGCTGTGACTTTCCGGGGCGGAAATTTTTCATGGTGGGGAGAATTGTCACATACATATATTATTTTAAATGTATTTTTATTTTAATTTCCATTAATTCTTTGTTTTGGGGGTTTCCAAAGGTTTTATGGAGAATATGTGAGTTTTCATGAATTAGGTCTAACCGTGAACCAAATTCCAGATTTAAAAATAAATTTTATTTCTTTTATAACATTTTCATTATTTAATATTTTTCACTCATTACAACTCCTAAATGTCCTCCCCTGATATATTAACACCTCAATTAAGATTTTGAGCCTTTTGAAATCCATAACCAAGGTTTAAGTTGGTTTTTATTTAAGGGATTGGGCCTGCCCGAAAGCCCAATTCCAGTTTTAAAAATAATATTTGATTAATTAATAACTTATTCATTTTTAAGTATTTTTCGGTGTTTCAAAGCCTCATATACGTCCCGTGAACCCAGCCGCGCGCCCAAGCTCTCTCTCTCACCTCTTTGGAGCTCTTCTTCATCGCGATTTAGTGCTGAAATTATTAGGGTTTCAAAAATCAGGCAGATTTGGAGAGGTAAATTGATCCTTTCATAACTCCTTCATTTTTCATCCTTTTTACCCCATTTAAGTCCCCACATGACCTAATACAAATCCTTCAAACCTCCATACCAGTTTTGGGTACTTGGGGATTCATTATTTGGTGTATTGGGGCCGATTCCTTCAAGATATTTCGAGTAAGGGAATTCCTTCTTGGTTCCTTCCATCCTCTTTTAGTTTTATTTCCTTTTTCTTGAAGTTACTCATGTCCAGAAGTTGGGGTTCAATCTTAATGTATGATTTGGTGTCTTTTGGGTAAATTATTGTGGTTTAGGTCTGTATTTATATTCATTTTTGTGCAACGGTGGTGCGCTTAAGGTTTCGCACCAAGTTTTGAGGGTTTCGACTCAAAAGGGTAGGTGATTCCATGTGTAGCCATTTTATGATGAGTTAGCTTGCATGGATTATTAATTTAGAATGTTTATAATCTATTTTATGTTCTGTTAAAATTGTTTTGATGGATTTGGTTAAACATTTAATTTTTAGTTGCATTATAGCTTGAAATTGGGTACTTTTCATGTGTGACTCTTGGGGTAATGTTTGGGTTTAGTTTATAACATATGGAAGTGATTTATTAGTCTTTAAAGGGGGTACCAATTCTGGTTTTTAATTCCTTATTGTCATGTTGGCCTTGAAAGTAGGTTTTTTCTAATGAGTTTAAGGTGTAAAAACCTGTTGTATTTCTTGAAGGTGATTTATGAAAACGTGTGTTTTTCATGTGTATCTTTGTGGTATTATTTGATGTATTTTTATAACATTTGGGGGTGGTTTAATAATTGTTTTAGGGCTGAAATATTCTATTTTGGATTGGTATTGGAATGATTTTGCTTTTAAATAAGGGTTTTGAAATGGGTTTACTGTGAAAACAATGGTTATACCTCTTGGGTTTGTTTTATAAGAATTGCAAATGTTTTATTTGGTTAAACAATGTTGGGAAAGGGTGTATATGTACTGTTTGGGTGAGTGTGTTCACCTAATGTGGGTTTTTGAATGGTAAAGTGGTTATTTGAGATGTTAAACATTTTTATAATTTTTTTTATAAATTGTCGAAATGTTTTACTAAATTGTGTTTTGTGTGCGAAACACGGGTGTGTGATATTTCATGTGAGTTACTTATAAAATGAATTGTAAAGGTGAGAAGGGTATTGTGTGACATGTGTGTGGGCTCTTATGTGAGTTGAATATCTTGTAATGGTTTTATAAAATTGTTTAATGGATTTGTGGAAGTGTTAAAGAGATGTGAAAAGTGTTGTAGGCAATTTGGAGTGAGTTTGATTTCAAAATGCATTTGAATGAAAAGTGGAATTTTTGACTTGCGTGATGTACATGAGGCTGTTTGGTTAATTTGTGATGTATAAGTGATATTTTCATGTGAGAACTATACTTCTTGGATTGCTGAACTTGTTTGAGCACAAAGGGAAAACCCGGGTATCTAGGTGGGTGGACGTGTACTAGTATGCTAGTGAATCCGTGGGGTTTGGCCTCAGTTTCACTTAGCAAGATTGACACTTACAACTCTAACTAAACTATGATGATGATGAATGGGGACCACTAGGTTATGGGTATGTTCCCTACTAGTGGCTCGTGCACGAGAATGGATATTTGTGATGGTTACTCTCACCGAGATACGAGGTACCTGGGACCCACAGCTAGCTAGTGCCTAGGGGTTATTTTCCATAGATTGTGCTCACTGGATACTTTGTTCTTACCGTTGGTATACGGTATGAGAGGCTGGAAAATTCAGTAGCTATGGTATTTATTTTAAATGTTTTTATTCGTTAAATTAGCCCACCTGAAAACTATTTTTATTTAATGTTTCATCTTTTAGAAATTTTAACTAGCATCTCATGTCTTTGAAAACTTGCATGCTTTTCGCCATTAAATGTTTATCACATGGAATCTATTAGTGGTGGTATACTACTTGGCTCTCTCTCACACCCTACTTACATGTCTGGGTGTAAGTAGATTTGCTTATTTTATGTCACAGGTTTGGGTACAGGATTTATGCCAATGATTCAGGTTTTTAGTTGTCCATTGGGATGCAGTGTCGTGGAGATAGCTTGAGGGCAGTGCCTATTTCCTTGTGGAGGTTATTGGGTTGTCCTTATTTGGTTATGTACCATTATAATGGTCTTTAAACATAGTTTTAACTTATGTATTTCAGTTCTGAAATTTTGTAAATTACTGTTTTAGTTGAAAAATCCAGATTTGTTTTATTGGACTCTTTTGTCGTTTTAAGTTTATAAACTCGGGTAAATCATTCCTAATTATCATTTCATGATACCCAGGCACTTGTGCCAGCCCGTGGGGATCGGGAACGCCCTTCGGGTCTTGCCATGGATCGGGTCGGGTGCCGATTTTGAAGGCGACCAGATTCAGTTCGTGACAAAATGGTATCAGAGGAGGTTCGCTCTATTTGAGTCATGTTATTTGGGAAATAGTCAGGATAGTATAGAGTTATGATTGTTGGGACATGGAATTATGGTTATGGGTAGTGTGATTGATCACCACACCTCATTTTAGAATTCATGTCGCCAGGGGAAGTTGGGATTTGTCTATGTCTTTTGGTTTTCTTGGTTTGATGATGATTAGGGGAAATGAAAAGAGAGTTGGGTTAATGGTCTCAATTAGCTCGCAGGGTCTGGAAAGCGATGTGGAGCTGGGGATATTCCCTAGAACACTCTCTGTGATAGTCAGGTGATTGGAATATGGCCGCCAACCATATGTCCAAGTCACCCACTGAAACTAGTTTCCCCCCGTATTGTCTTGTGTTCTTTAGTTTTGAAATCATGGAACTTTGGTTTTAAAGTGACTTGGTTTTAAGAAGTGTAATGTTTTTGTGAAATGATTTTCAAATAATGGTGGAATGGTATGATTTATGAAATTTTGGAACTGAATATTCACAATGATTTTGAAATAGAAAATGATGTGGTTACACCTCTTTTGAAGGCAGAAATTGTATTGAAGTTGGTTTTGAAAAGTGTTTCCAATAGAGTTTTCTAAACAATCAGAGTGTGTTTTAATGGGATGGGATGTTTTGAAATTGATTTGAATATACGGAATGTGAGTTATTTTCTAAATGGTTGTGACTTTCTGAAAATTTTTGTAAGATGTGGGTTGGGATTTTGATCTCGTGGTTAGCCGTTATGAAAAAACAAAGGATGCGTTGGTTGACCATTTTGGTTTTGAAAAGTGGAAATAATTTTTGTTTTAACCTTTGGTATTTACATTAGTGACCACATGCATGGGGTTATATGGGATGATGGATGGTTGATGGAATGACTGGATGAGTGCCGGGACGGATATGAGGAGGGTGTCTCGTGTGGCACAAAAACATGCATGTGTGAGGCCCATGGGGTACCATTGGTCGATACTCTTACCGCTGAACCGCTTGTTTTCAAAGAAATGGTTTTAAAGAAAAAAACATGATGTCTTGATGAATTGTTTTGGATGGTTTGTATTATGGGTCTTTGGAGATGTTGTTTTTGTGGGATGTTTTTTTTGTCCAATAACCCCTCCTATTTAAACTGTGTTTTGGGATTATGTTTGGTTGGTAAGCTAGGTAGAAGGACCGGTTAGTAGTCTCCTCTGAGATATGTTTCGGGACACCTTTATGGTGGCTACCTTCATGTGTTTGGATCTGGTTTATGGTTTTTTTACCAATGGACCATCTTGGTTGGGTCCTTGGGTTCTCCCGTTGGATAAGGTACGCCCCCATTTAGGGTTAGTGAACAACTAAAGTCCAACCCGTATTGTTTCTCCATTCGAAAATCCTCCAGTTGATCAATATAAGGAATATTTTATAGATCATTGTTGATTGAGTCTACAACCATTCATTTAGTTTATTTGTAGATCCTCTTGTAGTGGGATAGTTCTTGTGGAAGGTTTAAAGAGGCCTTGGTTTCTTAATTTTCATGATTCATCAAAGGTGGAAGTGTTCTTTGGTTATTAGTGTGGATGAGTGTCATGATGGTGTCTAAGAGGGCCTCTGGGTTCTTCATAGTTTCCTTGAAGCAAGAGTTATTATTAAAAAAACCAATTTTGAGATTTTGGTCCTGATAGGATATTGTGTCCACTTTTTGGACTTGTCTGTTTTTAGGGACTTGGAATATAGTCATGTTCCATGTATTGTTTCTATCAATCACAAGGGTCATGTTCGGTGACGCATTGTGATATTGTGTGCTCTTTTGACTGTAAAGGTCAAGGTCACACAATACTCTTAGGTTCTCTGTTATGTTGGGAGTATGTATCCCTTGGTAAAAACATCAAATCCTCTATTTTAAAGGATGGTGTTTATACGTGTCCTACCCTTCTGTTGTTTCTCACCCAAAGAAACAAGGTGAGATGTGTGTGCTTATTCTGATCCATTGTTTCAGTGAAATGTCTGGTTTTGGTAAACTGAGTTATAGAGTGTGTTATGCCTTGATGAACCCATCAGGGTATGCGATGTAGTTGTTTGTGGAACCGAAAGAAGAAGTTACACATAGGGGTTTCAACAGCCAAACTGCGTGGCCGAAGATGCTTCAATATTTTGAGTTCCAGCCATAGGTCCCGGAGAGAAGCTGGCGCGTAGTCAAGGGAAACCCCAGTGTCATTTAAACCCTCGTACAAAGTCCTATCCTCAGTATGAAAGATAGGAAGAGTTTAAACCTATGGTTTCATCATATTTCTACTGTTGTTCCCATTCGGTGGAAATATGTGGAGGGTTTTGTACCCATGTCATCACACAATGTTATTCCCTCCCCCTTTGGTTTCCATTGAGTCTTTATAGAATGGTTGGAAATTTGGCTAGACAAGTTGAGCACACAGTTTTCACATGGTTAGTTCTAACCATGAACAAAAAAAATAACCATGCAGATATAAGGATCCACATAGTTATCGCACAGTTTCTCAAACTGTGCAGACTAACCATGTGACCGTCCCAACTCCTTAATTTTGGGGTCTTTTCGTGTCGGACCACACCGGTCGGTTAAGATGGTTGGTTCTTATGGTGGGAAGACCCACCATGGGTATCATGCATATTATTTTGTAAATTTATAATGGATGTATACCCCTGGTACTAGGGAGTCTGTTTGGGCCTTCCCCTATTAGTGTCTTGATTCTGTCTCGGGAAAAAAAAATTAAGTTGTCTCTTATGGTGGGGAGCCCATTTGTGTCTCTTCATACAAGTAAATAATGTTTTTCCTTGGTATTGTATGGGAAGCAGTTAATATTATTTGGAGATATCTAACTACTTACATCTTCCTTGGGTAAACTTTGGGACTGGAGAGTGCCCAATGTATTAGTTAAAGTAAGGTAAGTGTAACCTTGTTCAATGTTATTGTTCGTTTGGGTGAATTGCTTGAGTCTTGTTCGGATAGTGTTTGAGGAGTTTTATTTTGGGATCAATTTTGAATGTGATTTATTATTTCAGGAAAGTGGTGTAAGTATTTTTTGTAAGAGTAATCCTTAATTAATTGATCACTGGAGGTGTTTTGGCCTTTGGGGGAGAAACCTGACAAGGGAGTACCTCTTGATTTCTCAGTTGGGTTTGGTTGTTACTTTGGCCTTGCTGTGACTTTCCGGGGCGGAAAGTTTTCATGGTGGGGAGAATTGTCACATACATAGATTATTTTAAATGTATTTTTATTTTAATTTCCATTAATTCTTTGTTTTGGGGGTTTCCAAAGGTTTTATGGAGAATATGTGAGTTTTCATGAATTAGGTCAAACCGTAAACCAAATTCCAGATTTAAAAATAAATTTTATTTCTTTTATAACATTTTCATTTTTTAATATTTTTACCTCATTCAAACTCCTAAATGTCCTCCCCTGATATATTAACACCTCAATTAAAATTTGGAGCCTTTTGAAATCCATAACCAAGGTTTAGGTTGGTTTTTATTTAAGGGATTGGGCCTTCCCGAAAGCCCAATTCCAGTTTTAAAAATAATATTTGATTAATTAATAACATATTCATTTTTAAGTATTTTTCGGTGTTTCAAAGCCTCATATGCGCCCCTTGAACCCAGACGCTCGCACAAGCTCTCTCTGACCTCTTTGGAGCTCTTCTTCATCGCGATTTAGTACTGAACTTATTAGGGTTTCAAAAATAGGGCAGATTTGGAGAGGTAAATTGATCCTTTCATAACCTCTTCATTTTTCATCCTTTTTACCCCATTTCAGTCCCCACATGACCTAATACGAATCCTTCAAACCTCCATACCAGTTTTGGGAACTTGGTGATTCATTATTTGGTGTATTGGGGCCGATTCCTTCAAGATATTTCAAGTAAGGGAATTCCTTCTTGGTTCCTTCCATCCTCTTTTAGTTTTATTTCCTTTTTCTTGAAGTTCCTCCTGTCCAGAAGTTGGGGTTCAATCCTAATGTATGATTTGGTGTCTTTTGGGTAAATTATTGTGGTTTAGGTCTGGATTTATATTCATTTTTGTGCAACAGTGGTGCGCTTAAGGTTTCGCACCATGTTTTGAGGGTTTCGACTCAAAAGGGTAGGTGATTCCATGTGTAGCCATTTTATGATGAGTTAGCTTGCATGGATTATTAATTTAGCATGTTTATAATCAGTTTTATGTTCTTTTAAAATAGTTTTGATGGATTTGGTTAAACATTTAATTTTTAGTTGCATTATAGATTGAAATTGGGTACTTTTCATGTGTGACTCTTGGGGTAATGTTTGGGTTTAGTTTATAACATATGGAAGTGATTTATTAGTCTTTAAAGGGGGTACCAATTCTGGTTTGTTAATTCCTTATTGTCATGTTGGCCTTGAAAGTAGGTTTTTTTAATGAGTTTAAGGTTTAAAAACCTGTTGTACTTCTTGAAGGTGATTTATGAAAACGTGTGTTTTTCATGTGTATCTTTGTGGTATTATTTGATGTATTTTTATAACATTTGGGGGTGGTTTAATAATTGTTTTAGGGCTGAAATATTCTGTTTTGGATTGGTATTGGTATGATTTTGTTTTTAAATAAGGGTTTTGAAATGGGTTTAGTGTGAAAACAATGGTTATACCTCTTGGGTTTGTTTTATAAGAATTGCAAATGTTTTATTTGGTTAAACAAAGTTGGGAAAGGGTGTATATGTACTGTTTGGGTGAGTGTGTTCACCTAATGTGGGTTTTTGAATGGTAAAGTGGTTATTTGAGATGTTAAACATTTTTATAATTTTTTTTATAAATTGTCGAAATGTTTTACTAAATTGTGTTTTGTGTGCGAAACACGGGTGTGTGATATTTCATGTGAGTTACTTATAAAATGAATTGTAAAGGTGGGAAGGGTATTGTGTGACATGTGTGTGGGCTGTTATGTGAGTTGAATATCTTGTAATGGTTTTATAAAATTGTTTAATGGATTTGTGGAAGTGTTAAAGAGATGTGAAAAGTGTTGTAGGCAATTTGGAGTGAGTTTGATTTCAAAATGCATTTGAATGAAAAGTGGAATTTTTGACTTGCGTGATGTACATGGGGCTGTTTGGTTAATTTGTGATGTATAAGTGATATTTTCATGTGAGAACTATACTTCATGGATTGCTGAACTTGTTTGAGCACAAAGGGAAAACCCGGGTATCTAGGTGGGTGGACATTTACTAGTATGCTAGTGAATCCGTGGGGTTTGGCCTCAGTTTCAATTAGCAAGATTGACGCTTACAACTCTAACTAAACTATGATGATGATGATTGGGGACCACTAGGTTATGGGTATGTTCCCTACTAGTGGCTCGTGCACGAGAATGGATATTTGTGATGGTTACTCTCACCGAGATACGAGGTACCTGGGACCCACAGCTAGCTAGTGCCTAGGGGTTATTTCCCATTGATTGTGCTCACTGGATACTTTTTTCTTACCATTGGTATATGGTATGAGAGGCTGGAAAATTAAGTAGCTATGGTATTTATTTTAAATGTTTTTATTCTTTAAATTAGCCCACCTGAAAACTATTTTTATTTAATGTTGCATCTTTTAGAAATTTTAACTAGCATCTCATGTCTTTGAAAACTTGCATGCTTTTCGCCATTAAATGTTTATCAAATGGAATCTATTAGTGGTGGTATCCTACTGGGCTCTCTCTCACACCCTACTTACACCTTTGGGTGTAAGTAGACTTGCTTATTATATGTCACAGGTTTGGGTACAGGATTTATGCCATTGATTCAGGTTTTAGTTGTCCATTGGGATGCAGTGTCATGGAGATAGCTTGAGGGCGGTGCCTATTTCCTTGTGGAGGTTCTTGGGCTGTCCTTATTTGGTTATGTACATTTGTAATGGTCTTTAAACATAGTTTTAACTTATGTATTTTAGTTCTGAAATTTTGTAAAAGACTGTTTTAGTTGAAAAATCCAGATTTGTTTTATTGGACTCTTTTGTCGTTTTAAGTTTATAAACTCGGGTAAATCGTTCCTAAATATCATTTCATGATACCCAGGCACTTGTGCCAGCCCGTGGGGATCGGGAACGCCCTTCGGGTCTTGCCATGGACCGGGTCGGGTGCCGATTTTGAAGGCGACCAGATTCGGTTCATGACAGGTTTTGTTACAAAAGAAATGAATAAAAAAGTTTAAGGGGTTGGAGAAGCTAAAAAAACAAAACAACATTAGAGAAGACATTACCTAAAAATCGGGTAACCCTTTTTGATTTGAGCCAAAGGCTTCCTCGGGAAGAATTCTGCCCAAAGTGAGGCTTCTAGGAGTAAGGGAGGGAAGTTGGGAGGGTATTTGGGCAGTGTTTGGCCGATCCAAATGGTTTGAAAGTGTGAATGTGGTGGTAGAGGTGGGGGCCTTTTATAAGTGGAGAGGAGGGGCACTCTTGGAATGTAAGGGAATTTTACATTATTATACAATGCTTTTCGGATTCTAAAGGTCCCACACTTATATAATTCATGGATAAGGTGATAAGGGTTCGAAATATACCCATCCAATAGTCTTTGGACAAGTGTATGCCTTGGATTGTACATTATCTTTTCATTTTATTAAAATCGTTAAATAATGAGGTCATCGCTGCATCATAATGATGTCATAAATAATTCAATTTATTTAATATCTAAAAATTATAAAAAAATACTATAATGTAGGAAATATTTTTATATTTCCAATTACTATTTATAGTAAAAAATATGACTTGTATAACCCCATGTAAAAATTGTTTTAGTAAAACATTTCATGTTTGTGTCATTTTTTACTTTAACATTAAATAAAAGGTATTTATGTCATTTTCCAACTAAAGTGGCTCCATGGGGTCCCCAAGTTGACCCATGGATTGTCTTGGTCGGCCATGGCACATCCAATGAGGGTAGGACATGTTTCAAGATCATCTCATATTATTAAAACATTATTTTTACCTTAAACTACACTAATTACCTCTAATCGCGATTAAGAACTTAAAAGTTACTATTCACCAAAAAATTATTTTAATCTCATTGAACCACATTTTACTTCCTAATGAAAACAATATATGTCGGATTTTTGAAATTCAAAATACAGAAGTGGTAAAATTTCATTTAAACGAAAAATATGTTTTTATAAGTACCACTTAGTGGTTTCACTATTCATCAAAAATTGAAGTATTTCAGAAAAATCCCAAAAATTCACCCTAAGATATATTTGATATTCCGATTTCAAAAATGATGTCTATTTTACAAAATTCCAAACATATAAGTTGCATTAATTTATTTTATAATTAATTCCCGCTGTCACAACAAATAGCGTGTTTTTAAGAAACAATTTATATCAAAAGTTTGACAATTGTTCATGCCCAATTTCAATGTTAAATTAATTATAATGACCACTATTGGATAAAATGGTAAAAATATATTCTAATTATACTTTAAAACTACTAAATATTACAATTTATCACAATAAATTATTTTGATTAAAAAAGTTGTTTTAAGTATTTTTCAAAATTCATAAAAAATTGGAAGTTCTTAGAAAATTACAAAAAATTCAACTTAGGGTAATTTCGATATTACGAATACAAAAATGAATTCCATTTTGAAATATAAAATTTCTATAATTTTAAAAAGTGGTTATTACTATTCATAACGGCTACTTTGATTAGCTTCGGTGTGTTAGAACTCGAAGTTGCGTACAATGCAAGCTATTTCATTATTGAATGAGAAGTGTATCATAGAAGCTCGGGGTGTTACAAAATAATTTTCAATGAAAATAATATTTTAAAAATTTATATAATGATGATTTCAAAATCATAAAGAACACTTTGTAAACCTAAAAAAATTTCGAAAATATTTTTCTTTGAAACCCACATTAATATAAAAAATTTCTAGATTATAAGGAAAACATTTTATTAAAAATTAAACTTGTAAAATTAAAAAATTAAGCAACAGGGAAATTATGGTCATGATGGTGGGTTTGTCCGTAAATGCTGAACATTTCTTTTGCACCATAAAATGTTTAAAAAAGTTCCTAGGTTGGAAAAAAATAACAATATTCATTAGAATTTCTTTAAAGTTAAAATATGGGTAAATAATTCCATTAAACCTGATTGTATAATAGAAAAATATTTTTAAACACAATTTTAGAAAAAACAGTATTAAAATGACACAAATTTATAAATAAAATGTGAAATAATGTCATACTTTCATAAAAACATATTCTTAATTTTAATAAGAACAATAGATTGTTAAAATAGTGGAATTTATTTTATATAACATGAATAACATGTGGATAATAAATTTAATGACATTTCTTGTGAGATCGATATTAATATTTCATTAATAGAATAACAATCATAAATAATCCCAATAAATTATTAAATTGTAATAATAAACTCTTTCCACTTTGGAAACATAAAATCAAAATCCCAATGAGATATTAAAATTATATTATTCTTAGAATATCATTATAATAATATTATTGTTATAATATTTCAATTGGAAATATATAAAAATCATTGAGAAATTTATGTGCATAACATGGAAGGTATCTTACAGAACAAAAATTGTGACCAAAATCACGTTACCGATTTTCTAACCTGTGAACCATAAAAATCTTGAATAAAATATCATAAAATGGATATTTAAATAAAAATAAAATTATGTATATAAATAATAGAATACAATCATGGGTAGTATATACACCAAAAAAAATAAATGTGTGGTGAATAAATAATATGTCTCAAATAAATAAAAGTGAGATGATAAATCTCTTACTATTTATGTAACATTAGAATAATGATCCCCATGAAATAATAAAATACATCAAATATTAAAATATCATTAAATTAAGTAAATGATTTATATAAATTTTTATAAATAAGTATTTGCACCATATAAAGGAATCGAGGGGTGAATATGACATGTATCATAAGGAAATATAAAGTTATTTGAAATTACCTTCAATAAAGTCTTGATATTTTTAATACACATTCAAACTTCAATTATTATAAATATAAGTTTATTATGAATATACCATATAAATGTTTTATGGTATCTAATACCATCTATTTTGTGGGTATGAATTTTTATTACACATTCACTAACAACTAAATATAAATGTTACATTTTTTGTAATATAATTTAGTGTAGACTATGAATACTTGAAATTACCTCTCCTTAGTGTCTGCATTGTGATCAGCACTCCACTTTTTATTTGTAGTTCGGCTAGCTATTGGGTAATATCTATTTTTTTTTTAAAATGATTTGGTGTGTTATTATTTATATTCATATCTATAACATGATTCAATTATCTATAAATTGAAAAAATGATAAAAATATCATATATATTTATTATATATGTATCTCTAAAATATATAAATATGGATTACATTTTTCATGGATATAGTAAGTCATATATATGTATGAATGTTGTTTCTATTTTATTGTCGTTTTGAAATAATGAAAGTAAGAGAACTTTATTTATATACATATGTAATATAGTTACAGTATCAATATTATTTCATATATATCATATAATTGCACTAAACCAATCCTTTATAAATTTCATTTAATGTTTGAACGTATCATATAACATTGAGGAGGAGGTAGTCTACATGTCCAAAAATCAATATTTCGTCTTTACAAAAAAATTGAATGGATGATGGTATATTTTATATAATAATTAATGAAGAATAAATACATCATAAATATTATATATATTATACAAAAATAGTATTTCCATTATAATTCTAACACATGAGACATGGTAAGAAAAAAATGAACAACATCGTTTCGCGAGGTGGTACTATTCCGTCACCATGATTGATAAGTTCATTACCCATTAGATGGATGGGTATCAAAGATTAAGAAAACCCATTAGAAAAAAACATATACATCTTTTAAAGATACTAATTATATTATATATGTATGTAATATGAATATTTTAGGGGGGTTATAATGAAAATAAAACAAAAGGTCTTGTGGAAGAATGTTAACTCTTCTTTGGGTTACTCTTTTTTGTTTGCACCAATGGAATTGCTTGATTAGATTTCTGAACAAAGGGAGGATTATAGGATTAAGGAAGTTGTGATGGTAATATATTTGGGAAACCATTTCTATTCCTAAGGTATTTATATGTGTGAGTAATTGTGAGGGGTGAGTACTGTATTATAGTGGAGGAGGAGAGGCATTATTGTAATTTTTTGAAAAGGGAATACTACCCCCACTTTTTCCATGTCATGAGGATCCAATAATTTTAAATATCATATAAAAGATTTTATAGGGTCTAAATATGGCCATAAAATTTATTTTATTCAAGTTTCTATCTCATTTTGTTTCTTAAGATTATGGATTAGTCACAAGTTAATCTATATTTCACTTAATCACTGTAATTAATTTCAATCACATTCAATACTGTTTTGTTAAAAAATTATTTGGACATATTAGAAAAAAAAATTATGATTATTTAAAACTTGGAGTCCTTTTTTATAAATTCCAATCAAATAATTTCTAGAAAATAATGTTTAATTAATCTCAGAAACGTGTCCTGATAGAGGGTTTTAAGAAACAATTTCTAAAAGATTAAATTATTTTTATATGAATATTTGATGTTAAATTGATTACAATGACCTAAATTTTAATAATTTATATATATTTGATCTAATTACACATTGAAACCAAATTATTATATAATTTATCTATATGAATAAGTTAGACAAAAAGGTAGTTTAGAATTAAAATTCAGTGTTTTTTCACTATTCTTAAAAAATTAGTCATCTAAAAAAACCATAAATAGTAAATTTTTATATTTAGATTATAAAAACTAATTTTATTTTGTAAAATATAAATTATATAATTTCCAAAAAAAATATTTGAAAAGGGTTCTTCATTAAAAGGTGGTAAAATTACCTTTTAAAAAATACATATCTTAATTTATATAATTGGATTTATTCTCCTCCATTTTCTTGAAAAAAGGTAATATGAATGTTAAATAGTTGAATGAATAAATATATATAATATTAAAATAATAAATCATAATTTTTTTACATAATTTATTCAGTTAAAATGTTTTTGATTTCACATATATATTTTCCAACAAAATATTTCTTGTATTTTTTAGAAGGAATCTATTTTTATTTCTAGTAAATTGGTCTAAAAAATTCTTATATACATGTGTAGAGAATATTTTATAAAATTTAGTTAGTGATATCTATAACTACCATTACAAAATCTAGGTATAATAAAAATTCTATAACAGTATTAATAGTATATTATAGTTCTGTAAAACTCCTCCTTCCGTGTAATGAAATCTATCGATGGAACTCAACATTTTTTGTAGCATAATCCTAACATGTTTTTTCATGTAACACAAGCTAATATAACTATACTATGTAGTGCACGATTATCTTGGTATTACCTATAATGAAATCCAAACATATTGTTTTCATATACAGAAACAATATTTAGTGTTGTGTGAAATGAAAATTTTCAAAAATATTATTTTAATTAGAATTTTTTCTTCAATAAAAACTCGGTGTTATAGATATCATAGAATCTTCCACCTATCACAAATTCTAAGAATCCATCATTAAATCCCTAGAAGACACCCTACACTTTCTTTATAGGTCTCTAATCATGGAGTTGCGTTTTTCTTGGTGGTCTGTCAGCTATCTATATGCGCTCCTCAATATGTCTGGTTAGTCAGTCGCGTACTCTATGACCTCATCTTTGAATGGGATTTATGAACAGTTTATAGAAAAATATAGGTGCATAACATGGAATGTATCATAAAGAAGGCTAATTGAGAAAAACATTACCTTACTGATTTGGTAACTTTTAAAACATAAACCTCATGAGATAAAGTATCATAAAATGGATATATAAATAAACATTAATTTAATTAAATGAATCATATAATACATTCATGTAATGTATATTCACCACAAAAATTAAATGAGTGTGGAATAAGGCATAAGTATCATAGAAATAAAAGTGAGATGAGAAACCCTTACTACTTGTATAAATTTAGAATCATGATCACCATGAAATAAAAAAATAAATTAAAGAATTAATATCATTAAATAAATTAAATTATTTATATAAAATTACATAGGGAATTATATACAACACATATAGGAAGTGAGTGGTGAATAAGGCATGTATTTCATTGAAATATAAATTGAGATGAAATTATCTTACCTTGAGATTTGACTTTATTTGTAATCATTCAAACCAAATTTATAATAAATATAAGTTTAATATAAATATACCAAAGATCCATATTATTATATCTAATGTAAAATATAATTTGGTTATAAGTTTATGTTAACTATTTATTAACAACTCCAAGTTGGGGTTACGTTTCTCGTAATATATACTTTTCTTAATATATGATTTGGCTTTTTATTCTTGATTCTCTTACTTATATCATGATTTACTTATTTCCATAATGAAAAACATGATATAAATATAATGTATAATAATTATATATTTATATATCTATAAAATATATAAATATGGAATACACCATTAATTGATATGGTAGGTCATACATAAACATGAACATTGTTTCCGTTTTATTATCATATTGAATGAATGAACAAAAAATAAATATATGTATATATATATATATTTAATATTATTCCAGTGTAATTTTTATGTCACATATATATCATATAATTCCACTAACCATCCTTAATATATTTCATTTAATGTGTAAATGAATCACATTTCTTTGAGAAAACGGTATTCCAGACCTCCACAAACGAAGTGATCATATTAACAAAAATGGAATTCATAATGGTATATATTATATAGTAATTATATAAGTAAAAAAACATATATATCATATCCAAATAGTATTTACATCATAATTTCCACCCATGAGAGGTGATAAACTAAAAAATTACAACATTGTTTCACAAGCTGGTAGTCCATTGTACATAAGAATGGTAAGTTTGTTAACCACTAAATGGAAGTGTGTGTAAGTGTAGGTAAAACCATTAAAGTTAAAATATATAAGTTTATTTAGGATTATAAATCTATTATATAGTCATGGAATATTATTATTTTTCATTTTTGGAATGAAAATAAAACTAAATATTTTTTGGAAGGATGCTACCTCTTCTTTGGATAACTCCTTTTGGTTTGCACCAAAGAGATTCCTTGATTGGATTTATGATGAAACGGAGTATTATTGAATTAAAATAGGGATTTTTTGACGATATTTGTGAATATTTGTTTTTAGATACATAGGCCTTATGATGTATAAATTAGTGGGAGGTTGAGTACCTTTTTATAGTGGAGGAGGAGTGTCATTTTTGTAAATTTTTGAAAAAGAAATTCGACCCATGTTTTTTTCCATGTAATGTGGATCCAATAATTGTTAAAATACTATAAAAGGGAAGATAGGGTCAAATTATGAGCCGAACATGGATTTTATATAGGTTTCCAGGTCATTTTTTTCTTTTTTTTAATGTTTAGACCCTTATTAATATATTATTTCTATTAATCATTATAATTAATTTTAATCGCTTCTACTATTATATTTTGTGCAAAACCAAGTAAAAATTATCATAAATTTTAACTTGTTTGGATTCCAAATATTGATTTATTTTTTCAAATTATAACTGCATAAGTTTAATAATTTAATTTAAAATTAATCCTGTAGGCGTGTCATGGCAACAAGTTTTTAAGTGAAAATGTTTTATTGTTTGAAATGTTTTTATATTCTATTTTTATGTTAAATTGGTTACATTGACCTAAATTGTATTAATTGATTTAAAATTCATATAATTAAAACATAAAAAAAACTAAAATATATTATAACTATATAAATAAATTAGGTGAAATTTTTTTTTGAAATAAAAATTGATGTTCTTTCACTATTCATCAAAAATATAAACATTTCATAAAAATACCAAAAATTCACCGTGATTAAATTTTTATAATAAAATTTAAAAAATTAATTTTATTATGTATGAAATAAAATATAAAATATCAATAAATTATATTTAAAATAGTTTCTCCATTAAATATCTATAAAATTAACATTTAAAAAAATAATCTATTTATTCATAAAATTTTATTTATTCTCATATATTGTTTAAAAACATATTTTTTAAATATTAATCCATTGAATGAATAATATATAGATTTATATATTTCATTAAAATCATTTATCAAATTTTTTTATTAATGTTTTATTTTAAACTTGTTTGTTTGGATAAATATAGTTTTCCACTAAAGATATCCATTAATTTAAAAAAGGGATCTATTTTAATTTCGAGTTAACTAGTCAAAACTTATTTCATATTATATACATTTTTGAAACATGTTTTAATAATTTAAGAATTCCTATTCAAAACTCCCATTCCAATTGCAAGGTATTTAATATAATAATATTTTATTAACATTATTAATAGTATATTGTAGATCGATAAAACTTTTTCTGGAATGAAACCGAAGTTTTTGACGGAATTATGACTTGATTGTAACAGAATCCATACATTTTTTTCATATACCTCCATCTAATATATGTGTTTCTATAGAACAATATTCACATAGTATTGCATATAATAAAATCCAACCATACTGATTTTATATAATATAATCTATATTCAATGTTTTGTGAAATGAGAAATATCAAAAATATTAAATTAAATTGAAAAAAACACAAAATATACGGGTGTTACATTATACACCCTATAAAATGAGTTTATACCTCATAATTCAATAGGGTTATTAATATTTTAATTCATAAAAGTTTCTCTCATAGAAACCGACATTGTAAAAATGAGTATCAAAACATCTGTTAAAAATTGAAATTTGGGAATATAACAGTAAACCAAGGTAACTCAAAGATAGGTTTAGATATATGGGAACATAGGTGCCAAGTCAAAACATGGACATGAAAGAGAAATATAACTATCATGTTCTAAAGGAGATTGATAGAGAACAATGTTAGGAGAAAGTTAATGATCACAAATACATAACCCATAATGGATTGAAAAAAGTCATGGATATCAACAAAAATTATGATAACTTACAACATTTTTTTCAAGACCCTTTTTATTAATATTGAAAAAAATTCATTAAAAAATATTCTTACATTATTTCAGGACAACCTTACCCTTGGTGTAACTTTATCAACATTGAATCCATCACATATTTCATGAAATTAAGGTGAATCATTCATTCTTGAATCATTAACAGATCATGAAATCCATATATAGGATGATTGGTCATTCCATATGACTTTATAACAAAAAAGGTTTTCAAATGTTTTTCAATATCCATAAATACTTATATAGTGAGATTATAATTTAGTATCATAGACTTCGTATGATGATTAACAAAAACCATCCCAAAAATGATTAACCCTGTAATCATATTATATGATGAAAATACATAAATTAAGAACAAATATCACTCAATTAGCTTAACATTGATCCCATATATGTCATATAGTATCTCTTTTTTGTAACATTCCAATCATATGAATACCCTCATTGTATATTCCCTTGAAACATGGTAATAACCTAAATTACCCTAAATATCTTTTAGAAACTTGCATGATTCTTTATTCGAAAGACTACTTGATATATTCCATAAATCCATGAAGCATTAAACTTCGTCCAGGATAACATCTACAAAATTTTCAACAGATCACTTATCAGTTCTGATGTTCTAAATACTATCCAATTTACATTATCTATATCATCATCTCATTATCCATAATAAATATTAATTTTTCGTCCTCAAGAACATGTTAAGGGGTAAATTCCCTTATTTATACCTTTCAATTAAATCAAATTTTTTATGTCATCAGTATCATTTAGAACATTCATGAAAATACATATTTAAATTATTTAGAAACTACCCTTATATACTTCATGATTCATATAACACATTCTTAGAATTCCAAATCATATATATATAAATTTTCTTACTTTATTCTTAAACCATTACTCATGCTTCATAAAATTATTACATAATACCTATTTCAAAGAGTATGTAATACAAATAATGTCTTAAGGTTTCTCAACCAAAATATAGTCTTAATTCCCATATTTTTTCTATACAATACCGGAAGAACATCCCATACCTTTCACAAGTCATTTTTTGGTGTCCTAATATTTTGTAGTATTTAAAATACACATATAACCATCCTAATTTTCTTTATGAGATTTCCACTTTGAACATTGATTTTTATAATTCCCATACATTCTACATCTGAAGAATTCAACGTGAACCAGGATTCATCTAGTTCCTTCTATTGGATTAAACAAGAAAAAATAGTGTGAGAAACAAATATCAGAAAACAAAACCACATAATCATGAGTAATTACTTATCGGATGCCTTAATCATGAAACCTACTGCTAAATTTATGTCACCATAGACTTATCCTTAGAGAAATACCTATACAAACCATTTGGAATATCCCTATGGATTTCATTAATGTTTTCTCATCATAGTTTCCAAAGGATAACTAAACATTTTCATTAATACCAACAATAGAGACATAGGACTAAAATACAAGGATATTACATTATTTTAGATGAATATTCTACATATTACAAAAAAAAGAAGCTCGATGACCAAAATATTTTAGTGTCCTTGGAAATATGGAACACAATCATCTAATCATTTGAGATACCTTCACTGCATATATTAAATATCATCCTATTTAGTACTCCTACATAAAAAACCATTTTCCATGACCATAGGAATGGAAACATAAGAAATGGGTGATTCAGTTGCTTACTAAGGGTAAAAAGGCAGATATGTATGAATAACATGAGTATAAGGGTATCATAACATGATCATATCATTAAAATATCATACCACGTATTTCAATGATAACAAACATGAATCATAAAGTATGGATTATCATTACATAAGGAATGAATCATAAGATAATTGAGAGAATATGCCACGAAATCATAACATAGTAATAAGACCTACATTTATTTAATATAGATCAGATTATATACTTCCTAACTTGTATAAGTAGAAAGAGGTTCAGTCATTAAGATAAGGATAGGAAATTAGGACCTTGAATAAACTTATAGACATGCACCGAGGTCCATAAATAACATTATGAACATGTAATCAGTATCACTCATAAATGTTTGTACATATAATCATGTTTACTCTTAAAAATATGAACATTCAACCAGGTTCATACATTACATTGTGAACATGTAATCAGGTTCAAGCATATAATTGTAAAAATGAAATGAGGTTTATAAATAGCTTTGTGAACACATAATAACGTACACCTATAGCATTATGAACTTGTAATCAAGTTCATGCATAAACATACAGATATGAAACCATGTCCACAATTAACATTGTGAAAATTTATTGAAGTTCATGTATAAAATTGGGAACATGTAATCAGGTTCCATGATAAATCTATTTCATGAATATATTTTAATGTGTTTTAATGTGATTTGGTTTTGTAATTTATTGAATAAACATTACATTTTTGGAATTAATTGAGTTGATTTATTATTTTTGGCACGAAATAAATGATTTTTTAAAAAGGAATGAAAAGGGATGAAAAATGAGCCCAAGAACCCTATAAACTTCATGAAGATGGTACACACTATAAACTTCTTGTTCACATCACGTACCACCAGTAATTATTGTGACGATAGTAAAACTAGTGTAATATATTTTCATATATTTTACGTTGTGCAGGAAAACCAGATCGGAATTACTTATCATGTACTTGAGGTACATGTCCTATAGGAATCGATACATGTATAAAAAATAAGTGATGTAGTCTGTGGGTTTCAATGATATAACCTTATAAATACCATCCTAGATAGCTATTCTAAGACACCTGGTGGCAGGGGAAGTCAATAAGCACCAACTTAAGGTCTCCAAATGAAGGTGTGATGATCTGGGGTACCACGACGCCACCATTCATCATAGGGTGCCAATGACGCTATCTCTAACCATGAAAGAGTAGTTATATATTGTCGTGTGATGGGAATTTCAAGGGGATATGTTCATATAGATAATTTTCATTTATCTTTTTCTACATTTTGATTGATTAAACTCATCCTTTCAATTCCAAGTCTCAATTTGTTTTGCAAATTGATGACCATTTCTTGTGATTTTAATAGTATTTTTTAATTTAATCAGTTAATAAAACTATTTTTTGTATGATCATTATAAAATGTTGGATGATTATGTTTAAATACATTTTTGGGTCACCTAGTATTGTGTTCCGATAATATAGATGACCATTCAAAAGTTTCAACAACACTATTAGGGTGGGACACCAAGTCCAAGGATCCTAATGACCTTATTCCGATACCAATACTGAATAAACACACTTTCAAGTTAATCCCTTGCACATTCCCTTGAAAATAATTGAACATGGCTTATCATCATCCATTGGTTTATAACCAAATATTTGTTTCTTTTATTTCCTTTTTCTCCAATAAAAATTAATCAATTACAGTTTCAATTTCCTAATTAATTTTAATCATATGGATTTTCCTTGTGGGTTTGACACTAGGACATGCTATATACTATAACATAAGTTAGGATTATATATGTTTTAGACATTTTATTTAATCATTTAATGATAGGTAACTAATGACACCATATGTGACAGTCATTCATGCATAACATATATAGTCATGAGTCATCCATAATTACCTAATTAATTTGAGGGAGATAAAGGTCCCACCCATCACATAACACATGTTATATATGATTATAAACCATCATCATATCATAACCCATAAAATTAAAGGGGTGTAATAATCATTTGATCATATCATTACACGTGGAAAATGGATAGGTCTCATAATAATTTCATCAAAGGATAACTCAGGAAAAGAAGCATGTTCAAAATAAAATAACTCGTGTAAGATATAAAAGTGTCACAAACATCATTCTAAAAAAACAAATTCCATTCAAGAAATATTATGAATTGTATTCTAGGATCATATACCAATTAATGAATAATATATAATAATTTTTTTCATCATTTATGAAGAAGGATTCTGAAGAATCATATGGAACATTTCTTTAAGGAAAATAACCATTCAATGAAAATCCATTTCAAAAAACCATTTAAAATATCATTTTTATAAAGAAGGATTTATAATATGATATAAAAAAGTTATTCAGGAAAATATATTTTGCACTTTAGAAATTATTTTTATAAAAAAAATAATTTTGAAAACCATTTACTTTGAAAATATATTTGGAAACTTGTAAATAATGCTTGAAACAATTTTCAATGAAAATAACATTTTAAAAATTTATATAATGATGATTTCAAAATCATACAGAACACTTTTTAAACCTAAAACATTTTCTAAAATATTTTTCTTTGAAACCCACATTAATATTAAATAATTTCTAGATTATAAGGAAAAAAATTTATTTAAAATTAAACTTGTAAAATTAAAAAATTATGCTTCAAGGAAATTATGGTCATGATGGTGGGTATGTCAGTAAATGCTGAATATTTATTTTGCACCATAAAAAGTTTAGAAAAGTTCCTAGGTTGTAAAACAATAACAATATTAATTATATTTTTTTTATGTTAAAATACTGTTAAATAATTCCATTAAACCTGATTATGTAATAGAAAAATATTTTTAAAAACAATTTTATAAAAAACAGTTTTAAAATGACAAAAATTTACAAATAAAAGGAGGAATAATTTCACAATTTTATAAAAACGTATTCTAAATTTTAATAAAAACAATAGACTGTTAAATTAGTGAAATTTATTTTATATAATATGAATAACATGAGGATAATAAATTTCATGAGATTTCTTGTGATATGGATATTAATATTTCATTAATAGAATAACAATCATAGATAATACCAATAAACTATGAAATTATAATAATAAACTCTTACCACTTTGGAAAAATAAAATCATAATCCCAATGAGATATTAAAATTATATGATTCATATAATATCATTATAATAATATTATTGTTATAATATTTCAATTGGAATTATATAAAAATCATTGAAAAATTTATGTGCATAACATGGAAGGTATCTTACAGAACAAAAATTCAGACCAAAATCACTTTACCGATTTTCTAACCTGTGAACCATAAAACTCTTGAATGAAATATCATAAAATTGATATTTAAATAAGAATAAAATTATGTATATAAATAATAGAATACAATAATGGGTAGTATATACACCAAAAAAATAAATGAGTGGTGAATAAGGAATATGTCTCACATAAATAATAGTGAGATGATAAATCTATTACTGTTTCTGTAACATTAGAATAATGATGCCAATGAAATAATAAAATATATAAAAGATTTAAATATCTTTAAATTAAGTAAATGATTTATATAAATTTTTATAGGGAGGTATTTACACCATATAAAGGAATCGAGGGGTGAATATGACATGTATCATATATAAATATAAAGTTATTTGAAATTACCTTAAAAAAAGTCTTGATATTTTTAATACACATTCAAACTTCATTTATAATAAATATAAGTTTATTATTAATATACCATATTACTATTTTATGGTATCTAATACCATGTATTTTTTGGGAATGAATTTTTATTACCCATTCATTAACAACTACATATAAATGTTACATTTTTGGTAATATAATTTATTGTAGACTATGAATACTTGAAATGAACCCTACTTAGTGTCTGCATTGTGATTATCACTCCACTTTTGCTTGGTAGTTCGGCTAACTATTGGGTAATATCTACTTTTTTAACAAATGATTTGGTGTGTTATTCTTTATATTCATATATAGAACATGATTTAATTATCTATAAATTGAAAAAAAAATGATAAAAATATCATATATATTATTATATTTGTATCTATAAAATATTTAAATATGGATTACATTTTTCATGGACATATTAATTCATATGTATGTATGAATGTTGTTTCTGTTTTATTTTCATTTTAAAATAATGAATGTAAGAAAACATTATTTATATACATATGTAATATATTTACAGTATCAATATTTTTTCATATATATCATATAATTTCACTAAACTAATCCTTTATACATTTCATTTAAATTTTGAACGTATCATATAACATTGAGGAGGAAGTAGTCTATATGTCCACAAATGAATTTATCATCTTTACAAAATAAATTGAATGGATGATGGTATACTTTATATAATAATTAATGAAGAATAAATACATCATAAATATAATATATATTATATAGTAATAGTATTTTCATTATAATTCTCACACATGAGACATGGTAAGAGAAAAATGAACAACATCGTTTCGCGAGGTGGTAGTCTGACGTCACCATGATTGATAAGTTCTTTACCCATTAGACAGATGGGTATCAAAGATTAAGAAAAACCGTTTGAAAAAAAACATATTCATATTTTAAATATACTAATTATATTATATATGTATGAAATATGAATATTTTAGGGGGGTTATAATGAAAATAAAACAAAAGGGCTTAGGGAAGAATGTTAACTCTTCTTTGGGTTACTCTTTTTTGTTTGCACCAAGGGAATTCCTTGATTAGATTTCTAACCAAAGGGAGGATTCTAGGATTAAGGATGTTGTGTTGGGAATATATTTGGGAAAAAATTTATCTTCCTAAGGTATTTATATCTGTGAATAATTGCGAGGGGTGAGTACGTTATTATATTGGAGGAGGAGTGGCATTCTTTTAATTTTTTGAAAATGGAATTCTACCCCCACTTTTACAATGTCATGAGGATCAAATAATTTTAATGATCATATAAAAGATGTTATAGGGTCTAAATATGGCCATAAAATTGATTTTATTCAAGTTTCTATCTCATTTTGTTTCTTAAGATTATGGATTAGTCACTTGCTAATATAATTTTCACTTAATCACTTTAATTCATTTAAATAACATTCAATAATGTTTTGTTAAAAAATTATTGGGACATATTAGAAAAAAAAATTACGATTATTTAAAACATGGAGTCCTTTTTTATAAATTCCAATCAAATAAGTTCTATATAATAATGTTAAATTAATCTCATAAATGTGTCATGACGGTGGGTATGAAGAGAAAATGTCTAAAAGATTAAATTATTTTCATATAAAATTTTGATGTTAAATTGATTACAATGACCTTAATTGGATTAATTTATATATAATTGATCTAATTACACCATGAATCCAAATTAAAATATTATTTTTCTATATGAATAAGTAAGACAAAAAAGATGGTTAGAATTAAAATTCTGGGTTTTTTCAATATTCATGAAAAATTAGTCATCTCAAAAAAAAACAAAAAACCATTAATAATAAATTTTTATATTTAGATTATAAAAAATAATTTTATTTTTTAAAAATATAAATTATATAATTTCCAAAAAAAATTATTTGAAATTGGTTCTTCATTAAAAGGTGGTCAAATTACCTTATGAAAAATACATCTCTTAATTCATAAAATTGGATTTATTCTCCATGATTTTCATGAAAAAATGTAATATGAATGTTAAATAGTTGAATGAATAAATATATAAAATATTAAAATAATAAATCAGAATTTTTTTACATAATTTATAAAGTTAAAATGATTTTGATTTCATATATATATTTTCCAACAAAATAATTCCTGTATTTTTTAGAAGGGTTCTATTTTTATTTCTAGTTAATAGGTCTAAAATATTCTTATAAACATGTTTAAAGAATATTTTTTAAAATTTAGTTAGTGATATCTATAACCACCATTACAAAATCTAGGTAAAATAAAAATTCTAAACTAATATTAATAGTTTATTGTAGTTCTGTAAAACTCGTCCTTCTGTGTAACGAAATCTATCGAAGGAACTCAACATTTTGTGTAGGACAATCCAAACATGTTATTTCATGTACCACAGGCTAATATAACTATACTATGTAGTGCATGATTATCTTGGTATTGCCTATAATTAAATAAGAAAATATTGTTTTCATATACAGAAATAATATTTAGTGTTGTGTGAAATAAAAAATATCAAAAATATTATATTAATTAGAATTTTTTCTTCAACAAAACTCAGTGTTATAGATATCATAGAATCTTCCACCTATCACAACTTCTACTCTTAAATCATTAAATCCCTTGGGGACACCCTACCCTTTCTTTATAGATATCTGATCATGGTGTTGCGTTTTTCATGGTGGTCTGTCAGCTATCTATATGCGCTCCTCAATATGTCTGGTTAGTCATTCGCGTACTCTATGACCTCATCTTTCATAACAAAAAAACATCTCCTTAAGAGGATTCCTTGGTCTTATACACTTACCCTATCCATCATCCTAATTTGGATCATGGGTAGGTCTATGGGGTTGAGATCCCATCATCTGGGGCATACTAGATGTTGATGATGACTCAACCCTATGACTCCCACTACTAGCTCCAGCTTCTTAGAGGCCCTCTAACAAAATGATCTTTGTCACTAGCGCCTTATCAAACGCATAGACCAAAGTGGTGATTTAAAAGGTCACAATGTTGAAACTTATCCCTCTATATATTCCTTTCTCAAACATAATGTCTTAGAAGTAGCCATCTTGGATCATGATAAGGGAGTACCAAGTAAGTTATATGAACCTTCTTTCATACCCATCCACTTTCATCCCTCCCTGTTTTATATCTAGAAGCTATATAATCTAAAGTGAGTGAAAATAGAATATATTGACATCATTAAGAAATAACTATTGGATGTCATTCCACGAGATTGTCAACTCATTATTCATCTAGGTAATAAGACTCCACCAGCTCCTGACTGCTCTATAGAAATGGAAATATAGAAAAAAACCCACATGATATTTTTGGATGGATCTAAAAACATGGACAACCAACTCTAGACAATCCTCTAATTCAAGAGGATTTAGATTTCCACGTAAACTCAACAACATCTCAAAAAGGGACTCAAAGAGTGCTTTAATCTTGTAAACATCCTCAATCTAATACATTGGGATTATTTTCTACTCAATAGGTGTATTTTTTGTTACCTTCTCACATGGAGGAAGAAGCTTACTTGATGGAACCTGAAATGAGGCCTCATCAATCATCAGGTCGTCATTATGATCCAGATTCAGTATCCTGGAAGGATGTCATCTCGAAGGAATCATCAAATTTTAATCAATACATACCATGGATAAATTATAATATATTTATATTTATATTTAAAAAAAATGTACAGCTTACTCAAGATGGATAGTATAAGAATGAATCCAATATAAGGAATGTGTCATTTATCCCTATAAAAAAAGGTACAATATGTCGAGTCGATATGAAGGTAGTCACGGTCCTAATTAATCGATACATCTGACACATGCACTATTACTGGATTCTCTAGCCTAAAATCAACATTCTAGGAACATTTAAATTGTTCACTAATACCTACGAATTCTCAAAATGGGACTACTCTAGACAATATTCCATGTAATGAACTGGTCTACTACAAATTTGTCATGACCTGACCCAAACTAGGGCTTGAGCTGTAACTACCCCAAGCTTTCCTCCATTGGCTTGGAGGTGGCAACCAACTCCAAATGAATGACTAAAATTGGGAGTCCTTTGACTATGTACTTTTTCACAGACACATATCCATCTTGATGTAGAAGTTTAGAGGAAGAATAATTAAATATAAAAATCACTAGGGGAATAACCATGCATGTAAAACCTCTAAAGAGTACAAGGGTACGGTAGTATAGAATGAAAATTAAAGGGGAAAAACATTCCCAATAAGAGATATGTCCCCACCAGGTAGAACTGGAAAGTAAATTGTTTTGAGATCCTACCTATTCATATCCATGTTGTGACTACTATAAATTGTCCAAAGGACCAGGTATCCTATTGTCTTATTGAAGTCACTATCAACCTATCGGTCATCTGGATAATAAAAAACATGCGTGAGAAAATCCACTGAATGTGTGAGTATAAACATTCCTAGTATGATGTCCCAAAAGCATGTGGGGGATGTAATAGATACAACAGGAATAGAAGGACATTATATCATAAATAGGATGCATCTCAACCAAATGAAATAGAAAGAGTATCCTCATCTAAGCATAGTGGGATCAACATAGTGAGTAGACAAACTACATGTCATGTATTTTATACCCATAGTAAGAGAGTGAAATCATCCAACCATGAGAATCTAATCCCAAAAATCATGCATCATACGTTGTGCATCTTGTATCCCATGGTGGGAGGGAAACCAAATACATAGTTTTGGATAATGGTGTGTGTGTGTGTGTCTATATATATATGTGTGTGTATATTATTCGTTAAAAGATTTTTGAATGAGAGTCATGGGATCTCCGTCCCAATGCTCAACAAAATAAAAGGAGTTACTAATAGATCCAAATGTCCATCAATGATGTCCAACATCTCAGGTATCTTCTCAAAGGTAATTGTTAGAAGGCACATGACTTGCCACAATTCCCAACAACTGAGGGTACACAAACTCAAAGTAGTGGACTCATGCCATTGTGAATGGTGAGGGTTCTACATTATATTATTTTTTTAGTATATTCACCCTGATGCATCAGGTGGGTTCCACTCTAGTGTAATGAGGACCCAAACCATATCTAATAGGGGGTTCTACTTGGTAGGTAAAGGACCCACAACTAGGAAAATTGGAGGTTCCACTCTATAGGTTGAGGACTCATTCCATGGTGTGATACGAGGGTTTCATATGCTCTGTAGAGAATATGTTCCAAAGTTAATGGGGGGGGGGTCCACTCAAAAAGTCGAGGTCCCGTACCCTGCTATATTAGGGGTTTTCCTCTAGTAATCCAGGACATTTACCCAATTTGGTACAAGATTCCACCTGGTATGGTAGAGGAAACTCACACAAGTTGATAGGGGTTCCACTCTATAGGTCGAGAAAACATGCCCTGGTGTGATAGGGGGATCTACTCTGGTCATCGAGAACATGAAAACTATTTAATTGGCGGTTCAACTAAATAGGAATCAATAGTGGAATCGTACCCATACTGATATGGGATTCCACTACAGTGTCTCTGATGATCATATTCTTGATTATTATAATCATCAAGCATTACTCAAAATAAGCTTCGTGTATGGAACATATCGTATCAAATCTCAAAATCAATGACCGAGGGATTGGCCATGTTATATTGGGAAAACACTACGGATAAGATTTAATGTGACCAAATATGTGTCCCTAAGAAAGTGATATAAATAATTAAAGGATACTCAAAAGAAAAAAGTGGTACACAGTGGGTGAGGGGACCCACATACCCTGTTTCCTTGCTCCTTGACCAAGCCATGTCCAGGGTGGTACATGGCTCTCCAATTTGTGACATAGTACATAAATTTTGAAGGATATATATGGCATGCATGTACCACTCAGGGTCCCTCTAGTGGGAATGGATGTGTTCTTGTATCCATGCCATGTATATATACATTACCAAGTGCCCTTGTACATTAGTACATGGAATTCATCTTCATGTGGGTTGATGCCCGTGTATACTGGTCATGCCTCTATACTCAAGCACACAACAGATGTTGTGCTATATTCTTTATCACATGGTTCATCCACATAGGGAGATAAGTACATTGTCTATATAGAGTCTACACAACGTTTCATCCTTTGAGAATCCAAAACCCTAGATACCATAACCAAGGGGCTTCACATCATGTGTTAATCATGATAAATGGAATATAGTCATGTTTTTCATTGATTTCAAGATACATGAATAGCACACCAAATCTAATCACATCCAATGGATTTAATCCTCAATTTTACATGAAAATAATAGATATAACTCTAAATGGTGGTTTTCGGCCCTTTAGTGGCCATAAAACGAATGGGGTTTGATTCTACCTTAACTCATACACACCCCTCACAATGTTCATTCCTCAGATCCTTCCTCAATTGATGATTTTTTATGATCACCCAAACGGTCACCCACATCTAGAAAAAATCCCAGATATGTCATCGATTCAATGATACATTCCTTTTTTATCATTGTTTTCAATTCTAGGGGTCCAATCGGACTTTCGACTTCCCAAAAACATCAAACCATTATTAAAGGGTTCTACCGGTGAAGAACATGAATCAATGGAGGGGGAATGGAAAAATACAAATTTTTTAACCATAATTGGCTAAGTGTTCATGGACAACAATCAATAAATGGGATAACTAAGGTTAGAAAACCAATTAATACCTAATTTAATCGATACACATGTGAATGCAATGGCCACAATTGATGAAAATTCATGAAATGGATCAATCTGTTCCAAAAATTTAATAAAGAAATTTGTAAAACCAAACATTATGAGTCCTATATATATTGGATTGTTCTCCATTGGAGAACACAATCAGCAATGATTGAAGTAAGTTGAAAAGTTGGATGCATCCAAATCTATGATGATGTCAATTTTTTTCACCATTAGGTTCATTCACCAATGCAAGGAGATGAAGATTATTTTAGGTGATTCTAGGGTTATAAAGCTAACCCTAGGATGAGTTCCATAACAATTGATTTATAATAAAACATAATGAAATAATTAATTATTCCAATTATTGTATATGAACACCCCACAATGACATATTTTATTTCTCCTTAAGGGTAAACACCCTGTTCTAGACTCAAATGTAGTCTAATATTTATGATAACAGTTTATATTTAAGAGTAATCTAATTTTTTTTTAAAAAATCCATGCACGTGATGTTAAATATTTTTAATATTTTTAAAAAATTTATTTTTATCACCCTGGATATCTAAATTTCTTGTCGTCTCAGTGCCTGGCTCTAGATATAAAGGTAAAAATATTTTAAAATATTATAAGAAAAATTTCAGGGTTTTAAATAGGAATTGGATTATGTTAAAGTACACCCTTCAGTTTTTATCACTTAAATTTAACCTTATAAAATGCATACATTTCATGGTAAAATAATTAGTATATATTTATTAATATCTTAATAGTAGTAATATTCTATATGGTCTCTGTACATCATAGTGCTTCTATGATTTAAATAATTTAGTGATCTTTGATCCTCATTTAGTAATTCTTTATTCAATCAAAACTCACATAGAACACATAACCACATTCCATATTTAATAATACATTCTTCTTTTGATATTAATTCCTAAAAATTTACATTTCATAACTAAGTATAAATTCCTTTTTAAACCATGATATAATTTGTGATCCTTCACAATTCATTCTGTAATAGATGATTCTATTGATATACGAGCCAAATGGTTAATGTTTTCTGGATATAAAACATAAAAAACTAAATTCATTAAATTGTAAACTAAAAGATCTTTTTACAGACATATCATTTCCATTGATGCATTACATTTTCATCTGAGGTCACATACTAAATTGTTTTATTTACCCAGATGATAAAAAATCCTGTATTCATAATGATTTTTGAGTTCTAGTAATTATATTTACCATATGTAAAAGTATTATATATTCAATATATACCTAAAACTATTATGGTCTATATATAAAGTAAATTTTTTCCAAATATAAAAGATTCCAGTTAATTATTGATGTCAAAAAAATCAAGCTCATGATCATGTGTTGGATAATTTACATCATAGAGTTTCAATTGGAATGATTTCTGTTGAACTATTCTTTTATCTTGGTTCAATACACAACCAAGTTCATTAAATAAAGTATCACTATAAAAAAATCCCTATTTCTTGAAATAAAGGATACAATTAGTGAAATTACTAATCATCTATGAAATACCTAATACATTTTTGTCGTTATTTTTTCAATATGAATTTAATTCCCTTTTTATGCTATATTGGTCATTCGTCCTCGAAACTAAAAAATGATTTCAATTAACCATTGAATGTTAGCTAATAATGTAATAAAGCAAAAAATATTAGTGTTATTTATAGGTCTTAACTACTTTTTCCCCAATTTATTTAAAGAAGTATTATTAGTTATGATCTCTATAGAAACTGTAATCACAAAGATACAAATCTTTTTTATAAAAAATTAACATTTACAAAATTTTCTATAAAACCTATTTTCTTTTATGGTTTAAAAAACAATCCTTATATTTTTCTAATGGCCTTTATAACTCTTATCATGTACCATGATTTTATCGATGAATACCAAAAATCTTAATAAAATGATTTTTGAAAATGTTATTCATAAGATCCATAAATATAGAATGTGTCTTGATCAACCAAAAATGAAAAGTTACAAACTCAAAATACCTAGACCTACTAGGATGTTTTGACCATTGAATATAATGATCCTTCAATTTATGTTACGGGTTTCTAAATATTAGGTTACTCTTGGAAAAATGTAGAGCACACAATGGATGATCAAACCAGTAATCGATATGAGAAAACAAATACAAGTTCTTAATAATAATTTTATTGAGATCTATGTAATAGATGAAAGCCACATTTAAGAAAATTAATTTTAAATAAATAATATAATCACCCCAAGGAGTAGTGATAGGGTTGAAAAAAACATTTCATGTAATTATCTTAACCTCTTTCTCAATCCTAATGGATCTATTTTATATAGTGTTTTTGAAATAATATTAGAATAATGTAATAATTAAACAATAAGATTAAAATATATATCTTGATTTAAACTAGGAAGATCATCAAAAATACATTTGAAATTCACTTACCAATGTAAAACCACTAAGATGAATAATTACATTATCTTAAATGACACATGCCAAAAATCATTTACCCCAATATTTAATCAATTTAAAGGAATCATGATAGGTTATCATAGGGAGGAATGTATTCATATATAAAAATTAAAATTCACTATAATGATACAATATGAATTCATTAGCTCTATAATATATCATAGAATTATAAATTGAAATCCAATGTATACCCATATTGAAATTAAAATATATTATGGTTTAAATAACTATATTTTAATGATTAACAAGTCCACATATGATGACATGTAGGTTCTAATAAATCTAAATATCATTAATATTACAACTTTATGTTTTTTCTTAAAAAGTTATATCTTAATTTATGGAGGCTTTATTTACATTTTTCATGGAAACTTCCAAAAAATAAAATAATGTGTAGAAACCTAATAAAACATTACTTTGAATTAATTAGGGTAATAATTAGTATACATTTCACTGCTTCATTTGATGGTGCTGAATGTCTTTATGCAGTTGGAAATGATCTGGCCACTCCCTTATACTTATGATCTTTATTTCATCCATCCATCATACTTTTCATTGGAAATAAACTTTCATAATGTAAAATCTCATTAAAATTAAAACATTTTATGTCTATCTTTTGATAATTAGGTTTACTAATACCATTTTCATTACCTTTAAATACAATATCCAAATATATCATCTTATCTCACTAGTAACACATTCATAATATCATAATACATTCACCATAAGACTTTTTACTCATCTATCAAAAAAGGGGATCTTAATTTTATTACCTTCTTGTTTCTTCGATAAATCCTTCCCCATTTCATTCCTATAATTATTATTTTTCCCTTTATTGTTGAATATATTAAAATATTAAATCTATAGCTTCTCCATACATCAAATGGAGTCTTTAAAACATCCAAAGTCATTAATAACTAATGAAAATCTCAAAAATGGTATAATTCTTGAGTAATATCATACCATTTCTATATGTTGGTCAATAATGAAATTTGGTTCATACAAATACTATCTATTTAAACTAAATTCATAGGATGAAATTGATTCCACATCCTTCTGATTGAATTATATAAATTTAATTTCCATTTTATATCAAAAAAAATTGGGGAAATATTTCACATTTAATAGATGCTTGAATTTTGTCCACCTCATGGTGCCAATCTCATATTTATCCTTGTAATTATTAATCATATACCACCATTTATAGACTTCAACTTCAAAATGATAAATTGATAGATTTATATTTTGATGATTTAAGCACCTTAAAACAACAAATATATTTTCTGATGAATTAATTCATCCTTTAAATAACAAAGGATCATATGATCTTCCAAAATCTAAATGGTAATGTTTCATGGAATTTTCAAATATAAAAATATTCTTTTTATAGAATTTGTTTTAAACTATTCATAGAGTCAAATATTTATATGAGAAATCAGTTGGGTCAACACAACTAAAAATGAATAAATTCCACTCCAACTATTTTTGTATTTTGATGCAAAAGGATATCATTATCATGTTTTATTAATACTTCATTTTCCCAATTTATTATATGAAAAACTATTATGAATACAAATGGAGTAGATATAAGAAAAAATAAATTCCTTATAATATATATTCTGATAATAGAAATAGAAATTATATTCACATATAATTGTATTTTAGTATCATCACATTCTCTTAATTCATCTAATCATCTCTTCTGATATAAATACTAAAACCTTGGAATATAGACAACTAATAATTAAATTTCTAATTACAAGGATATAACTTCCTTAAATTTCCATGTTCATTTAGTAATATATTTTTATATAATTTGAAAAAAAAATTAATCACCTAATATATAGTTTCACATAGTGATCATTTTTTCACAAAAATAGGTTCTTATGTTTATAGTACTATTTCATTCATGACAGATTATTTATTTGGAAATTTTACTAATGAACATTAAATGATAATTAAATATATTTTTTCCCATCTGAGATACATTTAAAAACATGTTATGTGAAAAACAAGGCCTATTAAGGTATATATAATGAATGTAAACCCATTATTACATTTTAAAATTAATGAAAACCCATACGGATTTTTTTACATAATAAAATTCAATCTCAAAATTATCATATCGTTCTCATGAAATCCACATTAAATCCAATATCATCCATCAAAAAAATGAAAAAATAATAAAGGAAAAGTTATAATCAAAAAATTAATATAGGGAAACATGGGATGTAATGAAAAACTAACCATTCACCATTAAAAGATCAAAATGTTTCTTATAGTCATTTTGTTATTCTCAAACATTATGATTGTAAAAGAATTCTATTAAAACCAATATCATGATATGAGAATATATCAAGGTATCATTGGAAATAATTATTATATTAAAACATTTAATGAAACATATTATGGAATAGTAATAATGGTAAATTATAATGTATCCCTTAATAATAAATTTATTCATCCTACTTCTGTCACTTTACATGATGCATTGGAGAGTTATAACACGATCAACCCTCATCCCGAGATATGTCAGGATCAATAGTTATTGTATAAAATTTAAAATAACTATATAATGTTATAAACCAATAAAATATTCTCTTTATATAATAAAACCCACATAAAGGTTGCATTGTAACCCACATTAAAAAAATATTCGATTATCTAATAAATATTAGATTATTTTTTTCCTTTTGAAAACATATATTAAAAAAATTATAAAATAAAGGGAATGAGATGTTATTTGAAATACCATATAAACATATACAATTATATTTATAATTAATAATATATATTATAATGGTTAAATGTGGTGACGTAATAAATATTACAAAAAAACTTCTACACTTTGGTAAAAAGATAAAAAAGTGACCTATAAAAAAATAACAAATATTATTCATTTAAATAATTTTTATATAAATAACAAGATATTAAAAAAATACCAATATAATCAATTTATTTCTATATTATACTTACAAAATTAAGAGTATTTACATGGTATAAAACAAGTTTAAAACATTAAAACTAAATTATAAAGAAAAATTGGTTACCACATTAGTAACTTTTGTATAAAAATGACATTGAACAAGACAAATTTAAATGGATTTCTAAACCATATGAATTTCATGAAATTTTTTCAAAATTAAACCATATGTAATTTAATACACCACACAAAGGAAGACATGTGGTGATAATGACATAAGTCTTCAAATATGAAACTAAGGTGAGAAATCCCTTACCTCACCTCATGACTCGATTTGTACATCTGATAGTTTCCTAAAAAATCAAATTTTATTTATATTATAATTTATTATAGATATATTTTATGTTTAATAAACTATTAAAATCCCTTTTGTTTCATTTACTTCTATGTATTATATAGTTTGGAAATCTATTAAATAATAGTTTGATGTTTTGGGGATATTTGATTTATATCCATAAAATAACATTGGTGTGTTGAACATGTTCATATAGGTCATTGATTCATTATATATTTTTTTGATATTTTATAATTATAATAATTATACATTAAATAATATTTTTAAGCATATAATAATTTCATCCCTGAAAAATGAATAATAATTATTTGTGGAGGTGGTAGTACACATATATACACGTGGGGGTGTTATCATTTTCCAACATATGATAGGGTAAGATGGTAATTAATATATTATCATTATATAATACTAATTATGGAATAAAAATAATATATTTTAATTATTTAAATCTTTATAAATACTTATTTTTTACGGTGACAGAAAAAAATACATCGCCTCATGGAGACAGAACTCCACATGTATCCATTAGTGATGTTTTCATTTCCCATGGGATGGAATGGAGATGAAAAAGGGTCATACCATGAACATATTTACAATAAATAATATTAGAGATAGTTATTTTATTATATAATCATGGTTTTGAAAAGTTTTTAGGAGATAAAATAACAAATAAACATGAAATAAATTTGTTATGTGTTATACATATTCTTTGAAAAGTCTCCTTTGAATTACACAATATGACATTATAGGTTGGATTTGGGTGATATCGATACCTTTAATAAATGTTTAAGGATGTTATGATTGTTTAAGGTAATAAAATAGAGATGATAGATTACTAAATTCATGTGAATAAGTTAAGATAAAAGGTTTCCATTTATATGTTTGGGGAGCGTTACTCTTTTAATTAATTAAATGTTTTAAAATTCAATTAGGTCTATATCCTTGTCATGTTGCATAATAAAATTTCACATTTGAAGATATGGGGATAAGGGTTGAACTAGTATCATACAATAATAATTAAGCTTTGATATTTTGGCCTTATCATAGGTTTTTTTGTTAATTTATTCATTTATCCTTTTACCATGGTAACTAATATTTACCATGGTAAATATTCATTATAACAAAAAATGAAATTTAACACATTAATAAATATTAACCTCATATTTTAAAATATAAAATACATTTTTAAATAATAATTTTTAAAAAATTTCTGATGTTTATTTTAATATAACTGTGAAAAATGTAGTGAAAAATAGTTTCTATAAAAATCTATTTTTATGATTAAAATGAATTAATTCTAAAATTATTTATAATTATAACTCTTATTGAATTAATTGGAAACTTTTTAATCAAAGGGGATTCATTTTAATTTTTAAATAGTCCCAAATATAATGTTTCTAATAAATAAATGAAATAAAACGACATATTTTTATAAAATTCTTAATTATTCATTTTTATACCGAAAAAAAAATTATTTTATAAAAGTAAATAAAATTCATCTTAAACTATATTAGATCTAATTATTTAAAAAATTAACTTCATTTATTCAAAATAAATTTATAATTTTGATTATTATAAATTATATATAAAACAATATTATTCTTGGAATATAATTTAGTGTGAAATAAAATATTTTTTTCCAATTTAAAAATTGAATTAATTTATTATAGTATAAATGAATCCATCAAATATAATCATGAATATTAATAAGTCATGAAATTGAATTATTATAAATATTTCCTAGGTTTAAATGGATGGTATCATAATATCATACCCCTAGCGAGGGAAAAAATCCTTACAAGATGATGACATAGATGAAAAATAATTTTATTAAATAATTAGAAATATTCTTTTAAAAACATAATGAAACATTATTTACTCTTAGAAAATTTTAAAAAAGTAAAACTAGTAAAATAATAAGAATATTTTTTTATTTTAATATCCATGGAAACCTCTAAAATAATATTCATGATGATTAAATTATATAATGTTGGGAAAATCCATTCATGTTATTAACTTTCAAAAAATATATATTTCTCACTTTTCTAAAGAAAGTAAAAAATAACCCACTCAAAAAATTAAAAAAAATATTCCTTCAAAAAAAAATTTACAAAATAAATAAGTTTTTTAAATACATTTATAAATAGTTTATAATTAAATAATAATTTTTACGAAATAAATTATAAGAACATGGAATTTGAGGAAAATAATTCATAACTAAAAATATGATATAGATTTGGATTTTCATAAAAACATTCTTTTGGTATTTTAGAAACAAAGAGGGAGAAATGGAAATAATATATAAATACACTTTAAAAATCATATTAGGGAATAATAATTTATTTGAGTGATAAGGTAAATATATTTCCCCAAATGAAAATTGAAATGATAAATTATTAATTAAATGTGAGATTTTAATATAAACTATTTAACCCATGGTAACTATTGAATTAAAAAACATTGAACGAAATAAAATGAAATGGATCATTAAATTACATCAATATAATTATATTCATGATTTAATATTTAAAACGTGATCTATATACACCATATAAAATAATAAATGTTTATAAAATAATAACATGTCCGAATGAATAAAAATTGAAATAAAAAACTCATACCATGGTATTATTCATTGTGAAACATGCAATAACATCCCATATAAAAAATTTAAAATTATTATAAAACCTTATTATAAAAATATTTACATATATCAGAAAATATACCAATAAGTTAGTACAATTATCCTCATCTTATGCTTTCTTACAAAATTGGTTTTTACTATCATTAATGTAAGGGGTCGTGGTTTTCTTTCCATTTATATTAAAAATTTAGAGGAATATTATTATTGTGTTTATTATAATTCTTGTTAAATAAATAATGTATATTATTATTTTGGTTCCTTTATATAATCTAGAAATCGAATTATAGTTTTGGTGTATTGGATACTAATAAATCCAAGTGAAAAATACCTTAAATCCATAAGTGATTGGGGTTGTAATTTTTGGTGATTTTTTATAGTTATTACTGAAATTCCATAAGAAATATATCATCTCATTGACAATCCTAAATTTCAAGTATTTATTTCGTTTAATAATTATATTTTCTACATGTTATTCATTTTTATTGTAATTGTGTTTTCAAACATTAATTCTTTTCTAGAATCGTTAAAAATATTTTATTTCTCCCAATAATATAAATACATGATTTTAAAACTGTATTTTTTCCTTTTAATTTTGAAATTGTAAATTCACCCATCTTTTAATTTTATTCATCTCTTTACCACATTTGGTGCCAAATGGGTTTTCTATATTCAAAGTGTTTTTATTTCAAATTATTTCTGTTTTTTTATAATATATTTTCCTAAATTTTTTAATAAATATATATTTTTAAAATGGGTTTTTTAATATCCGTGGTTGTATTTTAATAAAATTCATTGATCGTGATCTGTTTTTAAATGGTACAAACTATACTTATTGAAAATCTAGAATTTAAACTTTTAGTATATTTATTTCCTATTCTATTTATAATATTGTTATCCATGTAAACACTCTCTAATCCGATAAAGAAGAAAAATGGACCCCAGATAATATTTTTGTTTTTGAACTAGATGGTAGAACTACGAATTACTTAAATTATGATTATGATTTTAATGAGTTTATTACAGTTAATTTTATTAAAACTATACATTAAATCTATAAATTATTATAATTTAGTTATAAATGTATAAATAAATTTAATGATTTAAGTATGTTTAATATATAGGTAATAAATAGTGAGATTGTCCATGTACCATAACGATTATATCATTACTATGTATAAAAGATTTAGAAATATTTGTATTGAATGAAAATATCATCGTGAAACTCTTTATATAGTAACATATTTAAAAAACTATTTTACTATGATATTGGGAACTAAAATTCACTAATATTCAAAAAAAAATGATTTTATGATTAATAAAATTGAGGAACTGATAGTATATCTCATGTTATAAATGACAACCATGAATATGCAATCTGAAAAAAGGATAATATGGTTAATGATATTTAAATAACAATTTATTTAAATATAAAAAATGGCAAATCATATGGGAGTGAAGATGATGTTTCTAACATAAAAAATGATTGAAAAATGAAAGAATAATATAAGATCCTTATGAAATGTCAAAAATTAAAATAAAAAATTTGAGTTGGCTTATTTCAGCTACAAAAATAAGGGAAACATCCTGCTGAACTATCCCTTGAAAGAGAAAATGATGATATAAAAGAAGAAATGTAATAAACATCTATATGTCTCAACTTGGAGCACCTGTGAGGACTCCATTTCAATATAAAAATCAAGGGACAAGAGACGTAAATGCCTCATAATAAATGTTGAGGATGAAATTGAGGTTAGTTATAAAATTACCCATTCTTTTTATAAACACTCTTCTCACTCTTATATTTCTACGACATATTAATTACATTATGAAGTTATTATAAATGAATAAAGTGAACTTCAATTTTTTTCATCCTATTTGAAATTTATAATATCTTAAATTGAAACACAATATTTTTGTTTTCCAAAAATAAAAACATTTAATAGAAAAAGGTGATTTGGTATTTTTAAAAAATAATAACCATATATTGATAACATATAATTTAAAATTAAATATCTTAAAATTATTTTTATCTTAATAAACATGTTTAATATAATTTAAATAATATTTTAATTTCTCAAAAACCTATTTTAAATATATCCGGTTTCATTTTTTAAAAGTAATCATGTTTTTTCTATAATTCAAATAAGGATAATTTTTAAATGTAATTTAATAAAATAAATGTTAAAATTATTTCTCGAACATTATTCATCTTTATTATGAATGATAATGTAAAAATACTTGATATGGTTTTCTAAAAATAATTCATCTTTTATCTCATATTTTAAATTGAAAAACATGCTCAAAATAAGTGCTGATTCTAAAATATTTATTAACTACCACAAGTAGACCCATGATGTAGGTACAAAAAGATATAATTTCTTAATATTTTTTAAAACAACATTGATTATTGATAAGGTACATGGTATATGTATAATGGTGCTCAAGGCATATCTATGGCGATCCTTCCAAATTCAATCACCTCAAATATTTTAAAGGAAAACATATCTCTAATGATGATGTTTGAAAATGAAAATTTATCATAAAAGTTATAATCAGTTTCCTATTATATAATATAATTAATTTACTTTTATTTTTCAATGTATTGATGAATAATTTACTAATTATTAGTAAATTATAAGATAGTTGTTTTAAAATTTATTTTTGGAATTTATTTATTATGGTTTTTAATTCTAAAAAAAATATTTACCACGTCTCATTTTTAATGTATTTATATTATTTATTTCAAATCTTTTTCTATTAAAAATTTTGTGTTTTTTGGTGCAAAAAGAATTATTCTTTCTTTTAGAATCAACATCTTGTTAATTATAATATTCATTCACATGATAATATCAATCGTAACTGACTAGTATGAGCTTTAATGAAATTGTATTTTTATGATAGTTGGAGTTGGTGTTATTGAAAAGAAATTATACTTTTGATTAAATGTATATTAAAATTAGTGAATATTAAGTAAATTTTTTATTAAAAATTGTTCATTATTTTTAGGACTATAATGTAATAATTTTATAGAGTATCTATCACTTTGAAAATAGTATAACAATTCCTATCTATGATGATATCCTTGAAATTCCTTGAATATAATATTAAATAATGTTCAGTGGTTGGATAAAATTGTATGTTGGTGTATATAGAATATTTATTATTAGGTGAGATAATTCTAAGGTAGATAATACTTTTCCTCATGAATTTGTGACATTCTAATCAATATGATTTGAGATTATGAGAACGTAACCACATGTAGGAATTGATTATGTTTATGTGTCATCAGATATTATTATTTGAAATTTTTTTTAGTATTACATAGACTTTAAGATTAATATTAATTCATGTCATGACTCATTTAATTTTTTTAAATACCAAAATTGTTATGTCATTTGTTCATAAAAATTATGTTACATTGGGTGGATCAGGAATGAAAAATTATTAATATATTATCATTTAGGTCCACTTGGATTAGATTATGACATTTATTATTATTTAATTCAAAGAAGAGTTAAAAGAGTTAAAATCAAAGATTAATAAATAATACATTGTTAATATTGGCGTATACATAAGATAAATTCAATTTTAAAGATTCATTAGAAATATAAAAATATTTCCTACATAATGGTATTTTATTTTATAATTTTTATATATTAAATAATTAAATTTATTAAAGACACAATGATGATGTAGTAATTACCTTATTAATGAATGAATCAAATAAATGGTATTATAAATATTCAAATTAATATAATTTAAATGTTTTAATGACATCCAAGAATTTTATAGGTGAATATGATATGTTAGGATAGATTCAATGTATTTTTTTGAAGTAATAATGCTATTATTAATTTAACAAAAAAACAAATACAAAATAGTGTCAAAATTGACATAAAATTGTTTTGAAAACAAATATTATATTATTATTTGATATAAAGGTCTTAAAAATATAAGGATCTTCCAAAAGACTTATATTATAATATATATGACATTAAGTAACCAATTGGGGTTCGATTGGCAGTATATAGAATGTTTATTAACTATATAGTGTAAAAATACAAGAAGACACGGTAAAAGTTAAATTATTTAACTTAGAGTTAAATCTAAATGATAAGGTTAAAATGGTAACCTAAACTTGTCTAAAACCTATTTGATTAGTGGTTTTCGATCCATACCCACCATAGACATTAAATAATACATTTTTGAGCCATTATAAACAGAATATGGATTTATTATAGAATAATATTTTATGTTTTTTCAAAGGTTCCCCTCACCCCTCTTATAAAAGGGAACATACCCTTCTCTCAAATTCACACCTCCAAACCCATTTGGATCAGCCAAAATCTACCCAAATACTCTCTCAACTATCCTCCCTTCATTCTAGAGGCCAAAATTTTGTCATAAAACCATCCTAAGGATCCCTTTTGATAAAATAAAAAGGAATAACCCAATGAAGACGCAATGATTTCACCACCCTCTTCCAAGTTTTGTTGTTCTTTCACTTACTCTTTCTTTATTGTTTCCATTCTAAAATAATAAATAAAGTATATTATATATACTGGGATGTTATTATAAATATGGAACAACAATATTAATTATTCTATCCATATTATGAATGATAATGTCACCATGCGTGCGTATGTACGGCTCACCGTCTCCATGTTGTGGTGTAATTTGTTATTTAACACTATGTTATTTGGATGTATATAATGATGATTAATATGTATATAAATAATGAAAAAAACATGATTATGTTTCTTTAAAATTAATATACACTTTAATTCCACACTTTTATGGAAATGATATTGTCGCTCGTACGTACATACAGATTACTGTCTCCACGACACAATGAGATTTATTTCCACGTTCACCATTCATCGACGATTATAAAAATATATATTAATAATAAGTATGTAATATATGAAATAATAAAGCTATTTTATATATATATGTATGTATGTACTTACATAAATCTTATTCACTTAGTTCTGTTCAATATGATATGAAAATAGAAACAATGTTTATGCGTACGTACGAACTACCGTCACCACAAATGGTGTTTTTCATTTCATATATATATATGACTATTATACATATTTATATTCAAAATATATGTGATATATAAATAATGTTTTATATTCTGTAAGTATTTACATCTTTATCTAAGTGATACAATCAAGAGTAACGAGTTAAAACACGAACGATAAAGAAAGCGATTATTACTCGAATTTTTAATTTTACATGGAAATTATTATTAAATGGGTAGTTTGAAGTCATAACATAATCATATATGTTATCATAAATATTAATATGGTTATTCTATAATTTAATAACATACTAAGATCTTCATAGAGGAGGTTAAATTTACCCTCGACTAAAGGAATGTTTATTGTAAGCGTAAATTACTTAATCTCATTATTATCCGAGATTGTTTATGTGTAAGTATTTACTAGGGAATTTTTATCATCCATTACCATTTTTCATAAAAATATTTGAAAATTATTATTTCAAATATTTTTGAAAGGTACACTATATAAAGATCATAATTTTAGGTTTTTTAAAGATTTATATTTCTAAATATTTTTAATTAATGTCCATGTTATCAAAATGATTTTAAGGATTTATTTATATGGACAAGAATGTTTTGAAATGATAATTCTTTTCAAAAGATTCAAAGTTCTATGGGACACGTTGATTCAAAAATCTCTTTTAAATTACATCCTTTATAAATGTGTGACTTTCAAGTGATTTTACAAAAAAGGATATTTCCCTCAAAATGTTTTACTCATCATTTTCAACTATGTCATCATCCTTTACTTGATATTATATATGATTGGGGTTGATTCATTATAATAAAATATTTCATATTGTATTGAATGAGTTATGATATGTCTGAATGTGGATGTTCTATTTTTATACCATTCATGGTTTATGGGTAATGTATTGACATTTTGTATGCTAGTTTTAATATGACTATTTATGTTATGTTTCAACTATTCATATGAGGAATGCAGTGGACTTAGTAAGTGATGGGTGGAGCCCGTTATAGCTCCTTGATGCATCAGTAGGTCTAATGAGACTAACTAGTGTCTTGGCACAAGGCCTTGACAAAAAATTTATTTTTATTCTTGGAAAGAGGCCTTGAAGATGTGGTAATGATGTCCAGTATTAGGTATTCCTTCATTGTGAAATTATTTATTTCATGTGATTATTTGACTAGTATAATATCACTGTTCATGTTTATATGGTAATGTTTCATTGATTTTTACCATATTATGTTCATGTTTATGTTTAAAAGCCTTTTGTTTCTATTACACATATTGCCTTAAAATTTTATAGCTTCCGTTAAAATATTTACCCTTACTGAGCGTCTGAGCTCACCCATTTCTTGTGTTTTATTTTCCCAGGATTCCAAGATATGTATTATGATTGATATGCAGGTTTAAGCTAAAGGGAAAAATTTAATTCTCAAAGAACTATCTATGTTGTGTTTTATGCTTCTAATTGTAATGTAATGATAATATATGTAATCTATTTTCCAATACTATTAAACTGACCGGTCCTTCGGGACTTTATTCCATTTAATCGTGCCAATGTATTAAAATAATGCACCAGCTCTAGATAACTGGGGTCAAGCATTACAGTTGGTATCAGAGGAAGTTAAGCAATTACCATGGAAGCTAGATTTAGATAAACTCTGATTAGGGAACATATACATAATATAGAATTTGAGGATTAGTATAGAAGAAATATCTAGAATTTTCGTATTGTAGAGATGTTGTGAGTTTTCCAAGAAATAAATACCTGTCTGGATACGAGCAGGTAGAGGTGACTCTGGCACAGATGTACCATAGGGTAAAACCCGAAAAACCCTCTTTGAGCTAGAGTCAAATGGAAACAGGTGCATGACAACAGGCCTTGCTGCACTCTTGGTTACGACAGTCCTGTTGGATATGTTTAAGATAATTCTCGTTTTCATTACAATCCAATATGAAGGGTTTATGAGTATATACCTTCTCAAAAAAACATTTTTGTGATTATGGATTTTATCCATAAACTATTCAATTTATTTTAGGTATTCTACATGGTTGGAATTGTGAATTGCGATTCATAAAATGACATAGAGTATGCCATTGTTTAGAAATGACACCCAGTAGAAGGAATGAGAACTCCAGCATTACGTATTATCCGAAGAGTAAGAAGTGTCGTATCATTTATGGTATTAAGCCAATATTTAGAAAGTTAATAGTCTCCCATGTATTATCATCATATGAATAAATAATATCATGTGTTAATAAGATCATTAAAGAATTATCTGAATCATATGGCTTTTAAGGGATGCCAAAGAAGAAAAGAATGGTAGAAAGAATGATGCATAAAGGGAATAACGGAAAGAAGGATTTCCCAATATGTGATAAATGTGGAATGAATCACCTTGGTAAATGCTTGAAAGGAATGGAATTTTTTTATAAGTCTGGAGAAAAAGGACACCAAGTATGTGATTTCAAGGGTAATAAATAGTTTTCAACTGTAAAAGGATTCATCTACAAGGTGTTGAGACACTACGCGAAGCAATGTCCAATTCATAAGAGTACACCAAAAATAATGTTATTGGATAATAATCTAGTTATGATACTACCTCAGATGATAAATATTGACTGGTGTTCTTATGTTGATATTATAGAATTATTTCATTTGAGTTTTGTATCAACAGTATACTGGTTACATGAATTATGGAGTTAAATAAGGATTGTACTGCAGTACTATTTTATTAATGATTTGAGATTATATGGTTCAACGAAAAGTGACTTAATAGTAAGATACACTTTTTGTAAAATAAATGGTTGAAGGAATGCAAACCCTTAATATGGTCTTGATAATGAGGTGTGATTTTGGAATAAGAGATGGTATATTTTGGCAATTTAGGATGTTGTGGTGTTGTAAAAGAATACACTATGAAGGAGTTCACATGTTATTAACTTTCAAAAAGGATCTTAATTATGTCTAACTTCCTTATAAACATTGGACTAAGATTTTGGATATAAGTTTCATAGATAATTCTAAAGGTTGGAATAGATTATGTTTGAAATTGGATACTATTGTTAAGGTTATTTTTGGATTTCCATAAAAAGGATAACCAGACGTTCGGGCGGCAACCCATCATGTCTAGCAAGGTCGTCAGACTTGAACTCGCAACCGAAGGGAGAAAAAGGTGTATCACCAATCACTAACCCACGTGATGTCCTAGATTGAATAATGTGGTTTTTTAATAGTTCTGATAGATGAATTATAAATTTATTTTTTGGAACCCTAAACGAATAGGATAAATAAAATATTTTTTTAAGTTCAATAATCTTTTAGAGTGAAACATTAGTTTGTGGTAGAAATTAGTTGATGGATGAAACTATACTTGTCAAGTATATATATATATATATTCCTCTTATTATATGGATAAATTAATTATTAAACTTTAGGGAATGGATCTCAAAACCAAAAATATGTTACACTAATACCTTATGTTTTTTTGAAACGATGGTATTTTAAATCATCACAAACTGGTGGCTTTGAGGCCCACAATTCTACAATTGTTTTTGATTGATGACCTTAATCACTCCCTATAAATATTTACACTTTTCCTCCAATTATGTGTCTCTAATTTCCATCAATAATTTCCTAATCGATATCATAATTTGGTGGTTACTTTTTCATTCCCCTTTTCCTCTTATTAAGACTAAATCTTATTAACCCAATTTCTGATATGGGTTTTCCCACAAAGGTATTTTCAATTTTAAACCTTTTATTTTAGAATAACAATTTAAAATGGTGATGACAAAATTTATTGAAGGAGGGAATAATGTAACACCCCAAGATTGCATAGAACGTTATTTCTTTAATGTAATTCAATAACCTGCACTACACACAACACCAAGTTCAAGCGCTCCACAACTTACCAAACTAGATGTTCAAATGTGGCTATGAATAGTATTAACTGAATTTTGAACTATATATAATCCTTATAATTTTATAATCCATATAATAAATTTCTGAGAAATAATTGTAGAACTATTTCATTTTTTTCAGATAAAAGAAATATTTTTAAAAAAAATGCACTTTTACCACCTTTTAATGGTGAACCCTTTTTAAATTCAGTATTTGAATCTTTTGTATATTCAATTTGAAAAAATAAACATCTTTTTTATAATATATACATATGAATTTAGTTTCAATAAATTTTTGGTGTTTTCTTGATAACTTTCATATCTGGGAGAATAGTGAAAAATACTATATTTTAACTTAAAACAACTTTTTTAATCAAAGTAATTTATAGTTTTAAATTGTAAACATTAATGTTTAGGAAGTAAAAATAGATTATATTTATATCATTTAATCAAATTATGGTCATTGTATGTAATTTTACTTTGAAATTGGACATAAACAAGTGTCAATCTTTTGATTGTTATTATTTCATAAAAATACACCTTTTTGTTTTGACAACGGGAATTAATTTTATATTAATAAATGAAACTTCAATGTTTTTAATTTGGATGAATAGACATCATTTTTGGATTCGGAATATCAAAAATATCCTAGCCTGAATTTTTTGTATTTTTCTGAAAACAATCAATTTTTGATGAATATTAAAAAACACTAAGTTTTTATTTAAAACCATCTTTTTATTTAGATAATAATTTAATTTATTTAAATTTATTTTAGGCCAAAATAGATACATATTTCCTATATAAAATCAATTTAATTCATTGGAGTCAGTTTATAATAATTTTAGATATATAAAAATATTTATTGAATTTTTTACCGTTTTTTAACCACCTCCTAGGAGCATTTGCAAATTTACATAACACGTAATTTTATCGCTTCTATAAGTTGAATTTTTAAAATCCTAGAAAAATTTTTAATATCAAGGAGTAAAATTTGTTTCAATATGATAAAAATAATATTTGGTGAATAGTAACTTTTTACTTATATTTACCACGGGTAAAAGTAAATAGGGTAATTAAGAGTAAAAATGATATTATTATTACCCTAAAACATGTCCTAATTCTATTTTACAACTTTATATCGACCAATAACAACCTTAGGAATAAAATAGTATCATTTAGGTCCACTTAAATTAGATTAGACCATTTATTATTATTTAATTCAAAGAAAAGTTAAAAGAGTTAAAATCAATGTTTAATAACAAAAACATTTTTAATATGGGGTTATACATAAGATAAATTCTATTATAATAATTACTTAGAGTTATAAAAAGATTTACTACATAATGGTATTTTATTTATAATTTTTAGATATTAAATAATTAAATTTATTAATAACACAATGATGATGTAGTAATTACCTTATTAATGAAAGAATCAAATAAATGGTATTATAAATATTACAATAAATATAATATCAATGTTTTAATGACATAAAAGAATTTTATAGGTGAATATGAAATTTCAGGATTGATTCAATGCATTTATTTGAAGTAATAATGTTGTTATTTTATTAACAAAAAACTAATACAAAATAGTGTCAAAATTGACATAAAATAGTTTTTAAAACAAATATTATATTATTAATTGATTTAATGGTCCTAAAAATCTAAGGTTCATCCAAAATAATTATATTATATTTTGTATGACATTAATTAACCAATTGGGTTTCTATTGGCAGCATATAGTAGGTTTATCAACCATATAGTGTAATAATACAAGAAGACACGGTAAACGTTAAATTATTTAAGTAAGAGTTATACCTTAATGATAAGGTTAAAATGGTAACATAAATTTGTCTAAAACCTTTTGGATGAGTGGTTTTCGACCCATCCCCTCCTTAGACATTAAATAATACATTTTGGAGCCATTATAAACCGAAAATAAATTTATAATAAAATAATATTTTACATTTTTCCAAAGGTGCCCCTCACCCCTCTTATAAAAGGGCACTTCACCTTCTCTCAAATTCAAACCTCCAAAGACATTTGGCTCTACCAAAATTTTCCCAAATACTCTCTCAACTATCCTCAATTCATTATAGAGTCCCTCATTTAGTCATAAATCCATTCTATGGATCCCTTTTGAGCAAGTCAAAAGGAATAAACCAAAGAAGAGGTAATGATTTCACCACCCTATTACAAGTTCTCTTATTCTACCACTTACTATTTTATTGTTGTGTCCATTATAAAATAATAAATCCAGTATATTATATATACTAGGATGTCATTATAAATATGTAACAACTATATTCATTATTCTATCCATCTTATGAATGATAATGTCACCATGTGTGCGTACGTACGGCTTACAGTCTCCACGCTGTGGTGTAATTTGTTATTCAACACGATGTTATTTGGATGGATATAATGATGATTAATATGTATATAAATAATGAAAATAACGTGATAATGTCTCTGTAAAATTAATATACCATTGAATTCCACACCTTTATTGAAATGATATTGTCGCTCGTGCGTACGTACGGATTACCGTCTCCACGTCGTGATAAGATTTATTTCCTCGGTCACCATTCATCGACGATTATAAAAATATATATTACTAATAAGTATGTAATATATGACATAATAAAGCTATAGGATATATATATATATATATATATCTTTGTGTACTTATATATATCTTATTAACTTAGTTCTGTTCATTATGATATGAAAATGGAAACAACATTTACGCATACCTACGGACTACCATCTCCATAAACAGTGTTTTTCATTATATAAATATATATGTCTATTATATATATTTATATTCTAAATATATATGATATATAAATCATGTTTTATATTTTTCAAGTACTTAAATATTGATCTCTGGGATACAACAAGAGTAACGAGTTAAAACATGTATGACAAAGAAAACGATTATTACCCAAAATGTTAATTTGACAGGAAAATTATTATTAAATGGGTTGTATGAAGTCATAACTGAATAATTTATGATATCATAAATATTAATATGGTTCTGGTATAATTTAATAACATACAATAATATTCATATAACAGGTTAAATGTACCCTCAACTAATGGAATGTTCAAGTTAAGGGTTAATTCCGCAATCTCATTATTATCCGAGATTGTTTATGTGTAAGTATTTACTAGGACATTTTTATCATCCATTACCATTTTTCATAAAAATGATTTCAAAATGAATATTTTAAAGATTTTTTAAAGGTACTATTTATAAAGATCAGAATTTTAATTGTTTTAATGATTTATCTTTGTATATATTTTTAATTAATGTCCATGTTATCAAAATGATTTTAAGTATTTATTTATGTAGACAAGAATGTTCTGAAATGATAATTCTTTTCAAAAGTTTCAAATTGGTTTGGGACCCTTTGATTCAAAAATCTCTTTTAAATTACATCCTTTATAAATGTGTGACTTTTTAATGATGTTACAAAAAAGGATATTTCCCTCAAAAAAATTTACTCATTATTTTCAACTATGTCAGCATCCTTTACTGGATATTATTTTTGATTGAGGTTGATTTATTATAATACAGTATTCCATATTGTATTGAATGAGTTATGATATGTTTTACTATGGATGTTCTATTTTTATACCATTCATGGATTATGGTTAGTGTATTGACATTTAGTATTCTATTTTTAATACAAATATTTATGTTATGTTTCAACTATTCATATGAGGAATGTTGTGGAATTAGTAAGTGAAGGGTGGATCCCTCTATAGCACCTCGATGCATCTATAGGTCTCATGAGACAAACTAGTGTATTGGCACAAGCCATGACAAAAAACTTAGTTGTATTCATGGCACGAGGCCTTGACCATGCTGTAATGATGTCCATTATTAGGCATTCCCTCATTGTGAAATTAGTTATTACATGTGATTATTCGACTAGTAGAATATCCATGTGCATGTTTATATGGTAATGTTTCATTTATTTTTACCATATTAAGTTCAAGTTTATTTTTAAAAGGATTTCGTTTTTATTACAAATCTTGCCTTAAAATTTTATAGCTTCCACTAAATTATTTACCCTTACTGAGCATCGGAGTTCACCCCTTTCTTATGTTTTATTTTCCCAGGATTCCTAGAAGTGTATTATGATTGGTATGCAGGGATATGCTAAAGGGAGAATTACAATTCTCAAAGAACTATCTATGCTGTGTTTTATGCTTCAAATTCTAATGTAAAGTTAATGTATGTAATATATTTTCCAAAACTTCTAAACTGATCAGTCCATCGGGACTTGATTCCATGTAATCGTTCCAATGTACAAAAAAAATTCACTGGCTCTGGGTAACTGGGGTCGGGGAGTTACCCATATAAGGTTTGATATATTATCTAAGGTCAGTTTTGAAATTAAATAATTTTTTAATCCTAACCCCACCTCTATAAATAGTTTATTTTTTCTATTGTGTAGAGATTGATCAAAACATAAAATGGTTGTGAACAAAAAAAACTAGTGCAATATCTTAAGACTTATGAATGATCTAGAGATTCTTATTCATCCTTCATACTCTCAGGAACGAGTGTATAATGTTGATTCTTCTCACCTAAACGGTTTTTCACAATAATCTAGATGGTTGACACTAGGAAATTGATCTATCAATATATCACCCAAAAATCAATCAAAATTGTTTACAGATTACAGTAGTACTTGTGGATCACGACTATAGGTTTCCAATACTTCATCCTACAAGCACAATGATGATAAACTGAAGAGGGTTTCATATGATCAAAATTATCTTAAAATAGTTATTCTAGGATCGAGGTATTCCATCGTCCAATATATTTAAATTAATTTCATATTTAATGCGAAAAGAACTCTATTGGTTTCCCAATATTTCATTGCCAATAATATTTTGATATTTTTCATTGACCATGATGTTCGTGTCAGGTAAAATATGTTAACGATCCATCGAATTTGACATTTCTACAGTCGAGATCATACCTAATAACTGCTTTTATTGCTCTCAGAACCTTCACGTTGTATTTGAGAGCCCACATTAAAATTTAAAATGATTTTTTTATTATTTAGGTACACGGATTTTTATTATATTTTAATAAAAATTTTCTTATTTTAAATGAATATTTTAACCATTTTTACATTTTTTAGTTTATTTTGGATGTTTCTAGTTTCTTTTTTCTTTTTTAAATTTGTAGTTAATTATATATTAATACTGGATCTTTATTTTTTTATTAGTTTTTAAACATATTTAATTATTAACATTTTTATTATTAAAAGGTTACAAATTATTTTATTTGGGTTATTATTAAATATAATTTACTTTATTTTTATATATTTGAATTATATGTTATTATATTGAATTATTAATATATTAGTGTTAATAATAATTCTATTTATTATTTTTTTATGTTTATTGTATTATTATTTAATTATAGTATTATTAATTATACTAGTATTAATTATAGTGGTAATAATATTTTTATTATAGTTTTATCACTAAATTAGATTGATATTTAATAATATTTTTATTATTTTTATGATAGGATGTAATATTATCTAACAGTTAATTATTTCATATTTATTAAATTAGTATATCCTTTTTTAGGTACACATGGACACAGACATTTTTCTATCCTTATATATAATAATTAACATTTAATTATAATTTTATTATTATAGTTATTAATATTATCTTTAACATTATTATAATAATATTCATTATTATTATCATCCTCATAATTATTATTTAACAATTTTGATAACTAATTTTAATTTAAATATGATTTTATATGGCATTACTTCTTTTTATGCAGGACGTGTTTAATAAAGCTCAATCAATAGGGCTCGCCCATGTGTGGATCTTAATTTGGGGCGAAATTGGAAACCCTAGAAGTGTCGCACATAAGAAGGAAGCACCTCCCCTAATCTATTATCCTCTTATGTGAACTGTGTCATCCTCTTCCCCCTACAGCTTAGCAAACAATTTGGAACTACTCATCAGCAGCGCCTCCTCCCAGTGCATACAACCTAGGCACATGCCACTTCCTCCATGAATGCATAATCCAATCCTCACCACCACACCCTGCAAGCCTCCACCTAGAGAAAAACCATAACACCTACCCCTCTAATGTAATATCCCATGCACTACCAACTAGAATGGTCCATTCCCCCTACTTGACTACACTAATAGTGGTGCACCTCCACACACCCCTTTGGACTTACATAAGAGAAGAACCCATATTTGCACTCGATTCCACATGAACTAATTTCCCCTCTCTTGTAAAAGCACAATGCTAAGGACAAAAACTCTAGTGAACCAGGTCAAACCTCCCTATATCTCTACTATAAACCACCAAAGACAGCTACACCATTTTTTACTCTGATTCAGCATTGATTTGGGTGGGTGTGTTGTTTTTGAATTTCATATTAAACATAATGTTGAATCACGAAAATGATTTTATTAACATATACAGATCGGAAAATCATGCAAAGGTAAAACCAAAGTATGATCATTTTTTTGTATCTTTATTGATTGGTTTGAAGTTGTGGCAATCGGTGGTGCGAAGTTTATTATTTTTTAATCTTCAGTAGCGACATGTAGTAACAACTATGAAGACACATGCACTGTGATATTTGTTTATTAATTTATGTGTTGTTTTTTTATAATGGAATGGGAATTATTTGGTGTCAGAGTGGCATATTCACCTAAACGGTAATTGTAAGAATTTTTTTTTGACCATATTAGATATCTTTCTGAATTATGATTTTTAATTGGATTTTTTTAATTAATTAAATAAAATTTTGAAATAAATTTCTTTTGGTGTTTATAAATGTGATTTCGTGCTTGTTCTCATGATACCTAATTAGTAATCTAGGGAATGAGAACATTAGAGAATTTATTTTCTCGTAAGGTGATCACATGCACGATAAAATAAAATATCCAATGTTATGAAGCACTAACTAAAAATTATATTAATTTTAAAAATAATATTTTTTGTGTATTCTCCATTGATAGTTCATTAGTTACACTTAATCATGGATATTATGTTATTGAACTCAATGAAGATATATTCTTAGATTTTGGGGGAAATGGGATGTAGAATTTCACCAAATGATTCAGGGCTACATTGACGCACAAATTATTCCTGAGTCTATAGAATGAAATGACATATTATTTTTATAAGCTCCCATATTTTTCATGACATTTAAATTTGTGCTTGGATTTTAAATATAAGGGAACTATTGTGTTTAGAGAAGAAGGTTATTCATATTTCAGAACTAAGTTCATCTGGTGTGGGTCGACAACAGAAAATATTTTTTGTAAATATTAATATAAAATTTAAAACATAGAAAAATTTTATTTTAACATTTAATAGGGATACCACAGCACTACGACACCATGAATTAGTAGTTTTTTCCTTTCATAAATGAAAAAACAATGAAATGCTACAACATTAAAAAACTATGACACAGAAATGTGATTCATAATTTAATGTATTTTAAGGGATGTGAGAAATGATTAATTATTCATGGATGCTCTGAAAAAAAGAAACAAATCGTGTTGTAAAATCCTCTCGTTGATGAATGGAGGATGGTGGTGGATCGATGATCGGTTTTAGAACAAGCGTCAGTGGATTGAAAAAAGACGAATATTATACTCACAGTTCGTAAATGATCGATCCAATACTGGAGGTAGGGGTAAATTTTAATCATAATTTCATTCCTGTTTCTTGTTTCCAATGATTATTGAAGACTAACCCATGAATAGGTTAATCCAGAGTTCGATAATGCATGATGGGTGGGTAATCTTTACTATGAAATTAAAGGGATATTAATCTATTTAATTATTGTTTTGATCTATTTTTTAATGGGACTAACTATGGAAAAAAATAAATTGGTTCATGTTCTTTCATCGGGAATTACTTGTGATTATAATATCTTCATTCTTGTCATTATTTTCCAATAAACCCCCAGAGTCACGAGACAATTTTCACGAAGGTTTTGAATGTGGTCGACCCCTAGATGAATGGCGAGATGAAACTAAGGGCAAGGTAGTGAATAACGTGATCGAGGGATCACTTCGACGACCCTGTTTCAAAAAAAAAGTGGCATGGGTGTGAGACTAGAGATTTGTTGGGAAAACATTTATAAGAAATAGAATACTATCTAACATCAGAGAACATGGCTTGATATAATTTTTATTAATCATGGAACTGGTAATGATTCAATAAATAAGTATTAATATATGGGAATTAAATAATTTACATGGAATACACAAGAAATAATTTCAAAAATCTGAAACATCCATCTCCACCACCATTCATGCATAGATTAATTTAGTTCTCTTATGTAGATTTATATATTTAACTATTTTATTTTAAATAAATATTTTTTTTATAATTTATAGTTTTCAATAACATTGAAGAACTTGTTTCCTGAAACATTCTTCTTAGAAAAGATTCTTATTATCCTCTCACATTCTCTTTGTTGTTCAACCATGATCACCAATTTTACAGTATTAATTAAGTTAAAAAAGGTTTTTGTTGGATGTACCCTAATATGAATGACAAATTTCATCCTTCATATTTAATGGGAATCATATCATTTTATGTTCCTTAAAAAGAGTGATTTTGGTCAAATAAATGAAAAAGATCAGATTACTACTCTAAGAATTTATAATTGTAGTTACTTTTAAGACACAAAGAAAAATTTAATGGAATGTCCAACACTATATGGATACTATAAACATCATCTCTAATGTCCAAAACATAAGTTACAAAGTATAATGATCAAATTCAAATGATCTCTCTATGTAATCCTATTAATTTTAATTATTTTTTAATTCGAAGTTTTGATCCATATGAGAATGCTGAACATTGTTGTGAAACAATCCCATTTACAAATTTCAATCATTTTCAAATTCAAATCATTCTTTAAAATTTTGAACCTGGTAATTCATGGGAATCAAATTATTATATAATTGAGCATGTGTTTTATTATGCTATCACTATGATAGATAGGCTGCTTGAACTTCAAGATCAACATAGTAAAAATTTCAGTTCACCATACAATGTTTTATATAATCAAATGAAAAATTTAAAAAATAAAATAAAATATTGTTAATATCAAATGTATCATCTTGTTCAAAAATAAACCTCACGACTAATTTATGATCCAATTACTAAAAATCATATTGATGATAGTGTAGTAGTGGTTCCATTTGACCAAAATTAATATATTATTTTTGATTATGAGATTACTTTGATCGATCATTATTCCTATCATAATATTGATGGATTCTCTGCATCAAAATTTCATTCTTCCAATCTATTAACAGCTGAAAAATATTAAATTTTACTATCTTACTATATTGAATAATATCGACCATCTGAAATTTTGATTTCATTTTCATATTCTGTGAGCTCGCAACCCATCTATCCCAAAGTGAAAAAGGATGCATTATATTTATATAATATTAATGATTTTGATGATGAAGAGGAAATTGATCCGTGACCCTTATTTATTAAAATTGAGTCATAATAGAATCATGACATTATGAATTATGACATGTAAGAAACATTCACTTCAAATAACATTTAATCACCTTTTTCCAAATAAAATTTAGAACCTAATACATTTTCCAAAGTGAAGACATCTGAAACATATTTCACATTTTAAAATCATCCAGGGATTGTGATTGAGAAATATTCTAGACATTGAGAAATAATTGAAAAATGGGATTTCATGAAGTATCCTTAGTTCATCGTTCAATATTTGAAAATGGAGAAATATGACGAGGGTGTTATATACGAAACTTTCAAAAAGATGGTATTCTTGAAAAAATGGAGTCACATACTCTAATTGATCCCACTCCACTTTCTCTATGCATCAAAGTTAAAAAAATAATGTTAAATACCCATAGATTCTAGAAATTCTCTTGACTTGGGGACAATTAAGGAAACTACTGATCATGAATTTAGATGAGGATTAGTAGATTTTACTATGCTAGTGGTTGGTAGTGAAAACAAATTTTAGTACATAGTAAACCCTGATAACCCATTCAAGGATCTGATAAATATATTCAAAACACTAAAATAGTCTAGTAATGGAATTTTTTCTCTAGTGAACATACAAAGAGGCAGTCTTATTGATATTCCTATAGATTTCAATTACAAAAACCTCAATTATTTGGTGTGTTTTGATTTATAATAGGTATATTAATTCCCTTATGAGTTTTCCCATTTTCACATTTTTCAATCTATCCATATTTCTGAAATGTTTTTTTGAGTTGTCATAATTCCTATAAGATAAGTGTTTTCTCAATTGGTATAAAAAACACACCCACCGATAAAGAATCAGATTAATGGTGAGCATTTCCATTTGATCTTGGTGGAGTTTCATCAATGTATGACTAATGATGAATTAAAAATATGTATCAACTGAAGATAACCCACCATTAGTTTATTTTGATTTCACATCATTTATTTTCGTTTCATAAAGGTTTTTTAGTTAATAAAATGGTAAGCATTTACAAAAAATTGTCCTAGAACCATAGTGTTTTTGAATTGATCATAAATATTCTAATCAACGAAGTTCTTTTTATTTTTGTTATTGTCTCTTTGATATGATGGATGTTTGTGTTTTTTATATCTATATATTATAGATACATTATTTATGGTGATTTATTGGATACAATATGCCTGTCCGCATCTAGCTTCATTTACTCATGTATTTTTTGTAATTTTTTAATTTTTTATTTTTATGCTTCTAGAAATACATTGTGAAATAATAATAAAAAAATTGAAAAATGAAAAAATGAAAAAAAAAACAAAAATTATAGTCATTGATGAACCCACATGAAAACATATAAATTTATATTGTGACACTGTTAGGGGAATACAAATTGAATTCCATGGAATTTTGAGAATTTGATTTCAATTTTTCATACTCTGGTCTTTGATCTAATGATTAAAATGATAGTTGATATCGATCCATGGTTTGAAAATGTTTTTTAGAAATTGGTTTATTTTTTAGAAACTTATTTTTACTCCTCTTCATATGTTTTGTTTAGTGTTATATTTCCTTAACTTTAATGATTATAGATATTTTTTTACAACATCTATGTGTTATATTTTTCTTTAGGGTATCTCAATAATGTTTTTCTTCTATAACATTCCATGTTTTTCTGTCAAACTAATTGAAATTTTTGAATTTGGTGATAAAATGAACAAGGAATTTGTTTGATTTATTTATCCCATATAACTCACTGACCCACCCATACATTTTATGTAATTTTTAGACCTTAAAATTCATGAAGAATCCATTTTAGGGTGATACAGTTTCCAAACCCCTTCCCTACCCATTTCATGACTATTTTCCTGATAATTTTCAATCTAAGTGTGGGGGAGAGATCTATTAAAGGAAATGGATGTTTGATGGGTAGTAAGTCATTTGACACACATGGATTGAAATTATACCATCATCCTCATATGATTTATATTCACAGTAGACACAATCATTACATGTTTTTTCATATGGGAATGTAGATTCATTAATATTACAACAATGAGTACTTTATTGGTCATTACATAGTATCCTTATCTTTTGGAGATACCTATAAAGTGATGATCCATTACTCAAGGAGAAAGATATATTTCTATATGAAATAATTTCCCTGAGATATTATAGCGTGTGAATTACTAGGGTAATATTCTTTGGGATTTTATCAGAAATTATTTCAGGGGTTTTTGGAGTTTATACTCACCATTATTATACCAATCATATTTGAGTGAGTTGTGTTAAAAAATAAATAAAAAATGAAAACTTTTAGAAGGTAATATTATTCCCATATTATTATTATAAGAAATTTTTTATGTGTGGTGGTGTGGTAATTTGATGGATTTATTTGTATTGACATTTATCGTGCATTTATTTCATGATCCAATCCAAACTTTTTTTAAAAAAAATAGGACCTACCTTTTCCATCCTCAAATAAATTTGAACATAATGTGAAGTAATAAAATTTATTTTCATTTGTTTCCACTATTTGAGATGTTAAATTAATGGAAATCGTTTCCTAATCAAACATGTTTATGAGAATTGAGAATTAATTCATTCAAATTGATTGAGTGATGAGAGTGATGGAAAGATAGACCACCGTAATGTGTGAGCAAACAAACTTTTTTGGAAGCAATGTTAGTGGATGGGAAACTATTTTTGACAATATGGATATTACTTAAAGCATGATATTTATGGGTAAACGGTATTAACAAAATTAGAACCTGTAATTTTGAATCATTGTTTTATTCACAGATTCTATTGACTATTATTTCTGATTGATTTTACCATGTGAACAAAATGTTTAGTGTGGAGGATTTTATGTACATATATTTAACTTGTATTTTATATAAATTTTTACTTAATTTTCATTAAATATTTTATCAAGTGTTTTTGTTTTTATTTTATATTTTTTGTTTTGTATTTATTTATTATTTTATATATAATTAATTATATGTTAACATTGTGTATTAATTTATAATATCAGTTTTTATAATAAGAATTTATGAATATTTTATTTCAAAAATTTATACTATTTGAAATATTTTGATTAATATTAGTTTTAATATTAGTTTATTTAATGTTATTAGTATTTAATTTAATTGTATCTATTAGTATTATATATTATTCTATTCCATTATGAATATAGGCGTATTAGTAAGAGTGGTGTTAAATAAGTTTTTATATTTTTATATTAGTACTTAACAGTAGAAGTATTAATTATAGTACTATTAATTCTTTTTAATTTTTTTTCATTAAATTATAATAAAATTTATTATTATTATTATTAGGATATGTTGTAATTTTCAAATAGGTTGTAATTTTATCTAACTACTAATTATTTTTTATTTTTTATATTAGTATATATAATATTAGAAACACACACAGATTTATGAATGTACCCCTAAGATTCCACAGTACGTTTATTTTTGAATAAAACAATAGTGTGTGATGTACAAAACATCGAGTTCATGCGCACCTTGACCTATCAAAATAGCCGTTTTAAAAGTAGTTATGAATAGTAATATCCACTTTTAGAAATTTTATAAATTTTATTTTTCAAATTGGACTTAATTTCTGGATTTGAAATATCTAAATTATCTTAGGGTGGATAGTTGGTACTTTTCTGATAACTTCCATATTTTGATGAATATTGAAATATACTATATTTTAATCACTAAAACACTTATAAACGATATAATTTGATGTTATAAAATATAAATTTGACTGTCACTAATGTATAATTAGATTATGTTTTTATTATTTAATGTAATGTTGGTGATTGGATTTAATTTTACATTTAAATTGTACAAAAACACATGTCCATCTTTTGATAGTTTTATTTCTTAAAAACCGGCCTTTTGGTTTTGAAAACGAGAATTAATTTTAAATTAATTTCTAAAACTTATATGTTTTTAATTTTGGAAAATGGATTCCATATTTAGAATCAGGAGTAATACTTGTGTAAATAGGTAACTTTTATGTTTAGTCCTTATGAATACTTATTTTATTAAATGTTTTATTTACCATGGTTAAAGGGTATATCTGTTAAACAAGAGTAAAAAAATAAAATTATAATAAAATTAAAATTACCCTAACATGTGTGATAACTCTATTAGAAGATACCTTCCTAACCATTGGAATCCTTGGGTCGATTTTGGTACCCTGTGGTGAAACATAGGAGTGAGGGTGACATTTTATATTAATTAATTTAATGTAAAGACAAAAATAACATAATCATGTATCTTTTAGTAAATCAATTTTTATACGAGATAATATAATAGATATATTATACTATAAAAAACCATTATAAGTAAAAAATATATTTCTTACGTCATGATATTTTATTTATATTTTTTAGACATAATATATATATATATATATTTATGTATGACACAATAATGATGCGGTATTTTCCTTATTATTGAACGAATCAAATAAATGATATTATGAATATTAAAATAAATATTATTTGAATGTTTTGATGCCATCGAAGAATTTTATGTTAAATATGACATGTTTGGACTGATTTAATATATTTTTTCGAAGTAATCAAGTTGTTATGACATTCACAAAAACTAAATACTAAATAGTGTCTAAAATGAAATAAATGCATTTTTAAAACAAATACTATACTATTATATTATATAATAGTCTTAAAAATATAAGGGTTATAAAAATTACATATATAATAATATATATTTCATTAGTTAACAACTTTAGATTCTATAGGAAAATTATAGTAATTTTAATAACCATATAATATAAAAATACAAGGAGACATGGTAAATGTAAAACAATTTAACCAAGAGTTAAATCAAAAGGATAAGGCTAATATGATAGCCTAAACATATCTAAAACGTATTGGTTGAGAGTAAATAGACCTATAACCACCTAAGGTTCAAAATCAATTCATTTTGATCCATTATAAACCAAATATTATTGTATAATAAAATTACATTTCAAGCTTTTCCTAAATTGACCCTCACCTCTCTTATAAAAGGGAACTTCCCCTTCTCTCAAATTCAAACATCCAAGGTAATTTGGTTGGGACAAACCCTACTAAAATATCCTCCTATCTATCCTCACTTCATCATAGAGGACTTAATTTTACAACAATCCAACCTAAATGGACCTTTTGATCAAATCAAAAGGAAGCACCTGATGATGAGGTAATAATTTCATCACTTTTTTCCATGTTCTTTTCTTCTTCCACTTCAACTATCATTGTTGCATCCATAAAAAAATAATAACTATTGTACCTTAAACATAATATGATTTTATTATAAATATGGTACAATCATATTCATTATTCTGTCAATCATGTGAATGACAATGTCACCATACGTGCGTACGTACGACTTAACCTCTCCATGTCTTGGTGTAGATTGTTATTCAACACTTCATTATTTGGATGGGTATAATAAAGATCATAATTGATTTAAATCATAAATATTACATGTTAATGATTCTATATTTTTGATATACCATCCAATTACATATGATTTCAGCATCAATAGAATGATATTGTCGCTCGTGCATATGTACATATTACCGTCTCCACGAATGCGATGAGATTCATTCCCCATCATAATCATTCACGAATAATATTCATTTTATATTAATAAATAATATTTAAGAACATAAAATAATTATGGTTATGTAAAAAATATATCCTATCCATAACAAACATTACTTACATAATAATACATATTAATGAAAATGAATCAGTTAACACCAAAAACAAAGATAATACAACAATATTATTAACAAATCAGTATTAGAAGATCATATATGATATCATATTTATGTATGTGGTTCTTTTATAATTTAATTAAAATGATATAACTATTATAGAGAAGTTAAACATACCCTTGATAAAGGAAAATTACATTGTAAGGGTTAAATCCTCAATCTCATTATTATTCAAGATTGTTTATATGTATGTATTTACTGGGACATATTTATCATCAATGTCCATGTTTCCTAAAAGTGTTTTGAAAAAGATGCTTATATGGTTTTATAGAAGTTACTCTTTAACTAGATCATAATTTTCAATGTTTTAAAGATTTACTTTTCTAAATCTATTTAATTAATTTCAATGTTTTTAAAATGATTTTAAGGATTTATTCATATGGACATAATTGATTTAAGATGCTAATTCCATTCAAAAGTTTCATAGTTGTATGGAGAACGTTTATTAAAAAATATATTTAAAATGACTTTCTATATAAATTTGTTACTTTTAAATGATTTCACAAAAATGGGTTATTTCTCTCAAAGAGCTTTACTAATCATTTTGAACAATGTCAATATCCTTTACTAGATAATATTTTTGATTGGGGTTGATTTATTATAACACAATCTTATATGTTGTATTGAAGGTGTTATTAAATGTTTGAATATGGATGTGATATTTTTATACCATTCACGATTTATGGATAATGTATTTACATTTCTTATGATAGTATCACTATAAGAAAACCGCCATTTAGCGGTGGTATTTTCACGGCGGTTTTAAAAACCGCCGCGAAACTCGTTTTGGGCCGCCATTTCATGGCGGTTTTAAAAACCGCTGCGAAAAAACCGCAGCTAAACGGCAAAAAAAAATTATTTATTTCTTAATTTTTTTTAATTTTTTTAAATTTTATTATAGGATTAGCGGCGGTTTCGGTAAAACTACCGCGAAATGAAATGAAAAATATAAAAAAACACGAGAAACCCTGAAATCACTAAAACGACCATAACTTTTGATCCGGGCGTCCGTTGAAACACCACGACCAATCAAATCTAAGTACATGAAGAGATCTATAGGTACTTACAATCAAAACTGTGAGACGGTCTAAGGTGTGGAAGATATTAGAGTTATAAGAAAGTGGAAAAATGTTCTCCAACATCAAACGGTCATAAATTTCGCTCCTGGTGTCCGTTTGGGCTTTACCACATATCAAATCGAATCCAGCAAAGAGAGCTATGCACCGAATGAATACAAGCAAGCTTCTCTCATGTTTTTCGACTTCAAAAACCCCTCTGAAGGCCTCCAAAACCCTGTTTCTGTCACCGGTGTCCCGTCGAACTTGTCTTCAAACCGAGCTAACATTCGATCCGCGTGTCAGTTCAGCCTCCTCCACCTGCCAGATCATAGCTCATTCCATGAGCTTCAGTTTGACTGGTCGCAACGCCCACATGCACTCCTAGATCATATGTTATGGCCTTTTAGTGGGTATCGGGTTTGTTATGTTTTTCAATGCCCCGTTTCTAGCACCCGTTCGCCGTCAGCTTTTTTTTAAATGGTCATAACTTCCGATACGCCTGTCTATTCGGACTCTTTGACCTTTCAGGTCGAAGATCGTTTCAGGATCATTGTTTTGACAGGTCTCGAATCTAAAAGGGACTCTCAGATCATAAGTTATATCCATTAATGCGAGTCCAATGTTTTTGTCTCTTTATTACTGTTTTGATGGGTTTTAACAGTATAGCTCCATTTATTACTGTTTATTTGGGTTTCCACAACTTGTTATCTTTATCAATGGTTTTTATGGGTTATTATGATGATTATGTTGAATTATTAAGGAGTTTTCTAGAGTTGTCACGATTTTTCATGCGTTCTCATTTTTTCTAATGCATCATTCTTCATATGCTTCTCTATCCTTTTTCATGCGTTTTCATGATTTTTCATCCCTTATCACGTCTTTTCATAATTTTTCATGTGTTTCCTTTATTATTTATTATTTATTATTTATTATTTACTATTTAGTATTTATTATTTATATTTATTATTTATGTTTATTTATTATTTATATTTATTTATTATTTATTATTTATTATTTATATTTATTTATTATTTATTATTTATTATTTATTATTTATTATTTATTATTTATTATTTATTATTTATTATTTATTATTTATTATTTATTATTTATTATTTATTATTTATTTATTATTTATTATTTATTTATTATTTATTATTTATATTTATTTATATTTATTATTTATAATTTATAATTATTTATTATTTAAAATTTATTATTTATTATTTATTATTTATTATTTATATTTATTTATTATTTATATTTATTTATTATTTGTATTTATTTATTATTTGTATTTATTTATTATTTATATTTATTTATTATTTATATTTATTTATTATTTATTATTTATTATTTATTATTTATTTTATTTTTATTTTATTTTTTATTTTTTATTTTTTATTTATTATTTATAATTTATAATTTATAATTTATTTTTTATTATTTATTGTTTATTTTTTATTATTTATTATTTATATTTATTAATTATTTATGTTTATTTATTATTTATTATTAATTTTTTATTATTTATTATTTATTATTTATTATTTATATTTATTAATTATTTATGTTTATTTATTATTTATTATTTATTATTTATTATTTATATTTATTTATTTATTATTTATTTATTATTTATTATTTACTATTTATATTTATTTATTATTTGTTATTTATTATTTAAAATTATTTATTATTTATTATTTATTATTTATTATTCATTATTTATAATTTATAATTTATATTTATTTATTATTTATATTATTTATTATTTATATTTATTTATTATTTATTATTTATATTTATTTATTATTTATTATTTATTATTTAATATTAATTATTAATTATTGATTATTTATTATTGATTATTGATTATTGATTATTGATTATCTATTATTTATTATTTATTATTTATATTTATTTATTATATTTATTTATTATTTATTATTTATATTTATTTATTATTTATTATTTATTATTTATTATTTATTATTTATATTTGTTAAATATTTGTATTTATTTATTATTTATTATTTGTTATTTTTATTTATTATTAATTATTTTTTATTTATTTTTTATTTTTTATTTTTTTATTTATATTTATTAATTATTTACGTTAATTTATTATTTATTATTTATTATTTATATTTATTTATTATTTATTATTTATTATTTATTATTTATTATTTATTATTTATTATTTATTATTTATATTTATTTATTATTTATATTTATTTATTATTTATATATATTTATTATTTATTATTTATATTTATTTATTATTTATTATTTATTATTTAAGATTTATTATTGATTATTGATTATTGATTATTGATTATTGATCATTGATTATTGATTATTGATTATTGATTATTTATTATTTATTATATATATTTATTAATTATATATATATATATATTTATTTTTTATTTATTATTTTTTATATTTATTTATTATTTATTACTTATATTTATTTAGTATTTATTATTTAGTATTTATTATTTATTATTTATAATTTATTTTTTATTATTTATAATTTAATATTTATTATTTATTATTTATTATTTATTATTTATTAGTTATTATTTATTAATTATTTATGTTTATTTAATATTTAATATTTATTATTTATTATTTATATTTATTTATTTATTATTTATATTTATTTATTATTTATTATTTATATTTATTTATTATTTATTATTTATTATTTATTATTTATATTTATTTATTATTTATATTTATTTATTGTTTATTATTTATATTTATTTATTATTTAATATTTATTATTGATTATTGATTATTGATTATGGATTATTGATTACTGATTATTGATTATTGATTATTTATTATTTATATTTATTTATTATTTATTATTTATTATTTATATCTATTTATTACTTATATCTATTTATTATTTATTATTTATATTTATTTATTATTTATTATTTATTATTTATTATTTATTATTTATATGTATTAATTATTTATGTTTATTTATTATTTATTATTTATTATTTATTATTTATTATTTATATGTATTAATTATTTATGTTTATTTATTATTTATTATTTATTATTTATTATTTATTATTTATTATTTATGTTTATTTATTATTTATTATTTATTTTTATTTATTATTTCTTATTTATTATTTATATTTATTTATTATTTATTATTTATTATTTATTATTTATTATTTATTATTTATTATTTATTATTTGTTATTTGTTATTTATTATTTATATTTATTTGTTATTTATATTTATTCTTTATAATTTATATTGATTAATTTTTATGTTTATTTATTATTTATTATTTATTATTTATTATTTATTATTTATATTTATTTATTTATTATTTATATTTATTTATTATTTATATTTTATATTTTTTATTATTTATATTTATTAATTATTTATTATTATTTATTATTTATATTTATATTAATTTATTATTTATATTTATTTATTATTTATTATTTATTATTTATATTTAATTATTATATTTAATTATTAATTATAAATTATTAATTATTAATTATTATTTATTATTTATTATTTATAATTTATTATTTATATTTATTTATTATTTATATTTTTTATTATTTATATTTATTTATTATTTATTATTTATATTTATTTATTATTTATTACTTCTTATTTAATATTTTTTATTCATTATTGAATATTGATTATTGAATATTGAATATTTATTATTTATTATTTATTATTTATATTTATTTAATATTTAATATTTAATATTTAATATTTAATATTTAATATTTAATATTTAATATTTAATATTTATTATCTATTATTTATTCTTTGTTATTTATTATTTATTATTTATTATTTATTATTTATTATTTATTATTTATTATTTATTATTTATATTTATTTATTATTTATTATTTATATTTATTTATTGTTTATTATTTATATTTATTTATTATTTATTATTTAATATTTAATATTTAATATTTATTATTGATTATTGATTATTGATTATTGATTATTGATTATTTATTATTGATTATTTATTATTTATTATTAATATCTATTATTTATTATTTATTATTTATTATTTATTATTTATTATTTATTATTTATTATTTATTATTTATTATTTATTATTATTGAGCTTATATCTATTATTTATGTATTATTTGTTTTTTCAATGAATATATATAAGTATATTAAATTCTGTTTGTTAACCACATGGCGAGCTTGGTGGAGTGGTAAAGTCTTTGGAAAATATGCAAAACGTTCTGCGATAGTTTTTCAAACCGCCGTGAATATTTTCCAGATGCTCGATTTCGCGGCGGTTTTTCAAAACCGCCGCCAATCGATTTAGCGGCTGTTTAAACCGCCGCGAAACAAAAAAACCACAGCTAAATGCCTTTTTTGTCGTACTGTATCAATACAAATGTTTATGTTATGTTTCAACATTTTCATATGATGAATGCATTGGAATTAGTAAGTGAGGGGTGGAACCCTCTATAGCTCTTCAATGCATTGGTAGCCTCGGGAGACAAACTAGTGTCTTTGCACAAGGCCTTGGAAAAATCTTATTTATATTCTTGGCATGAGACCTTGACTAAGTAGTTATGATGTCCAGCATTATGAATTTATTCATTATGAAATTGGAAATTGATATTACATGTGATTATTTGACTAGTAGAATATCCATGTGAATAAGTAAATGACATTATTTGATTTATTTTTTCCATATTATAATGATGTTTAAGATTAAATGGCTTGTATTTTAGTCTTATACATTTTCTTAAATGTTTATTCTTATTTATGATAGTTTCTGCTATATTGTTATCCATATTGAGCATTTGACCTCACCCATTTATATGTTTTATTTATCCCAGAATGCGAAGATGTATATTACGATTAACCTATAGAAAAAGGAAAACCAATATGAGTGTGTTCAAAGGGGACACAATTTTGTTTCTTTTAATCCATTTAATGATGTAATGTAAAACTTATATATGTATCTAGAACACCCAAGTCTACTAAACCAATCGGTCTACTCAGACTTGATGTCTTGTGATCATGTCAATGTTATGTAACAATGCACCGACTCTAGGTAACTAGGGTTGGGGCGTCATAATGTATATTTACATCTAATTATTATCATTTTATTCTAATTTAATATAATTTTTAATAGTGTTATTATTATTATTATTCTCATTATTATTTAACTTTTTTGATAATTTATATGAATTTGAATTTGTATTTATTTGGTTTTTTCCCTTTTCATACAGGTGTCATTTTATAAAACCCCATCAATTGGGGTCATCCACATGTTGATCATTATAAGATGATAAGAAACCCTGATAGGGCTAGATGGCAGGAGTCAGATCATCCCTCTATCTCTTCTACTCTCTTAAGTAGTGCACCACCCTCTTCCTGCTGTTGCTCTACACAAAACAATGACAATATCATCTATAGTTCCTCCTCCATGTGTGCACAACCTAGTCATAAGCCACTTCCACTAATCTGACATAGACCACACTGCACAAAAACTTTTTATTGGCCTCCTGCATTAGTAAAACTATGCCTCCTCCCTTTATGCTTCAACATACTAGGAAAAACCCATGCCATTGGGTCATTCCTTCCTCCTATCCTGCATGACCAGCAGCGTGGCAGCCACTCCTCACCATCCCCAGTAGACCGCCGATGATGCGTCTTCCATATCTAGTTGAAATCATAGCATCCATCACTACTTTATCCTCCTATGAGCAGTGTACTAGGTAATTCACTCCACTCAACAGGGGACTCACATCCCCTATTTTATAGTATCACTAATCCAAATGTAATAACTCTAGTGAATGGGTCCTCACCTACCTAGATCTCCATTGCACACCACCAAAGTAAGTTATCCAATTGTATTCTATGGTTTGGTGTTTATCCATGTCTATTTGATGTTTTTGATGAATTTAATATTGTGCATGGTGTCGATGTGCACATGAAACTCTATTTAATTCCATAGATTGGTGTTGTGTGCCAAGAGAGAACAAAAGTTTGAATATTTTTATTAGTTTTTCAACAATTTGGTTCGATGTTGTTGTGATCGGTGTAGTGAATGTTATCATTTTGTGATCATCAACAATGTCTTACGGTGAAATCTATGATGACACAATAATGGTGATATTTTCATATTATTTTTTATTTTGTGTTGTCATCATGGAGGGATAAATAATTTTTTTAGAGTTGTGATGAACCTAAACAATAATTATATGCCATTATTTTGGAACCATATTTTCTTTCCTTTTTAATTATTATTCTCTATTGGATTTTTTTTAATTAATAATAAATGTTTTCTAATTAATTTCCTTTTGGAGTTTTCACAAATGTTTCATTTCTTGTTTCTGTTATAACTAATAAGTAATCATAGGAGGGAGATCATCAAAGAATTTTTTTTCTCAGAAGTCGATTGCACGCAAGAGATACTCATAAATATTCTTTGACTGGATCCTGAATTTATAAAAATTAATAATTTAAAAATACATAATTTATGTTTACTATCCATTGAACTTTCATTAGTTACCCTTAATTATAGATAAAAAGTGACCGCACACGACATAGATAGATACATTGAATTTGTGAGTAATGGGTTGTGGTATTTCCGCATGTAATTTAGTTCTACAATGATGCAAAAAGTATTCATCAGGATAAATAACAGAATGAAATATGATTTATGTAAAAAATTGAATATTTTCTTACAAAAATTAACAAGACCTGATATTATTTTGATTCAATTTTTGAATCAGTGATAATTATTTAAACAATATTCAAATATGAGAATTAAATAATTAGAATTTCATGGATAAAAACAATCATCACAAATCATGGACTTCCATATCTGCCTACATTTTTGCATATATTAATTTAGATCACATAGATAGAAGTAGTTAATATAATTTTTCATTTATAATTAATTGTGTTTTTTTAGAATTTTTAGTTTCTAATCACCTTAAATTAATTGTATTCATGGACATTATTCTTATAGGATATTCATAATGTATACTCACATTCTCTATACGATTTGACTCTTATAGCCGCTTCAACAATAGTTAGTAGGTTAATGAATTTTCAAATTGTACACTTTGTTACGTGCATGCCAATTATTGATCATTTTGAATTTAAATGATATAATTCATTTCATGTTTTACTTCACTCTTTATTTTTTAAAGATATCTACTTCAACTCCTTCATTTATTTATTATATTATCATGATCAGTTAATAATTAACCATGATCACATATGATTAACCCATATATAGGTCCCATGAATTTTGGAAATATTATAAAAGACCACATGAAATATACTCTTTTGTTACATGTTGTGTATTCATGTTCATTGCCAAATTATTCCCACATGAATTACCCATAATAATGAAATTAGTACGCATCATTTAAAATAAATTCACTTCATGTTTACTGGATATTATTTCACATGTATTTTCAAGAGTATACTATATTCATACTGACTACACACCATACAGTCCACATATTTCCCAGGTGGAAAACATAGGGTCAAACATCATCATGTATGTATAACCTGTGTATATAATACATGATGTGTAAAAACTAAAAATATGTAACCTTTAGTACATGTTGTATATTATAATTTTATTCCACATAATTCATAAAATTCCATGATAATTTCTTATTGAGTCCTTAGCCATGTACATTGGATATCTGGGGAAGAGAGGTACACATCAAGTGGTTTTCTTGCACACACCATGAACATTGACCATTTACATGGAAATAATAAACTTAAATAAATAATCCATTAAACTATATTTAATCTAATTCCATGTGTCAGAAATATTATTGTATAATCCATTCATTAGGATCAATATTTTATGAAATTATTTATTAATTCCATGTAATATTTGAATCTATTAGTCATGCATGGTGATTTTATATTATATAATCAATGCATTAAATTATACAACATTCATAATTTTCATTTTATTCTAATGGTATTAAATTTGATGTAGACAATATGAAATTATAAAATATTCTATGTTGACAATATGTATTATGGGTGCATTATTTACAATTAAAATCATACAAAGTTGTCCAGACATGTAATCTTTATGTTTCTTTAAATTAAAAAAGTTGTTCAAAATTCTATTGAGTTTTAATTAAAAAATAGTTTATTTGAAATCATGGAGGATGGGAATTTCAATATTATTGTATGAAATGAGGTAAAATAAAATAGTTTATTAGTATGATAATTAATCAAATTTATTTATGTTTCTTTACATATTTAACCAATTAATATAAATTACTGTCATAGAGTTGTTTTAAATTTGTAATTGATTCAGGTGTATAGTCAATCAAGAGATATGAACAATGTATTGTTTTGATTTTTTTTCTTTAAATTTAAATTCATAGCTAGAAATTTTTAAATATTTATTATTAAATTAAATATATTGGTCTGTGAGACATTCATCTCTCTTTTATTATATAGAGAGTTTATTAAATGGTTGTTTAATATAATTCCCTATAACTAATATTTTAGTTCCCATCACCTATACATCAGTTATAAATTATATGTAATAAACATTGTTTTTTAAGTCGTATAGAAATGGGTCAATATAAAGATTAGGAGGAGGATGTTAAATATGGAATCGAGATGAAACCTACATGAGAGATACACATGTAGAAAGGTGGGATATTGAAATTCAAGACAAAACAATCATAAAGAGTTTATATAAATGGTCATAACATGATATAGTGTCTACATAATAAATTAACCATTATATAAATCTCATGGAAATTTCATTTACTTATATGTAATATTTATGTATTATGAATGACTTTTTTTCTTGATGAATGATCGTGATCACATAAATAAATGAATTAATATTAAATTATAGAATTAATATAAATTAGTTATACATGAATGTTTTATCATAAAATGGTTGATACCTATATTAATATACAGTATATATTTACAAGGAATTTTAAATATAATTAACAAATAATTAACACATAATAAATAAAATCCCTCAACATAATATTAAATTAGAATAAGCCTTCCATTTCATTATTTGGAATAAAACCATAGAAGAAAGTGTTTGACCATCCCTTATTTGAATTATAACTTTCATCAAGGAATAATTATTAACATTTTGGCTTGTATTTAAAAATTTAAATCAGTAAAAGTATCCCTCAATATGATTTTTGTGACATGAAAGAATGTTTTGATGAATACTAACAAATGGTTTCTAGATTGGGGAGTTGAATCAATGGATAAAGTAGTTGCAAGCCCACATTTGTAAAAGACCTGCCAACCATAATACCTTCATGTAATTGACTAAAATATCAATTGGTTTATGAGAAGGTGCATATGGATCCTTTCCACCCGAGTATCATAGAAATCATACATTTTGATTCTAATGGTGAGATATTTTGTGACTTTGTAATATATTAAGAGACATATAAAATTATAATTATTATTTTTCATACATTAATTGTACTCAATAGCTATACTAATGATATAGTCTTTTAATATTGTATTTTAATGAAAATATTATCAACAAAATTATCTCTACGATATATTTTGGAGAAATTACATCTCATAATGGGTTTGAATTTCTAGGAATTGTTTTTATATATATGAGTATAATTAGACAAAGAACATAGGTATTAAATTCAAGAGTCATCAATGTATGGTCAACTTCCAAAGGAAGAAAATCTAGTGGAGTTCATTGCATTTGATAAAAATTTGAGGGATGATGTTGACATTCAATGTTTAATTATTTCATATATGTCTAATGAAATAATTATGTCACATGAAAACAGAAATTCTTATAGCATCCTCTGTCATCTCTATAGTATTTATCAAGAGAGTTATAAACAAAAATATTTTGATTTATCAATGGAATTCATTGAGTATAAATATGTATAATGTTTTTCAATTAGACTACACATTGCCATTCTCATTGGCTATATTAAGCACAAAGAGGTTTTTTGGGATTCTGTTTCCAGAGAAACTATACACCAATCTCATTGTTTAATCTCATCTTCAGAGATTATCTATTTATGTTTTCAATAATAATCATAAAAAATAGATAATTATCTCATATATACTATTCAATTCTCTTCATGTCTAATATATAATAATGTATTAAGATATTTATTACATTGAAAATGAATATTACATTCCCATATGATGAGATCCTTGTAATGCCATTACCATATTCTTAAACATATTTCTATAGTCGCATTACATTATTTAATGGGATTTGTGGTTTATTGACTATCTCGTAAGATTACTCATATAAGATGAGACTTCATCTCATGAAGCTCGCACATGGTAATATTCGAGATGAGAGACTATGGGAACATACCCACCGGAAGGACTTATGCATGTTTATATGTCATCATATATTCCTATTTCAGTGTCTATGTCATGGTACATGTGCTTTATGATAATTATCAATGAACAAAATTACTCGCACAATTAGAATTTCAAACCAAAACAATGATTCCACATGTTTTCTAGAAATAGTTTATATTGGGTGCATCATGAATGAAATATTATTCATGAATAAATTAAATAATGATTTGTCCCATTTATATTAATTGATGTTTCTATATTGTAATTTTTGATAGAAATTGAACCATCACATTAAATTCAACGACTATTGTATAATGATTGTTTTATATTTTTATATTCAACTTAAGATGAATCAAAAATGTTGGTTGTTGAAACTATTGTGAAACCTTCATGATAAGATTTTATGACAACGATATTATGTTACATAACAAGAGCTCATACGTGATTCTAGTTGTTGTGACATTTACATATTTCTATTGGGTGCCTTGCCCTATTATAAGAAAGTTATATTGTACTTTAGGAATGAACTCTAATTTTAAATTATAAGGAATCCTAAATTATGAAAAACTATTAGTTTCTGTTGATCTTAATTAAATTATTTTAGAATTTAATTATTGAAAAAATATTAACCTTAAGGATAAGGAAAAAAATTATTCAATAATTAGTGATCACATAAAATAAAAAATTATTTGTTCACAATGTAATCATTAAATTACTCAGTATTATAATAAATATATATATTTGTATAAATTTTTTAGTTTTTTCATTTATTTGATAAATTTAAAATATTATTAGCGGAAATATTCTTGTGACTATAGATAAATATCAATTTTCATGCTGGTAAAAATAAAATTTATCATAGCTCCAGTTAGGGATCAAAATATTAAAATAACAATAATAATTTTAATTGTAAATGGGTTATATAATCGTAAATATATTATTTAAAGGTTATTGTGAAATTAAATAAAATGATTACTTGAATCAAACCTCTATAAATAATTGATTATTTCTATGGATAATAGATTGATTAAAATTGATAATCATTATGAAAAAAATTTATATTTCCTTAAAAATGTTGAATATTATAAATGGATTTTAATCCCTCTATATTATCAATGAGGAGAGTGAATGAGTGGTTCTTTAAATGTAAATGAATTTTTTCAATGATCTAGAAGAATACAAAAAGGTGGTCGATCAGTCACACTAGCACCCAACAATCCATCTATTTTATATTGATATCAATGTTACCCATGTGGTCCTAACCTAAGGTATTATACACATGGATATTATATTAAAAAAAAAATAAAGAAAAAATGGTTTTGTATGACCAAAAACATTCATGATGAAATATCATACAATTGAGGTATTCCTCCTTCTGATCTGTTAGAAAAATTAATGTGAAACGATATCATATTAGTTTTAGCAGATGTCATCATCAATATTTTTTAGAAAATTTCCATTTTTCAGGAAATTAACATATTATAAAATATCTAAATGATCCATTGAATCTGAAATTTTTTAATTTAGGATCAGCCCAAATAATTTCATTCTATGGTCCTTGAACCATCAAAGATAACAATGTTTGTGAAACATGCCAAATATATAAGAAATAAAATCTATTTTCAATAAATAATTCATTTTTACCTCTTCTAAAACCTTTTAACCGATCTTCCTGGACCATTTTGAACCAATAAAATATCTATTATCAATGGTAAAAATTTCTCCATTGAAATTTTTGGTGACATTACCAGATTTGTATGAGATTTCTTCATTTCTCATAAAGAGTTGTGCAATTTATTTGTCATCTTTTTAAGGAATGCTGAAAATAAAATGTGATGTTAAATCATTCACCTTAGAATAGAACATGGGGGATACTTTCATATCAATGAATTGGTTGAGTTTTTTCTTTTCAAGGTTATGATTAATGTTATTCAACTCCTCTAACAACTACGAAAATAGGGTTATTGAATTAAGAAAAAGGCAACACCTAGAATTTTTTAGGACACTCATAAATGTGTTTTCCATTCCTAGATAATTTTGGGTATAGGATGTCAATACCATTCTCCTTATCCTTCACCATGTCTTCATAAGACCAATATTAAGTAAAAACCTCTTATGAACTTTGGTAATGATAAATTAAAAAAGTATACTTTTTTAAAGACTTTAGTTGTATATTTTTTAACAATAATACCAATTATATTCAATAAATTTAAAACCCTAAATGAAATAAAAGAAAATTAATTATGTACTCTAACTCAATTAATGAAATGTGTGTCTTAAATAAGATGATCAATACCATATAATATTTCATTCACAGAAAATTAGTTGAGAATCATTTTAAATAACATCCCTAAAGTTATGGTAATGTTAACCAACCTTGTTTGAATTTTTTATATAAATAAATATTATGTATTTATTGATTATTATATAGAATATACCTCTTCCTATTTACCAATTACATGTACTTAATAAAAATTCCATCCTCTTGTCAATTTTGTTGTATAATTACAGTATGAACCTTTTACTAGATAGTGGGTATTAAATGGGGGATAAATATTACATTTTTCACTCTCACCTTGAATGTCATTCCCTTGATAAATATATTCATTGTGAGAACTGGATACATTCCATGAAATTTTATGCGATCTAATTTCAAATTAATAGTGTTTTTAATATGGGGATCATCTCAACAATAATTAAACTATTGTCACCAAGTGGTTTTTTCAATAAAAATCTGGACGAACAAGGAAATGATATATGTAGAAATGTTCAACCTGTTACTAAAGGATATAATCAAGAAGAAGGTATTGATTATTGTAAAAAAAATTCCATTTTTCTTGACTCCAATACATTATACAATTTTCATAATTCACCTCTCATTAGAATCTAATGTTTTCAAATAGATCTAAAATACATAGTATTTAAATGAGATTTTTTATAAATATTGTTTTGAGACCATCCACTAGATTTTAAAAATAATGAATTTCCAAATTCATTATTAATGTTAAAAAATATTATATACCATTTAATAAAATCCTCCGAATCATGGATAAGATGATAAATAAATTTATCATATAAAAATATTTCAAAATGGGATATCCAACTCCACACATTTTTTCAAATACTTATCAATGGATTTAATAATCATTGTAATTTCTATTGACAATGTTATTTTCATCCCAAAAAAGGAATCACATTGAAATGATTTTTCAAATTTAATGAATAAAGTGTTTGAAATTATTTTAATGGTAGAACAAAAAATCTTCCTTTATTTAATTTCCAAATAAATTAAATGAATCCATTTTAAAAAAATGCAAAAAAATAATGAAAATATGTTGTTTTTTGACAAGGATCATTCTATAGATATTATTACTCCCATGATTATAACATGTAAGTCAACATTGGATAATACTATTAAATTTTTCAATAAAATTATTTATCAAAAAATTATTATGTGTCTAATTTATCATACTATGACATGAATGTATGTTTTTTAGTGTATTCCATTATTATCATTTTAAATAAAATACAAAAAATAAGAAGTGTCATATCATTTATGGTATTAAGCCAACATTTAGAATGTTAATAGTATCACATTTATTATCATCATATGAATAAATAATATCAGGTGATAATAAGATCATTAAAGTATTATCTGAATCCTATGGCTTTCAAGGGATGCCAAAGAAGAAAATAATGGTAGAAAAAAATATGCATAAAGGGAATAACAGAAAGAAGGATTTCCCAATATGTGATAAATGTGGAATAATCACCTTGGTAAATTTTTGAAAGGAATGGAATTTTTTTATAAGTGTGGAGAAAAAGGACACCAAGTATGTGATTTCAAGGGTAATAAAAATTTTTAAAATGTAAAATGATTCATCTACAATATGTTGAGACACTACGCGAACCAATGTCCAATTCATAAGAGTATACCACAAATAATATTATTGGATAATAATCAAGTTATGATACTACCTCATATTAAGAAGAATGACTAGTGTTCTTATGTTGATATTATAGAATTATTTCATTTGAGTTTTGTATAAACAGTATACTGGTTACATGAATTATGGAGTTAAATAAGGATTGTACTGCAGTACTTTTATATTGATGATTTGAGATTATATGGTTCAAAGAAAAGTGACTTAATAGTAAATTACACTTTTTGGAAAATAAATGGTTGAAGTAAAGGTAATACTTAATATGTTCATGATAATGAGGTAGTGATTTTGGAATAAGAGATGGTATATTTTTGCAGTTTAGGATGTTCTGGTGTTGTAAAAGAATACACGATGAAGGCGTTCACATGTTATTAACTGGAAAAAAGGATCTTCATTATGTTTAACTTCCTTATAAACTTTGGAATATGATTTTGGATATAAGTTTTTTGGATAATTCTAAAGGTTGGAATAGATTATGTTTGAAAATGGATACTATTTTTAAGGTTATTTTGGGATTTCCATAAAAAGGATAACCCGACGTTCGGGCGGCAACCCGTCACGTCCAGCAAGGCCGTGAGACTTGAACCTGCAACCGAAGGGAGAAAAAGGTGTATCACATATCACTAACCCACGTGACTTCCTAGATTGAATAATGTGGTTTTTTAATGGTTCTGATAGATGTATTATAAATTCATTTTTTTGGAACCCTAAATGAATAGGATAAATAAAATATTTTTTTAAGTTCTATAATCTTTTAGAGTGAAAGATGAGTTTGTGGTAGAAATTAGTTGAAGGATGGAACTCTACTTGTCAATTATATATATATATATATATTCCTCTTATTTTAAGGATAAATTAATTATTAAACTTTAGGTAAGGGATCTCAACACCAAAAATATGTTACACTAATACCTTACGTTTTGTTGATACAATGGTATTTTAAATCATCACAGACTGGTGGATTTGAGGCCCACAATTCTACAATTGTTTTTGATTGATGACCTAAATCACTCCTTATAAATATTTACACTTTTCCTCCAATTATGTGTCTCTAATTTCCATCAATCCTGTCCTAATCGATATCATAATTTGGTGGTGACTTTTTTATTCCCCTTTTCCTCTTATTATGACTAAATCTTATTAACCCAATTTCTGATGTGGGTTTTCCCACAAAGGTATATTTTATTTTAAACCTTTTATTTTAGAAGAACAACTTCAAATGGCGATGGCGCAATTTATTGAAGGATGGAATAATTTAACACCCCAAGATTTCATAGAACGTTATTTCTTCAATGTAATTCAATAACCTGCTCTACACACAACGCCAAGTTCAAGCGCTCCACAACTAACCAAACTAGATGTTCAAAAGTGGTTATGAATAGTATTAACTGAATTTTGAACTATATATAATCCTCATAATTTTATAATCCATATTATGAATTTCTGAGAAATAATTGTAGAACTAATTCATTTTTTTCAGATAAAAGAAATATTTTTTAAAAAATGCACTTTTACCACCATTTAATTGTGAACCCTTTTTAAATCCAATATTTGAACCTTTTATATATTCAATTTGACAAAATAAACATCTTTTTTAGAATCTAGACATAGTAATTTAGTTTTAATAAATTTTTTGTGTTTTCCTGATAACTTTCATATTTGGGAGAATAGTGAAAAATACTATATTTTAACTTAAAAAAAATTTGTTAATCAAAATAACTTATATTGTTAAATAGTAAATCTTAATTTTTAAGAAGTACAAATAGATTATATTTATACCATTTAATCAAATGATGGTCTTTGTATGTAATCTTACTTGAAATTGGACATAAACAAGTGACAATCTTTTGATTGTTATTATTTCTTAAAAATACACCTTTTTGTTTTGACAACGGGAATTAATTTTATATTAATAAATGGAACTTAAATGTTTTTAATTTGGTAAAATAAACATCATTTTTGGATTCGGAATATCAAAAATATCATAGGGTGAAGTTTTTGTATTTTTCTGAAAACTTTCAATTTTTGATGAATATTAAAAAACACCAAGTTATTATTTAAAACCGGCTTTTTATTTAAATAATAATTTAATTTATTTAAATTTATTTTATCCCAAAATAGATACATAATACCTATATAAATTCAATGTAATTCATTAGAGTCAGTTTATAATAATTTTAGATATATAAAAATATTTATTGATTTTTTTACCGTCTTTAACCCACCTCCTAGGAGCATTTACAAATTTACAAAAAACGTAATTTTATCGCTTCTATAAGTTGAATTTTGAAAATCCTAGAGAAATGGTTAATATAATGGAGTACAATTTGGTTCAATAAGATAAATTTTTTTTGGTGAATAGTAACTTTTTAATTATATTTACCATGGGTAAAAGTAAATAGGGTAATTAAAGGTAATAATGATATTATTATTACCCTAAAACATGTCCAAATTCTATTTTACAACTTTATATCGACCAAAAACAACCTTAGGAATAAAATATTATCATTTAGGTCCACTTGGACTAGATTACAACATTTATTATTATTTAATTTAAAGAAAAGTTAAAAGTGTTAAAATCAATGTTTAATAACAAAATTTTTTTTAATATGTTGTTATATATAAGAGAAATGTTATTATAATAATTCCTTATAATTATAATGTTGTTATTTTGTTAACAAAAAACTAATACAAAATAGTGTCAAAATTGACAGAAAATTGTTTTTAAAACAAATATTATATTATTAATTTATTTAATGGTCCTAAAAATATAAGGTTCATCCAAAATACTTATATTATATTTTTATGACATTAATTAACCAATTGGGTTTCTATTGGCAGAATATAGTAGGTTTATCAACCATATAGTGTAAGAATACAAGAAGACACGGTAAAAGTTAAATTATTTAACTAAGAGTTTTATCTAAATGATAAGGCTAAAATGGTAACATAAATTTGTCTAAAACATTTAGTATGAGTGTTTTTCGACCCATACCACCATATAAATTAAATAATACATTTTGGAGCCATTATAAACCGAAAATGAATTTATAATAAAATAATATTTTACGTTTTTCCAAAGGTGCCCCTCACCCCTCTTATAAAAGGGCACTTCACCTTGTCTCAAATTCAAACCTCCAAAGACATTTGGCTCTACCAAACTCTTCCCAAATACTCTCCCAACTATCCTCCCTCCATTATAGAGGCCCTCATTTAGTCAGAAATCCATTCTATGGATCCCTTTTGAGAAAATCAAAATGAATAAACCAAAGAAGAGGTAATGATTTCACCACCCTATTCCAAGTTCTCTTATTCGTCCACTTACTATTTCATTTTTGTTTCCATTATAAAATAATAAATCCAGTATATTATATATACTGGGATGTCATTATAAATATGCAACAACTGTATTCATTATTCTATCCATCTCATAAATGATAATGTCACCATGTGTGCATATGTACGGCTTACAGTCTCCACGTTGTGGTGTAATTTGTTATTCAACACGATGTTATTTGGATGGATATAATGATGAGTAATATGTATATAAAAAATGAAAATAACATGGTAATGTCTCTGTAAAAATAATATACCATTGAATTCTACACCTTTATAGAAATGATATTGTCGCTCGTGCGTACGTACGGATTACCGTCTCCACGACGCGATAAGATTTATTTCCATGTTCACCATTCATCGACGATTATAAAAATATATATTACTAATAAGTACTATTGGATATATATATATATATATATATATATATCTGTGTGTACTTACATATATCTTATTAACTTAGTTCTGTTCATTACGATATGAAAATGGAAACAGCGTTTACGTATACCTATGGACTACCATCTCCATAAACGGTGTTTTTTATTTCATATATATATGTCTATTATACATATTTATATTCTAAATATATATTACATATAAATCATGTTTTATATTCTCCAAGTACTTAAATCTTGATCTATGTGATACAATCAAGAGTAATGAGTTAAAACATGTACGATAAAGAAAGCGATTATTACCCGAAATGTTAATTTAACATTAAAATTATTATTAAATGGGTAGTATAATGTCATAACTGAATCATGTATGATATCATAAATATTAATATGGTTCTGGTATAATTTAATAACATACAACAATCTTCATATAAGAGGTTAAATGTACCCTCATCTAATGGAATGTTCAAGTTAAGGGTTAATTCCTCTATCACATTATTATCTGAGATTGTTTATGTGTAAGTATTTACTGGGACATTTTTATCATCCATTACCATTTTTCATAAAAATAATTTCAAAATTAATAATTTAATGATTTTTAAAGGTACTCTTTATAAATATCAGAATTTTAAGTGTTTTAATGATTTATCTTTGTAAATGTTTTTAATTAATGTCCATGTTATAAAAATGATTTTAAGTATTTATTTTTGTGGACAAGAATTTTTTGAAATGATAATTATTTTCAAAAGTTTCAAAGTGGTATGGGACACTTTGATTCAAAAATCACTTTTAAATTACTTCCTTTATAAATGTGTGACTTTTTAATGATGTTACAAAAAGGATATTTCCCTCAAAAAGTTTTACTCATTTTTTTCAACTATGTCAGCATCCTTTAATGGATTTTATTTTTGATTGAGGTTGATTTATTAAAATACAGTATTCCATATTGTATTGAATGAGTTATGATATTTTTTTTTGTGGATGTTCTATTTTTATACCATTCATGGATTATGGTTAGTGTATTGACATTTCATATTCTATTTTTAATACAAATGTTTATGTTATGTTTCAACTATTCATATGAGGAATGTTGTGGAATTAGTAAGTGAAGGGTGGATCCCTCTATAGCTCATCGATGCATCTGTAGGTATCATGAGACAAACTAGTGTATTGGCACAATTCCAGGACAAAAAAAATATTTGTAGTCTTGGCACGAGACCTTGACCATGTTGTAATGATGTCCATTATTAGGCATTCCCTCACTTTGAAATTAGTTATTACAAGTGATTATTAGACTAGTAGAATAACCATGTGCATGTTTATATGGTAATGTTTCATTTATTTTTACCATATTATGTTTAAGTTTATGTTTAAAAGGATTTTTTTTTATTACACATCTTTCCTTAAAAATTTATAGTTTCCACAAAATTAATTACCCTTACTGAGCATCTGAGTTCACCCCTTTCTTATGTTTTATTTTCCCAGGATTCCTAGAAGTTTATTATGATTGGTATGTAGGGATATGCTAAAGGGAGAACTAGAATTCTCAAAGAACTATCTATGTTTTGTTTTATGCTTCAAATTGTAATGTAAAGTTAATGTATGTAATCTATTTTCCAAAACTGCTAAACTGATCAGTCCTTCAGGACTTGATTCCATGTAATCGTTCCTATGTACTAAAATAATGCACCGGCTCTGGGTAACTGGGGTCGGGGTGTTACACGTATAAGGTTTGATATATTAACTAAGGTCAATTTTGAAATTAAATAATTTTTTAATCCTAACCCTACCTCTATAAATAGTTTATTTTTTCTATTTTTTAGAGATTGATCAAAACTCAAAATGGTTGTGAACAAAAAAAACTAGTGCTATCTCTCAAGACTTATGAATGATCTAGAGATTCTTATTCATCCTTCCTCCTCTCAGGAATGAGTATATAATGATGAATCTTCTCACCTAAACAGGTTTTCACAATAATCTAGATGGTTAACACTAAGAAATTGATCTATCAATCTATCACCCAAAAATCAATCAAAATTGTTTACAGATTACAGTAGTACTTGTGGATCACCACTAGAGGTTTTCAATACTTGCATCCTATAAGCACAATGATGATAAACTCCATAGGGTTTCAGATGATCAGAATTATCTTAAAATAGTTATTCTAGGATCGAGGTATTCCATCGTTCAATATATTTAAATTAATTTCAAATTTAATGTGAAAAGAACTCTATTGGTTTCCCCATATTTCATTGCCAACAATATTTTGATATTTTTCATTGACCATGATGTTCATGTCATGTAAAATATGTTAACGAGAAATCGAATTTGACATTTCTACAGTGGAGATCAGACCTAATAAGTGCATCTATTTCTCTCAGAACCTTCATGTTGTATTAGAGAGTCCACATTAGAATTTAAAATGATTTTTTTATTATTTATGTACATGAAATTTTATTATATTATAATAATGATTTTCTTATTTTAATTGAATATTTTAACCATTTTTACATTTTTTTAGTTTATTTTAGATGTTTCTAGTGTCTTTTTTCTTTTTTAAATTTGTAGTTAATTATATATTAATATCATATCATTATTTTTTTATTAGTTTTTATTCATATTTAATTATTAACATTTTGTTTATTAAATGTTTATAAATTATTTTATTTGGGATATTATTAAATATAATTTATTTTATTTTTCTATATTAGCATTATATGTTATTATATTGAAGTATTATTATATTAGTGTTAATAATAATTATATTTCTTAGTTTTTTATTTTTATTGTATTATTATTTAATTATAGTATTATTAATTATAGTGGTTTTAATTATAGTGGTAATAATATGTTTATTATAGTTTTATCACTAAATTAGATTGATATTTAATAATAATATTATTATTTTTATAATAAGTTGTAATATTTTCTAAGAGTTAATTATTTCATATTTATTAAATTATTATATCTATTTTTAGGTACACATGGACATAGACATTTTTCTGTCCTTATATATAATAATTATCATTTAATTATAATTTTATTTTTATAGTTATTAATATTATGTTTATCATTATTATAATAATATTTATTATTATTATCATCCTCATCATTATTATTTAACAATTTTGATAACTAATTTTAATTTAAATATGATTTTATATGGCTTTTCTTCTTTTCATGCAAGACGTGTTTAATAAAGCTCAATCAATAGGGCTCGCCCATGTGTGGATCATAATTTAGGGTGGAATTGGAAACCCTAGAAGGGCTGCACACTAGAAGGAAGCACCTCCGCTAATCTCTTATCCTCTTATGTGAACTGGGTCATCCTCTTCCCCCTGTGGATTAACAATCAATTTGCAGCTACTCATCAGCAACGCCTCCTCCCAGTGCGTACAACCTAGGCACATGCCACTTCCTCCCTGAATGCATAATCCAATCCTCACCACCACACCCTGCAAGCCTCCACCTAGAGAAATACCATAACACCTACCCCTCTAATGTAATATCCCATTCACTACCAACTACAATGGTCCATTCCCCCCTACATGCCTACACTAATAGTGGTGCACCTCCACACACCCCTTTGGCCTTACATAAGAGAAGAACCCATCTTTGCACTTGATTACACATGCACTACTTTCCCCTCTCTCGTAAAAGCACAATTCTAAGAACAAAAACTCTAGTGATCCAGGTCACACCTCCCTATATCTCTACTATACACCACCAAAGACCGATACGCCATTGTTTACTCTGATTCAGCATTGATTCTGGTGGGTGTGTTGTTGTTTGTGAATTTTATATTAAACACAATATTGAATCATGAAAATGATTTTATTAACATATACAGATCGGAAAATCATGCAAAGGGAAAACAAAAGTATGATCATTTTTTGTAGCTTTATTGTTTGGTTTGAAGTTGTGGCAATCAGTGGTGTGAAGATTATTACTTTTCAATCTTCAGTAGCGACATGCAGTAACAACTATGAAGACACATGCACTGTGATATTTGTTTATTAATTTATGTGTTGTTTTTTAATTATGGAATGATAATTATTTGGTGTCAGAGTGGCATATTCACCTAAATGGTAATTTTAAGAATTTATTTTTTCACCGTATTAGATATCTTTCTGAATTATGATTTTAATTGGATTTTTTAATTAATTAAATACGATTTTGAAATAAATTTCATTTGGTGTTTATAAATGCGCTTTGGTGCTTGTTCTCATGATACCTAATTAGTAATCCCGGGAATGAGAACATTAGAGAATTTATTTTCTCGCAAGGTGATCACATGCATGATAAAATCAAATATCCATTGTTATTAAACACTAAATAAAAATTATATTAATTTGAAAAATAATATTTTTTGTGTATTCTCTTTTGATAGTTCATTAGTTACACTTAATCATAGATATTATGTGATTGAACTCAATGATGATATATTCTTAGATTTTGGGGGAAATGTGATGTAGAATTTGACTACATGATTCAGGGCAACATTGACGCACAAATTATTCATGAGTCTATAGAATGAAATGACAGATTATTTGTATAAGCTCCCATATTTTTCATGTAATGTATTTGAAAATTATACAGGATTATTTTGAGACTTGACATTGAGATGAAATGGGATTCTATGTCCATAGGTGCCCAGAATAAATGTTCAAACTATTTTTAGGTTTATGAAAAATAACAGTCATGTGTGGTTTTCATGACATTTAAATTAGTGCATGGATTATAAATCTAAGGGCACTATTGTGTTTAGAGAAGAATCTTATTCATATGTCAGAACAAAGTTCATCTGGTGTGGTTCGACAACAGAAAATATTTCTTTGGGAATATTAATATAAAATAAAAAACATAGAAAAATATTATTTTAACATTAAATAGGGATACCACAGCACTACGACGCCATGAATTAGTAGTTTTTTCCTTTCATAAATGAAAAAACGATGAAATGATACAATCTTAAAAAACTAACACACAGAAATGTGATTCATAATTTAATATATTTGAAGGGATGTGACAAATGATTAATAATCCATGGATACTCTAAAAAAAGAAACAAATCGTGTTGTAAAATCCTCTCGTTGATGAATGGAGAATGGTGGTGGATCGATTATAGGTTTTAGAACAAGCATCAGTGGATTGACGATACTCACAGTTCATAAATGATCGATCCAATACTAGAGGTAGGGGTATATTTTAATCATAATTTCTTTCCCCTTTATTGTTTCCAATGATTATTGAAGACTAACCCAAGAATATGTTAATCCAGAGTTCGATAATGCATGGATGGTGGGTAATCTTTATAATGAAATTAAAGGGAGATTAATCTATTTAATTATTGTGTTGATCTATTTTTTTAATGGGACTAACTATGGAAAAAAATAAAATGGTTGATGTTCTTTCTTCGGGAATTACTTGTGATTATAATATCTTCATACTTTTCATTATTTTCTAATAAACCCCCAGAGTCACGAGACAATTTTCTCGAAGGTTTTGAATGTGGTAGGACCCCTAGATGAATGACGAGATGAAAATAAGGCCAAGGTAGTGAATAACGTGACCGAGGGATCACTTTGATGACCCTGTTTCAAAAAAAAGTGGCATGGGTGTGAGACTAGAGATTTGTTGGGAAAACATTTATAAGAAATAGAATACTATCTAACATTAGAGAACATGGATTGATATAATTTTTATTAATTATGGAACTGGTAATTATTGAATAAATAATTATTAATATATGGGAATTATATAATTTACATGGAATACACAATAAGGAATTTAAAAAATCTGAAACATCTATCTCCACCACCTTTCATGCATAGATTAATTTAGTTCTCTTATGTAGATTTATAAATTTAACTATTTTATTTTAAATAAATAATTTTTTTATAATTTATAGTTGTTAATAACATTGAAGAACTTGTTTCCCAAAAGATTCTTCTTAGAAAAGATTCTTATTATCCTCTCACATTCTCTTTAATTTTCAACCATGATCAACAATTTTATAGTATTTATTAAGTTAATAAAGGTTTTTGTTGGATGCACCCTAATATGCATGAAACATTTTATCCTCCATATTTAAAGAGAATCATATCATTTTATGTTCCTTAAAAAGAGTGATTTTGGTCAAAAAGTAATGAAAAAGATCAGATTACTACTCTAAGAATTTATAATTATAGTTAATTTTAAGACACAAAGAAAAATTTAATGGAGTGTCCAACACTATATGGATACCATAAACATCATCTCTAATGTCCAAAAAATAAGGTACAAAGTATAATGATCAAAATCACATGATCTCTCTATATAATCCTATTAATTTTAATTATTTTTTAATTCGAAGTTTTGATCCATATGAAAATGCTGAACATTGTTGTGAAATAATCCCATTTACAAATTTCAATCATTTTCAAATTCAAATAATTATTTAAAATTTTGAACCTGGTAATTCCTGTGAATCAAATTATTATATAATTGAGCACGTGTTTTATTATGCTATCACTATGATAGATAGGCTGCTTGAACTTCAAGATCAATATAGTAAAAATTTCAGTTTACCATACAATGTTTTATATAATCAAATGACAAATTCAAAAAAGAATATAAAATATTTTTAATATCAAATGTATCATCTTGTTCAAAAATAAACCTCACTACTAATTTATGATGCAATTAATAAAAATCATATTGATGATAGTGTAGTAGTGGTTCCATTTGAACAAAATTAATATCTTATTTTTGATTATGAGGTTACTTTGATCGATCATTATTCCTATCATAATATTGATGGATTCTCTGCATCAAAATTTCATTCTTCCAATATATTAACAGCTGAAGAATATTAAATTTTACTATATTACTATATTGAATAATATCGACCATCTGAAAATTTGATTTCATGTTCTTATTCTGTGAGTTCCCAACCCATCTATCCCAAAGTGAAAAAGGGCGAATTCTATTTATATAATATTACTGATTTTGAGGATGAAGAGGAAATTGATCTGTGAACCTTATTTATTAAAATTGAGTCATAATAGAATCATGACAGTATGAATTAAGACATGTAAGAAAAATTCACCTTAAATAACATTTATTCACCATTTTCCAAATAAAATTTAGAACCTAATACATTTTCCAATGTGAAGACATCTGAAACATATTTCACATTTTAAAATCATCCAGAAATTGTGATTGAGAAAACTTATAGACATTGAGAAATAATTGAATAATGGGATTTCATGAAGTATCCTTAGTTCATCGTTCAACATTTGAAAATGGAGAAATATGATGAGGGTGTTATATACGAAAATTTTAAAAAAGATGGTATTCTTGAAAAAATGGAGTCACATACTCCAATTGATCCCACCCTGCTTTATCTATGCGTCAATGTTAAAAAAATAATGTTAAATACCCATATATTCTAGAAATACTATTGACCGGGGGACAATTAAGGAAACTACTGATCATGAATTTAGATGAGGAATAGAAGATTTTACTACGCTAGTGGTTGGTAGTGAAAACAAATTTAAATACATAGTAAACCCAGATAATGTATTCAAGGATCTGATAGATATATTCAAACATCTAAAATAGTCTTGTAATGGAATTCTTTCTCTAGTGAACATAAAAAGAGGTAGTCTTATTGATATTCTTATTGATTTCAATGACAAAAACCTCAATTATCTGGTGTGTTTTTATTTATAATAGGTATATTAGTTCCCTTATGAGTTTTCCCATGTTCACATTTTTCAAGCTATCCATATTTATGAAATGCTTTTTTGAGGTGTCATGATTCCTATAAGATAAGTGTTTTATCAATTGGTATAGAAAACACACCCACAGATAAAGAATCAGATGAATGGTATGCATTTCCATTTGATCTTGGTTGAGTTTCAACAATGTATGACTAATGATGAATTAAAAATATGTATCAATTGAAGATAACCCACCATTAGTTTATTTTGATTTCACATCATTTAGTTTCGTTTCATAAAGGTTTTTAGTTAATAAAATGGTAAGCATCTACAATTTTTTTTCCTAGAACCGTAGTGTTTTTGAATTGATCATAAATATTCTAATCAACCAAGTTCTTTTTATTGTTTTTATTGTCTCTTTGATATGATGGGTGTATGTGTTTTTATGTGTATATTTTATAGATACATTATTTACGGTGATTTATTGGATACAAGATGCCTTCCCGCATCTGGCTTCACTTACTCAAGTATTTTTTTAAAATTTTTAAATTTTCTATTTTTATGCTTCCAGAAATACATTGTGAAATAATTATAAAAAAATTAAAAAATGAAAAAAATGAAAAGAAAAAAAATTATAGTCATTATTGAACCCACATGAAACATATGAATTTCTATTGTAACACTGTTAGGGGAATAAAAATTGAATTCCATGGAATTGTGAGAATTTGATTTCAATTTTGCATACACTGATCATTGATCTAATGATTAAAATGATAGTTGATATCGATCCATGGTTTGAAAATGTTTTTTATAAATTGGTTTATTTTTTAGAAACTTATTTTTACTCCTCTTTATATGTGTTGTTCAGTGTTATATTTCTTTACTTGTAACGATTATAGAAATTTTTTACATCATCTATGTTTTATATTTTTCTTCAGGGAATCTCAATAATGTTTTTCTTCTATAACATTCCATATTTTTCTGTCAAACCGATTGAAATTTTTGAATGTGGTGATAAAATGAACAAGGAATTTGTTTGATTTATTTATCCCATATGACTCACTGACCCACCCATACATTTTATGTAATTTTTAGACCTTAAAATTCATGAAGAATACATTTTAGGATGATACAGTTTCCAAAACCCTTCCCTACCCATTTCATGAATATTTTCTTGATAATTTTCAATCTAAGTGTTGGGGAGAGATCTATTCAAGGAAATGGCTGTTTGATGGGTAGTATGTAATTTGACACAAATGGATTGAAATTATACCATCATCCTCATATGATTTATATTCACAGTAGACACAATCATTACATGTTTTTTGATATGGGAATGTAGATTCATTAATATTCCAACAATGAGTACTTTATTGGTCATTACACAGTATCCTTCTCTTTTGGGGATACCTATAAAAGTGATAACCCATTACTCAAGGAGAAAGATATATTTCTATATGAAATAATTTCCCTGAGATAGTATAGCGTGTGAATTACTAGGGTAACATTCCGTGGGATTTTATCGAAAAATATTTCATGGGGTTTTGGAGTTTATACTCACCATTATTATGCCAATCATATTTGAGTGAGTTGTGTTAAAAATTAACTAAAAAATTAAAACTTTTAGAAGGGAATTTTTATAAGGCCCCAGCCTTAAACCTTACTTAATATTGAATTAAATGAAAAATTCACATTGAGGATTTTTTCAGGTTTAGAGTTTTAGATAATTAGTACATAACTATTACATCTCAAAAGATTACAAAGTACACACTTCTACTAAGTTTCCATATAATAAAAAAAATCTTAAAAAGAAACATGTCTAGTTTCATGTTTTATATAGCATGAAATTACCTTGATCCCATCCTTGACCTTATTCCACATTAATTCCTGTGAAAAACATTTCAAAAAAACTTGGGGTGAGCATAAAAAGCTTTGTAAGGTATACACAAAGAATGAAAACTGTTAGTTTTTCAAACATCGAGTAAACCATTTATACATTATCAAAGTAATACCTTCAACTTCATGAAGTAGTAAAAAACTCTTCACTGAATAAAATATCATTACTTACCTTTTTTTAACCAAAGTATTACCATAAAACCCATATAAAGAACACATAACATATATAAAGGTAACTTGGGACATAAACATACTTAAGTGGAATAACCATACGGTCGACTTCCACACATATCACTTAATGGAATAGCCATACAGCCAACTACCATACATACTTAATAGAATAGCCATACGGCCAACTTCCATACCCAATGCATTGGAGGTTATAACGTAACCACTCGTCCTGGTATTCACGGCACCACCCATCATATGGTTTATCACGTATCCACCTGTCAAATGTCCAAGTACCAATATAAAATCATAAAACATAAAACCAATATAAATTAATGATAAAATTTCTACATTTCAATCACAATATATCATTTAAATATATTGAAATAATAGAATCCTTTATCAAAACCATTTTCAATACCAAAATTTAGAAAAGATTATATGGTATTTATTATTTTAAAAACATAACGGCTTGTTGAGGAAGCCAAAGACCAAATAATACTCGCGGCGGCAGAAAAGGTCGTTGTGACTGCGTAAATTAAAAAAAACATTCCTTTTTGTTGTTTAGTAAAACACTTCATAGAAAAAGATTCCTTTTGTATAAAAGTAAAATTCAAAGGGGTTTATACACCGTATAAAAGAAAGTTGTGTATAAAACGAAATATTCCTCAATGAAAGGAGATTGAGATGAAGTCTCTTACCTCAGGTCCGACTTGACTCGATCGTTATTTAACGTCCTGAATAATAAACTTGAGTTAATTTATACTTTATTAAGAACCTTTTTAAAGATCATTATTCCATTTATATTACTTATTTCCATGTTATAAACATTATGTAACCATTTAAGTTAATAATGTTTGTTTTGTCGATATTTGGTTCTTAAGTCGAAAGTGGACTTCTTACAATTACATGTTGTTCATGTGGTCAAAGGTTATTTATATCCATAATGTAATTTCTGATTTGGATAGCATATATATCATATATATACTGTATATAAATGTATTAAGAATATTACATAATCATTTAGAGGTAAGAAATGAAATGCACCGTTCATGGAGATGGTAAGCCGTACGTACGCATTAACACTACTTTCCTTTCTTTGTCATATTAATGGAATTAAAACTAAATGAGAGGTATGTATATTTTAATTCCAGAATTATATTCATCATTTAGATGTATCATTCATTATATATATCCATTATATATATGTACTTTTAATAGTACATTACATTTGGGGATAAGAAATGAAATGCACCGTTCATGGAGACGGTAAGTTGTACGTACGCATGAACACTACTTTCATTTCTATCTCATACGTTAATGGAAATAAATAATAATGATATAGAGGTATATTATAATTCCAGTATAACATCATATACAATATGTTTAAATCCTTCCTTTATGCGTCCCACATATGGCATTAACGAATCAAATCACTTTGAGGGGGCAGTAGTCCGCACTTCCTTAAATGAAGATATTGTGTTTACCCATAATGGAAACCATAAAGGTATGCCAAAAATGAAAAATACAGAAGCTTAAGGAAAACATAAACATATTATATATCATATAAAAATATAGTGTCATCTTTATGGACACCTTTGAAGGTGTTATATGAGCGTTGAACAATCATCGTTTCGTGAGGCAGAAATTCGCCATCCACAGAAACAGTATGTTCTTTAACCATTAGATAAATGTGTGTGTATTTGTAGCTCTAATCCTTCTTATAACAACATCCTATTATATTTAGGATACTGGAGTTGTTACAAAATAAAATAATAAAAAGATTTTAGGGGGTTGGAGAAGCAAAATAAAACAAAAGGACTCAAAAGAAGACATTACCTTAAAATCGGGTAACTCTCTTAGATTTGAGCTCAAAGGCTTCCTTGGGAAGACTTCTGCCCAATGTGAGGCTTCAAGGAGTAATAGAGGTATGTGTAGAGCCAAAATGGGCAGGGTTTGGCCGAGCCAAAGGCTTGGGGCGTGTGAGTAAGGAGGTAGAGGTGGGGGCCTTTTATAAGAGGATAGGAGGGGCACTCTTGGAAGGTAAAGAAAAATCAGTTTATTTTAAAATGGTATTCGGATTTAAGAGGTACCACATTGATGTGTTTCGAGGATAAGGTGATAAAGGTTAAAAATCTACCCATCCAACAGGTTTTGGACATGTTTAGGTCTTAGATATTACATTATCTTTACATTTTATTTAAATCGTTAAATAATGAGGTCATCACGGCATCATCATGATGTCATAAATAATTTAATTTATTTTATGTCTAAAAATTATTAAAAAACTATCATGATGTAGGAAATCAATTTATCTTTATAATTAATATTTATAGTCAAAAATCGGACTTTTATAACCCCATGTAAAAATTGTTTTAGTAAAACATCTCATGTGTGTGTCATATTTACTTTAACATTAAATAAAAAGTTATTTATGTCATTTCCCAAACAAAGTGGCTCCATGGGGTCCCCATGTTGACCCATGGCTTTTCTTGGTCGTCCATGACACATCCAATAAGGTTAGGACATGTTTCAAGGTATTTTCATTTTATTATAATATCATTTTTGCCTTAAATTGCACTAATTACCTCTAATCGCGATTAAGAACTTAAAAGTTACTATTCACCAAAAAATATTTTAATCTCATTGAACCACATTTTACTTCTTGATAACAATCATGTATGTCGGATTTTTGAAATTTGAAACACAGAAGTTGTAAAATTTCATTTAAACTAAAAATCAGTTTTTATAAGTACCACTTAGTGGTTTCACTATTCATAAAAAATTGACGTTTTTCAGAAAAATACCAATACTTCACCCTAATCTATATTTGATATTTCGAATTCAAAAATGAGGTCCATTGTACAAAATTTACAACATATATGTTTCGTTAATTAATTTAATAATTAATTCCCACTGTCAGAGCAAATAACGTGTTTTCATGAAACAATACGTATCAAAAGATTGACACTAGTTTATGTCTGATTTCAAAGTGAAATTAATTCCAATGACCACTATTGGATTTAATGGTAAAAATATATTCTAATTTAACTTGAAAACCAATTCAAATGATAATCTAATCATCTTAAAAAATTATATTAAAAAGTGGTTTTGAATTAAAATACAACAGTTTACACTATTCATTAAAAAAATGAACTTTATCGGAAAGATACCAAAAATTTACACAAAGTAAATTTTGATGTCCTGATTCTAAAGAAGAGTTATATTTGGTCCAATAGAATTTATAAGATCGATCAAAACTATATTTAATGACGGTTCACTGTCAAAAGGTGATAAGTGGACCTTTCGTGAAAATTAGAGTATATAAGCCTAAAGTTGAATTCTTTTCGTATTTTAAGCCTTTATACATTATTAGATAAATGTAAAAACATTTAACAAACATATATAATCATATTTTAGTTTTTTCTATCCATTACCTCCAGTACAACGACTACGTGTTAACAAACATTTAAAATAATAATATTTTATTAGTAGTGTGCAACGTAATTTTTCAAAGGAACTTATCATTGCGTATCGGGTACGCTATCGACGATAGAAACCCCTTTAAAGTAAAATTAATATTTAAGTCGTAAATATTAATAAATATAAAAATTCTATATTCTTTATTTACCTGCGATGTTACATCCTTCCCCCCTTTTGGGAATTGCGTCCTCGCAATTTTATTCAATTATCAAAAATAAGTGGAGGTATTTATCCCCCATTGCAGTTTCAGATTCCGATGATGACTCTTCAACAATATAGTTTTTCCACAAGACCTTTACCTGGTGAATTACCTTATTTTGCAAAACATGCTCTCTTCGGTCAAGAATCTGGACTGGTTGTTCCTCATAAGATAGGTTCTTTTCCAGCTGAACTACCTCTAGACTCAAAACATGAGATGGATCTGGCAAATACTTCCTCAACATCAAAACATGAAAAACATTGTGTACCTAAGATAAACTCGGAGGTAAATCCACTCGGTAATCAACTGATCCAACTTTCTCCAGAATTTCATATGGTCCAATAAACCTTGTACTCAGCTTTCCTTTCTTACCAAATCTCATCACACTTTTCCAAGGAGAAACCAGAGAAAAACATGATCACCAACCTCAAAAGATAGATCCTTCCTCCGGTTATCCGTATAACTCTTCTGCCAGCTCTGAGCTGTTCTCAGGTGCTTCTGAATCAACTGAACTTTTTCTACCATCTCTTCTACCAATTCTAGTCCCATCACCTTCCTTTCACCCACTTCATCCCAAAATGCTGGAGTTCGACACCACTTCCCATATAATGCCTCAAATGGTGCCATCTGTATTCTGGAATGAAAACTGTTATTATAAGAAAACTCAACCAAAGAAAGATGTTGGTCCCAACATCCCTGATAATCCATCGAACAAGCTCGTAGCATATCCTCCAAGGTCTGAATTGTTCGTTCTGACTTCCCATCTGATTGCAGATGAAAAGATGTACTAAAATTTAATTCAGTACCCAATGACTTCTGAAGGCCTTTCCAAAAGTTAGAAGTAAACCTGGGATCACGGTCGGACACAATGGAGAGAGGAACTCCATGTCACCTGACTATCTCTTTAATATACAAACGGGAAAGTTGATCTAGGGAAAAAGTATCACGTATAGCAAGGAAATGAGCAGATTTAGTCAAACGATCAACAATAACCTAGATTGCATTATTATCTCGAGATGTACTCAGTAATCCCACAACAATGTCCATGGATATGTTTTCCCATTTCCACTATGGCACTGGTAAAGGATGAAGCATCCCTTTAGGTAACTGACGCTCTGATTTAAAATGCTGAAAAGTCAAACACTTCACAGTAAAATCAGCAATATCTCTTTTCATTCCATCCCACCAGTAATACTCCCGCAGATCTCTGTACATCTTAGTACTGCCAGGATGAACTGAAAACGGGGAACTATGAGCCTCACATAATAACTCATTCTTTAACTGTGAATCACAAGGAACACATAATCTCTTCCCAAATCTCAAAACACTATCACTATCAATGTTGAATTCAGGAAACTTACCCTTCTGAACTAGCTCTACCTTTTTCTGCAACTCACTGTCTTCCCTTTGTGCTTGCTTAATTTTGTCTGATAGGGATGATCTCACTGAAACATGAAACAAAATAGAAGAACTTGTGCACCAATAACTTCTATGCCAAAGTTCATCAAATCAAAAACCAAAGGATCTCGTTCCAAACGTAGCATGGTTAATGAAGCATTACTTTTTCGACTCAAAGCATCATCCACTTTATTTTCTTTTCCAGGATGGTAGTGAATTGTACAATCATAATCCTTGATTAATTCCAGCCATCTCCTCTATCTCATGTTCAATTCCTTCTTAGTGAATATATACTTTAAACTTTTGTGATCAGTATATATTTCACACTTTACTCCATACAAATGATGCCTCCAAATTTTTAAAGCAAAACAACAGAAGTTAATTCCAAATCATGTGTAGGGTAATTTACCTCATGAGTTTTTAACTGACATGAATCATAAGCAATTACCTGATCATTCTGCATAAGGACACAGCCAAGTCCCTTCAACAAAGCATCACTGTATATAAAAAACTCACCATTCCTGGAAAGAAGTGCCAAAACTGGAGCATTCACCAATCTTCTTTTCAACTCCGAAAAACAATCATCACATTCTTTTGTCCAGATGAACTTAACACCCTTACGAGTTAGCTTAGTCATCGGACTAGATACCCGTGAAAACTTTTCAACAAACCTTCGGTAGTAACCTGCCAAACCAAGAAAACTACGGATCTCGGTTACATTTTGGGGTCTCGGCCATTCTTCAACAACTTTTTTTTAGCAGGATCAACAGTTATGCCATCTTTTGAAACAATGTGACCCAAGAAAGAAATTTGTTGTAACAAAAACTCACACTTGCTGAATTTTCCATATATTTTCTTTTCTTTTAAGGTTTGCAAGATAACCCTTAAATGACTTTCATGCTCCTATTTAATTTTAGAAAACACCAAAATATCATCAATAAAAACAACCAACATTTTTCACCTGAGTCAACTAAGCCATCACTACAACAAACTGTTTAGTTCTGATTCTGACCATCTCAGGATACTTATTTGAATGGTCATTTCCCTCTGTATGCCTTCCCATTAATGTTCATCTATTTTCTCTATGAAAAACCATTCTTAACACAGAAATATCTTAGTCAAAGAAACATGGTAATATTTAAATGCTATATCATTTCAATCATACCATAAATTAATTTATAAATTTAACAATATTCTAACTCCTAAAGTTGTCTAAACCGAACTCTGATACCAACTATAAGTCCCCGGCCTTAAAACTTACTTAATATTGAATTAAATGAATAATTCACATTGAGGATATTTTCAGGTTTAGATTTTTAGAGAATTAGAACATAACTATTACATCTCAAATGATTACGAAGTAGACACTTCTACTAAGTTTCTATAGAATAAAAAAACTGTTAAAAAGAAACATGTCTAGTTCCATGTTTTATATATCATGAAATTCCATTGATCCCATCCTTGACCTTATTCCACATTTAGTCCTGTGAAAAACATTTCAAAAAAAATTAGGTGAGCATAAAAAGCTCAGTAAGGTATACAAAAATAATGAAAACTGTTAGTTTTTCAAACATCAAGTAAACCATGTATACTTTATCAAAGTAATACCTTCACCTTCATGAAGTAGTAAAAAACTCTTCACTGAATAAAATATCATTACTTACCTTTTTTTAGCCAAAGTATTACCATAAAACCCATATAAAGAACACATAACATATATAAAGGTAACTTGGGACATAAACATACTTAAGTGGAATAACCATACGGTCGACTTCCACACATATCACTTAATGGAATAGCCATACCGCCAACTTCCATACATACATAATGGAATAGCCATGCAGCCTACTTCCACACCCAATGCATTGGAGGTTATAATGTAACCACTCGTCCTGGTATTCACGGCACCACCTGTCATATGGTTTATCACTTAACCACCCATCAAATGTCCAAGTACCAATATAAAATAATAAAACATAAAACCAATATAAAGGAATGAAAAAATATCCACATTTCAATCACAATATATCATTTAAATATATTGACATAATAGAATCCTTTATCAAAACTAGTTTCAATACCAAAATACAGAAAAGAGTATATGGTATTTATTTTATTTTAAAAACATTACGGCTTGTTGAGGAAGCCAAATACCAAATAATACTTGCGGCGGCGGAAAAGGTCGTTGTCACTGCGTACGTTAAAAAAAATTCCTTTTTGTCGTTTAGTAAAACACTTCGTAGAAAAAGATTCCTTTTGTATAAAAGTAAAAGTCAAAGGGGTTTATACACCCTATAAAAGAAAGTTTTGTATAAAACGAAATATGCCTCAATGAAAGTAGATTGTGACGAAGTCCCTTACCTCAGGTCTGACTTGACTCGATCGTTCTTTAACGTTCTGAATAATAAACCTGAGTTAATTTCTACTTGATTAAGAACCTTTTTAATGTTCATTATTCCATTTATATCCCTTATTGCCATGCTATAAACATTATGTAACCATTTAAGTTAATAATGTTTGTTTTGTCGATATTTGGTTCTTAAGTCAAAAGTGGACTTCTTACAATTACATATTGTTTGTGTGGTCAAAGGTTCTTTATATCTAGAATGACATTCCCGATTTTTATAGCATATATATCATATATATCCAGAATATACATTTATTTATAATATTACATAATCATTTAGAGGTAAGAAATGAAATGCACCGTTCATGGAGACGGTAAGCCGTACGGACGCATGAACGTTACTTTCATTTCTTTGTCATATTAATGGAATTAAAAATAAATGAGAGGTCTGTATATTTTAATTCCAGAATTATATTCATCATTTAGATTTATCATTCATTATATATATCCATTATATACATGTACTCTTAATAGTACATTACATTTGGGGATAAGAAATGAAATGCACCGTTCATGGAGACGATATGTCGTACGTACGCATGAACGCTACTTTCATTTCTATCTCCTACTTTAATGGAAAGAAATAATAATGATATAGAAATATATTATAATTCTAGTATAACATCATATATAATAACTTTAAATCCATCCTTTATACATCCCACATATGGAATTAACGAATCACATCACTTTGAGGGGGCGGTAGTCCGCACTTCCTTAAATGAAGATATCGTGTTTACCCATAATGGAAACCATAATGGTATGCCATAAATGAAAAATAAAAAAGCTTAAGGAAAACATAAAAATATTATATATCATATATAAATATAGTTACATATTAATGGCCACCTTTGAAGGTGTTATATGAGCATTGAACAATCATCGTTTCGTGAGGTAGAAATTCACCGTCCAAAGAAACAGTATGTTTTTTAACCATTAGATAAGGTGTGTGTATTTGTAGCTCGAATACTTGTTATAACAACATCCTAGTATATTGAGGACACTGGATTTGTTATGAAAGAAAAGAATAAGAAGAGTTTAGGGTGTTGGAGAATCAAAATAAAACAAAAGGACTCAAAAGAAGACATTACCTTAAAATCAGGTAACTCTCTTAGATTTGAGCTCAAAGGATTCCTTGGGAAGACTTCTGCCCAATGTGAGGCTTCAAGGAGTAAGAGAGGGATGTGGAGAGCCAAAATGGGTAGGGGTTGGCCGAGTAAAAGGCTTTGGGAGTGTGAGTAAGAAGGTAGAGGTGGGGGCCTTTTATAAGAGGAGAGGAGGGGCACTCTTGGAAGGTAAAGAAAAGTCACTTTATTTTAAAATGGTATTCGGATTTAAGAGGTCCCACATTGATGTGTTTCTAGGATAAGGTGATAAGGGTTCGCAATCCACCCATACAATAGGTTTTGGACATGTGTAGGTTTATGATTTTACATTATCTTTCCATCTTATTTAAATCGTTAAATAATGAGGTCATCACGGCATCATCATGATGTCATAAATAATTTAATTTATTTAATGTCTAAAAATTATAAAAAAACTATCATGAAGTAGTAAATCGTTTTAGATTTCTAATGAATATTTATACTAAAAAAGATGACTTGTATAACCCCATGTAAAATGTTTTTTAGTAAAACATCTCATGTGTGTGTCATTTTTACTTTAACATTAAATAAAAAGTTATTTATGTCATTTCCCAACCAATGTGGCTCCATGGGGTCCCCAAGATGACCCATGGCTTTTCTTGGTCGGCCATGACACATCCAATAAGGGTAGGACATGTGTAAAGGTATTTTCAGTTTATTATAATATCATTTTTGCCTTAAATTGCACTAATTACCTCTAATCGCGATTAAGAACTTAAAAGTTACTATTCACCAAAAAAATATTTTAATCTCATTGAACCAAATTTTACTTCTTAATAACAACAATGTATATCGGATTTTTGAAATTCAAAACACAGAAGTTGTAAAATTTCATTTAAATGAAAAATCAGTTTTTATAAGTTCTACTTAGTGGTTTCACAATTCATCAAAAATTGAAGTTTTTCAGAAAAATACCACAACTTCACCCTAAGATATATTTGATATTCCAAATTTCAAAAATGAGATCCATTTTACAAAATTCACAACATATATGTTGAATTAATTAATTTAATAATTAATTCCCGCTGTCAGAGCAAATAGCGTGTTTTTATGAAACAATAAGTATCAAAAGATTGACACTAGTTTAAGTCCGATTTCAAAGTGAAATTAATTCCAACGACCACTATTAGATTTAATGGTAGAAATATATTCTAATTTCACTTTAAATCCAATTCAAAAGATAATCTAATCATCTTAAAAAAGTAGATTAAAAAGCGGTTTTGAATTAAAATACAATATTTTACACTATTCATTAAAAAAATGAACTTTATCCGAAAGATACCGAAAATTTACACAAAGTAAATTTTCATGTCTCGATTCTAAAGAAGAGTTATATTTGGTCCAATAGAATTTATAAGATTGATCAAAACTATATTTAATAACGGTTCGCCGTCAAAAGGTGATAAGTGGACCTTTCGTGAAAATTAGATTATATAAGCCTAAAATTGAATTCTTTTCGTATTTTAAGCCTTTATCCTTTATTAGATAAATTTAAAAACATTTATCAAACATATATAATCATATTTTAGTTATTTCGATCCATTCCCGCCAGTAAAACGGCTACGTGTTAACAAAAATTTAAAATAATATTATTTTATTACTAGTGTGCAACGTAAGTTTTCAAAGGAACTCATCATCGCGTATCGGGTACGCTATCGATCATAGCAACCCCTTTAATGTAAAATTAATATTTAATTCTTCAATATTAATAAATATGAAAATTCTTTATTCTTTATTTACCTGGGATGTTACAATTTTATTACCATATTATTATTATAAGAAATGTTTTATGTGTGGTGGTGTGGTAATTTGATGGATTCATTTGTATTGACATTTATCGTGCATTTATTTCATGATCCAAACCAAATTTTCCAAAAAAAAAAAATATGACCTAACATTTCCATCCTCAAAGAAATTTGAACATAATGTGAAGTAATCAAATTTATTTTCATTTGTTTCCACTATTTGGGATGTTTAATTAATGGAAATCGTTTCCTAATCAAACATGTTTATGAGAATTGAGAATTATTCATTCAAATTGATTGAGTGATGAGAGTGATGGAACGATAGAACACCATAATGTGTGAGCGAACATACTTGTTTTGGAAGCAATGTTAGTGGATGGGAAACTATTTTTGACAATATGGATATTACATGAAGCATGATATTTATGTGTAAAAGGTGTTAACAAAATTAGAACCTGTAATTTTGAAACTTTTTTTTATCACAGATTCTGTTGACTCTTATTTCTGATTGATTTTACCATGTGAACAAAATGTTTAGTGTGGAGGATTTTAGGTACATGTATTTAACTTGTATTTTATATAAAATTTTACTTAATTTTCATTAAATATTTTATCAAGTGTTATTGTTTTTATTTTGTATTTTTTGTTTTTTATTTATTTATTTTTTAATATATAATTAATTATATGTTAACATTGTGTATTAATTTTTAATATCAGTTTTTATAATAAGAATTTATGAATATTTTATTTAAAAAATTTATACTATTTTAAATATTTTGATTAATATTAGTTTTAATATTAGTTTATTAAAAGTTATTAGTATTTAATTTAACTGTATATATTAGTATTATGTTTTATTGTATTGCATTTTGAATATAGGCGTATTAGTAATAGTGGTGTTAAATAATTTTTTATTTTTTTATATTAGTACTTAACAGTATAAGTATTAATTATAGTACTATTAATTTTTTTAATTTTTTTTCATTAAATTATAATAAAATTTATTATTATTATTATTATTATTATAAGGATATGTTGTAATTTTAGAATAGGTTGTAATTTTATCTAACTACTAATTATTTTATATTTTTTATATTAGTATATATAATATTAGAAACACACACACATTTATGAATGTACTCCCTAAGATTCCACAGTACATTTCTTTTTGAATAAAACAATAGTGTGTGATGTACACAACATCGAGTTCATGTGCACCCCGACCTATCAAACTAGCCGTTTTAAAAGTAGTTATGAATAGTAATATCCACTTTTAGAAATTTTAGAAATTTTATTTTTCAAATTGGACTTAACTTCTGGATTTGAAATATCAAAATTATCTTAGGGTGGATAGTTGGTACTTTTATGATAACTTCCATATTTTGATGAATATTGAAATATACTATATTTTAATCACTAAAACACTTTTAAACGATATAATTTAATGTTATAAAATATAAATTTGACTGTTACTAACGTATAATTAGATTATATTTTTATTATTTAATGTAATTTTGGTCATTGGATTTAATTTTACATTTAAATTGTACAAAAACACATGTCCATCTTTTGATAGTTTTATTTCATAAAAACCGGCCTTTTGGTTTTGAAAAAGAGAATTAATTTTAAATTAATTTCTGAAACTTATATGTTTTTAATTTTGGAAAATGGATTCCATATTTAGAATCAGAAGGTATAATTGTGTAAATAAGAAACTTTTATGTTTAGTCATTATGAATACTTATTTGATTAAATATTTTATTTACCAGGGTTAAAGGGTATATCCGTTAAACATGAGTAAAAAAATAAAATTATAATAAAATTAAAATTACCCTAACATGTGTGATAACTCTATTGGAAGATACCTTCCTGACCATGGGCATCCTTGGGTCGATTTTTGTACCACGTGGTGAAACATGGGAGTGATAGTGACATTTTATATTAATTAAATTAATGTAAAGACAAAAATAACATAAGCATGTATCTTTTAGTAATTCAATTTTTACACGAGATTATATAATAGATGTATTATACCATAAAAAACCATTATAAGTAAAAAAATATTTCTTACGTAATGATATTTTATTTATATTTTTTAGACATAATATAAATATATTTATGTATGAAACAATAATGATGCTGTATTTTCCATATTATTGAACGAATCAAATAAATGATATTATGAATATTAAAATAAATATTATTTGAACGTTTTGATGACATCCAAGAATTGTATTGGTGAATATGACATGTTTTGAATGATTTGATATATTTTTTCAAAGTAATCAAGTTGTTATGACATTCACAAAAACAAAATACTAAATAGTGTCTAAAATGAAATAAATGTGTTTTTAAAACAAATACTATATTATTATATTATATAATAGTCCTAAAAATATAAGCGTCATAAAAAATACTTATATAATAATATATATTTCATTAGTTAACAACTTTAGGTTCTATTCGAAAATTATAGTAATTTTATTAACCATATGATATAAAAATACAAGGAGACATGGTAAATGTTAAACTATTTAACCAAGAGTTAAATCAAAAGGATAAGGTTAATATGATAGCCTAAACTTGTCTAAAACGTATTGATTGAGAGTAAATAGACCTATAACCAACTAAGGTTCAAAATCAATTCATTTTGATCCATTATAAACCGAATATTATTGTATAATAAAATTACATTTCAAGATTTTCCTAAATTGACCCTCACCTCTCTTATAAAAGGGCACTTCCCCTTCTCTCAAATTCAAACATCCAAGGTAATTTGGTTGGGACAAAACCTACTAAAATATCCTCCTATCTATCCTCACTTCATCATATAGGACTTAATCTTACCATAATCCAACCTAAATGGTCCTTTTGATCAAATCAAAAGGAAGCACCTGATGAAGAGGTAATAATTTCATCACTTTTTTCCATGTTCTTTTCTTCTTCCACTTCAACTATCATTGTGCATCCATAAAAAAAATAACTATTGTACCTTAAACATAATATGATTCTATTATAAATATGGTACAATAATATTCATTATTCTATCAATCATGTGAATGACAATGTCACCATACGTGCGTACGTACGGCTTAACGTCTCCATGTCTTAGTGTTGATTGTTATTCAACACTTCATTATTTGGATGGGTATAATAAAGATTGTAATTGATTTAAATAATAAATATTACATGTTAATGATTCTATATTTTTGATATACCATCCAATTACATATGATCTCACCATCAATAGAATGATATTGTTGCTCATGCATACATACATATTACCATCTCCATGAACGTGATGAGATTCATTCCCCATCATAATCATTCACGAATAATATTCATTTGATAATAATAAATAATATTTAAGAACATAAAATAATTATGGTTATGTAAAAAATATATCATATCCATAACAAACATTACTTACATAACAATACATATAAAGGAAAATGAATCAGTTAACACCCAAAACAAAGATACTACAAAAATATTATGAACAAATCAGTATTAGAAGATCGTATATGATATCATATTTATGTATGTGGTTGTTTTATAATTTAATAAAAATTATATAACTATTATAGAGATGTTAAACGTACCCTTGATCAAGGAAAATTACAATTTAAGGGTTAAATCCTCAATCTCATTATTATTCAAGATTGTTTATATGTATGTATTTACTGGGACATATTTATCATCCATGTCCATGTTTCCTAAAAGAGTTTTGAAAAATATTCTTTTATGGTTTTATAGACGTTAATCTTTAACTAGATCATAATTTTAAATGTTTTATAGATTTACTTTTCTAAATGTATTTAATTAATTTCAATGTTTTTAAAATTATTTTTAATGATTTATTCATATGGACATAATTGATTTAAGATGTTAATTGCATTCAAAAGTTTCTTAGTTGTATAGAGAACGTTTATTAAAAAATATATTTAAAATGACTTTCTATATAAATTTGTTACTTTTAAATGATTTCACAAAAATGGGTTATTTCTCTCAAAGAGCTGTACTAATAATTTTCAATAATGTCAACATCCTTTCCTAGATAATATTATTGATTGAGGTTGATTTATTATAATACAATCTTATATGTTGTATTGAATGTGTTATTAAATTTTTGAATACGGATTTGATATTTTTATACCATTCACGATTTATGGATAAAGTATTTACATTTCTTATGCTAGTAACAAATTTTTATGTTATGTTTCAACATTTTCATATGATGAATGCATTGGACTTAGTAAGTGAGGGGTGGAACTCGCTATAGCTCTTCAATGCATTGGTAGTCTCGGGAGACAAACTAGTGTCTTTGCACAAGGACATGGAAAAATATTATTTATATTCATGGAATTAGACCTTGACTATGTAGTTATGATGTCCAACATTATGAATTCATTCATTATGAAATTGGAAATTGATATTATATGTGATTATTTGAATAGTAGAATATCCATGTGAATAAGTAAATGACATTATTTGATTTAATTTTTTCCATATTATAATAATGTTTAAGATTAAATGGCTTGTATTTTAGTCTTATAAATTTTCTTAAATGTTTATTCTTATTTATGATAGTTTCTGCTATATTTTTATCCTTATTGAGCATTTGACCTCACCAATTTCTATGTTTTATTTTTCCCAGGATGCGAAGAATTATATTACTATTAACCTATAGAAAAAAGAAAACTGATATGAGTGTGTTCAAAGGGGACAAAATTTTGTTTCTTTTAATCCATTTAATGATGTAATGTAAAACTTATATATGTATCTAGAACACCCAAGTCTACTAAACCAATTGGTCTACTCAGACATTATCTCTTGTGATCATGAGAATGTTATGTAACAATGCACTGACTCTAGGTAACTAGGGTTGGGGCATTATAATTTATATTTACATCTAATTATTATCATTTAATTCTAATTTCATATAATTTTTAATAGTATTATTATTATTATTATTATTATTCTCATTATTATTTAACTTTTTTGATAATTTATTTCAATTTGAATTTGTATTTATTTGGTTATTTCCCTTTTCATGTAGGTGTCATTTTATAAAACCCCATCAATTGGGGTCAGCCACGTGTTGATCTTTATAAGATGATAAGAAACCCTCATAGGGCTAGATTGCAGGAGTCAGATCCTCCCTCTATCTCTTCTACTCTCTTAAGTAGTGCACCACCCTCTTCCTCCTGCCGCTCTACACAAAACAATGAAAATATCATCTATAGTTCCTCCTCCATGTGCACACAACCTAGTCATAAGCCACTTCCTCTAATATGACCTAGACCACACTACACAAAATCTTTTTATTGGCCTCTTGCATTAGTAAAACTATGCCTCCTCCCTTTCTGCTTCAACATAATAGGAAAAACCCATGCCATTGGGTCATTCCTTCCTCCTATCCTGAATGACCAGCAGTGTGGCAGACACTCCTCACCATCCCTAGTAGACCGCTGATGATGCAACTTCCATATCTAGTTGGAATCATAGCATCCATCACTACATTATCCTCTTATGAGCAGAGTACTAGGTAATTCACTCTACTCAACAGGTGACTCACATCCCCTATTTTATAGTATCACCAATCCAAATGCAACAACTCTAGTGAATGGGTCCTCACCTACCTAGATCTCCATTGCACACCACCAAAGAAAGTTATCCTATTGTGTACTATGGTTTGGTGTCGATCCATGTCTATTTGATGTTTTTGATGAATTTAATATTGTGCATGGTGTCGATGTGAACAGGAAATTCTATTTAATTCCATAGATCGGTGTTGTGTTCCAAGAGAGAACAAAAGTTTGAATATTTTTATTAGTTGTTCGACGATTTGGTTCGACGTTGTTGTGATCAGTGTAGTGAATGTTATAATTTTTTGATCATCAACAATGTCTTACAGTGAAATCTATGATAACAAAATAATGGTGATATTTTCATATTATTTTTTATGTTGTGTTGTCATCATGGAGGGATAAATAATTTTTTTAGAGTTGTGATGAACCTAAACAATAATTATATGCCATTATTTTGGAACCATATTTTATTTCCTTTTTAATTATTATTCTCTATAGGATTTTTTCAATTACTAATAAATGTTTTCGAATTAATTTCCTTTTGGAGTTTTCACAAATGTTTCATTTCTTGTTTCTGTTATAACTAATAAGTAATCATAAGAGGGAGATCATCAAAGAATTTGTTTTCTCAGAAGTTGATTGCACGCAAGAGATAATCATAAATATTCTGCGATTGGATCCTGAATTAATAAAAATTAATAATTGAAAAATACATATTTTATGTGTACTATCCATTGAACTTTCATTAGTTACCCTTAATTATAGATAACATGTGACCGGACACGGCATAGATAGATACATTGAATTTGTGAGAAATGGGTTGTGGTATTTCCGCATGTAATTTAGTGCTACAATGATGCAAAAAGTATTCATCAGGATAAATAATAGAATGAAATATGATTTATGTAAAAAATTGAATATTTCCTTACAAAAATTAACAAGACCTGATATTATTTTCATTCAATTTTTGAATCAGTGATAATTTAATTAAACAATATTCAAATATGATAATTAAATAATTAGAATTTCATGGATAAAAACAATCATCACAACTCTTGGACTTCCATATCTGCCTACATTTTTTCATATATTAATATAGATCACATAAATAGCATTAGTTAATATAATTATTCATTAATAATTAATTGTGTTGTTTTTAGAATTTTTAGTTGCTAATCACATTAATGTAATTGTATTCTTGGACATTATTCTTATAGTATATTCATAATGTATACTCACATTCTCTTTCTGATTTGACTCTTATAGCTTCTTCAAAAATTGTTAGTAGGTTAGTAAATTTTCAAATTTTACACTTTGTTATGTGCATGCCAATTATTAATCATTACGAATTTAAATGATATAATTCATTTCATGTTTTACTTCACTCTTTATTTTTTAAAGATATCTACATACACTCCTTCATTTATTTATTATACTATCATGATCAGTTAATAATTAAACATGATCACATATGATTAACCCATATAGAGGTTCCATGAATTTAGGAAATATTATAAAAGACCACATGAAATATTCTCTTTTGTTACATGTTTTGTATTCATGTTCATTGCCAAATTATTCCCACATGAATTACCCATCATAATGAAATTAGTACACATCATTTAAAATAAATTCACTTCATGTTTACTTGATATTATTTCACATGTATTTTCAAGAGTATACTATATTAATACTGACTACACACCATACAGTCCACATATTTCCCAAGTGGAAAACATAGGGTCAAACATCATCATGTAAGTATAACCTGTGTATTTAATACATGATGTGTAAAAACTAAAAATATGTAACCTTAAGTACATGTTTTATATTATAATTTTATTCCACGTAATTCATAAAATTCCATGATAAGTTCTTGTTGAGTCCTTAGCCATGTACATTGGATATCTGGGGAAGAGAGGTACACATCAAGTGGTTTTCTTACACACACCATGAACATTGACCATTTACATGGAAATAATAAACATAAATAAATAATCCATTAAACTATATTTAATATAATTCCATGTGTCAGTAAGATTATTGTACAATCCATTCATTAGGATCAATATTTTATGAAATTATTAATTAATTCCATGTAATATTTGAATCTATTAGTCATGCATGGTTATTTTATACTATATACTCAATGCATTAAATTATACAACATTCATAATTTTCATTTTATTCTAATGGTATTAAATTTGAGGCAGGCAATATGGAATTATAAAATATTCTATGTTGACAATATGTATTATGGGTGCATTATTTACAGTTAAAATCATACAAAGTTTTCCAGACATGTAATGTTTATGTTTCATTAAATTAAAAAAGTTGTTCAAAATTATATTTAGTTTTAATTAAAAAATAGTTTATTTGAAATCATAGAGGATGGGAATTTCAATATTATTGGATGAAATGATGTAAAATGAATTAGTTTATTAGTATGATAATTAATCAAATATATTTATGTTTCTTTACATATTTAACGAATTAATATAAATTACTTTCTTAGAGTTGTTTTAAATTTGTAATTGATTCAGGTGTATAGTCAATCAAGAGATATGAACAATGTAATCTTTGGATTGTTTTTCTTTAAATTTAAATTCATAGCTCGAATTTTTAAGTATTTATTATTAAATTAAATATGTTGGTATGTGAGACATTCATCTCTCTTTTATTATATAAGGGGTTTTTTAAATGGTTGTATAGTATATTTCCCTATAACTAATATTTTAGTTCCCATCACCTATACTTCAGTTATAAATTATATGTAATAAACATTGTTTTTGAAGTCGTATAAAAATGGTTCAATATAAAGATTAGGAGCAAGATGTTAAATATGGAATCGAGATGAAACCAACACGAGAGATACATATGTAGAAAGGTGGGATATTGAAATTCAAGACAAAACTATCATAAGGAGTTTATATAAATGGTCATAACATGATATAGTGTCTACATAATAAATTAACCATTATATAAATCTCATGGAAATTTCATTTACTTAAATGTAATATTTATGTATTATGAATGACTTTTTTTTCTTGATGAATGATCGTGATCACATAAATAAATGAATTAATATTAAATTACAGAATTAATATAAATTAGTTATACATGAATGTTTTATCATAAAATGGTTGATACCTATATTAATATATATTATATATTTACAAGAAATTTTAAAGATAATTAACAAAAAAAATTCACATAATAAATAAAATCCCTCAATATAATATTAAATTAGAATAAGACTTCAATTTCATGATTTGGAATAAAACCATAGAAGAAAGTGTTTGGCCATCCCTTATTTGAATTATAACTTTCATCGGGGAATAATTATAAACATTTTGGCTTGTATTTAAAAATATACATCAGTAAAAGTATCCCTCTATATGATTTTTGTAACATGAAAGAATGTTTTTATGAATACAAACAAAGGGATTCATAGATTGGGGAGTTGAATCAATGGATAATGTAGTTGCAAGCCCACATTTTTAAAAGACATTCCGACCTTAATACCTTCATGTAATTGACTAAAATATCAATTGGTTTATGAGAAGGGGCATATGGATCCTTTGCACGCGAGTATCATAGAAATCATACATGTTGATTCTAATGGTGAGATATTTTGTGACTTTATAATATATTGAGAGACATATAAACTTATAATTATTATTTTTCACACATTAATTATAATCAATAGCTGTACTAATGATATAGACTTTTCATATTGTATTTTGATGAAAATATTATCAACAAAATTATCCCTAGGATATATTTTGGAGATATTACATCTCATAATGGGTTTTAATTTCTAGGAATTGTTTTTACACATGTGAGTATAATTATACAAAGAACATAGGTATTAAATTCAAGAGTCATTAATGTATGGTCCACTTCCAAATGATAAAAATCTAGTGGAGTTCATTGTCTTTGATAAAAATTTGGGTGATGATGTTGAAATTCAATGTTTAATTATTTCATATATGTCTAATAAAATAATTATGTCAAATGAAAACAGAAATTATTATAGCATCCTCTATCATCTCTATAGTATTTTTCAAGAGAGTTATAAACAAAAATATTTTGATTTATCAATGGAATTCATTGAGTATAAATATGTATAAGGTTTTTCAATTAGACTACACATTTCAATTGTCATTGTCTATATTAAGCACCAAGACATTTTTTGGGATTCTGTTTTTAGAGAAACTATACACCAATCTCATTGTTTAATCTCATCATCAAAGATTATCTATATATATTGTCAATAATAATCAATAAAAATAGATAATTATCTCTTATATCATCTCACATGACTTCATGATGGTGAAAATTAAATGATTAAATAAAATACTGATGTTCAAATTTTGAAATAAAAGAAATTATATAAATATAGATCTAACACAAAATACATTTATCAACTAACATGTATAAAGATAAATATCAAATGGAAATTAAGGTAACCTGATTCTCTTTATTAAAATTGTGTTAATATGAAATAGAAATCTCCAGGTTCATTTTATATCGAGTCAAATTTATCATTTTAATATAATTTGTAATTAGATACAACATGTATCATTCACATGTGTATTTAAATACAAGTATTGAATTTATTTATCTTATTGTGATATAGATCCATGAGCAACTGATGGATCTATAATTACTAACATAGTTATTGTGGAATTCAACCTCACATTACCGAAGAAAATGATAATAGTTATAAACTATTGTTATTATGTGCATTTAGTCTCCAAAAAAGTATATCTATATCAAAAAATGATAGATGTAGATTATTTCTAATTTGGGATTATGATTTTCTAATTGTATATTGAAATCATATGTTGGGGTCTTTCTTATATAAATAACAATGTTTATAAGTTAAATTATGTGATCTTATTAATAAAAATTGTTAGCTATACTAGTTGACATGAATCAATACACTCCCAACTATGGATTCACTTTCTAGGTCATGTACATATAAGGAATATGAAAAAATTATACCATTATAAATATTTTATACATTTGACCAAAAACCGTATTGTTTATGTCACTCATGTTTACATGTTAAAATGAATAGATACAATTTTAACAGAAAAGATTAAATGGACAGGGGATTATTTAATTATATCATAATAATGTGTGTGAAATATTTATAGTTGAAGAAATGGTTGGGTACTCATACAATATAACATTTCATGGCTATTTTATTAGATATATATTTCCTTACATAATGAGATATAAGTGAAATTATTTTGAACAATTCAAATAAAAAAGAATAATTTTGAGAAACATATTATAAAAAAGCTCAATAAAATCCTCTTACACCATGATATAGAATATATTAATTAAGTATTTATTTATTATTCAACATATATTGGGATTCATTCCCAACTCACTCCTTAATTACTACAATAGAAATGTGCATGTAAAAATTTGAACCTCACTTTGTTAGAAATGCTGTTATAAATTATGATCCATGCGAGTCATGAATTATCCTATTAAGGATATGTGTTAAAAGAAAATATAAATAAACTAAAAAATTTTCCAACTAATTTAGAAGATAGTATTCAATACAAATTATGCAGTGTAATTAAACTCATTTGGTCATACTTGCATGTGTACTTTTGTGAAGTTTTTGTAAAGGCTTATTAAGATAGAGAACATTAACCCCCAATGAATAAATTGAACCATTAGATGGTATCTTAAGGAAGAAATGAGATATTATTTATATGAACACTTGGAAAAAAGGTAATTGGGGATTGAAAATATATAATCCTTGAGAGGTAGAACATATATCAATGAGATAGTGGGAGAGAAAAACACATTTATGAAGTCTAGTACCATGGAAAACAAGAGTTGACACATAATTTGTTTTAAAAAAATCATCATTCAAGAAGAGGATATAGAGATTTTATTTTTGAGTTGGAGTAACAAATTAGTTATAGAACCTCAAAGATTTGTTTTTATAGATTCTGAAGATGGTGATTTTATATTAGCTGATAATAATGAATTTTTAACCTACAAAGAAACATTTAGTGGAACTGATGATTCCAAGAGTCAATAAGAAATGAATTTTGAAATCGATTATATTTTTCAAAACCAATACTATATTATCATAAACCCTCAAGTGGATGTAAATATTATTAGTTTGAAATTTTAATTTAAGAAAAAAACTAGACATGGAAGGAAAAGTTAGTAATTATAATGAATAACTTGTTAAAAAAGTTTTCAAACATTGTCAAGTATTAGACCATGATTAATCTTTTTCATTAGTTTCTTTATATAAATCCATCATAATTATACATTATATAGCATATTCCCATGACTATATTATTAGGAAAATTGATTTAAAAACTAAATTATTTAACAATAACCTTCAGGATAATTTCTATATGACACAACATGAAGGGTTTGGGATGTCAAAGAATGAGAACAAGGTGTGAAAATTGGTAAGATACATTTAAGGATTAAATTAACAATCTAATTCATGTAAAAATGTATTTTATGAATCCATAATATTATTTTTATTCATAAAGAAGAAGTGTGTATATTATTTTTATATGTTTTGGTAGGTTTATGGTAATTTTTTAAAAAGATTATATTGAGGGAATACTACATAATAGAAGTGGGATACTTGTATTCTAGTATAATAAAACCTATTTAAATATATTATTCTAATTATGGACATAGGTGAAGTGGTATATATTAGTGGAATCAGGATAAATGATGTAATATCCAATAGGTTTCTTAGTACATGTCAAAGTACTTTCATTTGAATGATTCTAAAAATATTCATTATGGAATAATCCAAGATAAGATTAATTACAGTGCTACATTGTATTCATCTTCCTAAGAAAATGTGTCCTCAAAAATCTATGGAAGGAATTTTTATTGAAAGGATTCCATATATTTTAGTGATTGGTTCAGTCATGTCTATTATTATATATTAATAGATATATGTCTCATATACCTAAATGTCATACAAAGATATAAAGAGGAACTAGGGGATTGAAATTTGATGGAATTAAATAGTATCCTAATGTATCTCTGATAATTTATAGAGATATTCCTATTTTATAGAGTATATAAGGAACTAGTCATCAAATGATATGTATATTTTAGTATCTAAGCAGATTATGATGACCTGAAAACATATTCTAGATACATATTCACCCTCAGTAATGGTGTTGTGAGATAGAAGATCTCAAATAAAGAACCGGTCACATGTTCTGTATAAATTTTGGAGTATATTGTTTCTTATAAAGAAGATATTGAATCAAATTTCATATAAAATAGCATCCAATATATGGAATTTGAACCTATCAATAAATATCAAATCATGAAATATCTTGTTAATACTATAGTGGGGTTTCTTATGAGGGAGCCAATGTCATATAAACTGATGAATTTTGTTCTTTCAAAGTATAATCTATTGATTTTTTTTTATAAAATAGGTGATGTGAAAAAGAGAAGTGACTCCATTATAGAAAAAATGGAAAATGTCGTGACTAAAAACAAAAATTACCAGAAAAATGATCTCAAAAGGCGGATAGTGGGAAAACATTTAATTATAATTTTCACTAGTCTTAGATAGAGTTTATTGGATTTATTATCACAGAACTGACAATTTGTAATTTTTAAATCATGTATATTAAATCAATTGATTATTAATTTAAAATAGTATTATATACTATTCAATTTTCTTCGTGTTTAATATATAATAATGTATTAAGGTATTTATTACATTGAAAATGAATATTACTTTCCCATATGATGAGAACCTTGTAATTCCATTACCATATTCTTAAACATATTTCTATAGTCGCATTACATTATTTAATGGGATATGTGGTTTATTGACTATCTGGTATGATTACTCATATAAGATGAGACTTCATCTCATGAAGTTCACACATGGTAATATTCAAGATGCGAGACTATGGGAACGTACCCACCAGAAGGACTTATGCATGTTTATGTGTCATCATATATTCCTATTTCTCTGTCTATCTAATGGTACCTGTGCTTTATGATAATTATTAATGAACATCATTACTCGAACACTTAGAATTTCAAAACAAAACAACTATTCCACATGTTTTTTGAAAATAGTTTATATTGGGTGAATCCTGAATGAAATATTATTCATGAATAAATTAAATAATGATTTGTACCTTTTATATTAATTGGTGTTTCTATATTGTAATTTTTGATAGAAATTGAAAAATCATATTAAATTCTATGACTATTGTATAATGATTGTATTATATTATTATATTCAACTTAAGATGAATCAAAAATATTGGTTGTTGAAACTATTGTGAAACCTTCATGATAATATTTTATGACAACGATATTATATTACATATCAAGAGCTCATTAGTGATGCTAGTTGTTGTGACAATTACATATTTCTATTGTCTTCCTTGCCCAATTAGAAGAAAGTAATATTGTACTTTAGGAAAGAACTCTAATTTTCAATTAAGAGGAATCCTAGAGTATGACAAACTATTAGTTTCTGTTGATCTTAATTAAATTATTTGAGAATTTAATTATTGAAAAAATATTATCCTCAAGGATAAGGGAAAAAATTATTCAATAATTAGTGATCACATAAAATAAAAAATTATTTGTTCACAGTGTAATCATTAAATTACTCAGTATTATAATATATATATATTTGTATAAATATTTTAGTTTTTTCATTTATTTGATAAATTTAAAATATTATTAGTGGAAATATTCTGTGACTATAGATAAATATCAATTTTCATGCAGGTTAAAATAACATTTATCATAGCTCCAGTTAGGGATCAAAATATTAAAATAACAATAATAATTTTAATTATAAATGGGTTATATAATCATAAATATATTATTTAAAGGTTATTGTGAAATTAAATAAAATTTTTACTTGAATCGAACCTCTATAAATAATTGATTATTTATATGGATAATAGATTTATTAAAATTGATAATCATTATGAAAAAAAATCTATATTTCATTAAAAATGTTGAAAATTATAATGGTATTTTATTCCCTCTATATTATCAACGAGGAGAGTGAATGGGTGGTTATTTAAATGTAAATGAATTTTTTCAATGATCTAAAAGAATACAAAAAGGTGGTCGATCTGTTACACTAGCACCCAACAATCCATCTGTTTTATTTTCATATCAATGTTACCCATGTGGTACTAACCAAAGGTATTATACACCTGGATATTATATTAAAAAATATATTAAACAAAAAATCATTTTATATGACTAAAAACATTCATGATGAAATATCCTACGATTGAGGTATACATCCTTCCGACCTGTTAGTAAAATTAATGTGAAATGATATCATATTAGTTTCAGCAGATGTCATCATCAATATTATTTAGAAAATTTTCATTTTTCAGGAAATTAACATATTATAAAATATCTAAATGATCCATTGAATCTAAAAATTTTTAATTCAGTATCAGCCCAAATAATTTCATTCGATGGTCCTTGAACCATTAAAGATAACAATGTTTGTGAACCATACAAAATATGCAAGAAATAAAATCTATTTTCAAAAATTTATTCATTTTTACCTCATCTAAAACCTTAGAACCGATCTTCATGGACCATTTTGAACCAAAAAAATATTCTATTATCAATGGTAAAAATTTCTCCATTGATAGTTTTGGTGACATTACCAGATTTGTATGAGTTTTCTTCATTTCTCATAAAGCGTTGTGTAATTTATTTGTCATCTTTTTAAGGAATGCTGAAAATAAAAGATGATGTTAAATCATTCACCTTAGAATAGAACATGGAGGATAATTTCATATCAAATACTTGGTTGAGTTTTTTCTTTTCAAGGTTATGATTAATGTTATTCAACTGCTATAACAACTACGAAAATATGGTTATTGAATGAAGAAAAAGGAAACACCTAAAATTTTTTAGGACACTCATAAATGAGTTTTCCATTCCTAGATAATTTTGGATATAGGTTTTCAATACCATTATCTTTATCCTTTACCATGTCTTCATAAGACCAATATTAGGGAAAAACCTCTTATGAAATTTGGTAATAATAAATTAAAAAAGTAGACTTTTTTAAAGGTTTTAGTTGTATATTTTTTAACAATAATACAAATTATATTCAATAAATTTTAAACCCTAAATGCAATAAAAGTAAATTAATTGGGTACTCTAACACAAGTAATGACATGTGTGTCTTAAATAAGATGATCAATACCGTATAATATTTCATTCACTGAAAATTAGTTGAGAATCATTTTAAATAACATCCCTAAAGTAATGGTAATGTTAACCAACCTAGTTTGACATTTTATATAAATAAATATTTTGTATTTATTTATTATTATATATAATACACATCCTCCTCATTACCAATTAAATGTATTTAATAAAAATTCCATCCTCTTGTCAATTTTTTTTGTAGAATTATAGTATGAACTTTTTACTAGATGATGGGTATTAAATGGGGGGTAAATATTACGTTTTTCACTCTCACCTTGAATGTAATTCCCTTGATAAATATATTCATTGTGAGAACTGGATACATTCCAAGAAATGTTATGCCATATAATTTCAAATTAATAGTTTTTTTAATATGGGGATCATCTCAACAATAATTAAATTATTTGTACGAAGTGGGTTTTTCAATAAAAATCTTGACGAACAATGAAATGCTATATGTAGAAATGTTAAACCTGTTACTAAAGGATATAATCAAGAAGATGGTATTGATTATTGTAAATTTTTTTCCATTTTTCTTAACTCCAATACATTATACAATTTTCATAATCACCTCTCATTAGAATCTAATGTTTTCAAATAGATCTAAAATACAGAGTATTTAAATAAGGTTTTTTATAAATATTTTTTTGGGACCAACCACTAGATTTTAAAAATAATGAATTTCCAAATTCATTATTAATGTTAAAAATAATTATATACCATTTAATAAAATCCCCCAATCCTGGAATGAGATGATAAATAAATTTATCATATCAAAATATTTCAAAATGGGATATCCAACTCCCGACATTTTTTCAAATACTTATCAATTGATTTAATAATCATTGTAATTTATATCTATAATGTTATTTTCATCCCGAAAAAGGAATCACATTGAAATTATTTTTCAAATTTAATGAATAAAGTGTTTTAAATTATTTTAATGGTAGAACAAAAACTCTTCCTTTTTTTTCATTTCCAAATAAATTAAATGAATACTTTTTAAACAAATGCAAAAAACTAATGAACATATGATGTTTTTTGACAAGGATCATTCTATAGATATTATTATTCCCATGATTATAACATGTAAGTCAACATTGGATAATACTGGTAAAATTTTCAATAAAATTATTTACCAACGAATTATTATGTGTCTAATTTATCATACTATGACATGAATGTATGTTTTTTAGTGTATTCCATTATTCTCATTTTAATTAAAATCCAAAAAATAACTTTTAATATCCCTTAATAGAAATATTAATTATTTTAAAGGAGCTATAGTCCTATCATTAGAATATCCTAAAGAAACCTTTAATAAATTATCATGCTTTTATAGTGCTTCTTTTAGAGGATTATAGTAATATTGGAATATTACTTGTGGAAATTTTTATATGATAATAAAATCACTCACTTCTTGATATTGTAAGAATAAAAACTCAGTTTATCATTCAATAACTGATTTGGGATATATATATATATAGGGAGTTATTACCCATGTTATATGGATAAAATATATACTTCATTTTAATTTACCTAATATATTCTTCCATCCCTATCTAGTGTGTCAAAACAAGTGCATTATGTATCTCTAAAAATTCTATCGGAAATGTTCACACTAATCACGTCGACTTGAGGCACAATTTTCATTAATATCACATTCAAAAAGGTATTATAATTCATGAACATGTTTGCACAAGCCTTCAACATGACTATAAATTCACTAATCCCCTTACACATGATCACTTTGATTTTATCAAATGTGATTTTGTAATAATTATCTTGTGATACATATCTCAAATTAATGGAATGATTGAGAATTTTAAATCTATTTTCAAATTTTTTTTCCAATTTTTTAAATTAATGTATTATTTTAAACCTTACCCTAATTTTGGTAAATTAAAATGAGTATGACACTTTAAGAAATTTATTATCTATATACAATCATCTGAATGTGTTTTCGGGGAAGATAAACTCTGAAAGTTTTCTTAAAGAGATTTTATTATAATTCTAACACTTTCATTATCATGGGCATGGTGAGTGGCCATTTATTACACACCTAGATTGACACTCCTATGGAAGTTTCTATTAATTATTAATAAAATGATTAATAGACTATAATAATGGAATAAAATTTTAATTTTTTTGTTATAATGTATATTTTACCTTCATTTTACTCTATTTAAATGGGTTTCAGGATGAATTAATTGAGAATGGAGATCATGTTATTGATACTAAAATAATCATATAAGAGGTCAATTTATTATTACAAACAAATTTTAAATGTAAATGATATTTTTTAAAAAACTTTTTTGAAAGGAAAAAATTTTTAAGGCATATTTGAACATTATAAACTCTATTTTTTTAATAATTCATCTTTTAAAACTTTTTTTATGTAAATTAATTTTATCTCCCTCAAAAGATCATTAATGATGATAAAAATAGTTCAAAATTTTATATTTTTTTAATAATTAAACCAATCAATGCCATCATGTTGATTATATAAAAGGGCGAGATTGTTTAAACATTATCTCAAACCATTATGTTAAATTCATTAAAAAATATTTATGGATAGAGAATTTATGTTTATAGAGTAAAATACTTTTTATTTTTCATTAGATAATTACATCTCTGTATCATTATTACTATTTATCTTTTTAAACATTATATGGATATACTATTTCTTAAATTTAATCAATATTCTGATGTCTATGATCATATAAAAAGGTGATATATCTGTCCTTCTCACCATTATCTGTATTTAATTATCACAAACAATATTAAATCCTTCAAATAACTCATTTAAGTGATTTGAATCTAGTGTTGATAACTTCATGTTAAAACCCCTAATGGAACCTTGAACATTCTTTAATGGATGTTTTGAAACCATAAAATATTTATAAAAGATATCTACAGGTATGTGGAAGGTAGTTGAGAATGCACTTCCTGGTTCCAGAGTATGTAAGAGGTTTCGGCCAACCAGTGTTGTACCACTTGCCAACCAGAGGCATGCCCAAGCCCTTCTACTTGTAGTTGGACCCCACTGAATACTAGAAGGTGGAGCATTGTGTAAACGGATGTAATGGAAAATTTCTAGGAAATCTCTAGGATACCACCATCAATCTAGTACAGGTGTACCTACCATCCTATTGCTATAGAAAACATCCACCATATTCATGGAAGCCCACTGGCTTCCCAGTAGAGACTTCTTGGTACCCAGTGGCATCAACACAACAACTCTATGAATTGAATTTATTTTATCCAAAATTCAGTGAACAAATTTCTTTCTCCATAATGAATCCCAAATGATTCTACAATATTAGTTATGGAATCATAGATTATAAATAAATAACTTTGTTGGTCTTGGAAATATACAATAACTCACATTCTTATCTAAACTATAAATACATCATTATTAATTTCCAAATTTCACTCAAAATTAATCACTAGTTCTAAATCATTTTTTCCTTTCCAATATTGTTATAATATTGTAAAATCTTATCACTCAATTATATTATTGTCAATCTATCACAGTGTTATTCATATTATTTGTGAGAATTGATACCAAGAGATAAAGAAAGTAGTTCCTATTAATCTCATTATATTCAAATTTCATAAATAATTGGAGCTTACTTTCAAAAAATCAGAGACTACTGATTTTTTAATTTCATTAAAAATGTTAAGGGACTTCTCTTATTGAGGTATCTGGATTTATCATTAATGATCTAGTGCCTATTGTATTTCAGGGTTCATATTATAACCTAAATATCATGAAATATATTGGTACCTTAGATGCTAATAATTGATTGGAAATAGTACATTACGTCCTCAAGTTATTTATATTTTATATTACTGGATATTTTAGATCAATTTATGAACAACTTTATAAATATATTTTCTCATTTAGATTCTTCATTTAAAATTACATATAAATTTTGATCACCCATTATTCTGCCTATTATTGTCAGGACTCGCCTTCACCAAAAGGTGGTAAGAGTAAGCATATTTCCAAGCCCTTCCTTCTTTAAGTTGAAGGAGAGATAATGACCCCCGAAACCTGCCTTCAATAGGTCCCAGAGTGGCGACTAACACCAAGGGTATAGAAATTTCTCACAAATGGAAGGCATTACCATTTTTATTTTATAGGATCGAGAGACAAGGAGAAGGAAACCCAACAACACCAAGGAAGAAAGAAAAGTAAAGCCAAAAGTAAACCATTCCCACATGCATGTTTCTAAAGTAAAAGCCACAAAGTGCAAAAGGTGACTACAAGGTATGTACCAAAAAGGAAAAGAAAACAAAAACTGCAATTGCTCCAAAGGTCCGAGCTAGTAAGGTCCTATGTGATCCTCGAAGTCCTCCTGGAAACCTGAAATCAGTTTTATATACGTAGGGTGAGCATACAAGTATACTCAGTAGGGAAAACCAAAGACTCTCGTGCACAACTGGGGGAATGTACTAAAGTCCCGTGAGAAAAAGAGTAAACCAAACACCTAACAAGGCAAACTATCCACCCCAGGCCTCACCAAGGCACACTCCCCAAATAACGCAAGTCAAGTAATATATATATAATAAGAGCACAAAGATGTTTGGGTACCCCACGCCACTTTCCCACTGGTTATTGAGACATCCTACGCAACGGACCAATCCCGCCATTCTCACCGCAGTCCCACTGCCACACCCGCCTGCACACACCTGGGCCACAACCACACGCAGTCCCACTGCTGAAATCCCGCCCGCACACACATGGGCCTCAACCGCACGTAGTCCCACTGCTAAATCCCGCCCGCACACACCTGGGCCACAACTGTCACATGTAACCATGCCTGTAAACACCTATCCTAGAACAACCACCACCACGCCCGAAGACACCTGGGATAAAGAATCCACTACCACGCCCGAAGACACTTTGGCCTCATCCCGAAGACACTTGGGAAACCACCTTCCGCACACACCGGGCCAACCACCACACCACCCCGCCCAAAGGTTCATGGGCTAATAATGGACTTCAGGCCATCACAGCCTGCTTGAAGATACTTGGGCTATCCGAGAAAGGGAGCAAAAAAAGAGCTAATAAATAGCCACTAAGAATAGTGTTGGGAAAGACACCCTCCCCCATTAAATGGGGGTGTTCGGCACTAAGTGATCAACTTGGGTGGGGTGCGAATAAGAAACACAAAGCTACAGATATATATATATATATATGTAACAAGCACACACCCAAAGCTAGGTTTTTTCTTCAGACAACCTACAGATCACAACAACACTCAAGTCCGAGTCACGACTCATGCCAACAACCCATGTGTCCCCTTTCTTATTTCACATTCATTAATAATGTTTATGTTTAAGCACTATTGGGAAACTAGTAGGAATAGGCATAAGTCCAGGAAAGTAAACAGTCATACAACAACCAAAACGTACACCTGGTTCTCAACAACAGAAGATTCCACCCCAATTTGTGATATAAACAAGTAACCACCCGGATCTAAAACTCACAACCACTGAATCCATACCAACAGGAGATCCCATCCCCCAAATTCACACAACCACCGAGAGTATAAAAGAACAGGGGATCCCATCCCCTCCCACATCTCCAGCAATCGGCCCGAAAGGAACACAACCAACTACCACCATCAACACAATAGGGCCTTGCAGGTATTTTTAGATTTAAACGACTTAACACACTCCAGGATTCGAATTTCCTATGTTGTAACCATGAGTTATCATAGAATGGTTGATCCTGGTGCTTTCAATTTATTCATCCGGATATATGTGATTATCCAATTCACTTTTAACAGCTGGAATTTACAACCACAAAAAATTCAGTTAAAAAATCCGCAGGGTTCATTAGTGCACAAACAACGACCACCAACGGCCTCGATTTTCAGGTGGCATAAGCCAGCACAACTCATCAAGATGGTCATAGAAGAAACAACATCAAAATATAAAACACCATCAACTATCACAACCCCCCCTCTTATTTATTTATAGAATTCGGTCATTATCTTTAATTAGGTATGGTTTACCCAATTCTACAGAATCAAAACCACTCCCACCCCGCATGATACGCAAAAGAGAGAGGCAAAGGAGAAATTCCCTACTTGTTGATGGATGATTGACCTTTAGGCTGGGGGTGCGAAACATTACGGATAATGATGCTCCCGATGCACCAGATGTTGTTTGTGAAAAGCTACGATCGAGGAAAGGAGAAACCACGGCTAACCCTTAGTTTATAAGAGCCGGGGACGGTTGAGGTGAAAACGCAAAACCGCGTAGGGCGCGGGGGTCGTGGGTTGACCACACGGCTCCACTCGCCATAAAAAGGGGTAAGGTGGTTTAATCCAACTCATGAATTGATTAGGTATTTAATTAAAGCTCTTATGCGCGTTACGGGTCTTAAAAACATGCTTAAACGAGTCAGAATAGGTTTTAAAACCCTATTTGCACAAAGGAGCTCTACTGACGCCGATCGGTCTTACCAATTGGTCTCACCAATCGGTCTCACCGATTGGTCTCGCCGATCGGTCTCACCGAGACGCGACTCCTCTAGAACCCGGATTTTGGAAAAGGGAAGGACTAAGAGATTCTGGGTCATCACATCAGATACCTCTCAAAATATTCTCATCCCCGTGAATTTAAACAACCCAGAAGGGAAGGGCGGGTCCGAGTAACCACCCAAAAAGATACATCTCAAGAGTGAACCTCATCGTTAACTAAGAACATATTCCTGTCACGAACCAAGCAACATACCATGCCGAACTGCCCGGGCACGTGGGTTGGGGAGTCTCCTCCACCATGTCAAGATATTATCCGCTTTGGGCGGCATTGACTCGCCTGCACGGGTTTAATCGCATCCACCTTAATGCGTCTTGATTAAGGGTCGGGTTCTCTCCTTCCCTATAGCCGGGGGTTTTCACACACAAGAAGTGGAAGAAGAAGAAAAAAAACTCAGTACATTTCATAGCCAAAAGACAAAACGTTCTATCACAACAGGTACAACATGGATCAAAACATAAAACAACTCTAGGTATTGGGTACGCATCTGTGTTTCCCTCTCCCACGTACTCTCACCATGCCCACCATGTCTCCACAACACGCGAACCAAGGGAATGGTTCACCCGCAAAGAACATTTTCATTGCGATCCTCGATCACCACTGGTCTCTCCACAAAGGTCATGTCGTCCTCGATGTCCAGCTCACCCCAATCAAGGACATGTGAATCGTCGTGCAGATACCGACGGAGCTGATACACATGAAAGACATCATGTATCCTTAGTAGCGGCAGAGGCAATGCTAGCTGGTAAGCCACTTCGCCGACCCTCCGAAACACTTGGAAGGGTCCGATGAATCTGGGAGAAAGCTTACTCCCTTTTCTGAACCTCCGCCGCCCACGCCGAGGGGAGACCTTTAAGAACACGTGGTCCCCAACCTCAAACTCCAAGGGCCTCCTCCTGGTATCATCATACGACTTCTGTCGGTCCTGGGCCGCCTTCATCCTTTCCCGTATGAGCTGAACCTTCTCTACCGTGTTCTACACCTCCTCCGGACCAAGGATGCCTGCCTCTCCTACTTCAGTCGAACACACAGGTGAACGACATGGCCTCCCGTACAAATATTCAAACGAGGCCATGCCAATGGTATAGTGGTAGCTATTAATTTATGAAAACTCTACCAGAGGAAAGTATTGCACTCATGACCCTCCTGAGTCTAGAACACATGCTCACAGCAAATCCTCCATGGTCTCGATGGTGCGCTCTGTTTGTCCATCTATCTGGGGATGGAAAGCAGTGCTAAGTCATAACTGGGTGCCAAAAGCATGCTACAATCCTCTCCAGACCCATGAGGTAAACCGTGCATCCCTATCTAAGACTATAGACCTTGGGACTCCATGCAACCGCACTACCTCATCCATGTACTTTCGTGCCAAAGAATCCATAGCACTCGACTCCCTGATCGCCAGAAAGTGAGCCGATTTCGTCAACCTATCCACTACCACCCAGATGGAGTCGTAACCTCCTTGGGACTTGGGTAGTCCCGTGATGAAATCCATTGAGATGTCATCCCACTTCCACTCGGGGACATCTAGGGGCTGTGGTGGGCCGCCTGGAACTCGGTGTTCAGCCTTCACTTGCTGACACACTAGGCACTTGGCCACAAACTCTGCCACCGCTCGCTTAACTCCGGGCCTCCAAAACTGCCTCTTCAAACCCTGGTACATATTGGAAACTCCAGGGTGTACCACCAGGGGTGAGTTGTGGAACTCACCAAGAACCTTGCCGCTCATCGCCTCCGGGACAAACAACCTTGTTTGGAAAAGCATCCAGTTCTGACCATCCTCTGTCCATCCTCCTGGAGCATTTCCCTGGTCAACTTGGTCACACATCACTTCACACTCTAGGTCTCCCCACTGAGACTTCTCCACATGCTGGAACAGGGATGACTGCACTATCATCTGATATAGGCAGCCTCTTCCGCAATCCATCTTTGCATCCAGGCGTAAGGCATCCAACTCTTCCATCGCCTTCCAGTTGTCTGTCGACTCTCAGACCGCATCCTTCTGCGCCCTCCTGCTTAGGGCATCAGCCACCACATTTCCCTTTCCCTCAGTATAAGAGATCTCGAAGTCTTAATCCTAGAGTAACTCCACCCATCTCCGCTGTCACAAGTTTAAGTCCTGCTGGGAGAAGATATACCTCAAGCTTTTGTGATCCGTGAAGACCACAAAGCGTTCCCCGATGAGGGAGTGCCGCCATAACTTTAGCGGAAAAACGACCGCTGCAAGCTCTAGGTCGTGGGTAGCATCATTACGCTCATGGGAGAGCAGCTGTCTGGACCCATAAGAGATCACCCCTTGTCGCTACATCAACACGCATCCCAGGCCCTGTCCCGAAGCATCATAGAATACCTCATAAGCCACCCCTTCTTCTGGTAATCCCAGCACTGGGGCACTGACCAACTTCTCCTTCAGATAGCTGAAGGCTGACTGGCACTTCTCACTCCATACGAAAACCTCGTCCTTCTTCTTCAGAGCCGTAAAAGGGGCTGATACTCGGGAGAAGTTGGGTACGAATCTCCAGTAGTAACCTGCCAGCCCGAGGAAACTTTGGACTTCTGCCACATTCTTGGGTGCTGCCCAAGAAACAACTTCCTCAACCTTTGATGGGTCGACCACTACCCCCTTCTCAGACACTACGTGCTCTAGGAAGTGCACTTCTCGTGTCCAGAACTTGCATTTTGACAACTTCCCATAGAGCTGGTGTTGTTGGAGGACCTCCAAAACTGTCCTCAGGTGCTCTGCATGGTCCTCATATGATCTAGAGTAGACCAAGTTTTCGTCGATGAACACAACCACGAACCGATCTAGGTACTCCCGGAAGATGGAGTTCATAATCCCCATGAACACAGCCGGGGCGTTCATAACACAGAGGGGCATGACTACGAACTCGAAGTGTCCATACCTGCACTTGAACGCTATCTTCGGGATTTCGCTCTCTTTCACCCTCAGCTGGTGGTACCCAGACCGCATGTCGATCTTCAAGAACCATCATGCCCCTTTCAGCTAGTCAAAAAGAACATCTATCCTTGGGAGAGGGTAGCGATTCTTGATCGTCACCTGATTCAACCTCTTGTAGTCTATGCACAGCCTAAGACATCCATCTTTCTTCTTTGCAAACAAGACCAGAGCAACCCATAGTGACGCACTCGGATGAACATAACACCTCTTCATCAGATCGTCAATCTGTATCCGTAACTCTCGTAGCTCCGAAGGTGCCATCCGGTAAGGAGCCATCGAGATTGGACGAGCATCGGGCTGCAGGTCTATCCCAAACTCGATATCACGTCGAGGGGGTAGAGTCATCACCTCCTCAGGAAAGATGTCCATAAACTCACGGATGATCTCTAGCACTTCCACCATTTCAGCATCTACTAATTCCACTGTCAGCTCGGTCAACAAGGAGAAGAGAGGTTCCTCTATCCTATTTCCCTTCGGACTGCTCCGCTCGCCGGTGAAGGTAACACGCCGGCTGTCCAAGTCTGAGAACACCACCCTTCTTCAAAAACAGTCGATGATGGCGCACACAGAAAATAGACAGTAGATGCCTTGGATGACATCGTATGGCTAAATCTGTAGCAGAAGAAGATCCCGAACCGAATGATGTGGCCCTATCATCAGTCAACATCCCCGAAAAACAAAAAACAAGTCGGTCTGACCTCCAAATGGTGTGCTCAACACCAGGGGAACTGGAAGTCTCTCGGCATCTATACACAAGGCACGTGCTATACTGGGTGCAATGAAGGAGTGCGAAGCTCCTGTATCGAAAAAAGCATAAGCAAGAGTGCTAAACAGACTGATCGTACCTCGAACAACCTCTGGCCCTGCTGGAACTGCTGCCTCTGCAGCGTGCAACTGTCCACGCCCAGCTCCCCTGCCCCTCGGCTGTCATCCACCTCCCCGACCATGCCCTGGTCGAGGTCCCTGTGGAGCGCCCTAAGGTCGGCCTCCTCCTACGTCTACCCTCGGAGGAGCGGGAGCTCGCTGTCCCTGCTGCTACTGATGGAAAGGTCTGGCTGGAAGCAGCTGCTGGGACGAGTGCTAGGGCTGACTGCCACTGCTGTACTGCACCCAGTCTGGGCACTTACTCCAGAGATGCCAAGGTCTCCCACAGATAAAGCACCGCGGTCCCGGGCCCATAGGAAAAGGGCGAGGACTGGGGGATCAAAACTGAAACTGTTGCGGCCTGATCCCTGTGGGTTGAAACCTAGAGGGTCCTGACGCTGGAGGTCGGGTGCTAACGGCCTTCCCCTTCGATGGTCCCAACTGGATCCCCTCTCGCAACACTCCCCCTAGAGAATGCATCCGCCAGTGACATGCCGCTCCCCACTTCTGGCTAACGGCTAGAGGAACCCAGTACACGTTCGGGGCCCGAATCAAGCCAAAGGTTATAACAAGATCCTCTAGCCAGCCTTCCGTCTTCATATCAGAGGTGCTTCCCTCGTAATTCTCAAAGTCATGTCGTTGGAATACTCGAAGAGTCTTCTTCCACTGGTCATCCTCTTCCTCTCAATCAGCTCTCTGCCGATCGGCCAGAGTAGTCTCTGGGGCCTCCATCGCCTGTACCACACGTGGTCGCCTTCCAGGTGCCATAGCTACAAGGTAAACAAGGAATGCCTAAGCCCAAGTAGTGCAGAATATCGTTCTTAAAACTTCTTAAGATTTAATTTATTTCTAATTCCCAATACATTCTAGAAACACAAGAACAGAAGTCATTATGATGCATGTACCTTTCCTAGGGTCTCTACCCTGCAATCCGTGTGGTCTCACTTGGACGTTCGGTAGGTTCAGAGTCCTTGCATCGGATCATAGGGGGACCTAAAATCCCGTATCCTAGCCGGTATTCCTTGGCCTAATTCACGCGCCAAGGTCACCCAACACTGTTGCCTTACCATCCCATTCAATCCTCACTATGCCTAACTTCAGACTACATCCTATCTCTCAACCTCACCTCTGATACCATTCTGTCACGACCTGCCTTCACCAAAAGGAGGGAAGAGTCATCAGATTGCCAGGCCCTTCCTTCTTTAAGTTGAAGGAGAGATAATGACCACCGAAACCTGCCTTAAATAGGTCCCGGAGTGGCGACTAGCACCATGGGTATAGAAATTTCTCACAAATGGGAAGCATTACCCTTTTTATTTTATAGGATCGGGAGACAAGGAGAAGGAAACCCAACAACACCAAGGCAGAAAGAAATGTAAAGCCAAAATTAATCCATTCCTACATGAATGTTTCAAAAGAAAAATCCACAAAGTGCAAAAGGTGACTACAAGGTAAGTACCAAAATGGAAAAGAAAAAAACAACTGCAACTGCTCCAAAGGTCCGAGCTAGTAAGGTCCTGCGTGATCCCCGAAGTCCTCCTGGAAACCTGAAAGCAGTTTTATATATGTAGGGTGATCATACAAGTATACTCAGTAGGGAAAACCAAATACTCTCGTGCACAAGTGGGGGAACGTACTAAAGTCCTGTGAGAAAAAGAGTAAACCAAACACCTAACAAGGCAAACTATCCACCCCAGGCCTCACCAAGGCACACTCCCCAAATAACTCAAGTCAAGTAATATATATATAATAAGAGCACATCGTTGTTTGGGTACCCCATGCCACTTTCTCACTGGTTATTAAGACATCCTACGCATCGGACCAATCCTGCCATTCTCACCGCAGTCCCACTGCCACACCCGCCCGCACACACCTGGGCCACAACCACACGCAGTCCCACTACCGAAATCCCGCCCGCACACACCTGGGCCTCAACCGCACGCAGTCCCACTGCTGAATCCCGCCCACACACACCTGGGCCATAACTGTCACATGTAACCATGACTGCAAACACCTAGGCTAGAACAACCACCACCACGCCCAAAGAAACCAGGGCTAAAGGATCCACTGCCACGCCCGAAGACACTTGGGCCTCATCTCGAAGACACTTGGGATACCACCTGCCGCACACACCTGGCCAACCACCACACCACCCCGCTCGAAGGTTCTCGGGCTAATAATGGACTTCAGGCCATCACAGACTGCCCGAAGATACTTGGTCTATCTGGGAAATGGAGCAGAAAAGGAGCTAATAACCAGCCACTAAGAATAGTGTTGGAAAAAACATCCTCCCCCGTGAAATGGGGGTGTTCGGCACTAAGTGCTCAACTTGGGTGGGGCGCAAATAAGAAACAAAAAGGTACAGATATATATATATGTAACAAGCACACACCCAAAGCTAGGTTTTTTCTTCAGAAAACCTACAAATCACAACAATACTCAAGTCAGAGTCACGACTCACGCCAACAACCCATGTGTCCCCTTTCTTATTTCACATTCAGTAATAATGTTTATGTTTAATCACTACTAGGAAACTAGTAGGCATAGGCATAAGTCCAGGAAAGAAAACAGTTAAACAACAACCAAAACGTACACCTGGTTCTCAACAACAGAGGAATCCACCCCAATTTGTTTTATAAACAAGTAACCACCCGGATTTAAAACTCACAACCGCCGAATCCATACCAACAGGAGATCTCATCCCCTAAATTCACACAACCACCGAGAGTATAAAAGAACAGGGGATCCCCTCCCCTCCCACATCTCCAGAAATCGGCCCGAAAGGAACACAACCAACTACCACCATCAACACAACAGGGTCTTGTAGGTATTTTCAGATTTAAACAACTTAACACACTCCATGATTTGAATTTCATGTGTTATAACCGGGAGTTATCACAGAAGGTTTGATCCTGGTGCTTTCAATTTATTCAGCCGGATATATGTGATTAACCAATTCACTTTTCACACCAGGAATTTACAACCACAAACAAGTCAGTTAAAACATCAGTAGGGTTCATTGGTGCAAAAACAACGACCACCAACGACCACGATTTTCAGGAGGCATAAGCCATCACAACTCAACAAGATGGTCATAGAAGAAACAACATCAAAATATAAAACACCATCCACGATCACAGCCCCCCCTCTTCTTTCATTATAGAATTAGTTCATTATCTTTAATTAGGTTTGGTTTACCCAATTCTACAAAATCAAAACCACACCCACCCCGCATGATACACAAAGAGAGAGGCAAAGGAGAAAGTCCTTACTTGTTGATGGATGATCGACGTTTAGGCCAGGGGTGCGGAACATTACGGATAACGATGCGCCCGATGCACCAGAAGTTGTTTGTGAAAAGCTACGATCGAGGAAAGGAGAAACCACTACTAACCCTTAGTTTATAAGAGCCGGGGACGGTTGAGGTGAAAATGTGAAACCGCGTAGGGCGCGGGGGTCGTGGGTTGACCACACGGCTCCACTCGCCATAAAAAGGGGGTCGGGTGGTTTAAGCCGACTCATGAATTGATTAAGTATTTAATTAAAGCTCTTATGTGTGTTATGGGTCTTAAAAACACGCTTAAACTTGTCAGAATAGGGTTTAAAACCCTATTTACACAAAGGAGCGCTACTGACGCCGATCAGTCTCACCGATCGGTCTATAATCTTCTTCAATATTTTAATAAGAAGTCTCTAAACTATGATTGTTTCCCCTAAAATTTTAAATGGAATTTCACCCCCACCCCCTCTTTCCATTTTATTCATTAATGACCAACATTTAATTATCTTTTAGAAACCATTATATTATTATTTAATTAATTTATTCAATATATTATCTACACATATCCCCAGAATATTCATAAATAGAGATTAATAAATTTTATTAATGATAAAATACATTACCCATATAAATATCATTTTTTAGAAAACTGTAATTTTTTTCATCAAGTTATATTACCATCATTTCTTACTATATAAACATTAATGTCAGGATGATCAATAAATTTTATGAATTTATAAAAAATACTAATTAATAGTTTTATTAATAAAAAAGATATAAATTATCTTTTAAATAAATTCATATATAATTAAATCAATGTTTTCAAAAAAAGTAGTTCTGTTTACTTAAGATTTATGGGACTTGTATTCCTTATCCTTAATTATCCTATAAAATTATATAATTAAGATATTTTATTATTAATTAAATGATTTCCATAAGTAATTATATATTAATATACCTCATATGTATTAAATCTTCAAAAAATATGTAGTTAAAAAAATTTAAATAGAATCAATTGTATTTTCAAGAGTGGATTTAAACCCTTTTAAATTTTAATATTTTTATAAATATCATTTTAATATATAAAATTATATTCCATTTTGTGTATTAGAAATGAATTATTTATATATGATTTTGGTTATGCAGTTTAAAAAATATCAAACGTGTAGAATTTATTTTTATAGAAAAATATATTCTAAAATCACAGTGTGTTACACAATAACATGGTTTATCCTTTTGGATTCATTACATGTTTTCTAATGGTGTAATAATTCATGCAGAACATTATTTCATCTTGCAATATACAATGTATGAATAATTTAACCAATTTAATAGTTATACACTAAATTATGTTATTGTCAATTTGATCATGTTTTTCTTTGTTTCCCTCATTCTTTGTCTTCTAATTATATAGTATTGAGTATGTAAATAAATTTTTTTCTCTTTTATTGTTCAAATTCACATCATTTATTTATATGTAATATACTGAACAAAATTATTCCCGCACATTCTTCTATCTTGATCAATACTGTTCTTTAAAACTGTAAGAGTTGTGATTTAATTTATTCTTCAAACTTCAATGCATATGAAAAAACCCTTTATTGGCATTACATCTCAGTTATTTCTTATCATCTCCCAATCAATTTGATAATATTGTCAAACAATCATCCTCATAATCAATGTATTGGATCTTAAATGCTGATATATTCTATCACCTCTCACATAATATTTTATACTTCTCTAAATTCATCTTTATATGTTCATAATATGTAGTAAATATTAATACCATACAGTTGTTTATGAAAGTCGCAAGATTATCCATATTATAAAATTCCTAAAAACACACTCTTTATTACTCCATCAATATCTAACATAATTAATTCATAGTTATATTTTTTCTCACATGATGAAATTAATTAAAAACAAGTAAAGGACTATTTTTATATTTATTTACTTCATCAACTAAACTTATCACCTTCTTCTCTACATAATACTTCCATAAATACTACTACATGAATATAATTCATTTATATATGATAATAATTAAATAATGTAGAAAACTTTGATACTTATATTGAGTTTCAAAACATTCATGGATCTTCTTCTTCATCAACCATCTAAATATTTCCTTAAGTCATGGTTAAATACAATGAATTTTAATACATTATATTTTAAGTCTTTTCATTGGATCATCTAATGTACTTATTTTTAAAAAATAATATTTTTTGGAATTTTAAAATTCGTTAATGTTCTTAATCCTTTCAATTCACAAAATGAGATTGCTAAATTTTCAAAAATCTCTCTTATTTGATGAAACATATCTAAAATCACTCATATGTAAGTGATCGTTACATTATTTAACTCTTAAGTTGTCATGATTTTTATGTAATTTTAAAATTATAGAAAACATTTAGTTTATAGGTATAAATTATAAAAATTCAAACATATCCATAAGAAATAAAAACCTAATCTTATAAAGGCTTGGTAAATCATTAAAATGTTCATTATTATTTCATAATGCAAATATAAATATCTCTATTACTCTATGCAATCATCTTTTCATTTCCACTTCTTTATTTATAAGCCTTCACTAGTTTCTTCTGATTCAAAATGTACATGAAATGTCATTTTTGGAATATTGTAACATTTCATGAACTTTTGACATAAAATCCCTGGTTTAGATAACTTACATCTTACGGATTCAATGGTCATACATGTTTAATAGAACATGTCTTCAATATCACAAATTAGTATCATTTGATCATCTAGAATAATAATGGAATGATGAAAATGATGGTGTTGGGGACATAATATCATTCATTCCACAAAAGATACATATATTTATAAAAATATTTATAAGAATGTGTTCCGCATACGAGTTCCCTATGGTATGGACAATTGTTTATCAATTGAAACACCCTAACACAAGATAATTAACTCATATGGTATCAACCCCAATTTTTTACCATAATAATCTTCCCACCCTAAATTGTGGAACTCCAACTCACACTTCCTCATTCTAGAAATATATTCCTCCTCTGTTGTCTCTATTGATCTATAGAACCTTTGAGCATGATCTATATCCTTGATATTATTACGTGAACCCATATATATAATACATATAAATTCAACATTTATTACACAAAGGTACACATTATAAGATACAAAAATATCATAAATCCTACTGTATTTGGGAAAATAGAAACATATCACATCAACATGATACATGGATAAAACATCATTATTAAAAATTTGTGTTGCATAAACCTAAAATTCCATTGATCTTTTAGAAATGTACTAGATAACCTAGGTACATACATAAGAAAGATGTGTAATATAAATCCCAGAAAATGAATAATAAAATAATAACATAAGGTAAATTATTACACATGACCTAATAGGAATATCAATGTAACATAATATGGGTGATAATAATTATCCAGAACAATAATTCATGGTATAACACGATACCATAAAGGAAACATTAAAATGTGGAAACATTATTAAACATGAAATCGGAAATGTTGGTAAAAATCCGTCAATGTAACATGAAAATAGTTTTGGGATGATTTGGTTTATTGACAAATAAGGTTTCCACTGTCTGCTGGGGAGTTCTAGAGGGGTTTTTAACAATTTATGTTGTAAAAGGTCAATGAAATGGGAATGGATGCCCATGAATTAGTGAAATCAATTGTGTATTCCTAGTTGTACCATTTACTTTTATTTCCCAAATCTTGGAGGTCCAAAATTTGGAGGAGGAATCAATCATCATTAAAGTTGGATTTGCATGAAATCCACATAAAAATATTAAAAGGAATGTATTTCTGAACGACTTTCCTTTTTCAAAGGTAATGAGCTTTGAAAAGGTATTTAGTGTCCTGAAATCTAGGTTTTGAGATGTTGTAGAGAATCCTAAATATGTGATGGAAATATGGAAACTCTCTATAAATATAATATTCTTCACATCATGAACATGTAAAAGAAATATGGTGATTCTCTATGATTATAAGATGTTGCATGAATGGAAAAATAATTAGTGCTTCACAAGAATAGTGATCTTCAAAAATGATATTATAGAGATACACAAAAAGGTGAGGATGAGGATGGATTATTCTCGAACTGGAGGTAATTTGCAAATATATTCCTCTACCCCCCCATAAAATTAGATAAATATTTAATTAATATCCAAAGGCAATTAACTTGTGAATGTTTTTCATGAAAAAATGGTCATGAAGAAAACATGTTCTTAAAGGTTGTGAAAGTTTATTTTTGTTGGACTTTGAGGAGGCTATGTGATCCTCACAAATGTTTTTGTGCTTCATAAAAGATGTTTTATTCGCAAATGTTTCTTTATCTTTGCAAATTATGTGATATTAATATATGATATGGAGTTTTCAAAGGTAGTATATACTTGTGAGGAATTGGGTAGATTCATAAAAGTCGCATGAGCTTTATTAATTTAATGATCATCATAAAATAGCTAAAAAGTCATTTCCTAGTAAACATATGGGCAAATAATATTCATAAACTTGATTAATGTAGAAAAATAATAGATAATCTACCAAAACCCATTGTTATATTCATTATTGTGAATTTAGGGACCTACATGCCCATAAACTCTGTCAGAATCCTTTCTAGGGTAGTTAGAAAACGAATTGGAAGAATTTCATCATTTTCACTGGCAGAGAGACATATATGTAAATATTGAGGGGGTGACCCTTTGGAAGCATGAGGTGTCCCGAAAAAGTTTAAAGGAATATGTACTAGGCATAGAAGTGATCTAGATCAAACAGTAATTGGGTAGCGAGCCGTAGTGTACCTGGTACATCATCACATTAACGTTGTATGCTTCTTGGACATAGCCCTATGGGGGTAAAGCAATGAAAATAAATTTGTCTCATTCAGGATTTAAATTCTCACCATAAATTTTTATTGTAAAGGGACATAATAGTGTTTTTTGATGATGAATTAATCGTTGTAGTGGATATTGTTTTGATCTATCATACCTTGGTTCACCCCCAAGAGTATGTTTACCAATTTGGGATAATAGTTGATATCAGATAGAATGGTTAATATCTGTGTTTCTTTCTCAAGGGTTTAAATGAATATTATCCATCACAAAGTGATTCCAATCGTTTATGGGAAAAAATAAATTGTGAAATAATTGGATGCATCACTACTATTGAAATTTAGGTTTGGATGTCTTTATAACAAAGATACATTGAATTTCAATCAGTATTGATATTGGTTATTTGTTGGAAGCTGAAAAAAGGGAATTGGATGCTGAATCCAAAGGAATTAATTATTTAGGGGGAGACATATCTAATGAAATCTATAATAAGTTTTTGTTATGTAATTCATCATATAATATGTGGGAAACGTTTTTAAATATTTATGAGGGTGACTCAGAATTCTACGAATAAAATATTTAGGTTCTATGTTAGAATTATATGGAATAAAAAATGCACCCATGTGAGCCTATTGATGCATTATTTAACCGGGTGAATGTTGTTCTAGAATACATGGGTGGTCTTAAAAAATTATTGATGATGTACTGATTGTAAATAACATCTTACTAAGACTTCCACTTTGGTTTAATCCAATTTTTCATGTATTAGAAGATAAATATCCAAATTAGATGACATTGGATAACATTCATAGTACACTACATTCATAAGAGATGAAAAATGATGATAATGAGTATGTGGAAAAAGGTAAGGGTAATGAAGTTTCATTATAGGGCATGAAGTATATCACTATTTAAGATGGGATGAAAGATGAAGAGATAGATGATTACATGTAATTCCTCTCATAAAATTTAAAAATTGGTAAAGGAAAGATCAAAGGGAATGTGTTTCTGAAAGACTGTCCTTTTTCAAAGGTAATGAGCTTTGAAAAGGTATTTAGTGTCCTGAAATCTAGGTTCCGAGATGTTGTAGAGAATCCTAAATATTTGATGGAAATATGGCAACTCTCTATAACTATAAGATTCTTCACATCGCGAACATGTAAAATAAATATGGTGATTCTATATGATTATAAGATGTTGCATGAATGGAAAAATAATTAGTGCTTCACAAGAATAGTGATCTTCAAAAATGATATTATAGAGATTCACAAAAAGGTGAGGATGAGGATGGATTATTCTCGAACTGGAGGTAATTCACAAATATATTCCTCTACCCTCCCCCCTCCCCCCCATAAAAGTAGATCAATATTTAATTAATATCCAAAGGCTATGAACTTGTGAATGTTTTTCATGAAAAAAGGTTCATGAAGAAAACATGTTCTTAAAGGTTGTGAAAGTTTATTTTTTTCAACTTTGAGGAGGCTATGTGATCTTCACAAATTTTTTGTGCTTCATAAAAGCAGTTTTATTCACAAATTTTTCTTTATATTTGCAAATTATGGGATATTAATATATGATATGGAGTTTTCAAAGGTAGTATATACTTGTGAGGAATTTGGTAGATTCATAAAAGTCGCATGAGCTTTATTAATTTAATGAGCATCATAAAATAGTTAAAAATTTATTTCGTAGTAAATATATGGGCAAATAATATTCATAAAGTTGATTAATTAGAACATTAATAGAGAATCGACCAAAAACAATGGTTATATTCATTATTGTGAATTTAGGGTCCTACATGCCCATAAACTCTGTTAGAATCCTTTCTAGGGTAGTGAGAAAAGGAATAGGAAGAATTTTATCCTTTTCACTACCAGAGAGACATATATGTAAATATTGAGGGGGTGACCCTTTGGATGCATTGAGGTGTCCCAAAAAAGTTTAAAGGAATAAGTACTAGGCATAGAAGTTATCTAGATCAAATAGTATTTGGGTAGCGAGCCGTAGTTATAACGACCCATACTTTACATACATTGTTAATACTTCGAAATTGAAGCACACTTATTACAACATATGACAAAACCACAAAGGACCGTATAGGTATAGTGTCTTTAGAAACTGGGAAACATAAACAACTGGTTCATAAATCTTCTACTGTGTCTCCCATTTATTTCATCATATCTAGGGTCCCTTTTAGCATATTCTACTTAATATCCATCTTCCTGACCTGGGGAAAAGAAAACATAAAAGCGTGAGCTCAAATGCTCAGCAAGGGCAAATAAAGGAAATAAAAATCATATCATATCTTTATGAAAATCAAAACCTGCAAAAGAGATCATAATATCTTAACATGGAATAAATCATAGAAGTGAAAATGAGATCCCCATAATCATAACATAAAACTTGAAACTTTGTGGCATGCACACATAATCATGGAAAATCATTTCTTGTTAGTCATGACTCATTGCCAAGACTATCTTAGTGGACAAAGTCCCTTTCTGAACCGAGTTCACTCCTCGTTTCAGTCCTGTATCACTGAACCGAAATAACCTTCCGTTCCAGCCATGTCTATCTCATGAGATATAAAATCTTTACCCAATGCATTGGAGGGAGATATAGGTCCCACCCATCTTATAATGAATCCTTTCTTATGTGTGCCACATAATCATAAAACATACATCATCGCATAACACATGTAACAAAAATGGGATTCTTGAAACATCATGACATCATAAATCAATTCATATAAGATAATGGAATTCATAAAAATAATTCCATCACAACATGATCAAATCAATGTAATAATAGGGATAAAAACAGAACCCTTTATTATCTTAGATGGAAAATAATTTTGATAAAACACTTGATCTTTATTCTTGAGGAAAATATCCTTTCTACTTCAAAAACATTTTTCCTTTATTAAAATGTCATACAAATTTAAACTAAAAGAAGTTGATTAAAAATAAACTTGAAAACTTGTAAAGGAAGCTTCTTGGAAATAATGTTTTAAAAATCCATTCATGCCGTATAAGTTAAAAAAAACATTCTTCGTACCTTTGTCGGAAAAGTCAAAAAGTACCTCGTACGAAAAAAAAACGACAAAAGATTCCGTTCATATTCTTTACTAAAAACTCACCGAAGGGTAAAATTGGATTTAAACTATTGTAAGTGGATGGAAACAATATTACATATTGAGGGAACATGGATGTGGATGATAAAATACACCCCAGTAAATACTTACTAATAAACAATCTCGGATAAAAATGAGATTGTGGTATTTTCCCTTACCTTAGGTCCGATTAGCTTTGTACGTGTCCGGAGCTCCTGTATAATGGTTTAAATAATGTTATTTACTTATTCCAGAATCATACATATTTATATGATATCATATATGGTCATATTATTAGCTTCTTGTTAGTAATATTTCCTTGTTACTTGTTACTCGGGTCTTTATAACTTTTTGTTCTTATGCGTGTTTTGTCGAATAAATTATTATTCTTATCTTTAGGTTATAGATAATTCATTTCCAGAATGGTATTAGTGTAGTATATACCATATTCATTTATTCAATTCATTTATATAATCATTATGAAATGAAGATCATGTAGAACGAGTCGCATCACATCGTGGAGACGGTATTCCGTACGTACGCACGAGTGATGATATCGTTCCTATGATCATGGAATTGTATTGGAGTATATATATATTATTTCAGTATCAATATTACTTCATAATAATCATATGTAGTTACTCATTACACCATTATACCCATCCTTGTAAGGTGATGGTGGAAAATAGATTACACCACGGCGTGGAGACGGTATTCCGTACGTACGCACGCGTGGTGATTTCATTTTTCCGTAGGATGGATAGAAGGTGAATTAGGGTTGTTTCATATTTAAAATAACATATCAGTATGTAAGTAATACTGATGTTATTACTTTATCATGAAACAACTAAAGAAGAAGAAGTTGAAGAAGAAAGAAATTGAAAAGATCGGTAATGGATAGTACCTCTTCTTTGGAACGCTTCTTTGAATCCTCCACTTAAGGAACTAAGATTGGTCTTTGGAGAAGACCAGGACCTCTAGGATTATTCTAGGGAAGTGGAGAGGAGAAAATGGCAGGGGTTGGCCGAGCTTGAGTGCTCAATTTGGTGTGAGGAGGAGGGGGAGGAGGTGCCCTTTTATAAGGGAGGAGAGGGGCACCTTAGGAATATCTCAAAATATTATTTTATATTAAAGTCAAAATCGGTTAATAATGGTTCCAAAGGGTCTTATTTCTAAGATAAAGAGGGGATGGGTTGAAATCCTATCAACCAATAGGATTTATACAAGTTTAGGGTATTATTTTAACCTTATCAATTAGATTTAACTCTAAGTTAATTATTTTAACTTTTACCGTGTCTTTTTGTTTTCCTTCACTATATGGTTAATACACTTACTATAACATGCCAAACGAACCCCAAATTGTTAATTATTAATATATATATCCTTATCTAAGTCATTTTGCCGAACCTTAGATTTTTAGGAATAAAATAACAATTATTAATATAATATTTTATTTAAAAACTATTTTGTGTCAATTTTGACACTATTTGATATATGATTTGTTTGAAAGTCATAACAGAATTATATGTTCGAACCAAGTTGATTAAATAAACACTAATATATCATAGTAACCTAGAAAATTAGTTGAATTCATAAAAAGTCTCAAATTACATTTATTTTGGTGTTTATAACATCAATTATGTCAATATTTCATTAATAAGATAATTACTGCATCATCATTATGTCATAAATAAATTAAATTATTTAATGTCTAAATATTACAAATAAAATATCATCATGTAGGAAATCTTTTTATCTTTCTAATGAATATTTACAATTGAATTTATCTTATTTATAACCCCATATTAAAAATGATTTACTTATTAAACTTTGATTTTAACTATTTTAACCCTTCTTTAAATAAATTAATAATAAATGTCCTAATCTAATCCAAGTGGGACTAAATGGTCATATTTTATTCCTAAGATTGTTTTTGGTCGAATTACACTTTTCCAATAGAATTAGGACATGTGTTATGGTAATATTAATATCATATTTACCCTTAGTTACCCTATTTACTATTAACCGCGGTAAAAATCGTAAAAAGTTACTATTCACCAAAAAATTATTTTCATCTCATTGAACCATATTTTAGTCCTTGATATTAACCGTGTCTCTTGGATTTTCGAAATTCCATTCACAGAAGCGGTAAAATTAAGTTTTATGCAAAATTCAGTTTTTAACCTACCACTTAGTGGTTTCACTATTCATCAAAAATTGAAAGTTTTCAGAAAAATACCAAAATTTCACCCTAGGCTAATTTCGATATTCTGAGTCCAAAAATGAAGTCCATTTTGAAAAATAAAATTTATAAAATTTCAAAAAGTGGTTATTACTATTCATAATGGCTAGTTTTAATAGCATATTGTTGTTTAGTGAAACTCGCTATTGCGTACGACGCAAGCTATCGAGGAAGGTCGCGATTGCGTGTAAAGCAAGTCAAGCAAGTTTTGTGTAGAAAAAGATTCCTTTGATAATTTATATAACATAAAAGTCTCGGGTGTTACATTCTACCCCCCTTAAAAAGAATTTCGCCCTCGAAATTCGTCACTTTGTAACAAACAGATGAGGATACTTCTCCCTCATCATATCCTCAAGCTCCCATGTAGCTTCTTCAAGTTGGTGGTTCCTCCATAAAACTTTCACCAAGAGAGTGGTCTTGTTTCGTAGGACTTTTTCGCTACGATCCAGAATCTCTATCGGCTGTACTTCATAAGAAAGATCTTGCTCCAGTGGTACAACTTCTGAGCTGAGTACATGTGAAGGATCTGGTATGTACTTTCTCAGGAGAGATACATGGAACACATCGTGAACTTGAGAGAGATTCGGTGGAAGCGCCAATTGGTAAGCTACCTTCCCAACACGATCCAGTATTTCGAAAGGACTGATATATCTAGGGCTCAACTTCCCCTTCTTTCCAAATCTCATAACCCTCTTCCAGGGAGATATTCGTAAGAACACTTTATCACCCACTTCAAACTCTAGGTCTTTTCTTCGGTTGTCGGCATAGCTTTTCTGTCGACTCTGAGCTACTCTTATGTGTTGTTGAATAGATCTAACCTTTTCTGCCATTTCATCAACGAGATCAAGTCCTAATAGCTTTCTTTCCCCAACTTCATCCCAGCAAGTTGGAGTCCTGCATTTCTTTCCATAGAGAGCTTCATAAGGAGCCATCTGAATACTGGAGTGAAAGCTATTATTATAAGAAAATTCTACCAAAGGTAGGTGTTGATCCCAACCTCCTTTGAAATCCATAGAGCAAGCTCTCAACATATCTTCTAGGGTTTGAATTGTTCTCTCAGATTGACCATCTGTCTGGGGATGATAAGCAGTGCTGAAACTCAACTCTGTATCCAGAGTATGCTGAAGACTTCGCCAGAACTTCGAGGTAAATCTCGGATCCCGATCAGATATAATAGAAAGTGGTACTCCATGTAATCTTACCACTTCCTTTACATATATCCTGGCAAGCTGATCTAGAGAGAAATCCTCTCTAATAGGAATGAAGTGTGCAGACTTTGTAAGAAGATCAACTATGACCCAAATAGCATTATTGCCTTTGGATGTTTTAGGAAGTCCTGTGACAAAGTCCATAGTGATGTTTTCCCATTTCCATTCGGGTATGGGTAATGGTTGTAACATCCCCTTAGACTTCTGTCTCTCAGCTTTAACTTGTTGACAAACCAAGCATCGAGAGACAAATTCAGCAACATCTCTTTTCATGCCATCCCACCAGAAGTACTCTTTCAGGTCCCTATACATCTTCGTGCATCCAGGATTAATAGAGAATGAAGAACTATGAGCCTCATCCAGCAGCTCCTTCTTTAATTCGGGGATGGGAGGAACACAAACCCGATTCCTGAACTTTATTATCCCATCACAATCAAGGTTGAATTCAGGAACATTTCTCACCTTCTTTTGTAACTCGACATCTTCTTTTTGTGCCTCTTTAATATTCACATGTATAGATGGTTGAACATTCATTTGAGAAAGATAAGATTTTTCCCCTTCCATTATAATTCCAAGATCCATCCTTTGTAAATCCATAAATATTGGATCTTTTGTGATCCTCATCATGGATAAACTAGCATGGTCTTGTCGACTTAATGCATCTGCCACCTTGTTTGCTTTCCCAGGGTGGTAATGGATTGAGCAGTCATAATCCTTAATCAGCTCCAACCATCTTCTTTGACGCATATTCAACTCCTTTTGTGTGAAAATATACTTTAAACTTTTATGATCAGTATAAATATCACACCTTTCACCATAAAGGTAATGCCTCCAAATCTTTAATGCAAAGATTACCGCAGCCAACTCCAAATCATGTGTTGGGTAATTTTGCTCATGGATTTTCAACTGTCATGAGGCATAAGCTATCACCATATCATTTTGCATAAGAACACACCCCAATCCCTTCTTGGATGCATCATTGTAGATCACAAACCTTTCTCCACTACAAGGCAGTGAGAGCACAGGTGCACTGGATAACCTTCTTTTCAACTCCTTGAAATTCTCTTCACATTCCTCTGTCCAGACAAACTTAACTCCTTTCCGAGTCAACTTGGTGAGTGGATTAGATAATCGTGAAAATTCTTTTACAAAACATCGATAATATCCAGCCAAACCAAGAAAACTTCGGATCTCAGTTACTGTGGTTGGTCTCGACCATCTTTCGATAACCTCTGTTTTTGCTGGATCCACAGATATCCCCTCTTTTGAGATTATATGACCCAAAAATGCAACTTTTTGAAGCCAAAATTCACACTTGGTAAATTTGGCATAAAGATTCTCCTTTCTCAGGGTCTTCAATATAATTCTCAAGTGATCTTCATGCTCTTCCTTGCTCTTTGAATAGACAAGAATATCTTCTATAAAGACTACCACAAATTGATCAAGATAGTCTCTAAAGACTCTATTCATTAGATCCATGAAGATAGCAGGGGAATTAGAAAGACCAAATGGCATCACTATAAATTCATAGTGTCCATACCTTGTACGGAAAGCCGTCTTTGGTATATCCTCCCTTTTGACCCTTAATTGATGATACCCTGAACGAAGATCAATCTTGGAAAAGTATTGAGCTCCGCGTAGTTGGTCAAATAAGTCATCAATGCGTGGGAGAGGATATTTGTTCTCGATAGTGATCTTGTTAAGTTCTCGATAATCAATGCAGAGTCTCATTGATCCATCTTTCTTCTTAACAAATAGAACAGGTGCTCCCCAAGGTGACGCACTAGGGCGTATGAATCCCTTATCAAGATTCTCTTGGAGTTGCTTCTTCAATTCCTGCAACTCAATTGGGGCCATTCTATAAGGTGTCTTTGAAATAGGCAAAGCACCCGGTACGAGTTCTATTGAAAACTCAACTTCACGATTTGGTGGAAGACCCGGCAATTCCTCCGGAAAGACATCATCAAACTCTCGTACAATGGGAATATTCTTAATCGTGAGTTTCTCACCAACCATTTGAGATAAATAACCTTCATTTAGTGGAATCAATACCCATAAGATGGAAGAAATTTCCACTGGAAGGTTATGTTCATCCTTGCATTGATAGACGATCGTAGATTGATCTGGAATATGAAATGTGACTTCCCTTCTTTGGCAATTGATATGAGCTCCATGTAGAGAAAGCCAATCCATGCCAAGAATCACATCAAATTCCACTAAAGGAAGGATCACAAGATTTGCAGGAAGCACTTTCCCACAAACTTCGATCGGAGAAGAATTATAAACTTTTGATGCGATTGATGTGCCATTAGGTGTTGTCACGGCTAACTCAACATCTAATTGTTGAGGTAATACGGTGATACCCTTAGAAAAGTCTTCAGAAATAAAAGAGTGGGTGGATCCAGAATCAAATAAAACATTTTCTACTTTAGAGTGGATGGTAAGTGTACCTTTCACCACATCGTTATCGTACTCCACATCGCTGATAGAAATTGCATGTGACTTTCCTTTGTATTTAGCCTTAAGATTTTGTTGACGTCGACCATCATCATCAACCCTTGGATTTGGGCATTGATTGGCATAATGCCCCATCTCCTTGCACTTGAAACATTGAAGTGTAGTAGGTTCATTCTGTGTATCCCTTCCTTTGTTTGCATCATTAGACATCTTCTTCCCATTATCACGGCATTCAAATGCCCGATGACCTTCCTTTCCACATTTAAACCATTTACTTGTCCCTTTAAGACAACTCCCTCTATGTTTCTTTCCACACTTTGAGCATAATGGAAAGTTCATCTTCTTTTCAGTGTGCTCTTTAGAGTTTCCTTTGAATTCCATCTTCCTCTTCTTATCAAACCCATGTGACTGATGGGTTACTCCAATCTTCATCTCGACTTTGAGAGCACATCGAACGATTTCCTCGTAGCTATTGAAGTCCCTTATGGCTAACGCCCTTCGAAGACTTGGTTTTAAGCCACTAAAGAATCAATCGATCTTACTCTCAGGTTGGATAATAATACCAGAAGCGTACCTTTCAAGTCTTGTAAAATTTGCTTCATAGGTACTAACAGATTCATCATCCCTTTGCTTCAGTTCAAGAAACTCTTTCTCCATCTTTGTTCGGAGAATACGAGGGAAGTACTTATTGAAAAATAAGTTCTTGAACTCGTCCCATTCCATAGACTCAATTTCATCCCTTTGCCTCGTATTCTTAACAAGATTCCACCATTGATCAGCATCTCCTTCCAAACGGTACACTGCTAGGATGACTTTATCATGTTCAGAACATTGAAGAACTGAAAATATATTTTCAGTAGTACTAATCCATTGTTCAGAAACTAATGGATCAGTAGACCCGCTGAAAGAAGGTGGACGCTGCCTCATGAAGGATTCAACAGAATGTTGCTCCCTCCTTTGCTCGTTTGGAAATCCTGCATGATTCATAGCTTGAGAAAGTTGTGTGAGCATGGCTACAAGATTTTGCATTCCAGCTCCCATATCGTTTGGTTGCTCAGGGGGACAATCATTGCATTTCCCATCGCATTCCGCATTAACACGGTTCCTTCGGGTTCCAGCCATTGACTAAAACCAAGAAGAATAGTGTGAGCAACACTAATTATAATAGGAAACCACATAATTCAAGAATAAAATTTTCATGCTTATGGTCTTATCCTAGGTTATTCATGGCCATTTCTAAGATTGTGTTCTATGCTTAGACTTATTCTTAGGGTTCTTACTAAGGCTTTCACATCCTAGTTTCCAAAGGTTGACTATACCTTTCCTCTGATACCAACTATAACGACCCATACTTTACATACATTGTTAATACTTAGAAATTGAAGCACACTTATTACAACATATGACAAAAACACAAAGGACCGTATAGGTATAGTGTCTTTAGAAACTGGGAAACATAAACAACTGGTTCATAAATCTTCTACAGTGTCTCCCATTTATTTCATCATATCTAGGGTCCCTTTTAGCATATTCTACTTAATATCCATCTTCCTGACCTGGGGAAAAGAAAACATAAAAGGGTGAGCTCAAATGCTCAGCAAGGGCAAATAAAGGAAATAAAAATCATATCATATCTTTATGAAAATCAAAACCTGCAAAAGAGATCATAATATCTTAACATGGAATAAATCATAGAAGTGAAAATGAGATCCCCATAATCATAACATAAAACTTGAAACTTTGTGGCATGAACACATAATCATGGAAAATCATTTCTTGTTAGTCATGACTCATTGCCAAGACTATCTTAGTGGACAAAGTCCCTTTCTGAACCGATTTCACTCCTCGTTTCAGTCCTGTATCACTGAACCGAAATAACCTTCCATTCCAGCCATGTCTATCTCATGAGATATAAAATCTTTACCCAATTCATTGGAGGGAGATATAGGTCCCACCCATCTTATAATGAATCCTTTCTTATGGGTGCCACATAATCATAAAACATACATCATCGCATAACACATGTAACAAAAATGGGATTCTTGAAACATCATGACATCATAAATCAATTCATATAAGATAATGGAATTCATAAAAATAATTCCATCACAACATGATCAAATCAATTTAATAATAGGGATAAAAACAGAACCCTTTATTATCTTATATGGAAAATAATTTTGATAAAACACTTGAACTTTATTCTTGAGGAAAATATCCTTTCTACTTCAAAAACATTTTTCCTTTCTTAACATGTCATACAACTTTAAACTAAAAGAAGTTGATTAAAAATAAACTTCAAAACTTGTAAAGGAAGATTCTTGGAAATAATGTTTTAAAAATCCATTCATGCCGTATAAGTTAAAAAAAACATTCTTCGTACCTTTGTCGGAAAAGTCAAAAAGTACCTCGTACGAAAAAAACGACAAAAGATTCCGTTCATATTCTTTACTAAAAACTCACCGAAGGGTAAAATTGGATTTAAACTATTGTAAGTGGATGGAAACAATATTACATATTGAGGGAACATGGATGTGGATGATAAAATACACCCCAGTAAATACTTACGAATAAACAATCTCGGATAAAAATGAGATTGTGGTATTTTCCCTTACCTTAGGTCCGATTAGCTTTGTACGTGTCCGGAGCTCCTGTATAATGGTTTAAATAATGTTATTTACTTATTCCAGAATCATACATATTTATATGATATCATATATGGTCATATTATTAGCTTCTTGTTAGTAATATTTCATTGTTACTTGTTACTCGGGTCTTTATAACTTTTTGTTCTTATGCGTGTTTTGTCGAATAAATTATTATTCTTATCTTTAGGTTATAGATAATTCATTTCCAGAATGGTATTAGTGTAGTATATACCATATTCATTTATTCAATTCATTTATATAATCATTATGAAATGAAGATCATGTAGAACGAGTCGCATCACATCGTGGAGACGGTATTCCGTACGTACGCACGAGTGATGATATCGTTCCTATGATCGTGGAATTGTATTGGAGTATATATATATTATTTCAGTATCAATATTACTTCATAATAATCATATGTAGTTACTCATTACACCTTTATACCCATCCTTGTAAGGTGATGGTGGAAAATAGATTACACCACGGTGTGAGGACGGTATTCCGTACGTACGCACGCGTGGTGATTTCATTTTTCCGTAGGATGGATAGAAGGTGAATTAGGGTTGTTTCATATTTATAATAACATATCAGTATGTAAGTAATACTGATGTTATTACTTTATCATGAAACAACTAAATAAGAAGAAGTTGAAGAAGAAAGAAATAGAAAAGATCGATAATGGATATTACCTCTTCTTTGGAACGCTTCTTTGAATCCTCCACTTAAGGAACTAAGATTGGTCTTTGGAGAAGACCAGGACCTCTAGGATTATTCTAGGGAAGTGGAGAGGAGAAAATGGCAGGGTTTGGCCGAGCTTGAGTGCTCAATTTGGTGTGAGGAGGAGGGGGAGGAGGTGCCCTTTTATAAGGGAGGAGAGGGGCACCTTAGGAATATCTCAAAATATTATTTTATATTAAAGTCATAATCGGTTAATAATGGTTCCAAAGGGTCTTATTTCGAAGATAAAGTGGGGATGGGTCGAAATCCTATCAACCAATAGGATTTAGAGAAGTTTAGGGTATTATTTTAACCTTATCAATTAGATTTAACTCTAAGTTAATTAATTTAACTTTTACCGTGTCTTTTTGTTTTCCTTCACTATATGGTTAATACACTTACTATAACATTCCAAACGAACCCCAAATTGTTTATTATTAATATATATATCCTTAACTAAGTCATTTGGCCGAACCGTAGATTTTTAGGAATAAAATAACAATTAATAATATAATATTTGATTTAAAAACTATTTTGTGTCAATTTTGACACTATTTGATATATGATTTGTTTGAAAGTCATAACAGAATTATATGTTCGAACCAAGTTGATTAAATCAACAATAATATATCATAGTAACCTATAAAATTAGTGGAATTCATAAAAAGTCTCAAATTACATTTATTTTGGTGTTTATAACATCAATTATGTCAATATTTCATTAATAAGATAATTACTGCATCATCATTATGTCATAAATAAATTAAATTATTTAATGTCTAAAAATTACAAATAAAATATCATCATGTATGAAATCTTTTTATCTTTCTAATGAATATTTACAATTGAATTTATCTTATTTATAACCCCATATTAAAAATGATTTACTTATTAAACTTTGATTTTAACTATTTTAACCCTTCTTTAAATAAATTAATAATAAATGTCCTAATCTAATCCAAGTGGGACTAAATGGTCATATTTTATTCCTAAGTTTGTTTTTGGTCGAATTACACTTGTCCAATAGAATTAGGACATGTGTTAGGGTAATATTAATATCATATTTACCCTTAGTTACCCTATTTACTATTAACCGCGGTAAAAATCGTAAAAAGTTACTATTCACCAAAAAATTATTTTCATCTCATTGAACCACATTTTAGTCCTTGATATTAACCGTGTCTCTCGGATTTTCGAAATTCCATTCACAGAAGCAGTAAAATTAAGTTTTATGCAAAATTCAGTTTTTAACCTACCACTTAGTGGTTTCACTATTCATCAAAAATTGAAAGTTTTCAGAAAAATACCAAAATTTCACCCTAGGCTAATTTCGATATTCTGAGTCCAAAAATGAAGTCCATTTTGAAAAATAAAATTTATAAAATTTCAAAAAGTGGTTATTACTATTCATAACGGCTAGTTTTAATAGCATATTGTTGTTTAGTAAAACTCGGTATTGCGTACGACGCAAGCTATCGAGGAAGGTCGTGATTGCGTGTAAAGCAAGTCAAGCAAGTGTTGTGTAGAAAAAGATTCCTTTGATAATTTATATAACATAAAAGTCTCGGGTCTTACAGTAGTGTACCTGGTACATCATCACATTAACGTTGTATACTTCTTGGACATAGCCCTGTCAGGGTAATCCAATGAAAATAAATTTGTCTCATTCATGATTTAATTTATCTCCATAAATTTCTATCGTAAAGGGATATAATAGTGTTTTTTGACAATGAATTAATCTTTGTAGTGGATATTGTTGTAATCTATCATACCTTGGTTCACCCCCCAGAGTATGTTTACCAATTTGGGATAATAGTTGATATCAGATAGAATGGTTAATATCTGTGTTTCTTTCTCAAGGGTTTAAATGAATGTTATCCATCACAAAGTGATTCCGATCGTTTATGGGAAAAAAATCAATTGTGAAAGAATTGTATGCATCACTACTATTGAAATTTAGGTTTGGATGTCTTTATAACAACGATATATTGAATTTAAATTAGTATTGATTGTGGTTATTTATTAGAAGCTGAAAAAGGGGAATTGGATGCTGAATCCAAATGAATTAATTATTTAGGGGGAGACATATCTAATGAAATCTATAATAAGTTTTTGTTATGTAATTCATCATATAATATGTGGGAAACGTTTTTAAATATTTATGAGGGTGACTCAAAATTCTAGGAAAAAAATATTTAGGTTCTATGTTAGAATTATATGGAATAAAAAATGCACCCAAGTGAGTCTATTGATGCATTATTTAACAAGGTGAATGTTATTGTAGAAGACATGGGTGGTCTTAAAAAAATTATTGATGATGTACTGATTGTAAATAAAATCTTATAAAGACTTCCACATTGGTTTAATCCAAATGTTCATGTATTAGAAGATAAAGATCCAAATTAGCTGACATTGGATAACATTCACAATACACTACATTCATAAGAGATGAAAAATGATGATAATGAGTCTGTGGAAAAAGGTAAGGGTAATGAAGTTTCATTAAAGGCCATGAAGTATATCACTATTGAAGATGGGATGAAAGATGAAGAGATAGATGAATACATGTAATTCCTATCATAAAATCTAAAAATTGGTAAAGGAAAGATCAAAGGGAAACTCCCATATTCATTATTTTGATGTGTCAGGGTTGGAAATCATATAGTGAGGTGCCCTATGATGTTTCAATATGATCATGAGGATGAATTCTAGATTCACAGGAAGATTTTTTTGCCTACAATAAATGTAATACACATTTTAAGAGAAACTTAGTTAAAATGTAGAATATCCTTTCACAATAAAATGAATGTTCATAATAACATGAGGGTGAAAATATGGAAAAATAAAAATATTGTGGGGAAAATGATCTTTTGGCAGGTGTAGAGTTTTCCTAAAAAATTAATAAATAAAAAATGAAGAATAAGAAGTCGAATATAGAGAAGATCAATATGCTAAATTAAAACCCACTCTTTAAGAGATGAATGTTTGTAGAGACAAAACAAATAAATCCAACAACTTTGTTTAGGATGCTAAAATTGTTATGTAACAATAGGAAGAACAATAGTCTGATTTGATAGAAGAAATTGAAAAACATAATTATTATATTCCATTGATCTTAGAAATAATTAATGGGTAAAATATTGAAGTTGAAGAGAAAAAATGGATAATTGATGGTTTGAATAATATATTGAATGATCGATAAAAACTCATCGAAAATTTTGGGGAGGTGTTCTTCAGCCTATAATGAAAAAATGAATTATCAGTAAAAACTCTTCACTCTAGAAAATCAGGATGAAATGTAAGTGTAAAATGGAATGGTGGAGTTAAAATCTATATTGAAATAGAAAAATGAATGATAGGAGAACAAAATGATGGATCTGAATAATATTATTGGTATGGGGATTGATCAAAAATAGAAATATGTAATGGTTGATGTCACCCATAAGATCCAACTCTGATATTAATGATTAATTTGGATATGAATCAAAATTAAATGATTTTGAGAACCCAATGGAAAATAATAAGTGTAGTAGTGACACACAAGAATACTCCCTGAATTAGATGATGTTTTTTTTGGAAATATGGTACACTCAAAAAAAATTTGTTCTGTATCCAAGAGGTACTAAAGGGAACAGGACCAACATAGGTAGCCATATAGAACTCAATATTCCCACACATAATTTGATGGAAACTGTATCAAGTGTGGAGGATTAAAAAACATGGAAAATTATTTCTCATTATGAATCTTGAAGAATGTGTCGAACAAGACTGAATGTAGTGATAAGAGGAAGATCAATGTATCATCAAATAAGATGAAAATGAAAATTTATTTTCTAGTCTGTTATATGAAGTTGTCCCACTTTACTAAAATGAAGATCAATATCATCAATCTATAACGGGTATGAAGTAATAAATTTGGATAAAAAATTTATGATAATTTTGTGGTTGTGGAGATTTCACTTGAAGCATCAGATCATCATGGTGTATGGATCTTTGATAGTGGATGCACATTCCATAAATGAGCTAATAAGGATCTTGTTATAGGAATAAAATATGTCCTAGAAGGCTTTTTCAAATTTGTTAATGATGAAGGACTAATGATTATTGGACAAAAAAATACAAATTTAGGGGCAATGTAATGAAATGTGATGATGATGTAGTTTATAAAGGTCTCAGTCACATCATTCTTAGTTTCCATAAACTATGTGACTCTGGAAAAGCTATAAAACTTACTAAGATGATATCTATGTTTAAAAGAAGTTATATTGAATTAGTTGTAAAGTAAAATATGATGTTGGAGAATCTATACCTTATAAGTGGAGATAAAGATATGTTCTTTTTGTCCAGAGAGGAAGAAAATAGGTTATGGAATAAAAGACTTGTCTTTCTACTCAAACCTTACCTAGAAGATATAGTCGAATGTGATACTGCTCGAGATCTCCAAAAGTTGTCACATGATCATACTCAAATATTCCATATTTTTCAAGAAGGTAAATTCATTAGTAATAGATTCAAGGAAAAATATCCAATGTCAACTAGAGTGATTCAATTGGTGAATATAAATTTATTTGGACCTATATCACAAAATCCATTAATAGGAAGAGGTATTAAATTATTTTAATTGGTGATTTTAGTAGGATGGTATGTGTATTCTTCATTTCCCACAATTATGATGTGTTCAGTTTCATAAAATAGAATTTGATAGAATCTAAATGGAATCTAGGCCATAATATCTTAATGATTGTTACATAAATGGTTCTAAATTCCAAAAATATTCTAGTGGATGATTTTCTCGTGAAATATGGGATAAAGAATCATGTTTTAGAATAAAAAACTCCTCAACAAATAGATTTTTTGAGAGGATAAATCATATCATCAACAACATGGCTAGATCAATCCTTATTAATAAGAACTTTTTAGAGAATATCTGGAATGTAGTAGTTCAAAATTCGGTATATATATATATAATATGGATCTATTATGTCGGAAATAAGGAAAGTATCTGTATGAGATGTGGTTTATAATGAATCCAACATTGAAATAATTTTTAATATTTGGATGTAAATTCATTACTATCAATAAAGAGACACACATGAAATTTAGATCATGCGGATATGAATAGAGATTTCTTAAACATTTATGAAAAGGAAATCAATATAAGTATTTCAAATAGAGTCTTAGAATTTAGTTGAAATAAAAATTTCATTATTGTAGATAATGAACTTATTAAACAACAACATAGTGAAATGTTCCCTGATGAATGTGATGATGAGGTACGAAACTCAAGTGGATTTTAAGTTGAAAATGTTGATTCAGATGACGATACAAATGATGATAATGAAGAATCAATATCTATATCTACACAAAAACTGAATAGTGGATATGATATTGGTAGGTAGAACATCATTGGTGATCTGGAAGATCTATTTCTAATATTATGAATGATTTAATTTCAAAATGAATCAATCCTATCTTAGATATATCCTAATTTTTTTGATGAAACAACGGGAGATAAAGACTAGGTTCAAGATATGAATGATGAGATGGAAAAAATGAAAATAATTAGACATGGAATATTGTTTTGAGGTAAACATATAATAATTTTATTGGGACCAAATGGGTCTTTCATGGTAAGATAAATTAATATGTAACAAAAATTCAAAAAAAGTAATGGGTAGTGTGAAAAGGATTCTCATAAATAAGGGTATTTATGTAGGTGAAACATTTGCACCTATTTTGAGGCTAGAGATAATAAAATTACTCCTAGTCAAAGCCATGTAATTAATGATCAATGTTTTCTACATGGATATCAATTCCAGGTTTTTGAATGGGGATATAGAAGAATAAATTTATATATAGTATCTATATGGTTCTATATTTAATGAAGATGAGAGGAAATATTTTCTACTTAAGAATGCATTGAATGGGTTGAATAAACCACAATGATCTTGTTATTCAATACTTGATCAATTCTTGAAGATATTAAGTATTCTATACAGTAGAGATGATTATAATATCTATGTAAATAATGATTGTAATCAAAGGATTATGGTTCTGGTGTATGTTGATTGAATAATATTTTGGGATCAAATTAATCATAGTGAAAAAATTTCATAGAACTCATGAAAAGTTAATTTTAAACGTCAATGATTGGTGAACTGATGTTTTCCATGTTTTGCAGGTGAAACACGAAAATAATGGCACATTCATTTCTCAATATAAATATTCCATGGGCGTTTTGAGAATATTTTAAATGGATAATTCAAATGAGATGATGGATCTAATGGATTCCTAGATTAAACTGTCACTAGATGATGAAGGTGATTTACATAATTTCAATGAACATAGGAAAATCATTTGTAGTCTATTTTATATGATAATGACAAGACCTGATATGTTTTCTTCAACATTCCAAGAAGTTATATATCAATAAATTCCTAATTAAATACACTTAAATATAAAAAAACACTTTGGTATATTATGTGTATTGTTGAATATTGTTTTTTTATATTGAAAAATATCAGCAAGAGTTCCTGGGATAAACAGATACATATTGGACTTGTTTAGAATAAGAAAAAAAATCAACATTAGGTGGTGTATTCTACAGTGGTAGATTTTGTATTTATGGTCTAAGAAGGAAACATGATTATATTTAATTGAGAACCACAGAATCTGAATATGTTTCATCCAATCAATATTGAATTCATTTATTTTGGATAAATCACTAGGTTGATAATATGGGAGTTATAGTGAAGTCTCTAATCAGAATGAATTTAAACAATTAATTTTATAGAAATCATGGTAAAAATAAATTCCATCACACATGGGAAATGAACATTCATATAATTTATTATTTTATAAAATAGAATTTGGAGCATGGTATTATGAAGTAATATTATGAACCTACTAAAATCTTGTTTGCATACATTATAACAAAGGCCTTACCCAAGGATTCATTTGAATGTCATCAAGTCGGTCATGGAGTTCAGTCAACTCCCTACAATTAAGAACTGTATATTTGGTATCCCCTCTCCCCAATGGATTTTGTGTTTTTCCTTAATGTGTTAGTAAGATTTCATTACCCCGTGGAAGACCACAATAGGGTAACCTCAGGGTTCTTTGAAAAAAGAGGAAATGTTGTGGCTATAAAAGTTGGGAAAATATAAAAATCAATATAGTGGAGAAGCTGGTAGGTTTTTAAGTGAACTAGGGAGAGTTTTGAATCTGGATATGATAAATATTATTGATCAAATGTTATATATCATGGTAGACATGTTCTAGATAAAATTATTTGAGCAGTTTTAGAATATTAGATTCGTTTATGATATTTTCCTTCAACTCTTATGTCTCATATTGATCATGGCTCATGTGGTCCTAGAGTGTGTGTTGGGTAAAATTTATTATCTCTATATGAATCAAAATAATTTATTGTTTGTTCAAGATAGACGAATCATTAAAATGGTATCATAATGTTAATAATTTTCAACAAACCCAAATGGGGAGATTATTAGGGGAAAATTTCTCAATTTAACATTGTTGTGTTTTTGGGTTAATTGTGATTGTTAAAAAATAATGTTTATATTCCCAGTTTTATAATTCTAGTGAGATTGCTGACATTGTATGTTGGGAAAGATAAAATAAAATAGAATGGATTCCATGTAAGTGGTAAATTCAGTATATATGGTGGAACTGTTTCCTAGTGTTTCCAAATTATTGGGGTCCAAAATTTGGAGGATTGATCAATCACCATGAAAATTAGTTTTTTTAATTCCTTATAAAAATATGGAATATTCATGAGTTTTATGAAGATTAGTGTATCATGAAGGTAAGGATCGTTGGAAATGAATCTGGTGTCATAAAGGCTAGTTTTTTTGAAGGTGTAGAGCATTGAAAATGTGTGATGGAAAGATGGTAACACTCTGTAATTATGAGAATCTTCATATCATGAACACAATAGGGAATGATGGTGATACTCTATAACTACACGAATCTTTACAAATGGTAAAATTTCCTTGGTGCTTCCCAAAAATACATAGTTTCATGAACGATATTGGAGAGCATCGTGAAAAAACAATGATGAGGATAGAAGATTATGTGACATGCAGAAATGCCTATAAAATATCCCTATACACCCTTATAAAATAAGAATTTCCTTAATGAAAATCTAAAGTCTTTGAATCCGTGAAGGTGATTCATGATGTTTATTCTTCATGAAAATTTCACAATGAAAGGATGTTTGCAAAGGATATGAAAACAAACTAAAATTTTTGAGATTTACAAAGGATGAGGGAGATTTATGAAAGTTTTTTAGCATCATGAAAGGATTTTTCTTCAGAAAGGCTATTTGAGATTGGTGAAAGAGGTTAGCTTCACAAAATTTGTGGGGTTCTAGAAGGTAGTATATACTTGGGAATTATTGGGATGTTTAGTGAAGGGTATGTGAACAGTAAGAAGGAAGTGATCACTATGAAAGAGTTGAAAAGTGATTTCCCAATAACTATATGGTAAAGTGATATTCATCATTTGTATGAATGTAGACCTTCAATAGAGCATCTACGTAAAGTTGAAGATACATTCATTATTTATATTGAATGGACCTACATGCCCATAAATTTTGTGTGAATCCATCCTATAGTAATGAGAAAAGGAAGTGGAAGACAATGATCATTTCTACCAATAGTTATACTAAAAGGAAATTTTGGGGTAGTGTCCATTGGGAAGTAGTAATCTATCCCAAAAGATTTCAATGGTTTTTATCCTGTCAAAATAATTAATATACCCCAAAAATTATTTTAGTAGTGAGAATTAGGGCATTTGGTACGTCGACACATTTTCATTGAATGCTTCATGGACACAGCCTTGTGAGGGTGAACTGAGTAAAATCAATGTTCCTTATGCGTGATATAATGTTTTTCATAAATTTCATTGGAAATATGATAAAAGAGTTTTTTTAATATAAAAATAGGATCTGACATGGGGGTGGTTTTAATCTAGAATACCTTCATTCATCGCCCAGGATATTTAACCTAGCTGGGATAGGAATAAACATTAGACCAGGATAATTGTTAATTCATCATAACATGGTGGAAAATTCCCCGTGATGGATTATATCTACTCCTTAATCTCATACGTGACATATCATGAGATGAAAACATTGCCCGATGAAACGGACCACTATCTGGGAACACCCATTATTTTTATATCATGTATAGGCCTAATCATTCTAAATGAATAATACAACATAAATATGCCTTTCATCAATTTTAATCCCTTAATCATTGATTTTGGGTTGTATACCTAGAAGTACCTAATCAATTAATTATATATTCAACAAGTTTAATACTCTTGAGTGGAAATAAGGATTGGTATTCAGAACAAAAATGTTTGGTGAATAAAAAACATAGAATAATTATGATAGTATAATGGGGATAAATAAAGGTTCATGAGAGGGAATAATTTGAGTTAAAGAGTTACCTCATTACATGTAAAACATAAGGTACACAACATTGATGTGTGGAATCATATTCCAACATAAATAATAGTTAAAATGGCATAATTAAAAAGGTGGTGCTTGATTAAATTTGAGGAGTATATATCATACCTTGAAAAGGGGTTTCCAAAATTTTGGGAGGAGATTATTATGAGCATGGGGATTCCTTTGTAGGGATATAGGTATGGAATTTTAGAGTAATGTAATGATCCAAGTGTCTTTTGAGAGAAGTAATGTTTGTGTGGGTGGGTTTATATAAACAAATGCGAGTAATTCTTTATAATATTCAAAACAAATGTTATATACTCTCTATGATAATATAATAAAAACCACAAAACATATTGTGGTGTATACCAAATTGAATTATTTTTCATTATTTTACATGTTTATGAAATATTATGATTAAAATAATACTCATGGTGACATGGAATTGTTCCATGATTACCATGAATTGAATATAAAACCTTAATGTATAATGTAGGTTTTTGAGGGATCATTAAGGGTTTATAAAATGTAAACAATAACCTAAAAGCACGTTATTTTAAAGGAAAAATGTATATTTGTTAGTGTATACATTTATGGAATATATTATATCAATAATGGGACATTATGATATCATAAAGGACATAATATATTTATATTATTTTTTATTTTAACCCAAAATTTAAACAATCACAAAAAATTAAAAAAAAAATTGTTTGATTTCGATGTGACGATTTAGAAAAAATATTCATTTTATACAATTAATTATATAATAGGATAATTATCTCTTTAAAAAAACCAAATTTATTGAAAAATAATGGTTTTTTACAACAATATGTTTCGGACCCTAGTAAAATTATTTTTATCATCATAAAATAATTTATATATATATAAAAACTTATTTCTTAATGAAATTTTACTAATATTATATTCATTATAAAAATTTATAATGTCATTAAAATATTTCATCTTAATTGAAACTAAACATTTTTTGTAAATAAAATTTTTGTTTCATCGTATCCAAATGAAATTTTTATTAAACTCGTTATCTAATCATGTAAAAATTAATAACAAAAGGTGATAAATAAATTCATTATTTTTTTGAAATAATATATACATATTCATAATATTATGGTATAGATACATTTAAAATTATTAAAAAAGTGAATTCATTAAAGGTAAGGTGCACAATGGTGGGATTTTGGGGTGGTGTGGTGTAAATGATTTGGGCTGTGTTCTCAATGAGCATGAAGTTATCTTGTAAATGGTTTCTCTAATGATTTAATTATTGAATATTAGATTAGGATTCATCATGGTAAAATCAAAATGATGTTATCTCCCCCATAGTATTTGTTAAATGGGCTTCATAGGGTATGATCATACTCATCAAGGACACCGTTTCTTTCATTTGTGTCAATTAGAATTTATCAAACAACTCTATATATACTACTAATGAGGTTGATGTTCAAAAACAATATTTTCAAATGTTATAATGATTAATATTATTTTAAATCCATCATGATATAACATTTCAAAATAAAAAAAATTAGTTTATGTGTTTTCTATAACATAATTACTTGTTAATTAATTTATTCAGTTAAAAACAGGGAACTTCATTTATAATGATCAGATCATAACATTATTCCCCCTTCAAAACTTTATCCCTTGAATTTGGTATTTAATTGACTAAAACAGATGTTTTTTTCTTATTTTTCATCACAACATTTGGATCCCATGTCACTTCCTCAAGCTTTTGGTCATCTATAACACTTTAACAAGGTAATTTATCTGGAATTTTAGAAGATTATTGCTATGATATATGATCTCTACCAATAGCTTCTCAAATGAAAGATCATTTTCTAATAGTGAAACTTATAGAACTAGTACATGTGATGAGTCTGGTACGTACTTCCACAAGGGGGATACATGGAACACGTCATGTAATAGAGATATATTAGGTGTGATATCCAGTCAATTTTCCACCATTCAGATGTGATCGAGGACCTCAAAAGGTCTAATGTATCTTTTATTAATCATACCATTCTTCCCGAACTACATGACATTCTTCCATGATGATATATTAAGGAACATGTTATCTCTGACCTCAAACTCCAATTCTTGTTAAACATTGTCAACATTGTTTTTATGTAGACTTTGTATGGATTTAATATGATATTTAATGGTGTGAAACATCAACAGAACCTCTATTATAATATCAAGTTCCATTACATTCCACTCTCCAACTTCTTCCTAGCATGTTGATGGATAACACCTCTTCCCTTAAAGAGCCTCATAAGGTTCAATTTCAATGAAATAATTGAATATATTTTTATATGATAACTCCAATATAATAATATTCTAGCCCAAAAATCCATGTAAATCCATTAAACATGACTGCAATATATCCTTTAAAGTTTGAATGGTACATTCAGACTAACCATCCATATAGGGGTGATAATCCATGCATTATCTTAGTTCTATATCCAATTATTACTGAATTATCCTCCAAAACAGCTAGGTAATCCTCATATACTAATCTAATATATAAGATATTGTAACTCCATTCAGTCTTATTACTTCAGTTATATATATATTAGGGAGTTGGTCATGATATAAATCTTCCATGAATGCAATGAAATGTACCAACATTGTAAGGAAATCAACTACCATCGAGATTGAGTTATTACAATCAGGTGTCATTATTATTCCTAAAATGAAATATATTTTTATTATTACCATTTCCATATTATTTTGAAAAATTATTGCATCACACTCTTAGACTAATTTTGTTCCACCATGACTTGTTTTTATACCAATCATTGACATACAAACTTAACAATATCCCACATCATGTTATACAACCAAATTTTTTGCATCAAATCTCTATACATCATAGAGATACCAATATTAATAAAGAATGACGATCTATGCACATCATTCAAAAGTTCCCTCTTTAGTTTTGGTTTTTATGGGAGACAAATCACGGTTCCAAAACATTTACCACCATCTTTTGCAATGTAAATCTTCAAAATATTCACTACCTTTTTCTGTATCAATTCATCAGTATTCTAAACCTCCTTGAGGCTATCAACAATGGATAGTTGGGAAGTTAATTGATAAATAAAGGATACATATCCTCTTATTAATCCCATGTATATCCTTTTCGTTTCCAATAATATTGAATCTATTATAATCCTCATCTTTGATTGGGATTCAATATCCTTTCCACTTAGAGAATATGCCAATTTGTTTATTTTCCTATGATGGTAATAGATTGAAAAATCATTTTACATGTTCCAAATTTTCTACAATCATTGTTTCATATTAAAATCATTTGGTTTTATTATATACATGAGATATTTGTGGTCTATGTATATGTTACACTTCTCTCCATAGAGATAATTCCGTTAAATCTTTAATGTAAATATCACCACAACCTATTATATATCATGATTTTGGTTGTTATACTCAATGAAAATTTATTTGGATGGATTCATAGGTTATTAATTTTTCATTATACATATTTAAAAACAGAAGATCTTTTTGGTTGAATAATTACAGATCCCAATACCATCCCCACTGGTAGGTTGTGGGAGTATCAGTGCAATGATAAGCCAATTCTTCAACTCTTTAATACATTACTCACATTATTTATTCTAGAAAAACATTTCCCACTTTAAATTTATCATGGTTAATGGGATTATAATTATTATAAGTATCTCCAAAATTGAGGATAATACCTAGATAATTCAACGAAACTATGAATATCCATCATAGAGGTCGATCTGGTCCATCCTTTAATTGTATCTATTTATGAAGGGTCCACATATATCCTCTTTATGGTGATTTTGGTCCTCATAAATGTCACTATATCTAATAAAAACACACATTTACTATACATCAAACAAAAAAATTCCCTTTCAGAAACTCATCACTAAAGAATACAAAAGATTCTCATGTTCACCCTAATTTTTTCACTAGATGAGAATCTAAACTATAAAGACTATGAAAATTTAATTTATATAATCTACAATGAAAATATTAATTAAGTCAATGAATTTTTATAGAGAAGTTGTGTGTCTAAATATAATAACAATGAACTCATAAGTCCTATACGATATAGGAAAAGAAGACATTGGGATATCCTCCATCTTCACATTTAATTGATAATATCTCGACCAAAGACCCACCATATAAAAATACAAGGCACTAAATAGCTGATAAAACAATTCCCCAATATATGTAATAGGATACATGTTCATTATTGTGATCTTTTTAAGCCCAAAATAATAAATACATAGGCTCATTGACCCATCATTCTTCTTGATAAAGTGGAATGATGCACCCCACAATGAAGCATTTGTGCACATTAACCTTTTATTTAGATTCAATTATATTTTATTCATTATATATTAATTTTCAACAATATCTATTCTCAATAGAGTTTTGGAAATTATAAAATCATAGAATATGCAATTGATTGAGAACATAATATCATTTCTATGGGAAGACCCGATAATTACTCTGGAAACAAATAATCATATTCTCTAACAATTTGAATTTCTTCAAGGATGATAATTTATTTAATCCTAATAATTAGAGATAGATAAATTTATTATAATAATATAATCTCTATACTAAAGATTTTGGTACCAATGAAGATTAATCCTCCTCCTTTCACTTGTATAAAATTAGAGGGTGATTAAAAATACGGATGTTGATTCCCATATTTCAAAATTTTATTATTTATTTATATAAGGAAATTCAATCCCTACCTAGAATAGAATTGAATTATAAAAAAATGAAGATTCACAAGGTTCTCTAGGTTGTAATTCCGACAAATATGAACATGGGATGAATTATATGCTTTTGATAAAATAATCATCCCATTATTCATATTTATTGATAAATCAAATCCCATTTTTTGAGGTCTTTCTTGAATAGTTTTACTAAACATGAAAGATATGAATGAATATATAGAAGATTGGGAGATAATATTTTATTTTTTTGTTTTAAGTGGATTCTAATCATTTACTTATTCCCAAATTTATGTTGTAATGATAATTTTAAAACTTTTACACATGTAAAATGGAAACTTCTAAACATTGATGGGATGACGCATAAATGATATATATTCTTTAAGTAATGTATTTATTTGCATCAATCTATGTTATACATGATTTATTTCATAATAAAAAGTCTTATGAATTTTTTTCTCCCTTAATAATGGTTCATAAGGTTGTTGTTAATTACTAGATATTATCCCCAAGAAGTTTCAAACCAAGTGTGTTACAAGGCCGGATTTCATGCACTATGTTACAATCGAGTTTAACACAATATTCCCTTTTGGGGTTATTACCTACAGGGACCCCTAATCCAATGCCACATCTATATGTAGTATCTAAACATAGGTGTTTTTTTGTAAATTAATTACTCATGATTTACAAAAAAATTGTATTTTTTATTATGTTTAGTATTATCTGTATGTATTTAACTATATTTTTTTTAATCCTTATCCCAAAAATAACTAGACTATTTCTCGATACCAACTTTGACCACCCATGTCATTAATACACCATAATTCATGATTTATTACGTAATGGTAGACATTATATGATCCTAAAATATAATGGACCTTATATTCATTTTTAAATTAGGAACATAAAATATCAACCTGATAAATTGATAGAATAATGTTATAGAAATTTCTAAACATGATCCAACAATTCCATTTCACTTATAAAACTATAAGGCATAACCGAGAAACATATATGAGAAATGGGTTAGTGATAAATCCTAGTAATGTAATAAACAATGAATACCATAAGTTAAATAAATACATTTGATCCAATGATAATATCAAGTTAACATAATATGGGTGAGAAACATAATATTTACAAATAAGGCTTGATATAACATGATATCATAAAGAAAAAATGGGAATATATAAATAATATTAAACAATACATCCTAAAAATAGGTCAATTATAACCACCAAGACATATAACAATGTGGAAAAAGTATCATAAAATATTCCATTAACCCATTAAAACTATACATGGCATCGAATGAGACTAAAACAACATACAATACATTGGAGCACTATATGGGTACACCCATCATTTTCATATCATGTACATGAATAATTATTCCACATGAATCATACAACATAATGATGTATTTCATCAATTTTAATTACACAGTTAAGGATTGTTTGTTATATGCATGGATGACCCCAATAAATTAATCATAGGTACAACTAGGTGAACACTCATGAGTGAAAAAAGGTATGTTAATTCACGACAAAAATGGTTGGCATGGAAAAATAACAGGATAATTATGGCAGCATAACTGGGGCATGTAAACGTTCATGGGAGTGCTTAATGAGAGTTTAATCGGTCTATAATAATATTTAAACTATAATGGAGATATTATATACGTGTGTAATCCTATACCATAATGAGAAATTAAAAAAATCATAATAAAAATTATATGATTGAACAAAGAGGAAAAGGAGAGGATCCCTTAGCTATAGAGGGTGTTTCAAAAAGCTTGGGAAGAGTATCTTATCATATTGGGGACACCAAGGGAGTGATATTGTGGGGTAAGGGAAAATTTCTTCTCTTATATAGTAATTTTGAGTGAATTATAATATGAATTTGGGTGGGTTTATGTAGAAAGAGTGAGGATAAATCATTAATAATTTCCAAACTTTGGTTTTGGACTCTATATGATATATTAATCAAAAACAAATTACCATGGGTTTCCCATGTTTTTTGAAAATTGAAGTGGTTTTAGATATTTAAAAACATTTATGGACTATTTAAATTAAAATAATACCCTTTTTTATGTATAAGTGTATCATGTTTACAAAAAATATTTTTAAAACCTATAATTATAGTTTAGGTTTTAGATGATTCATTAAAGGTTTATAAAATTAATCAAATAAGTTAAAAACTATTTTTAGGGGGAAATATATATTGTGTCGAGATACATTTTATGAAATATATCTCATCACTTTTGGGTCATTAAGATGTCATAATACACACTGTGTATTTACGTCATATTTAATTTAGACCCAATAATTCTAGTATCTCCAAAACGTATGAAAAAAAATATTTATTTCCTAATTTCAAAATGTTGATTTCAAAAATAATTTTTTTAAATATTTCAATATATAATGGAATTTATACCTATATATAAAAAATCATTTATTGAAAATTAATGGTTCATAATAAAAGTATTATGACCTTTATAATATTATTTTTGACTTCATAAAATAATTTATATTTTATAAATAATATTTATTAATAATATTTTATTAAAATATTATTTATTTTAAAAACTCATGATGTAATGACCCACCAATCCTCATTGGCTTGAGAGTACAAGGAGTCATTTCTAGGCCTTAAGCGACATCCTCAAGTCTCCAAAGGCTTGTAATAAATGTCAAAAGGTTTCAACTACAAGTGGGGGAAGATTTACCCTTTGGGAAATAAACCAATAGACCTATCAACCTTAACCAAACATTAACTATATGATGCAAGAACAAATTAGAGACATGTCAACAACATCATGAAATCAAAACCACATCAAAGTAAGAAACAATGTAAGGATAAACAAGTATTAGAGTTCAAATCAGATATACTACAGAAGACACTCCAAATTCCTCAAGACTCCATGCTCCACATTCTCCAAGATCCAAAATCTCTGAACAGTCCAACATCATGAGGTAGTGCTAAACACCTGTGAAACATTACCATTGCCCCTATCCCGAAAGATAGCATCTGCAAAATCACCAAAGTTCCAAAGAAGGGGTGAGTATAAAACTCAGTAGGTTTTCCCACATGACTTCTATACTCACGCAACTAGGATAGAAGAATTAGCAACAATTATATAAAATGGTTTGTATAACAATATTTCTCAAAAGCAGTTTATAACTAAATATAAACAAGTTTCCAAAACCATTCTTTACCAAAACCTTACAAGTGCAATTTAATACTTTTTTTCTCAGCAAGATATTTATCCAGAAAAAAAACAAACAATCTTTACAACCATTTCCCAATATCACTCTATCGGCATACCTAACCACTAATCAACCCCATAAAACCAACCATGAATGCTACATTTTGACGCATTCATACTCATGAGCAGTTTCTTGTTGATCTACAAAGTCATCACAAGGTAATTTTTTCCATTGTTGCATTAATCCTTTGGCACTGAGCACAAGGTCCTATTTCAACCATGCCCCGTATATGAAATTACCATGTTCCATTAAAACTTTGGCACTGAGCACAAGGATATTTTTTATCCAAGCCCCCTATATGAAATATGAACACACAACACATATGACCAATGATCAAGCCAAAATAAATCATTCAATAAAAATTACCTTTTTATTAAACACTGTTTCTATCAAAACCATTTCAATGAAATACCATTTTTATTGAAACCCATTTCTATAGAAAACAACTTCTTCATCAACCATTTAGCAATTCCAGAAAATCCATAATTTAATATTTTCATTTTAAATTGAAGCCCCCTTTTCACAACTACTCCCCAAGATCACGCAATCTCACAAAAATATACTCAAACCCATGCAACTAACCACACATTCTACGTTATGACAGTTACATACTCATGTGTGGTTTCTCTTTGATCTCCCATGTCGTCACAAGGTAATTGATTCACAAAGGCCATTAATCCTTTGGTATTGAGAACAAGGTCATATTTCAACAAATCCCCATATATGCAATTACCATGTGCCATTAAACCTTTGGCACCGAGAAGAAGGTAATATTTCAACCAAGACCAGTATGTGAAATATGAACACAAAACACATATGTCCAACAATCAAGACAAAATATCCCTTTCAATAAAACACCTTTTTATCGATAACTATTTCCATTAGAAACATTTCAATGAAACTCCGTTTTTATAGAAACCCATTTCAATAGAAATCCAATTTTTCATCAACCATTAAGAAATTCCAGAAAATCCATAATTTAATATGATCAATTAAAATTAAACCCCTTTAGATTAACTATTCACCAAAATCACACAATTTCACAAAAAACCTATATCATCACAAATGAATATTATTCCATGCATTTCACAATAAATAATCCAATTTGCATATAATGAAATCAATTATAGAAAGGGAAGTTGAAGGAGAAGACACCAACCTTGAATGTTTTTAATGAAACTTTAACAACAGATGAAGAACACACCAGGAAGCAGGTCGATTCTCCAAGAGTGGCCTCAGATCTCTTATCCTTGTAAGATCACAAATCAACATTGAAATATTTGGCATCCAAAAATGTAGATAGACCTAAAATAGGTTCAGATCTGATAAATAATAGAGATTGGAGATGTAGATCAAATCAGGTATAAGAAAACATGACAAATCCATAAAGAATGGTGACATACCTCAACAATCAGACCCGAAATCACCAAGGGAAGGATCCAAAATGGCTTCAACTCATGTGGGGAGGTTTCTACAGCATTATAGGGTTAGTAATATCTTATTAAGGGCGTTTTGAAGACAAATAAATTAAATAGTGAAAAACGAGTAAGCTCCTAGAAAATTGGATTTAGATTTGACCTCTAAGGAAGATTTGACCACACGGTTTTTGCCAACAATGTATGGATCATGAAACCTTCGTTTTTGTCCCAACACTACTTAAAAAACCCCAAATTCTTCAATCCCTCACCTTTATCCCTTTTATGGAAACATCCTAATTTATGGAAACACCACACTTTTTGGAAACACTCTATATAATGGAAACCCTCTATTTTATGGATACTCTCCATTTTAATGAAGATATATATTTTATGGAAACTCTATATTTTATGGAAATTGTTTCAAAGACACATAAATTAAGAAATATGTGGAAAGAGGGTTATATTACCGATACTAGGGGTATTAAATTCTCCCCACCATTGGTCTTTTTGTCCTCGGAAAGTGGAAAGACCTTGCTGGACAAAAAGAGTTACGGCCACTGTTCCTTCATTTCATACTCAAGTTCCCAAGTCTCTTCCTGAATCTGACCATGATTCCCTAAAACCAGCACTAGGACAATGATTTTCCCATGCACGACTTTCTCTTTTCTATCCATTATCCGCACTTGAATATGTACCAGTGATGCATTCGGTTCTTGCTGAACATGATCCCATATAATCACATGGTCAGGATCCGAGAGATACTGTTTCTACTGGGATACATGGAACACATTAGAAACTGAACTAAACTATGGTGGTAATGCCAACTGCTATGACACCTCTAAAACCCATTACAGTATCTCAAAAGGGACAATTTATCTAGGAGATAACATTCCCTCCCTCGTGAAACGACGATGTCCAAGCCTTGGAGAGATCCTCATGAAGATATGATCACCCACAATGAATGAAAATGGTCTTTGATGGTGATCTGGGTAAGATTTATGATGAATATGAGTTGTCTACCTCTTCTTTCTAATCAACCAGATATTCCCTGTTGTTTATTGGACATGGTGTGGCCGGACTAGTGAAGTTTCACCTGTTTCCACCCAACGTAGTGAATATTGACACAGACGCCCATACAATTATTCAAACGGATCCATGCTTATGGAGGCCTGATAGCTATTACTATATGAGAACTCGACTAAAGGTATATTATCCTCCCATGAGCCACATAAATTCATTACAGAAGCCTGAATCATGTCTTCCAACATCTGTATCATCCGCTCAGATTACCCATTTGTTTTTGGATGATATGCGGTGCTCATGGTCAACTAACTTCCAAGGGAATGCGGTAATGATTTCCAAAAACGAGTCATGATCCTCAGATATCTATCTAGTACTATTGACACTGGTACACCATGACACTTTACGGATTCTCGAATATAGATTTTTGAATTAACCTCAACCATATTATTTACATGAATAGTGATGAAATGGGCCGACTTGCTTGAACGATCAACTCTCACCCAAATGGCATCATGTTTCCAGAAAATTCTAAGAATACCTATAACAAACTCCATTGATATTTTATACCATTTCCTCACTGTTATGGGAAAAGACTATAACATACCAGCTGGTCTCTGATGCTATGCTTTAACCTTCTAACATGTTAAGTAGATGAACTCATCCTCCTTCTATTTCTTGCTACTCCACCAAAACAGTCCCTTTAATGCCTGATATATCTTCTGTGTACCTGTATTTTCAACCCATCATGAATTACTGTAAGCCTGAAGGAGTAGTTCTTGAAAAACCATAGGTACAACCATCATATATCTAAAACATAAAATTGAACCCCCATTATGTTTCCAGACCTCAATGGTCTCCCCATCATTTATTTTTGAACTTACTACCAGACATTCTGCATCAGATGTTTATACCTCTTTGATCGTTTTTACTCAATAAGGAAAAAGCATAGTAGAAACGAAAACCGCAATATCTCCATGGTCTTCACATTCCAGATGCATGTCAGCTAAGACTGACATCAAATTCCATTCATCTAAAGATTCTTTCACCAGCTGAGCATATGAATTTCTACTCAATGCATCCGCTGCCGAATTTCTTTTCCTTGCTGTGTACTTCTAGTAAAAGTAAAAAATTTGGAGATACTCCATTAATCTCCTTTGACTCAGATTCAAATCCTACTTTGAGAAAATGTGTTCAAGCTTCTGTGATCTATAAACATAGTATTATTCTAACCAAAGAGATAATTTCTCCATGTTTTCAAATAATGGAAAATTATAGGTAACTCCAAATCAGGTGTTGGGTAACTCTTCCCATTCACCCTCAACTTCCTTGAACTATAAGAAAAAACATGATCTCTTTTCATGATAACATAGACCAAACCTGATCCCGAAGAAACAAAATACACCACATAACCTTGTCCTAATTCCGGAAAGATCAAGATAGGTGCCGATGTAAGCTGAACATTCAATTCCTGGAAAGTCATTTAACATTCATTCAACCATTTGATTGGATCCTTATTCTTTGTCAGAGCTATCATTGGTGAAGCTAGTCATGAAAAATCATGCACAAAGAGTTGGTAGTAACCAGCTAGACAATGAAATATTCTTATCTCGAACACATTATTCAGTGGTTTCCAAGAGATAATGGCTTCAATCATTTCAGGATCAACGGAAATGATTTTGCCCAAAATTACATGGCCAAGGAAAAGTTCTTCCTATATCCAAAAATCACACTTTGATAATTTGTCTAACAAATGATGATCTCTCGTGATTTGTGACACTGTTTCTAGGTGGACCTCATGGTCAACCATTGTCTTTTAAAAGACCAAAATGTTGTCCAAAACACAAGAACAAAATAATCAATATATTTTTAAAATATCTGATTCATTAATGTTGTGAAGACTGTTGGTGCATTAGTTAGAATGAAATGCTTGACTACACATTCATAATTTCCATATCTACTTCTAAAATCTTTTTTTTGGAATATACTATTTCTGAAATCTTAATTGGTGATATCCTAATTTCATGTCAATCTTGGAGAACCACTAAGATCCCCTTAATTGATCGAATAGATCATCATTGCGTGGAAGTGGATAAACATTCTTTATCATAACTCAGATAAGCTTATGATAATCAACACATAGCTGAAGAGTTCCATCTTCCTTATTCACAAACAAAACTGGTGCATCCCATGGAGACGTACTATGTTGAATGAACCCCTTTCTTTCCATCTTCTCTAACTGAACATTCAATTCCCATAACTCTATCAGTGCCATTCTATAATATGGAAGGGAAATAGAACTAGTCACTGGAAGGAGATCAATCGTAAACTCCACTTCCCTTAGAGGTGGTAACCCTGAGATGTTCATGGGAAAGACATCTGGAAATTAATCCACAACCGCTGGAAATCTATTTTCCTCGATCTCTTCTATTGATTCCAATGTCAATGCTACCAATTGTTAAGATATCATTCCAACCATTGCAGTCAACAATCACTTTTCAACATGCTTTTCATCCCTCTTTCCTCTAAAGTGAATCTTGATGTCATCCTCAGTCATGAATCTAATTGTTCTCCTATAACAGTTGATTTGATCCTTGATCATTGTCAGCCAATGCATGGCTAGTATTACATCATAGAAATATATACCCAACATCGATAAGTCCCATTTCAGCTCAGCTCCATCACTGGTTATAGATCATTATCTACACAAAAAGGCTTCACATTCCCTTTCAGCAGGAACAGTTTCTAGTTTCAAAACAGAACGCATCATTTCCAGTTTTAAATATAGTAAGTCAGCAACATGAGAATTAATGAAGGAATGTGATGCACCAATATCAAACAACCCTTGAAAAAAGGTAGAGTTCATAATAATCGTACCTATCACTGTAGATGGTCCAGCCAGATCATCGACAATCCTCTTCTCGGCTCCATAAAATTGTTTCTTCACTACATTGTTCCCCTTATTTTCAAGATGAGGTTTCCCTGGTTGAGAGTTCATGGTATTTCTATAATCACCATAGCTAGCTCTACTCTGTTGAAGAGACTGATTCTTCTATCCTTGTCTTGTCAAAGGATATGATGCTTGCGATATCTGGGAAGTGTCTCAAGCACCTGACCTTGGAGAGATGCAAAAATAACACTGATTATGTCCCATCTTGTTACAATTATAACATGATATAGGTTGTGCCATTCAATATCTATTAATGTGGTCAAGTGAACCACATTGAAAGAAACCTTCTTTTCATTGGGGTCGTGGAGGATGTTTTACTGATCCAGTCATCTTGTAATCATTTCCAATTATACTTTTGAAAAATGTGTCCCTTTTCCTCTTGTTCCTAGTGGTTGACTTCCCACCATTTCCTATACGTATCATCAAGCCTCCTCCCATAGATCTTGAGATATCACATTTATCCACAGTCTCTCTATTCACTATATTTTTATAATATGTAGTACAAAGTACTATAATCCATGCTTGAATCTCCCATCGTAGTCTGGATTCGATGATAAGTTCCTTCAAAGAGTCACATGCCACAACTACTAGTGAATATATTACTAAGATCATGAACATAGCCACATACTCTGTGACAGGGAGACTCTATGGTTTAATGTTGAAGATGTTCATAGTTTTATAGATCTTAAATGTGTGAGGATTGAATTGTTTTTTGAACAATTCCTCAAAATACTCCAATGTATTTCCTTCATCAAATTTAGCTTGCAATGCTAAATCCCACCATTGACGTGCAAGATATTCAAGCATATAAATCGCCAACTTGACCTTTAGCTCTTACTGGTGTGTTAATGAAGTCAAAGATAGGATTCATCCTATATAAACACACCTCCAACTTCTCAGGTTCGGAATCACCTCAGAAATTAGGTCGATTATGCTTCATGAACTAGATGGTATGATCCTCATTTTGTGGCTCATTCCTCTGGGTCCCTATTTCCAAAGTTTGAAAATCTTGGATAATACTCTAAACCAGCTCTTGGATCACATGTGGTTCAGGTACAACCACATTCTCTGTAGCTTCTTCCGGATGGTTTCGACGATGCCTACAAAGTGCCATTTTCTAAACTAACAACTAAATCCGTTAATCTCACTCTCTAGAAACTGTTGGATTAGCATTTCAAATTATCTCACATCAACTATCAAAACATTGTTTTCCAAATCATCCTTTTCAAGTTCATCTATTTCTGAAACCACTTCACATGCTTTTGAAAATTAAACCCTTTTGAAAATATGATAATAATTCTCCTTTTCAAAATCATTCATATGAAAAACAATTCCATACTTTTAAAAAAAGATCATTTCTCGAAATGATGTATGCATTAATAGTGGGAAGTCATTCCTCAATTATGCATGTCATGCTCGTCTCATTACCTAAACCCATGAAAATGAGTTTTAAAAATCCTAGAACAGTCTCCAAACACTTATTGTCCCAACCCCTAGGTAACTTGATGTTCATCATAAAAGGGTTAGCGACATCCGTCTATGATAAATATTACTAGATCCGACAATCCTACTACTTTCTATGATTACCACCCAATGAACAGAAAAGAAGGGATTTCATCTCCAAAACTATGATCATCGATTACTACTTGTTAGGCAAGGGTCGAACAAGCTGATACCATTTGTAATGACCCACCAATAAATGCCAAAGAATGGAAATAAATGCCAAAGGGGTTCAAATTCATGTGGGGGACTATTTACCCATTATGAAATAAACAAATAAACCTACAATCCATAACCAAAAATTAACTATACGATGCATTAACAAATGAAAGACAACTAAACAACTTCATGCACTTAAGACCACATCAAAGGAAGATACAACATAAGGATAACCATGTATCAATGTACACAGAGGTTAAACGACACTAGACTATCCAACAATCTCAAGAATCAATGCTCCACCTGACCAAATCACCAAAATCTCCGAACAACCCAACATCCTTAGGTAGTGCTAATCATGTGTGAAACATTACCTTTTACCCTGTCTTAGAAGATATCATCTGCAAAAGCACCAAAATGACAAATCATGGGTGAGTATAAAACTCGGTATGTTTTTCCAAATGACATCCTTACTCACGCCACTATGATAGAAGAGTTAGCAACAATTACATTAAATGTGTTATTTAAAAAAATTTCTCAAAAGAAATTTATAACTAAATATAATCAATTTTCCCAAACTAATCATTACCAAAACAATACAAGTACAATTGAATCCAATTTTTCCAGCATGATATTTTTCTAGAAAAAAACCAAACAATCATTAAATCCATTTCCCAATATCCCTCTATCAGCATACCCAACCATTTATCATAACCATGCAACCAACTATTCATGCTACGTTTTGACAATTCTATACTCATGAGCAGTTTCTCATCGATCTACCAAGTCATCCCAAGGTAATTGTTTTCCATGTGCCATTAATCCTTTGGCACTGAGCATAATGTCATATTTCAACAAAGCCCTGTATATGAAATTCCCAGGTGCCATTTAATTTTTGGAACTGATCACACAGTCATATTTCAAGCAAGACCCATATATGCAATATGAACACACTACACATATTCCCAACGATCAAGCCAAAGTAAGCCTTTCAATAAAAACACCATTTTATTGAAATCTACTTTCGTCCAGACCATTTCGATGAAACTCCATTTATATTGAAAAAAATTTCTATAGAAATAAAATTTTTCATCCACCATTTAGAATTTCCAAAAAAATCCATAATTTAAAATCATCATTTTAAATTAAACCCCCTTTTGCACAACTATTTCCAAGATCACACAATTTCACAAAAACCATGAATCATCACAAATAAATAGTTTTCCATGTATTTCACAATAAATAATCCAATTTGAATATATGAAAACCAATTCTAGAAAGTGGAGTCGATAGAAAATCCACATACCTCGATGGTTTTGATGAAACATTAACAACATACGAATAATTCCCAATGAAGCGGGTCGATTCTCCAAGACTGGCATTAGATATCTTATCCTAGAAAGATCGCGACTCAAAATTGAAATATTTAGAAACCAAAAACATAGATATACCCACTATAGATTCATATCTGAGAAATAATAGATATCGGAGATGTAGATCTAAGAAGATCTAAGAAAACCTGTCAAATCCATAAAGAATGCTGACATACCTCGAGAATCGGACTCAAAATCACCAATGGAAGGCTCCAGAATGGCTTCAACATGGCTGGGTAGGTTTATAAAGTCGTACATGGAGTGTAATTTTGAATTAGGGGCAATTTGAAGCCAAAAAGAAATAAATAGAGAAAAAACGAGTAAACTCATAGAAATTAGGATCTAGACATTGCCTCTATGCAAGATTTGACCACATGATTTCTGCCAACCGTGTATGGATGATGAAACATTATTTTTTTCCCAAAAATCTTTAAAAAAACCTATCTTTCTTCCTTCATTCACCTTTACCACTTTTTATGGAAACATCCCAATTTATGGAATCCCCCCACTTTATTAAAACTTTTTATATTAATGAAACTCTCAATTTTAATGAAACAAAATATGTTATAGAAACTCTCTATTTTATGGAAACTCAATCAAAGAAACACTAATTAAAAAAATGTGATGAAAGGGAACACATACCTGAAATGAGGGGTACTAGACATAAATTCAATAAAAATGGTTTCTTGATTAAATATATATATTTCTCAATAAAACATTATTAGTTTCATTGTATCAAAACAAATTTTTTTCGAACACTTTTTATAATAATTTAAAATGTAATATAAAAAATGGAAAAATAAAATATTTATTTTATTGGTATCAAATCTAAAGAATTATACTATTATGTTATAGATACATATCCCTTTATTACATTAGTGAACATACTAATGGAAATTTGTAAAATGGGGATATTTATTTTGGGTGGTTCATAGTATATATTTTGGGTTATGATCTTGATGTGTTGAAATTATTCTATTTATAGTTCTTAACATTCTTTATTTGATTAATCATTGTTTGTTATTGATCACTGGAAAATATTATTAATATTATCTCTCTCAAAATCATTGATATATGGGATTTTTAGGGTATGATCCTTCTAGTCAAGGAGATTTCTTCTTTCATCTGTGTTGATTGGACATTATCAGATCCTATATACTAATATGATCACTATTAAATTACTATAATATCAATAGTTATGATTAAAAAAATTATAATAAATAAAATTAGATATAAAATTAAATATTAAACAATGTAGTGTAATTTGTTTCTATTAATCGATTACTTTATTATTCATTTATTCATTCAAACAGTGGTTATTTAATTTATAAATGTTACGGTTGTTACAAGTAGGCTACTCGTGTAGATAATATTTTGATTTTTTGATAAAAAATTGTCTTTAAATTCACATTGTTTAATTTTCTAAATAGAATTGTCCTGTGTATTATCTTATATAATTACAACCAATGAAATAATGAACTTTAAATTCCAAAATTTGAGACTCAACTCCAAAATTTATTAATTTTATTTTTAAATATCAATAGCAGACATCCAAGAATATTTTATAATTATATTGTTAGTTATATCGAAAGGTATTGAATAATTCATAATAATTTCAGACACAATAAACATATTTTCCTTCATGAGACTGAATCTCTAAAAAACTATTGGAATGTATTCCTTTTTAATATGATAAATGACATTTAATTCGAAAATTATTTTTCATTTCCAAATAAATATATTTTCATATAAATCATATTTTGACCAACCCTTAAGGAATTAATTCCATCATACTTTACTCAATATATAGTGACATGTTGATTTGGAATACTTCTTATCAACTATCATGGGTATATCAACTTGATTCTAATTTATCCTTTGACATTCAATATTGAAAATAATCAAACTAATATTTCATGTTTATTGAAAAAAATCATAACATAGACATAAATTATGATCTACAATCACATTTTTTATTTGTTTTAAATTATAGATGAAAATTATATGCTAATATTTTTTAATCTATTTCTATTCTTATTAAAAAAGTATTTTTCTCTCCACCATTTTCATTACCCATTTATTTTCTTCTTTCCCCCTTATTGATAAATAATATAAAATATTTGTGAGATGACAGTATCATTCAATTCTCTATTAATGCTCCATAAATCACCCTAATATTTGTCTATATGATCCAAGAATAGTGTAAAAAATAATATTGTTTTAATTAGATACTAAGTTTTTCTATAATAAAAATAATATGATATAAAATAAAATGAGAACAATCTGATTCAATCATAAAATTTTATCAGAAATTTTTTAGGATAGGAATTTTATAGATTTCACAAGTTGTAATAAATTTCAAAAATATTTTCATCTTTATTTTTTATTCTCACTTTAACACATTTATAAAAACCTTCAAACATAACACTATGGTTTTCAGATTCATAAACAATCCTTTTCACAACAATAATCATTTATTTTTTATATCATTAGTAATAAAAATTTATCCCCCTTAATAGTAATATGTGCTTCATATAATCAAGGGTAATTTCATATGAAAACAAACATCTTTAATTACACACATTTTTAAGAATATTCAATATTGATATATTTGTATGATATTTAAATGTTTTCAAATATTATCAAAACATTCTTCACTTTTATACTTCTCATGAAGTAACTCTAAGTAATCTCTATCATTTTTATTCTTATCATTAGATTGGATTCTTATTTTGAGTTCCCTAAAATGGTTAATTAATAACTATTATACAAATTTTACACCTTTTATAGCTTCAGCCAGATTAATCTCCGTTTATTAATATATAGGATCTAGGGTATCAATTGATATGTCATTTTATGATAGTTTCTTCTTCAATATTTTTCGACTTTTGACATCTGATGTATATCTTTAGGTTCCACCCTGAAAATAATATTTACCTTTAATTATATTCATATTAATCACAATGAAAATAAAATTGTATGGGAATAAGGTGGAAATTTTAATTTTATAATTTGAACAAAATTGATGCGAATATCTTCTCATCCATGTTTCTAATTTCTCCATAATATTATCCTTGATTTTTTTTATACTTGCACATATGTTTTCCAAATATATTTTTTTCATTGACATTAGTGAAGTATTTTTTTCAAAATAATTTATTATTATTTAAAATTATAATTAAATTTATCCATAATGTAACATGCATCCCGGAGGATGATATTCATATTTTTAGGATTTATTCTTTGGGTGGTATGATAATTAAAAAATACTTTGAGTTTTTTCCAACTTTATTTCACATTTCACACAATAATTATGATGTTTTTATGTGATAATTTTTTACAACCACTCTATAAAATTTTATTTATTTATGTTTTGATTACCACTTTTTATATATCATTATATATACATTTTTTTAAACGACCATAACTGTTATAAGTGAAATTTCCCTTTTAATTTAATTATATTTATAATTTTGTTAAACAGATATAGAAAAGACATGAAATCCATTTGTTTTATTTAATCCAAGTATACTTAAGTGAACTTTATGTATCTTTACCATAAATTATACAGTTGTTATACAGTGATCACATGGCTAGTATAAATAAGGGGTTTTAGCAAATCCTTTTGACAAAGAATAATGAGGGGATGGCCCAAATCAGTAGGATCATTCCCTATGAAGCCCATTTAATAGAGATTATAAGGCAGATAGAATTTCACAGATTTTACCTTGACCAAGATCAAGAATATATCTAATAACTTGATCATGATTGAACCTGTTTATGAAATAAGTTCATGTTTATCGAAATCACAACCCTAACCATATTCACTGAATGGCCCCTGAAAGCCCCACCATCACACACCTTACTCGTAGGGAATATTATTGTGTAATGAAAATATATGTATCAAGACCCCAGAATTATGATAATGCACATTATTTTCATATATAATAATGATTATACATTCATCCTTTTTTTGTTACTTTGATAATGATTTTAAAAAGAAAAAATAGTTTCATTGGATAATATTAAAATTATATTAATAAATCTATTTTTTTGAATTATTAAATTTTTGAAATAAATAATATTTGATTATAATTTTTTAATTAAATTTCTTTTATTAAATATAAATGATCATATTATTTTTATGAAGTCAAATGTAATCTTTATTAATGTATGAAAACTATTTTTTCAAAACCCATAAATTTTCAATGAATGTCAGTTATCATTTATAAAGAAATAAATAACTTATTTTGAAAATTATTTAGATAAAATGAATAATATTTTTTGAATTATAATTTTTATATTATCTATTTGTGAATTTTTCATAATTTTCTGAGATAATTGGAATTTCGGGTAAAACTTAAATACCATATAAATAAATAGTTTGTTTTATAACATCATAATGGACCAATAGTGAAGTTATAAAAACAATAAAATGGATTTTAGGATAAAAATATGTTTTAGCTACAAAATAATGCGATTTTACATTTTTTTACTAATTTTATAAAGCCTTAGTGAATCCTCAAAATGTATAATATATTTTATGATTTTAAATTAATTTCATTAATAATGTTACTCACATACACATAAGAAGGGATAATATTTTTATATATTTGGATATTGGCCATATAATATAATAGTTTTCACTTCTATTTGGTAAAAACCATGGCTAAAAACTTGGGGAAGGATTGTGGTTTTGAATATTTAATTATACAGATTCCAAAACGTATGTCTGTGAAATTTTGATGAATTCTTCACTGATTTCATATATAAACCCACCCATTATCCACTTCTCTTCACTAAAAATACTATGATCACGTAATTTCTATGTCATACCCTCTCTACTGTTCTCCAAAGTTGCACCAAGCTCTCAATAATCACCTCCTCATGATTTTGAATTCACACACTCACGTAATGGTCCCTTCCTTTCTCATTTTTACCCATGTTTCCTAATATTGTTACACCCATCATTTTTCAATTAAAAATGATGGGGTACATTTTATCACCTACCCCATACATACATTAATATGTTTTAATGATTTTATACCCCTTTCTATGTCATTAATCCCTCTCATGAATACCCATTACCATGCAAAAGTTTTGTAAGAGTTATTCCATTACTCATCTTCTTGTTTCATCATTACGTTACACCTTCTATTTACAAATTAATTATGTTGGGTCATGAATTTATATAATCGTCTTAAATTAGTTTTCAATTATATATGACGAGATAAAAATATATCTTTTATCAACCCTTTTTAATAATTTTTTTCACATTATTAGACTACTGAAATTGCACCTCAAATTTTCTTTCCAAAAATACTTTGTACGGAATATCATACCCATTACCTATCACAAGTGTTCAATTTTGTTACCATATATCATTATATTGTGTACATAAATTTACTTATTCCTCACACATTTATCGTGTGATAAATTATGAGGATTAATGAATAAATTTTTTATGGTATATGTTGCACACTTAAGATTGAGATTGAAATAAAAGTGACTGGTGCCCCCGAAATTATATAGCATTCTAATTAATTGGGTAATGTTTAGTATCAAGATACAACTTATTGGGATAGGGTTTTGTCCAATTAATTTATTAAACATTGTCTTCTATGATGTCGTGGAAGCTTAGCCTTTACATATGACGCAGTGTTTTTAGTTGTTGCCACATTTCTATGTTATAAATATCATGTTATATAGTGCGTTATGATTCATTATCTTTTATTCCTCTTTGATATGACATTCATAAAATGTATTAATATATTCATGTTTTTCATTTTTTACTCCATTACATGACATTATATCTTACCCCTTTGTTGTTTATGTCCCCAGGTTATCCCATACAGTGTTAAGTATGAATTAATGTCGTGGTTATGTAAAGGATGATTTCAATAATGTTGTGTTATTTCATGTTTTATGTTGTTATGTAATGTTCTTAATATAAAAAGTCACTAGGAATATTTATCATTGGGTATTTATTTATATTAATTCCATTTCATTAAAAATGTATGAATGTAATAAAAATAACACGGTTTTTATTATTGGTATCAAATGAAAGATTTTTTATTTTGGGATAAGGATTAAAAAACTTTAATAAAAGCCTTAGGGATAATACTAATTATAAAAAACATCACTAAATCATAGTGAGTATAGATTAAGTGTTTTATCATGAATATAAATACCTTTAAGGATATTAATATGTGTATGTGGATCTAGCATTGATGTATCTAGGGGTGAAACCTAAAAACACCGCTTTCAGCTAGACTCGAATGGGAACTAGTTCACGAGTACAGGTCATGAGGCACTTCTGGATTGAATTTACTAGAGGACATGCATTGGTAAATTCATAATCATAGTAAGAACCATTATTAAGGGATAAAAACAAAATCTAATAAAAATATACATTAGGAGAATAGATCATTAATAAATTATATTGAAGCCTAGATATTCATAAGTTAAGGAAATAAATGTAATATATATGTTATCCTTTTAAGGTAATTGCATTCTCATTTATGTGTTTAATAGTTTGAAATACTTACCCCAAATGATTCTTCATATTCCTGTCAACGCTTAGTAAAAGGAGGAATCAAGCTGACAATTGATGTAAATAATAGTGTAATGACATCCCTGATGAGATGAACAATCTGATGGGATCACAAATCTAAAAATTTTCATGATACGCTATTATTTAACTCATTATTTGAATAGAAACATGGATCAAGAAGAATTTCCAACCCCCCCCCCCCCATATTAATGAAATATTTAAAATACAGATCTTTGGTAGACAATGTACTCCTACTTACAATGGATCATCTGATCCCTCAATCTCCAAACAATAGATAAACTCCATTTAAATGACCTTCTCCATCCCTCAATGCTCTAAAAAAATAAGGTTCTTCTGGCCTCTTATCATATGGAGGGTGAATCTGAACAAAATTGGTCACTAATAGAATATAAGAAGCCTGAGGAAGAGATAGAGGTGAAAGGATGGAAGTATCTATAGAATATGTTTTTTGATATTTATTTTCCTCACACCATTCATCATAATATGAAAATTGATTTCCTTTCCCTTGAGAAAAAAGATGGAAAATATTTCAAAGTGTATGTAGAAAACATCAGAAGGCAGGCAAGATATGCCTCTGGCTTTGTCATTAACCCCGAATTCAAGGTTAACAACTTATTTTGTGGGATAAATCCTAGGATACAGAAAACTATGGTGATCTGGGACTTTATTTTGATATGAAGAGATTTTCTGATGTTCCCTCAAAGTCAAAATGGAGATCAGTAAATCTCATGGGTATCAAAGGGATAATAAGCTGAAGGTGGAGTCATATTCTGGTAGTGTGATAGAGAGAACTAATAGTGCCAAGAAATTTCAACATCCCAAATGAAAAATGTGTTGAAAGAGGAACCCTAAAAATTTACTAAAGGGGATGAGGAAATGATTTATGTTCGAGATGGAGGGTCACCTAGCCGGAAACTGTTGGAAAGAAAAACATAATACTATGACAGAGGAATGAAATGCACCGTAAACCCATAGTTCATTATTCATTGCTATAACAAAAAGGAAATATGAAATTTCTCAATCCAATACACTAAGATAAGGTTTTTTAGAGGCATCCAAAAACCTCCAAGGAAACAGGGGAGAGTTTTCCCAATAAAAATTGCTAAAGTGAATCCCAACAACAATGTGGTGACAAGTATTCTTGTTATTTATTCATGAATACCGAACATAGTTTTTTTATAGTTCTATGAATTCCGTCATATCATGAGAGTTTAGTAGAACTATTCAATCACCAACACAATACTTGGATGTTGAGTTATCGATAAAAATTGAAAATAGTGAAATTAATTCATCCCAAGTATATAACTCTTCCCAAGTTAGAATTTGTGGGATGAATTTCATTGAAAACATTTTAATACTCCATTTAGTGTAATTTGATTCAATTATAGACATGTATTTTCTTTCCTTATATTGATCCAATATACATTTTCATGAGAAAGAAATCACCCTCTGTATTGTGAATAGTCCACCGTATTTTTTCAAATTCAAGGAGACGGAAGAATCTTATTTAGGATCATCATATCAATCATGGATATTATTTCCCTATGAGCAATAATATCTCACTCAAATGGTTTAGTCTATTGAAGGAATAATCCTCTAAGGAATTCTCATGGTGAAGGAATAAGATAATATGTTTCCTAAGGAATTATCTAGTCTTCCTCCTTGTTGAGATGATGAATTTTCAACAGAGCTAATTCCTAGGGAATTATAATTATCCAAAAATCGATATAGAATAGCTATTTTTAACATGTGATGCTGAAGAATCAACTAAAACAGAATATGGATAATGGTTTCAAATGCCAATGTGCTTCACCTTGGGGTGCGCCAGTCCTCTTCGTTATGAATAAAGATGGGTCAAGGCATCTTTGCATTGATTATCATGAGCTCTATAAGATCAAAATAAAGAAAAAGTATCATTTAATTTGGAATTATGTCTTATCTGATCAGCTACATGGTTTCAAATACTTTTCCTAGGGGAATATATGGTCAGGATATTATGATGTTAGGGTGAAGAAGTAGGATATACCTAAGACTATTTTTCGTACAAGGTTTGTTTACTATGAATTCATAGTAATGCCTTTCAGACTCACTAAAAATTAAATAGTATTCATGGAAATGATGAATGGAGTCTTTAGATTTACCATTAAAAATTTATGGTAGTCTATATTGATGATATTATAATATACTCCAAATGTAATAAGGATCATTGAAGTGTTGTGCGAAAGACCTTGTGTAACGAAAATAATTATGAAATGTATAAAAAATGTGACTTTGTGTTGAAGGCAGTCGTTTTATAGGGGAATATAATCACCAAAATGGGGTATTTAAAGACCCTTCAATGAATTATGCAATTGAAGGATGGTCAAGGCCAACATCAATGATTGATATTCGTAGTTTCCTTGGATTAGAAGGGTATTATCATCGATTTGTGATAAAATTCTACTGATTTTCAAACCCTCTAACCAGGATAACTCAAAAGGGTGTGTAGTTTTATTGTATTGATGAAAATTATGAGATCCTTAAGGATTTGTAAAGGATTCTTATCACTATTCACATGCTCACACTACCCATAAGTGGAGAATTTTTCATCTTACTTAGTAATGCTTCAATGAAGGTAATGGGTTGTGTGTTGAAGAAAATTGAAAAATTAATTTCCAATGCTTCAAAGAAGTTGAATTTTCATGAGAAGATATATCTAACACATGATCTGGATTTAGCTGTAGTGATCTTCTCTTTGAAAATTTAGAAACATTACCTCTTTGGGGAGAAGTGTGAAATATATACAGATCCCAAAAGCCTAATGTATATATTCACAAAGAAATAGATAAATATGATCCAATGAAGATAGATAGATCTGATAAAAGACTATTACTTATAAAATCACTACCATTTTATGAAATTCACCAAATTGACAGACAATATAAGTATAATGTTCCCAGAAACTCTATCATTAATGTGAATTGAGAAGGATATGGTCATTTTAGATTTCTAGAGGATGGACAGAGTAATCATAAAGGAAGAAACATCTTCAATAATTTCACATATTATTTATCAACAATCTCTTATGGAAAGGTTAAGGGATGATCAAAGAGATGATATGAGAATTTAGAAAAAAGAACAAATCTTAGAAGAGATAAATCTATGGAGTTTAATGTTAATGAAGAAGGTGTTGTACGATTTGGGTGAAGACAATGTGTACCATCAAATCCTAAGATAATGTAGGAGCTATTGGATGATGCACATTGCTCATCCATCCCTATACATCATGGAATCACAAATATGTATCATGATTTCTAGGAACATAATTGACGGTACAATATAAAGAGGGATATTGAAGAATATAAGTAATGATTTCTCATTGAAAAGGAATAAAATAATGGGATCATGAAACCATTACACATGCGTACATGGAAATGGGAAAACATCACCATGTATTATTAACAAATCTTCTTAAGAAATCTAGAGGAAAAAACACTTTCTGGGTTGTGCTGATTCATCTTACAAAGACATCACACTTCATTGCGATTCGAGAGGATTTATCATTGGATAAACTTGTAAGGATATACATCATGTAATTATTGAGGCTACATGGTGTACCATATTCAATTGTTTCTACTCGACATCCATGACTAACTTCATTATTCTCGAAGATTATTCAACATTCACTTACTACTAAGTTAAAATTCAGCATGACCTATCATCATCAAACAGATTTCCAACCTATGCGAACTATCCAGACACATGAGGAAATGTTGTTAGAATAATAAATGGACATTAAAGGAGGATGGGATCAATATCTTCCTCTGGTTGATTTCTATTAGAAGAAAAACTTCCAAAAAATCATAAAACTGTCTCACAATGATGAAATTTTATGATAAAAGGTGTAACAAAATTTCATGTAGGGATGTAGTTGGGGAATGAAAAATGGTAGCTCTTGAAATGGTCGAGAAAATGGAGGAGAAGGTTAAGGCCATTTAGTACCGCATCATTCCTGCTCAGAGTAGGCAAGAATTCTATGATGAATATCATAGACCAGTCCAAGAGTGTGATATTCAAGACATGATATTCCTCCTCCTATCTCTATAGAATAATGTGATTAGATTTGGGAGGAATGTAAATATTTTCCCAAGATACAACGACTCCTTTTAGATCTATGATCTCATCAGAGTGGGGTCCTATCAAATAACACTCCCACCTAACATATCTCTAGTACATGATGTATTCCATGAATATCTCTTGATAAAGTACATACCAGACCCCTATAATTTACTCAATTAAGAGGAGGTAGTATTTGTGAATGACCACTCTTATGAAGAGAATCCAGTGAAGTTCTCATATAATAGAGAAACAGTTTTACGGAATAAAACAATTCACCTAGTTAATGTTTTGTGTAGAAACCACATGTTTGAAGATGTAGTGTGGGTACCAGAGGTAGTGATGAACAAAAGTTACCCGAAACTTTTTTTAATGCCGGAAATAAAAGTTTTGAGATAGAAATTTCTTATGGGGAAGGTTGTAACTACCCAAACTGTTATAAGTGAACTTTCCCTTTCGATATAATTAATTTTCTTAGTTTATAAAATGGATACATTAACACATACATAAATTTTATTTTATTATATCTAATTGGATTTAAATGACTGTAATGTATCTTTACCATTCATAATATTGTCGTTGAATACTGATCACATGACTAGTATAAATATTGGGTTTTATCAAATATTTTGACCGAGATAAAGGAGATGATTGCCACCACTAGTAGGATCATTCTTTATGTATCCCATTTATCAGAGATTCTAAGGGATATAACATTTCATGAATTTAAACTATACCAATATGAATCCAATAATCTAACACTTAAGCATGAGAGAAACCATTTAGGGGAGAATTCCATGCTTATCGATATCACTTCCCAAACCATGATCACCGAACAACCAAATAAATGACCCACCGTCACATACCTTACTCTTAGGGAATACCCTGGTGTAGTAAGGGGAAACGTATCAAACACATATCATGATGAATATGTACATTTTGTTGTATATAATAACTAATATACATTCATTATATTATTGTTACTTTGTAAATGACTTTTAAAAGCACAAATATGGACATCGTTAAATATTCTATTTCAATTTAGAAATATATTTTGGTGAATTAATTGAAATTTGAAATAATTAATATGTTAGTTAAATTTATTAATGAATTAAATTTTATTAAATATAAATGATCATATAATATTTATTAAATCAAATGTAATATTCTTTAAGGTTTGAAAAGTGTTTCTTTTTCAAAACCCATAAATATTCATTAAATGTTAGTTTTCATTTAAAAAGTGAAAATTGACAAATTAAAAAATTATATTTATAATATGAATGATATTTTTGGAATCATGATATCGATATTATCTGACAATTAAATTTTATTAATGTTCTAAGCCAATCAAATTTTTGGGAAAAAATTAAATCACATATAAATATATATTGTGTTTTATGGAATCATAATGTCCCAATAAAGATATAATAAACACTATAAAAGTGATCTTCGACCATATATATGTTTTCCCTTTAAAATAATATTATTTTATATTTTTTTATTTTAAAAATCCTTATTTAATCGTCCAAAATGTATAATATATTTCATTATTTTAAATTCATATCTTTAATAATATGACTCACCTTAAGAAAATAAAGGATAATATTTTAATATCCTAGGACATTGGACTTGTAAAATAATGTTATAAACTTCTATTCAGAAAAAACCAATGGTAATATCATTGTAATTGTTCTCGTTTTGAATAATTAATTATATAGATTCCAAAACCCATGTTTGTGAAATATGATGGAATTCTGTACTCATTTCCAATATAAACACACCTAGGATACCTCTTATCTTCACTGAAAATATTTTTTATCGCTTCTTTAATATATTATACCCTCTCTAAAATCCTCCCATGGTGCCCCCGCCTCTCTATAATACCATCTTCATGCTTTTAAAGTAAGACACTTTAGTAAAGGTTCCTTCCATTATCATTTTTATCCATATGTCCTTAAATAGTTACACCATTTTATTCTCAATTAAAAATGAATGGGTATGTATTTTCACCTTCCCCATAATTCCCTTATTGTTGTTTATAAAGATAATCCCATTTCCCATACATTAATCCCTCTGAAGTACACCTATTACCATGCCGATATTTCATAAGAGTTATTCTATTTATCAACTTTCTTCAAGATTCTTCATTATGTTATGCATTCTATTTCAATATTCATTTTATAGGGTCATGAATTTATTTTACCCACATATTTTCCATATAATTTAAATACAATTATAGACCCCTTTATCTCTAATAAACCCTTTTTAATAATTTTTATTTCACATAGTTAGGCTGTCCAAATTGCATTGTGAATTCCCTTTTTAAAAAACATTTTGTAGTTGATATTGTGCCCATTCCCAATCATGGGTTTCACATTTGTTCACATATACATTTTTATTGAGGACTTACATGTAAATATTACACACCCCTTTATACGATAAAAAATTATTATGATGAATGAATCTATGTTTTATGATCTATGTGGCACACGTTAGCATTAAAATGAAATGAAAGTGACAGGGATGCCCAGAATTACATAGTAATCCAATGAATTTGGTAATGTTTATTATCACGATACCTCATTGTAGGACATGTATTTACATGATTCCATTATGGTAATTTTTCCACTATGATGTCATGGTAGATTATCCTTGACTTTTAATGCATTGTTCTACGATGTTGCCACATTTCCATGTTATGAATATCATGTTATGTTATGATTTATGGTTCATCTACCTTTGTTCTTAATTTATATTCCTTTCTTAACTTGTATAAATATATTCATTTTATTCCATTTTTACTCCATTATAAGGCTATATAGATCACCCCTTTTTATGTATATCCTCATGTTACTAGATATAGTTGTATGTATGATGGAATGGTATGGTCAAGTAATTGATGTTTTCAATAATGAGGTTGGATTTCATGTTTTAAGTTTTTATGTAATGTTTCTAATTTCCCAATAAACTATAATTATTGAACTTTCAAGTTGAATTAAGTATAATTATACATCATTACATAATTTATGAATGTAATAAAAATAGCAGGGTTTTTATATTTTTCTTCATTCATCATTTTTATTTTTCCCAAATTGAAATCTATCTTTGGGAATATTCTCATCTGGCTTGGATGTTCTAAATGGATTCATTGGAATGAAATTAACCAAATTTATCCCTTTTTTTAATTCATAGCCTTATCTTTTTATATCATTTTTGATTCTATTAATATATAAACCCATGGATTTTTTCCTGATTCCATGGTATTTCCCCTTCCTCTATAATATAAGTAGATGATTCTTTTTGGCATGATTCCATTTTTTGTCTTCATGGTTTTGTTCTGATTCTCATATTTACTCTCTTTCTTTTCCATGGTTTCATTTCCATATTTATCATTTCTAAGGTCATATTAACAATTTTTACACATGTTTAGTTAATAATACACTATACTACTGACCTATTTTTTCAAAAAAATATAGGGATTTTTAATCATTAAAATATTTTATATATATATATATATATCACATTAATCTATTTATTTTACTTCATTTTTTCATTTACCAAATTATTTTAAATTCTAGTATATTTTTTTTAAATTAATAGTTTCTTCCACAAATCCAATGTATTTTTCCAAAAATATATTTGCATACCGGAAATTTTCAAGAAAGCCAAATTTTTATTTGTAAACAATATAGTATCCCAAATTACCATAATTGGAAGAAGGTTATTTTTGATAATTTTAATAACTATTTGATATTATTTTGGAAAACAATATTTTATGCACACTAATATCCATCACTGATATATTGGAAGGATTCTCTTCAATTTTCATCATCTATATTTGAATTGATTTTTAATTGAAAAATCTATTGTTAATGGAAGAATATGTAATAGTATGGAAATATTTTGATGCTGACAGAATTTTTTTCTAGAGAATAATACATTGATGACATCATTCTATATTTAAAACCATAATGTTACTTTTAATTGAATATTCCTATATAGAAATGTGTGGAAATTCCCATAATTCCATTTATTTCTTGTGATTATAAAGCATCAATAATATCTATGTATTCTAGTTTTACATCAAGATCAGGACACATCATTTTTAGAGAATTATTTTAAAACTCAATATATTTTAATCATTATTAAGACTCATTCATGATTTTTGAAACATTACCCTCATTCATTTTATTTATTTAATGAAATAATGTTTCATGTTTATTAATTCAATTTAATTTGACCGCCAATTGTGAATTCTTGAACTCAATTATATGCATGGTGTAAGGGAAAGAGAGAATTTTTTTCTCCTAGCCTTTTTTATGGCAAGGGAAGCACATACTAGGAATATTCATAAAGCCTTTTATTATGGGTGTATTATTCCTAGATATTGGTGTCAATTGCTCTCACATCTCATTTTTAATGATGACATGTTTTTTCATAAATAATAGGAAAAGATAGATCAACATGTTCAATAAAATTATGATAAATTTTTGTAATCATTAGGGAAAATGTGTCAATATCAAGATAGGAAATGTTTCCATTTTGAAAAAATTATTAGGAAGGTGTAATAATGAAATCCAAGATATATTATGAATTAAAAACCTAAACTACAAATGTTTTACCATGGTTCTCTTATATAAAATTGATGAGTCTAAGAAGTTATTATTTGATGATATCATAAATCAGATCATAGGTAGAATTTTAAATTTATTGAAACAAATTTCTATCATTTGGAGGGTGGATCATAATAACTAATAGTGTACTAACCTCTATTACAATAAATGTTCTTTCCATCATCTAGACACCAAAGAGAAAATCATAAAATTGTGGGATGTTACGAATTTTTATGGAATGAAATTTAGTTTTTTTAAAGTCACTGGGAATCATGGAAACACCTAGAAATTCTAATTAAAGGAGGCATCGGACTGTGGAGTGTGGTACAAACCATACAGGATATCCAATCAAGGTTGGTATGGGATGTGATGTAAGGGAACTCCCTATGGGAAATATTTGTAGGATACAGGTATTAGTATAATTAGAGGGAATAAGTAGGCTGAATCCATATACATCCAATTTTATTATAGTTAACTATAGATCATTTAGAAGAATTATAGGGTAATTCTCGATGGATTGTGGGTTACATAGATATTAATACAACGAATGTGAACTAAGAAATTAAAATTATACATTATCCTGAGTTTCCAATTCTATACATATCATTAAAAGAGACCATATTTGTTCTATCCCACCTTGAATCCATAATAAATAATAATAAAAAATATTATATGATTATTAGGGCAGTCTATAAACCATTAATATGTATTTTTTGGGATCATCATTAGGTAGATACTACAGATGAGACTTTAGGAAAGTGGTTTATGCAAGAGGAAAGAAAGATGAATGGGAATTGGAACAATGGTGTAAGGAAAATCCTAACAAGATGAATTTTATTATATAGATTATGTGGAATTAATAGTTACCTATGAGTGATAAATTTAAGAATAATGGAGTGGTATTGGTTTCTTGTTTCTATTTTTTTTGAAAAAAAATAATCAGATACAATGTGGTATGTTTTTTTTCAAAGTGAGTGGGAAAAAGGTGTTTGAGAAATCATAGGTAAAGGAATGAAAATTAGATGAGGTGGGGATTTGGTATAGGTATTTCTCAAGGCTTGGGTTTACGTTTGTGATTATAAAGGGATAGAGGTTATGGTTTGGGTTATGGTTTTTGCGATGCTGTGTAAGTTCTTATTTTAATTGAGAAAAAACAATATAGATGGGAAAAACACTCCTATTTTTTTCAAGTACGCACAATAGAAATGGTGGGAAAATCGGGATTCATGATCATCGGTGCTAAGGAAATGAATACTCTAATAAGGATTCTCCCAGTGTTATGCATTAGTAGGGAAACCAATATAGGTAATCCAGGATTGTGGGTCAGATGTAAACCACCCATTATTAGTTTTAAATTAAATATGGATGGCTCATGTATTGATGGGGTGAAGAGAGGGGGATGTGTAGTTAGAGACAACTGGGGTTCATTCATCCCATGAATGAACTTCTTTTTGGATCAAGGTACTTCTTTTGGAGTAAAGGAAAGATCCATCGACACTAACCATATGCTATACAAGAGTTAAAATATTCAGATTGTTGAAGTGGAATCAAATCTAGTTTCTCTTGTTGGGTTCTATCCAAATAAGGACAATATTTCATGGGAGTTGGAATATTATATTATGATTTGCAAAATTTTAATCATTAAGGTATTATTATATAACATAAATGGAGGTAATGGAATCATGGGGTCTTTATTTTTGCTAATAAGGGGAGTCTAAAATGTAATTGATTTGTATATTAGTGTTGGAACATTACCTAAGGATTTTACATTCACAGTTAAAGGTTATTATCTTGGTCTAAATTATATCTACCCCATGATTATTAATATATGTGTATGATTGTATTCTTTTTCTTTGATAAAAATTTAATTTTCATCCTCTTCCCAATAAGATTTAGAAATAAAACTAATAAAAGACACTATTTCATTATGAAATCTATGAAATACATATTTTAATATTGATGGTAACTGAAATTGATAATTTATAGATATATAATAATATACACTAATTCCTACTTCTTTTAGACGATATTTTTGACATGATTTTTACATTAAATATTGATCGCCTAAATCCCATGATTCTTTTGGGGAGTATTAGATTGTAGTATCCAAAAGAAACCAAAGAGGGGAGGGGTAAATCAGAGTGTAAAATTTTTATTTTAAAATAATTGATCTTTTTTCCTATTTGGTTGGAACATGTTAAACTTGTCTGAAGTAATTTTAATTTAATTTAACATTCACTTATAGAGAGACAACACATTAGTTTATATTTGTTCAGAACTAATTAGTAGTACAAGCAACATATGCCAATATTGTGTCGGTCATACAAAAATGCAGTAACATTAACTAGTTTTAGAATACATACGTCCAGACATAGTAACTCTATTATAGACACACAACCATTACAATATTTTAGGGGTAACATGATGAATCCCTCAAAACAATTTTATTGAGTACCCTAGATCACTTACTTGGGTTAATACTAACTTAGTTTATTGAAATGGAGGTCACATTAGTGGAATGGAAGTTAAATTATTCTAATATTATTAGTATGAGACTCTTATTTCTTAATAGAACTTATTTGATGCACTTTGAAAGCACTATTTTGTTAAACAAAATGATCAAAAATGATTTTCATGGTGCTCCATCATGAAGCTCACAACCATTGTTAATAAAACTACTTTAACGGAACAAAATGACTTCAGAAAGCTCACAGATGCATTATGAAATACCCATTCATCATGAGGCACCCATTAATTAGAAGCATTGGCATAATTAAATACATAACTAGACTTCTCATGATGCTCAAGATCCAATAGAAATCTAGATTCATGGATCTCCCAACAATAATAAAATTAAAGCGATTCCGGAATTTATCTGAGTATTTTTATGTCAAATGAATTTGGGGTTGCCTCATATATATGGGATAATCCCTTTGTGTTTCTCCACTACCCCCATTTAATTTTTTTACTTTTAGAAATATCATTGTGATGCTCCACCATTCACAAACCTACCATTAGATTTTTCAATTTCAGAAATATGGTCGTCAAAGTATCATGCTTTAGTGATTCTCTAATTTTTATAATAATTAAGAACAAAATAAAATCATCACACATTCTTCATGATCCCATTATCGAATCCATAGCCTTTGGGAAACCCATTCCTTTACCATTTTTTTGAAGAGTTTTTCTAGAGAAAACACTTCACAATGTTGGCATCTTCCTTAAGATATTGAACCTTAAAATTTGTAATATACTATAAAACAACACCTCCCTTAAAATTATTGGTATCATGTACTATAAGATCAGTCATCTTACAAACTTCTTGATCAATATAGTTTGGATTGAAAAAAAAACACAACCCTAACTTCTTTTTTATCAATGAATACCCTTGTTTCTTACAGATATTTCCATCACCTTGGTAGTAGATTCAACAACCTATTCTGCTCCATTTAATGTAGAGTTTTTTTCTCCAATAATATAGAATAATTTAACAATTTTTTTTCTATTATTATAATATGGATACCTTGTTTAATATTTCATTATTATTTTTCTTATTCCACATTTTTCGGTAGATATAATTTTTATAAAAAATAATTGAATCTTATCCAAAACTATACCTTATTGTAAATTAAGAATGACAGGCTCAAATCATAAATGCAACATAAATTTATAGAATCTAATCAATGGGTTTCCTTCAATTTTACACCGATTACATGATTCATTTGGGTTTTGTTCTATATTGAGAGGTGGTGAATCAGTGTTACTTTGGTTCTAATCAAATTTAATTTTTTCTCACTATTATAACATTTCAATTTTCTAGTTAACAGATTTATCATCCAGTCACGTTAGAATTTTCTATTTCCACTAGATTTATAATAAAAGACAAAGGGAAATAACTAGAAAAAAAACAGGCTTAAAAGTCAAAGATATGGCATTTTTTATAAGGTGATGAAAATTAATATGAAATAAATTTTTGGCATCAGTTTTAACACAAGATGATGTCAAATACAGAACAGAAATTCTTCATTGTGTAGTTTTTTTCACCAAAACCAGCATCATAAATAAAAAATCAATGTCAACTTTCACAAAAATAGACACCATAAATGTATAAAAATAATCATCAGTTTCATAAAAACTAACTCCATTAATGTAAAAACAATAAGGGCCTATTTTTCTGAAAAATGATGCTGAATGAATTTTTAAAAATACATGGGAACATGAAAACCATATTTTTTAGGAATGTGAAACCCTCTGTTCACTCACGATGATCCTGATAGTGACATAGTGATCCCAATGTGAATTAGTGTATATTTTCTTTGTTTTTTATCATCATTTCATGATATGCGGTCTCAATTCTTCAGCCTCTATCATTATTTAATCATTTATGGAAATATTTATCTTTGTATAGATTTTTTCATGTTACCGTCATTTATGGTTTGATTTTATTTCTTTGTTATTTCTTATTGTTCATTTCAACAAACATTATTGTTTGATCTAGTATGGCTTGTTCTTATAGAAAATATGGGGGAGAAATTTCACGTTAATCTTCCATTTTTCTTGGTGAAATCTTAATTTTGTTTGTTTTATTATTAATTTTTGAAATTTCATTATTTATTATTTCACTATATTTTTGGGTAATTATTTAAATTATTTTTATTTAGTTTATTATTATTTACAAATGTAGTTCATAATGATTTTTTTTATTTTGATAAATTTTTTATTTGATGAATTTATCAAATGGTATTGATGGAGTTATTTAATTAAAAATGATAAATTATGTTATCGTTCATCAATATATTCTAAAACACAAGTAATGAATCCATATTTCTCACCAATTAAATTAATAAAATATTCAGTACCTTTTAACAAATATGATATCAAACTAATGTAACGACTATGTAATATGTACTAATATATATTATATGATTGAAAATAATTAAACTATAATATCAATATATCACATGTATATAACATGAAAAAAATTTAATATTTGTAAATTGAGAATATATATAATTTATATTACAATAGTATTTTTCAAATAATATATGTTAACATATTGAGTAATTGACCTTATTGAAATAATATTTCTATATATGAAGTAATATATTAGAATTAATTATTTTTTATATTCTTTTTAAATAATATTAAAAAACAATAAATTTTAAAATGGTCATATTTTTCTGAAATAATATATTATCATTTTTGATTTTCATATTCTTTTGATTTTTTCTATTGAATACCAATCATTATTATTGAATGTGTTTATGTTTAATATTTATTTGTTTATATATATAAATTTTTATATGTTTTCACATATTCACTGATTATATTGTGATATCAAGTTCTAAATGGATTATAATTGGATAAATTTATTAAGAACCACTAGTGAATATGAAAATGTGATCGAAGAATTCATAGAATGTAATAGAAAATATAAAAAACATTAAGTTGGTTTTTCTTTATATGTGAGAAGTGTTTGAATATGAGAAATTTAAACTCTAGAGAAATCAAGGATCCTCAAATTTTCATGCTTTTAGACTGAATTACACATGTTGGATCTAGAATGGCGAATGAACAGAAAATTAAACATATAATGTTGAGTAAAATATTAATAATGTGGCATATGATCATATTAAAGAATTAATTCATGATTTAGTTGTTGAATACATAAAAAAGAAACTGTTGAATGATTGTATATAAATTTTGAGAAACCTTAATTATGATTTTGTAGTAAATATATTGTGTTATCTATAGTTTTGATATTAGTTCACATGAATGTATAAAATTTGTGAGGAGATATATTTTTTTCCAACATAAATGATATTTTTAATGTGATACACCTTGAAGGAAAGGGGCTTCCAGATTCCAATTAAAAGGAAAAGAAAATATTATCCCTAATGGGATTAGGGAATAAAAAGATACCAGATTTCACCAATTATTTTTTGTTTTTTAGGTATGTATATGAATATTTATCAAGATATCCCACATGTGGGACATCACTCTATTAGATGGATGAAAAAATCAACTCAGATTGATTCTCCAGAAATAATATCTAACATCATAAAAATAAAAAAAATTCTCTTCTAATGATATAATCAAATAATTCCATCAGAAAATTCTAATAATTCAACTATGATTAATTCTATGGTACTATAATCAAAAATAAATCAAAATCAATTTTTTCCCTTCCAATAATTCCTCATTTAAATCTTTTATTGTAAAATTATATTAATGAAAAAAGGTTAGGATGGAATTCAGCTGAGCGCATCTCTGATTATAACATATGTAACCCTCCTGATCCACTACAGTGGATGAGATTTGATGAACAATTTCATGACTTGAAAGTGCTGTTACAAATCTCCTAATGGGATTGAGTACTAATGCAATGAATCCATATCGTATCCTAAATAGCCAATATAGTTCATGGAATGTTTTTTTGGATAGATTAAAACTTTTCCCAGCATCTATGTTGAAAGAAAAAATATTTTATAACGGGATTTATGATTTCTGTACCAAAATAGCTGGGAAATGATATTTATGTCTATCTTACACAATTGATTGATGATTTGAAACCATTATGAGTGATAGTTGTTAATGTTTCTGATACATAAAAAATAGTTTTTTATTTTTAGGGGTATGATAATGTTCTCTATAAAATACATTCCTCTATATGGAAATGTATCATGATATAATGTTAAGGTATATAAAGAAAGGAAATTTTTTTTAAAATATATATCATATTACAAATTGTAGAATGAAAGGAAGACACTGTACAAGGGACATCGAAGATTTATTCGAATTGATCAATATTATAATAGATTTTAAAGACTATTTAATGGTTTATAAGAATAAAATCTTCCCCCAAAACCATTTTCAGTTGACTAATATCATAATAGGGTGAAAAATTGTGATTCGTTATTAGGAAATAAAATAATATTTTGTGTTAAAATTATATTTGTATGAAAAATTCTATGTTTTTAAACTCTCTTATTAATGATTTTTTTGGGTTAAAACCTAATATTGATGTTATGGATGTTGAGAGAAAAAATATTTTATTGTTTTATTGTAACATTTTTAAACATAAAATTAGAGGCAAAAGATGTTTTTCATGCTATATTTGACTTGATATAATTGGGAATGCATTTGGATTTAGCTCCCACTGTGAAAGGAAAGGGAAAATATTTATCTCTATCTTGTCACACATTAAGAAAGATTGAGAAAATGAATGTTGGTCACTGTCTTCATGTTATTAAATGTATCCAATGGTCATTAATAAGATTTTAATAAATTGGATTTATTGAAAGATTATAAATAAATAGGTATATAATATCATGATTGTCACGTATTAAATTAGAAACATCTACTAGTCTCACTATGTTGTATATAGCAGACAACTATCTGAATGAATATCATCAAGTTATGTAATTTTTTTAAAATATATTTGTAGCAATGTAGTTAATCAAAAAAATTTATATGTGTTGGATAATGAAGCTGCTCTTATTCATTTAAAATGAGAAATTTAATTCCCACATATATTTTTTAACATAATTTTTTATTGAGTGATTAATTTTCTATATGTTGTAAGAATATGTGGGCCTGTTTATTTATGATAGATGTATCCTTTTAGAAGATATATAAAAATTTATAAAGGATGTGTGACGACCTGTCCTCGGGGCCCGTGTCGTGACTACCCCAATCCCGCTTTCCATAGGCTAGGGGCTGGCGACTAGCACCAAGTCGTAATTCCCTGTAAAAAGGGAAGGCATTGCCTTTGTAAAGTAAACAAACACCACAGAGAAAGAATGAAGAATTAAACACTAAGTAAAAACTGGGTACAACAGTATGTGCGGAAAAGTATGTGGGCCAGAATACAAACCCAAACTGAAATTAAAGTACAACTAGAAAGGGAAAACAACAACTGAAAAGAAAAGCCACAACGTCAAGCCGTCCACTGGAAGTCCCACCTGAAGGATGAGTACAGATAGCCTCCACAGCTCCTCGGTCTAGCCGTCCGCTCGGACTACGTCCCGCCCAGTGGTCCACCTCCAGGTACTGTCCTACTCTACAAGCCTCAACCACGATCAGCGTTGTTCGTCGTCTGCAACCAACACAACGTAGTGCGGGTATAGCCCGTGCAGGGGTGAGTATAAGCTACTCAGTAGGGACCTCGAGACCCCCGAAGGTCTCCCATAATCCACAAGGATAATCCGCAAAGGAAAAATACAATAAAAAAGTAACATCTGAAACTACTTAGGTATATCCCCATACATATACCTAAGTCATAAATTCCAGTTCTCTCCAACCTCCGAGCCCAAGTACAACCTAGTCCACACAGGAAAGAAAAACGTAAATCCACACAGGATAGCACAACACAATCCACATAGGAAAGAAAAACAGGATTCATCTCACACAGGTATACTTATTTGTATGACGATAGAGATGATCAGATATATCCACTAATTCATCTATGTCGTCAGACCCACAAAGGATCGATAGGTATTAAACCCCGCAATGTCCAACAAAGGATCTGACCCACATAAGATCGATAGGTAACTAACCCCCGCAAAGACCCACACAGGATCGAACCCACACAGGATATGTAGGCGCTAGCCCACACAGGACCGCTGAGTTCTGACCCACACAGGATCGGACACACACATGATCGGTAGAACTAATCCATGTAGGATCGCTGAGTGTTGTAGTCGTCGCCGTCGAATCAACTGAGGATCTCTGTACAGTCGTTGTCATCGTCGCAGTCGCAGCCAGCTCTAGGGTTCCCACACACAACAAGCTCATTCGGGAGGGTCCGCTCCATGAGCCAAGAGACTGATATATCAACTGACACATAGTCTAGATTAGATTTTTCCAAAAGTTCTGTATCGTCAACAGGAACTCAACGCCACAGACGACTCGTCAATCGGATGCCCGGTCTGAGAGTTATTGGCTTTTTCGTCCCAGGGGCCTGTTTGGTATTTAAGTCAAATCCAACCCAACCATATTCCACCTGTGTCCAGACCTCGGTTGGAGTAAGCCAAATGGTCCGTCTCACTCATAGGAATCCATAAAAGTCAACGACACGTCAATCGGACGTCCGGAGCTCAAGTTACAAACGTTTCCACTCCGAGGGCCCGGTTGGTTTCGTGTACGAACCAACCCCGCCGAACCCAAATTTCTCCAAAACCTTCAGTGCGATATACCGAGACGACCATCTCGATCCAAGGATCTCATCGCAACTGACGGTGTGTCGATTGGAGGCTCGTAGCTCATGTTATGGGCAACAGACCGATAGAGGCTTGGTAAAACGGGGTTCGGGCCCGGTCTGACCCGACCCGATACCCCATGGGTCGGACCGAACTGGGTCCGGGTCTGGCCCGGCCTAGGCGTGGCCCGGCCTATGTGCGGCCCGGTCTGGCAGACCGGCCAGGTAGTCGGCCCGGCGCGCGTCGTGCTGGCCAGGGGCTCGGCCGAACGGCCGAGCCGTTTCGGGAGCGGGGGGCGCTGCCCCCGCGTGCAGCAACCACGACCCCATTATGGGGTCGCTCCGTCTGACATGGCTGGGGGTTTTCGAACCCATGGTTCCTCGATATTCCGGCCGGCCCACTCCGGCCGGCCAGCCTCTGCTGCCACGGGACTGGTAAGGCCGGTCCCCTTGCTCCGACGTCGGCGACCCGATACCGGCCGCCAGTTCTGCTGATCCGCCGCGGCCAGGAACCGGCCGCGACCCCGCTCCGGCTGCGGTGCTTTAGTGGTTCTCCAGTGTGTCACCACGGCGCCAAATCGTTGGTTCATTTTTCAATGGCACGGTGCAACGACACCGTGTCTTGGTTTGTCTTCAATGGCGCGGCGAGACGGCTCCATGCTTCTCCCCCTTTCCTTATCAAAATTCTGCAACGTGCTTCGACACTGCGTTGCCTTGATCGCCGCAACAATGCCAACAACCAAAAAGGGGAGGAGTGTCGGCCATGTTCGTGCGGTCCAACCTCCTCCCGTTATCATGATAATAGGCAGTTCAATGAAAAGGAGAAAGCACCGGAAGATTTCACGAACTAACAATTAAAATAAAACCCTACCTCAATGCTGTCATCGAACAGGCGTTCATCACGGAATTAACCGTCGCGGAAGAAGAGGATCGCCACAGAAGAAGAATATCACTGCAGAAGAAGAGAATCACTATTGGCATTAGGTGATCTCCGAGGAAGGCGTCACTCGCCGACGTCCGCCGTCGGAGATTGGCGTTCTTCGTCGGCGGTGGTGCGTTTTTCGCATTCTTCGTCGAAGAACGAATTGTCTTCTCATTTTATCCCAAAGGTTTAACACAACACAAACCCCAAAAATAATAAAATATGTCCTCCTCATATTTTATTATCAACATAAAAATTTGAAATTCAAAAGATAAGAAACGAACAATTAATTCAAAGATTTAATTGTAACGATTTAACTCCCCAATTTAATGGGGCGTTTCATAACCATAAAAACGTAAGGTTTGACGTTCATTAAAAGGGGGTTGCAGGTGTGTAACATAAGAGGGAAGAAACAGTGGGGCTCGTGCGGGCCCCACCTCCAAAATATCCTACCAACTGGGTAGGATATTGTGGGTTCCACCTCATCAACTTAAATTAGCTTAAGCGGCTTTAAGTGAGATAAAATAATGTGTCACACCACTTTTATTTTATTTCTTAACATAACCACAAAAATTAAAAACCACACCCGGGAAAACACAACTCCGGAAAAGAAGTTTCTAATCAAATACGGGTGTTGTGATTCCATTGGTTCCCTCTGAATTCGATTTTGAGCACCGGTTCAAAAGTTAGAAAACCCCGCTCGTTCATTCATTTAACGTACCCGAGCTAAACTTTTGAAAATGATTCCGGGCACACAAGGCCTCGGAATCAGGTGCTGTCAAAAACTACGTTCTTGTAAAATTACAAAGATAATTAAGAAAAAAATTTCCTTGATTTTTATGGGTCTTTGCAGGATGTATTAAAAATGAATATCGGCCAGAGGCCTGGACTATTCAAGAATATGTATCAGAAGAGGTGATTGAGTTTTGTACTTGTTATTTGAATGAAGTGGAAAATATTCATCTCTCTATATTTTGACATATGATAGTAGATAGTGAAGGTATAGGGATTAATGTTTTAAAGGTAATGATCATTCCACATGTTGAAGTGATGCAGGAACACTTATACAATTTGAACATCACAAATGTGGTTCAATCAGATATATTATCCCATATTATATAATTAATGTTACAATATCTGAAAATAAATGATAAGTGACTGTTGATTGAGAATAAAAGGCATTTCTTTCATGGATTAAATAGAAATTAATCAAAGATATATCTTTATCATAAAAATTGAAATGGTATGTACAGGGACTATCTCTTAATGTGATCACATGGTCTGGTTTTCATATTAATTGGTACACATTTTATACAGATATTTTGTATGTAATGAGAACCGATACAAATAGTAGATTAATGGTTGTCACTAATGTTATTCATTTTTCGAGTTCAAAATATAAAAACCTGATTTTTTCATCAGTGCCATATTTTGGAGTCTTTAAGACTCATGTGAAATTGATTATATTAATTTTTAATTCATTGTGTTTTAGTGTAATTGGGTTAAAAGTAATAGTGTTATCAAATATAAAGAATATGGGTTCAAATTGGTTTATTTTAAAAGATTTAGTTGTAATAAAGAACCATTTATCATGGCCACTCATGAAATGAAAATATTTTATTTCATTGATCCATAGAATTAATAGTGTTCCATTATTTATTTATAGAAAGGAATCCATTTGGATGATGAGTAAGGTGATGATGTTATTGATATATATGAGGATACATCATCTATTACACAATTTTTATATAACAATAACTTTTACATAGAAATAGTGAATGAAATATGAAATGGTCATGCTGAAGGGATATAAGACAACACTAAATTACTATCCTAATTAATTTGTTACATATTTACATTATATTTCTTTTTAAAATTTAAAAGTGTAAAAACTATATTATTTTAAACTATTAAGTATTTAATTATATACACTTGATTTTTTATTTGATTTCATGGTTAAATTATTATATTCTATGGTTATGTATAATCATTTTTTCAATGAAATACATGACATACATTATTATATTTTGGTTTAATTTATGGATAAGAGAACACCTTTTCAACATTGATATTTAAATTTTTAAATGTTTATATAATTTTAGAATTAATGGGAATATTTAATAACTCACTTTAAATATATTTTATGCTAAGAATAATAACATAATTTTTCTAAAACATATACATGCAATCCACTTATTTTAATTAAATATTTCTCTTTCCCTATTTTATATTTTATAACTTGCCTAATAATATTTATTTACAGAATAATTTCAATAAATTTTAATGTTTGAATGATAGATACTGATACAGAGACAAAGAAAAATATAATGAGGTATTTTTATTTCCTTATATTATTAAATATATTTAAATATAATTATTTAATGAAAAAAAATTGAATTAAAAAAATAATTGTAGAACTACTGAGGAGACATCAGGGGGGAGTATTTTTCCTTCAGTATACAGAAATTGAAATCTCAAGTATGTAAATGTGGCTTTACCTATTAACCAAAACATTCAATTTCTTATAGACATAAGTGAATACATTCTAGTTTTGATGATAATAATAATGTAACTAGCATAAATGCAATGTTGTTTATCAGCTATATCTGCATGCAGATCCATTACATGATTATAAGTTTATATCATGATTGGATGTTTATCAATAAATGGTGATAGATCATCTTTTGGAGTCCATAAAGGTCAAATATCTCAATTTTTATATTTTATAATTTTTTTTAAATATGACATAGTTTAAATGACCAATATATATGTTATGAAATTATAGACACCATTCAATTTTAATGAAAAAAAGTTAAGAAAATATGTCTTGCTTTAGTTGCGGTTCGATGGGAGGATTACAAAATAAAGTTGATAAAAACATTTTGTTTGGAATAAGACATTATGAAATCTCATTCTACATGTATCCATTTATAGAGGAAGATACACTAAATAAATTTTTTTCCACCAAAAATTATGAAATATTTCAGCAATGATAATAATATTTTAATATATTGTAAAATTTCTTATATATGTACAGAATTACTTCTTATTATAATTTTTATATCAAAAGAACTTTATGAAATCCAATCATGAAATATAGTTACATAATATATAGCCTCCTAATTTATCACTTGGAGGGTATCAGTCTTTAGTGAAAACCTGAATGAGAAAACGATTGAAGTGCTAAAAGATCACACCAATTTTGGTTCAGATAAGGTCCTATTTTGTTATCCATCTCCACCAACATTCCCTGGGAAATAGAAAAGTGTGGGAAGAAGAAAAAATATAAATTATATTATAGATAAAAATAATAATATTGATAAAATAATAAAAGTAAATAATAATTATTTTTTATGAATTTTTTTAATTTTTAAATTAACAACACTAATATGGAAATTTAATTTATCATTTCTGTATGAACATGAGAAGAAATCAAAATAGGTAACTTTTATCCCTAAGAGTAGGATGGATACCCTATCCACTACATTAGGAAATCTAGAACACCCTGGCTACACAATTGGATATGGTGCAGGTGTTATAATTCAAAAAACAATAGTCATCAATGTAAACAAACAAGAGACCTAGAAAAAAAATCATTAAATGTTCAGCTAAAATATATGAAATAGTCCATGGGAAATAAAATTAATCTAGTTTTGAATCACGTTATGTTAAAAAAATTGATGATATAGTCAGAGCCAGTGTAGCTTTCCAGCCTTCCCAGCCTAAAAGACCTACAAACTCAGATCCTCCACATCCTCACTCAGACCCAAACTTATACTATTAGATGTATGAAAGATATCCTGGTGTACATATTATAGTGTTTGGAGTCATGAATTCTTTGGGGGATTCTATACATCACCAGTCTATTCAAATGGTTTTTTTATACTTTCAATGTATAATATTATTGATGCGAATTCTCTTCTACAATTCTGTATCATGGTGGTTTCTAGAGTTATGGATTTTATAAATCTTCTTTTACCTTGTCCATGTAGCCTTATTCATCATATTTCATATGACGTATTAATTTTATATAATATTATTTACATCTGATTGAGTATTACATATAATATTTTATAACATTTAACTTTTATATAGTAATCTAAAATCCAATGAAATTGAAAAATGGAATAAAATTATTCAGGAACAAACAACTATTGATACATTACATATTTCTAATTGCATAGAATGAATAGCTCATGTTTCTTCTTCCATTGATAATATCTATGAGTTTCTTATGTTGTATGATATATAAGAAAGAGAATATCTATTGATAATATTCAAAAAAGCTATCGTTGATCTATGTAGTTTTAAATAACCCAGTGTTCCTGTGTTGTAGTTGTTTTCCATGTAAGTAAATTGATGTCTTAGTCTTTCTTATTTTTTAAATAATTATTGTTTAACATTTATAATGATATTTCTTTTTATATTCCGTATCTACACATGCTGATTGTTCAAAATAAAACCACGGGTATTTATGGTTTTATTCATCTAAAATACATCTCATCTATTGTGTAATATGTATTGAATAAAAATGGAGTGGAATATATATTTGAGAGGTTATTAGTGATGTATTTTGTGTGTTGGTTTTATCCATTTCATGATGGATACGAATAGAAACATAATAATGTGCTAATGTTCATTATAATGTCATTAAATGTGAAGTTTTTAGAATATAGTGGGAATTTAATGTTAGGAATATTTTTCCCAAGTGAATACACATTATAATGGGTTTTCTCTTTCTTCTGTTTTGTTAATAGGTAATTCTCCCCCTTGTTAGACAAGTAAGTTTTCTTTTGTTTTTTATAATATCCTTATGCTTAATTATCATTGTATATAGAAGTACTAATTTTTGATATATATGAAAATTATGATCATGGAAATTTTTTAAAAAATATCACTTGTCAATAACGAAGCCAAATACAATCAACTATTTGAAGGTAAATGTAATTAATTTTTTATCTTCGATGTTATTTTTTCTTTTGAACATATATATATATATATATATTTGTTTTTAATATAAATTAAATTTTTTTATTAACTACAATGTCATCATCAATATGGAAATGTAAAATGTGGTTATTATGTTTTATTATTAATGTATGAGATCATCATAACTAGGGTAAATGCTAATTATGATCAGGTTAGTCATATTAATTATTTTTTATTTTCTGTTATATTATTCAGTTTTTTAATCTTAAACCATTAAATGATATTGTAGATGTTAAATGAAGTTGATTTATACATGAAATATTAACATAACCATCTTTGATATTTGATTTCCAAATATTTGATAAGTATTATTAAAATTTATGAAATTTATATTACAGTGTTTGTGATTATTATTAGATTTTTATAATAAAATGTGTTCAAAAATGTAGTCTATTGTTATAATAGGTGTTTGATGATAATGATATCAAACTAATTATTCAACAATAACCAAAAATTATCATCTTTTAAATTTTAAGTATGTGTTTATTATTTCTACTTTATAATAAAAATTGATAGATATTTTTACGATTAAATTGTTAAAAGTATTCATGTTTTTATTATTTGTTAAATAATGATAAATGCTTTTGATGGCTATATACTATTTTTCTATTACAGGGATTCTTATTTTTTAGGGGTGTAATGTATGAAATATTTTGAGAATATTTTTAAATTTTTTCATCAGTTTTTATAAAAAATGATATCGAATCAGGTAAAAAAATTTAACGTATTTCGTGTGTTAATTTTTATAATAAACTGATGCTGAAAATAAATTAGACATACATTTTCAACAAGAGTTTTTAAAAACTAACACCAAAAACCTTATTTTTAATTTCAACATTATAGATATCAGATAAAAATCATCTTTAAAATAGGAAAAAAATTAAATTTATTTCAAGTGTTTACACTGGTGATTATAGATTTACAAGGATTTCCTGTCAATGTGATTTGGTAATTCCTTACTATTATCTAGATTCACACAAGATCCTACAATCCTATAGTTTCAAACATTGTGGATAATCAAAATGAACTGTCCTTATAATTTAATTACCTATATATCAATATTGTTTAATGAATACCACAATTTTTTATACCATGTTTTATAATGATATAAATAATATTAACAACGGAAGATTCTTGTTCCAATTTAGACAAAAAATGAGTTTATTTTATTTTGAATCTCTTCCTATTCCTTTTATACATTGATAAAATAGAGAAAGTACCTCTTTATTATTCTATTGAATAATTTTAAATCACCTAAACTCCTTCTATATAAATTTTTTACACTTTTATTCCCATGATTTCATTACCCATCACTAATATGGTTCTTCACAAATATAGCTAGAAAAACATCTTCTATTCTCTAAACCTCAGTGTATACCAGTAATTTTTTCCTTGGAAGTGTATATTTATTTATTTATTGTCCCTCAAAATGTATGTTATAATATAGTCATGAAACCCTCATTTTCATTGACATAAATTATCTATAATGATTTAATAGTCAAAACAAATTTGAAAAAATATCATATTATTCTATAATTTTATCCTTATATATTAATAAATTTTAGTGTATATGATTTATAAAAATTATTAAATAAAAATACCAATTTCATTAGAGATCAAAACATTCTTTAATATCTCCCTCTAAGATGGTGACATCCTCAATTATATTCAGTTTAAAATACCATTTTATCCACATTAGGACGTATTTTAATGATAATCCAAGGATGGTGTTCATTTTTTAATATTTTCTAGAAATAATTACATTATTATCTTTATAATAATTTTGGGAAGCCCACTTAAATAACACAATCCACATATTCATTCTCATCAAGAACTAATAAAATTGGGGATTCTCTATACATTATAGTCCCAAGCTCTCACAAATCTTTTTACATCTTCCACATAAATAATAATATATTAAATCAATGTTTAAAAAATTCATCTTATTTTAAATTTTATGTCATATTATAACATCATCTAATCCAATTCTTATTTATAATTCTTATTTATGTAATTATCCAACTCTTCAAAGTGTTTGATGTTTTTTATTCAATTAAATATATTTTAGAGCTTGAAAATTACCTCCTTTGAATATTACTCTTATATTTGGTGACTTATATTCGACTTATTTGTATATTGATCCACCTATAAGTTAGTGATATTTATGTTCCTCAACTCTTACATGGTCTATTTTTTATGCCATTATAAGATTCCATACATCATTTTATTCAAATTTTTAAATGATCATTACATATTTGAGTTATTCAATGGAACTCTACACATATCCATTTAAAATCTTAAAAATTCCTTATGAATTACACTAACTTTTAAAAAATATCTCCATAAATATATTCATTCTATAAGGTATGCTAGTTCCAGAGACCACTTTATTCTTGTGGATATTCTCAAGCATCATTTGATTCACAGTGACTACAATACGTAACTTTTTTTTAAAGAAAACAATAATTAACATGTAACATGAAAACACTATCATAGACTAATAACTTATTTTGGACTCAATTGTTGTACATATTTCATGTAACATCACTATTATATGAATTTCTTTATTAGTGATGTATATGGAATTTTAACAACACAAAGAAGATGATGGTGTAAATAACACTAAATCATTTATTCCACATGCACTACATAAACATGAACAATACCCACATAAAAATTATTCCAACATTATACATGTATATTGGATGGACACTTGTTCATCAAATGAAATAGACCAAAATTTTTAAATCTAACATCATGATGTAGACCCCGTTATGCAACTATAACCAATGTATCTCTAGGAAAGTGTCCCTCTGTCTCCTTCCACTGTATGCACATTCTTCATGTGATGAACTATGTTATTTCATTATTCCTTTTCCATTTTATCCCTTGGTATGTGTCTCTATTGATCTCAATCAATTTACATTATAGTTGTGAATTCATGTAGTGAATAATTTTAGATCTAACACATTTTATTGTCTTTAATTCCTCTTGATTTCCTTTTCTAAAGAGTTGTATTCTCAGTCCTTCTCCATATACAATTACCCTATGAAATAAAGTGTGGGTAATACCCAAATTTTTTATTCAAATTCTATATTTTTTAATTTCCTATCTAAATATCCTAATCTCAATAGAAGTATATTTTATAATTCTCAATCTAATTAATTCAACAAGGACTGAATCCTTCATAAAAACATTAAACTCTTAAAACATGTTTTCCTTCATGTAAATGAATTTATTAAACTAGAATGGAAAGACATTCCATTTTAATATCTTAAATGAAAAGTAATTCACCATTTTGTTTTAATTTTTAAATAAACATAATGTATTGCAACTCACATTGCCTCCATGCCTTATTGTTGTCCTTAAATCCTTATTTACTTTAACAAATGTGGCACATTTATTGGGGAATACATCTTCTAAAAAATATGGGGTTCTTTAAATTACATATATTCTATATTTATTAATTACACATTTACATAAATAACATTGTAATTTCTTATTTATTTAAGATAAATACATTAATAACACAAAGTGGGGTCTACAGAGTTAGTTCTCATACATTAAAAAATTGTAATATTTCATTGTATTGTAAGTGAAACTTGCACATTATTTTTTCTATTAGGGTTAGTGATAATAACAAAATAGCCTCTTAATATCAATGGTAGTGTTGTTAGGTTGAAAATATAAGATATTTATCAATTATAACCCCCTCTATAAAAATTTTTATTTACCATAAATGAGAAAATTTGTTAGATTGGTTTCCTAAAATGATAATAAAATTTTGAGGAGTAATTATCCAATAACATAACAAGTTATTCTCTAAAAACAACCAAATATGGTTGTTTTAGGGTGTTATATATATTATGTGTTACAATTTTATTTTATAATAATATTCACAAATTATATTTTCTTATGTTTAGGTTTTAAATAATCCAAAAGGAAACACAATAGGACACCACCTTATTTAATATTAATTAACATTTAACATTGGTAATTCCTTTTCATATATTGATATTATAATCTATAAAACATGGAAAATTATCCCAGTCAAATAAAATATGATTTTCAAAGATGTTATTATTTCCTCAAATTTATATTATCCTATGATTATGCATGCTCCACTTTCATAAAATATATTTATGTTTCCATCATTCATGATTATTTTGAGTCAATAAGGTTTCCTTGTGATGTTTTCATTCCTCTATGTTTTTCAAATTAAAAAAACTCTATATAAATAAACGTAATCTTTATGTAATTTTTTTAATTATATTGTAATTTTACAAGTCTGCGAAAATTTACAGTGCGTGATTCCAAGGTCCAGTATGCCTGGAATGAATTTCTGATCTTTTTTCAGTATTTTTAATAAATGATAGAGCAGGTTTTTGTAACATTTAAACCGGTGCTCGGAATTGAAATTTTATAGCAATGTTAAACACGAGGCGCTGGTATTCGCTTAATAAGACCTTCACTTCAACTGCAGTAGGTCGAGGTTGAATGATAGATTTTTGGTTTTTTATGGTAATGAAAAATAAAATAAAATAAAATTCTATTTAATTTTTGTTTATACCTCCCATGTGAATGTTATGGAGGTGGAGACCACCAAGCCTAAAACCCACAATTTTGAATTTAATGGTGGGGACCACCTAAACCCACTTTATAGGGGAGAAACCTCTCAACTCCCCATTAATTTATTCCTCCTATTAAATTGAGCTAATGAATTATGCCAACGTGGTATAATTAAGTGTGCCCTCAACTAATTGTGCCAACAATTAAATTGATATACTTAATTTAAATTATTGCCACAAATTTTCTTTTGAGGATTGGTTAGAGAAGAGTGCGTAATTGGGAGAAAGATGTGGAGAAATCCTACATCTCCAATGAAGAACTTTTCTTCCAAACGAAGAATGACATCGGGGAATGTTCTTCAGAATCAAAAAATAGGACGATGTCAGAAGTGTTATTGTGGAAGAAACAAATGTTGGAACCTTCTTTAACATCACCATTTTATCTATCACCACCCAAAAAAACCTTCGAGGTAGGGTTTTATGTTTTAAATACCTCCCTTACCCATTCTTGACGTTCTTCATGACTCAAAAGATGTGAATCACTTTCTATCGCTCTAACGTGAAGGTTGTAGAACAAACGAACAAGGACCAACCTCTTCACATTCCCTTGTGGTTTTTGATAAAACATTTGCGATGGAGGAAGATAGAAATCGTAGGCCGGCAGCACGAGGGGGGCGGCAGCGTGCTTCTGCACGTCACGACGAACAAGGGGTCATGGCTTGTGCTGCGGCGACGAAGGAAGGACGGTCGGCTGAGCCGGCCAACGGCTAAGGACTAGTTCCAAACCATGCTGTGCAGGGAGAACAGCGGGCCATCCTACCCTCCGCGGTGGACCGCCACACCATGGCGGTCCCACTTCCCGACGGTCGTCACGCCCCGCCGCACCGCTGCACCCCGTCGCACCGCGACCTCCCCGCAGCACCGTGCCCACCCCACTGCACAGTGGACACCCCTCACCATGGGTTATCCAGTGAAGGCCAGGTCGGGCTGACCCAAACCGTACTAGGTTGGCATAGGCTGGGTCGGGTCGGGTCGTTCTGGTCGGGTCATACAGGACGCAGACCAGTTTTGACCCTATACGTTCTTTTGGTCGTAACATCGGAACCAGGCATCGGTTTGATGAACCGTATATAGCGCCAAAAACCATAGGGAAAGATGGTTCTTTTGGTATACCCCATTTGGGATTTACATATATTTATTTAAGGTTTTTTTCGATGAAGCATGGAGCCAACTGGGCTCTTGGGACTAAAAGGATAATAACTTACAGACGGGGAGTTCGATTGATGCAAAAGCTATTGCGTTGAGACCCCTACTATGTGGTGTTCCATTGAGATACTTTTTCATGGGACTTAGTGGTAGTCGGATTATCGACAAGTAGATTGAGGAGAGGACTCTCTCAAAAACGAGTAAGCTTAGTGTGGGTACCCTGTAGCTAGTTGTGATGATGTACTGATGATGTACTAGGATCATGTGTGTCTAACGATGTAATGACAATATACTAGGATCATGTGTGGGTCTGACCACGTAGCGATGATGTACTAGGATCCTGTATGGGTCTGACAATGTACTAAGGATGTACTAGGATCCTGTTAGGGTCTGACGATGTACGGATGATGTATTAGGATCATGTGTGGGTCTGTCGATGTATTGATGATGTACAAGGATCCACGGTGTGTCTAACAATGTACTAATGATGTACTAGGATCATGTGTGGGTCTGATGATGTACTAGTATCCTTTGTGGGTCTGCAATTTTGGATCCTTCGTGGTTCAACCTCTAAACAGAGTATGATGATTCAATAGTTACATCTAATCATCTCTACTACTGTACATAAGTTATACCAGGTGTGAGATGAGTTCGTACCTCTATGGTACATTCCTTCATGGTAATACCTTGGTGGTATACTTCTATGTGGCGTACTTGTGTATTACATACCTTTGTGGTATTCCTTCTTTTGTGGAATAGTTGATCATTGGGATTTGGGATAGACCCTTTGTTACCTCATGATTGATAATGTTATACTTGTTAACTTATGTATATGTATGAGAATAATCCTAAGTAGGATTGTTAGTTGATTTCATGATTTGTGGTTTATCCTTTGTGGATATTGTGATACCATTAGTGTCTCGGGGTCCCTAATGAGTTTCGTTATACTGACCCCCACACAGACTATGCCCGCACCTTGTTGTGTTTGGTGCAGATGACGAAAAATGCTGATCGAGGATGAGGGTACCAAGACTGGACGGTGCCCGGAGGTAGACCATAAGGTATGTAGGTACGCAGAGGAGATGGGAAGACGTTGGGTGTTGAGGAGTATATCTATACCTACCCTTCATGTGGGAACCTCAGAGGACGACCAAATATATGTATTTGTCTTTCTTCAGTTGAATTGTATTTCATTTGTACATGTACCTTTATTATGGGCTTGTATTCCGACCCCTCTTACATTCAACACCATTTTTGCTATACAGTTTACTTGTGTTCGTATTTTGTTGTTTGTTGGGTTTCTTGTGTTTACAGGATATAAAGGCAATGCATTCTCAGTTTTTGGGAATACGCATTTCGGTCATTGTCGGCAACCACTGTTCTATGGAAGGCGGGCTTGGGGTTGTCATGACACAGGCCCCAGGGAACGGGTCGTGACGAATTGGTATCAAAGAAGTCGGTTCTACTATAGAACATAGGAATCTGATCTTTCTTTTAAAAACAATGTAATTAAGTGTAGTGAGTGTGGTAATCAGTTTAGGGTACCCAATATTGGTGCGGTGGCCGATGTATCCACACAGTGGGACTCTGGCATTTGTTTTCCAACTCAGGGCATGAAAACCCTGATTGTGTGTGTGTTTTTCAAGGAGTTTTTTTTGTGATCTCTTTGAGTCAGCCCACCAGGTATATCTTATTGACCATGCCTCACACGTTCCTTTTCAGGATTCCTCCACGTAGACAGCCAGCTAGGGTACTGTGTATAGTATACTCTGACAGCCCACTGAGCGATGGGGCCTCGGTATAGGGCCCTCTTCCAGTAGAGGCACCATCGGAGGCACCAACGGTACCATTACCCATTGGGCCACTGATTCCACCAACCCTAGAAGTAGAGGGTGCACGCCGCTTAAGCCCATTACATGAGTTACGGCACTAGAGTTCACCCAAGTTCAGGGGAGAGATGGACCCATAGGCAGCTAGGGATTGGTTGGAGGCCGTGGTGAGAGTCTTCTGACTGGTAGGGACACTAACTGATCTTATGGAGATCCATGCAGCCTGTCTTCTATATGAAGTAGCAAGAAGATAGTAGATCTTGATGCTCCAGGTTCATGACGAGGTGGCGCTACTCTGGGTAGACTTCAAGAGATTGTTTCAGGAAGAGTTTGTCCCAAAAACTCTTCACACAATACGCATACATGAGCTTCTTCATCTGTAGCAGGGCATCATGATTGTGCCTCAGTACTCAGAGAGGTTCACCGATCTCTCACACTACTCTACTGATATGGTACATGACCCATTTTTCAGGGACCCGTATTTCATGTGGGGACTCAGGATGCAGATTAGGGATTCGATGAACTCACTCAGCATTCCGATGTAGGTATAGTTGTTATAGAGAGCCCTATTGGTGGAGAGTTTTCTTGCTGAGCAGTCAGCCACAGTGAGACCCACCACCAGGTATCACATAGAGGAGTCTTATGCAGCTTGTAGCATACAGATGTAACAGTGGTCCAAGTGGACTAGAACAATAGGTGGATGACCGTATGAATCAGGATCGGTTGTGTGGGGTACCAGAGATGGAGCCAGACATGCGAGGTACATGCAATATTTCACATGCAGCGGGCAGGGTCACATGGATCGTGACTGTCCGACCCACCGTATGGATGATCAGCTGATGGTCAAAGGACCGCCCATGCAGAGATAGAGGTTCTAATGAGGAGGTCCACAAGGGGAAAGTGGGCATGGCAGAGCAGCTAGCTATGCAGCTAGTCGTGGCCGACAATTCGAGTTGTTACCTCCACCACCACTAGGTGGTCTGCCCCGACTTCAGCGAGTAGGTGGATAGGGGAGAGGTCATCTCCAAGAAGGTGAGGCATATGGACATGGATCTATGGAGCTAATATGATGTATGATATTTTTCTAGTTCAACATAGCAGCAGTTCTTATAGAAACAGGTTCTAGTCATTCTTTGATTGCCACGACTGTTTTTTGGAGCTCAGAGATTCCGATGGAGTCGTTGGCTCAATCCTTATGGCTATAGACTCATATTGGTTATGTACTAGTTACTGTAGTGTGAGCTTACTCTGGGAGGGCAGAGCTTTGGCTGGGATCTCCTAGTAGAGGAATCGATGCCTTATGACGTCATCATGGGTATGGACTAGTAATCTGCTGTCTAAGCTCAGATTTACTGTATTAAGTGCAATGTGTGGTGTTTCTGTAGGGATGGGACCCGGTTTTCCTTAATCGGGGTGAAGGGAGCCTTTTAGCACATGATGGAATTACCCTGAGGAGATTGAAGTCGATCACTCATTAGTTTTCTTGCCTTACCCTCGGAGCGGTTGATGAGGAGAGTCTGACCAATCCTGTAGTGGTCGACCAGTACGCATATGTCTTCCTTGATGATGTTATGGATCTACCTTATCATAAATAGGTTGACTTTAACATTGACTTGTACCATGGGATGACAACGATATCTACACCAATGCATCGTATGGCTCCCGTAGAGCATCGTGTGTTGCGGGTATAGATAGAGGAAATACAGGGTAAGGGATTCATTCTACCCAGTGTTTCTCCTTGGACAACCATGATTTTTAACTCCAAGAAGGAATATGGGAGCTTAAGACTTTGTGTCGACTATCAGTGCCTAAACTAGGAGACTGTGAAGAACAAGTACCCAATCTTGAGGATTGATGACCTCTTTGATGAGATGAATGGAGCATATTGGTTCTCGAAGATAAACCTCAGGTCAGGCTATCACCAACTAAGAGTGTGAGATGAGAATGTGCAGAATACGAATTTTAGATGTTTGTATGGCCATTAGGAGTTCTGGGTTATTCCTTTCGGTGTGACCAACACCCCATGAGTGTTAATGGGACTCATGAATAAGATATTTCAGCCAAACCATGATCGTTGTGTAGTATTATTCATCGACGATATTCTGATCTACTCGGCTACTAAGGAGGAGCATGCCTATCATTTGAAGATAGTTTTGGACACACTCTGAGAGCACCAGAATTATGGTAAGCTCTCAAAGTTCCATTTCTGGATCTGAGAGGTGCACTTTCTAGGGCACATCATCCCAGAGTCTAGAGTTGTAGTGGATCTAGGGATGTTTGTTGCGGTACATTCTTGGGATCCACCTAAGAGTGTGATGGAGGTACCGAGTTTCCTGGGTTTGGCTGGACACTACTGGAAGTTTGTACCAGATTTCTCTAGAGTTGATGCACCATTATCAATGTTGACAAAGAATGGGAAACCCTTTGTGTGGTCGAGGAGATGTTAGTGGAGTATTAAGGAGCAGAGGTTGAGGTTTACTAGTGCCCCATCCTGATTCTTGCATAGGAGGGTGTAGGGTACGTAGTCTACTGCGATGCATTCGGAACCAGGCTCGGATGTGTCCTGATTTAGGAGCGAGTAGAGATTCTATATGGTTGTCAATAGCCAAGACAATATGAATATAAATATTCTACTCATGACCTTGAGTTATTAGCAGTGGTCTTCGCCTAGATGATGTGGTGACATTACATGATGGGTGATCGTTTTACAGTCTACTTTGATCACAAGTGTCTCAGGTATATCACACAAAAGAATAACCTAAACCTGAGACATGGAAATTGTCTTAAGTTCCTCCAGGACTGTGACTTCGAGATAGTCAATACTCATGGGAAGGGAAACATCATATAAGATGCACTCAGTAGGAGATCTGGTATACAGCCGCTCAGTTAGGTGATGAAGAACCCAGACACTTTGTAGATATCCTCTGTGGAACAAGATGGAGAAGCTTTTCTTTAGTCTCTTATAGTCACTCCCCCACTTCTTTAGTGAGTCTGGGTGGCACAGTGTGGGGTCACTGACTGTGTGGCTTGACATAATCAGTTATCCACAGGATATTCACCTGATGGATTTTATGAAGGTTGGGTGCACGTCATCCTCTTCAAGGGTCGTACCATGGTACCAGTGTCGCTTTAGGAGGAAGTGATGAGGGAGTTCCACAAAACCCCTCGAGTGGTACATCAAGGATTACCGAAGATGTACCAAGATATCTGATGACAGCACTGGTGTCCAGGAATGAAGATAGAACTAGCTGAATTTGTCACTTGGTTCCTCACTTGTCAGCAAGTGAATACAGATCATCTGGTACCAGTAGGCATGGTTCAACCTCTAGAGGTCCCATAGTGGATGTGGGATGATATATCCATGTACTTCGTGATGGGACATCTACGTACATACAGGGGTCATGATTCTATCTGGGTGATCGTCGACCGACACACCAAGTCGGCCCACTTCCTACCGATCAGAGAGTAGGGTTCAGTAGAGAGCTTGGGATGCTTCTTTATGTAAAAGATTGTGCAGCTACATGGAGTACCCTCATGTATTGGCTCTTATCATGATACACATTTTACTTCCCAACTATGGAAGGGGTTGCAGGAGGCCTTCGGGAGGTAGATTCATTTGAGCACCACCTTCCATCCAAAAATGGATGGTTAGACTGAGTGGACCATTCAGAACCTCGAGGAAATGTTTCGTGCTTGCGTCCTCCACTTCAGTCATAGCTGGGATGGTCAATTTCCTTTTTTGGAGTTTTCATACAATAATAGCTATCACTCCACCAATGGGATGGCTCATTTTGATGCATTGTACTTGCAACCATGCATGTCTCCTTTGTGCTGAACTGACCTAGGGGGGTCAGCACTTGTGGGACCAGAGATGGTATGGGCTACCATATAGAAAGTTAAGATCATATAGGAGCAGATGAAGACTTCATAGAGCTTGTAGAAGTCTTATGATGACTGGAGATAGAGGCCTCTGGAGTTCAAGGATGGTGAACACATCTTTCTATGGGTCTCACCTCGACGAGGTTTGTGGAGAATTTTTTGGGGTGGACAGTTATCTCTGAGGTTCAGTGGACCCTTCTAGGTCCTCAGTAGACTTGGCGAGGTGGATTACCGCATAGAAATTCCCCCTTAGTTGTACCGAGTGGACGACATCTTCCACGTATCCTAGCTGAGGAGATACGTGCATAACCATTCTCACATCATCGACCAAGAAGAGATGGACGTAAAATATTGGGCAACATTTACAGAGGTTCAGTAGAGATTTGAGGATCGACAAGAGCAGGTCCTTTGTGGGTGGTCGATATCTCTGGTGCGCATTCACTAGCATCAAGAGAACCTCCAGGAGAGAACATCAGAGAGGGAGGCTCTGATTCATGCTCAGTACCCCCAATTGTTTTTTTGTGATGTGGTTTTCATGTATGCAAATCCCTGTGGTGAGGAGAATCTAAAAACCATGAATTTCCATGTAAATGTTTTTAATTATATGTGAATTTTACGAGTCTGCAAAAATTTGTTACGGGTGATTCTGAGGCCCGGGGTGTCCAGAATGAATTTCTGAATTTTTTTCGGGTACGTCCATTAAACATATGAGTGATTTTTTGTAACTTTATACTGGTGCTCGGTATTAAAATATGAGGGCACCGTTGAACATGCGACACATGTATTCTCTTAAATAGACCCTCACCTCGACCACAGTTGGTCGAGGATGAAGGATAGAATTTTTGTTTTTTGTGGAAAAGAAAAATAAAATAAAATTATATTTTATTTTATTTCTGTTGAAACCTAATATTTGAATGTTATGGAGGTCGGGACCCCCAAGCCTAAAACCCCCAATTTTGAATTTAATGGTGGCGAACACCTGAACCCTATTAATGGAGGAGAAACCTCTTAACTCTCCATTAATTCATTCCTCCTATTAAATTGCGTCAATTAATTATGCCAATGTGATGAAATTAATTGTGCCAAAAAATAATTGTGACAAAAATTAAATTGATATATTTAATTTAATTTATTGGATCCTATTTTTTTGGATTGTTTGGTGAAGTGTGGAGAATTGGGAGAAATTTGTGGACAAATCATACATCTCCAACTATGAACTTTTCCTCCAAATGAAGAACTCCATAGAAGAAAGTTCTTCTGAATCAATAAAGAGCACGGCACATGAGCCTAATTTAAAAGTGTGATTGTAGAAGCAACAAACGTTAGTACCTTCTTAACCTACACTGTTTCATCTCACAACACATTAAAAACATTAGAGGTAGGGTTTGATGTTTAAAATACCACCCTTAACCATTCTTAATGTTCTTCGTGATTCCAATGTTGTGAACTGCTTGCTACCGCTCTAATATGTAGGGTGCAGGAGAAAATAACATTCCCCGACCACTACGCAATCCATTGTTGTTTTTATGAATTCTTTGCAATGGAAGAAGAAGACAACTGGAGGACGGCTGCACATAGGGGGCGACGGCATGCCTCTGCGCCGCCCAACAAACAAGAGGTTGTGGCTAGTGCCACGATGATGAAGGGAGGCCGGATGGAGGAGCCGGACACCGGAGAAGGCGTGGCGCATGACTGCGCCATGCGGATGGCACATCGGAACTTCGTTCCAGCCATGGCGGACCACCGCACCGGGGTCAACCTGCCGCGTCGTGGCTGCCCCGCTGCCCCTCAGCGCCCCACCGCACCATGGTGCCCCGCAACACCGTGGCCACCCCAATGAACAGAGGAAGCCCTGCCACCTCGTAGCCACCCCGTACCATGGGCCTCCCAGGCCGTGCCGCCCAGCGTGGGACGAGTCGAACCCGACCCAAACCAGTTTCGACCCTATACGTTCTTTTGGCCTTAACATTGGCATCAGGCATCCGTTTAACTATCCGTTTATGATGTCAAAGACCTTAGAGTGAGATGGTCCCTTTGTTATACCCCAAATGAGATTTGGATATTGTTGGGTTATGAAAAGGTTGGATTGAGAATGGATCCTACAGGGACCTTTGGACTAAAAGGATAATAACCAACAGACCAGGTGTCTGATTGATGCACCATCTGCTGCGTTGAGAACTCTACTACGTTGAAGTACATTGGGATACATCTTTGTGGGACTTCGTGGAAGTTAAATTATTGACCAGTATCTGGAGGAGCCGACTCTCCTGGAGACGAGCAAGATTAGTAAGAGTACATTTTAGATGGGTGTGACGATGTACAGATGATGTATGAGGATCCTTTGTGGGTATGATGTTCTACTGACAATGTACTAGAATCCTATGTGGTTCTGACGATGTAATTACAATGTACTAGGATCTTGTATGAGTTTGACGATGTACTCACGATGTACTAGGATATTGTTTGGGTCTGACGATGTACTATGATCCTTTGTGGGTCTGATGATGTACTGATGTTATATTAGGATCCTGTGTGGGTATAATGATGTACTGATGATGTAATAGGATCCTGTTTTGTCCTGATGATGTACTAAGATCTTGTGTGGGTCTGACGATGTACTAGGATCTAGTGTGGGTCTGAAATTTGCGATCCTTCGTGGTTCTTCCTCTTAATAGAGTAAAATGATTCAGTAGTTACATATAATAATCTCTACTATTGTATGTAAGTTATACCTAGTGTGAGATGAGTTCATACCTGTGTGGTACTTTCCTTCATGTTAATAACATGGTTGTATTATTATGCATAGAGTACCTGTATGGTACTAACCTTTGCGGTATTCCTTCCTTTCTGGAACAGTTGAACTTTTGGATTTTGAGTTGGACCTTGTGTTTCCTCATGATTGAGATGTGTATAATTGACAACTCTGGTATATGGATGGTCATATACCTCAGTAGGGTTGTTAGTTGCTTTCATGATTTTTGGTTTATCCTGTGTGGATTTAGTGAGAGCATTAGGGTCTCGGGGTCTCTACTAAGTATCATTATATGCACCCCTTCACAAGCAATACCCGCACCTTGTTGTGTTTGGTGCAGAAGAAATATAGCGTTGATCGAGGCTGAGGGTACCAGGACTGGATGGTGCCTAGAGGATGACCATACGGCGTGTCGAAATACGGAGTAGATGGGAAGACATGGAGTGTTGAAAAGGTGATCTGTACCTACCCTTCAGGTAGGAACCTCATAGGATGACCCATTAGTTGTCTTTCTCTTTCTTCAGTTGTATTGTATTTCAGTTGTACTTGTACCTTAACTATTGGGCTTGTAATCTGGCCCCTCTAACATTCAACACTCTTTTTTCTATACAATTTACCTATGTTCATATCTTGATGTGTGTTTGGTTGTGTGTGTTTACAGGATATAAAGGCAATTCCTTCCCAGTTTTAGGGAATACGCCTTCCGGTGCTAGTCGCCAGCCCCTAGCCTATGGAAGACGGGCTTGGGGTATTCATGGCAGGGGCCCTGGGAGATGGGTCGTGACACTCTATCTTAAGGAAAATTAATTTTTCCCTAGGAAATATCTTAATATCGAAAAAAATTTCTTCCTCAATGAAATTTTATCCTCACATTGGTTTTCATTGTTTATTTCATAGTTTCTTTAAAACTAACTCTTTTTCTACCTAAAGGTTAAATTTTTTGTTCCATAACTAAATCCTGGGAATCCAATAAATCCTTGGTTATAGTGTATTCTATATTTAGTCTCTGAATTATCTAAAATTCAGGATCTGAATTCATTGAAATTTAGACTCTGAATTTTCAGAATAACAGACTCTGAATTCATTGAAATTGAAACTATGAATTATCTGAAACTCAGACTCCGAATTCTCTGAAATTTATACTCTAAATTATATGAATGTCAGAGTCTAAATTACTCATAATTAAGACTCAAATTTCCTTATTATTATAACTCTGAATTCCATATAATTCAGACTTTGAATTCAATTGATTTCATACTCTGAAATTTAGACTCTGAATTCCATAGAATTCCGTATCAGAAATCCTTAGAATTCAGACTCTGGATTCATTAGAATTCAGATTTCAAAGTATATAGATTTCATGATCAATATTATTTGAATAATTGAATCTGAATATTCATGATTTATAATCTCTAAGTGTTTATTTGGTTAGACGCCATATATTATATTTTCCTAGACTGTGAAAAATAGATTTGGTTAAGCAACCTATATATTTCATACACTTGTTATAGTAATGAAAAGATGTTTAACATTCTGTTTCTAACATAATATTTTTTTAGTGACACATGTATAACTCCATCTGAGATTCAATGAAAAATATGACAATTTGAGGAGGGAGTCGACCATTGGAGAAGTTCCAATAAATTGGATCTAATTTGAACGAACAAAAATAATATTTCATCAGTCAAGATATTTCATGACGTTTAAATGATTTCTAGAGGGAGAGACTTTCATTCATTGTCTGTGATGAACATCTTGTTCCACTTGGTTTATGAAACGCTGAAAGTTCCTGTGTACAATTGACGACATCTGGAGATTGGAATATAGTGGTGTCGACGACCAAAATGTTTAAGGAATTCTGTGGTTAAGATGAAAAAGGTTCAGACTGCATTAATGTTCAAGGGTTTGCAGGGATAGAAAGACAGATTCTGATAATCCGATCAAGGGAATGCCCTAGTGTGGGTAAGAAAGACATTTTTTAATGTTTAAATCAAGGGACCTTTATCCATGTCTATAGGATACCCTTCTCATTGGGTAAAAAGATTTCATACTTGTTATTTGTTTTGTTTTAAATTTATTTCTGTTGTATTTTGATAAAGGGAGAATGTATAAACTTATTATACTTTATTTTACTTTTTTATACTCTAATAAGTAAGATTCTAGACACATTAAGGTATAATATTTTCCTTGTAAACATTCCTTATGTTTCATTTTAGGAACCTAGAATGTTTTTTGAACTATAAAAGGTATTTTGAATTTAACCACTTTACCATGGTTAAACATAGTTTTCCTTAAGGTTAAAATAAATTTTTTTTAATCTTAAAATTCAAACACCTTTTATAATTGAGCATTTAAAATCATATTTCGATACTAGAGTTAGTATCAGAGGAGGTATATGATGCACTTATATTCACATATAAGTTTTCTTTTTCAATTTTCATTATTCTTAATATTTTCTTTGATTTGGATTTTTATCCATATATACAAACATTTATTATTAACATATTTTTTTGGAATGGGATTTTCATTTATATGGAAGGAATTGATGTCGGTTCGATTGAAAATATAAATCATAATAGACCACATATATTTCATGGGATTTATTATAAATATTGGATAGAACTTATAGAGCCTTTTTTTATTAATAATGGAGTGGAAAAATTTATTATTCTTATAAGAGATTACAATATTACTGATAAGGAAGTAAAAAATTTTAATATTCCAAAAAAGTCAAAATATCAAATAAACTAAAAGGCACAATATACTTTTTTTGTTCCATGTCAACGAATATATATTGTCATATTTTTTCTTGTGAAGCTACAAATTTCATTTCGAAAAAAATGGAGTTTACTCATTTTGGTACATCCAATGATATAGAAACTAGAAGAGCTATTATTAGTGTAGAATATCATGGATTTCAATTTCCTTATAGAGAACCATTATTCAATGTACAATAATGGTTTATGAAAATTGATAATAGTTTACAATCCATACATGAGAAGAGTTTAGATGATGAGGAACTTGTATAAAAGAGTATAGATATCATGCCTAATGAGTGGAAATCTTAGAAAACAACTATTGATGAGAATAGGAAATTATCCAAAATTAATGTTGATGATATTTTTTGAACTATTCTTCAACATAAGACAAGAATGAAAATAGATGATGATATGAATAATAAGAAGAGTGTCAATGTAGGTGTAGCCTTTTTTAATACAAAATCCAATACTCTTGAAATTGTTACAAGATCCAAGTCAAATAAATTCAATGTTTTTTCTAAATCAAGTGAAAGTGAACTTTCTGAGAATGAGCTACCTAATCTTTATTGAAGGATGAACAAAATAGTTGGGAAGAAATACTTTCTGTATATAATTATTATGAATGAAATAAAGTAAATGAAAAAATCATATGTAACTTGTTATGAATGAAAAATATTAGGGCATATAAGACCGAATTGTATTATCCATAAGAAAAAGAATTGAAAGGAAATGAATTCTGAGAGGAATAAAAAGAAATACTACAAGGCTAATTTTAATAATGATTTGAAAGCTAATTTGACATGGAGATATAGTGGTGGATATTCTTCTAATGAATCCTCAGATTATGAATATTTTTGTTAAAATAATCTTGGTCTACTTGACATGATACCTATTGAAAATCATTGTCTAATGGAAAAGGTACACATTGCTGATTCCATAACCAAAGTATACTTAAATAAAAATTATAGTGATAATAAATATTATGAATCCTCGGAGGAAGAATATTCTTCTGATGAAGATAATATATAAAATAATTATGAAGAATTATCTAGGTTTAAAACACTTCTTATGAATAAAAACTCTAAACTTAAGTAAAAACATGATAATGTAAATTCTAGAATTTCAATTCTTACAAAAGAAGTATCAGATCTATCTAAAGGTCGTAATAATATGTTTTGTGATTTCAAATGTATTTCTAAAAACCTTGAGGAAGTTAATTCTGATAAGGATAAACATTATATGATTCTTGAAAATGTAATTTCAATGAAGAATAATTGAGGGTCTAACTCTAGTTCTAAAAATCATGTTTTTGTGGTTAAAACAATGTTATTTACCTAAATTGTGAAATATTTCCTTGAGGATGTGTTAGAAAAACATTACCTTAGGTAAAGAAAAAATTGATACGATGTATTCCCAAATTCGACCTCTAAGTAATAATTCTGGAATAGTTTATACTCATTCTATACTTGGTTTTAGTAATAATTATTTTGTTCTTCAAAGATCCCCATTATGCACTAAATGTCAGTGTAGTGGGCATTTGGAAAAAAATTCTTCTTTAAATTAACTCAGTAATTAGTTTTTCATAAAACTTATTTTTTCAAGAAGATTTTGATTACAAAAAAAAATTATTTTAGAAATTTTTAGATCCAATAAAATTTGGATTATGAAAGTATAAAACTCTTATTTTCAGAAAAATAAAGATAGTACCTACAACAATACATGGTACATGGATAGTGGATGTTCTCAGTATATGAATGTTAACAAAAACATCATTGAAAATATTTTCAAGATGAAATGAGGAAAAGTAAAATTCATAGATAATGATAAGGAAGAAATTTTTGGTACAGATAGAATTATTCTTCTTCAAAAAACATTGATTTCAAATGTCTTATATGATAATGGTCTTAAGAAAAACCTCATCAGCATAATTCAATTATGTGATGAAGGATACCATGTGAATTTTAAGAATGAAAAATTATTAGAACATCATTATAAGTAAGAGTTTATTCATTATACCCATATGATAGAGAATGTATACACACTAAACTATGAAGACCATAGGATCCAAGATTGAACTTGTGTTAGTGTAATGGAAGATCAATCTTAGTTTTGGAATATAAGTTTACGATACTGAAATTTTACGAACCCATTTAAAATCTCTACAAAATGGACTGTTAAGGATCTACCAGAGATTATATTCGATTATTTACAAGTTTTTGATCCTTATCAACATGGAATGAAACATAAATAAAGCTTTAAATAAATCAGTGATGTCACAAATTTTAATGAATTGCAGTTGGTGCATATGGATCTTTTCGGTCCAACACAAACTAGAAGAATTGAAGGAAAATATTACGTATTTTTTGAAGTTGATGATTACGCAAGATTTTAGTGGGTCTATTTTCAAGAAAATAAATATGAAGATTTTTCTTATTTTAAAGTCATTTGGTGCCTAGTTAAAAATGTGAAAAATATCCCATTGATAAGTATTCATAGTGATCATGGAGGAGAATTTCAAAATTCTGATTTTAAATATTTTTGTTGTAGAAAAGGCATTACTCATAAATTCTAAGCACCATGAAACCTTCAACAAAATGGTGTTATTGAAAAAATAAATTGAATTCTTCAAGAGACAACTATAACAACGTGCAGAAAATATTTAATAGTTAATCACTTTTGGGTTGAAGCTGTATGTGCTTCTTATTATACTATAAATTGAGTTTTGATTAGACCATTTTTTATAATACCCATTATGAATTGTGGAATGGTTGAAAAACTAGAATTTACAACTTCAAGGTATTTGGATGTAAAGAATTACTTATGATTACTAATGATAATATACATAAATTTTCAGCCAAATCTGAGGAAGGAATTTTCATAGGCTACACCACAACTTCTATGGATTATAGATTTTTTAATAAAATTAATGTACCGTTATGGAAATAGTACATGTTAAATTTGAAAAAATATATTCTTTTTTTAAACAACCTCAATCTGCATCGAATGATGTGGTTTCAAAATCTAATTATCAACCCTTGATAGAAGATCCTTTTGATAAGGAAATGTTCAAAAAAATTATTCTGAAGCATTTACTACAGAATATTTCAAACCATATATTGATAAATAGGCTTTACCAAACCCATATTAGTTGTCTCATAATAATCATAATAGTGATAGTATAATTGTTAATGTATATCAACATGTAAAGACTAGAGGTTCCTTAAAAATGAAGTAGAACATCTTGCATTCCTTTTTCAATAAAAACCAAAAATCACTAATGAATATTTTGGGGATGATGATTGGATAAACGCCTAGCCAGATGAGATAAATTAATTTGAAAGGAATAATGTTTTCACCTTGGTTAAAAGACCTAAGGAATCATCAGTTATTTGAGTAAAATGGGTCTTCATAAATAAGTGTGATGAAAATGGAATCATAGTATGAAATAAGGCTAGATTAGTTTCCAAAGGCTATAATCAACATGAATGAATAGAATATGGAGAAACCAATGGTCTAGTATCTATACATGAATCTATCAATATTCTACATGACTTTGCTTAATTCATTACCTTTAAACATCATCAAAATAAAATTAAATGTACTTTAATTAATGGATATGTTCAAATGGATGTTTTTGATGTACACACAATTGTTTTGGAAGATAAAAAACATCCTGAACATGTTTTCAAACATACCAAAGATTTATATGTTTTTAAATAAGTTACTAGATCCTGGTATGATAGACACACAATATTTTTATAAAAAAATAATTTTTTAATGGAAATGTTGATCCAACCCCATTTAAAAATACAGATAATAAAATTGTTTTGATTATTCAATTTTATATTGAAGACATTATATTTGGTTCAAATCATCATTATTTAAACAATTCATTTTAGAATCTAATTAAATCTGAGTTTGAAATTAGTATGATGGATGTGTTAACATTTTCCCTAGGTTTTCAAATTTCTCTTCAACTAGAAGGAACATATATATCCCAACATAACTATATTAATGTTATTTTTAAATAGTATGGATATGAAAACACTAAGACTATTAATACTCCCATTGGTACATCAAATTAACATGATCTTGATGAAGCTGAGAAACCAGTACAATGAACATCATTTAGAGGTATTATAGGAAGTTTACTTTAATTGAAAGATATTCATCCAGACATAGTGTTTTCAGTATGCTTATGTGGAATATATAAATCCCATCTTAAGGAGTCTCATTTAAATGTAGTGAAATTTTATTTTTCTACATAATGGTTACCATGGATTTTGGACTCATTTATACTTTTGGAAATGATTTTGTTTTAAAAGGCTTTTTAGATATTAAATTTAGTGGATGCATAATGAATATTAAAATTAAATCTGGTAGTTTTCAATTATTAGGAGATTTATTAGTTTCTGGGTCATGCAAAAAGAAAGTCTCAGTACCACTTTCCACTACTGAAGATGAATATGTAGCAGCTGAATGTTGTTGTGCTCAAGTGTAGTGGACACAACACACACCCACAGAGTATGGTATTAGTTTTACCAAAACAAAAATATTGTGTGATAAAACTAGTGTCATTTCATTTTTTAAAGATCCTCCAAATCACTCTCGTGAAAAACACATAGATATCAGGCATCACTGTCATAGGGATCACACAAAAAGGAGATATCATTCTTCAGTTTATCAAAACACAAGACCAACCTGCTGTTATTTTCACAAAATTATTACCCTCTGATAGATTTTAAAACACTAAATAGATGTTAGTAATGATAACCATAAGGTAATCATCCTTATTAACACCTTATTGAAACCTATCATTCAATATTAAGAATGTCCTTTTCATCGGGGGAGAAAATTTTCTTCGTAATCAAAATTTCATTCAATAAAACGTATTATAATACAAATTTATATTAATAATTAAAATTTTTATTAATAAGAAATTTCATAATAAAAATTTCTTTAATCAATATTTTCTGTAAATTGTTTTAAAATTTTCTAAAGTCTAATGATCTTAAAGAATAATTTTCATCATTACGAATAATTTTCCGGGCAATCCTGAATGTATTTTTCCATTCATAACTATTTATAATCATATTTTTACATGTTGTTTTTTTATATTATTTATGATACATTTTCGGATTCACTTTCACATAAATAAAAATGTTTATCTTAAAAACCTCAACAGATCATATCCTACTAAATCCATTCTTCCTGTAATATCTCAACCATCGTATCTGATCAAGAATTTTTTAAATGTTGGCTCAGTCAAGGAAGTTTAACCATCATCTCAAATTCTTATATAATAACCCCTTTTTCATTTCCCCACATAGATCTTCAAATCCATCACATGATGATGTTTTCCCCATTACTTTAGGTAGTTCCAGATATTCTCTTTTTCCTCAGTTCTGAATGTTTGTTGAAGCCTCTCATTAGAAAGAAAGTTATATTATAAATGAAATATGTGAATGCAAGATATACATATAAAGGTTAGTAGATCATAATTTCATTTCTATTTATGATTCAATTATTTCAAAGAACATCAAGATGAATGGCTAGAAAAGTCTATGTATATCAAAACCGAAGGCACACGATCCGGTTTATTTGGAGTGGTTGGTTTAATTTTATGAATCTGTAAGTTTATTCAATGAAGGTGGGAGAGATATGTATTCCTTCAAGGGATTTCGAAAGACATACTACCATTACTACACTATGACTGCAAGTCTAATTGGAATTATATATGATGGTAAAGCTGAATTTTTCAACTATAAATTACCAGATGTATCCTGTTATTTTGAGAAGGAAATATCTATAGAGTGCCTTGCCTTGATAGATGTAATGAATCTGAATATTATACAACTATATAAAAATTTCCAGATTCTAGAATTATGGGTTCAAGGTTTTATTATCCCGATAAAATGATATAAGGATACACGGAAGAAAAGTGACATCTATATTTTGGATTTTCTGGTAATCCTCTAGTCGATAAATCTTGTGAATTATATCTTGATTTCAATTTAGAATTTCAAGAATGCAAATATGATGTCTCAAATTCTCATGTATCGGTCAGTTATCTCTAGAATTATTGTTATTTGTTTAGAATCTTTCAAAATCGCATACAGTTCTAAGCTAGGAAATTACAAGGACATGCTTCTAAGTGGTGATACCTTGAGAAATATGAAGGTTGGATTCATTAATGAAACTCGAGAATTTAATGAGTTATCTTAAGAAGAAGTATAAACTTTTTAAAATGAAATGGATGAAAAAGAGAAGATCCATACCACAAAAGAATCTCAATCAGCACCACCAAAACCAAATAAGAAAAAGATTTACCCTTATGAAGTAGTGGCTAAGTGGAGAGAAGACCAGATGAATGGGAATGAAAGGGAGCCTACTTTTGTATTTGAACCTACTGAGGAAAAAGCCTCAATATTAAAGGTTGTTTAATATCATGAGAAGAAAGAGAATTAAATGAAGCAGAAGAATAAAATGACTGATGCCAAGATAGTTCAATACATTCTCAAGGCTGCTGAAAAAGGCCTCTAAAAATTCTATGTATTAGAATCGTTTTTGAATGAATCACTCCATGTGACTCTGGTAAAGATGTTGGTGATTCCAGAACAACGATAAGATAAATAAGTAGAAGAAAAATAAGAATAAGAATAAGGAAGAAGTGATATAGAAGATATGATAAGAAAAATAGAGGATTGTCACAAAAAGAAGAGTACTTCTGAAAAACTATCAATCGGAACATCTGATGTCGAATCTTCAAAACATGATACTCTAGGGAAAAAAGAAAAACATCAGGAAGAAGTGAATAATCTATCTGAATAATAAATATGCAACCTTGAATTCATTTAGCTAGACGATATTAGGGCAGGTGCTGAGAATGAAAACCTCAAGAAAGAGAAGATTGTTGTCAGGACCCCTTCCCCACAATGCGTACCCCTCCTGGGCTAGCAATGTGAGAAGGGAGATAATAAACCCCGATTCTTGACTCCAGTAGGACACGAGTTGGAGACTAGCACCGAGGCTATAGTAAACCCACAAATGGGAGACATTACCCTCTAAGAGAACAAATGTGAAAGATAAAGACAAGATAGACACCAAAAAACTCCAACATAGAACTGAAATATAAAGGAAAACCCAAGTTCACATATGTAATGTCATGAAAAAGTACAACTACTGGGAGGAAAAAACTACAAGTACCGAAAAGAAAGCAGAAACAGCAACAACCACAAGCCCGAGCATCCCCTATAACCGCATGCTAGTAGAAACTAGCTTGATTTATAACATACTCAATGTGACCTGAAAAACCTTTTATATATACATAGCGAGAGTATAGAAGTATAGTCTTTATGATCCTCCCTGGAGCCTCTCGTGAAAAAGTAAAGAATGTGTGATGATGAAAAATAAACAACAAGTGAATCTATCTCGTCACGTAAATAAGTATACTAAGTTTCGAACCTCACCATGGCTAATTTCACAAAGTAATACATACAAGAAAATATCATATAGTAATGAATTTCAATGGTACCCCGCTACTAATTCCCCACTAGTTTTCCCCTTTGCCCCAACGCCGCACGTCCTGAGAAAATCTCCCCAAAAAGGCTTGCCTATAGACACCTGGGAGAAGCACCAAAACAAGCATCTCGTATAAAAAAACCACCACTTCCACACAATAAAGTAACCATGTTCTTTTTGGGAGCCACCACATCTCACATAATGTGTATCATATGTTGGGTATTATACGTCAAGCCATTACTACCCATAAACCAAGTAAGGATCCCCAAGCCATCATGACCTATACACATTCCACCTATAATAGTCCATAGATACTCTATCCATAATATATGTGGGAGAATAATGACATTCCATTATAGCCCACTACTAACATATATGGGGAAAACTAACCACTATGCCTACCAGCACAAGTAACTACCATGAGAAGAGATCATGGACAAAGGGGGTAGTTAACCATTCATCCTCCCACCGGAATGTTGGGGAAAACACCCTCGAGGGCTTAGAATCCTTAGGGTGTTAGTTTCCCATACTGACTGGGTGGAGTAGCATATAGAAACAAAAAAAGTATAGTATATACTACATCTCACAACCACACTACGGGCATAACCTTGTTTAAGACTCAACTTCAGCAAACATCTCTCGAACTCTCGCTGCTACTTCTAAGTCTAGGTATCCTATAAGCCCACAACCATTTAAGAGATTTAATACATTATTTCATTCCCTTTTTTTCAGTTTCATTTTATGATAATTAAAACATTAAACATTAATTAAGCGGTACTAATTCCACGTTAATGTTCATTATCATCACACACAAAGAACACTTTCCCTTTAAATTTACTACTTCATCATTATGTTCCAAAATCTCCAACCCCAAGGGCTAGCATCATTTATTCAATTATTCATTACCAAATTACATTCCCATATTCCCAGGAATTCTAGAAAAACATTCTATGACACTAAACACGAGGGGGCTCAACACGGTGAGTAGATGTGCAACCCGTCGAGTCTTTGTCACCTATAGAAAGAGCATAGACCCATCCTCCATTGATAATATAACCACAAAAAGCACGTGGAATTCCTCATGCATATTCACCTCTTTCAATAGAAGGGTAAGTAAGACTAGATACCTTGAGAAGTGGGGAAAATTAATGCAGATAATCAACCAATAAGAAATAGAAAGAATCCAAAAATCACATCATTCTCGTTCCATCATCTTGGGTGTCCTCCCCGACTCCCACATGCATAAACCAATGCATCTCACCACTCTAGGCATCACCTTCTGACACAACCAAAAGACCTCCATGCTGCCACAAATCACAACAGCAATCCATGCTCACAAAACAACATAAGCAGTAGGAAAAAAACATTTTAACAGTTGGGCTCTTGGCCATTTTACAAACAATATGGTAACTCAGAACCCTATGATGAGTTATCTTTTATGGATCAACTATTTCTATAATCTATCTTATATTAAATGATTATTATTCATAGGTTCCAAATTTTGGAAACCTAATCAGTAATCTATTGCAAATAATTAAACATGCTTACTGAACTATTTTGGTTTACATCAAATTAGAACAAGAAGAACCAGATTCATTTACATGCCCCTTTATCTTTAGAGAAACCATTATCAATTAATTATGGTGTTACGTTCATTACCAATTTCAATCAAGAATGAAATTCTAAACACATCAAGAATTTATATCACACTATCTTGCAAAAAAGAGGCAATAATATACAACTAATATCAATTTTTTTATTTGGTTAAAACATTTGTTAAGTAAATTCCATTGTGATCCAGTGGGATAAAACATGGTAATAATACCGTTCCACATAAAAGAATAGAGATGCAATGAATCCCCTACCTCAAACAGTTCTTGGCATTCATTATATGTGCACAATCCACACAATGGGTAATGATCCTCCTCTCGTGACAACTGCATCCACCCGAGGATTCCACGGTACTACAACACAAACTAAAACCCATGAAAATTACATTAGAGGCATGGATATTATATGATATAATATGTAAAAGATAATCAAGAGAATATGAACCCCAAAAGATCGACGATAACACATACCTTATATCGAAGATTGATCGATACAGGTTGGTTACATCAAAACAGAGCAGAACCAATCTGAGGAGGAATGTTTGATTGTACAACTCTTATGAGAAAGAATGGGATGTTTGAGAGTCTCACACTTGATTAAAAGGGGAAAAAATTAGTGAGGAAGATATCTCATCCCTTTATAAGATTTAATATAGTGACAGTTTAAGATATTCTTAATTCCCCATTAAAAGAGGATCACATTAAACCACGCTGTTTGACCATGTAAAAACTTCTCGAGCCATAGGAATAATTAATATTGGATTTATGGGCTTTGAATTGGCCATAGGGTAATTACAACGATGATTTAAATACATTTTACGTCAATGGAAATGTCAAGGTGTGAAACTGTAGGAAGCTGGAAACCCTATTCACGAACTCAAATTTTGGAAAAGGAAAAACATTGTTCATGATCCTCAACATTGAAACCTCACCGCTCTTGAAACAATGTTCATGAACCTCACCATTGAAACCTTACAGCTCTAGAAACACTATTCATGAACCTCACTATTAAAAAATCATCATTGGAACATCACTGTTCTAGAAACAGCGTTCATGAACCTCACTGTTCTGGAAACACTGTTCATGAACTTCACCGTTGGATCCTCACCATTATAGGAACAGTGTTCCTGAACCTCACCATTCTTGAAACACTGTTCATGATGCTCACTATTGAAACAACATTGTTAGAACCTCACTGTTCTAGAAACACTATTCATGAACCTCACCATTGAACCCTCACTGTTGGAACCTCACCATTTGGGAAACACTATTCATGAACATCACCGTTGAAACCTCACTGTTGGAACCTCATGCTTTTGAAAACACTATTCATAGAAGGTTACCGATGCACTTTTCTCAACTATCTACTTTTGGAACTGTTCGCCCGAGGTCAGTGGAGCTATGGTTCACAAAAATAGAAACGTTGAAAAGTTTTGGGGATATGTCACCTTGACCTCCTGAAACAACTCAAACACCATATTTTTATAATGGAATGGTCCGGAGAGGTCTGGGCCATTACATATGATACCTCTCAAAACATTCTTATTCCCAAGATTTCAAAACCCACCTAAAGTGAAAATTAAATTGGGTCTGAACAACCACCCATTGAGATTCCTCTCAAAAGAGAGCTAGCCACATAATCAATAGAAGGAATCCATCTCAGAAAAATGAATATTTTATAACCACACAGTCTACATCGATACATGAAAAGAGTTAAACATCAAACAACTCTGTGTACTGAGCACATATATGTGACTCACGTTCCCATGTACTCTCCTCCATGCCACTATGTCACCCAAGACACGAACCAAGGGGATAGAACGCCCACACAACACCTTCTCCTTGTGGTCTCGGATCTCCAAAGATCGCTCATCAAAGGTTGGGTCATCATCAAAATTGATCTCTCCCCAATCAATGACGTGAGATTCATCATGAAGATAATGATGGAGCTATGATACATGTAAAACATCATGTATTCGACTCATCTGTAGGGGAAGTTCTACTCGATACGCCACAGCTTCAACACGAGATAACACCTTCAGAAACACATGATCTATAACCTTAATCTCTAAGTGTCTCCTCCTTTGATCCTCATATGATATTTGAGGATCTTGCTCTATCTTCATCTTCTCATAATAACTTGAACCATCTCTGTTGTATTATAAACTACTTCTGGTCAGAGAATCACTGACTCTCCAACCCCAGTCCAGCACAACAGAGAATGGCAATGTCGGCCATACATGGCTTCAAATGGTGCCATACCAATGGTGGAGTGAAAAATATTTTAATAAGAAAACTCCTCCATGGGTAATTTCCTCATCCACCAACCTCCAAAATCTAGGACACAAGAGCGTAACATGTCTTCAATATTTGGGATGGTTCTCTCTATCTGACCTTCCTTTTGAGGATGAAAATCAGGTATAAGGCATATTTGGGAACCAAAATCATGTTGGAGTCCTCTCCAAACCCTGGAGGTAAAACATGGTACTCAATTAAAAATTATCATCTTGGGTACTCCATGAAGTCTCACCACCTCCTCTAGATACTGCCTTGACAAAACATCCACTGAGCTTGACTCCTTGATTTCTACAAAGTGGCCCGATCTTGTTAAGTGTTCCACTACCACCCAAATAGCATCATGTCCTCCCAGAGCTCGAGGTAAACTAGTAAAAAAGTCCATTGAGATGTCCTCCCACTTCCACTGAGGAATCACTATTGGCTAGAGTAGACAACCAGGAACATGTTGTTTGGCCTTCACCTTTTGGCTGACCAAACATCATGACACAAACTCCAAAACTGAAATCTTCAGCCAAGGCCACCAACACTAGATCCTCAAGGCTCGGTACATCTTTTTCATGCCAGGATGAACTGCTAAAGGAGGACTATGAAACTCTCTAATAATTGTCTCATGCATTTTCAAAGGAACAAAAAGTCTTCTATGAAACAACACTCGGTGTTGTTCATCCTTATACCATACATCAGGGGCATCACCACAAACAACTCAGTCTCTCCAAACCTCCCCCTCAAGATCCCCTAATTGGGACACTTCCACCTTCTACACCAGAGATGACTACACTGTCATCTCAAGAAGAAAACCTATGCCCCCAAATTCTCTCATATCAAGATGTAATGTTGACAATTCTTCCATTACTCACCAGGAATCTCTAGATTCACACACAGTAACACTACGTGACTTTCGACTTAGCGCATCAGCTAGAACATTCCCCTTTCCCTGTGTATATGATATCTCAAAGTCATATTCTCTCAAGAACTCCATCCACCAACATTGTCATATAATCCATTCATGATGGGATAAAACATACCTCAAACTCTTATGATCGGTAAAAACCACAAAACGCTCACAAATGGGGTAATGTCTTCAAAACATCAGAGAAAACACCACAAATGCCCACTCATGATCATGATTGGAATAGTTACATTAAGGGGGATGTAACTGCCGAGACCCATAAGAAATAAATGATCTTTTTTGCAGCAGAACACAGCCCAACCCCAGAAGCGATGCATCGCAGAAAACATCAAACTGAACTCTCTCAGCTGGAAGAAAAAGAACTGGAACACTTACTAACTTCTGTTTTAGATACTCAAATGCTTCCTGACACAGATCAGCCCATATGAATGGCTAATTCATTCTGGTATGATTTTTCAGAGGAGTCGCAACTCATGAGAAATCGGCTATGAACCTCAAATATTAGCCTGTGTGACCAAGGAATCTTCACACCTCCGACATTGTCATGGGGGATTCCCATGAAACAACTGATTCTATCTTCGATGGAACCATAGATAATCCCTACTGTGACAAAACATTAGCCATGAAATGGACTTCTCGATCCCAAAACTCACACTTTAGCAACTTCCCAAATATCTGATGTTTACAAAGAACTCCCAAAATAGTTTATAGATAGTCTTCATGCTCCAATTCAAATGTGGGGTACACAAAGATGTCATTGATTAAAACTACCACAAACTTGTCCAGGAACTCATAGAACACAACATTCATCAATCCCATGAACACAGCTGGAGCAATCGTGATGCTGAACGAAATTACAATGAACTCATAATTCCCATGATAAAAACATAAAGGTGTCTTTAGGATATCCTCATCCTACAAACAAATATGATGATATAATGACCGTAATTCAATCTTTGAGATCCAACTTTCACCCTTAAATTGATCAAATAAACAATAAATCCATAGAAGAGGATAGAGATTCTTTATCTTTACTTTGTTTAAGTGGCGACAATCAACACACAACCACAAACTGTTGTCATCCTTCTTCACGAAAATAACTGGTGCGCCACACGGTGACTCACTTGGCCAAAAAACCGCTTTTTAACAGACCATCAAGATGTATATGTAGCTCTTGTGACTCAGAAGGGGCCATCCTATATGGAGACATAGAGATAGGAGATGCTCCGAGTTGTTGCTCGATCCCAAACTCGATCTCTCGTCGAGGGGGTAATGTCACAGCCTCATCCAGAAAAAAATCAGGGTACTCTTATACGACCATAGGAAATGCCAACTGTTGATCCTATGAAGAACTCAATATCATCTCATCCATCATGGATCATATGGATGGAACACGCCTATGACCCATTCGAGGATCTCCCTCGCCCAAAAACACCACAAACTCTCCATCCACATCGATGAAAATGACCTACTTCTTGAAGAAATCCACAATATCCTACACAAAATACAACCAATACATGTCAAGGATGAAATCATATGGTTGTATTCATAAACATAGGAAATCTACCCTAGATTAGTGTTGCCCCAACACTAGCTCACAATTTCTTCATACTTCAAACAAGTCATCATGACCTCTAACCTGCGTAGTCAACATCAAGGGCACTAGAAGCCTCTCTAAATCAAGTCCAAAAGCATGGAAAATTGTAGGTGATATTAACTAGTGTTCACTAATCAAACAAGGAATACACCTAGGTAGAAAACAAGCAAAGGGTACCTTGAATGATGTCTGTCTTTCCTGGAGCAGGCAACGCTAGAGCATGAAGCTGACCACGACCACTTATACGGCCTCTCTGACCCTGATGGCGACCACCACCACGACCACGCTATGCTCTCGGACGATGATGAGAGTCATGGAACTGTCCTCTACCTACACAATCTAACCTCTGCAGATCTATATCTGGTGCAACCTACTACTGCTACCTCGGCTAGAACTGCTTCAACGGAGGAACCTGGGGCGGAGAACCTGGTGCACGATGAAAACTATGAATGGTCAGGCACTCCTTCTACTGATGACCTCGACCACCACAAGATAATCATGTTCCTGGTCCCTTGGCATAGGATAGAGATTTTATGCCTCTCGAGAAATGGGGATTGAAGGGATGAGACCTACCCTAGGCTGAAAGGAAATGCTTCTACCCTAAAAATTGGGAACCCCCGGCCACAGCTTTGCTTCGTGAGGAATCACGATGATCCCCCTCTCGTGATGATCTGTTCCAGTACAAATTCCTCTCAATAACTTCTACGCTCCCCATCACCTCATGATATTTCATCAGAAAAAATGGGGTGACCTGGTGATGGATCTCTGGATGCAAAGCCTCCTCGAAATGCCTCGCATTAGACCCATCATCTGGAAACAGGTCCAAATAATATCGTAAAAGGTTAATGAAATGGATTCTAAACTCTCGCACACTAGAGCTCCCCTATCTAAGGGTTAGAAGCTCCTTGAAACTGGATGCCTTCGCAGTCGAAGAAAAAAACTCGAATCTAAACTTGTCTCCATACTTCTACCATTAGATAGCCAAATCCTCACGATCCTGGAAGAACAAGAACCACCATTGCCTCACTAATCCACGTAGACTTATCACAAACATGGACATCCAGTGCTCCTTCCGAGAAAGGCTCAAATTGAAGCTGATATCGACATCCTCCAACAAGTCTTCCGTGATTGCCTCTAAAACGGAGCCCTCATACTTCTACAGACTCTAGAGCTGAAACCGTCAAAGTGTCTTCTTTCTAGTGTCATCATTTTCAACCTCTTTCATGTGGAGATCTTCTAGAAGAGCCTGTTGAACATCTTCTATGTGATCCTGATGAGGACGTCATCCTTGAGCCATACCTATAAAATAACAATCATCTAGGGATCCTAATCCTGGAATATGGAAGACTCAACATTAATTAATTATTTGTTTTATATTATTTTTTTCAAATTAACCTTTCCCAAAGTCTCCCCATTCAAACATAGGCACAAAAAATAATGATGCATGATCCTTTCCTAGGTCTCTACCCTATAATTAGTATTACCTCTTTTAGTAGCCATTGTAAACAGAAAGATCAATACATCAGATCATAGGGGGCCATAAACACCTATGCCTCAGCCGGTCTCCAGTGTTTGCATCACGTACATAACATGAGTGAAATTGTTGTGCTACCAACCCATGCAACCTCACTTGTGTCTAACTCCAAACATTATCCTATCCCTCAACCATACTACTAATACTACTCTTGCACGACCCCCTACACACAAAGTGTACCCCTCAAGGGCCAGAAATGGGAGATAGGTGATAATAACCCCAGAGTCCCGCATCTAGTAGGCCCCGGGTTGGTGACTAGTACCAAGGGTATAGTAAACACACAAATGGGAGGCATTTCCATTTAAGAGAACACATGAGGAAGAGAGAGACAATATATACACCAACCAACTTCAAATTAGAACTCAAATATAAAGGAAACCCCACGTTAACATATGTAATGTAATGTAATTTAATACATTTGGATGCGGAAAACTGCAAGTACCCAAAAGAAAGTAAAAACAGTAGCAACCACAATCCCGAACTGCTCATGCAACCACATGCCATTATAAAAGAGCTAGATCTCTGACCTGCTCCATGTGACCTCAAAAATAGTTTATATATACATATGGTGAGTATAATAGTATACTTAGATGGATCCACCCAGAGTCCTATCGTGAAAAATAAAGATAGCATGCAACAGCACAGTGAACAATAAGTGAAACTAACTCGTCATCTAAACAGGTATACTAAGTTCCCAATCTCACCATGGATAATCTGACCAAGTAACGCATACAAGAATAAATCATATAGTAAAAAATATCAAAGGTAACCCGCTATTACTTCCCCACTGGTTTTCCACTTTTCTCCAATGTTGCACATCCTGAGCACCTCTCTCCTAAAAGGCTTTCCCGCAAACACATGGGCGAAGCCCCACAACATGCACCTCATGCAAAAAAACCACCACGTCCATGAAATAATGTAACCTGGTAGTTTCTGAGATCCAACACAGCTCGCATAACATGTATAATATGTTTGGTATTATACCACAAGCCATTAAAGCCTATACACCGAGGAAGGATCCTCAAGCCATCACAACCTATACAAGTTCCACCTCTAGTATTCCATAGGATACTATATCTAGAATATAAGTGTTTGAATAACCACATGCCATTACAACCCTCCACACACATATATGGGGAAATCTAACCATTGTTCCTTCCAGAATAAGTAACTACCAAGAGAATAGAGTGGGGCCAAAGGGGGTAGTAAGCCATTCATCCTCCTACAGGAATTTTGGGGTAAACACCCCCTAAGGGAGTAGAATCCCCGAGGTATCAGTTTACCATACTGAGAGGGTGGAGTAGCATATTGAAACACAAAATGTAAAGGATATACTATATCTCACGACCACATTATGGGATTAACCTAGTCTTAGACTCAACTACAGCTAACATCTCTTGATGATTGGTTGTTACTTCTAAGACTGGGTATCCTATAAGTACACAACCATTTAATGTCATTTAATACTTTATTTCATTCCCTTTTTATCAGTTGCAATTTACATTAATTAATTCTTTAAACATTAATTAACCAGTACCAATTCCACATTAACGTTCATTTCCATCACACCGAAAGTACATTATCCCTTTAAAATTAAAACCTCAACATTATGTTACAGCAACTCCAACCCCAAGGGTAAACATTATTTATTCGATTATTCATTACAGAATTAATTACCAATATTCCTAATCATTTTAGAAAAAAATTATATTCTACTAAATACAAGGGGGCTCAACATGGTGATGAGATGTACTACCCGTCGTGTCTTTGCCTCCTATAGCCATAGCGTAGAACCATCCTCCCATGAGAAGCTAAACACAGAAAGCATGTGGAATACCCCTCACATATTCACCTCTTTCTGAAGATGGGTAAGAAAGACCAGGTGCCATGAGTAGTGTGGATAGGTAAAGTAGACAATCAATCAACTAGAAACAACAAGAATCTAACAATCACATCCATCTGGTTCCATCATCCTTGGTGTCCTCCCCAACTCCCACATGCATAAATGGATACATATCACCATTATAGGCTTCATATGCTCCCACAACCAAAAGGCCTCCATGCCCTCACATATCACAAAAACCATCCTGAATCACATCAAAACACAAGCAAAAGGAAAACAAACATATTAATAGTTGGAATCTTGGCCCTTTAACTAACAATAGGGTAACTCAGAACCCTACAAGGAGTTATCTTTTATCGATAAATCGGTTCTTTAATCCATCTTATATTAACCCATTATTATTCCAAGGTTCCAAATTCAAGAAACCTAATCAGTATGTAATCACAAATAATTAAACATTCTTAGGGAACCATTTTGATTAATATCAAACCACAACAAGAAGAAACTGATTCATTTAACAGCCTCTTTATTTTTAGCCAAACTATTTTCAATTTATTCTGCATTTACATTATATAAAAATTTCTAACAAGAATGAATTTCTAATCACAACAAGTGTGATAAAACATGGTAACAATTTAGTTTCATTTAATAGAAGAGAAAAGAAATGAATCCCATACCTCATACAGTTCGTGACGTTCTTTATATGATAATAATCCATACGACGGGTCATGATCCTCCTCTCGCGACAACTACATCCACACAAGGATATCACGGTAAAACCGCACCAATCGAAACATAAGAAAACTTCATTAGAAGCATGGATATTACATTATATAATATGGAATGGAGTATCAAGAGAAGAGGAAACCCCAAAATATGATGATAAAACATACATTATATCGAAGATTGATCGATATAGCTTGGTTGCATTAAAAAAGAGCGGAACCAATGTAAGGAGGAAAGTTTGATTGTGCAACTCCTATGAGAAGGAATTGGATGCTCAAGCATATGACACTTGAGAACAAGGAGAACAAATTAGGGAGGAAGATATATCTTTCCTTAAGATGATTTAACAGAGCGACGATTTACGATATGCATAATTTCCAATTAATAGAAGATTGAATTGAACCACACGGTTTGACCAAGTAAAAATATCTCAAGACATTGGAATAATTAATATAGAACTTATGTCCTTTGAATTTGATTTAGAGTCCTTAAAATGAGGCTTTAAATGCACTTTACATCAAAGGAAATGTCAAATGGTAAAAACAATAGGAAGCTGTAAAAACTATTTGAGATCTCAAAATTTGGAAAAGGAAAAACATTGTTCATGAACCTCACCATTGAAACCTCACCATTAAAACATCACCATTCTAGAAACACTGTTCATGAACCACACTGTTGAAACCTCACTATTTTGGAAATACGATTCATGAACCTCGCCGTTGAAACCTCACCATTGGAACCTCATAGTTCTGGAAAAACTGTTCATGAACCTCACCGTTGGAACCTCACCAATCTAGAAACACTCTTCATGAACCTCACCATTAAAACCTCACTGTTAGAACCAAACTGTTCTTGAAACAATGTTCATGAACCTCACCTTTGAAACCTTACCGTAGGAAACCCACCATTCTAGAAACACTGTTCACAAACCTCACCGTTGAAACCTCACTTTGGGAACCTCACTGTTCTAGAAAAACTGTTCATGAACCTCACCATTCTAGAAACACTATTCATGAACCTCACCGTTGAAACCACACCGTTGGAACCTAACTATTTGGGAATCACTGATCACTAAAGGTTACCAATGAACTGTTCTCAACTATCTTCCATTGGAACTGTTCATCGAGGGTCACCGATGCTATGGTTCACCAAAAGAAAAAATCAGAAAAGTGTTAGGGATAAGTCACCATGACCTATGAGAACACCTCAAACACTATATTTTCACAAAGGAATGAGTTGAAGAGGTATGGGACATTAAAATTGTTCAATTATTAGATAGTAAGCATGAATCACCTAAAAAAGTAGAGATCATTCTGAGAGTTGATAAGGGAAAACAAGTTCTAGTTGATACATATAGTAAATATCTGATGGAAAAAATTATTTCAGTTATTCATTAAAGAAGAATGCGGATGATACCGAAAAACCAATCCTCACCAACCAAAAACTCTGATTCAGAATTGTCCTCTATTTAGCATGATTTTCTAGTACACTCATTATAGAAGTTGGTTGATACCATTCCCATATTTCTAAGTATAGAATCAAGGTTCCAGATTCCTCAGCACTCATTTAATCAGAATGTAGATTCAGCCACCATGATTATTGATAATTTTTAATGCTTGAGATATATTTCAAAACATTATTTATTGAATATAATGCTCATAAAAGATCATCCATGAAGATTACAAGTTGGTCAAAAAAGATAATTGAAGATCTAAGATCCTTTGATTAATTTCAAGATAATGTTAAGAATTTTTTTGAGATTAAAGATGGGATAATTAATGATCTTACAAAGATTTTGGAGGAAAAGCTGACTCTTGAACAAATAACCAAGAAGAAAGAAGCCAAGAACTCGAATTTCATGCTTAATTCAGTGGCAATGAATTAGAAGAGATAAATAGATCATATAATTGATTTTGAAGTAAAAAATGTTATAAAAGAATATGTTTTGAAGGCTTAGGCCGACATTGTTAAGGCTCAGGAAGAAAAGATAAAATTCATAGAGAATAAAAATGACGATCAAGATCAGCAACTCAAGCTTTTAGAAGAAGATCATAAGGAGATAATGATGCTAAAAACCATTGTCAACATAATAATGTTGATGGAGAAATAAGAACTATTGAACCACATACCGATCATTTATTGAATTTTCTTCTTTGTACATATTATTTCAATAATAGTGGAATTTTAGTTGTTATTCATAAAATTTGTTGTTCTGTAATAATTTTTTAGGTACAATATTTTATTCCATTATCTTTATTAATTTTTTAAAATTTCCATGGGGGAGAAAAAAATGTTAAAATTAATTAGAAGTAAAGAATAAATTTCATTATGTAAGAGGGAGTTCATTTAAGGGGAATTTCATAACAATGAATATTTTCATATGCAAGAAAATGTTAAATATCATTCAGGAAATAAAGAATACGATAATTAGGAATTTCAAAACCTAAGGGGGAGTTTTTCCTATTCACTATGATTCATTTTTAAAGAGAGATATGTTTTCATTGATGATCATAAAGAAAAAATCAACGTTCTAATATTCTTTTTCGTAAGGAATTTTGTGCATTTCAAAAAGGGGGATATTGTTGTGTCAACAAGGTTTCATTATGACTTTTCAATTCTTCTATGTTTTGAAAATCACAAACACCCCATCTTAAGAAAAATTATTTTTTCCCAAAAAATTATCTTAATAAAGAAAATTTTCATTCCTAAAAGAAATTTTATCATTAACATTGTTTTCATTGTTCAATTTATTGTTTCTCTAAATCAAACTATTTTTATTCCTAAGGTTTAAAATTCAGTTTCATATCTAAAACATAGGAATTCTATAAATCATATTTTATCGAGTATTCTGTTTTCAGACATTGAATTCCCTAAAATCCAGACTCCAAATTCACTAAAATTTAGACTCCAAATTCTCTAAAATTCAGACTCTGAATATTAAAAAATTCAGACTCTGAATTCTCTGAAATTTAAACTCCAAATTTTATGAAATTAAAACTCCAAATTCCCTTAAATTTGGACTCTGAATTATTTAGAATTCAGAACCTAAATTACATAGAATTTTGAATATGAATTCCTTAGAATTCCAACTCCAAATTCTATATAATTCAGACTCCAGATTCCTTATAATTTAGACTCTGAGTTCCTTAGAATTCAGACTCTGAATTCCTTAGAGTTAAGAATCCAAATTCCTCCAAATTTTGACTCCAAATTCATAATTATTTGGACACCGAATTTATTATAATTCATATTCTGATGTCTATAGAATTCAGGTTCTGAATTTCTTAGATAACTAAATCTGAATATTCATTATTTATAGTTTTCAAGTGTTTATTTTGTTAGACATGAAAATTTAATTTTTCCTAGACCCCAAAAATTATATTTGTTTAAGCAAACATATTTTTCTTACACATGTTATAGTTATTAAACAATGTAATAAAATCTGTTTCTAACTAACCATTATTTGAATGACACATGTACAGGTCTATCTGAGATTCAAGGAAAAATATTTCCATTGGAGGAGGGAGCCGATCCTTGGAAAAGTGGCTATAAATAACAGCTCATTTGAATGAATATAAAAAACTATTGATCACTATATAGATTTCAAGATGCTGAAGTAATTTCTATATAGTGAGATTATCATGCCTTATGCATACTGAAAATCTTGTTCATCATACTTCATGTGACTCCAAGTATTGTTGTGTATAGTAGAGTACTTCCACAGATAGAAAGAAAGTGGTGTTTTCTACCATAATGTTTGAGGAATTTCATGGATAAGAAGACAGATGTTTCGACAACCAAAATTTGCGATGTCTTGTATGGATAGAGAGACATATTCTGATATTTCTATTGAGGTCTTAACCTGGTTGAGGTCATATAGACATTCTTGAATGTATAAATCAATGTACCTTTATCCAATACTGTTGGATAACATTATCTTTGGGTTAAAAGAATTTATACTTGTTGCTTGTTTTGATTCAAGTTTATTAGAACTGTATTTTGATAAAGGAAGAAAGTATAACCTTATTATACTTTATTGTTCTTTTTTATACAATGATAAGTATGATTCTATATTCATTAAGGTATAATATTTTCTTTATAATCATTCCTTAGGTTTCATTTTTGAAACCTAGAATGTTTGTATAACTAGAAGTGGTCTTATGAATTTAACCTTTTTAACTTTGTTAAACATTGTTTTCCTAAATGATAAAAACAAATGTTTTTAAACATCCAATTCACCCTCCTCATGTAATTGAGCATTTACATTCATATTTAGATCCTACAGATTATTCCATTCATATAACTTTTTCCTCATATAATATATCATATTCACATATTTATATCTAAATGGTTTAAAAATTTTAATTATATTAATTCATACATGGTAATCATTTAAATAGTTAATATTAGAACCCCTATGTTTTTCCTTTTACTGGTATGTTATCTTTCCCATATTTTATTTATCTATTTCATTATGATATTATAAACTATGACAAGTCAAATATAGAATTCTGTATTAAGTAATTTTATGTAGAAATGTATATTGTACTATGTAATATAATGAATATATAGATGATAATTAAACATAACAAACAATTGTCTTTATGAGTTTTTATTTTAATCATGATTTGTATTGTATAATTGTGAAATATGGTGTATAATCCATGTATGTTATGAAAGGATCATTATACATAATATATATCAAAACACTATATGATGCATGACATTAAAAATTAATTACAATTTATAAAAAATATTTAACAAAATAAACAAATTTTTAAACAATATTAACGAGTTTAAAAAATAAATACACCCAACAAGGACATAATGTCCTGTATTTAGACCATAAAAATTAAAAGGTATCATCAATAACAATATGAAATTATCAAATCTCAAAATACGAAAAAAATGACCCTTGATATTACACTATTCTTCATAGAGTGTTGAAATGTTTAAGGACCATCAATAATAAATAAGGGGACATTCTTAGTTCAATTCTTAGGTCGAAAAACATCTATTTCAAAATAAAGATGCATATAGTGGTAGGGTAAAATAGTATATATCATTTTCCCCCAAATGACCTCATATATAGGTCATGGTCCTAAAACCAACATGTTCGTCACTAAATTTCAAGGTATATATACGATATTCCTCACCCATGAATTGGAAATGTAATAACCTCATGTAATATAAATAATAATTACAAAATAAAGAATTTATTTAAATAAATACTTAATATTTAATGGCATGTAAAGAAGGAATAATTTATATTTTCTTACAAAATTTCTAGTTTTTTCCTTTAGTATCCTGAGTATGTTGGCTAAATGGGTATTAAAATTGGTAAATTATCATTTAATGAACATAGAGTGACAAATGATCCATGATTCATCCCCAAAAATTCCCAATTAAATATTCTAAAACCCAATTATTTTGAGTGAATGTAGATAAACACATGTTTCAAGTCATGAAACGAAAAACATTACATCAAATCTACCCCAATTGGTTATACCCATTATAATAAATAATTAGGGAACTACATATATAATATATAAGAAATAACTTTTATATAATAATGGGAAATTCTTCAATAATATCAATATAGTATAGTTACCAACTGATAAATCATGATAAAAACTAAAATAATAAAAAATTGGTTTACCCTAACAATGATATGAACTTTATCCATGAAATAAAATCAATCAAAAATTAAATAAAACATAAGAAACTATTTAAGAGGAATATTCATTCTTTAATGTATTTTTTATCAATCCATTTAATCATAAGAAACAATAATTCAACACATTATCGATGTACCTATTTATTCACATTAGGAAATCCAAACCATTAGAATTTAATTTATCTAAATTTAAATTAATATCAATCACTATGAAAACTACTAATACATGAAATAATAATATTTTTTTACTTTTTATTAAATTTTATTGTACTAATATATTTTACAAATTTTTTTATCTTATTGGATTCATTAATGTCCATATTATTTATGTTATTCCTTATTGTAGTTGAATTACGGTCCTTGAGATGTTTTAAATTAACTATTTTCTATTTTCAAAAAAGTTTTGAATAATTGGAATGTCAAGAAAATAACATGTCGAAAAACATATATCCCAAAATAAGTGGAGTGTCATAAAATCAAATCATTTAAGACCTACATATTTTATATATTTTTATATTTTTTCAATACATTATGTATGATGTGTATCATATATAATGATTTACTTGTATAATCTAGATTGTGTATAATTTCCTCTCCCAATATTTTATATATGTAGGTCCTGGGAATGTCCATTATTACCGTAGGTTAAAAAAATTTATTAGATTTAAAAATGACCCTTATTCCAAATTTTTAGTGTAATGATCATATTATTATTGGTTTGGGATATCAATGCAAGTATGAAGACTATGGATATGAGGGGGCATTCCACAGGTCCAGTGATGATGTATATATTATGTGTTTTTAATGCATACAAGTTGAAGTTGTTAAAAATTAGTATTAGAGCACATGTTTGGTGGGGAAATATCTTATTAGAGGTGAAAATATGATGTTGGTACTTGGGAAGTAGATTTAAATCATTTATATATTTTTTTTCAATTCAAACACTAATCAATGGGGGATAAACTTTATCGTGAGTACACATTCTTTGTTGAGTGAGAATTGATTTTGAAACTCCAAGAAGGGGTGGACATAAAATTAGATGTAGGTTTTAGCTAGGACAATCAATTTAATTATTGATTCATATTCCGAGTAATATTGTTCTGACATAATAAATGAGCCATTGGGTAGTGTAATTTTGAATACCACCTCAAAAGTGTAAATTATTAATTGAAAAAAAATTATTATACTCTCAATATTTTCGTATATATACTATAAGTAGGGATTAAATAAATATGGATCAGTGGGGTTGTATTGTCTTCATTTTTGTCCAATTATTATTTTTGGACACTATAGGAGATTGTTTTTAGGTATATAGATTTTCAAAAAAAATATTATTTTGAAATGTCAATATTTTTTAGTGTAATAGGGCTTGTGTAAAACTATATTATAGAGAGATTGTACTGAAAATCGATCAAAGGGGAAAAAAATTAATGTAATTTTGTTAAGAAAAAATATATTTTTTTCAAGTGGGGTTTTTGTATGAGTTCGAAAAATTTGTATAATGGTGTTATGAAGTAATTTTATTGAAAATGATAAGTGAGTCTGGAAATTTAAAAAATTGATTTTGGATTATTCAATGTAGTTTATTTTAAAATGATATTTCAATTGAATATTTTTAATGGATACAATTTTTATGGGAAAAATCATGAATTTCAAGGGATATTGACATTTTAGATTTTATAAATACAAATGGGATGAAGAGGCATATTTTCAATCATGTGTGTTTTTTAGTTAGTGTTAAATATTTTTAGTGGGATATTTAAATTTTAAAACATATCGGTGTAACTTGGTTATGGGTATTTTTCTTTTACTAATATATTTTTGGGGGTTTATATTGTGTTCATGATGTGTGATAGGGTATATTTGAGAGAAAATCATTATATGGAATCATAGAATGGTATTTTTCATTACACTTGAGAATTCATGTATGGGTTTTGATTGTATTATTATATTTATTCCATGTGGTGTGGTTTTCTAAGGTGATTCCTATAGAAGGGATAACCATTGTCCATAGATATTTTTTAATAGTTATTTTATATTCTGGAGAGTGAAGTAAAGCAAAAAGATTTTTGGTTGCCAATTTTTTGGGATTTTGAACTTGTTTGTGAACCATCTCAAAAATTTTAGGATGTATATTGGTGGGGTTCATGGGAGATAGAGATTTATATATGAGTTTTTTAACAGATAAATCATATAAAAATGAAACTAGTGGTTAGAAAATGTCTAAGATGGATTATTGGTAATCTAGATTATTAACAAAAACAAAATTCATTGAATAGTATATCATGAGAACGAATTGTTATAGAAGAATATAAATTGGTGTTTAGAGAAAAATTATGATGATTTAATGATTATTTAATCATTAGTATTGTTTTATATAAGTGAGAAAATTATAAATATTTATTCTCAATTATAATAATTATAATAGTTTGTAGTTTATGATAATACATTCCTTTTTATATTAGTGGAATGTAAGGAACATCAGACTCTTGTGGTCTTAGTGGTAAGAATGATTTCAAAATGTAAATTCATAACAAGGAAGTAGTGATTAAACTTGTTCATAATGTTTAAATAGATAATTATGATCTTTCAATATATTTAGAAACTAATTTGAGTAAATTATTAGATATTTTGTAATTAAAATGTAGAATTAGGTCCTTATAAAAACCAATAAGTACCTAATATGGTGAATCTATTTAAAAGGTGTAGAATCTAGTGGGAATGTCCCATTAGTTTAGTATATAACTCTATAGGGCACATCTATAGGGTACCTTGTGGGACACTAAGTAGTTATTGTAGTCCCATAGGGTGTATATTAGGTCAATATTTTCTTTTTTTGAGGAAAAAAGTTGTTAATTTTTGGGGATTGTATGATAATTTCACTCATGCTTCTTTAATTCCTATAAAATATTTGGAGTCAGTACCTCCGCCCTTGCTCTCCCATCATCCATCCTAACACTAAAATTATTTTATTAATAAAGAGGAATGTTTCAATTCATATTTGAATTAGAATCCCCCTTTATAGTTTATTCTCTCTCAACCTCTAATATATATTACAATTAAATGAATCCTTAAATGATCATGAAGTAAAATAGTTCATTTGGGGGATACAATCAGTGTAATATAATGTAATCCCAATAGACAACCCATTTTGATAATGTTGGAATAGAACCTATGTAATTTGTATCCTCCAAGACCATGATATAATCTCACACTATTATTAGATAATTTTTCCCATCTTCCCTTAAACTAGGCATATTAGATCCTTATGTTTTTTTAGATTATATATTTTCAATTATTAATGGTATATGTCAAAAACTAATGAGATGAATAATAGTTTCTCATGAAGAACACTACAAGGTCCAAATACATCTCATCATAACAACGATAGATTGAAATGTATTTTCAATGATTTAATCCACATGAATGTGTCAATTACTATACACAAATTGTATTATCTATACGATGAAATGAAATAAAATATAATATTTTTGAGGTATGGTGATCATTGAATATTCCATTATCCCTTATATAAATGAAAAAACTACACTGGTAATTATTTAATTTTTATGTATCCATAATAGGATTCAAACACACCCACCAACCTCTCTCCATCACATGGGATACTCTAAGAACATGAAAGACACCCAACATGATGATTTTCAAAGTGGAGTAGAATCACTACCTGGATTGATACATTGAAAACTCCCTCCACATGTATTCTTTTCTTAGACATGTTGTAGTAGTTTTCAACTATGATACGGTATCACCTCATATGATTTCAATATTACTATAAATTCAAATTATTATTTTAAATTTCCATGTGTATAATGAGGCCATTAAATGAATAGTGATTCACTCCCTACAACTAAGTGAACAAGACTCCATCGAACGTGATAGTGTCAGATCAAGATTCATGGATTGATGGAAACCATTCATGATGATGGCCATCCAATTTGTTAGAAAAAATAGGTTTACATCCACATCCACCATAAAAAAATATAACAAAAACATTAACAAATAAGTGTAATGCATCTATGTTGGATAGATACTTTAGATGTTAGAAATTATTTATGTACACATTATATTGGGTGACCCGTATTTTTCAGAATATTTCAATCCTACAACCCTTACCCTTTCAAAAATAATTTAGTCCCTATGTTAATCTTTGATAATCATGGAATTTTATGGCCCCTAAATAATTTGGGGTCAAAATAAAATGTTTGTCCCTAAATGTGAGGCATTTATTATCTAACACCAATTTTGGGGTCTATTTATCATGATTATTATAAAACTAGTATATTAGACCGCCACATTGAGATTTATGTATAACATTGGGAATAATAGGAAAAATAGTAGTCTTATAATAAAATTATCTTTCCAAAAATAAATTTCACCTATCACTAGAAATCCTTTTTTGATATACAAATTTTATCATAAATACAATGTAATGTATTCTCAAAGAGAGGAAACATGATGGTTTTCACTTATCAGAAGAATTAATTTATATTTTCCTCTAGTATATGAATTTTAATTCCTCTTGTAACATTGGTTTCAAGAGATTTCAACATATGGTCTAGGGGATCCTTTTCATAGTATTTGAGTCGCAATTATTTTTGGAAAATGATTATTATATAAAATTGATTATTAATTTTATAACCATTATCATATACAGAATATACAATGTCAAATTATATAAAAAATTATTAATCCAAACATTTTGTCCTCTTGAAGATAAGATATTATTTATATATCTCAAAAAATACCAACAATCATGTTTATTAAGTTGGCAATGTATCTATTGTAGATTTAACCCATACAAAGACAATTTCCATAGTATCTAAAGGGTAAATATTTTTTATAAATTCCAAAACTAATTTTCTGAATAATGAACCTTCAATTTATCATTTTCAGAGATATATATTTAATTTTTTTAGCTATTATTATCTTTTTCCTCTATATATTTCATAGGTGCTAAATATTTCATTGAATGATATGATTTATCCTTAACATCCATTCTGGAACACTATAACATCATCTACAAATCGAGTTTAGTATTTCCATTATGAACCGAGAAAAAACATAACTATCTTTCCTCAAATACTATATTAAGATACCTATTGATGTATTCTTCTATTATCCTATGTTCCTTAACCTATTTTATTCCATTAATTTCAGTAATAATCTCATATGATTTAATATGATATTACATGGAATCATGGATGAATGGCTTTATAATGATGTGGATTTCATGTGAGATGTGTACAAGAGTCTTGGGATATATATTTTCTTTCCATGACACACTTTTTTATTTTGGATATTTTCTCATTGACTTTAGTTATATATCTTGATGATATTTGAAATGAACAAATGCATATTCAGTGTTTATAATTTAAAATTTTCTTATAATGGAACTAAGGATCAGATGATGGGTGACTTCCATTTATTTTATGAGATTGTGTGATTATTTATTCATGTGGTGAGTAATTTAGCTTTATGAAGAGTTTTAAATATTTTTATAAAAATTTTGTGTTCATAAGTCATGTATTTTCATTGATTAGATAGGTTCTCATAGATTATATAACTATAAATTTTTTTTTAAATTATTAAATGTAATCATTAATGAGTTAGTAAGAATTGTCCCATTAAAAATAGGGATCCCTTGATTGTTTGTCTTGAATGATAACTTTTTATGGTCACTTGATAATTATTTTATTCATTGTCTGTACGACCATTTAAATTATATATATATAATTAGATAGTGTATGTTTTCAATGTAATCATCATTAAGAAAAATATAGAATTCAAAATATTTTGTATGCATTGTATTAATAAAATCAATACCAATATACAATAATATATGTTTCTTAGTGGTGTAGGTATGTATTTTTATTTTGGTTTTTTTAAATGGATATAATTTAATATTTTATATAGAATATAAATTTTTTTGACTTATTTAAATATAATTCTAAATAAAAAAGTGGATTTAAAGTGATTAATTTGAAAGGTAATTTAAATTGAAATATTATTTGGTTTTCAAAATAAAAATCTACATTATGAATTTTTTAAAAATGGATTTCTATGGGTAAATACATTATTTTATTACTTGTTAATATATTTATAAATATTACTTATGAATTTTATTTTAAAAGGAAGTGGTGATGGATTATGTTGATTACTATTTTGTTTGATTGAACTCCTGATAAACATTTTTCAAAGCATGAAATTCTATGTGTTCCCTTTTAATCACGATTTCATTGTATTTTATCTCTGTTTTCACAATGATTCAAACATTTAACACCCTAAAAAGTTATAATACAATGACCAGTATATTTCTTGATACCCAACTGAGAGCTATAAATGAATTATACTATATTATAAAACAATAATAATTTTAATGTGACAATTATACCGAGGTATTATATTTGAGGTATGAATATTAATATCTAAATTATGAATAATATGTATGAATTTTAATATAATAAAAACTTATTTAATATTTTATAACCAATTAATACTAAATTATAGTATAGTTATTTTATGCATCAAAAATATTTTTTCCTCGGAAATTTGTTTTATCGAATTTTGCGCAAGGGAATTATAATTATAATTTTTAATTGTTTATAAATTTTATTTTTATTGATTAATATTACTTCTTAAATCAGCATGTCAATATTATATTATTTTGAATTTTGGGTATTTTGAAAAAATTAGTGAATATTGAAAAATAATGAATTTTTTAAGAATCATTTATTTTCAAGTAAAAGTCCTATTATGTTTTGAAATTTGATCTAATATTAACATATTAATAAATTAATTATAAATAATATAATTTATATAATATTGATAATCAATATGTTATGTTGAGTAAAAGTTCATTTTTTGGTATTAAAATACATTTTTCAAAAAAATATTTGTGAGCATGTAATGTTTTTTTTCCTTAATTAATTTAAATAATCTATATTGATTGATTATTTAAATTAATTTTATATTATATATATTTAAAAATATATTTGAAAATTAATTTTTAGGGTTTTACAAGGAAATTAATGGAATTGAATTCATCTTTATGCCTAAAAATGCATTATTCTAAACACAGGTTTTGATATGTTTTTCACACTTATTAAAAATTAAGTCCCACTACTTATAGAATTTGAGTTTCTTGATATTTAGTCCATATTAGGAATAAAAATAATTAATATAATGTAATATTTATTGTATAATATTTTGTGATAGCGAATATTAAAAACTATAATACTTCATTACAACAATTAGTGATAAAATGATTTTATAAGGGGGATAAACAAGGAGATAAGGGTATTAATTCCAACCATACCTATATAATTATTATTTATTATATATATTTAAATATTATATTATATTATCATCAAATTAATGGACATTTGGAGACAATTTAACATGAATTTTACCTTATATTATTGACATCTTTTAAGAAATTTCATTGTGTCACTCCCCTAACTTATAAAAGGGAACCTTTTCCCCTCCATTGTTCACAAAATTTATTCATTATATATAATCCAAAACATGAAAAATAACCTACATAAATTCTATGTATTTATCTTAGACATTATGATATCCCTTTTGACTAATAATTCATGGAATATGGTGTAAGACAAAAGTGTTCTCTCAAAGAATATGAGCTTAATGCACTTATAAAGTAGGGAATACATGATTTAAGGGTTTTTGTTTTAAATGTATATCATTGAAAATTGATTTCTAGGATGAAGAAGTTTTTTTGCAGAGTATACAATTTTTATTTGGTATATTATTTCCAATGTTATCTTTGAATCATTATATTATAAGTTAAATTACAATCTTTCTCCTTCAATGGATCTTGATTAAAATTTTACTCAAGTTATAAGGGTTATTCATCCCATATTTGTTTAATTGATACATATTTTATGGGAAGAGTCAATTAATTTTTATCAACTGTATATTATAATATATTTATTTATTATTTCATTTATAATTTTTGATTAATGGTTTCTATACTTACAATTCAAATCATTTCATCCAATGGGTATTGATTGTAATGATTCCAATGTTGTTTGGATTTTCCATCCCAAATTGCCTTATTTAGAACATAGAATTTTTTATACCCTTATCTTATTTTATGAGATAAATATACATCCAATTAGATATATTTTATTAATGTAATCAATATTTTTATGACATTGAAATTTTCATTTCAATTTATTTCTTTCATGGGGGTCAGGAATCAATATTTTCCAAATTGGAATATTAATAAAATCAAAATATTATTTTTATCAGGATTGTTTGTGATTAACATTATTATGATAAAATAATATTATCTATCCCTATAAAATATTTTTTATTTTATTATCCTATATTTTTTATCGATAATACATGTTTTCATTTCATTTTCATCTCTTTAAGAACTCAACAAAACTAAAATATTTTCCAACTATAACTAACTTATTTCTTTCTATAGTATAGAATATTTTCATTCATGTCCATATTTTCATTAAACTATTTTCCAAATTTTATCTCTATTCTAAAATTATTATTTAAATCCATTTTAACTATATTTTAATTTCTATTAACATATTTAAAAGTAATCTTCTTATCAATTTATAAACATTGTATATTTGACTTTTTATCAAAAATATATTAGTAATATTTGTCTTAACATACAAAACATGATTGTATTTTCCCTCAATAATGTATAATAATTTTTCAATGCCTCAAAACAAAATGTAATTTTCTCTAAGATATTCTCTAGTGATATATTAAATTTAATTTTTCTATAACAACAACCTTGGATGTTTATTATTCATTAGTTTGGTTACAATCCAATACTACAATATTTATTTTATCTCTGAATGGTTTATTATGATGATAAATATGTAAAACCCATTGGGTTTCCATTGTTTATGTTTTGAGAAAATGATGAATGTTTTTGAACCTATTGTCCCACTTATGTGTGGATTATGATTATGTTATGGGGGTCCCAATATTGCTCATGAATATAGATAGATCAGGTATAGCCCTATAATACGTTGTTTAATTATAAAATAGTATAGAAACTCATAAGAAATAATGGAGTTGAGAACTTCTTAAGATATGATGGTGTTATGAATCTTAAAATAGGTGAAACTATTGAGAATCACATAATATTTGATAAAGTTATAAAACTCTTACGATATGATGGATTTAACTAGATGGAATTTACTCTTAAGATAATGGTGGTAATGGTTGGACACGAATTTCCATTATAGATCTATTTCTATACTAATAGTCTTGGGAGAGAAACTTTAAAGAGGAAGTTATTTTATTTACTTATACATATTCGCATTCTTTAGTGCTAATTTTTATGATATGTTCTAATAAAGGATGAATTATTATTGATTATTTTTTCCACCTATAAATTATGTATATTCTTCTGAAAAAACATTATTCCATAATTAATTATTCATGATCTTTGATAGATAAGTTAGGATTATTGTGAGTAAGGATTGTATTCCCATAACCTTGCGAGTATCATAACCTCACTTATGAGCATTTATTGATATATATTATGTTTACACTTACTGAGAATTTGATATCTCCCAATTTAATTTTTCTTTTCCATAGGATATGAAGAACGTTTTTACATATTATATGTCTAATAAGGTTGAATGTTGTGAAAACCTAAAATGAATTTATTTACATATATTATGTAAACTTTGTTTACATATCTAATTTTTGAATTGGATCAAGACTTTACAATTTTGAGGTGGTTCATATTCATATGTCATGATTATTATTCTAATTTAATATAATATTTATGTCTATAATGATTAGATCTATATATTTTGATTTATAAAAATGTTTTCTATCATCTAGAAAGTAGAATGTGAAAAATTTAGTGAGAACCCGAAGGATATGAATAAGTATGGGATGAAACCCTAATTAATTATACTAAATAGATTTTATTTTCCCACGGAATTGCATCCCTATCTCGATACTAGAATTTGGATGTGACTATTGAATAAATTCCCCAAGTTGTAACCACTACAAATGGGTAAGATTATGTATTAACATGTAATGTCTCAGATTATTTAATTGATAATAACCATTTTTCTTCTGTTTAAATTAATTTTTATTAATAATTATGCTTAAGGGAGTCAAGGAGGAATCTCTCGGTTGTAGAGATCATTTAGATCACAAAGACTAAAATTTGGAAGAGAGATGATGGGAAACATGATTAGTACAAACCATGCCACTCAGCTCATATGGTTTCTCTAACAATGTGGTTATAGATAGTGGGGGTGTTGGTGGCCATAAGGTTTGTCTAAAACCATGTTACCCAGGGCACATGATTGTGTGGTTCTATAAGAATCTCAAATAGTGCACTTTTTTTTGGTTGGCACATGGTATGTGTAACCATGTAGCCAAACCATGCACCCCTACTTGTGTTGGAGAATTCACCGTTTTTCCACTCATTACTTTTTTTCCATCTTTTTATTCTTCTCCCATTCCTTTCTCTAGTAGATGAAACCAAATCAACCACCCATACTCCATCCTCCTTCTAAAACTATGGATCATGATAACTCCTCCATCAAGAATCTGTTTCACTAATTTTCAGAAGAAACAATAATTTAGAGGTAAGATCTATGATACTCTTCCTCCTATTTCTTCATTATTCCATCCTTTCTTATGCTATTTGTTTGTAATCTCATTTTACCTATTTTTAGGGAATTTGATAATTTCTTGGGTTTCGTCAATTATAGATAAAATGAAATGCTTACACTAGATTAGGGAAGCACTATGGGGATAAGGTTTGTGGTCTAGGTTCTATCCCTTGGTTTTGTTGAATTTTATAACATGATCCATCATGCTTCGAGATGCACTAATTTGGTGATGCATCATAATTTAAAATTAAATTAAATTGAAATAATTACCATATCAAATTTGACCCCAAATAGTTATAATTCAACACCTTGGGTTGATCACCTCAAGTTATTCCTTCCAAATTTGTGTGCTCAAAATTTGAGTCTTACTTTTCCGTTCACTTAGGAGGTTTAAACATCCATTGAGGGGTGTTTCATAGTAATTGATTCCTTGAATTCATAAATTTAATTGATTAGAATTATTATCCTTGAGTTAGTCCCTAAAAATTATTCCATATGTTGTTCACCATGTTAAATACCATGGCCACCTTGTTAAATAATGTTATAAACACTTGTTTTGTTAAACAATAAGACTTTTCTTGCAATTTGTATTCTCATCTAGAATCATGGATGATACAATGGGTTTTTACTTAAGGACCCCTCTTATGGGATCATTTCAAGTTAGTTATAATGTGTTAATATTTTAAAAATATATCTGTTCTGACATTATATTTTTATGGGACGTTCTCAATAAAGATTATTTTTTACCTCCAGACGAGTGGCATAGTTTCTATATAGGATACCCCTTGGACATGCATGACGTAATGATAGTTATACCATTATAGGGGAGACTTGATCCCCTAAGTGCAATAATAGTGATACACTCAGTGGTCATTTCATATTGACAACACACCATGTCCAAAGTGACACTTGGGATCTTTTTCTTCAGGCACCTTATACGGAATCCTCGACATTGGAATTTTATCGAGCACATAGATGGATACATGGAATTTTATTATAATTTTCATGGAAGGGATAAGGGTGACTCTCAATAATTTTGAATTCGAATAAATAGAGTTAAAAAATAGGATAATTACTTTAAATAATAAATTATTCATTGTTTATGGAAGTGTAGGGATGAATATGCCAAGCCCAATCACAAGAATGGGAATAGTCCATTTTCATATACATTATATCACCCATTTTACCATTTTTGTATCCCTTGGTTCTGGTGGACCAATATAGGTCAAAGATGGTAGAACTAGACTGTTGTCCTAATGGTTCCCATTCCAATTTATTAATTAATTAATTTATTTTTTCTTTCATTTATTAATAACGACACACCATTCAATTTAAACTACACGAGGTGGATTGATCCAGACACCATTACTGGTGGAAAACAAGGATTATATCTCACACACTTGTAGGTCCTCCTTGGGTTACCAAGATGAATTCATGACTATAGGTATTTATAAAGAGAAGTAGCTAGGTACTGATGCTTGATTTTCAGTTCTAGGATAGAGTATAGGGAAGAGGACTGAGCCTATTCTCAAGATTCTAGTTATAATAGCTTTTGATCATTCTAGAATTTCATATAGCTTGCTGAATATTCATGTATCCCATATCCTAGGCATACATAATTTTTTGTAATAGATTAAATTCCATGATCATCTTCTATTTCTGTTTATTATGAAACTTTCACTTTTTATTTATTTATCATGAATGTTTTGTTGTTATTTTTTTTATTGTTACATATTCTGCTATGATGGGTTTCTGATCTAGTCAAATAGTGTTGGATTATACTGTTTACCATTCCATACATTTTTCTATACCTCAGTCTTCTCAATGTGGGCATATTAACCCCACGAATACACCCTAGGCCCTCACAGCTAGTCGAATGCCTATGTAATTTGGAGAGGTGCCATTGAGGACTCGTGGCCACCATCATAGAGCACTCTTAGGTAGAATATGTGGTGGGAAGCTAAAATGATGCATCATAGCTCATATTCCCCTTTATTTTATACTTGGGTTTATATAGGATGTTAGGTAATTGGGATTTTCTCTAAATCATGTTCCTGGGAGTAGCTAACCCACGTACAAGGGAAACCGAAATTACCTAGGATGGGTGAATCTTGTTATTTATATTGTGGTAATTGTTTCATGGATTTCACTATTGGGTGACCCAAATTCCTTTTTTTGTTATTAATTTTGATTATATTAAAATGGTTTTGTAATCCTTAGATCAATTATATGGGGGAACACAAAAAAATGAACCATACTAGGTAGTCTCGGATTTATATGACATGGATTATTCTATTCCATGTCTACATGTCAATGTGCATTACCTATATTTCATGTTATTTTTGATTTCTCATTATTTTATACGCACTAACTTAAATCAATTATTAAATTTTGAAATTTGATATTATTACCTATATTAATGAGAAAATACAACTGACACTTCAAATGCATGACTTATCCTAACAACTTTTCCTTCATAGGTAAATGGAGAAACCTTAAGTAGCTAGTTACAGAATATTTGTCCAGGAACCACTAGTTTCATGGGCTGGAACATATTGTTGTCAAGATTAAGTAGACACCAATGTTAAATATATAATTTGTATGGGACCACTTAATTTGGATTTTGTGATCCATGTAATTTAATAATTTAAATGGAATTTAAATACATAAATACATTAAAATGAATACATCCATTAAAATAAAAAGGACACATTTTACGTTTGATACGAGTACATAAAATGACATGCCCTATTATTGGGTAGTATGTTTTGTCTCCTATGATATTTATGTGTCTTTTTATATCACTTAATCCTTTCTTTAGGTGCAGGAAAAAAGTGTGATTCATTTTTAGAAGGACATTGTTCTTATCTTTTCCAAATCATTTCCCTATATATTATAAATCATATCTTAGGAGTACACTTCATTATTTTGAAGCTATTACTCCATTACATCCTCATGTTATAAGGAAGTAAAATAGAGATGATCATACACTATTGGTGGTGGGACCTAATCCACTCATAGTACCTCTTATAGTGCAACCTGAGGTACCTATTACAGATATTCATCTAGGAGACGATGGTTAGTTCATGGAAAACTCTTTCCACATTATGAAATCTGTACTATGTTCTCCCAAAATTATCCAACTATGATAGTGTTGACCATGGATTTTTAATATTAACCTCCTCCATCTTTCTTAGGGGATGGTGGAACTTAGACTGCTTTGTCATGGCTTGAGGCCATGCTGCCGATCATCAAGCATATTGAGATGACTTTATAGAGGAGGGTGAATATCAAAACCAATATGTTATGTGAATTCACCAAGAATTGGTGGGACATTCTCACTCAAGCTAGCATACATCACAGTATGGTCTAACTAGACATGATAATAGCCTTTTTTAACTACTTCTTTCCAAAGACCTTGAAAAAAGATCTTCCATGTTTGTTCATGAACCTTCAGCAAGGTGACATTTCGAGGATGGAATACTCAACACACATCCCTAAATTATAGTTCTTTTTCACAAAACATGTCATGTGATGAGCTAACCACCCTGAGGTGATACAAGTATTGTATTTCATATGCCATCCTCTCATAGGTAAACTTATTTATGATAAGAACCTTTTTAGATATACCGAACCTAACCTTCTTCACTGATCAGCACCTGAGGTAATAAGGAAACATGAAATAGGGATGTTCATTTTCCCGGATAAGTAGTGACATACTAAATGGGGGGAAGTGTTGTTACAAGGGTACATATGGGGGAAATACTAGCAAACTTAAACACAATGACAACTATGTTGTGTTTCCCCATTATGGATGGGAAGGATAAAAAACCACCATTGTATGATAAACCTAATCTTGTGTCAGGTTTGCAGCTAGATGGGTCACATACATCATTTATTCTATTCCTTTCCTCGTGTAACATGTGATAGGGGTTCCATTACAGCACCAAATTTAGTTGTAGGATCATTGAATCCTAATTCGGAAGGGATTTGGTCTTCTACAGGATATTAAGGACAAGAAGGTTGTTGTGGTTGAGGAACTCTAGGATTAGTGTTTCAGTGTCAGCAGAGTTGACCTACTTAGTATAGTCAAGAAACATATAAGGTATGCAGCTCCTGACACATCTATATTGTATAGGTTAATTATGAGGAGAAGAGTCCAGGGCCATCTACTATCAAAATTTATTGTTTTGGTAGCCTCCACTTTAGTAACATCCATGTTTTATATAGGTTAATCTCACTCTTTTCTATCTACTGCAACTATATGTGGTATGTTCCTAGTGATATACTACTCCTTTGGTGTTATTACACTTGACACAGTCTTAGGAGTTAGACAATAGGTTATACACGAATTCACGGAGTTCCTCATTTAAATAGATGGGTATTATTTTCAGTGGTGTTTTTTTATCCTCGAGATAACCATATTTTACGTCATTATTAGTATGGTATGGCTAATGAATTATTGAGCCCATGTAAAATTATATCATTGTTAGGTGTTGTTAAAATCACCCACGGGGTGAAAATATATCCTTAATGGTGAATCAGATATTCAGGAAAGTATATATGGACATAATATTACTAGTCTTGGTGGAGTGACAACCCGTATGGATAGTCTCTTTATGATATATTGTGGAATGGAGTTTTTGGATTTCATACCTATGGTGGATCATTTAAGGGACGTATTACCTGATAATTTCTATATAATACTTCCAAATAGAGAGATTTTTTTCTTACCATTGATATTATGATAAATTCGATACTAGTATTCATTACTCTATATAGGATGGAAGCTACACAGCTCCAGGAACTCAATATGTATCTGGATGTTCTATTGGCTAAGGGTTTTATCCAGCCTAATACATTGTTTTGGGGTTCACAAGTCCTTTTCACCAAGAACGATATGTTTACCCTTTTTTTCATGGATTACATCCAACTAAACCACCTTATAGTGAATATCAAGTATCCAATTCCTCATATAGAAGACTTCATAGACCATCTCTAAGGAGCCATTTTTTTATCCATGATCTATTTTAGGTCATGGTAGCATCATGTGCATGTGGGTCCATCATACATACCTTGTATGACCATTTGTAGTAGGTACAACTTCTATTTGTATTATTTTATGTTTTTTGGTCTGACTAACATAACATCAGTCTTTATATCTCTAACAAATCAAGTTTTATACCCGTACCTAGATTCGATTGTGGTGGTCTTCATAAACGACATCTTAATGTATTCTCACACCATACATGACCATGTTAACCATCTTTATTTCTTGTTGAATCCACTATGAGAGAGCTATCTACATGACAAGCTATATAAATGCCAATTTTGGGTCATCAAGGTTCACTTCTTAGGTTATATCATATGTGAGGCAGGCATATCCGTTAACCTAGATAAGGTGAGTGTCATGATTTACTTGATGTATCCTAAGAATGTGTTTGATATTCACATATTTTTAGGGAATGATAACTATTATAGAAAATTCATATATTATTTCTCATGCCTAGAATTGATTCTTATGGTCTTGAAAATGAAATTTGAGAAATTACAATAGGATGAAGCTTGTGAAACATATTTTCAGGAGTTAAAGGGAAGACTATATTCAACACGTATATTAATTCTGCATGATTATCGAAGAATCTATAATGTTTATTATGATGTTCTAAGAATAATTTTTGGTACACTTATAATTTGTGTAGATCAGCTTATAGTGGATGGGTCACACTAGCTGAGGATCATAAGCTTAATTACCCTATGCACGAACTCGAACTAATAGTCATGGTTCAAGCCTTACATTGTCAGAGGCACTATTTTTTAGCTGAGTGGTTCGTTGTCTAAAAAGACCATAAATGTCTCAAATATATTTCCATGTAGTGATATATTAATATAAGGAACCACAAGTGGGTATAATACCTATAGTTCATTGATTTTGACCTTTCTTACACACCTCGAAAGGGAAATGTTGTAGTTGTTTCCTTGATCTAGATGAATCGGACACAATTACACATGGAAGCCAGTAGTGATAGTTAGTTTATGGACTTTATTATTGACATATACATGGAGGTTAAGGATCATCATGGAAAAACTAATCAAGTTGCTCTAGTGGTGATATCATTCCTTCTTGAGAAGGTACAAATGAGGTAATTGTCTGATCTTGAAGGATGGGTCATAAGGGAATGTGTCTCTATATAGAACCAACATCCTAGTTCATTTGTTGATGGTAATGAGACATTACTATACTATGAGAATTTATAGGGACCTTATGATATACAGGAAGAGATGAAGAAATAATATCTTGCCTCTATTTGGGTGGTTTACCTTGGTCTCACCTAGATTTACAAAAACATCATCCATCAGCACTGTTGGTTAGTTATGAAGTACTAGATAACAAGATTTTTCACTCGTTTCACCTCCTATCAATAGGTGAAGGAAGAGAACCAATGTCCTATAGGACTTATACAACCTCTATCCATTTCTGATTGAAAATGGAATGATGTCACCATAGATTTCATGATGGTCTTTTTGAAATCCCCTTGAAAAAATGATGTAGTATATGTGATCACCGACAGGCTGACCATGGTTTCACACTACCTAATGATCCAAGATACAATCATACTGGATTAGATTGGGAGGTTTTATATTGATAATATAGTGTGCCTTCATGGTGTTCCCCATGTAATCTTTTCGAACTAAGATTCCTGGTTTACCCCATAGTTATTGCAATGGTTTCAAATGGGGTTGGGCTCACATGTACACTTGAGTAATTCATATCACCCTCAAATCGACTAGAAATTAGAGTAGTTGATATGGTTGTTAGAGAATATTATTTGGGCCTGCATAATTTATTTTGGTCGTTCATTGGAAAAGAATATTCATGTAATATATTTTTCCCACAACAATATTTTTTAGGTAATGATTCAGATAGCTCCATTTGAGGACCTTTTTGTTAGATCATGTTGTTCACCTCTGTACTTGCTAGATGTAGTGGAGGCGGTTCTACTGGGTCCTTTTGTCATTCCGGAGAATTTAGATCATGTATAAATAATTCTTAAGTGTATAGATATAGATCATTATTGGAAGATGTCTTATAAAGATCATCAGCATCATCCTTTAGAGTTTGAGGTGGGATATCAAGTATTTTTTCATGTATCACTTAGATTGGTTCATAGAAAAATTAAGAGACATGGAATGTTATCACATCGATTTGTTGGTACATTTGAGAAAGTGAAATTATTTTGGCCAGTTGACTATCGGTTACAGTTTCCTCATGCGTACCATTCCATGCATGTATTTTTCCCAGTATCACTACTTATATGGTATTATGATTACACATATCTTCATTTTACCCTCATTATATTAAGATAGTGTTTGATGTTTCCATTGAGTAATAACCAATATCTATCATTTATCAGAGCATGAAGGCTCTTTAAGGTATGTCAGTTCCTCTAGTCCAGGTACTATGGCAACACAGACGTATATTGGATGGGACTTAGGAGTGGAAAGTTGATGTATGTGTGAAATGGTGGGGACACTTCACCACTATCTTAAGGGAAACATAGGGATGATTTTCCTTAAGGAAGGGAGCTTGTAATTTCCTTAAATTTTTCCGAGGTATGAATGTTTTTTTGGTTTAAATTCCTTTATTTGGTCCTAATAATGTTTACTAAGGGATTCAGTGTGGTCATGGGGGTGTTTATGGCTTGTTTGGAGCCTGGTGCACCAAATTTTTAAGGGGAAGACTCGGTCCCATGAAAAATATAAAATGCATCACCTATCCTACATAGTTTAACTAGTCGTGTGATAGTAGATAGTTTGGTAATGTGGGTCGTATGGTTTGTCGGCAATCATGTGACCCCAGTCACATAATTGAATGGTGTTGCAGGCCTCTCAAATAGTGTCCATTTGAATGTTTGGTGAATTTTTTGGTCAACCAAGAGGCCAAACCATATTCCCATTCCTATTTGAGTGAATTTCCATTTTTTCCTCATTAATATTTTAACCCTATTATTCTTCTCCCTTTTCTTTTCCCTATAGATGAAACCACTTCTTCCTCCCATAATCTCTTGTCATTTTAAACCAAGGGATAACGATAACTTCTCCATTTGGCATCTGTTTGTCTAATCATCGAAGGTAATGAGAAGCTAGAGGTACGTTCTATGATCATCTCTACTATATTTCTCTTTTCTTCCATCCATTGTTTCACTATTTAGGTGAAATCACAGTTTCCATATTTTCAGGGAATTTGATGGTTTCATTCATATCTTCTGTTCTAGATTTCATCAAAGGACAATGATACATGGGGGGAAGAACTATGGGGATAAGGTATGCGGTCTACATTCATTCCCGTTGTTTCATTTTATTTTAGGTAATGCCCTGACCCATGAATCCATGAGCTAGTGCATTATTTTAATACATTTGAATGATTACTAGGAATCTAATCCTGATGGACCGATCAGTTTAGTTGTTTTGGAAACACGATATATTCAAAAGTTCAACAATACATCTTGAAAATAAAAACAACACTTATTTATTCAATTAGAAACATCCAAACTTCCAGCATTATTCCTGCAAGTCACTCATATCTAACTTCTTCATATCTTGGGAAAATGATTCATGAGAAAGGGGTGAGATCAATCATTCAGTAAGATTAAGAAATACAGCAAAAGATTACATAAACAATAGTCATGGAGGATAATTGAAAACACAAGCCTTTACAAATGATTAACATGAAAACATTAAGGCAGGAATATGAGCTGAGTAAATAATTCCATAATAAAACATAGTAATGGGTATTCTACTAGTCTAATAACCATATGAAATATTAATAGATAATCTCATAATGATGGAATGCATAATTCCAAACATCATAACCACATAGTCAAGGCCTCATGCCAAGACTACAAATAAGATTTTGTCATGGCCTTGTTCCAAGACAGTAGTTTGTATCATGTGACCTACCGATGCATCGAGGAGCTATAGCAAGATCCACCCATCACTTAATATGTCCAATTCATTCCTCATATACAATGTTTGAAACATAATATAAACTTTCATATTAAAACTAGAATAAAAAATTTCAATACATTATCCATAAACCATGAATGGTATAAAAAATAGCACATCCATAGTCAAACATAACTCGTTCAATACAATATGGAAGATTGTATTGTAACTTATTAACCTAAATCTAGAATAATGAAGGATATTGACATATATTATCAAAACTATTTGAGATAAATATCACCCTTTTTCTTGAAAATATTTAAAAGTCACTCTATTTGTCAAGAATCCATTTAAAAATAGATTTTTCAATCAAATTTTTCCATACCACTTTGAAACTATTAAAAGGATTTTTTATTTTAAAAATATTAATTTCTAAATAAATAAATCCTTAAAACAATTTGTAGAAAATGGACATTAATGAGAATGATTTAGAAGAATTAATTTTTAAATCATTTAAAATGTAATTTTAGTTTGAGTTCCTAACCAAATGAGAGACACTCGAATACAAATAATTGAGGTAATAGAAACTTATTAATATCTTGAGAATATAGGATTTCATTATATATGATATCAAAGAATAGTATATACATCATATAAAAGTGAATTGGTGCATAACAAAAAATAAGTCTCAAAGGAATGTAAATTGAGATGAAATCCATTATAAAGATAGTATCCTTAGGTAAGGGATAAATAAATGACATAATTATGTTTGAAAAAAAAATAAACACAATATTTTTGGATATTAAGTTTAAATCAATTAAAGGACATTCACGCATATTCTTTTAAAAACAATACTAATGACTTGGATGTTTAACTCAATGAATGGAAATTGAGTTAAGATCAAGTTAATATCAATAACATGAGAAATTATCAATGGAGTGATTATGTGTATCAGAAAAATATCCAAAAAATGGAGTGGAAATTAAAATATAATTAACAAATAGTCACTACACACATAATCATGGAGTAAAATAATCAATTAAGTATGCTTAAATCCTACTACGTGGAAATTGAAATTTGAAATTACCTTACCGATTTGGTAACTTATGAAACATACAACCCATGAAAGAAGGATAATAAAATTAAGATGTAAATAAACATAAATTAAATTATATTAAACCATGAATACAATCATGGACACTACATATTCCACACAAAAGGAATTAGTGGCCAATATAGAATGAATCTCACGGAAATAAAAAGTGAGACGAAAAACCCTTACTTCATTGTAATCAATCGATTCATATGACCAAAAGTTAATAACGACCAAATGAATCACATTATTAAATGAGTATAAAGTGTTTAATGGTAATATATATCAAATGGAAGTACACAATAGGCCATATCCAATAAATAAGTGGCGAGCAATGGAAGTATCATAGAATTAAAAGTGAGATAAAAAACCCCTTACCTCAAGTCTGAATTGTCTTGTATGTTCCTTTTTAATAATTAATAATAAAATTAAGTTAATTTATAATTTATTAAGAAACGTTTCCTTGTGAATTATTCCTTTTATATCACATATTACTTTGTTATAACAATTAGTAATTTATCTGAGTTCATATTGGATATTTTGTCGATGTTCGGAACTTGAGTCATAAATGAACTATTTTCCATGTGGTCAAAAGTACATTATCTCTAGAATGATATAAATTTTTTAGATATCATATAAATATTATGTATCTAGTATATATATATATATCTATTTATAATAGTACATAACATTTGGAGATTAGAAATGAAATTTATAGTTCATGGAGACGGTAAGTCGTATGTACTCATGAACACTACTTTCATTTCTATTTTTTATTTTAATGGAAATAAAACATAATGATAAACATTTATATTATAATTTTAGTATAATATCATATATAATATCATTAATTACATACTCTATACATCCCACAGAAAGAATTAATGAGTCATATCATTTTATGGGGGTGGTAGTCCACACTTTCTCTAATGAAATTATCGCGTTTTACCCATAATGGAAACCATAAACTAATTATATAATTGGAAAATAAAGCAGAATAAGTAAAAAATAATATATATATCATATATAAATATAGATCCATCTTTATAGCCACCATTAGAGGTGGTCGGAGAAAATAGTACAATCATCGTTTTGTGAGCCGTTAGATTTTCATCCATAGAAACAATATGTTCTTCACCCATTAGATTGAGGTGTGTTTATGTTTAGATCAAATAATTCTCATAACAAAATACAGTTATATTTATAATATTTGTGTTTTTATAAAATAAAGTAATAAAAAGTGTTTAGGGGGTTATAGAAGTAAAATAAAACAAAATAAAACCAAAAAGTTTAAGAGAAAACATTACCTTTAATTTGGGTAACATCATGTGGATTAAACCAAAAGGACTTTTAGAATTGCCTTTTTCATAGTTTGAGCCATCTATGAGGAATATAAGAATATTGAGAGATTATTTTGGCAGGGTTTGGATATGCCAAGGAGCTTGAGAGGTGTGTGGAATGGGATAGAAGAGGTGTCCTATTATAAGGGGGAGGGTGGGCACTTTAGGAAAGTGTGAAACTATTATTTTATTACACAGTGATATTCGGTTTTTAAAGGTAAAAATCTAATTAAAGTAGAATATAAGATGACTCATGTTCGAAATAAAATCATCCAATATGAATTAGACAGGTTTTGGATATTATTGTAATACTAATAATCATATTTATTGAAATCGTTTATTTATGAGGCAAATACTACACCAATATTGTGTCATAAAGGATTTTATTTATTTGATGTCTAAAAATTATAAACAAAATAAAATAATGTATGAAATAGGTTTAGCCTTCCAATGATTATTTATATTTGAAACGATGAATTATATAACCCAATGTAAAAATTTATATACTAAAAGAAATTTGTTAATGTCATTTTTGTATTTACTTTATGTTAATTATAATAAAGTGTAATTATCATTCAAAGGTGGCTCCATGGGGTCCCCAAATTGTCCCATAGATTCCCATGGTCGGACCTGAATCATAAAATAAGGTTAGGACAAGTGTTAAGGTAATTTTGTTTTATTATAATATTCCATTTACCTTGAATTACACTATTTACCTTTAACTGCTGTAAATAAAATTTAAAAGTTACTGTCCACGAAATTTTTTTTTCATCTTATTGAACCACAATTTACTTACTAATAACTACCATGTATCTTGAATTTTCTAAATTTAATTCACAGATGTGGGAAAAGTTCATTTAAATGAAAAAGTCATATTTTTAACTATTATAGAGTTGTTTCTCTATTAATCAAAAATAGAATTTTTTCAGAAAAATACCAAAAAATCAGTCTAAGATATATTTAATATTCCTGATTCAAAAATGATGTCTATTTTACCAAATTTGAAACATTGAAGTTGGATTAATGATTTGAAAATTAATTCTCATAGTCAAAACAAATAGCGTGTTTTTAAGGAAAAATAACTATAAAAAGATTGACACTTTTTTATATATAATTTCAAAGTGAAATTAATTCTGATAAACAAAATTTGATTAAAGAGTATAAATATAATCAAATTTCACTTCAAAAACAATTTCAAATATAATATAACTGTATAAATAAATTAGATTAAAAGGAAATTTTGAATTTAAATACATTATTTCTCACTATTCATAAAAAATTAATATTATTTGAAAAATACAAAAAAAAATTACAAAAAGTAAATTTTTATGTCCCTATTCTAAAAAAGAATTTTATTTTGTCAAATGGAACATATAAACGTGACCAAAACTAGATTTAATGATGGTTCTCCATTAAAATTCGATAAAGCAACACTTCAAAGTAAATTATATTTAGAATTAGATTCATTCACAATTTAAGCCTATAACTTTTATTGGATTTATGTAAAAACATTTAATAAACATATATAATCATTTTTTAGTCATTTCTATTCATTCCCGCCATTACAATGGATAGGTGTTAAATACCATAATATTATTTTATTAGTTTGCAATGTAATATTTTAAAGAAACTCGTTGTTGCGTATCAGGTATAACATCAAACATAGTGTCCCCTTCAATGTCGATTTAATATTTAGTTCAAAAATATTAATAAGAATGAAAAATTATGTGTTTTTTATTTACCTTGGATGTTACATCCTTTCCCCCTTTAGGTAATTCTATCCTCACAATTTTTAAACTAGTCTTCGAAACACCATTAACAGTCTCACATCGGAAAACATTCAGTAAAACTATCACTTTAAAAGAAAGAAAGAAAAGTACAAACGTCACCTGAGAAAACCAATACAAGGATTCTGTGTAGGAAACCATGGATATGGAAGATAAACTATGTGTCATGTTCATATGGATAGGGATATAAAACATGATCAGGATAAAGTTAACAACAAGAAAACCAAAAACTTTTGATGGGATAAACGATCATTAATTTCCCAGTAGGAAAACCAAATAAATAACATTTTTTTTGTTTGATGTTCCATTATATAAATTTGAGGAATTTTTTGAGAGATTGACTAAGAACATAAATGGATATACTTAATTTTTAAGTAGAGTTTCATTCTTTATTAAATTTCTACCACCGACTCATATTTTTTTTCAAACAATCAGTACTCAAAATGACTTGGTCACACCGAAAGATCTAGAATCATCTTCTAGAGAATAACATGATCCACAAAGGATAAACAATATATTTACCTTGTCTTTCGAGATTAACCACCACAAAATGGTTAGTACATTATCATATGATCCCCAAAAAGGTTAATCATTTAGAGAAAGAAATAGTAATCTTAATTTATAAAATTAAACCAACAATACCCCAAAGTTAAATAAATACCATGAAATAAACAATTGTTCTCAAAATAATTCAATATAATCCAAAGTATTATTGAAACCCAAAACATTGAAGAATTTGGTTATGTAGTCTTCCACATTAAATTGCATCTCTATATGACATCGACAACCCTTAAAGTCACATAATCAAAAGTAATTAAACTAATCACATATTCTCTATAATAGGTTAATCATTTCCATAAATAACCCAAAATATAGTTAAAAATTCACCATTAATCCTCAAAAGAAATCCCATAGTATTCTATTTTACTTAGGTATATAGTGTTACCAATAGAGAGAACGTCTTCCAAAATAAAATTTATAACTTAATCACCAAATTGTTTTCCTATACTAAGGATATCCATTTGATAAGACATAAGATCCCAAATCAACTTATTATTGATCAATAAAATCTTTTAACTAAAAATAATTAGTCACACTAACCAGGGACATCACATAGTCCAGTGGAAGATGATAAATCCCAATCTCTATATGGTTGTGGGTTCGATTCCCACATCATTGTCCGATGCAATGGGTTGTCACACGGTCAACGTGTTTTCCTTTTTCAAGAACTCCATAATTTTATAATATTCCCAAAAATGAGATAGATTACTCAATATAACTATAACATAATTTTATCACAAATGTTATCTTATACCACACATTTTCTATCAAAAATTTAATAACTGGTAATTTCCTCAAACACAATGACCATGTAAAACCAAATGGTTATTTATAACTATATTCACAAGAGAAAAGATAATTCTTCCTCAAATATCATTTTCACATGACAAACATGAGGGTTAAAAATAAAAGTGAAGTGTCTTCCAAAGTAATCACATCAAAAATAGAACTAATACATTTTAAACATTTATCCATCCATTTATTTCAACATAGCATCTTCCTTGACCAAGAGGATATCCTATAGACTAAGGCATTCACTCGGGTAATGGCTAGGTCCCCTACATTTACGGTAAATGACTGTAAATGGTTTCTTATAACCATTTTTATTTTCTTCCATAGTAATCTTCATTTTTACTTGGAAATTCATTACATTATGTCTTTCTTTACCACATATAAATAATTTCATTGTTCCATTAAGACAACTTCATAGGTGTCTCCTTCCACATTTCCTGCATGATGGAAAATGAGCTTTCTTTTCTCCATGGTCTGCACTGCTGGAGCTCTTATCATTCACCTCATTTTGCATCCATGTTTAATCCGGGAGTTAGTTAATATATATGTTGTTGATAATATTTTTTGAAAATAGATTTGGAATGAACAAAAAATAGTTTACTCTTGTCAAAATTCCATTTTTTGCCCATTTCCACCACCGTTCAAACATTTTACATCATGCTCAATGTTACTATGACTTCCTTGGAATCTAGTCATTGACTATAATCAGAAGGCATTCTATGAGTAATAATAGTCATAAAATAATTTAGAGAATATCATTAACCCTTGTTTTCAATTTAAAACATCTTAAGATTAACCACGTTCATTTACTCTCAACTTATATTAAAATCCTTCAAATCGATATGTAAAGAAAATGTAAATTTTCCTATTCATATCCCCTGAGAGTTTCATAACCAAGAGTGCATCAAGGTCCATTTTCGAGTAGCAGGATACCCTGGGTCAAGCCCAAAACTCCTTGTTGGAGTTTTCACTCCTTTTCAGAGTTTTCACTCCTAGGTACATCTATGCTAGAGTCGTCTCTACCTGCTCATATCCAAACAGGGATGTATTTCATGGAAAAACACAAAATCTATAAATTACCAAAATTCTAGGAAATTCTTCTATACTAATTATCATGTTATATCTTAGGGTAATGTTCTCTAATCATAGTGTATCTAAATCTAGTTTACAAGGTGTGTACTAAACTTCTCTTATACCAATTGTAACGCCCCGACCCCCGAATCCAGGAGCTACTGCATTATTTTAATACATTTTCATGATTACAAAGAATATAGTCCCGACGGACTGATCAGTTCAGTAGTCTTGGAAATGAGATACACACATAAATTCAACACTAAAAAATCAATAGAAAAACAACACTAATTTATTCCACTAGAAACATCCAAGCATCCAAGATTATTCCTAAAAGTCACTCATAACTAACATCTTTATATCCTGGGAAAATGAAACATGAGAAAGGGGTGAGCTCAAAATCTCAGTCATCGTTAGAAATACAGAGAAAGATAACATAAACATTAGTCATAGAGAATAATTGAAAACACATGCCTTTAAAAATAATAAACATGAACACTTTATGGAAGGAATATGAGTAAATAATGCCATAATAAAACACAATCATGGGTATTCTTATTGTCGAATAACCACATGAAATATCAATATCTAATCTCATAATGATGTAATGCATAATTCTGGACATCATAACCACATAGTCGAGGCCTTGTTCCAAGACTACTAATAAGATTTTTCCATGGCCTTGTGCCAGGAAACTAGTTTGTCTCATGAGACCTACTGATGCATCAAGGAGCCATAGCGGGCTCCACCCATTACTTAGTCCAATTCATTACTCAAATAAAATGTTTGAAACATAACATAAACATTCGTATTTAAACTAGCATATGAAATGTCAATACATTATCCACAATCCATGAATGGTAAAAAAATAGCACATCCACAGTCAAACATAAGTCATTCAATAAATTATGGAATATTGTATTGTAATAGATTAACCTCAATCTAGAATAATTAAGGATATTCACATAGATCATCCAATCTATTTGAGAGAAATATCCCCCTTTTTTCTTGAAAACATTTAAAAGTCGCACAATTTCTCAATAAGCTGTTTAAAAATAGATTTTTGATTCAAAGTGTCCCATACCACATTGAAACATTTAAAAGGGATTTTAATTTTAAAAACAATAATTTCCATATTAAAAAATCCTTAAAACCATTTTTAAAATAAGGACATTAATGATAATGACTTAAAAGAATCAATTTTTAAAACAATTAAATTGATATTTTAGTTAGAGTTCATAACCAAATGAGAGATGCTTGAATAAAAATAATTGAGTTAATAAAAACATTATAATATCTTGATAATATATGATTTCATTATATACTATATCAAAGGACAATATATACATCATATTAAAGTGAACTGGTGCATAATAACAAAGAAGTCTCAAATGAATGTAAACTGAGATGAAATCCAATAAAAATACTGTAACCTTTGGTAAAGGATAATCCAATGACGTAATTATGTGTGGAAAATATAAATACACTCAATATGATTTAATAATTAGAGTAAATAAATCATAGCACATTCACACATATTCCTGTAAAAACAACACCAATGACTTGGATGTTTAACTCTATGAATGGAAATTGTGTTAAGATAAAGTTTATATCAATGACATGAGAAATTATCAATGAAGTGATTATGTGTATAAAAAGTATATCCACAAAACGGGGAGTTAAAATTACAACATAAATAAAAAATATTTATTCCACACATAATATTGGAGTAAAATAATCAATGAAGTATGCGTAAATCCCAACGAGTGGTAATTGAAATTTGAAATTTCCTTACTGATTTGGTAACTTATGAATCATACAACACATGAAAGAAGGATCATAAAATGAAGATGTAAATCCCCATAAATTGAACTATATTACACAATTAATACAATCATATAAAGCACACACACTACACAAAAAGATATAGTGGCCAATATAGCATGAATCTAACGAGAATAAAAATTGAGATGAAAAACCCTTACTTCGTTGTAATCAATCGAGTCGTATGATAAAATGTTAATAAACACAAAATGAATAAAATATTAACATAAATATAAAGATATTAATGATAATATTTAGAAAATTTCAGTACACAATATGCCACGTCCAATAAATAATTGGCGATCAATGGAAATCTCACAGAATTAAAAGTGAGATAAGAAACCGCTTACATCAATTCCGACTTGTCTTGTATGTTCCTTGTTCTCCCTGGATAATAAAATTCAGTTAATTCTTACTTCAATGTGACCATTTTTCAAGTTTATTATTTCTTTTATATCACTTATTACCATGCTATAACAATTAGTTATTTATTTGAGTTCATATTGGATATTTTATAGATGTTCGAAACTTGAGTCATAAATGAACTATTTTTCTATGTTGTCAAAAGTCCATTATCTGTAAAATTATATACATGATTTAGATATCATATATATATATTATATATCTAATATACATATATATAAAAATATATATCTATAACAGAAGATTACATTTGGAGAGAAGAAATGAAATGTACTGTTCTTGGAGACGGTAAGCCGTACGCACGCATGAACGGTACTTTCATTTCTATTTTTTTATTTTAATGGAATTAAAAAATAATGATACATTGGTATATTATAAGTCCAGTATAATATAATATATAATATCATTTATTCCATCATTTATAAGTCCCACATAAATCATTAACGAGTCATATCATTATGTGGCGACGGTAGTCCACATTTCCTCAAATGAAATTATCATGTTTCACCCATAATGGAAACCATAAAATAATGATATAAATAGAAAATAATGAATCATAAAGAAAACATATAAATAATATATTTATCATATATAAATACAGTTCTATCTTAATGTCCACCATGGGTGGTTGTAGGATATAATCGAACAATCATCATTTCGTGAGGCGTTAGTTTGCCATCCACAAAAACAGTATGTTCTTCACCCTTTAGATGGATGTGTGCATATGTGTAGTTATAATCCTTTTCATAACAACCCAATAGTATATTTAGGATACTGGTTTTGTTATAAAAGAATGTAATAAAAAGTTTTTAGGGGTGGCGAAGTAAAATAAAACAAAATAGAACAAAAGAATTTAAGAGAAAGCATTACCTTTAATTTGGGTAACTTCCTTTGGTTTGTACTAAAAAGACATCTTGAAGTTCATTCTGCCTATGATAAGGCTTCTTGGAGGAAGAGGGGGATATTAAGAGAATATTTTGGTAGGGGTTGGCCAAGACAAGGGGCTTGAGAGGTGTGTGGAATGGGTTTAAAGTGGTGTACCTTTATAATGAGGAGGAGGGGCTCTTTAGGATAGTGTGAAAATATTAATTTGTTATATAGTGATATTTGGTTTCTAAAGGTCCAAAATTTATTATTGTCAAGGATAATATGACTCATGGTAGAAATAAAATAATCCAATAATAATTGGACAGGTTTTGGATATTATTTTAATATTAATAGTCATATTTATTGAAATCATTTATTAATGAGGTAAATAATACAAAATTATTGTATCATAAAGAATTAAATTTATATGATGTCTAAAAATTATAATAAAATTACCATAATGTTGGAAATATTTTTATATTTATATAGATTATTTATAGTTTAAATTATGACTTATATAACCCCATGTAAAAATTTATATACTGAAAGATATTTTTAATGTCATTTTTTAAAAATGCTGGGGCTGAAGCCTCATTTTATTATTTAAAGAAAAGATCTCTTTAGACTGGGTAGAGCGAGACCCATTACATATCCCGACGGCCCAAGGCCAATTGGCCTGAATAATAGGTTTGAAAGCCCAATATTTTCCTAAAGGGGCCCTTAGTGAACAATACTACTATAGTACCCGACTGTTGCAGCCCTGCCGCCACTATAATGTCGAACCCGAAATAGTTCTTCCGCTGCTACAGTGCCCAGAAATTAGTCCCTGTCCAGGTTTAAAATAATGTGTCATTATCATTCTTAGGTACCTCCATGGGGTCCCATAATTTATCGAGGGATACCCATGGTCGGCCATGACTCATCCAATATGGTTAGGACAAGTTTTAAGGTAATTCCGTATTATTTTAATATTCCTTTTACCTTGAATTACCCTATTTATCATTAACCGCGGTAAATAAAAGTCAAAAGATACTATTCACCAAATTTTTTTCATCTTATTGAACGAAATTTTACTTTCTAATAACATCCATGTATCTCGGATTTGTGAAATTCAATTCACAAGAGCGTTAAAATTTCATTTAGATGAAAAAGTCGGATTGTTAACTACTAAGTGGTTTCACTATTCATCAAAAATTAATGTTTTTTAGAAAAATACCATGAATTCAGAATAATCTATATTTGATATTCCAAATTCCAAATTGATTTCTATTTTACCCAATACAAAATGAAGAAGTTGGATTAATTAATTTAAAATTAATTCCCGATGTCAAAACAAATAGTGTGTTTTTAAGAAACATTAACTATCAAAATATTGACACTTGTTTATGTATAATTTCAAATTAAAATTAATTCCAATAACCAACATTGGATTAAACGGTCAAAATATAATCTAATTACACTTCAAAACCTATTTAAAATATAATATAACCATATAGATAAATTTCATTAAAAGGTAGTTTTGAATTAAAATACATCATTTCTCACTATTCATAAACAAGAATATTATTAGAAAAATACCAAAAATTTACCCAAACTAAATTTTGATGTCCCGATTCTAAAGAAGAATTTTATTTTTCCAAATGGAACATATAAAGGAGACCAAAACTATATTTAAAGAGGGTTCTCCATTAAAAGGCGGTAAATCAACCCTTTAAAGTAGATTATGTTTAATATTAAATTCATTCACATTTTAAGCCTATAAATTTTATTTTATAAATGTAAAAACATTTAACAAACTTATATAATCATATTTAGTAAGTTATGTTCATTCCATCCATTACTACAACTAGGTGTTAACTACACAATATTATATTATAAGTGTGCAACGTAAGATTTCAAAGAAACCTATTGTTGATTATAGGGTATACCATAGAACAAAGTGTCCCATTTAAAGAATAATTAATATTTATTTCAAAAATATTAATAAATATGAAAATTTGTGTTCTTTATTTACTTGGGATGATACATTTTATAACTAGTGTCATTATGCCACGAGCCAGACCTTTCTATTGATGCCTTATAATTGAAAATTAAATTAAACTAAAATCCTTAGCATTCTAAATATGACCCTAGATAGTAGAGAATCAAACCCTTAGGTTTATCTCTTGGAGTTATGATATTATAACACAGTCTTGAAAAAAATTAACATTACATAACATTTTCAGGATGCATAAAATATTATACAAACACATTCCCAATGAGGGTAATAATTTAGTGCCTTTGAAACATGTAAGCATAAAAAATTGTACTTAAGTGATGTACGTTATGTAAAACTGGGATCTTCTTGACTAGAACCCTTCATAGAAACATAAAACATAATAGTTTTCTTTTTAATCATTGGGAAGGGTGATATAAAAAGTATTGGGCTAAAATAATCAGTACGGGGGAACAATGGAAACATGTAAACATAAACATGAGAATAGGGGTATGAGAAAGTGATCATAACATTAAAATATAATATCCATAATATCAAATAATATTAACAAGAATCATCGAATAATTTTGGAACAATAATAATACATGAATCATAAGTAAATAAATAACATAATCCATAAAAAAATAACATAGGAATAAATCATGGAATTCTGGAATGCACATAAGCACATAATACACCTTCCCTAGTAGACAGGGCATCACTGCCAAGACAAACTTTATAGTATAGGTTAACACCTCATATCATTTTGTTAGTCATGGTTCACTCCAATGGCCATATTACTAGTCGAGGTTCACTCCCAAGACCATCTTAGTATATCTCATGAGATATAAGTCATTTCACAATGCATTGGAGGGAGATATGGGTCCCACCATGCTCCTAATGAAATCGTACATACATGTGCTATAAATTAATAAGCAATCATATCATAACCCATGAAATGAAATGAGTGTCATAATCATGTAATCATATCATAACCTATGAAAACAATACATGTTTCATAATCATGTCATCAAAAACATAACCCATGAAAGAGAACATATTTCAAAAAAAAATATGACATGTGAAAGATAAATAGCATTCATAAAGACCATGAAATCAAGAATAAAAAATTTAGAGAAAGAATATGAATGGACCCTTAAGTTCATTTCTTGAAAATTCATGAGTAACATCAACTTATGTCATCATATATGGAAGATAATGTTAAAATGTCCTTCAAAAACGTTTCATAAATAAAATATTATTTCTTCTCTGAAACTAGATTTTTGAAACATAAATCTTTTTGAAAACCATTTTCATGGGAATTAAACTTGTAAATAATTATTGAAATAATTTTTGGAATCATTTTACTTGAAAAGATATAAAATATTTATGAAAATATTTTCATAACCATTTTCCTTGAATACATATAAAATATCTTGAAAATGTTTTTGAATCATTTTTCATTGAAAATACTTTGAAATAATAAATTTAAAGAATATTAGGGAAATATTTTCATTTTTAAGAACAAAATAACATTTTAATCATTTAAAAGAAGATTTTAGAGAATGTTGGTCATGACGGTGGATAACATATTCACACCAAATATCCCTTCTACATCAAAAAATGTTAAAAATGGTTCCTCAATCTAAAAACAACAAGAATATTCCTTTTTTTTAATTTTTTTTTAAAATAAAAGATTTTTAAAAATTTCATTTAATGGTTATAGAATAATAATATAATAGTTTTGGAAACCTCTTAGAAGACATGGTTTTGAATGAACACAGATTTCTGACCGAAGAGAGACGTAAGACTAGACTTTTTTAGAAACACAGTTTTAAAAATCTTATATAAAAAAGGGTCCAAATTGTACCAGTAACGTAATATATCATGTAAAAAAATATTATAAAAACATGTTTTCATTCTTAATATATATAACATAAGATCCCATAAAATTAAATATAATCATAAACAATCTCGAAAAGCAATGAAATTATTTCAATAAACTATTATAACTTGATAACATTTAACCATACTCCCCATGTAAGACAATGAAATTAAATGAAGCTTAAAAAATGAAATTAATGTTATTCAGAATATAATATTTAAAACTTAGTGTATACATCTCTTACAAAAATACAGATGCATAAAATTCCATGCATCTCAAAAAAAGAAAATTGAGACAAAAATTACATTACTGATTTGGATAATTTTGAAACATAAAATCCATGATAGAAGAATGATAAAATTTTAATTTAAATACCCATTTATATTATTTTATTTTTATAAAATTAAATTCAAGTGTATTATATAAACCACACAAAATAAGTGAGTGGTGAATTAGGCATGTATCCCACAGAAATAACAAGTGAGATGAAATTACGTCACTTTATGTCTTAACTCACATAGTAATCATTTAAACATCATGTATAATAGATAAAAATTTATTATAAATAAATAAAAGAACCACATTATTACATATAATGACACATATGATTTTATAATGGTTTTATATTACCCTCATGTTAATGATTCTATGTAATGTTTTCACTTCGGGTAATATCTACTTTTTTCACATGTGTCTTAATATGTTATATCTTTGGTCATAATATTATTATCATGGTTTATAGAATGTAAACCACGATTTAAACATATTTTATTTTCATTATATGTGTATTATAATAATCCATATAACATATAATTGTTAAATAGAATACATTGTTCGTAGAGATGGTAAGTTGTACGTACGCTAGAATGCTATTTCCATTTAATTTTCTTCTTCAAATAATGAACATAAAAAACATAAATGTATATATATGTATATATATAAATCATTATTAATGTATATTTATTATATATTATATATAATAAATATTTACTTAATTCTTCCTTATCAGAGTACATGTATTGTATGGAGGAATCACATCACTTCGAGGGGCGGTAGTCCACACTTCCTGAAACTAAATTATCTTATTAACACAAAATTGAATGAAATGATGATATATGTTGTAAATGATGGAACCATGGTAGTTATATGCATGAATTGGAGTATGTTTGGTGTATGTTGTCAATCCTCAGTATAAGTTCATAATGTGTGCCAATAAAGTGATCATACAGTTCAAGCAGATAGTATTATTGAAGGTGGCGCTGTTCTCCAGTGTTTGCCAAATTATTGGACCTGAAAATCAGAAAATGAAGACATATGTTTTTGGAAAGAGGAGGTGCACGCCAAATGGAAGTGGTGTGCGAAATAATGGAGGCTTGCGTGAAAAATAGTGGTGTGCGTGAAGAACAACGGCGTGAGCGGAAAAATCGCAGTGTGCGTGAAAAAATAGCGTTGTGCACGAATAGTATGGGTTGTGCACAAATATTTGGATTGTTCACGAAAAACACCATGGTGCATGAAATAGTGGGAGATGGGTGCAAAAAATGATTCTTATGCGAAATGTATTGCGCGCCGAATGAGAGGTTTTTTGCACCAAGATGGGTTTTGTGTGCAGCAGTCTGAAATGCCTAAAAATAAAAGGTGACCCCCCTAATTCTATACGAATGGAGACTTAGAGAATATTACAGGTCTGATGCAGGTAAAATTTTCATGTAAAGGGAGTTGAGAGAAAAAAACAAGCATTGGGAGAAAAATATGGAGTTTCTCGAAAAATGCATAGATTGCACGAAAAATATGAAGTCGTGCGAAAAACTCCAAACTTTGGAGAAAAGCCACGATACGAGAAAAAGGTGATGTATGTTAAGGTGCACGTAATGTATGTTTTTGCGCATAATATTTTCTATATGATAATTAAGTATTTCATGCAAAAGTGAGATATTTCGCACAAAGGGTTGGTGTTGCGCAAAATCTTGAGTATAACATGTTTGTGTGTTTCTGATTATCATGTTCAGTGGTTTAGTGCATTCAAGTGCATCATTACTAGTCTACGAGAAAGCAGAGTCTTGTGTTTAGTAGAGGTAAAGTATTCAATGTAAATCTATTGAAGAGACCCTCATGCCTATAAACTGACTGGGACTTAACCAAAGGCATTGAGCCAGGGGGAGTCAATGGGAGTGACCTGGGGGACGTAGCGGTATATCCCTAAACATTTGTAAAGGCAGTGATCCTGGAACATTGTGACTATCCCCAAACCTTTGTAATACAAATCCCTTGAAATATTTTGGAATTAGGTATGACCGACAACCGGTCGGTTTATCCTCCTTGGACATAGCCCTTTGAGGCGAACCATGTAAAAGTGATGTGTCAACTTCTTACTTTCATTTTTTTGACAGGTTTAACAAGTTCTTATCTATGTGGGAATAAGATCCCAAACATTAAAAAGAAAAAGTTAACACCCTGATTCACCCCTCCCCTATCAGGGTGTTCCGGGGTCCATCAAGTTGTATCAGAGTGAAGGTTCACTGGTGTTTGATCTGTCACTTACCGTTATAGACAATTCAGCCAATGTTAGAGGAGTTCCCCTCTTTGATGGAATTAATTTATAGATCTGGAAGATGAAAATGATATATCATCTAAGATATCTTGGAATGTAAGTCCTTTTTTATACCGTTCAAGGAAAACAAGTCACTAATTCAACATGCTTGGCTATGATTGATGCAGACAGGAAAATTATTGATTCAGATGGTAAAGAAAAAAATGCTCTCACCGCTGTCCTTTATGATCAGATATATCTAAAGGTGATGATCTACAACTCAGAAAAATCCATTTGGAATAAACTTGAAAATATTAATGAAGGAGATAGAAAAGTGAAGGAGGAAAAACTACAAGTCCTACAAAATAGGTTTGATGATCTGAAGATGCATTCGAATTAGAATACAGACTCATTCTTCCATCAAATTACTAAATTGGATGGAGCTATTTGGGGTCTAGGCGAAGAAATCAAAGACATTGATATTTTAAGGAAAATATTAAGAAGAATTCCACCCCTGTACAATGCAAAGGTGTCAGCCTTTGAGGGAATAGATCTTTCTAAACATTCACTTGATGACCTCCTGAGGAGTTTAGTGGAATATAAAATGAGATTCAAACCAGAAGATGCTATTACTAGAGTGATCATAGAAATTGTGTTCAAATACATTGAGAAAATTAAAATATCAAAAGATAGTAGTGGTGAATATGATGAGGAAAAATAAATTCTTTCTCTCATTGAAATTAATTTCCTGAAAGGAAAAAAGGTAAATTCAAAGGGAATTTACCTCTCGCTTGCTTTTGTTGTGGAAAGGTTGGTCACATTTCCTCACAGTGCTTAAGAAAGATCGATGATGATTATAGTGATTCTGAAAACATTGAGAAGACTTAGAAAAAGTTTTTCAAAAGGGGAGACATGAAATCAAGAAACAATTTACCAAAGAAGAGTTTTGTCAGTGAAGAGAATAAGATGATAATGAATTCAGTGATGAAGAAGAAACATAATTTAATACTGGGAACCATGCTTCCATGATGGCCACTATAAAAAAATTAGAAGATACTGGTGGAGAAAATCAATTTACAACTGGTGCCAATCCTGAGTTGAAACATAAATATGCTGTTAGTAAGCTTAATATTAAATGTAAGAGTTGTAATAAGTGGAAATCAACTGTAGAAGAATCAAGTGAATATGTTTATCAACTTGAATATGAAATTGAATTACTCTAATAATTGGTGAAAGTACAGTCTAAAATACTCAAATGCAATGATGATGTAGTTGATCTGAAGCTGAGAATTAAAGAGCAGGAAAAGGTCATCAATGACCTCACCTCATAACTTGAGGACAAGTCCATGACTACTGAGCTTCTTCAAAAAGAAGTTGTTACTATTAGTTGTAAACATGAAAAAGATTCAATTTCAAAAGAATCAAGGAAGAAAATACAGTTTGGATGTTTATCAGATGATGAGATTTTGGAGAGAGTGAAATGTGGCTCTAATGGAGTTGAAAAGATTTTAAATGATCAGAGACATGCCTGCATGGGAAATAGTGGAATTGGTTGTGAGGCAGAGTCATCATATTCTGCAAATAAAGGTAACCAAAATAAAGGCAATTTGAAAGTGGGTGATGTGGAAAAGTCATCTGATGTTCTGAAACAGAAACCCCCAATTCAATCTGAAATAAGAAAAGCAGATTATCCTCAATCCTCCTTAAAAAAGGGTCCCTCAAACTTTTATCCCGCCAAAGAATGAATGATGATAAATGGAAGTGAGAAGACATTTCCTATCATGAAGTGTCAGTTATATGGATATTTAGGACATTCCATGTTGTAATGTTAAGAGGAAAAAAGCTATCTGAATGGAGAAGATATGTTACTTCAACGGAGGAGAAAAAATTCATATCCTAATTCTTTTAGAAGAAACAATTTCTATAGATATTTTTTTCATTGTTCTAACTTTGGCCATAATGCTGTTAATTCTAGGTAGATAAGGGACATGGAAACCTCATACTGGAGTTTGAGATTAGTCAAATCTCATCATCAAGATATTGTTTCTCTTACAAACAGGTTTTCTCCTATCGGAAAAGACTTCGACTTTGAAGAACCAATTTACCCAATTGAGATAATTGAAAGGAAATTAGTTCTCTTTAATCAATCCAATATCTCATGGAATGAAAGGACGAAAATTGAGAATTCCAACCCTATAGAGGTGGCCCTCAAAGCTACAAAAAGAAATAGTACCTGGATTCTGGATAGCTGTTGTTCATCTCATATGATAGGTAATGATGTCTTATTAACGGATATCAAAAGGAATGATGATGGTATAGTACGTTTTGGTAATGATGGAGATATGAAAATCAAAGGCAATAGAAGTACTAAATTAGCTAATGGAGAGATAAAGAAGACTGAATTCCATTATGTGGATGGCCTACCTAATATTCTACTAGGTGTGAGTCAACTCTGTTACTCAGGACTATTAGTTACATTTAATCATAAATGATTCACTATCAAGGGAAAGATAGGAAATTCATTTATGAAGGGATACAAAATAAAGGTCAACGTGTATCAGGTTTATAGTAAAGAGAATGGTTCTTACATGACAGTTGAAGAAGAAAACAATTTGTAGCATCGGATACTATTAACCATCAATCATAAAGTCATGGAGAAAATATAAAAACTGATAATTTTCATGGACATTTCAAACCTAAAGTGTGAGCATGAAAAGTCTTGTGATGATTGCATTCATGGGAATCTGGTCTGCAGTTCATAGAGGACAAAGAAGAAAAGGGAATCTCGTCTTCTTGATCTAATTCATACAGATGTATGCGGGCTGATAAATGTTGTCCAAACTCATGGAGAAAGGTATTGTTTCCTTTTCAAAGATGATTACAATATAATGGCATGTGTAATGGTCATTCACAATAAACGACAAGTGCTTAACTGCATGAAAACATATCAGCGAATCACCGAGAATGATACTGGACAAACAATTAAAGTGTTGCGATCTGATAATGGAGTGGAATACACATCCATTGAATTTGTAAACTATCTGGAGAAACATGGGATAAAACATGAGATAGTATTCATGAGAACTCCCCAACAAAATGGATTTGATTAATGCAGGAATCTACAGGTGAACAACATGGCATGAACTATACTGATTGAGAGTCGTATTCCATGACATTACTAGAAAGAGGTTGTTCAAGATTCAGTGTATATTCAAAGTCGAAAAAGACTTTATATGGGTGAGATCAAGACACCGTATGAATTGTATCATGTAAGGAAGCCCACTTTGAAATATTTTCATGTTTTTGGAAGTAAATGCTTCATCAGGAACAAATAAGGAAATCAAGGGAATTATGGTGACAATGCATATGAAAGAATTTTCCTTGGATACTAAATGAACAGCAAAGCCTACAAGTGTTTCAACAAGTGATTATGAAGGATTGTGTAAAGAAGTGTTGTTAAGATAATTGAATAGAAAACCACAAATTCTTCAAGGATGTCATATGATGATGTGATATAATGTGTGGAAAAAATTGAACGTGGAGAAAATAAAAATATAGAAATAGAGGAAGATGTAAAAACACTCAACATGTAACACCCAGAGATTTTATGAAAAATATTCATTTTAGTTTCATTAATGTCTTGTGTTGTATGCTACCCCAAAAGGAGCTTGTACAACACACATCCTTGACTTGCCTTGCATTACACACAATCACGACCTTCCTCAACAGCATGTGTAGTGCGCAATACCAAGATTCACTAAATAATATATTATTATAATATTATTATGAACTAGCAATTATGAATAGTAATACCCACTTTTTGAAATTTTATAAATTTTATCTTTCAAAATGGACTTCATTTTTGGATTCAGAATATCGTAATTAGATTAGGGTGAAATTTTGGTACTTTTCGGATAACTTTCATATTCTGATGAATAGTGAAAATTACTAAATTTTAATTAAAAACACCTTTTTTAATCAAAATAATTAATAGAGATAAATTATTAATTTGAGTGGTTTAAAGTACATTTAGAATATATTTTTACAATTTAATACAATGTTGGTCATTTGATGTAATTTCACATTTAAACCAGACATAAACAAGTGTCAATCATTTGATTGTTATTATCTCTTAAAAACATGCTATTTGTTTTGACGACGGGAATTAATTTTTAAATTAGTTAATGTAACATATATGTTTTTAATTTGGTAATATAGACATCATTTTTCAATTCATAATATCTAATATAGCTTAGGCCCAATTTTTGGTATTTTTCTGGAAACTTTCATTTTTTGATGAATAGTGAAACCACTAAGTGGGCGTTAAAAAACTGAATTTTTCATAAAACTTAATTTTACCGCTTTTGTGAGTGGAATTTTGAAAATCCGAGAGACATGGTTAATATCAAGGACTAAAATGTGGTTCAATGTGATTAAAATAAATTTTTGGTGAATTGTAACTTTTTACATTTTTTACCATGGTTACAAGTAAATAGGGTAATTAAGGGTAAAAGTGTTATTATTATTACCCTAACACATGTCCTAATTCTATTAGATAAGTGTAATTAGACCAAAAACAACCTTAGGAATAAAATATTACCATTTAGGCCCACTAGGATTAGATTAGGACATTTATTATTAATTTATTTAAAGAAGGGTTAAAATAGTTAAAATAAAAGTTTAATAACTAAATACTTTTAATATATGGTTATACATAAGATAAATTCGACTATAAATATTAATTAGAAAGATAAAAAGATTTCCTACATAATGGTATTTTATTTTTAATTTTTAGACTTAAAATAATTTAATTTATTTATGACACAATGATTATGCAGTAATTATCTTATTAATGAAATATTGACATAATTGATGTTATAAATAACCAAATAAATGCAATTTGAGATTTTTTATGAATTCCAATAATTTTCTATGTCAATATGAAATTTTAGTATTGATTTAATTAAATTTTATCGAACTAATCATTCTGTTATGATTTTAGCAATAATCAATTACCAAATACTGTCAAAATTGACATAAAATGGTTTTTAAAACAAATATTTTATTATTAATTGTTATTATATTCCTAAAAATATAAGGTTTGGCCAAGATACTTATATCATGATAGGTGTATCATTAATGGACAACATGGGGGTCTCTTGGATGTATATGGTAAGATTATTAACTATATAACATAAAAATACATAGTGACATGGAAAATGTCAATCTAATTAACTAAGAGTTAAAACTAAAAGATAAGGTTAATATAATGACCTAAACATGTCTAAATTCTATTTGATGAGAGTATTTCGACCCATACCCACCGTAGCTTCTAAATATATCAATTTGGAGCTATTAAAAACCGAATATGACTTAATAATAAAATAATTTTTTTAGTTATTCCAAAGGTGCCCCTATCCTCCCATATAAAAGGGCACCTCCTCCCTCTCTTCCTCACACCACATTGAGCCTTCAAGATTGGCCAAACCCTGACAAATTCTATTCTCCACTTCCCTGGAAACATCCTAGAGGTCCTGGTCTTCTTCAAAGACCAATTTTAGTGCCCTAAAAGGAGGTCTCAAATAGGCGCTTCAAAGAAGAGGAGGTTCAGATACGTACGAAGCATATCAGACCTAAGGTACGGGATAATTATTCTAATCTCATTTTTATCTGAGATTTTTAATACGTAAGTATTTACTGGGGTTATTGTTATCATCCATGTCAATGTTTCATAAAAATGGTTCCATGTATGTTTAAAGTCATTTTTACCCATTTTGACTTTTACCCAATGGTATGGAAGGAATCTTCCTTTTATTTACCCTGCAAGGTACTTTTTGACTTTTCCGACAAAAGTACGAGAAGAATGTTTTTTCACATATACGGAATGAAAGGATTTTTACGGTTTTATAAAGCCTTATTTTCATGAAGCTTCCTTCAAAAGATTTCATGACTCTTTTCAACAAAATCATTTTCTTTAAAATTGCACGACATTTTGTGAAAAGAAAATGATTTTGAAGAAGAAAGGATATTTTCCTCAAGAATTGGTTTCAAGTGTTTTATCAAAACCATTTTCCATCTAAGATGACATTATTTGATATGTGTATGTTTCAAGTATATTGTCTCTATGATTTACTTGGTTTCACTTTTATTATTATGAAATGATATCCATTTCTTTTATATGGATTATATGATGATGAGATGATGTTTATGAAACCCATTTTCTATGTTGGGATATTTTTAATGATGTATGTTTATTTTTTGGCACAAGTAAGAATGATTTCATTATGAGATGGGTGGACCTATATCTACCTTTAATTCATTGGGTAAATATTTATATCTCATGAGATAGATATGGCTGGAATGGTAAGTTAATCTGGTTCAGTATTACAGGACTGGACCGAGGAGTGAACTCGATTCAGAAAGGGACTTTGTCCACTAAGATAGTCTTGGAAGCAATGCCTTGGATACTATGGAAATAATTACATGTGCTTAATGGATTCCACAATTACATGTCTTATTCCCATGCTATGTTATCATGATTTATGTTCCATTATGATCTATGCATTATGTACTTCCATGTTATAAGTCGTTGCTCATGATTTTGATGTTTAAACATTATGTTCATGTTTTTAAGTTCAAATTTATATGGTATGTTTTATTTTATCCATGCATACCCTTACTGAGCATTTGAGCTCACCCTTTTTATGTTTTATTTTCCCCTAGGATTAAAAGAAAGGTTTTAGTTAAGGAAACAAAATGGTAGAAGATCTTTCTGGGATATATTGAAGATATTTCACCGCGATTAGAAGATTACGTTCCATGTTTCCAAAGACACTAAACTATTATGGTCCTTGTGTGTCTGTTTTTTTATGTATTATGTATTCCGTAAAAGTAATGTAATATCTCTGTATGTCAAGCTTCGGGTCTCTACAATTGGTATTAGAGGAAAGGTTTATTTATCCTTTGGAAACTAGGATGCGAATACTTTAGTGAGATCCCTAGAAATATTTCTATGGGATGTCTAAGTATGTCCCTAAGTTTAAGTATACAAATAGGTTATAGGGCTAGAATTGTGCTATTGATATCATAATTTAACCTAAAATGTTAGATATTGAGGGTACTCCCCCTTTACTATGTTGTTTTCCCTAGCATGATTTTTACCTCTCACACTATTCTTTCTGGGTTTTAGACGATCGTTGGAACCTGAAGGAACCATGTTGATCAATGCAATGGACAATGCAATGATTGTCCTCCTGAAGAAACAAATGTAATGGGAGATGGAGTGAAAAATCTTATTGCTATACTTACACAATCTATGAATCATTATGAACTTCCAAATGAGCAGAGAAGGGAACAATATTCTATTGAGTCCTTCATGAGGCAACGTCCACCTTCTTTAAGTGGGTCTTCTGATCCACTTGTTGCTAAATAATGGATCAGTACCACTGATAAGATATTTTCAGTTCTTCAATGTTCTGAACATGATAAAGTCATCTTACCAGTATATTGTTTGGAAGGTGAAGGTGATCAATGGTGGAATCTTATCAAGAATACGAGGCCAAGATATGAAATTAAGTCCATGGAATGGGACGAGTTCAAGAACATATTTTTCAATAAGTACTTCCCTCATATTCTTCGAACAAAGATGGAGAAGGAGTTTCTTGAACTAAAGAAAAAGGTTGATGAATCTATTGGTGTATACAAAGAGAATTTTACAAGTCTTGCAGGGTATTAATCTGGCTTTATCATCCAACCTGAAAGTAAAGTTGATCGATTCTTCAGTGGCTTAAAATAAAATCTTCGAAGGGAATTAGCTATAAGAGAATTCAGTAGCTATGAAGAAATTGTGAGTTGAGCTATCAAGGTAAAAATGGAAGTTTGTGTTACTTATCCATCTCATAGTTTTGACAAGAAACGAAAGATCGTTTTCAAAGAGAAATCTAAGAATAATGGTTATATGAAGATGAATATTTCCTTATTCTCATGGTGTGGAAAGAATCATGGTGTAGATTATCATAAAGAGACTATAAAATGTTTTAAGTGTGGAAAAGATGGTCATTGAGCAGCTGAGTGTCGAAGTAATGGAAAAAGGGTTTCTAATGATGTGAGTAAAGAAAATACTGCATATAATGCACCAACAATACTTCAATTCTTCAATTGTAAGGAAATGGGGCATTATGCTAATAAATGCCCAAATCCAAGGGTTAGTGATGATCGATATGAGCAACCACTTAAGGCAAAGGACAAAGGGAAGTCACATGTGATCACTATTGGCGATGTTGAATATGAAAACGATGTGGTGGAATGATTAAGTGTTTATGTAATGGGATTCCAAAATAATGTTGTACATAGTATCGTGGAATATTGGAATATTTATGTATTGGTCTATTGTGGTTTTCAATAATTTAATGGTACCGGTAACCATGGAAAGTGATTGACAGATTTTTTGGAAAAAAGATGATATGCACATAATGAAGGGATAACGAGAAAATGAAATGTTTGACAGTATTCATGAGCTCATGACTGATATAAGGAAATAGTTATATCATGTTTTGAGGTTTTGGTATGTGAAAAGAGTTAACTTTTGACAGCACTCATGTTTTCACTAAAATTCAATGGGTATTAATATTTTCAGAGAATACATGATTAAGGCCTTGGAATGTTTGGAATGTGACCAAAAAGACATATCTTATGATATATGGGGATCAACGATGGTATTAACATGCTTCTTATATGAAATCTCTGGTAATCATTTTCACTATAATATGAGAGTGGACTGCAGAATTATAGATAAGCCTAAATTTTGGAATGGATTAAGTTGGACATAAGTTAGTATTGTTTAAGGATATATGTTTTTTCGATATTATTGATGGGATGTTATAGTAATGTAGTTTTATAAAAAGGACAACCCACAGGATGGGCGACATCCCATCGCGTCGGACAAGGCTGTGGGAATCGAACCCACAACCGAAGTGCGACTGGCCTTCATCACCTACCACTGGCTTACAAGAAGTCCCTGTTTAGTAGAAACTAGTTTTATTATATTAATCAGTATGATATATGAACTATAAGTCCATTTTACGAACCATATATGATTAATCTCACTATAGATGGACTTATGTATTTTTTTGATAACTTTTATAACCATTTGATTGAGACAGATTGAATGACCCATCATTCTATCACATGATCTGGTAACACATCACGAATGACAAATTCAACTTCATTTATTTAAGAGATGAAGTGGAAATTATCCCAAGAACAACAAACGGTGAGACTGTACCAAAATCACGAAAGTATTTCTTCTAATTCCAATTTCATCAACTTTAGGGAAATGATATTGAAAACCAAAAATGCTGTCCTATTGCTCTTATATCTGATGAATCACATGTTACCTTAGATCGTCATAAATTTATGGCTTTGTGATTGTTGGCCTTTTCATAGCCATGTTCTCTACCACTCTCCATTAGAACATGATGGTTAGACTTTTCTTCCATATCCATATTTTCACCTATATTCTCGTACGTGGAAACCCAGTGATGAGTTAATTTTGGTAACCGTTACATTTTATACTTTAGTTTTTTAATGCCAAGTTTTGGTATTCCTTTTTACGATGTGGGTTTATATTAAAGAAACTTTCGAGTAGGAAACTATTTATAACCCCAATGAATTTCTAGGTTGAAATTCATTTTAAGGTGGGTAGAATGTAACACCCCGAGATTTTATGAAAAATATTATTTTTAGTTTCATTAATGTCTTGTTTTGTACACTACACCAAAAGGAGCTTGCACAACATGCATCCCTAACATGCCTTTCATTACACGCAATCACGACCTTCCTCGATAGCTTGTGTAGTACGCAATACCGAGTTTCACTAAACAAGATATTATTATAATATTATTATGAACTAGCCATTATGAATCGTAATACCCACATTTTGAAATGATATAAATTTTATCTTTCAAAATGGACTTCATTTTTGGATTCAGAATATTGAAATTATCTTAGGGTGAAATTTTGGTACTTTTCAGATAACTTTCATATTTTGATTAATTGTGAAAATTACTAAATTTTAATTAAAAACAACTTTTTTAATCGAAATAATTAATAGTGATAAATTATTAATTTGAGTGGCTTTAAAGTATATTTAGAATATAATTTTACAATTTAATAAAATGTTTGTCATTAGATGTAATTTATCTTTTAAACCAGACATAAAAAATATTCAATCTTTTGATATTTATTATCTCTTAAAAACACGCTATCTGTTTTGACGACGAGAATTAATTTTTAAATTAGTTAATGTAACTGATATGTTTTGAATTTCATAATATAGAGATAATTTTTGAATTCATAATATCAAATATAGCTTAGGCCCAAATTTTGGTATTTTTCTGGAAACTTTCATTTTTCGATGAATAGTAAAACCACTAAGTTGTAGTTAAAAAACTGAGTTTTTCATAAAACATAATTTTACTACTTCTGTGAGTATAATTTCAATAATCCGAGAGACACGGTTAATATAATGTACTAAAATGTGGTTCAATGAGATGAAAATAATTTTTGGTGAATAATATCTTTTTACTTTTTTACCACGGTTAAAAGTAAATAGTGTAAATAAAGGAAAGGTTTTATTATAATTACCTTAACACATGTCCTAATTCTATTGGATAAGTGTAATTTGACCAAAAACATCCTTAGGAATAAAATATGACAATTTAGGCCCACTTGGATTAGATTAGGATATTTATTATTAATTTATTTAAAGAAGGGTCAAAATATTTAAAATCAAAGTTTAATAAGTAAACCATTTTTAATATTGGGTTATACATAAGATAAATTAGACTATAATATTCAGTAGAAAGATAAAATTATTTCCTACATAATGGTATTTTATTTGTAATTTTTATACTTAAAATAATTTAATTTATTTATGACACAATGATGATGTAGTAATTATCTTATTAATGAAATATTGACATAATTGATGTTATAAAATCTCAAATAAATGAAATTTGAGACTTTTTATGAATTACAATAATATTATATGTTAATATGACATGTTATTATTGATTTAATTAACATTTTTCGAACTAATCATTCTGTTATGATTTTCACAAAAAATCAATTACCAAATAGTGTCAAAATTGACATAAAATAGTTTTTAAAACAAATATTTTATTATTTATAGTTATTATATTCCTAAAAATTTAATGTTCGACCATGATACTTATATCATGATGGGTGTGTCATTAATGGACCACTTTGGGGGCTCTTGGATGTATATGGTAAGTTTATTAACTATATAATATAAAAATACAAAGTGACATGGTAAATGTCAATCTAATTAACTAAGAGTTAAAACTAAAAGATAAGGTTAATATAATGACCTAAACTTGTCAAAATTCTATTGGATGAGAGTATTTAGACCCATCCCCACATTAGATTCGAAATATATCAATTTGGAGCTATTAATAACCGAATATGACTTTATAATAAAATAATATTTTTTGTTATTCCAAAGGTGCCCCTCTCCTCCCTTATAAAAGGGAACCTCCTCCCTCTCTTCCTCACACCACATTGAGCCTTCAAGCTCTCCCAAACCCTAACAAATTATATTCTCCACTTCCATAGAAACAACCTAGAGGTCTTGTTCTTCTTCAAAGACCAATTTTAGTGCCCTAAAACGAGGTCTCAAAGAGGCGCTTCAAAGAAGAGGAGGTTCGGATACGTATGAACCATATCAGACCTAAGGCAAGGGATAATTATTCCAATCTCATTTTTATCCGAGATTGTTTATACATAAGTATTTACTGGGGTTATTGTTATCGTCCATCTCAATGTTTCCTAAAAATGGTTTCATGTATGTTTAAAGTTATTTTTACCCATTTTGACATTTACCCAATGGTATGGAAAGAATCTTTCTTTTATTTACCCTACAAGGTACTTTTTGACTTTTCCGACAAAAGTATGAGAAGAATGTTTTTTAACATATACGGCATTAAATGATTTTTACGGTTTTATAAAGCCTTATTTTCATGAAACTTCCACCAAAAGATTTCATGACTATTTTCAACAAAATCCTTTTCTTTTAAAATTGCACGACATTTTGTGAAAAGAAAATGATTTTGAAGAAGAAAGGATATTTTCCTCAAGTATTTTTTTCAAGTGTTTTATCAAAACCATGTTCCATCTAAGATGACATTATTTCATATGTGTATGTTTCATGTATAATGTCTCTATGATTTACATGGTTTCACTTTTCTTATTATGAAATGATATCCATTTCCTTTATATGGATTATGTGATGATGCGACGATGTTTATGAAACCCATTTTATTTGTTGGGTTATTTTGAATGATGTATGTTTATTTTGTGGCACAAGTAAGAATTATTTCATTATGAGATGGGTGGGACCTATATCTACCTCCAATGAATTGGGTAAAGATTTATACCTCATGAGATAGACATGGATGGAATGGTAAGTTAATCCGGTTCAGTATTACAGGACTGGAATGAGGTGTGAACTCGATTTAGAAAAGGACTTTGTCCACTAAGATTGTCCTGGAACCAATTCCATGGCTACTATCGAAATCATTACATGTGATTAATGGATTCCAAAATTACATGTTTTATTCCCAAGCTATGTTATCATGATTTATGTTTCATTATGATCTATGTCTTATGTACTTCCATGTTTTAAGTCGTTGCTCATGATTTTGATGTTTAAATATTATGTTCATGTTTTTAAGATCAAATTTATATGGTATGTTTTATTTTATCCATGCTTAAACTTACTGAGAATTTGATCTCACCCTTTTTATGTTTTATTTCCCCCAGGATTAAAAGAATGGTTTTATGTAAGGAAACAAAAAGGTGAAAGATCTTTGTGGGAGATGTTGAAGATCTTTCACCGCGATTAGAAGATTACATTCCAAGTTTCCAAAGAAACTACACTATTACGGTCATTGTGTGTATATTTTTGTTATGTATTATGTATTCTTCATAAGTAATGTAATATCTATATACGTCAAGATTCAGGTCTCTACACAATAGTCACATCATGATTTAGACACAGAAAAAAAATCTGAAGAAGAAACCATGGTTAGAGAGAATTGAACTGAACCACACAGGATAAATCGTAGAGATGAGATTGATCCATCTAAAATAATTGGGGACAAGAGTACCCCCACTCAAACAAGGAGAATGAGGAATAACATGCAATTTTCATTTCATTTAGTTGTAGAGCCATCCTCATTTGAAGAAGTTGCAAAGGATGAATCATGGGTGAAATCCATGAATGAAGAGTTAGATCAGATTGACAAGATTCAGACATGTTATCTTGTCCATGGACCTGAAGGTCACATTGTGATTGGTAAAAAATGGATCTTCAAAAACAAGTTTGATGAGAGTGGAACTGTTATTAAAAACCAGGCCCAACTGGTATGTAAAGGATACTCCCAGATTGAAGGTGTTGATATTGGAGAAACCTTTTATCCAGTGGATAGACTGGAGTTAATCAGGCTCTTCCTTTCCATTGCACTCCAAATAGAATATAATGTATATGAAATGGATGTCAAGATAACATTATTGAATGGTGTACTCAAAGAAGAAGTCTACATTGAAGAACTAGTAGGATTTCTTCTTGGTACTGATGAAAAAAATGTTTGAAAACAAAAGAAATATCTATATGGTTTGAAGTAGGCAACAAGAGAATGGTATTCACGGCTGAATTCGTATCTTAAGAAGATGGAATTAAAAAGAGGAGGAGTGGGTCACAATGTCTATGTGAATAATTTTCCGAAAGGTCAGTTCATGGTTATAGTTTACTTTGATGACATTATATTTTGTGGAAGTAGGCAGAAATTAGTTGATAAATTTTCCAATCACATGAAATCAGAATTTGAAATGTCAATGATTGGGGAGCTCATATTTTTTAGGGCTTCAAGTTACTCAAAAGATATATTTTACTTCCATCTCTCAGGAAAATTATGCAAGAGAGATGCTGAAGATATTTAATATGCATGAATCCAAAACAATGTCCAATCTGATAATAGTTGGAACCAAACTTGGAAAGCATGAGGATGAGACCTCTGTAGATCCCACCATGTACAGGATGATCATTGGGATCCTACTGTACCTGACAGCGACATGACAAGATATTGTCTTTTCAACATGTCTAGTGTCTTGCATTCAGAGTAATCTAAAGGAGGATCATGTGGAAGCAATAAAAAGAATCATGAGATACATTAATGACACTCATAACTTTGGGTTATACTTTTCTATAGGCAGGGACAGTGAATTATCAGTGTTTTATGATACTGACAGGGCTGGTAATGTAGTGGATAGAAAGTCCACCAGTGGTGGAGCCTTCTATATTGGGCAGAAATGTGTTGGCTGGTTGAGTAAGAAACAAGAATGTACTTCTCTTAGTACTGCTGAAGCTATGTATATATCCACTACAAAGGCATGCGCTCAACTACTATGGATGAAGAAACAACTAACAGATATTAGTGATGAGGTGAAGCAACCAATGGTAATTTATTATAATAACATGAGCATAATTGATCTTACGAAGAATCATGTTCATCATTCTCATACAAAACATATTGAAATGAGGTATCACTTTATTAATGAAAAAGTTGACCAAGGCATGATTTGAATGGATAAAATGGAAACTGATGATCAATTGGCTGATATCCTGACCATGCCACTATCAGCGGCTGTGTTTGAGAAGCATCGGTTGATCCTCGGTGTTCAGCCACCTCCCAGTGCATAAAGAGATTACGAAATACCCCACTCCCCAGTTATGCTAATTGTTTTTAATCTTCTTATGTATATGATCCATGTTTATGGGATAGATACTATCTTGGGGATGTATTGAGATGTTCAATGAGAAAATACTAATATTTGGGTTTATTTCCAATGGGGAGAAGGAATAAATTCAGGACAAGGAATAAATTCTGGATATATTTGGTATCACGATGATATTTTGGTCAAATCAGGACATGACTGGTATCACAATGAGATTTAGGTGATATGATATAATGGAATACATTGGACATGTAATGATTTTGTGAAAATTTAAGAGAATTTCCTGGGCATCATTGAGAATTCTAAAACACGAGATCCCAATTCACGCTTCCCCACTTGTTTTCTACACTAAGCATTTCTCACGTAGACTTAGAGTGTAGGCTGAGTTGATTCTTGTGTTTTTGGTTAGTACGTGGATGATGCTCTATTGAATTAATTTACTGATTTCGAATAAACCCAATGGTTGATATTGTTGGAACTATAGTCATTCTATGCATGAATTGGAGTGTTGTTTGTGATTTTTGTCAATCCTTAGTGGATGTTCAGAATGTGTGCCAGCAAATTGATCATATAGTTCAAGAAGAAAACATTATTGAAGGTGGCACTGTTCTCCAGTGTTTTCCAAATTTTTGGACCTGAAAATTGGAAAATGAAGACATAGGTTGTTGGAAAGTGGAGGTGCACACAAAAAGGAAGTGGTGCAAAAAATAATGGAGGCTTGCGTGACAAACATTGGCGTGCACGAAGAACAGTGCCATGCACGGAAAAACAACAGCGTGCATGGGAAAACAGGGTGTGCGTGAATAGTATGGGATGTGTGAGAAATATTTGGGTTTTGTGTGGAAAATAGCATGGGGTGCAAAATAGTTGTGTGATGTTTTTAGTGAAAATAGTTTTTCAGAATCAAAATGCCCAATATGGAAAAGGGATGGGCTGGGTGAATAATCCGGAGATGGGTGAGAAAAATGATTCCTGGGTGAAAAGTATTGCACGCCGAATGAGAGGTTTTTCACGCCAAGATGGGTTTTGCACATGGGGGTCTAAAACACATAAAAATAAGAGGTGACCGCACTCATTTCGTACGATTGGGGACTCAGAGAACATCCTAGGTCTGATGCGCGTAAAATGTTCGGGTAAAGGGAGTTGCACAAAAAATGGAGGCATTGCATGAAAAATACGGAGTTGTGTGGAAAACACCTGGATTGCGAGAAAAATCTGAGATTGTGAGAAAAACACTGAATATTCCATAAAATCTAAAGCTACGCGAAAAAGGTTCTGCACATAAAGTTGGGTGTAAAGGAGGTTATTGCACGAAATATTTTCCACGAAAAAATTAAGTATTTCGTGCCAAACTGAGATATTTCACGCAAAGGGTTGGTGTTGTGCGACATCTTCAGTATAACATATTTGCGTGTTTCTGATTATTTGGTTCAGTGGTTCAGTGTGTTCAAGTGCATCATTACCGGACCTTGATGCAAGCAGAGTCTCGTGCTAAGTAGATGGAAAGACTTCAATGCATAACTATTGAAGAGACCCTCACGCCTATAAACTGACTGGGACTTCACTAAATGATGTGAGATAGGGGGAGTCAACAAGAGTGACCAGAGGTATGTAGTGGGCTATCCCTGAACATTTGTAAAGGCTGTGATCTAGGGATAGAGTGATTATTCCTGAACCATTGCAATCCACAAGTCATAGAAAATAGTGGAATTATGTACGATCGATAGCCTGTCGGTGCATGGTCCTTGGACGTAGCCCTTTGTGGTTAACCAAGTAAAAGTGTTGTGTCAACATCCTACATTAATTTTTAGGATAGGTTTAACAAGTTCATACCAACTTGGGAACAATATCCACAACTTTATAAAGAAAATGTTAACACCCTGATTCACCCCTTTCCTCTCAGGGTGTTTCGGGGTCCTTCAGTAAAAGTATTAAAAAATAAAAAAATAAATAAAAAATATAATATAAAACATATATTAATTAATTTTACAACGTAATTTATTCAATGAAATTTGGTAAAATAAAATTCCAAAATCATTGTTTTTTAGGGGGTAGTCTTCCGAACATGTAAACAGTATGTTCGTTATCCATTATATGGAATTGTGTGTAAGTCTAGGTCAAATATCACACTTCTTCTTTGAATCCTCTAGTTGTAATAAATCCTTCAATGTGTATCTCTTTGGCTCTAATATTGAGGGATTGTGTTACCTATTAATTTGTTAGCTCCATTGGATTAGAGCCAAATAGATACCATTGAAGGATTTATTACAACTGGAGGATTCAAAGAAGAAGTGTGATATTTGGGGGAGATTTATGGGTAGTGAATGTTTGAACATACATGGAATATGATGTTTGATGAAGTGAGAGGAGAGGAGGCCTTTCATAATGGAGGAGGGGTGGCACTCTTGTAATATTTTATGAGAAAGGAACCCCACCCACATTTTTTTATTTCAAGTGGTTAATGAATGGTCTAATGGCAATAACATTGATTATATAGTATAAATATGGCCACAAAATGTCTTTAGGAAAATTTTATAGGTCTTTTTGGTATTTATGTTTATGGTTTAGTCTCTTATTTGTCTTAATTTAACCATATTCGCTGTAATTAGATTTAATTACATCACTAATATTATTGGAATAAGAATATTTTAATCATAATATACATTATAAATTATTCATATTAAAAATATGGAATACATTTTTTCAAATGTGAATCATAGAATTGGAAGATATTAATTTTAATTTAATCACATAATCAGTTCAACCATGCGTGTTTTTAACATACAAACATTCAAAAGTTTTCTGCGTTTTTAAATTAATTTTTCAATGTGAATTTATTATAATGAAATATTTTGGATTAATTTACATAAATATTATATAATTAATCTTTGAAACTAATTTAGAATATATTCAGCCATATCAATAAATTATATGGATAAGAAAATTAAAATTAAAGTCTACTATTTTAACTATTCATTAAAAAAATGAAACCTTAAAAAAATTATGAAATTTATCTTAACCAAATTTTTATGTTTCCCTTATAAATATTAATTTAATCATAACATTTCAAATCAATAAAATTTCAAAAAATTAAATTTAAAATGTGTTTTTCATTAAAATACGGAAAAACTACATTAATAAAAATATTTGGATTTATTTATTAAATTGTTTTAATTATTATCATATTATTATAAAATCTATTATATAATTATAGAAAAAATTACTTGGAGATATTAAATTATAATTACATACAAAATTTAATTATATTAACTTATTATTTTTAAAACATCTTTTTGGCCATAAAATAGTTTTTATAAAAATACTTCATTTATATCATATTGGTTCAATGTAACTAATGACCAAATAATATATTATTTAAATCCACATATTTTCATAAGTTGGATAATTCTATTCATAATGACTATCTTAATGACTAGGTAATACCTTCATATTATATTTTAATAATCTATTATTGTTTTGTAAAACTCATTGTTGTGTGTAATGTACATCAATTCAGTGTCATGTGAAAGGAATGTTTGACTTATTACATTGAAAAACATCAAAGAAATTTAAATCATTCTAAAAATGTTCTGTAGAAACACGGGGGGTTACAAATGTCATCCCAATGAGGATGCTCTACCATTTATTTTTACTTTTCCATTGATTTAGTTAGTTTAAACATCCCTTGAGGGTTGTTCTTTACTAATTTATTCCTTGAATTCATAATTAAATTCAATAGAATGATAATATTGGAGTTAGGCCAAACAACCTATAACATAATTGGTGTACCTAATTAAATAACATGGAAACCTTTTTTAATTATGTAATAAATTCTTGTTTTGTAAAATGGTCTGACTTTTTTAACAATATAGAATACTCATCTCTTGTTGATGGAAATACAATGGATTCCATGGTAAGGACCTTTCATATGGGCTCATCATGCCTTTCTCTATAAATACATCAAGGGTGACACTAGGTGTGTATGGGATGAGATTTTTGAGAATTATTTATTTTTTACGTTTAGATGAGTGATGTCGGTTCCCAAGGAGAGAAACCATAAATGGGATCGATGGAATGATGGTAGTATCATGACACAATAGAAACACATGGGCTAGTTCGTGTTTATATCACATTATTCCTATAATTACACTTGGGGTCTAATTTTTCAAGCACCTTGTATGGACTACATAGCTTTGGACTTATAATCAGACCATAGAGCGATACATTGAATTATCTTAGAATTTCTATAGATTGGATGTGGGTGACTCTCAAAAATTTATAAATAGGCTATATTGAATTAAAATTTAGTATATATGCATTATGTAAGAAATGATCCTTTGGTTTTAGAAACATAGGGGTTTGTCTGCCATACCAAATCACAATCTTGGGAATAGTCCATCATTTTACCCATTATATCACTCACTTTTCCTTTATAGGATCCCTTAGTTCAAACACATTTCTTATTTAGAAGAAGTTATAATTAGATGGGTGTCCTAATCGAACCCTGTCTATTTTATTTATTTAATTATTTATTATGTATTTCATTTATTAATTTTGGAACAATACTCATTTAATATTTCATGATATGGATTGATTTACATATCGTCCATGGTGGCCTACTGGGATTATATATCACATCGTATTTGGGATGCTGTTGGAACCCATGTAGACATCATGAAAATATGTATTGATAAAGGGAAATATCCAGCAACTAATTCATAATTTTCAGTTCTAGGATGGATTATGGGTGCATATGAATGTGTATATGATCAACATGTTATTTGTATTAGTTTTTGGTATTCTGGTATTTTCTATATCATGGGGTATATTCATGTATCCTATATCTTATATATACATACGTTTTTATAGTACATTACGTGTCATATTTTATATTCTATATGTATTTGTTATACATCTGACATTTTTTGTTTATTTTTCATGCTTATTTTGTTATTATTATTATTCTACAATCTGGTGTTTGTTATGGTTTCATTTATAGAGTGTTACTAGTCTTGTCAAATAGAATATGCTTATGTTGTTTTTTATACCCTTTATATTTCTACACTCCACTCTGATCAATGAGGGATCAATCTTCCCAAAGACTCACCCAAGTCCCTTTATATTATTTAGTATCCTCTAGTGTTCATGGAGGTAAGATTTAGGCCTTTTGGACACCATATCAGGGAAAAATTAAGTAGAAATAGGGGTTTTACACTACGTAATTCAATCATAACCCATGCCCGACAATTTTTCCTAGTAATACAAAACTTTCTAGAAACTCACAGATAGTATCTATGGATAAATTTAAATTTAATTTATAATCTATTATGAAGTATTTTAATAGATAATGACCATTTATGACCTTGTATAAACCTATGGTATATCATATTTGGAAAAAGGGGTTGTTATTTAGACATCCTATAAATGATATTAATGATTTTAAGGTTACCCACATTGATTATTAATGCACAAATTATTCTTTTTGGTTTTTTTTCATGATTGGAATGTGAAGGAACTATGTAAACATTGACAATTAGAGACAGTTTAATGACAGTTCTTCGGATAATACAAATAAAGTATGATCAGTAATGGATGAAATTTGTGATTATGAATAACCACTTATCTTGATGTATGATTAAAAACCTTAATATGGGTGAGTATCATTACACTCTTAATAAGACATAAATGGAGGCTCATGAAGACTATTAAAGAAAAAATATTCACCTTACCATGTGTTACGAATGTTGGAAGAAGTACTATTGAAAATGTTTTAATGGGGTGGGAAGAAGCTTGGTGTATCAAAATTAAATAAATTTTCATATCCGTGTCTTTTTTGGGAAAATTTAATTTATTTTATGTTTTCCTTTTATCCAATAGATTCCCCATGATATTTTGGTGAAACATTGTGAATTTGAGAATGGAATCATTTGGCACATGGTTTTTCAAATCATGAAACATTTGGTCATTTTGGGATAGAGGGGAACCACATGGTTGTAACACAGTTTGCATACTGTATATTGTAACCATGTGGAATGTCCCACTTCAGTATTGAGGGATTGTGGTTTCCATACAGTTTGGAAAACTATGTGGTAATATCTTATAACATTCCTACATCATTAAAATTTGCGTTTCTATATTTTTGACCTTTTTATATTTAACCCCAAATACTCTACTTTATTACCCACTCAATATTTTTAACCCTAGGTGCCTCCCCCCATCCCTTTGATCTCCATTTTAAGGTGATTTTGGTGGGTATTCTTCAAGAAACCTTCAAGTAAGTGGTTTTACTTTTTAATTTATCCCCTTTTCTATGGTTTCACTTCTTCTTTCTTGGAGATTCATATCTCCAGTAGGTTAGGTGACCAATTTAGGATTGGATCATGATTCTTAGGGTAAAATATTAATGTTTTTGGTTGAATAATACTTTTAGAGGTTCCCTTGGTGGCGGTGCTGTTTTTTATCACCCATTTATAGAATTTTCTACACATGAGGAAGGAAATTACACGCATAAACATTATTTAGTGATTTTATATATAATTTATTTTCTTCATGGTTATGTTATATGTATTTTTTTAAAAAATTGAAATGTTTTTTTTAAAGTATTCAAGGTGAGTTCATGTAGAAATATGGGTTTCTGATGGAAAGGAGTTATATTCCCTATGAGCTTCATCTCTGCTTCATTATTTTCTTCTTTCTAGTGTCAGATAAAATTTGTAAATTTTTAGATATGTGTTTTGAAAAAGGATTATGTGTGCTTTACAATTTAACAGAGGTTTTAGTAATGTAAATGGTGGTTTATCATGTGAGTTTATAGTGATTTGCATGTCCATGTGTGAAAGTGGTGTCCATTGTGATACATGGAATGAAAACTGAGAACAATGGGAATACATGGTATCATGGTGGCTAGACTAGGACTAGTATGCTAGTTCACTTCGATGTAGCACGAATTAGATTCATAAAGTAGGATTTATTATTATAATATTAAATAAATTATGATGATGATTGGATACCATAATAACATTGGATAGATTCCTCTCTAGTGGCTCGTGCATGAAGATTTTGTGGGTTATTGTTTCTATAACACATTTTACTGAGATATGAGGTACCTAGTGTCCCACTAGATAAAGTTCCTAGAGATATTTTCAATGACATAGTGTTCTCTTTTTATATTGTAGAAACAATGGGAAAACGATGGACATTGTTGTTTATTTCAAAAGAAATGAATGTTTCCTTTAAAACTTTTCTACAAAAACGTCATTAGTAATTTTTATAAACATGCATATTAATTTTTTATATAATGTTTTTGCATGGAATCTCTTTGTTGGGTGGTATCCTATTCGGATTTGGCACACACGTTGCATACACCCTGGGGTGTAAGTTGACCTTGGTATATTTATGTCAGGTAAATGAAAGATGTATCATGGAGATGGTGGATCAAGTTTATAGAGTTCCACTACATGCCAGTGTTGGTGGTGGTATCATGATGGACATTTCCCTCTTGTATCATAGAGGTTTTTGGGAGAGTCATGTTGTTTCAATTCTATACAAGCGCATTGGGTTTTTAGATAAATGTTGTAAACCTGATTCTATTAATTATTATTCCTCGCTTGGATTTGGTTATCTAATATTTGTATTCTTATTTATGTTTCTTGTTTGTAATTATACATATGAGTTATATAATTTTAAATGTTTATTGATGATACCTAGGTACTGGTTTCCAACCAATTGAGACCTGGACCACCCTTTGGGCCATCTGACAGGCCAGGTCGGGTGTCGGTATAGACGAAATCCAAGCTTGGTTCATTAAAACATTGTATCATAGAATGTTAGGCACTTTTTGGGACATGCTATTCGAGATGAGTACGGACATACATGAGCTATTACTATTAGGGATTGATGTTCTACTTGCGATTGGGGTGCCTAATCATCACACCTCATGACAAAACTTGAGTAACCATGGGATGTTGAGATTTTTTTGACTTATCCTACATGTGAGACCAATAGGATACAAACTATATATAGATATTTTTTATGGGGTGGAGTGGCCTGTTTGACTAGTTATTGTGATGGATTTTGTAACGTGTTGATTTATGAATGTGTGGGTGATTGTTCTTATTATTGCTGAAAATGTTGAGAATGGTTCATTTGATGATTTTTCTTGTGATTGTTGATTTTTTTTAATGTATCCCTGGATAATTCATTTGAAACCACATGAAAAGTCCATAAAGAGTTCACCCTAACTAGTTGAATATTTATTAGTGGAATACGTGGTTTAGGATGTCCATGTTTTGGGATACCGAGATGGCTCTGTTCCTTCACTAGATATAGAATCAGAATCGGGTCTTGGTGAGTACAATGATCTGGAGTTCCTTAAGATAATTCCTCCTTCATTCTAAAGTAGAATATATCCTCTCTAAATAGAAGATTTTCTTGATAAAATATTGAGGATATTCGAGTTCCTCGATTCACTTGAGGATGTTAGATTGAAATGTGCTTTTTTATTTTGGATGTTCTTAGTCAGAAGTGGTGGTACTCAATGGTGCAATATGGAAAGCATGAGAAGATGGGTTTTAAAGACATTATGGTCATTCTCAAGAAGCATTATTATCCTGATGTCTTGGCCAATTCTAGATCTCAATAGTCTAGGGAGCATAGCTAGTGAGACAAGTCAATAATGGAATATGATATCCTATTTTCTATGTTAGTTCGGTACGCAATATAACTCATTCCAAATGATATAATTAAGGATAAAATGTTCGAGAAGGGGTTACAAATTAGGATGTGTTCTCATGTCTTTTTTGTTCAATCCTATGAACTATGCTGAAGTGGTTGAACATGCCTTAATGGTAGATATTGATCTTAATGGTAAGCCAAGATTACATAGATCATTGTTATTACATAACAATATGAGTTATTCAAAGAATAAGTGGAATCAATATCAGTGGGGGAAGACGAGAGGTTCTATATGAGAACATCATTCCTAGTTTCCATCATCAGCATCTTTCAGTGTGTGGTCAACCAAATGCCACTAGTGTGGGAAGGAATGGATCATATAACCTGCATGAAAATATCCTCCTAGAACTTTTCATCGATTTGATGTTATTGTTCACTTGCAGTGGTTTTTCAGGGCCTCACATCCTTATCAGAGTGGTGCGAGGTCTGTAGAATATAGGGGAATGTCATCCTAGATGGATCCATTTAGGATATCAAGTTATTACATTGTAAGTCACAGAATAATGCCTATATCTTCTTCTACGTAGATTCAGATGAGGTAATATCCCCATAATAGTGTTCATTCTTAGGCTCAGGTTGAGATAAAGAAACATTATGTGGTGGATTGAACAGAAGTGGAATTGAATGCAGGGTTTGTTATAGTTCAAGGTAACAATATTATTACATCATCATTAGTTGTTATTTTTTTTGAAACTAATGCTTCTCATTCTTTTATTAATTCAAGAATTGTTGATGTTTAAATGTTTCCAACCATTAATATTTTTTACGTGATGAAGTTGGAAACATTACTTTTTTCAGAAGAGATAGTAGGGTTTTAGGTGTACATCTTGTGCACTAATAATGACAGGGGTGGAGTTGGAATTTTAATTCCTAGTGTTGTATATGGAACACTTTTATGTGATCCTTGGTATGTATTGGATGGTTTGTTTTTAGGTTCACATCTATCATTATCAATACTGGGTAACTTTTGTGGCATCTGATGGAAGTGAACATGTTTTAAAGTTCAATGGGATCATCGAATTGGTCAAGCTGGACCTCATCCTTCAGAATTTAGAAATCATGATTTCCATATTTCAACAGTAACATTAGATGGAGATGATGGTTCTCTTATTGGTAGATTACCACCTATGAGGGATGAGTTAATAGAGGATTTTCAAGAGTACTTTTTGGGTTTGCCTCCAAAGTGGGATGTTGATTTCTCTGTCGATTTGGTCTTGGGAACACAGCTGATATCTCTTCCCTCACACTGGATGGACCCCCACTGAGTTGATGGAACTAATAGTTTAGCAGGACGATATGGAATCCAATTGATCCATTCAATAGAGAATCTCTACTTGGGGTTCTTTAGGTTTTTTATTAATAAGGTCGATGGATCACTCAAGTTAGTATTGATTACCAAAAGATAAATAAGGTAATATACAATAATACAGAGGGTTTTCCATGAATTGAAGAATCTTTTGATCATATTATGGCTGAAAGGTGGTTCTCTAAAATTGATTTGTGATCTAGGTATAATAAAGTTAGTGTTATAGAGAAAAATGTTTTGAATAAAGACTTGTGATTTAGGTATGTCAATTTTTAGTATTTGGTCTTGTCTTTTGGACTGATGAATGATCTAGTGGTCTTCATGGAACATATGACTAAGGTGTTCCATTAGTTTCATGAAACATTGGTCATCATTTTTGTGGATGGAATCCTAGTCTACTCCAGGACATAGGAGGATCATAAGCCTCATTTGGGGATCATTGGCCACCCATCATGATAATTTCCTCAATGAAAATATTTGTTTGTAAATATTATATATCTGGGAGGTGAATTTAAGTGTATGTTATCTTAGAAAAATGGGTTTAATGGGACACTGAGAAGCGTAGTGAAGTGATTCCTAGGAGTAGACAAAGAAAACTTTTGATATTATAATCTTTTTAGTCCTGGTAGGGTATTAGAGGTTTTCTGTTCATTATTTCTAATTGCTTGCCACATCCATGATGGTGGTCACCCAGAAAGGGTTGAAATTTGAAAGGACCCCAGAGTGTCAAGAGTCCTTTTAGGATCTTATGTGGAGGTTAACAGTAACTCTATTTTTCATTTTTCATGAAACTCCATTGAGTTATGTGGTTTAATTTGGTTCCACATGTATGGGTCTTGAATGTGTGTTGATGCAGGATGATCATGTGGTGGATTATGGTTCTCTCAATATCTCACTAATTTAAAATTACTGCCCAACCCATGGCCTATAGTTACAAGTAGTGATTAATTTCATGAATACATGGAACCATTATCTTTTTATAGATAAATTTTTAGTTTTTATTATTATAATAATTTGACCTACATTTTCTCCCAGAAAGATCTAGATTTTAGGTTGCATGATTGGGTCGAGAACGTTCTAGGGTTAGATTTCAATTTATTATATACCCTAGGTAATGGTAATGTTGTGGTTGAATATTTGAGAATGAAGTTTATAATGAAATATTTGAATAATTATAGTGATGAGTGGAGTTTAATGGGGATCTTTTTTTTAAATGCATTTAGAGAACAAGGAGCATAATTGAGGGTATTCATGGATACAGTTTAGCTAACTCTTAATTATCAGGAACCAATTCAGTTGTAGTAGCATTGTCATGATTTTTTTCAATAGTTTATGAAATTCCTTCATGGTGGGGAGACACCGTGTGATTGGTCGTCATCTCTTGTGGGAGTTTTATACTTCAAGGGTCACTTAGGGGTGTCTTTTTCTTTGAGAAAGGTGTTAATACAAGAAAGAGACTATTCTCAATGGATCGTTCATCCTTGTGCTACCATGATTTACTATGACTTCTGTCGATAGTTCTAGTGGCTATGTGTGAGGTGATATGTGGGTGACTTTGTTTCATGGTTTTAAACACGTCCAAAGTTCAAAATCATAGCACCAAAGGCACTTTGATTTGTATCAACCACTGCATATTCCTACTATGAAGTGGGATGACGTATCTAGGAAATTTATTTTCAACTTACCCCATCGACCTTTACGGAGAAATTACATTTTTGTAGACATTGATTGTCTGACAAAATCAGCAGATTTCATTCCAAATGGATATTTAGCCAAAGTGGATGGGTTGGGCCACTTGTACGTTTAGGAGGATTTGAGGATTCATGACATACCATCAAAAATATTATCTGATAGGGACTTCTATTTTACCTCATATTTTTGGTAAGGACATCAAAATGCAATGGGGTAATAGTTTAAGTTGAGTACAACATACCATCTTAAATTTGATGGTCAGACTGATAAGACGAATTAGACCTTGGAAGAAATTATCTGGTTACGTGTGATAAATTTTAGTGGTTAATGGGAAAACCATTTGGGATTGGTTGATTTTTCATTAAAAAATAGTTACCAATTATCAATTTTAGTGGATCCTTTTGAGGATATTTATAGTCGATCATGTCAGTCTCCCTTGTGTTGGGATGAAGTGACTGACATGTGACTATTGGGAGTGAGCCTTATACAATTAATTTTTGATTAATATAATTTGATAAATAATTAATTTTTGACATATCAGATCTTTTATAAATCATATGTCAACCAGAGGTCCATATCTATGGAGTTGTCCTTGGGTGATCGAGTCTTTCTCTATGTGGAACCTCACTTGGGTCATCACCATTTGTGTAAGAAATGGAAGCCAATGCTGAGGTATGGTGGACCTTTTCATATTACCAAGCGAATTGTTAAGGTTGAATACATTCCATATCTTCCATCTCAATTAATGTCAATACTTGAAGTGTCTCATGAACCTAAACTAAAAATGTACAATAAATATATGTCTCATGAGTTGAATTTGGAAGATATGGAGATGGAGAAAGACATTCCAATTTCTGAATGACAGCTATGGTTTTTAGATTCCAAAGATAAATTGGTCCATGTGAATATTATTTCATTGGTCCAATTTCTTTGCTCCATGAAAATTATGTTCAGGAGACATGGGTGAGAAACTCTAGGTTGGAAGAGGAATATTCATTTTTTAATCAATCTCGGTGTCAAAATTATGGGTAAGGAATGTATTCTTGGTGTGGAGAATTGTCACATTATGGTCTTTTGTTTCATTTAATTTTATGTTTATTTTTAGTGTGGAATTTATCCCAATGTTTCCCATTGAAATATTAGTGCAAAACTGAGAATTTTGGAATATAGTTGGTGTCCCATGGTTTGTCAAATCTTACTCCCTTACTCCGGAAACCATGAAATATTTGGTCATTTTGGGACCAAGGTTCACCCCACGGTTAGCTCATTGTTTTGATACCATGCTGGCTAACCTTGTAGCTAGTCCCTATTGGGTAGTTTGGGGAGAACCATTTTCAGATGATTTGGATAATGGTATGTGACAAATGGGCACTTGTTTAGGACATTAAAATTTGGATTTTTATATTTTTGTCCATTTTGGATTTAACCCCAAATACACCCAATTTATCTACCACATGGGATATCCATTCCTAGGTACCTCCAACCCTCTCCCTTTCCTACTTGGATCTCTATTATTAAGATGATTTTGGGGGGGATTCTTCAAAAACCCATCAAGTGAGTGTTTTTTCTTCTTGATTTCTCCTCAATTATAGGGTTTCTCTTCTTCTTTATCAAGGATTCATATCTCTTTTGGGGTGGGTGACCAATTTAGAATTTTATATTGATTATTACACTTAAATCGTGATGTTTTGGTTCAATATTTCATTTTTAGTGTCCCTTGGTGGAGTGTCTATGGTTTAACAAAAAATTTCGATATATTTTCCACTTAAGGTAGGAGGATCCATGCTTAAACAATATTTGTTGATTTTTATATACATAATTTTATTCATGGTTATGTTTTGTGTATTTTTTGTGATGTGAAAATGGGTTTCTAACAGTATTCATGGTGAGTATTAATGAAAATTTGTTTTAAGAAGGAAATATGTTCTGTTTCAAGTGTGTTTCAAGTGTACCTCCTTCTTTTTCTTCATTATGCTGTTGGATAATATGTGTAAATGGTTAAAAACATGTTTTAAAATGGATTTAGTTAGTTTTTAGATATAAATGTGGTTTTGGTTATGGATATTATGACATATCATATGAGTTTATAGGGATTGGATTATGCTAGTGTTAATGTGATTTCTTATGTGATATGTGGAACAGAAATTGAGCATGAAGAGATTCCTAGGTATCTAGATGGGAAGACGAGGACTAGTACTATAGTCTACTCAGAAGTGGACTGTACGTTATTTATCTTGTTGGATTTATGATTAAAACACTATATAAATTTTGATGATGAGTGGATACCCCTAGAAATTTGGATGGATTCGTCTCTAATGGCTCATTCATGAGCACATTTTTTGTAGTTCTTGATATATCACTTTTCACTAAGATATGAGGTACCTAGTGTCCCACTTGTGCTAGAGCCTATATGAATTTCTCATGACATGGTTATCTCTTGTGATTCTGTACTTACAGTTATTATACAGTTCACTTTGTTGTTAATTTCCAAATCAATGAATGCTTCCTTTTAAAAATATCAATAAAAATTTATCTAATTAATTTTATAAAACATCCATATTAATTGGTCTTATAATATTTTTGTATGGAATATCTTTTATAGGGTGGTATCTTACCATGATTTGGCTCACACTCTATATACACCTTCGGTTGTATGTAGAACATACTATGTTTGACTCAAGTAATGGAATGATATATCATGGAGACGATGGATTTGGTTGATAGGGTTCCACTTCATGCAATGTTGGTGGTGGTGGTCTAAGGGTGAAGTCCCTATTGTCACATGGAGGTTTTTGGGATATTTTTTTTATCCATTCTATTGTAGAAATTTTGTTTTTTGGACTAAATTTTTAATCCTCATTCTGAAAATTATTATGCCTCTTTGGGTTTTGGATATATATTATGGGGATTCATATTTCTGTTTTTGGTATATTTTGTCAAAAAATGGTTGAAATCATTCCCAAACAATATTTTTGTTACCCAGGCAGTGGTTTCCTATCTATAGGGTTTAGTGACACCCTAAGGGGACTGTCATGGGCTGAGCCGACTATCAATTTTGATGGCATCTTGGCTTGCTTCGTGATAGAAATCAAGAATATAATCACAAAGTTTAAAATGAAATGTTTTGTTAACTAAAAGGATGAGAGTAATTTTTCCCATACAGTATCATCGCTGGTTTAATGTTTTAAATATGGAATGTTTAGAAATTAGGATAATCAATATCATATTCTATAATATCAAGAACAGGACATGAAAGGATGTACGAGTGTTGGTTTTATTAGTGATAAAAAAGAGGCAATTAATGACATATGAAAGGATGAATGTGTTTAGGAAGAAGATGATTAATCAAGGTTAATGGTTTAATAATAATGTTGAATAATTAAAGTTAAATAAATGTTAGAACATTAGTGTCCATTATTTGTAAATTATTTGGTTTTTAATTTGATCATACATACAGTGGAGCAATATTAAAGTAAGACCCCTAAAAAATTGATTTAAAATAAAACTAATCTCTATATCATTCTCAGAAAACGACACCATGATTTAAGAGATATTCGATATATTATAAAAATACTATTAAGTGAGTATTGTAACATTTATTTTTAATGAAAGGGAGTGAATATGAGTAACAAACTTTTTAAATATATGTATAGTGGTCCAACTATATACAAATATTATAAGGACACTTACTTGAAACATTACATAATCATGAATTAAATCAATAATTAACAATGAGGATCTTTTCAGGTTTAGAGTTTTAGTGAATTAAGAAAAAACTATTACATATCAATGATTACAAAGTAGACACATCTACTTTGTTTCCATTTATTTCACAAAATAAAAACTCTTGATGAAAAGAGACATGTCTATATCCATTTTTTAGATAGTATGACATTTCCTTGATCCCATCCTTGACCCTATTCCACATTATGTCCTGTGACAAACATTTCAAAAACATGGGATGAGCATAAAAAGATCAGTAAGGGACACAAAAAGAAATAAAAAATTAGATCATCAATATATACATAACATAATCCTTTTAACATACCTCATGAAATCCTAATATTTATGAATAACTCATAAAAATCATTAGACATAAAGGTAACTTGAGGTATTCATAACATTCTTATGTAGGGAGTAACCCTCATGGTTATGTTTTGAATACCCATCATAGTATATTCCAAAAATCTCTTTGGAGAAACCTTAACATTTTACTCTCTCACATTATCCAATGCATTGGAGAGCTATCTCAGGCTCAACCTCCCTTAGTTTATCACAAAACCGCCCGACTTCATAAACAATGCCCAAGAACCATAACATAATTGTATCACATAAAACATTCATAAAGGAAACATAAAATTTCCACATTTCAATCAAAAGATATCAATACAACACATTGATATAATCAAAACATTATCAAAACCATTTTCAATACCAAAGAAAAATAAAATTAAAATATGGTATTTATTTTTCATTTAAAAAAAAGCTAAGGCTTGTATAGGAAGCCGAAACTCAAATAATGGTCATGGTGCTGGACAAGTCATTGTCGCCGCAAATGTAAGAAAAAAACATTCCACTTGTTGTTCAGTAAAATGAATCATGTAAAAATATTCCTTATGAATGAAATTAAAAGTTAAAAGGTTTTTTTATATAACTAATAAAATAAGGTCGTATATAAATTGAAGTATGACTCAATGAAAGAAGATTGAGATGAAGCCCCTTATAAAGACGGTATCCTTAGATTAAGGATAAATCAATGACATAATTATGTGTGTCAAAAATAAATACACCCAATATTATTCGATATTATGTGTCATAAAATCATAGGTCATTCACACATATTCATAGCACGACATAATCAAGAAGTAGAGGTTTAACCCAAAGAATTGAATTTGGATTAAGAAGTTCCCTTACAAAAATTAGGTCCCCTAACAGCGTCACATAAAATTTCATAAAATGAGTTGATAAGAGAAAAAAGGGTATCTCATCAATTGTACATAATATTTACATCAACAAGGATATAGAAGAACATATCCCAACATAAGAATATGTGAATAAAAAGACATAACAAAAAGAAGCCTTTTAAAAAGAAAAGGGTGAAAGGTTCCCTTACCGATTTGGTAACCTATGAAATATACACTCCATGATAGAAGGACCATAAAATGTTGATGTAAATTCCAATAAATGGATTTATATTACTCAAAAATTAGAATAATGGGTAGTAAATACACCACTCAAAGGAGATAGTGGAAAATATAGCATGAATATCACGGGAATAAAAAGTGAGATAAAAACCCATTACCTCATTGTAATAAATCGAGTCATATGAACAAAAGATAACAAGAATCAAATGAATCACATAATACCATGAATATAAATATAATCATGATAATATATATCAAATATAAGTACACAATAAACCACATGAAATAAATAATTGGTGAAAATGGAAATCTCACTGAATTAAAAGTGAGATAAGAAATCCCCTTACCACGCGTCCGATTTGACTCGTTCGTATGTTCCTTGTTCTTCCTGAATGATAAAAATAACTTAGTTTATACTTACATAATAAACCTTTTCATGTTTTTTATTTCTTTTATATCACTTATTACCATGTTATAAACCTTATGTAATCATTTAAGTTAATTACGGTCGTTTTGTAGATATTTGGTACTTGAGTCAAAAGTGAACTTCTTATATTTACAAGTTATTCATGTAGTAAAATATCAATTAACTCTAAAATGATATTGATGATTTAGATATCATATATATCATATACATCCAGTATATATATGTATTTATACCAGTACATAACATTTGAATGTAAGAAATTAAATGCACCATTCACAAAGACTGTAAGCCGTAAGTACGCATTAACACTACTTTCATTTCTATTTTGCATTTAATGGAATGAAAAAATTATTATATAAAGGTGTATTATAATTTCATTATAATATCATATATAATATCATTAAATACATCCTCTATACATCCCAAATATGGTATTAATTATTCAAATCACTTTGTGGGGGCGGTAGTCCACACTTCCTAAAAAGAAATTAACACATTTACCCATTATGAAAACAATAAAGGTATGGAATAAATGAAAAATACAGAATCATAAGGAAACCAAAAACATAATTAATATCATATATAAATACGGTGACATCTTAATGGCCACCATGAGAGAAAGTAGGAGATAATTTAATAATCATCGTTTTGTGAGGCAGTAGTTCGCCATCCACAGAAACAGTCTGTTCTTCCCCCATAAGATGTAGGTGTGTGTAAGTGTAGATCTAATAATTATCATACACAATTACTATTATATTTAATATAATGGTGTTGTTACAAAATAAAGGAATAAAATGAGTTTATGTTGTTGGAGAAGAAAAATAAAACAAAATAACATAAGAGAAGACATTACCACTAAACCAGATAACTCTTTTTGATTTGAGACAAAGGCTTCCTTCTAAAGACTTATTCACAAAGTCAGGCTTCTATAAGTAATAGAGGGATTTCGAGAGATAATATGATCAGATTTTAGAAAATACCGGGTCTTGAGAGGTGTGGGTATGGTGGTAGAGGTGGTAGAGGTGGCGGACTTTTATAAGAGGGAGGAGGGTCACTTTTGGAATGTCATGAAATGTTACATTATTATAAAATGGTTTTCAGATTTTAAAGGTCACACAATTATATATTTTGAGGATAAGGTGATAATGGTTATAAATCCTCCCATACAAAAAGGTTTTTGAGATGTATATGTCTTAGATTTTACCTTATCTCTTCATTTTATTTAAGTCGTTTATTAATGATGTAATCACTCAATCATCAAGGTGTCATAAATAAATTTATTATTTTAATGTCTAAAAATTATAAAAAAATACGATGATGTAGGAAATAATTTTATCTTTCCAATGGATATTATAGTTTAAGATATCATTTATGTAAACAAAATTAAAATTGGTTTACTGAGGAAATAAAAACCATTGTTATATTTCTCTTTTTTTAAAATTAATGTCATAAATGTCACTATCACACCCATTTGACTCCATGGGCCCTCAATTTTAGTAAAAATATTTCCATGGTCGGTAATGACTCATAAAAGTGGATTTGGACACATGATGGGGTCATTTTATATTATTATGATATTATTTAATTACCCTTAACTACCCTCTTACTAATTAATCATGATAGTTAAAGATAATTACTGTTATTACTATTCATAATGTCCAAAAACAAAAGAGTCTTAATTGACTAATTTGGATCATCTGATTCCAAATATTGAATACATTTTTCCAAATTCCAAACAATGAAATTTCAGTAATTAATTGAAAAATAATTCACTTTTTCACAACCAAAGACGGTTTTTAACAAGTAAAATTTACCAAAAGATTGCCTTGTTTTTACATCCAATTGAAAATTAAAATTACGTCCAATGAAAATTATTCTATTAATTGATACAAATATAATTCAAATACACATTAAAACCAATTAAATGGAAAAAATAACAATATAATTAAATGAGATGAAAATGTAGTTTTGAAGAAAAATGCCGTATTGTTCACTATTCATTTAAAATGAACATTTGTCCGAAAAATACCAAAAATTTATCCAAAGTAAATTTGGTATTCCAAACACAAAATTGATGTCAATTTTACCACATTAGAAACATTGAAGTTTCATTAATTAATTTTATAATTAATTCCCTGATGTCAAGACAAATAGTGTCTTTTGAAAAAACAATATCTATCAAAAGATTGACACTCGTTTATGTCCAATTTCAAAGTTAAATTATTTAAAATGACCACCAGTGGATTAAATGGTAAAAAATATTAACTACACATTATACCGAATTAAAATGATAAAATTACCATATAAAAAAATTAGATTAAAAGTAGGTTTTAAATTAAAATACAACATTTTCACTATTGATTAAAACTGAACATTGTCGGAAAAATAACAAAAATTTATAGAAAGTAAATTTGGATGTCCCGATTCTATAGATGGATTTTCATTTGTCAAATATAACATATAAAATTGAAAAAAATTATATTTAATAAGGTTTCACCATCAAAAGGCACTTAATCGACCTTTTAATGAATATTAGAATATTTGTGCTCAAAATTGGATTCAATTGAATTTTAAGCCTCTATAATTTATTGGGTAATTGTTAAAATGTTTTAAAAAAATATAATAATTTTTTAGTTATTTTTTTTCATTCCAGCCATTACAATGGCTAGGCGTTATCTACCAATTAAAATAATATTATCATATTATAAGTCTGCAATGTAATATTTCAAAAAAACTCATTGTTGCGTATTGTGTATTCCATCGAACAAAGAATTCCCTTTAAAGTAATATTAAAATTTAATTCACAAATATTAATAAATATGAAATTTTCATATTCTCTATTTACCTAGGATGTTACATCATTCCCCTCTTTTAGGAGTTGTGTCCTCGCAATTTTAAAATTGGGCTCAAAAACTTCATTGAAAGCCCCACATCAGAAATGGAGTCAATAAAATTATCAATTTAAAAGAATGAAAAATAAGTACAATGGTTTCCTGAAATAACCCATAATAGGATTCCAAGAAACCATGGATATGGAGGAGAAAAAAACCATCAAGTTCTAATGGAGAGTGATAGAAAACATGTTAAGGAGAAAGTAATCCTCCAAAAAATCACCAACTTGTGGTGGGTTAAACAGTATTTGATTGTCACGACCCATCCCCCAGGGCCCATGTCATTACTACCCCTAGCCCGCCTTCCATAGGCCAGGGGCTGGCGACTAGCACAAAAGGCATAAATCCCTATAACTGGGAAGGTGTGGCCATTTTAAAATGTAAACTCACACAACCATAGTACAAGAGGAAGCAAACACTAATTAAAGAAGTATAACATACTTTCTAAAAATACAAAGGGATCAGAAACACAAGCCCAACAGAAAGGTTCAACTACAACTGAAGGAAAGTTCAACTGAAAAGACAAACAACTGAAATGTGAAGCATCTACTAGATCATCCTTCGAGATCCTACCTGAAGGGTAGGTACAAATGTCGTCCTTAGCACTCAACGTCTATCGGTCTGCTCCATGTGTCATCACGCTGAGTTTCCACCTTTGGGTGTCGTCCAATCCTCGTACACTCTGCCTCGGTCAGCATTGTCTGTCGTCTGCATCAAACAATACGAGGTGTAGGAATAACCCGTGCAGGGGTGAGTATAATGATACTCAGTAGGGACCCTGAGACCATCAAGGTCTCACTAAATCCAACAAGGATAAACCACAACGAAATATATCAATAGATAACCTTTACTTAGTTATATGATCAAACATATACCTAAGTTATCAAATAATCCATCTCAATCATGAGGAAAACACAAAGGTCATTGACTCAGCTCAAACCAGGATTTTCGTTATCGTAACCACAACTATTGGAGAACTCTGCCTTTGTCGAGTACAGTGGCACTGCTCCGACTCTGAGGTGCTACTCACTAAACTTAGACTGCTGAGGTACTCCTCCTGTCAAGTGTCGCGGGTCAGCTGTCAAACCAGGTGCTCCACCATTTTGGGTCTACCGCCAAACCGAGCGCTCCCCAAGTAGTCATCAGAGGTACTCCTCCTATCGAGTACTGCGGGTCTGATACCAAACCAGGCGATCCATCCACCATGGGTCTGCCACCAAAATGGGTGCTCTGTCAACTAGTCAAGTAGAATCAATCCGAGTCGAATCAGTCAAGCAGTCATCAGGTGTACGACAACAAGGTCTCCACCCTCCGTACGCTCTTCTATGAGAGGATCCGCTCCATGAGATACTTTTCGATACTCCACGTGTCATTAAGTCTCACATAGAAGTATCACAAAGGACCGCCTCGCCATAGGGGTCTCAACGCAATAGACGACGCGTCAATCGGACACCTGGTCTGTGAGTGATTAGCCTTTCAGTCCCAGGGGCCCGGTTGGATTCATCTACGAACCAACCCGACCGTATCTTCACAATACCCTGAACTCCCATGGGGTATACTCAAAGTAACTGTTTCTCAAAATGATTAACAACATTGCCGACGGTACGTCAAATGGACGTCCGGTCTGAGAGTTATTGGCTTTTCCGTTCTAGGGGCCTGGTTGGTTTTTAAGCTAAAACCAACTGACCATACTCCAATTGTGACCAAACCTCGAGTGGAGTTTTCCAAAAGAATTGTCTCATCAAAAGTAATCCAACGTAGTTGACAGAACGTCAATCAGACGTCAGGTCATTATGTTATAAGTGTTTCCGCTCAGAGGGCCCGGTTGGTTTCGGGTTCGAACCAAGCCGTCTATATGCAAACATCGCCAAAAACTCAAGTGTAATATACCAAAATGACTGTCTCGATCCGTTGAATCCTACGCAACTGATGGTGTGTCTATCGGAGGTACGGATCTCATGTTATGGTCATTTAACCGAAAAAGGACTCAAAAGGGGGGTCTGGGCCCGGTCCGACCCGCCCCAACCCTCCTTGGGTTGGCCAGGCCGAGCCGGAGGGGGTGGCGGTTGGGCACGACATCCCCTATTTTTTTTAACTGAGGCACCAGCCTAGCACTGAACATGGTTCCTAGATCCCGCATAGTGTGGGATCCAATCATCCACCGTCACGGACGACCGCCTCTGGTCGCCGACACTGCCTCACCGGCGGCCCACACGGCCAGAACCTTCTGCAGGCCACCGGAGTCATTCCAGTTGTCCGTTTTAGCTTCTATCTATTCCTACGGACTTCTCAGGATTCACTCATCACTACGAAGCCCTCTAATCAATGTTTCCTTTCTGTTCATCCGTCACTAAACATTCCGCGCATAACAGACATGTTAGTGGTGGGTCTAGACTTGTTCGTTAGCCCGTTGCCATCGCGTTAGTGGTTCTAATAATCATCCAACAATTAAATGCCCGTGATCATGGGTATAAATCACATATATAAAAATATACAAAATTCCCCTACCTCAAAAGTATGTCGCACGTCATCGAACCACTAAAGTCGAACGCCGCGGTGGTCAGGTGTCGCGGAGGAACGGTGTCAATTCTGTTGACGTTGGCGGAAGAGTCGTCGTCATTGGCGACATTCCCCGCGGCGGTGCCTCCTCCCATGACACAGACGAAGAAGAAGATTGAAGAAGTTGTTTTCATTTGATTCAGGTCGTGGAGTATTCTTCGTCGAGGGAGAAATTCGTTCTTAGTCGAAGGCGTTCTCTGTTGAAGAACGTAGCTCTTTTAAATCTCCACAGGTTCCCCCACCAAAAATATTTTCTATGAAAATATTAAATAAAAACTACTCCCACTTTAAAGAAATGACAACCAATTCAAATTAATTCCATGAATCAATCTATTAATTAAATGTGTAGGCAAACATTAATGGGAGAGAGGGAGGTGGAGAGGCTCCTCATATTAAAGAGGAGGAGTTGTCAAAAAAATTAATGAAGGGAACTTCAAGGGAGTTGGGAGGAGTTATGGGGGGGATGAATGGTCGGGAAATCAAGTGGGACCCACCTTATAAATATCATCCTGTGGGAAGTTATGTGGGTGTGGGCCCCACTACTAACTCCCCTTGGGAGAAAATAACCACCCAACTTAAATAAAATTGTGTTCCAAAATTTTATTCATTTTATACATTTTATTCTAAAACCCCAAATTTGAACTCTCAACCTAGAAAAAAATGAAACTGCCGTAAAGGTCCCCATAAACGATTACCGACATTGAGAGTTCATCGGTGTCATCATATTTTAATTCTGATAACCAGTTCAAAAGATATAAAAACCCTCATGTACGTTTAATAAAAATACCTGAAAAAAACATCAGAAATTGATACCAGGAAAACTGGGCCTCAAAATCAGGCATTGTTAGAAATTGCGGACTCTCAATATTCCAAAGCATTTTGAAAAAAAATTCCATGAAATTTTTCGGTATTTAAATTACTCCCACCTCAGGGATTTACGTCCCCATAAAGCAATAACACACCCTATGGAAACAAAAATGGGGTATTGAGCACGTATCTGAGAATCCTGCTCCCATGTTCCCTCCTATAGGTTGACGTGCTACCATCAAATGCACACAAGAGGAATAAACCATCCATGTAGGACCCACTCTTGTCGATCCTCAATCTCCACTAGAACCTCCATGAAAGTTTCCCCATCATCGATGTTCAGATTCCCATGGTCGATGATGTGGAATAGGTCATGCACGCATCTCCTCACCTGAGATACGTGGATGACGTCGTGCACCCGGTGTAACTTAGTTGGAAGGGCCAGACAGTAATCCATCTCGCCTACACTACTGATGATGTGGAGGAGTGACTATAAGAGACTGATGTTAGGTTGAACCATCTCTATCCAAAAAGGATATATGTAAGGCAGCCATCTGCTCTGTCACCTCATATAACATCTGATTACCAGTCCTCCAAATGAGCGCATCCGTAAGAAATTTCCCCTTCCCAGGAGTATAGACTATCTCAAAGTCATAGTCCTAGAGGAACTGAATACTCAAAACTATTGCTGCCACAATGGTGAGGCTGGCCGACTCAAGAGTGATCGGTCACACCCTCCTAAGCATGAGTTTATCCCGTGGTACCTAGTATTCCCTTTTTTCCGACCAAGGAAAAACCGCATCGCAACATTTTAGATAAACAACAATCTTTTTGTCTAATATATCCAATATTTGAATTAACTATGGTTGCCAAGTCCATACCCAAACTAACGGCGTAAGGCCTCAACACTGAAACCAATAGGTTCCAACCGAAACTCTCGCCTCAAGAGTCAGATCACACTGCCAGCGTAAGTGTGATTATCAAGTCTCCTCCCAAAGGTATCTCTAGACATAATGGTCAAGTCAACGGTTTTAACTGAAAACTCTAGGTCTGAGACAGGATTTGTGGAAGGAAGGAATGATTGGTACCTTTTTATATTGATACGTCATCTTACAACAGACATAGACTGTACCTCAAATTATTCCTAGAGCCCATTGTTCACACTTCATGGCTGCTTGCAGCTACTCTCTTCCCCTGCCCTCCTGCTCCCTGAGTCCTACGGGGACTAAAAAGGATGGTGGTTGTAACATGTAAAAATTTACACCACCCCATGATGCTCTCCTAGCTCTACTTCCACGTCTGCTACTCTGCAGATTCATCTGTCCTTAACACATCCTCTTCTTGAATCGTTTTACAAGCCCAGGTCTCTGAGACTAGTTCCAGTTCCCTGCTTTGCCACTGCAAAAATTCTCTAGCTGTATCCATTCAGTCAAATAAACTTCATACACAAAGGTTATCTCCATCACCATAGCATAAGTAGGAATGCATAGAGGAAAAGTGCTCGCCCAGATATCCTTAAACACACCTAACTCTTAGTTCTGAGCACTAAATCACTAATCGCATCGTAGTAATCAAGTACCAGGAATGATTGGTATGCCTCGATGAATCCTCAGATACCGACATGACATCCTTCCGAAGTGGTATAAGCTCTAGAAAACTGTCAGCCACCTCCTCAAGCCAGTCCTCAGCTGCCAGTCAGTCAGGCTCACCTAGGAACATGAGGGATATCTGGTGTTGAATCACATTTAAGGCAATAAGTCTATATGTGTCATCAACCGGTACCATCGGTTATAACTGCTGACCAACACGTAGTGATATAGCTGGCACACCACCTGAAGGTACTATCTCAGGCATTGGTCCATGTACCAAAGCATCATCACTATGAGTACCAACCTCATGGTCACTCACTGGGAAACACTAGTAGCTAAGATCAACATATTCTCTACTAGTGTCTAAAATTGTTGAAGAACTCTAAAAATCACCTCCAGCCAATCCACTCATACATGGGAATCTGTCACACCTCGTAACCTCGGAAGCCTCTAATGTAAGAACACATGAAACGTGCTCTCTTAGTTTGCGTCATCCACTAGTATGGCGTGTGGCATCTGCTACCCAACGATTGGTGGTGCAGCTGGTACACCACCCGAATGTACCATCATAGAAATAGGGTCATGCACTAGAGCCTCATCGCTCGGTGGGCCATCATCGGGTACTCTATCGGAACTCCAACTGAATGTCTGTGTGGAGGCATCATGAATAGATGGGACATAGTCAATCAATTTAAACCTGGTGAGCTAACCTGGTTGAGCCGACATAAAGACAACATTTGAAAACAGACAAGAAATAAGTATTTTCATGAACTGAGTCGGGAATCAGTAGTCAGGGACCCAATGTATGGATACGTCGGTCGTTTCACCAACACTGGCCTCCCGGAACAGAAAATCACACTCAGTACGCTGAACACTTTTTCTTCATAGAAAGAATGATCATAGTCCTAATTTATGTAGTAGAAATGACTCCTCTAATACCTATTTTTTATGACCCTTCCCCCATGGCCCATGTCGTAACTACCCCAATCCCGCCTTCCATAGGCCAGGGGATGGTGACTAGCACCAAAGGTGTAAATCCCTATAACCGGGAAGGTGTTGACTTTATAAAACGTAAAAACACAAAACCATAGTAAAAGCGGAATCCGACACTAAGTAAAGCCGTATAACAAGTGTTTTGAAAGAACAAAGGGGCCAGAAATACAAGCCCAACTGAAATGTACAGCTAGAACTGAATGAAATTACAAATGAAAAGACAAATAGGTGAAAGGTGAAGCATCTCGTGGATCGTCCTTCAGGTTCCTACCTGAAGGGTAGGTACAGATTTCCTCCTCACCACTTCGTGCCTATCGGTCTGCTCTGTGTGTTGTCATGCCGAGTGTCCACCACTGGGTACCGTCCAGTCGTCGTACACTCTACCTCGGTCAGTGTTGTCCGTCGCCTGCATCCAACACAACGAGGTGCAGGCATAGCTCATGTAGGGGTGAGTATAATGATACATAGTAGGGACCCCGAGACCCTCAAGGTCTCACTAAATCCAACAAGTATAAACCCCAAAGAAAGATCTCAGAAGATAACCTTTACGTAGATATATGCCCTTACATATACCTAAGTTATCACATAATCCTTCTCAATCATGAGGAAAACACAACGATCATTGACTCAACTCAAACCGGGATTTTCATTATCGAAACAAAAAATACTGCAGAACTCCTCCTCCATTGAGTATAGTGGCCATGTCACGATACTCAGGCGCTACTCACTAACCTTAGACTACTGAGGCACTATTCCTATCGAGTACCGCATGTCTGCTACCAAACCGGGCACTCCTCCGCTGTGGGTCTCCTACCAAACTGGGCGCTCTGCCTAATAGCCATCAAAGGTACTCCTCTTTTCGAGTTCTGTGGGTCTGCTACCAAACCAGGTGCTCTGTCCACAATTTTTCTTCTTCCAAAATTGGCTCTCCATCCACTGGGATTGACGAATCACTCCGAGTCGAATCGGTCAAGCAGTTGTCAGGTCTACAGCTACAAGGTCTCCGCACTCCGTACGCTTGTCTCTGGAAGGATCTCCTCCATGAGCTACTTTTTGATACTCCATGTGTCACAATGTCTCACATAGAAGTATCAAAAAGGACCTCCTCGTCAAAGGGGTCTCAATGCAACAGACGGTGAGTCAATCGGATGCTCGGTCTGTGAGTTATTTGTCTTTTAGTCCTGTGGGCCCGATTGGTTTTGTGTACGAACAAACCTGACCGTATCTCAACTATACCCCGAACTCCCATGGGGTATACTCAAAGGAACCGTTTCTCAACAAGATTACCAATGCCACAGACAGTACATCAAAGGAACATCTGGTCTGAGAGTTATTGGATTGTCCGTTCCAGGGGCCCAGTTGGTTTTTAAGCTAAAACCAACCCGACCGTACTCCAACTATGTCCGAACCTTGATTGGAGTATGCCAAAAGAACCATCTCATCAAAAGGAATCCGACGTAGTTGATGGCACGTCAATCAGACTACTGGTCCTTATGTTATAAGCATTTCTGTTCTAAGGGCATGGTTGGTTTCAGGTTCGAACCAACCCGACTGTACACAAACTTCAACAAAACCTTAAGTGTGATATACCAAAATGAATGTCTCGAACCAAGGAATCCTACGCAACTAACGGTGTGTTGATCAAATGTTTATAGGTCATTTTATGGGAATTTAACCAAAAAGGGTCCAAAAAGGGGGGTCTGGGCTCAGTCCGACCCAGCCCAACCCATCCTGGGTTGGCCTGAACAGGGTAAACCGGACCCATGTCCAGGTCCGGGAGGGCGCAGCCTAGCCCAGAGGGGCAAGGCTCGGCCTGTCTTGGATGAGCGGGGGAGTGGGGGAGCGGGGACCCCCCCATTTTTTTGTAATGGCGGTGGCATCCTGGCATTGCCCAATGCTTCCAAGAACCTGCGCGGCGCGGGATCCGATCCTCCGCTGTCGCGGCTGGCACCGCGGTGGATCTTCGGCCAGTAGCGCGCTGGGGCACCACCACCTCAGGTCGTCGGCGCTGCCGGAAACTTCCGCGGGCTACCGGAGTCATTCTGGTGGTTCATTTTATTTGTCGTCTATGCCTACAGCCTTCTCGAGTTCTTCTCTTCACTGCAACGACCTCAAATCAAAATTTCCCTTCCTTTCATCTGTCGCCAAACATTCTGCGCATCACGAACAGGTTGGCGGTGGGTCCGAACTTGTTCATTAGCCTGTACCCACCACGTTAGTGGTTCAAATAGTCACCCAACAATTAAACACCCATTCTTGAGGGTATAAATCACATATATAAAAATATAAAAAATTCCTCTACCTCGAAAAGACGTCGCACTTCATCGAACCGTGGAAGATGAACGTCACGGTGGTTGGGCGTCGCGAAAGAACGGTGTCGGTTCCATTGACGTCAGAGGAAGAGCCATCATCGTTGGAGACGTTCCTCGTAGTGGTGCCTCCTCCTTTAACGCAGAGGAAGAAGAAAATTGAATAATTTTCTTCACGTCCTTCATGTCGGGGATCATTCTTCGTCGAGGGAGAAATTCGTTCTTTATCGGAGGCATTCTTCGTTGAAGAACGTAGCTCTTCTAAATCTCCAGAGGTTCCCCGACCAAAAATATTTGCAATGAAAATATTAAATACAAACTTCTCCGACTTTAAAGAAATGCCAACCAATTCAAATTAATTCAATGAATCAATCCATTAATTAAATGTGGAGGCAAACATTTATGGGGGAGAGGGAGGTGGAGAGGCTCCTCTTAATAAAGAGGAGGAGTTGTCAAAAAAGTAATAAAGGGAAGTTCAAGGGAGTTGGGAGGAGTAATGTGGGAGATGAAAGGTTGCGAAATCGTGTGGGGCCCACATCACAAATATCCTCCCATGGGAGGTTATGCGGGTGTGGGCCCCACCACTAACTCCCCTTGGCAGAAATTAACCACGCAACTTAAATAAAATTGTGTTCCACAATGTTATTCATTTTATTCTAAAACCCCAAATTTTAACTCTCATCCTACATAAAATGCAACTGTGGTAAAGGTCCCCTTAAGAGAATACCGGCGCTACGGGTTCATCGGTGTCCTCATATTTCAATTCTGAGAAAATGTTCAAAATATAGAAAAACCCACACGTACATTTACTGAACGTACTCGAAAAAAACTTCATAAATAGATTCATGGCACACTGGGCCTCAGAATCAGGCGCTGTCAGAAACTGCGAACTCGTAAAATTCAAAATAATTAAGAAAAAAAATTTCATGAAATTTCTGGGTCTATACTATCACGACCCGCCCTCGGGGTCCGTGCCGTGACTACCCCAAGCCCGCCTTCCATAGGCCAGGGGCTGGCGACTAGCACCAAGGCGTAAATCCCAGTAAAAGGGGAAGGCATTGCCTTTGAAAGGTAAACAAACACCACAGAGTAAGAAAACAGAAAGTAAACACTAAACAAAAGCAGAGTACAACTGAAAGTGAGGAAAAGTAAATGGGCCAGTATACAAACCCAAACTGAAAGTAAAGTATAACTCGAAAGGGAAAACAACAACTAAAAAGTAATAGCCGTTACTCCGAGCTGTCCACTGGAAATCCCACCTGAAGGGTGGTACAGATAGCTCCTCTGCTCCACGGGTCTCGCCGTCCGCTCCGAGCACGTCCCGCCCAGTGGTCCACCTCCGGGTACCGTCCCGCTCTGCAAGACTCAGGTAAGGTCAACGCTGTCCGTCGTTTGTAACCAACACAACGTAGTGCGGGCAAAGCCCGTGCAGGGGTGAGTATAAGCTACTCAGTAGGGACCCCGAGACCCCTGAAGGTCTCTCAAATCCACAAAGCATAACCACGAAGAAAGGTATAAACACGAAGTAACAACTGACACTGCTTAGGTATATGCCCATACATAAACCTAAGTCATCATTTCAAATACGCTCTAACCTCCGAGCCCAAGTACAACTCAGTCCACACAGGAAAGTAAACGTATTCCACACAGGAAAGCAAAACGTAATCCACACAGGATTGCACAACACAATCCACACAGGAAAGCAACAGGATTCAGCTCACACAGGTATACTTCTTCAAAGGACGATAAAGATTATCACTGATCCATCTAAGTCATCGGACTCACGAAGGATCGATAGGTAACTAACCCCCGCAAAGACCCACACAGGATCGGGCCCACACAGGACCTGTAGGTGCTGGCTCACACAGAACCGCTGAGCGCGGACCCACACAGGATCGGACCCACACAGGATCGGGCCCACACAGGACCTGTAGCACTGATCCACGTAGGATCGCTGAGTGCTGTAGTCGTCGTCGTCGAATCCACACAGGATCTCTGTACTGTCGTCGTTGCAGTCACAGTAGTAGTCGTAGCAGTAGTAGTCACAGTAACAGTCGCAGCCAGCACTAGGGTTCCCGCACACAGCAAGCTCGTTCGGAGGGTCCGCTCTACGAGCCGAGAGGCTGATACATCAACTGTCACAAAGACCAGAGTTGATGTACCCAAAAGTTCTGTATCGTCAACAGGAACTCAACGCTACAGACGGCGCGTCGATCGGACGCCCGGTCTGAGAGTTATTGGCATTTTCGTTCCCATGGCCCGGTTGGTTTTTAAGGTAAAACCAACCCGACCGTACTCCACCTGCGTCCAAACCTCGGGTGTAGTATGCCAAAAGATCCGTCTCACTAAGAGGAACACAACACGACTGACGGCACGTCAATCGGACGTCCGTAGCTCAAGATATGAGTGTTTCCGCTCCGAAGGCCCGGTTGGTTTTGTGAACGAACCAACCCGGCTGAACTCAAAGTAATCCGAAACCTTGAGTGCGATATACCGAAACGACCGTCTCAATCCAAGGATCGAGTTGCCGCAGACGGTTCGTCGATCAGAGGTCCGTGGCTCATGTTATGGCCAAAAGACCGAATCTGGTTCGAAACGAGGGGGTCCGGGTCCGGGCCGACCCGGCCCGATCCCCCCGCGGTCGACCCGACCCGGGTCCGACCCGGCTAGGCCGGCCGGCGGCGCGGGGGCCGCGGCGGCCTGATGCCGCACGGGGGCCGCACGCGGGGGGGGGGGGGGGGGGGGGGGGCGAAGCCCCCCGCTGATTGGGAAGGCGGCGCGGCCTTTGTGCCGCGCCCTTTGCAAGAAACGGCCCCCACGTGGGGGCCGGTTTGGAGGAAAACCGGGGGGCTGCTGCCCCCCCCCCCCCCCTTACATGGTAACCGCCCCCCTCTTAAAGAGGGGGGTTTTATGCGCTGGCCGGGGGATTAATTCCCCCGGTTTAACGTCATCCGGCCGGCCAGCTGGCCGGCCGGTTTTCTCCAACGGGACCGGAAATTCCGGTCCCCTCTTCAGCTTCCGACGCCGGCGGCCCGGCCGCCGGTCTCCTCGTTCCGCCGCGGCCCGGAACCGGCCGCGGTGTTCGTCGTCCGGCGCGGTGCGACGGCACCGCGCCCCTCCGCCGTGCCTTGATTCCTTTCAACGCGGCGCGACGGCGTCGCGTTCTTGAAGATTCTTTCTCGGCGTGGCGCGACGGCGCCGCACAAAATAATTGCACGATTATCCGCGTCGTGCGACGGCACCACGCCACTTTGCTTCCACCCGCAAGAATAAACAACAAGAACGATGGAGGGTGGGGGGGGGGGGGGTTCGGCCGTGTTCGCGCGGTCCGGCCCCCCCTCGCGTTAAATAATAACACTTATATAAAATATTCAAAAGCCTCACGTAGACATGCGAGATCCATGATCAAGAATAAAATAATTTAACAATAAATAACAACCCCTACCTTGGGTATAAGTTCGAGGATTTTCCAATGTCCGCGGAAGTCAACGTCGCGGAGAGCGGGCGTCGCGGTCGTCGTTCGTCAATTCCGTTGACGAAGAGATGCGTCCGATGTGATACGTCGTTGGCGAAACCTCTTATGTCGACGAAGGGAATCCGAGGAGGAAGCGGCGTTCCCTCTCGTTGACACGGAAGACGAAGAAGAGCGGAGCGGCGTTCTTCGTCGGAGCTTGAGCGTTCCTCGTGTTCTACGTCAGAGCTTGAAGAAGAAGAAGAAGCTCTCAAAAGCTCTCAAGTTGGCTAAGAGTTCTAACCCAACAAAAAGAGAGAAGAGCTTAATTTAATCAAAAACTTAACACAAGAATTTCAAAGGTTTGAAATTCAAAAAGATTAACTCCAAAATTAAATAACCCATGTTATTTAATGAGGGGTTAAGGAAGTTTGAGGGAAGATGTAATGTTAGGGGTTCGTGTGGGCCCCACCACACTTAATCCTCTCAAGGGAGGTTAAGTGGGTGTGGGTCCCACCCCTAACTTCCTTTGAGAGAAGTTAACTAATAAGTTTAAATAAAAATATGTAAACACAATTTTTATTTAACTTATTCTAATCTCCCAAAAACTAACTCTCAACCCGAAACAAACGCAACTCCCGAAAAGGTCTCTTTAAGCGAATATCGGCGCTGCGAGTTCATCGGTGCCCTCAGATTTCAATTCCGAGCACCGGATCAAAAGTTAGGAATTCCCGCTCGTTCGTTCACTGAACGTACCCGAGCCAAACTTCGGAAATTAATTCCGGGCACTCCGGGCCTCGGAATCAGGTGCCGTCTGAAACCGCGCTCTTGTAAAATTCTAAAGAAAATTAAAAAAAAAATTCCCTTGAATTTTACGGGTCTTTACATTACTCCCACCTCAGGGCTTTACGTCCCCGTAAAGATACATAAAAACTAGGGAAACAAATGAGGGTACTGAGCACGCATCTGAGCCTCCTGATCCCATGTGCTCTCCTGGAGATTCCCGTGTTGTCATCTGATGCGCACAAGAGGAATCGATCGCCCACGTAGAACCCACTCCTGTCGATCCTCTATCTCCACCGGGACCTCCGTAAAAGTCTCCCCATCGTCAACGTCAAGCTCCCCATGGTCAATGATGTGTGTCGGGTCATGCACGTATCTCCTCAGCTGAGACACGTGGAAGACGTCGTGCACCCGGTGCAACTAAGGTGGTAGAGCCAGGTGATAAGCCACCTCACCAATCCTGCTGAGAATATGGAAGGGTCCGATGAAGCGCGGAGATAACTTGCCACCTCGGCCAAATCTCTGAATACCACGTCGAGGTGAGACTCGCAAGAAGACGTGGTCGCCATCCTCGAACTCCAGTGGCCTCCGCCTCCTGTCTGCGTATGACTTCTGCCAGCTCTGAGCTGTCCTCATCCACTCCTGGATGACCTGGACCTTCTCTGTCGTGGCCTGGACCATCTCCGGTCCCACCAGTGCTGACTCTCCAGGGTCTGTCCAGCACAAAGGAGATCTACAAGGTCGGCCGTACAACGTCTCGTACGGTGCCATCCCGATGGTGGAGTGGTAGCTGTTGTTGTACGCAAACTCCACCAAGGGTAGGTGGTCCTCCCAGCTACGACCAAAGTCGAGGACACATGCGCGGAGCATGTCCTCGAGTGTCTGAATGGTCCTCTCCGTCTGACCATCCGTCTGATGGTGAAAAGCTGTGCTAAGACGTAGCTGCGTCCCGAACGCCTCCTGTAACCCCTTCCAAAGCCGGGAAGTAAAGTGGGAATCTCGATCGGAGACGATAGATGATGGCACGCCGTGGAGCCGCACAATCTCCTGAACGTAGGGACGTCCCAAGCTCTCTACTAAGCCCTGCTCTCTGATGGGTAAGAAGTGTGCCGACTTGGTGAGTCGGTCAACAATCACCCAGATAGAGTCGTGACCTCTGGAAGTGCGTGGAAGTCCAGTCACGAAGTCCATAGATATGCCGTCCCACTTCCACTTCGGAACCTCCAAGGGCTGTACCAAGCCTTCTGGTACCTGATGCTCTGCCTTCACCTGCTGGCAGGTGAGGCATCGAGAAACAAACTCTGCTACAGCCTCTTCATGCCCGGCCACCAGTGCTGTCGTCTGAGGTCCTGGTACGTCTTCGCCACTCCAGGATGTACCGCCAAAGGAGAAGTGTGAAACTCTCTCAGCACTTACTCTCGCAAAGCTACTGGTACCATGGTACGTCCTCTGAAAAGGATGTTGTGCTCTGCACCAAGGGAGAAACCATCAGGTGTCTGTCCCGAGGATATCTGTGCACGCCGTGTCTCACAGTCAGCGTCCCCGTGCTGTGCCTCCCTGACTCGCTGCAGTAGTGGAGGAGTGACTATGAGAGACTGAAGAAAGGCTGCTCCATCTCTATCCACGAAGGATATCTGCAAAGAGGCTAGCTGCTCCGTCGCCTCCTCAAGTAGCTGAATGCCCGTTCTCCTGCTGAGGGCATCGGCTACTACGTTCCACTTCCCAGGAGTATAGACTATCTCAAAGTCATAGTCCTGGAAGAACTCGAGCCATCACCGCTGTCTCAGGTTCAGGTCCTTCTGCGAGAAGATATACCTGAGACTCTGATGATCGAAAAAGACTGTAAAGCGCTCGCCCATCAGATAGTGTCGCCATGTCTTCAGAGCGAAGACCACTGCTACTAACTCCAGGTCATGGGTAGCGTAGTTCTGCTCATGCGGCCTCAACTATCGTGATCCATAGGCGATCACTGCCCGCTCCTGCATCAGAACACATCCGATTCCGGTCCCTGATGCATCGAAGTAGACTACGTACCCTACTCCCTCCCTAGGTAACCTCAAGATAGGTGCGCTAGTCAATCTCTGTCTCAGCTCCTGGAAGCTCTGCTGACAACTGTCTGACCACACGAAGGGTTTCCCCTTCTTCGTCAAAGCTGTGAGTGATGCCGCAACTCTAGAGAAGTCTGGCACGAATCTCCTATAGTATCCAGCTAGTCCCAAGAAACTCCGAATCTCAGTCACGCTCCTGGGTGGCTCCCATGCTAACACAGCCTCGATCTTCACAGGATCCACTGCAACTCCCGCCTCAGAGATAACGTGTCCCAAGAAGTGGACCTCACGTATCCAGAACTGGCACTTCGAGAGCTTACCATAAAGCTGGTGCTCTCGGAGTGTGTCCAGAACAACTCGCAAGTGATAGGCGTGCTCCTCCTCTGTCGTAGAATAAATCAGAATGTCGTCGATGAAGACCACGACAAACCGATCGAGGTATGGCTGAAAGATCCTGTTCATGAGAGCCATGAACACTGCTGGAGCATTGGTTACACCGAAAGGCATAACCAAGAACTCATAGTGGCCATACCGACATCTGAAGGCCGTCTTCTGCACATCCTCGTCTCTGACTCTGGGCTGATGATAGCCTGACCTGAGGTCTATCTTCGAGAACCACCGTGCTCCCTTGAGCTGATCAAAGAGATCATCAATCCTCGGTAGCGGATACTTGTTCCTCACTGTCACCTGGTTCAGGCGACGATAGTCAACACAAAGTCGCAAGAACATATAATCTCCAAAAAGGATAATATTTCACAAAAAGAAAAACTACTCTTAATCTCCAAAATTTTTCCAACAAAACCCAAATTTCATCAAAGACCATTCAATAAAAAGATATCCATAGAATTCTTCAAAGTAATCTGAACTAAGATTGAAACCTAAATCACTGAATGATTTAATCACATAGTCTTCCAAGATAAATCTTAACAATTATCTCCAAATAACATCAGTTACTCATAATGTCTCATATTGAAAAGTAATTAACCAAATCACATATCCTCCATGATAGGTTAATCATTTCAACAGATAACACAAAATCAAATTATTCTTGATTCATAAAATCTTCTAACTAAAAATAATAAGTCATACTAACCAGGGAATTCACGTAGCCCAGTGGTATGCGATAAATACTAGTCTCACTTTATTTGTGGGTTCAATTCCTGCAGCTTCGTCCGATGCGATGGGTTGTGACATGGTCTGTGTGTTGTCCCTTTTAAAAAAATATATAATTTTATAACATTCCCTAATAAGAGATAAATTCATCAAAAATAACCATAACATATTATAACCACAAAGGTTATTTAATAACTTTCGTTTTGCATCCCAAAATGCATAATATGTAATTGCCTCAAATTCAAAGATCATATAAACCCAAATGGTTCTTTATAACTATATCCACAAAAGAAAAGATAATTATTCCTTGAATAAAAGTTTCATTTTTCAAACATCAGGGTTACACATACAGTCTTCTAATGTAATCCCATCATTAATTGAGCCTTAATTATTTTAGGAATTTCGCCATCCTAAAATCTACCATAACTCTTGAATCGCTTATCTATTGAATTCTTAATCATTCATCATTATTCATGATCCATTAACCATTCTATTACAACTTATTCTGAAATACATCTTTCCTACAAACAAAATCATGAATCATATCCTAAGATTCAATAATAGGAAAACATATTTTATGAAATAATCCATACCTTTAATTGGTCATTGTCAGTTTCTACATCCTCAATCGGAATGGCATTAGGTACTGGTAAATAAATATTTGTACAATATTGGTGATCCCATTCCTGAAACTTCTTTATAGGACATGTGTTTTCATAATGACCACACACACCACATTTAAAACATTCAATTGATTATCCAGAAAGAACATCTTCCCCTTTACTAGAGTCAACTAGATGCTTTCTTTTTCCATGGAAGATTCTGGCTTTATGAACTTAATTTCCACATCTATAGCATCATTTGGTCCCTTTGAACCATTTTCTTATGTGTTTCTTTCCACATCTTTCACAAATAGGTTTTTAAACATACTAATCTTTATGATTATTACCTGAACTTCGGTAAGGGTTTTGTTTCTCTTATATATGATTCCTAATAAAAATCACCATGGATCAGGTGGTCAATCATGACCATTGATAGTTGGTTGAGAATGACCATAATAGTTATCTTTGCATCTCCCATATCATTCAGTTGCTTGTTCGGAAAACCATCCCAGTTTTCTTCACATCCACTGTAACATTTGTGCCTACTAGATCCAGCCATTTACTAAAACTGAAAAGGTCAGTGTGAGTATATCAGTAAAATCATCATATAATACTAAAATATAATTATTAATTTTATCTTAAACTCATTCACTTTATCTAAAAAAACAATGACTCTTTCTGAAATCCTGACTATTATGGTAATGTAAATTATGTTTAAAGAATACCCTAACCTCTAAAGTTATCTAAACTGACCTATGATACCATATATAAGGACTGTATTTAAAACATTACATTATCATGAATTAAATGAATAATTCACATTGAGGATAGTTTCAGGTTTATATTTTTAGAGAATTAGGACATAACTATTACATCTTAATGATTACAAAGTAGACACATCTACCCAGTTTCCATTTTTTTCACAAAATAAAAACACTTTAACAAAAGATTCATGTCGTGTTTCTTGTTTTAGACATCATGAAATATCCATGATCCCATCCTTTACCCTATTCCACTTTATGTACTGTGAAAAACATTTAAAAAACTTGGTATGAGCATAAAAATCTCAATAAAGGATACACAATAATAGAAAAAAATTAGATTATCAATATATACATTACATAATCTTTTTAACATACCTCATGAAATGATAACATTTATGAATAACCCATAGAAATCATAAGACATAAATCTATCTTGAGGCATTTATAACATTCTTATGTAGGGAGTAACCCTCATTGTTATGTTTGGAATACCCATCATTGTATATTCCCTACATCTGTTCAGCGAAACCATGGTGTTTAACTCATTTGCATTACCCAATTTATTAGAGAGCTATCTCGGGATCACAAACCCTTAGTTAATTACGGAACCACCAGACATCATAAAAAATTCCCAAGAACCTTAACATAATCGTATCACATAAAACATGCATAAAAGAAAACATAACATTTCCACATTTCTATCACAAGATATAAATACAAAACATTGATAGAATAAAAACATTATCCAACCCATGTTCAATTATAAAATAATAGAAAAGTAAACCATGGTATTTATTTTCATTTTAAAAATGTTATGTCTTGTAGAGGATGCTGAAACTCAAATAATTGTCACGATGGAGGAGAAGTCGTTGTTGCTGCATACGTAAGACAAAAACATTCCTTTTGTCATTTAGTAAAATGAATCATGTAAAAATATTACTTTTAAATGAAATTAAAAGTCAAAAGGGTTTATTATACAACTAATAAAATAAGGTCGTATATAAATTGAAGTATTCCTCAACGGAAGGATATTGAGACGAAGTCCCTTATAAAGATGGTATCATTAGATAAAGGATAAATCAATGACATAATTATGTGTGACAAAAATAAATACACCCATTATAATTGGATATTAAGTGTAAAACAATCATAGGTCATTCACACATATTCATAGAATGATGTAATCCAGAAGTAGAGGTTTAACCCAAATAATTGAAATTGGATTAAGATGTTCCCTTAAAAAAAATTTCTAGCCTAACGACGTCATATCAAATTTCTAAATATGCATTAATGAGATAGAAAAGGGTATCTCAACACTTGGAAATAATATTTACCGAAATAATGATATATATGAACATATCCCAACTTAATAATATGTCAATTAAAAGACATAACAAAAAGAAGCCTTTTAAAAAGAAGAGGGTGAAAGGATCCATTACCAATTTTGTTCCTACGAAACATACTCCCCATGAATGAAGGACCACAAAATATTGATGTAAATACCCATAAATGAATTTATATTAATCAAAGAGTAGAATATTTGGTAGTACATACACCACTAAAAAGGGATAGTGTCAAATATAGCTTGAATCTCACGAGAATAAAAAGTGAGAAAAAACCCTTTACCTCATTGTAATAAATCGAGTCATATGACCCAAAGTTAATAAGAACAAAATTAATCACATAATACCATGAATATAAATATATTCATGATAATATATATCAAATGTAAGTACACAATAAACCACATGAAATAAATAATTGGCAAACAATGGAAATCCCATGAAATTAAAAGTGAGATAAGAAATCCCCTTACCACGTGTCTGACTTGACATGCTCGTATGTTCTTTGTTCTTCCTGAATGATAAACATAAGTTAATTTATACTTAATTAAGAAAAATTTTCATGTTTTATTGTTCTTTTATATCACTTATTACCATGTTATAAACATTATGTAACCATTTAATTTAATAACAGTCATTTTTTCGATATTTGGTACTTGAGTCAAAAGGGAACTTCTAATATTTACTAGTTGTTCGTGTAGTAAAATATCCATTATATCTAGAATGATATTCTTGATTTAGATATCATATATATCATATATATCATGTATATATATTTATTTATACCATTACATAACATTTGAAGGTAAGAAATGAAATGCACCGTTCATGGAGACTGTAAGTTGTACGTACACATGAACGCTACTTTCATTTCTATTTCACAATTAATGTAAAGAAAACATTATTATATAAATGTATATTATAATTATATTATAATATCAGATATAATATCATTAACTACATCCTTTTTATATCCAACATATGGAATTAATGATTCAAATCACCTTGAGGGGGTGGTAGTCCTCACTACCTAAAATGAAATTATCACGTTTACCCATTATGGAAACCATAAAGGTAAGGCACAAATGAAAAATACAGAACAATAAGGAAAACATAAAACATAATATATATTATATATAAATATAGTTACATCTTAATGGAAACCATGAGAGATGATAGGAGATAATTGAACAATCATTATTTCATGAGGTAGTAGTTCACCATCCACAGAAACAATATGTTCTTCACCCATTAGATGGAGGTTTGTGTAAGTATAGCTCTAATAATTATCATAAAAACAACCTATTATATTTTAGATACTTTTGGATTTACAAAATAATGTAATAAAAAGATATTAAGGGGTTGGAGAAGAAAAATAAAACAAATGAACATAATAGAAGACATTACCTCTAAATCGGGTTTCTCTTTTTTGTTTGAGCCAAAAGATTCCTTGGAAATAATTCTGCCCAAAGTGAGGCTTATAGATGTAATAGAGGTATGTGGAGAGATAACAAGAGTAAAGGATAGATGATCTAAGGGCTTGAGTGTTGTGGGTAAGGGTGTAGAGGTGGTGGCCTTTTATACGTGGGAGGATGGTCAATTTTGGAAAGTCTTGAAATGTTAAATTTTTATAAAACGGTTTTTGGATTTTAAATGTCACACAATGATTTATTTTTAGGATAAGGTGATAAGGGTTCGAAATCCACCCATCCAATAGGTTTTTCACAAGTGTATGGCTTATGTTTTACTTTATCGTTTCATTTTATTTAAATCGTTCATTAATGAGGTAATCACTTCGGCCTCAAGGTGTCATAAATGAATTTATTATTTTAATGTGTAAAAATTATAAAAAAATACTATGATTTAGGAAATCATTTTAGATTTCCAATTTATATTTATAGTATAAGAGATCATTTATGTAAACAAAATTAAAATTTTTTTACTTAGGATATAGAAACCCTTGTTATATTTCTCTTCTTTTTAAAAATAATTCCATAAATGTCACTATCACGCCCATTTGACTCCATGGGACCTAAAGTTTGGTAAAAAGCTCCCCATGGTCGTTAATGACTCAGAAAAGTGGATTTGGACACATTCTGGGGTCATTTTATTTTATTATGATATTATTTTATTACCCTCAACTATCCTCTTACTACTTAATCGGGATAATTAAAGATAATTACTGTCATTGCTATTCGTAATGTCCAAAAACAAAATAGACTAAATTAAATAATTTGGATCTTCTGATTCCAAATATTGAATCCATTTAACCAAATTCCAAAAAAATTAATCGTAGTAATTAATTGAAAAATAAATCTTCTTGTCACAACCAAAGATGGGTTTTTAAGAAGTAAAATTTACCAAAATATTGACTTGTTTTTACATCAAATTGAAAAGTAAAAATATGTCCAATGAAAATTATTGTATTATGTGATAAATATATAACCTAATTAAACTTTAAATCAAATTAAGAGGACAATATAAAAATATAATTAAATTAGATGAAAAAGCAGTTTTGAAGTAAAATGCAGTATTTTTCACTATTCAATAAAAATGAACTTTTGTCATAAAAATACAAAAAATTTATCCAGAGTAAATTTGATATTCCAAACTCAGAAATAATTTCCATTTTAATAAAATCAATACATATAAGTTTCATTAATTAATTTTATAATTAATATTCACTTTCAAGAAAAATAGCTTGTTTTGAAGAAACAATATCTATCAAAAGACTGACACTTGTTTATGCCCAATTTCAAAGTGAGATTAATTAAAATTACTACCATTGGATTAAATGGTAAAAAAATATTTTAAAAAATCTTTATATCCATTTAAAATAATAAACTAACCATATAAAAAAATTAGATTAAAAGGATGTTTCGAATTAAAATACAACATTTTCAGTATTCATTAAAAATTAACTTAATCAGAAAAATAACAAAAATTTACAAAAATTAAATTTTGATGTCCCGATTTTAAAGAAGGATTTTATTTTGTCAAAATTAACATATCAAATTGACAAAAATTATATTTAAAAAGGGTTCGCCATCAAAAGGATGTTAATCGACCTTTTAAAGAATATAAGAATATATATGCTTAATATTGGATTCATTTTCATTTTAATCCTCTATAATATATGGGGTAATTTTTAAACTATTTAACAAAAACATATAATCATTTTGTAGTTAGTTTTTTTCATTATCTACATTACAACGAATAGGTGTTAACTACCAATTAAAATAATATTATTATATTATTACTATGCAATGTAAGATTTTAAAAGACCTAATTGTTGCGTATTTGGTACGTCATCGAAAATAGAATTCCATTTAAAGTAATATTAATATTTAATTCACAAATGTTAATAAATTTGAAAATTTCATATTCTTTATTTACCTGGGATTTTAAAAATATATTTATATAATCTTAGTAAATTATTTCTTATTTTTTAGTGATTTCATTTTAGGCTTCAGTAATACTATTTCTACAAATATGATTTTATTGTATTTTGTCTGTGGAAAATAAAATTTACTTATAAAACATTTAGAAATGTAATTTCTAAAATAATACAATTATTTTTGAATTCATCATGTCAAAATTATCTTATAAGGAATTTTTTACAATTTTCTAGAAAGATTAATTTATTGATAAATATTGAAAATACTAATTTTTATAAAAAGACAACATTAAAATTTAAAGCAATTAAAAAGTTCAAATTTTTTTAAAGTGGTTCAAAAAGTAAAATTATTTTATTTTTAATATTGATAATCCAATTAATATAATTTTAAATTGTTTTATGTTATATTTTTTTAAAAACCTTTTACCCTTTAGAAAAAAAAATTTCTAGGAAAATGGATTTTGTCATGTTTTTTATATAATATACATATATATAATAGATCGTTAAATGGAAATAAATACACCGTTCATGGAGATGGTAGGCCGTACGTACGCATAAATGCTGTTTTAGTTTCCTTATTGAGTAGAATGGAATTAAGTAGATGACATACATATATATACACATAAATCCAGTATAATTATTATGTCATATATATCATGATTACTTATTATATATACTTTATGATCATTCATGAATGGTTATCATGGAGAATGAATCTCATCGCGTCGTGGAGACGATAGTCCGTACGTACGCACGCGCGATGATATCGTTCTCATGATTGTGGAATTTTATTGGAGTGTATGTATACAATTTCAGAATCAATATCACTTTACAATAATCATATATAGTTATGATGTACACCATTATATCCATCCAAATAAGGTGGTTGTGTAAAATAGATTACACCACGGCGTGGAGACGGTATTCTGTACGTACGCACGCACGGTGATTTCATTTTCCGTAGGATGTATAGATGGTGAAATAGGGTTGTTTCATACTTATACATACATATCAGTATATGAGTAATAGTGATTTTATTACTTCATAATGAAACAACCTAATAATAAGAAGTGGAAGATGAAATAAAGTTGAAAGAATCGGTAACGGACATTACCTCTTATTTGAAGTGCCTCTTTGAGTCCTCCTCTTAGGGCACTAAAATTGGTCTTTGAAGAAGACCAGGACCTCTAGGATGTTTCTAGGGAAGTGGAGAAGAGAATTTATCAGGGTTTGGCCGAGAATGAAGGCTCAAGGTGGTGTGAGGAAGAGAGGGAGGAGGTTCCCTTTTATAAGGGATGAGATGGGCACCTTTGGAATAACTAAAATAATTATTTTATTATAAAGTAAAATTCGGTTTTAAATAGCTCCAAACTGATTTATTTCTAAGCTGAGGTAGGGATGGGTCGAAATCCTCTAATCAAATATAATTTATACAATTTTAGGTCATTATTCTAACCTTATCATTTAGTTTTAACTCTTAGTTAATTAGATTGACATTTACCATTTCACTTTGTATTTTTATATTATATAGTTAATAAACATACCATATACATCCAAGAGACCCCCAAGTGGTCCATTAATGATACACCTATCTTGATATAAGTGTCGTGGTAGAACCCTAGGTTTTTAGAAATAAAATAACAATCAATAATATAATATTTGTTTTAACAGCTATTTTATGTCAATTTTGACACTATTCAATTGTTGATTTTTGTGAAACTCATAAAAGAATGATTAATTCAACAATACTTAATTAAATAAATACTAACATGTCATGTTAACCTTGAAAATTAGTGTAATTAATGAAATGTCTCAAATTATATTTATTTGGGTATTTATAATATCAATTATTCTAATTTTTCACTATTATGGTAATTACTGCATCATCATTATGTCATAAATAAATTAATTTATATAATGTCTAAAAATAATTAATAAAATATCATTATTTAGGAAATCTTATTATATTTCTAATGAATATTTACAATAGAATTTATCTTATGTATAACCCTATATTAAAAATGTTTTAATAAATAAACTTTGATTTTAACTCTTATAACTCTTCTTTGAATTAAATAATAATAAATGTCCTAATCTAATCCAAGTGCGCCTAAATGGTCATATCTTATTCCTAAGGTTGTTTTTGGTCTAATTACCCTTATCCAATAGAATTAGGACATGTGTTAGGGTAATAATAATATCATTTTTACCCATAATTACCCTATTTACTTTTAACCGTGGTAAAAAAAAGTAAAAAATTACTATTCACCAAAAATTATTTTTCATCTCATTGAACCATATTTTACTTACTGACATCAACCGTGTCTCTAAGATTTTTGAAATTCCACTCACAGAAGCGGTATAATTATGTTTTATGAAAAATTCATTTTTTTAACTACCACTTAGTGGTTTCACTATTCATCAAAAAATGAAAGTTCCCAGAAAAATACCCAAAAATAGGCCTAAGATATATGTGATATTATGAACTCAAAATTGATGTCTATTTTACCAAATTTAAAACATATCAGTTGCATTAATTAATTTAAATATTAATTCCCATCGTCAAAACAAATAGCGTTTTCTTAAGAGATAATAACTATCAAAAGATTGACACTTGTTTATGTCTGGTTTAAATGTGAAATTAAATAAAATGACCAACATTGTATTAAATTGTAAAAATATATTATAAATATAATTTAAAACCTCTAAAATTAATAATTTATCACTATTAATTATTTCGATTAAAAATGATGTTTTCAATTAAAATTTTGTAATTTTCACTATTCATCAGAAAATGAAAGTTATTTGAAAAGTACCTAAATTTCACCCTAAGCTAATTTCGATATTCCGAATCCAAAAATGAAGTCCATTTTGAAAAATCAAATTTACAAAATTTCAAAAAGTGGTTATTACTATTCATAACGGCTAGTTTTAATAATATTTTAATAGCATATCGTTGTTTAGTGAAACTCGGTATTGCGTACTACACACGCTATCAAGGAAGGTCGCGATTGTGTGTAATGCAAGGCAAGTCAAGGATGCGTGTTGCGCAAGATCCTTTAGGTGTAGTGTACGACACAATACATTAATTAAATTAAAAACAATATTTTTCATAATATCTCATGGTGTTACATTCTACCCCACTTAAAATTAATATCTCCCTCGATATTCGTTGGTGTTATAAATGGTTTACTATTTGAAAGTTTCTTTAATAGAAACCCACATCGTAAAAGGAATACCAAAACAAATCTTTAAAAACAAAATTATGAAACATAATGGTTACCCAAGTAAACTAATCACTAGGTTTCCGCATAGGTGAAAATATGGATATGGAAGAGAAATTTAACCATCATGTTCTGATGGAGAGTGGTAGAGAACATGGCTATGGAAAAGCCAGCAATCACAAAGCCATAGATTTGTGATGATCTAAGGTACCATCTGATTCATCAGATATAAGAGCACTTGGACACCATTTTTGGTTTTCAAGATCATTTCCCTATAGTTGATTAAATTGGAATTAGAAGAAATACTTTCGTGATTTTGGTATAGTCTCACCGTTGGTAGTTCATTGAACAATTTCCACTTCATCTATTAAAGAAATGAAGTTGAATTTGACATTCGTGATGTGTTAGCAGTCCATGTGATATAATGATGGGTGATTTCATCTATCTCAAACAAAAGGTTAGAAAAGTTATCAAAAATTACATTAGTCCATCTATAGTGAGATAAATCATATATGGTTCCTAAAATATAGTTATACTTCATATATCATACTGCTTAATATAATAAAACTAGTTTCTACTAAACAAGGACTTCCTGTAGGCCAGTGGTATGCGATAAAGGCCAGTCGCACTTCTATTGTGGGTTCGATTCCCACATCCTTGTCCGACGCGATGGGATGTCACCCATCCTGCAGGTTGTCCTTATTCTAAAACTACATTACTATAACATCCCATAAATAATATCAAAAAAACTTCTATCCTTAAACAATAATAACTTATGTCCAACATAATCCATTCCAATATTTAGGCTTATCCAAAATAATGTTGTCTAATCTCATATTATAGTGAAAATGATTACCAAAGAGTTCATACAACTGGCATGTTAATACCATTGTTGATCCCCATATATCATGAGATATGTCTCGTTGGTCACATTCCAAACATTAGAAGGCCTTAATCATGTATTCTCTTGAAAAATTAATACCCATTGAACCATAGTGAAAACAGGAATGCAGTTAAAAGTTATCACTTTCCACATACCAAAATCCTCAAAATTCTATATACTCAAACCATGATATCATTTAGTCCTTATATCAATCATGAGATCATTAGTACTATAAAAAATTTCATTTTTTCCTTATCCCTTCATTATGCACATATCATCCTTTTTCCAAAAATATCTCAATTACTTTCCATGGTTACCGGTACCATAAAATTATTGAAAACCACAATAGACCAAAACATAAATATTCCAATATTCCACGATACTATATACAACATTATTTTGGAATCCCATTACATAAACACTTAATCATTCCACCACATCGTTGTCATATTCAACATCGCCAATGGTGATCACATTTGACTTTACTTCGTCCTTTGCCTTGAGTGGTTGCTCATGTCGATCATCACTAACCCTTGGATTAGGTCATTTATTAGCATAATGCCCCATTTCTATGCACTTGAAGTATTGAAGTATAGTAGGTTCATTCTATGTATCCCTTCCTTTGTTTTCATCATTAGACATCTTCTTCCCACATTGCAGCATTCAAATGCCCGATGACCTTCCTTTCCACATTTGAAACATTTACTTGTCCCTTTAAAACAATCTCCACCATGCTTCTTTCCACACTTTCAGCATAAGGAAACAGTCATCTTCTTTTCACCATTATTCTGAGATTTCTCCTTGAACTCCAACTTTCATTTCTTGTCAAAACTATGAGATGGATAAGTAACACACACCTTCCATTTCTACCTTGATAGCACAACACAACATTTCTTCATAGCTACTGATGTCTCTTATAGCTAATTCCCTTCGAAGATTTCGTTTTAAGCAACTGAAGAATCGATCAACTTTACTTTCAGGTTGGATGATAAATCCAGATGCATACCTTGAAATCCTTGTAAAATTCGCTTCATATATAACAACAGATTCATCATCCTTTTTCTTTAGTTCAAGAAACTCATTCTCCATCTTTGTTTGAAGAATACGAGGTAAGTACTTATTGAAAAATAAGTTCTTGAACTCATCCCATTCCATGTACTCTATTTCATCTCTTGGCCTCGTATTCTTGATAAGATTCCACCATTGATCAGCATAACCTTCTAAACGATACACTACTAAGATGAATTTATCATGTTCAGAACATTGAAGAACTGAAAATATCTTTTCAGATCCATTATTCAGCAACAAGTGGATCAGAAGACCCACTGAAAGAAGGTGGACGTTGCCTCATGAAGGACTGAATAGAATATTGTTCCCTTCTCTACTCATTTGGAAGTCCAGAATGATTCATAGCATGTGTAAGTATAGAAATAAGATTTTTCACTCCATCTCCCATAACATTTGTTTGTTAAGGAGGAAAATCATTGCATTGTCGATTACATTGATCAACACGGTTCCTTCGGGTTCCATCCATTGTATAAAACCCAAAAAGAATAGTGTGAGAGGCAAAAATCATGCTAGGGAAAACAATATAATAAAGGGGGAGTACCTTAAATATCTAACATCATGGGTTACCATAATTCTAGTAATATAACCTATACTTATAAATAACCTTAGGGACATCCCTAGACATACCTTAGAAATATCCCTAGTGATCTCACTGAAGTTCTCGCATCCAAGTTTCCAAAGGTTTACTAAACCTTTCCTCTGATACCAACTATAATGGTCTGGAATTACTTCCAGTGGACTATAATTGATACCTATCAGGGCATTCCATGGGTGGCTAAACCCCCTGGGTGGGACACACCACCATCCCCAGTGGCATCCATTTCCTCCTGAAGCCCTTGGGCGGAGATCCATGCTTCGTCCAATGCTCACATGTGAGAGTTCCCAAGGATCGGGTAAATTACTACTTCCTTTGCCTCTGATACCAACTTTAGAGGCCCAAAGATTGACGTACATGGACATTACATTAATTTTTCAGAATACTTAGTACATAACAAAAACACACACACAAGGACCATAATAGTTTAGTGTCTTTGGAAACTCGGAATATAATATTCCAATCGTGGTGAAAGATCTTCAACATCTCCCATAAAGATCTCCATTTTTCCCCTAAATACTTTCTTTATATCCTGGGGAAAAGAAAACATAAAAGGGTGAGCTCAAATGATCAGTAAGGGTAAACAAAAGAAATATCAATCACATCATATTCATAAGAACATAACATTTTGGAAATCAAAACCTGCAAAAGAGATCATAATATCATAACATGGGATAAATCATAGTAGTGAAATGTAATACCAAAAATCATGACTTAAAACATTAAACTTTGTGGCATATACACAGAATCATAGAGAATCATTTATTATTAGTCAAGAATCATTTCCAAGACTATCTTAGTGGACAAAGTCCATTTCTGAACCGAGTTCATTCCTCATTTCAGTCCTGTTTCACTGAACCAGTTTAACCTGCCATTCTAGCCATGTCTATCTCATGAGAAATAAAATCTTTACCCAATGCATTGGAGGGAGATATAGGTCCCACCAACCTCATAATGATACCATTCTTATGTGTGCCACAAAATCATAAATCATACATCATTTCATAACCCATGTAATAAAAATTCTTAAACAACATGACATTATAAAACAATTCATATACGATAAAGGAATTCATAAAAATAATTCCATAAAAACATAATCAAATCAATGTAACAATAGGGATAGAAACAGAGCCCTATATTATCATAGATGGAAAATATTTTTGATAAAACACTTAAACTCCATTCTTGAGGAAAATATCCTTTCTACTTCAAAAAAACTTTTCCTTTCTTAACATGTCATACAATTCTAAACTAAAAGAAGTTGATTAAAAATAAACATGAAAACTTGTAAGGTATGATTCCTGGAAATAATGTTTTAAAAATCCATTCGTGTCGTATAAGTCAAAATAAAACATTTTTCTCGTACTTTTGTCAGAAAAGTCAAAATGTACCTCGTATGAAAAACGACAAAAGATTTCTTTCATATCTTTTACTAAAAACTCACCGAAGGGTAAAATTGGATATAAACTATTGTAGCATGAAGTAAATATTACATATTCAGGAAACATGGATGTGGATGATAAAATGCACCCTAGTAAATTCCAAAGTATAAACAATCTCTTATAAAAATGAGATTGTGATATTTCCCTTACCTTAGGTCTGATTAGCTTCGTAAGTGTCCGAAACTCCTGTATAATTATATAAATAATGTCATTGACTTATTCCAGAATCATACTCATTGTTATGATATTATATATGGTTCACTTATGACTTTATATTACCCTTTCTTTTGTAAATTCCATGTTAAGGAGCGTTTTGGATAAAATCGTTTCATTTGTCATCCGTGTTTTGACTTTTCATTATTCATATGATTACGTAGATCATGAATAATTAATTCCAGAATATAAAATAGGATTTATATATAATATATATTTAGAATATACATATATATAATAGATCAGTAAATGGAAAGAAATACACCGTTTATGGAGACGGTAGGCCGTACGTACGCATGAACGCTGTTTTTGTTTCCTTATTGAGTTGAATGGAATTAAGTAGATGACATACATATATATACACATAAATCCATTATCATTATTATGTCATATATTTAATGATTACTTATTATATATACATTATAATCATTCATGAATGGTTCACGTGGAGAATGAATCTCATCGCGTCGTGGAGACGGTAGTCCGTACGTACGCATGCACGATGATATCGTTCTAATGATCGTGGAATTGTATTAGAGTGTATTTATAATATTTAATAATCTATATAAATTTAACAAAATCATATATAGTTATTATTTACACCACTATATCCATCTAAGTAAGGTGGTGGTGGAAAATAGATTACACCACGGCGTGGTGACGGTATTCCGTACGTACGCACGCGCGGTGATTTCGTTTTCCGTAGGGTTGATAGACAGTGAAATAGGGCTGTTTCATACATATAATAACATATCAGTATATTAGTGATACTGATGTTATTACTTCATAATGAAACAACTTAATAAGAAGAAGTGGAAGAAGAAATAAAGTTGAAATAATCGGTAACGAACATTACCTCTTTTTTGAAGCGCCTATTTGAGTCATCCTATTAGTGCACTAAAATTCGTCTTTGAAGAAGACCAGGACCTCTAAGATGTTTCTAGGGAAGTGGAGATGAGAATTTGGAAGGGGTTGGCCGATCTTGAAGGCTCAATGTGGTTTGAGGAAGTGATGGAGGAGGTGCCCTTTTATAAGGGAGAAGAGGGGCACCTTTGGAATAACTTAAAATATTATTTCATTATAAAGTAAAATTCGGTTTTAAATAGCTCCAAATTGATTTATTTCGATGCTATGGTGGGGATGGGTCGAAATAATCTCATCCAATAGATTATAGACAAGTTTAGTTCATTATACTAACCTTATAATTTAGTTTTAACTCTTAGTTAATTAGATTGACATTTACCATGTCACTTTGGATTTTTATATTATATAGTTAATAAAAATTCCATATACATACAAGAGATCCCCAAGTTGTCAATTAATGATACACCTCTGTTGATATAAGTATCTTGGTAGAACCTTAGATTTTTAGGAATAAAATAACAATCAATAATATAATATTTGTTTTAATAACTATTTTATGTCAATTTTGACACTATTCAATAGTGGATTTTTTTGAAACTCATAACAGAATGATTACTTCACCCAAAGTTAATTAAATCAATACTAACATGTCATATTAACCTTTAAAATAAGTGTAATTCATAAAAAGTCTCATGTTATATTTATTTGGATATTTATAATATCAATTATTCTAATTTTTCACAATTATGGTAATTACTGCATCATCATTGTGTCATAAATAAATTAATTTATATAATGTCTAAAAATTATTAATAAAATATCATTATGTAGGAAATCTTATTAGATTTATAATGAATATTTTCAATCTAATTTATCTTATGTATTACCGAATATTAAAAATGTTTTATTAAATAAACTTCGATTTTAACTCTTTTAACTCTTCTTTCAATTAAATAATAATAAATGTCATAATCTAATCCAAGTGGGCCTAAATGGTCATATTTTATTCCTAAGGCTGTTTTTGGTCGAATTAAACTTAACCAATAGAATTAGGACATGTGTTAGGGTAATTATAATATCATTTTTACCCTTAATTACCCTATTTACTTTTAATCGTGGTAAAAAAAGTAAAAAGTTACTATTCACCAAAAAAATATTTTCATCTCATTGAACCACATTTTACTTTCTGACATCAACTGTGTCTCTCGTATTTTTGAAATTCCACTCACAGAAGCGGTAAAATTATGTTTTATGAAAAATTCATTTTTTTAAATACCACTTAGTGGTTTCACTATTCATCAAAAAATGAAAGTTTCCAGAAATATACCAAAAATTAGGCCTAAGCTATATTTGATATTGTGAACTCAAAAATGATGTCTATATTACCAAATTCAAAACATATCAGTTTCATTAATTAATTTAAAAATTAATTCCCGTCGTCAAAACAAATAGCGTGTTCTTAAGAGATAATAACTATCAAAAGATTGCGACTTGTTTATGTCTGGTTTAAATGTGAAATTACATCCAATGACCAAAATTGTATTAAATTGTTAAAATATATTATAAATATAATTTAAAACCAGTAAAATTAATAATTAATCACTATTAATTATTTCGATCAAAAAGGTTGTTTTTAATTAAAATTTAGTAATTTTCACTATTCATCATAAAATGAAAGTTATCCGAAAAGTACCAAAATTTCCCCCTAAGCTAATTTTGATATTCCGAATCCAAAAATGAAGTCCATTTTGAAAAATAAAATTTAAAAAATTTAAAAAAGTTTTTATTACTATTCATAATGTCTAGTTTTAATAATATTATAATAGCATATTGTTGTTTAGTGAAACTCGGTATGGCGTACTACACATGCTATCGAGGAAGGTCGTGATTGCATGTAATGCAAGGAAAGTCAAGGATGTGTGTTGTGCAAGATCCTTTTGGTGTAGCGTACAAAACAAGACATTAATAAAATTAAAAATAATATTTTTCATAAAATCTCGGGGTGTTACAATTCCAGTGGTACAAGGATGATAGAAGTGGGATAATATACCCTCTTTAATCAAGGGTATATTCTAGTATATTCTAGATATATAAAATATGGAAGATTATATACTTTTGAACACTTTGATAAAATGAAAAAACATCTTAGAAATAGCTGATGAACTCCAACGACATATTTTGGAACTATTACAAATGGAGGGACATGCACATACTCTAATCCATATAGTTAGGGAAGATCAACACTCTAATAATTATGTACATGTGGTTTCTCTGGACCAAGAAGATATTATTTCTCCAATCTATGAATATCATCGACATATTTCTACAATGGAATAGGTACATGACTAGGCTCATATCCCAATTCCAAACGGGGCTCAACAAGTGAGAGTGGTACATGCCTTGGGATAGGCTCATATCCATATAAAAAATGTCTGACATCGTATTACAAATCCCCAAGATGATGTTTATATCCCATTTATTTCTGGTCTTACCATGATAGAGGGGAACCTGCCTCTAGAAAATATTATAATATAATAGAAGAAGACCAGTTGCATACTCCCAAGTGCTAGGAAATATCACATATTCCTATTCTAGCTGAGGATTGTTAAGTAAGAATGGATCATTTCCTGTGAAATGATAATATTCCTATTAGTTAATATACCTTACATATTCTACTATATCATTGAATCCAGGTGAATATTCCTACTTCAATTGGTGAATTACTGCACTATATTCCTTCCAACTTAATGTATGAAGAGGATCATATACCTTGTCATATTCTGGATTCTCTCGACATATTTTGGCAGTGAATGAATATTCGGACCATGATCACATTCCTTCTCTAACCAAGGTTCATGAAATAAGACTGACACATGCCATTGGGAGTTCTCATATTCATTCCATGAAAGACCAGAATAATATTCCAGAGGACTAAGATCAAGATCATATTCCAATCCAATCCAATGCTAACTAAGTGATAATGAAACATGCCTTGAGATCTGTGCATATTCATCCAGGGTAAGAGATCGGATTTCTATTTTTGGAAAAGGATAAATATTAGCAGCTCTTGTAGGACATAATCAAAAACGGGTGTAGTCGATTTCTTTACAAATCGCTAGTCACACCCATAGTTCGTTGAGCGAACGGTATACGGATTACTCTAATCTCAAATGTCTCATGTGTGTCTTCTTGTAGAAGGAGTTGGTCCTGAGATGGTGAAGTTGGCTTGAGATCCCCCAGTAATATGACTTTGAAATAGTCTATACACTTGGGAAGGGGAACTTTGTAGCAGATGCTCTCATTAAGAGATCAGGCTTTCATCTTCTAGAAGAGGTGATAGATAAGTTGGCCACGTTGCAGATATCCTTTGTTGATAGGGATGGATCAGCCATTCCATTGTCCCTCACAGTCACTCATCCACTACTTCAGTGAGTCAATGATGGTGCAGCTTATGATGGAGAAGGTGAAAATCATCTAGGAGAGGATGAAGACTACACCGAGTAGAAAAAAGTCCCATGCTGATAGGAGACGGAGACCACGAGAGTTTGAGGATGGCGACCACGTCTTCTTATGGGTCTCACCACGACTAGGTCTTTGGAGATTTGGCCAAGGTGTCAAGTTATCTCCACACTTTATCGGGCCACTCTAGGTCCTCATCAGAGTAGGCGAGGTGGCTTACTACTTGGATCTTCCACCTCAGTTGCTCTGGGTGAACAACGTCTTTCACGTATCTCAGCTGAGGAGATAGGTGCACGACCTGTCACACATAATCGAACACAGGTAGGTAGACATCGATGACGGGGCGACATTCACGGAGGTCCCAGTGGATATCAAGGATCGACAAGAGAGAGGCCTACGTGGATAGTCGATTCCTCAGGTGCGTATACGCTGGCAGCACGGGAACCTCAAGGAGAGCACATGGGATCGGGAGGCTCAGATTCGTGCTCAGTTCTCTATTTTGTTTCCCTAGTGTATGTTGTTGTTTTACGGGGACATAAACCCCTAAGGTGGGCATAATGTAAAGACCCAGAAATTTGAAATAATTTTTTTTCGTAATTCGTTGGAATTTTACTAGTCCGCAGTTTCATGCGGTGCTTGATTCCGAGGCTCGGTGTTCCTATAATAAATTTATGAAGTTTTGTTTGAGTACGTTCAATAAACATACGTGTAAGTTTTTTCTATATTTTTAACCGGTGCTCAGAATTGAAATCTGAGGACAATGATGGACTCACACCACCAGTATTCGGTTAAGGGGACATTTACCGCAGTTTCATTTTATATGGGTTGAAAGTTATAATTTGGTAATTTATCTTAAATTATATAAAATTGTGGTGATACACAATATTATTTTAAAAGGTGGTTATTTCCTCCAAGAGGAAGCTAGGGGTGGGGCCCACAACCTACATATCCTCCCGTGAGAGGATTTAATGTGGTGGGGCCTACACGAGCACAAACCCTTTCACCTCCCCATAACTCCCTTAAACTCTCCATTATCTCCCCATTATTTAATTTGACAGCACCTCTTATTTATTATGGTTTAGTCTCTCCACCTCCAACACATTGATTTTTCCAACCCATCTAATTAATAACTTCATTAATTAATTGGAAACACTTTTTGAATCAATTTTAATAGGATGGAGTTCTTTTAAAATTGGGGGAATCGTTATTATTATATTGGCTTGAAAATTATTTCGGTGGGGGAAACCTCTAGAGAATTATAAGAAAGGTGTTCCTCTCTCAATGAATAACATCATTCTTCAAAAATGAACATACCCGACGAAGAACACGAATGACTTCTTCCAACGATGCTTCCTACATGGACGCACCCTGATGTCAAGGACACTACGTCGTCTTCAGATTCTATTTCTGTGTCATGACAATGACTCTTCCTCCAACGTTGATGGGATGACACCATTCTCCGCGACGCCGTCTTCTGCTATGGCCGACTACCGTGATGTTCGTCTACCGCGGCTTGTCGACGTGCAACGTCAATTATGGGGTATGGGGTTTTTATAATTTAAATTGAATAAATTATACCTTTGTTCATGTTGAATTTAAGTGATAGTCTATGACCATTTGTTACCGCCTAACACGGAGGACGTGGGCCGAACGAACACGGCCCGACGACCCTTCGATGTTACTTGTTTTTATTCACGATGGAGATGTTGTTGGAAGAGGTGGCAACGACTGGAGTTGGAAACGATCGGGAGTGGAGACGACCAAAGGCGACGGCGGTAATGGAGGCCGCGCGATGGCTCGAAGAGGAAAGCGACACCGGGTACCGTGCTGCGAAAGAACTGCAGCCCGCAGTCCACGTGCCACTCGTCCAAAGAAAAATCGACCAGTCGTAGCTGGCCGGACAGGGATACCCAGGGCGCCCCAATAGGCGCCGCACTACAGATGACTGCGGCTCGCGCTCTGTGGGCCGCTTCGGTGGTGAATCGGTCAGCCACTTGCCCGTCGGGTTGAAGGTCGCGACCCCACCTGGTGCACCCTGCGGAGGACAGCGGCCCACAACCTAAGGCCGCTCGAATTGGGATGACCGGCCGTCTTCGGCCGGCCGTACAGGAGGGTCGGCGCTGCTCGATGCAACCGTTTCAGAAAACCGGGGGCCATGCCCCCCAGACCGCTCGACCAACTGGCCGAGCCGCGGCCACACACAGGCCGGACCGCCCTTGTGCGGGTCGGGCCGCCTACCGCCAGGCCAGGCCGGGCCGCCTGCCACCGGGCAGGGTCGCGCTGCGCTTAGCCGGGCTGCCTGCCACCGGGCCGGGCCGTGCCCTGCCTAGCTGGGTTACATCTGCCAGTCCGGGCCGCGCCTTACTAGGACAGACCCGAACCCGTGTCGGGTCGACCCATGGCGGGTTGGGACGGGTCAGACCAGACCCAAACCCCCCTCTTCGGACCAATTTTAGTTTTTCTCCCAGAATAAGATCTATGGACCCTTGATCTCTGCACCATCAGTTGCGTTGGATTCCATGGATCGAGATGGTCGTTTCGCTATATTAAATACATGGTTTTGGCGATGTTTGGTTACAACGTTCTTGGTTTGAACTCAAATCCAACAGGGCCCTCGGTGCAGAAACACTTATAACTTAAGGACCGGACGTCCGATTGATGTGCCATCAAGTATGTTGGTTTACTTTTGACAAGACGGTCCTTTTGGCATACTCCACAAATGATTCAGATGAGATTGCAGTATGGCCGGGTTGGATTGTACCTAAAATCCAACCGGGCCCCTGGAACGGAAAAGCTAATAACTCTCAGACCGAGCGACTGATTGACGCATCGTATGTCGCGCTGGGCTCCATATGATGAGACGGAACTTTGGGATACATCAACTCAGGACTTTGTGATAGTTGATGTAACGACCATTTTTCTCGAGGATTGGACCCTCCCGGTTTCAAGCATGTTGTGTGCGGGAACCCTAGAGTTGGCTTCGACTATGATGACTACCGTACAAGGATCCTCCGTGGGTTCGACGACGAAAACTACCGTACTAGGATCCTCTGTGGGTTCAACGAATATGTATACCATACTGGAATCCTCCGTGGGTTCGACGGTGATGAATTTCATACTAGGATCCTCCATGGGTTCGACGATGAGGACTACCGTACTAGGATCCTCCGAGGGTTCGACAACAACGTCTACCGTACTAGAATCCTCCGTGGATTTGACGACGAGGACATCTGGAATAGATTCCTCCATGGTTTAGACAGCAACAAGACTGAACTGAATCCTCTGTGGGTTCGATAGTAATGAGACTAGAATGAATTCTCTATGGGATCAACATCAATGAGATTGGACTGAATCCTTCGTGGGTTCGACAACTGTGAGACAGGACTGAATCCTCCGTGGGTTCAACAACAAATACATACTATTGTCTTTTGTTTTTGCAGGTATCTACCGTTTGTCAATGAAAGATGATTCAATGGATACAACTAATCATCTCTTACTCTCTTTGAGTTGTGTATACCTGGTGTGAGATGAGTCTTGACATTCAATCATTATCATCAATGTGATTGACTTACTTTCCTGTGTGAACGGGGTTGTGCTTGGGCTCAAGAGTTGTATTCGAACTGTGATGATAACATAGGTATATATATGGGCATATACCTAAACAGAGTTTCATGATACTTTGTGAGCATGTATTTATTCTATGGTTTATCCTTCATGGATTTTGGGAGACCTTTAGGGTATTGGGGTCCCTAATGGCCGAAATGCCATCATTTTTATTGAAAGACATCTGAGCCCAAATTGCCAAAATTCCATCATTTTTATTGATTTTTGATAACCCCCCATTCAAAGGATGAGGGGGAACCCTTACATGGCCCATAGGCTCATAGATTACAAGACCCATATTCTTAATAGATTACATGACCTGAATGTCTTATGGAATTCAACAAGACTATCTACAAGGAACTTCTCCTCCACAGCATCTGCGTCATGATAATAGCTCCCCACCTTTGCATGACCATCTGGATAGGCTTTTGGTGAAAGCATAGTTTGGTCCTGATGGCATATCCATACCTTCTCATTCAGACAAATCCATTTGGCTCCGCTATTGTAAGTGCACCTTCTCTGAATCCTCTTCTGGGGCTGCTCCTTTCTTATAATGTATGGGGAAACTTCATGTGGCCCGATGGCATTGAGGTGGCCCAAGGGCCTTAAAGGTGTCCTGGAAGCCCTACTGAACTGATTTCCTTATTGGTGCTAAATCTTGAAGGACTCCAAGCCCAAACCGGTGGCCCAAGGTGAATTGTTCTAGATATTACAGTACCGAACATGACTTGCTATAGTAACTGTTATAGTGCCTGCTATAGTACATGCACAATGTACAGTTCTTCTACAATACTTGTATTGTGTACGGTCTCCTATAGTACCTGCACAGTGTATAGTACAACTACAGTACTCCTACAGTGCCTACTCCAGTACCTGCTACAGTACCACAATAATACTTGGAACAATCCCTCTACCTGGTTTTGAACCTTGGTCTTGTGGATGCACTTAAGGATACCTCACCAACTGGGCTAAGGATCATGTGCTGAAAGATATCCAAAATCTAATAAGAAGATAAAAAAATATTTTCATGATCAAGCAGATGTAGTTTAGAAGAAATAGGTACCATCAAAACCAACTTTTGTAAATTCCTCTTATCTTATTATCATGAAGAGTTCAGGTTGTAAGGAAAATAATGGAATATTATTCATGAATAAAAGAGATAGTTAACCTACCATTATGACTTGGGTAGTTTGTAAAAAGAGTTTGGATCCCGTTTTCCCATCGAGATCTCAACAATTCTTGAAGAAGAATCAACAACGATATATAATAGATATAAAGAAATAAATAATTGTTTGTCAATGTTGGAGTTGTAACAGATTTCTGCATCATACATTAAATGTTTAGTACAATCCTCAAAATGTGAAATCAATAAGGAATCCTATCTCTAGGGGAGAAATCCAATAAATAAGAAACAATATCCATAGGCCTAAAAGCATCAATATACAAAAAATAAATTTTAATAATTGACAACATATGTGATTTATGCAAAACAAGTGGTCGCATGGTTGGTACATTCTAATATCAACATTTTCCCAAATATAATAATAAAATACGATCATAAAACCATTCTAAAAATTAAGAAGAAACCTTGGGAATTAGGTATAAGAATGTGGTGAACATAAATCCACCCAAGATGGTATCAAGTAAGTTCTATGAGAAGTCCTTAGATTCTAAATCCATGAAGTTGAATGGCAGCTAATCCAAGAGAACTAATAAGAATGATGCCTTTCAGAAGTACCAATGTGTAAGATTGAATATTACATCAATAGTTATTAATGAAATGTTTGTTATGTGACCAAAATATTTGGAATGATTAAGGAAATGTGAAGATTCACAACCTAAGGACATTAAAAATTGAAAAAAATGAACCCCATGATGAGGAAAAATGTCACGAGTGTTTCCTAACAATATGAAAATATAATTTTAATGATGTTATATGTGTGAGATTCTGAGAATATGGTCATTTTGATAATGGTTTTTAAACCTCAATACATGAAAATGAATCATTCTTTAAGGGGAGTCATAATTTTTCATCCATAAATTATGTCTAAAATAAGAAAAATTCATTGTAAAATTAGAAGTGAATGTGAATATATTCATGCCAAGACAACATAAATCAGAACATATGTTCTGATTTACAAGAATAGAAATTGAATGACATGAAAAAACATGGTCTAGAAGATCATCTCAACTATGTAGTTCATATTGATGATGGAAGACGGATGCAACATATTCTCTAATATTTTGTGTATTGTATTTGTTCTTATAATGCAGGGAATTGATGAAGAAATAGGTTCTTATGTTGAGAACCTAATAAATAGATATGGATGTCAATTCATGATAGCCATGCTAAATAAGTCACCATATTTAATTGATTCCACAATTTTAAATTTAAATTGAAATGTGATGGAGGATTTTTTTGGATGGTGATAAATATGTTCTAATCTTTAAAATAATCATAAAAAAGTGATAAAGTAAAGAAAATTTCTGGTTTTTTCCACTATACTAAATTTTTTTGATATCCATTTAGATGAGATACAATATTATGAAGATGCAGAGAAGTATTTCTGTTTAGGGGGAGACAAATGATGAATTATGAAGAAGCATCATGATTCATTATTTCAATTGTTATCTAACATGATTTAAATAGAAATTTCTTAAATACCATTTCATTTTAAAAGGGGTTTCAAGTATCATGATTAGAGGTCAAGAGACATATTCAGATGTCAATATAGTGAAATCCTTGTAAAAGTTTTTATGCTGACCTGAAAATTCTGATTCAGATGAGGAATTAGAAGAGGAATCCATTACTGAAGTAACATCATAAAAAATTCAAAAAATTATCTCCAATGTATGAATGAGGCACCACATACATGGTATCCCCTAATGGAATATTATATCATGAAGAACATATTCAAAAGAGGTGGTGTTGATCATATTTTCAAGGTGAAGAATTGATTGGAAGATAAATTTATATTGTTGTTTAATGTGGATGATATCATTTTTGGTGGTAGTAGGAATGGATCAGTGGATAATTTTTACGATCACATGAAATTAGAGTTTTAAATGTCTGTGATTGCTGAAATCACATAATAAATGGTAGTACATTGGATATATAAGTGGGATTACATGTTCATTTCTAGGGAAGAGTTTGCAAGTGATATACTGAATAAATTCAATATACATGACTCCAAACCAATTTAGACTCTAATTGTGGTGGGAACAAAACTTGAAAAGCATGAGGATGAGACATTTTTAGATCCCATCATTTACATGAGAATTATTTGAAGCTTATTTTACTTGACTGTGAAATGGCCAGATATTGTCTTTGCATCATTATTAGAGGCCTTCTTTCATTGTAATATGAAATAAGAGCATATGGAAATAGTAAAAAGAATCATGAGATAGATTCTCGATAATAAAAATTATGGGATATACTTTTATTCAAGACTATATAATGAATTGTAGGATTTTTATAATGCTGACTATGATGGAGACGTAGTTGATATAAAGTACACAAGTGGTGGAAAATAATTTATTGGAAGGAAATATGTGGGATGCTTGTGTAGGAAACAATAATAATCTTCTCTCAATTCTACTGAATCTGAGTATATCTCAATAATAATGTATATTAAAAAAATATATTGTATGAATCATAAGATGGTAGATATTGGTGATGAAGTGAAACAACCAATGGTGAATCACATTGATAAAAAGATTGCAATTGATCTTACTAATAATCATGTTAATAGTTCTCATCTAAAACACATTCAAATAAGTTATCACTTTATAAAGGAAAAGGTTGAACATTGTTTGATTAAATGGATCATGTTGGCACTGATGATCATGTGGCTAATATAATGAACATGACATTGTCAGCATAAGTGTTTGAGAAGCATAAATTGATACTATATGTTCAACAACCTCCCAGTGCATGAGGAGGTTATGAGTGTTCCCACCTCCCCATTAGGTTTAAATATTTTAATCAATTTGTGGATGTGATGCATATTTTTATGGGGAATCATGATCCAGGGGGTATGTTCTTGACCTCGACATGTCATGATTCAGTTCCATGGGTTATTTCCATTGGAAGTGAATGGATAAATTAATTGTATAATGGGAGTAATTTCAATGGATTGAATGAGGAGAATGAATTGTTTTTCGAGTTATATTAATTATGGATAATAGTGTACGTAAAAAATTATACCATCAGAGAGAAAATAAAAAATCAATGAGTTAAAAAATGGGAGAATGTGAATCGATAAAATAATCCAGTGTTATGAGGAAATTGTAAAATCATTCATCTAAACACATAAGAACACAATTCATGTATTCTCTCTTATTTGTTACATAGATAATTTATCAGATAGGCTTAGACTATTTTCTTGAGTTTATAATTGCATATCAGGTTTTGATTGTGGTGGATGATCTAATGAATTTTCCTAAAAAATTCTAAATAAACCCCAATAGAAGAGGTTTTTGGAACCATGGTTTTTTATTTACTTGAAATGGAGTGTGTTTTGTGTTTGTGGTCAATACTATCATGGATGATTAGGGAGATGACAAGGGTAGGGAACATACAGTTCTAGAATAAAACTGTATTGTGACACAGTTCCCTAGTTTTAGGAGAAATTTTAGGGGTCTAAAATTTTGAGGATGTATTTCAACAAAAAAGTGGATTTTCATGAATTGATTATGAAAATGTTTAAAATTTGTGAGTTTCAAAAATATGGTATTCATGAATTGTGTTTTGGGAAGGATTAATGAATTTTGTCGTTGTGCTTTGTGACTACAAGAATTTAATCATAATAAAAGTTTTCTTTATGAAATAAACATTTAATAAATATGGTAATGGAATGGATTTCCAAATGTCTCAAATTATTTTCAAGAAGATGAGGAGATTCATGAAGAGGAACATTGTGACTGTATAATGTTTTGACAGAATTCATTGTAACTTTGATGACCATTATAGTCAATGAACTTTAGTGGTTCATTGCAATGGTGGGTGTGATGTGAATATTTTTTTAACAGATTTTAGAAAATGTACTGCTGGTGGGGGAGTTTTTCATGCAACCAAGACTATAAATAAGGGTACACCCCTATTCAATTGGTATGAAGAGTTCGTGTAAAATCTGTAAATGCTTTGATTTCATTATGGTAATGAAGCTTTGGGAATCATTCTTTCTATGTGATCATGATTATCAAAAAAAGGACTTAATTAGTCATTACTGATAACAATGATTTTTATTAAAGAGTGCTTTACAATGATGTGTTTTTCCATGTTGACTCAGTGATCATCTAGAAGGATGTGTTTTTCACAAAGGTAGTCAGTTTTGTGAAGGTAGTATGTTCCAAGAAGGTCATGGATCTTCAGGAAAGATGTTTTTTGGGTGATGGTAGGCATCGTTATGAAGGAAGTGTGTTAAAAAAGGCAAATGAGCTTTGTGATGAAGGTAGCATCATGTAGGATCTTTTTGAAAGGTACTATTGAACATAATTTTTTTGTGAATAGACCTTTCAAAGAGTTTCAAATTAGGTATATTTCCCAAGAATAGTATTGTGCTATGTTGGGAGTAAATTCTTTAATAAAAACACATTGAGGTGAAATTCAAGTGGATAAACTATCTTAGAATTCTTTCGAAGAAGTGAGATACATAGTAGTCAATAGAAGTGTTCTGAGGAAGACCACGATCTATCCCTAAAACCATATAACATCATTGTGACTTTCACATAGTGACTATGAATGAACATTTAAATTCCACCACTAGTTAAAATTAGTGGATAACAGTATGACCGACAACTTGTTGGAATATTATCTTTGGACTAGCCCTTAGCGGTGAACCAAGTAAAAGTGTTGTATTATCACATTGTATGTGAATGTTTGAATATTGATCTAATCCATTATACATATTTTATTTGTTTCTACCAATGTGGGAAAAAATCTATCCCAGCAAGAGAAAATGTTGACACCCTAATTCACCCCTCCCCTCTCAGGGTGTCCTGGGACCCTATAGTGGGGACCTGAAATTGTGGTAATATAGATTCAGGTTGGGGGATAAGATAGATTTTGGAATTAGGAACTAGTGAGAAATTCTTGGGTGGGTAGGGAAATGATTTTAGATAAACTTAGTAAGAATAGTAAATAATGGAGACTGGTGAATGCATTGGTATTTAAGGCCCTCTATTGTCTGGTTCATGAAAATTTAAGTTTATTAAACCTATAAAGTGAAGTGATACGAGTTTCGAGGTATAGGTATAAGAAAGGATTATCCATTAGTATTATTTACACCAATGTTTGAAATGGGTATACATTACGATCAGATTTATCCTTAAATAAATAATTAATTAATATTATATATTATATATTATGTGTTTATGAGTCATAATCAGTACATTACTTTGCAGGTGTAGATCCAAGTAGATGTCTTCATTGGGATTGTGTTGATGATATTCTATAGAATATGATTCTATATTAAAATTGAGTTGAGTTCGACCATGAAACCACTTGTATAATGATCCATTGATATTTTTAGAGCCAGACTCTATTGATATTAGAAGGTTCCATTTGAAACATGGTGATATAGGACTGGTTGGAGTATGTGGTGATAACATTATTTTCGATCCATGTGGGAATGTAGAACTATGTTTCATTTGAGGTGACAATATTACATATATAATACATGAAGTAGTGGTTCCTATTAACTAAGGATCATTAAGAGTTATCTTAATCATGGGATAAGTTCTCATTACAATTTTTAGCTGAGTGACTTTATCCAACATCGAAGGCATCTGGTGGTAAGGAGAAGGTAACAATTTGATAGGTGTGTTTTTATGTGTTGGAGTTTAGGATTATTATAGGAACGTTCTCCATTATAAATCATACATATTTATAGGTTTTGGGGATTTATATAGGTATTTTGAGGCATCATTTCATCAAAAGATATAATGTGAGGTTAAGCCGTCTACGCTACCAATGTATATCACGGTGCTTGTAACACTCCCAAAATATTTAAAATGTGGACAACATATTCGACAACAAGTATGAAAAAATAACTCCAAGAGTAGAAGTTAATATTGAATCTCAAGAATTATAATATATTAACTAATTTAAATAAATTAAACACATTCTCTGTCTTTTAATTCATGCAATACTGAGTTACGATTGATTTACACATAGGACTGAAATTTATCAAAAAATAATATTCTATTAATATTATTATTTATTATGGTGGTTATCTCCAAGAAGTTGGAATGAAGGGAATGATTAAGATTTTATAACTTCTGCAAATATATTTTTGACACATCATTGTTAAATATCTATTGACTTTTAGTAAGATAAGTATCATTTAAATGAAAAATAAATTTTTTCTGAAAAACAATATTTTTTTAAAAGACTGATTAATTGTGCATTGTGAACATAATTTAACATTAATTGATAAACCATTAAAAAAAATAATTTCATAAAATAAAATCCATTTTATAAATTAAAATATATAAATATGATTATGGAAATGTTTTGTTATTTTTTTGAAAAGTTTCATTTATTATGAATATTGAAAAATATTGAAATTTAATTAAAAACTACCTTTTTGTAAATATTTTATAATGTTTAATTATATTGTGAATTTATTTTAAAGAAAAATCATTTAAATTTTAATAATATTAACGTATTTTATATTGTTCTAATATACTTCATTATAAATTTTTATATAAAAACATTGAATACTTTTGAGAATTTTCTATTTAAAAACATGCTTCCTCGTCACGTTTGTTGGATTAAATTTTAATCATTTTTTTCAATCTTTTGAATTAAATTTGGAAAAATGGATTCCATATTTTGAATCATATTAATTTATAATTTATAGTATGTTGAAATTAAATATTTAAACAAAATTAACAGTTACGGTAGTAAAATATAATAACCACGGTAAATGTGAAAATAGATTATCGAGGGGTAAAATAAATTGATATGGGTAAAAAATACATATAAAATTTTATTGAAATTATCATATAGAAATATTTTGAAACTTAACCCTACAAGGTTCTATAATGGTTTATTTTGGACCCCTGTGACATATGAAAAATTTCATAACACCAAATTTGTTTTAAAATTACCAAGTGTGTTCTCTCCCACTCTTATAAAAGTACACCCCATATCCTCTATTATTGAAAACTTAAAAACAAGTTGTTTTTCCAAAAACCTATACAAATCACTTCCCGAAATCCATACCCATATTGCCGAATCAATTTTTATTGCAGAAATCCAAACTTTTAAGGCTTTAGTGGAAATCTAATGAGCATACCAGAAGAATAGGTTATGTTTTTAAATAAGAATCATTATTTTACATACTTCTCCACCTCCATATTTTTTATTATAAAATGATGATATAATAATATTGGTTTATTACTTATACTAGGATGTTTTTATAACAATTTAATGACCTAAAACATTCCCACTTATATCAAATGGGTTACAAAATCATCATTCGTGTGTACGACAAACAACCACCCCATGAAATGATGTCCTTCATTTTTTCATTTCCACTTTTAATGGATTGGAATGATGATGGATATAATTTTTACATATATATATAAATAAATTGTAACTATTTCATATATATATATATATATACTTTCCATTCAATAGGAGATACGATAATGTTGCTTTTGTGTACGACATACAACAACCATATGAATCAATGTGATTTTTCATTAGATAACACTTCATATGAATGTTGATAAAGATAAAGATAGTTATTATATGTTACATAAAAGATATGAATATTATATAGAGGTTATATTTATCATTTTGGAAATATAGTATTTATTATTTTATTTTATTCCTCTTCACAATTGTGATGATGATTACATCGCTTGGGTATGTGTGGACTACAACCATTATGAAATTGAAGAAACTCTATTTTAATCACCATAACACATGGATGATATATATAAGTATATAATGGGTTAATGAAAGGTTAATAAAAATTTATAAGGTTTAAAATAACCACACACCTTTTCTAAATTATATTGGTTAATGATATTAAAACATTATATTACCTTATCTTCAAATAAATCCACTTTTGGATGTTTTTGTTGATATTTAGTTCATTATAAATTAATTCTTTGAGAATTATCAATGGTTCCCCTCGTTTCTCTTATATAAGAGGACCTTCTCTTCCCTTTTCTTCACACATAAAAAAGATTATTTGGTTTGATGAAAAACATTTCAAATATCCTTCCATATTCTCTCCCCTTATTTTATAATCTGTCTTTTGCGAATAAATCCAACTGTGGTTGTCCTTTGATGCAATCCAGAAAGAGATATCGGAGGAAGCGGTGATGTTCATTCAACAAATTTTTTTTATTTATTATTTAAAACCATTAAATTATATTTAATTAATTGTTAAATAATAACCTCATTACCTTCAATAAACCTATATTTATTTATGTTTAGGTTATTAAGTAAAACTTCACACACCTTAGTCAAATGATAAAAGAAAGAATCATTGATGTATACGACAATCTATTGCCTCGTAAACCAATGTTGTTTGTTCTTAAACTTTCACCATTAAATGTTGTGAATAATCATCAATTCATAGTTTTTATATGAGATATATTATTTAAATTTTGTTGTTATTATTATGTAATTTTTATATAACATATTCCTTCTTGATTTCCATTTTTTTGGGAATAGGATAATGTCTATTCTATGTCTGTACAACAACCGCCCTGTGAAGTGATTCGTTTCATTCATGATTAAATGGAATTTTTTAAGGATTGTTATAATAAAAACTTGTGATATATTTGACATAATCATTAATATTTGTTTATAATATATCATAACATTTTATTTCAATTAATTTGGCACAAAATGGAAATAGAATTCATGTGAACCTACGACCTACTGACTCCATATACGATGTATTTCATTTTCTATATCCATCATTTATAAATAATTATAAATACCTATATAATTAATAGATATATATAGATATGTGTGTGTGTGTGTGTGATATATATATAACATTTTTATCGTTCTAGAGATGATGAAATCAAGATCAATGTATGAGGTCCTAGAATAAAAAGTGAAAACATGTACACAAAAAAAGATGTAACTTTAACATGGATTTGTTCAGAAAAAATTAATATCAATTCACTAATAAAATAAATATTGTATTATATATATATATATATTAATATTATTATATTTTATATTTATGATAAAAATAAATTTTATTATACATGATGTTTTAATGGGTATGAAGGAATTAAAGACATATGGTAAGCATATTTCTAGTATGACTTTTATTTCTATGAGACTTATTCCATATTCACCAATTGTTTACTTTTATTATTTTACATAAATCCCATGAATAAAATATATTATCTTTATCCTTTTTATTATTTAAATATCCATTTTATTATCTCACTTTCATTGGGTTTGCGTTTCAAAAGTTACCTAATCAGTAAGATAATTTAGTCCCATTTTTCCTTATTTAAGACACATGTTATGTTAAACATTTATAATATTTTATGAGATATATATAATGAAATTTTTAATTATGTATTATGAATCCCATTATGTTCATAATATTATAGGATTCATGTAATGTTATTCTCTCTTTGATCGTAAATTAGTGTTCCTTTAAAAAACTGTTTTCAAAATTTTTTAAATGTATTTTAAATGATATTTTATGCATTTTCAAGGGAAATGATTTTAAAGATGTTTAAAATGTTTTCAGAAAATTCCTTTATATTTTTTCTATATTTACTTAAAATTTAAATTGTTTTATATATTTTTTATGATATAAAAAGGTTTTTCTATGTTGACAAGATATTTTCCTCATAAAAATGTTTTAAAAGTATATTTCCAAATTATTTTCCATCAAAGCCTAAATCTATTTTTGTTACTGATGAATTAACTGGGATATGAAACAATGGTAACATTAATATTTTTCCTGAATTATTTATGTTTTTTGGCATGATTTTTATGTTAAATGATTCACTACCATGTGTTATACTATAATAAAATTCTAATGAAACCATTCAATTTTTAGGTGTTTTGATATAATGATTGTTTTATTATATTCTAAAAGACATATTTATGATTTTATTTTGTGATGGATACGACCTTTATATCCATAAAATTAATTTGGTAATGAGTTATATGTCATTATTTAGACATTATTAATATTTGAGTGAGCTCAGTTTGGTAATATACTTTTTTAGCAATGTTGGTCTTTGTAGTGATCCATGACTACTAAGATGGCATTGTGAGTTAACCATGACTACTAAAAATATCTTCGAAGAGAACCTTGACAACTATTATGGTTTTGGGAATGAACCCATTCTAATAATATATCCATGTCCATGAGCATTTACTACTATGTAAATCATTTTTATATATTTATTCATATTCCCCAATTTCTCCTCTTATTTATATGTTATGCTTTTATGGTTTTTTCTTTTGAATCCCTTCTGATCCCTGTGTTCTGAATTTCAAATCTATATTCCATGACTCAAGTATATGATCTTCGATATGCATGGTATCAACATTAAATTCTATTTTTATGTTCTCGTAACCATTTTTTCATGTTATGCTTACAACTTTTTAGTTTACCCATACTGAGCATCTAATCTCACCCTTTATTGTGTTTCATTTCCCCTGGATATGAAGAAAGATATTATGTATGATATTGAAAAAATGGTTATAGTTATGAAAAATATGTGGTAGAATATGTATATTTATTATGAACTAGTATATTAGGATTCCATGTTTACAAAGTTTAATAATAATACATTTTTGGGTGTTTGTTTGTATAATTTATGAAAAATTAAGAAAAATGATGTTATTTATATTAATGTTATTCATGGTTAATTATAGTTTTTAATAGAGTAATGTATTAGTCAAACATTGTAAACTTGGTCACGAAATCCTATTTAAGACCCCTAAGGATAAATCTATGTATAGTTTACAATCCTTGAATTCTGGTAACGATCACGAATATCCTAAGATTAAATGGAGAATTATATAGTTTTAAAGTAGTTTACCTTTATTATGAGACTTTAATAGTATGATTATTTTTTGGATTTTTTTTCAATTAATTGAACCTAAAGGAATAGTGATAATGATGAATGCAATGGACAATGCAACGATTGTCCCCTAGGAAACCAAATGTTAAGGGAGATGGAATAAAAAATCTTATCACAATACTCACAGAAGCTCTGAATTGTGATGGTATCTAAATTAGTAGAGTAGGTAAAAACATTATATTGTTTCATTTTTGAGGACACATCCACCTTCTTTCAATGGGACATTTGATCCACTTCTTTTGGAATAATGGATCAGTACCACTGAGAAGTTATTTTCTGTAAATTTGTTTTCAGAACATTAAAAATCAATTTTTAATGTTTATCATTTAGAAGAAGTGTTGAAGTGGTTTCATTTGATCGATAATATAAGTCAAAAATAAGAAATTTAATCCATTGATTGGGATGATCTCAAAAACACATTCTTTAATAATTACATTCATTTTGTTCTTCATGTGAATATGGTGAAAGTGTTCTGTGAGTTAAAAAAAGGGACGATGAGTCTATTGGTACCTATGAGGCATATTTTTCTTGAATTTCAATTTACAATTATGGTGTTATAAACTGAAATGAATTTTTGTTTGATATATTCATCACTAAAATAAAATCATATCTTCAAAGAGAATTATCCATAAGTGACTTCAAAAGCTATAAAGAGATTTTTCATTGCACTACCAAGGTTGAATTGGTTGTTGGAGTTACATATCAATCTCATAGTTTTAATAAGAAATGAATAATGGTGGTTATAACAACTTATATTAACAAAGGATAATATAAAAGGACCTTTCCTTTATTTTCAATGTATGGAAATACACTAGAGGAAATTATCTTAAGGGGGCTGGTAAATTTTTTAAGTTTGTGAAAGATGTTCGCTAGGAATTCCACAACCGAAGTGATGGGAAAAAGTTATATAATGACTTGAATGGATTTAATGATTCCCATAATATATCCACACACGCTAATGCTTAAATTTTAATGAAAATGGGAATTATTTTAATATGTATCCAAATATAATGGTTAATAATGATTATCAATGTAAGTAAGCTGTTAATGAGAAAGATAACTAGAAATATCATCTGATCACTATTAGAGATATAGAGTTCGACAATACAATGGTTGAATGATTGAGTGTTTTTGGATTCACTACTGGATAAATCACCTATACCTAAGGTTTGGAACAACAAGTATAGATCTTAAAACCGTGGGCTACCAAGGTATCAATATAGATCCATACCAATGGTTTTACAAAAATCATGGATATATCCATGGATATTTCCATAATACCCATGATATTTTTTAATCTATGGGAATATATCTATAACCGTAGTAAAAAAACTATGGAAACACCATAAATAATATACCCATGGTTATTGAACCATGGGTATAGAAACTTGGCATGTAAGGATAATACATAATGAAAAGTGGTGTTTTTCTCACTGAAAACCTTCTAATGATATGTTGGTGGAACATCATGATCTGTATGGAAAACATATATAGTGAATGATGAAAATACATTTTTTTCAAATGATGAGAATAAATAAATGGATGATATAATGGTTCATCCTATTTAAGATAATTATAATTTTTCTAAATACAAAATAAATATGATCAAGAAGGCAGACAAGATCTCAAGTGCTCCTAATGGTGCATCCAAAGGACGTCTGACTCTATATTTAGCTCATTATGATTATATTATCATGAATGATATTGATTGATGATATAAAGATGAAATTTAATCATCCATTTAAAGTCCCAACATTCCAGGATTAAATGACATGGGTTGGTATTTCTCCTCTCCAAAATACCCCTTATTTTCTACCAAAAGGCCCATGTTTTTTTACAAAATAAAGGCCCTAATTTTTTTCCATGGATGGAAGACCTCTTCTTGTGACCTGAAGGACCATATTTTTATAGGATAAAGCCCTTATTTTTTCTAGACAATATTACCTTATTAGTTATTCCCAAAATAAATCAAATTTAAATTTCCCAAAGGTGGTATTTTACAGGGCCAAAGACCTATTTCTTTGTAACAAATACTTATCCTGATCCCTACCCACATGCACCATTATTTTCTAGTGGTCAATTAATATCCCCAACATTCTTTATATAGTGATGGAGAAGACTAAAACAATATAAAATAGTAAGAATAGTTTTTTATGTGTTCAGGAATTATGCATTACAAATCCATGGATAACATAAGAAGCCCAGATAGAAAGATGTTACCACAGTGACATGTCTATTCAATTTCAACCATACCATTATGAAGCATAAATTGAATATTGATAGACAATATATTACTAGGATATATAGGGATGAAAAAACCCTTAATAACATGTTTCAATGGAAAAATTATTTAACGGTGAGTATGTTATTTCCAAATGGGTTAATTACAATTATTAAAATGAGGAGGATTGTCTAAGTGTTTCACATCAAAGAAAATCTTCGAAGAATAACGGAAGGGTTTGGTTCACAATGACCAACCAAATTTCTTAGAATAAAAATATTGGAGATAACCCCTCTCCCCATTACTCTATATTATTTGAACTGTTATGTGCATTTATTTATGGGAGATTCAATATAAGAGGGAGTAGAACTATATATGCATCAACAGAAGAAGCATTGATGATTTGAGGAATAATTTTAGTGAAATAGGTGTTTAAATATATCACCTTGAAGTATACAAGCTAGAATCTATGCATAAATTTTTATAAATATCTTCGAGAATTTAATGTTGAAATCTGATTGTATTTGTTAGAATTTGAGTTTTACATAATAAAATATGTCTATAATTATTGCAAGTGAATGGAGGTTGTAAAATATGTGGTCGGGAAAATATATAAAACAATATTACCTCATCAAAATAATTTGAAAAAACTAAGATGAATCTGTACATTCTAGAATATGTCTATGTATCCGGAAATATTATAATCCAGTGAAAATCATGGATTATTTGAAGTGATACAGGTATTAATGTCAAGTACCTTGACCCCCCAACAGTTTTTCTACATTCTTGGAAGAATCCTAAAGTGTTTTCAAGCCCTGTATGACGATGCCAATCAATGGTAAATTGACTGGACAACTTTATGAGGAAGTGTAATTATTTAATATTTTAAAGTTAGTATATTTTCCCTGACATGATGGTATTAGATGAGTGGTTTTTCCATGATAATCGTGAAGATTCCTGAAGAATAAAATATCATCATGTTTCTCTCAAGGTAAAATCATTCCACTATGTGGTTGCTGGAAATGAAGACATTAAGGGGGAGTTGAAAACATTCTCCATACAAGTTTTTTATCATAATTTGGAAGAATGAATATGACTGGTGATATGGGTTTTAGGAAACATTATAGGTGTGTTACACAAATTATATTGGAATCCTGAAAATCAGAATTTACATGCTGGACATTTAAAGTTAATTGGATACTAAATACAAACCTGGATATGAATTAGGAAAATTAATGCAGTTTGAATGTTTAAATTGTCTAATTTTTTTTAAAAAAATCAACATAAAAATTTGAAGATTGATATAGCTCCATGAATGAATATATGATCCAATATTACCAAATCTTCTATCTAAAAAAATTAAAATTTGGATCTAATTGTATACGCTAAAATCAGTCTGAATATGTTGGATTAATGATGTTATGTCGGTAAATTTCTTGTAACATAGTGGAGAACATTTCAAATTTAGTCTTTAAGGTTGTCTTTATTTCAACCATATTCTAAAATATCGTTCCAACAGTGTCTATTGGTGCAAGCATCATAAAGAAAAATATATCTCATAATCTTGTATTTATGAAGTGATTTTAAATGTAATGATTTCTCTTGACATATTTAGTGCATAGAGTCTGTTGAGGTGGGGGTTATAAAATGGAATTGATTTTACCTAGATAGAAAAATATACTTTTTATTTTATTGTAAAAGGAGTAGAGAATGTTGATTTTGTAGATTTTATACTTTTATCATGCCTCGACATTGTCAAAAAAATCCAAAGGGGAGGGGGGCGTTTTGAACCAATGCTTGATTGGTTATATTTGTTTAAAATATATGAGTTATGTATGAGGTATGTTTTATTGAAGAAGCATGGGATTTGTCAAGAGTCAAGGAATTATGATCTATTGCATGATGTTCTATTGAATTAATATTTGTTGAAAATATTTTTATGGAGAGTTAATTTGATGTGATTAAATATCCAATAAGTATTGGATGAGGACATAGGGTGAATGTATGCATGGATGAATTGCATAATGAAATTTCATTCATAATTTAAAGATATTTATATGTTTTTATATCATGGATGTAATTTGATATAGGATGAAAATTGTATGTAAATCATGTTCACTCATTGAATTGAAGTGGAGGATGATATGTCAAGGCTGAAATTGATCTTAATATATGAATACTATAACTAATTTAAAATATATGATTTCTGGGAAAAATTTTAACTCATACAGTAGGATGATGTTACACAACATTTCAATAGACTACATAAATATTGTTTTATAGGAAGTCAGAAGCTCCCATGATTCTATTATAGAATGGTAACTATGGATGTAGGTGTCGAAAAGTATGATAACAGACAGTTGTCTTGAGAAAAAACATGAATCATTTGATTGCAAAATTTTCTTGGTTCAGATGGTTTCATTAATCAAGTATTCGTGTCTCATACCAGTGATTTTTTGAATGGAGGTTTTTGGTATATAGATCCTATAAGATTCCGATACATAAATGAAGAATATATTTTTGCAATATTTGATATTTTCTTTTAAGGAGTGTTTTTAATGAAGACTCAATATAATAGGTTCTTAAATAATGATTTTTAAATAATGATTAAAATGTCAATATAAGGACCCAGCCTTAAAACATTACATAATATTTAATTAAACAAATAATTCAAATTGAGGATCTTTTCATGTTTACAGTTTTAGAGTATTAAGACATAACTATTACATTACATCTCAAAAATTTCAAAGTAGACAATTCTACTCAATTCCAATATTTTTTCATAAATAAAAACTCTTGAATAAAGGAAACATGTCTAGTTACATGTTTTAGACAACATTAATTTTCCTTGATCCCATCCTTGACCCTATTCCACATTATGTCTTGTGAAAAACATTTCAAAAACATGGGATGAGCATAAAAAGCTCAGTAATAGTTACACAAAGAAGTACAATTCTTATATTTTTAAAACAACAATTAATCCATGAATACTTTATCATAAGAAATAATTTTTCCTTTTATGATGTAGTAAATACTCTTCATTGAATAAAACATCATTTCAAAACCTTTTGTAACCAAATGATTACCATAAAACCCATATAAAGAACACATAGAATATAAAGGTAACTTGGAACATAAACATTCTTAAGTTGAATAACTATACGATCAACTTCCACAAATATCACTAAATTGAAAATCAATACGGCCGACTTCCATACCCAATGCATTGGAGGTTATAACGTAACTACCCGTCCTCATTTATCATAGCACCACCTGTCTTATGGTTTATAACGTAACCACCCGTAAAATGTCCGAGTACCATCATAACACATAAAAATATTGCAAATATAAACATTTAACTAATAAAATTTCATTTTAAATCAACATAAGTAATTTCAAGATTTTGAAATAATCATTCCATTTTCATAAACCATTTAAAAAGAGATTTTTGAATCAATGTGTCCCATACCACTTTGAAGCATTTAATGGAATTATAATTTTAAAAAATTAATGTCTCTATAAATAAATACTAAAACCATTTTTAAAACATGGCCATTAAAGATAATTATTTAGAATAACAAATCTTTAAAACATTTAAATCAATATTATAGTTAAAGAGATTTTAACAAAATGAGAGTCTCTCGAATACAAATATTTGAGAATAAAATTTAATATTAACTTTATAATATTATTATAATAAAGGGATTAATGGTATATTATGAAAAGGATAGTATATACACCTTATAAGAGTGATTTGGTGCATGTAAACAATCATGTTTCAATGGAAATGTAAATTGAGATGACATCCCTTATAAAGACGTATCTTTAAATTATGGGTAAATAAATCACATAATTATGTGTGACTAAAATAAATACACCTAATATAATTGGATTTTATGTGTAAAACAATCAAGGGTCATTAAAATAAATTCATTGGATGACATATTCTAGAAGCACATGTTTAACCCAAAGAATTGAAATTGGGTTAAGAAGTTCCTTTGCAAAAAATTGAAAAGCCTAACAACCTAACTTTAGAATTAGGAAAATGAGTTGATGAGATAAAAAGGGTATATCATCACTTGGACATAAAATTTAAATCAATAAGGATATATAATAACATATCCTAACATAATAAGATGTAAATTAAAATACATAACAATAAAGAAGTCTTTTTAAAAGATGAGGGTGAAAGGTTCCCTTACTGATTTGGTAACATACAAAACATAAGCCACATGAAATAAGGGTCATAAAATTAATATATAAATACTCATAAATGAATTTATATTACAGAAATGTACAATAATGGGTAGTAAATACACAACAAAAAAGGAAATAGTGTCAAATATAGCATGAATCTCACGGCAATAAAAAGTGAGATGAAACGCTTTACCTCGTTGCAATCAACTAAGTCATTTGATCAAAAGTTAATAACCATCAAATTAATCACATAATAACATGAATATAAAGATAATAATCATAATATATATCAAATTTCAGTACATAATACACTAGATGCAATAAATAAGGGTCAAACAATGGAAATCTCATAGAATTAAAAGTGAGAAAAGAAATCTATTTACCTCATGTCTGACTTGACTCGTTCATTCCTTATTCGTCCTGAATAATAAAATAAAGCTAATTTATACTTTCTTAAGAACGTTTTTTCAGGTTTATTATCCTCTTTATCTCACTTATTTCAATGTTATAAACATTATTCAATCATTTAATTTTATAATGGTCGTTTTGTCGATATTTGGTACTTGTGTAAAAAATGACCACCTTATAATTAAAAGTTGTCCATGTGGTCAATAGTCCAAAATATCCAGAATTATATTCATGATTTAGATTTCATATAAATCATATATATCGATTATATATATGTATTTATAATAGTACATAACATTTTGGAGATAAGAAAAGAAATGCACCGTTCATTGAGACGGTGGGCCGTACGTACATATGAAAGCTACATTCATTTATATTTATTATTTTAATAGAATTAAAACATAATTATACATATTTATATTATAATTAAAGTATAATATCGTATATAAAATCATTAAATCCATCATTTATTTGTCCCACATTTGGCATTAACGAGTCACATCACTTTGCGGGGGCGGTAGTATGCATTTCCTCAAATGAGATTGCCGCCTTTACCCATAATGGAAACCGTAAGGGTATGATATAAATTGAAAATATAGAAGCACAAAGAAAACATAAATATAATATATATCATATATAAATATATTGCCATCATAATGGACACCATGAGAGGTGGTAGAAGGTAATTGAACAATCATCGTTTCGTGAGGCGTTAGTTTTCCATCCACAAAAACGGTATGTTTTCACCCATTAGATGGAAGTGTATGTAAGTGTAGTTATAAGGATTCTCATAAAAACATCCATGTATATTTAGGGTACTTCTGTGGATATCATTTAATGGAATAAAATGAGTTTAGGGGTTGGATATGTAAAATAAAAGAAAAACAGTTAAGAGAAACCATTACATTTAATTTGGGTAACTCCCTTTTGTTTGAACCAAAATGGTTTGTTGAAGTTACTTATACCTTAGGTAAGGATTCTAAGTGTAAGGTATTGATGTAAGTAGATTAATTGGTCATAGTTTGGACGATCCTAAATACTTTAGAGGTGTGAGGAATTGGTTACAAGTGGTCTCCTTTTATAAGGGAGAGGAGGGGAGCTTTAGGAAAGTGTGAAAATTTTAATTTATAATATAATGATATTCAATTTTTAAAGGTCCAAAAATCATTAGAGTAAAATATATGATGACTCATGGTCGAAATTAAATCATTTCATAGGAATTGGACAGGTTTTGGATTATATTTTAATCATTATAATCTTATTTATTTAAATCATTCATTAATGAGGTAAATATTGCATCATTATAGTGTCATAAATAATTTGATTTATTCGATATCTAAAGATTATAAAAAAATAATATCGTGTAGGAAATATGATTATAATTATAAAGAAAATTTATAGTCTAAAATATAACTTATATAACACCATATAAAAATTAATTTAGTAAAAGATTTTTGTTTATGTCATTTTTGCATTTACTTTAAATTAATTAATCTAAAGTGTCATTATCATTCATAAGTTTCTCTATTGGATCCCAATATAGACCCAAGGATGCCCATGGTTGTCCATTACTCATCCAATAAGGTTAGTTTATGTGTTAAGGCAATTTTGAATTATTATAATACTCTTTTTACCTTTAATTACTGTATTTACCATTAACCGTGATAAATAAAAGTCAAATGATACTATTCAAAAAAAATTATTTTCATCTTATTAAACCAAATTTTACTTACTAACTACATTAATTTGTGGTGGATTTTCTAAATTCAATTCATAGATGTGGTAAATTTTCATTTAAATGAAAAATTCAGTTTTTTAACTACTACTAAGTGGATTCACTATTCCTCAAAATTGTAGTTTTTTTGAAAAATACCAAAAATTAATCCTAAGAATTATTTTATATTCTGAATTAAAAAATGATGTTAATTTTTCCAAATTAAAAACATAAAATTGGAATTAATTAATTTTAAAATTAATTCCTGTTGTTAAAAGAAATAACGTGTTTTTAAGAAACCATAACTATCAAAAGATTGACAATTTTTATGTCCACTTTCAAAGTGAAATTAATTCCAATGACATATATTGGATTAAATGGTAAAAATATATTCTAATTAAACATGAAAACCAATTAAAAATATAATCTATCCATATAAATAAATTATATTAAAACACATTATTTAATTAAAATACAATATTTTCACTATTCATCAAAATTAAACATTATCGTAAAAATTCCAAAAATTTACACAAAATAAATTTTGATGTCCCTATTCAATATAAGGATTCTATTTGGTCAAATATAATTTATTAATGTGACCAAAAATCTATTTAATGAGGGTTCTCCATTAAAAGACTATAAATCGACATTTTAATGTAAATACCGCTAAATATTAGATTCATTCACATTTTAGGCCTCTAAAATTTATTGGATAAATGTAAATACATTTAAATAACATTTATAATACTATCGTAGTTAGTTTGGTTCATTTCCACCAATACAACTTCTAGGAGTTAACTACCATTTAAAATAAAAAAATTTTATTATTAGGGTGCAATGTATGATTTCAAAGAAACTCGTTGCATAACGAGTACTCTATCTAACATAGAATCACCTTTAATGTATAATTTATATTTAATTAAAAAATATTAATAAATATGATAAGTGACTTATTCCTTATTTATCTGGGATGTTACATCCTTTCACCTTTTTGGGAATATCGTCCTTGGAATTTTAAAATTGGGCTTCGAAACTTCATTAAATTTCCAACATTAGAAAAGAGTCAATAAAAAATCACTTTAATATTTTGAAAGAGAAGTACAAATGTCACCTAAGATAAGCCATACTAGGAATCCATGTAGGAATACATGGATATTGAAGAGACAAGAAACGATCATGTTTCGATGGAGAGCGATTAAAAACATGATTAGGAGAAAGTTAACCATGAGAAAATCACAAACATGTGATGGGTTGAACGATTCTTGATTACCCAATAGGAAAAGTTAACAGAAAATTTTTTCATTCTATGTAACTTTTCATTGAGTAATATATTTATGATCTTAACTAAATACATAATGAATCATACTTACTTTTCATGTAGACTTTTATCCTTTACTAGATTTCTAACAAAAACTCATATTTCATCCAAACGATTAGTATTTGGGATGACTTGTTTACATTAAAAGTGATTTAATGAAAAATAATTCACAAAAGATGAACTATATATTTCCCTTCTCTTTAGATATTAACTAAAACAATAAAATTTAGTACAAGATCAGATAATTCCCCAGAAGGATAAACTTTTACATAATGAAAAATGACTCATAATCTCAAAAAATTGTATAACAATACCCAAAGTTCAACAAACACCATTCAATAAACAATTGTCCCTAAAATTGCTGAAATGTAATCCAAACTGATATTTTAACCCAAATCTCATAAGTATTTAATTACATAGACCTCTTTGATACATCTTAACATTTATCTCCAAGTAACACCAGTTACTCATAATGTCACATATTGAAAATTAATTAACCTAATAATATATTCTATACGGTAGGTTAATCATTTTCATAAATAAATCAAAACATTATATGTTCATAATAAAAACATAGATTATTCAAAACAATAATGTCAACCATTATTCCACAATTGAAATCCCTTGGTATTCTATCTTCTGTAGGCATATGGTGTTTCCTCAAAAGAGAGAACATCTTCCACAACAACCTTTATCACATAATCACTAAATCATTTTTCTATACTATGTATATACATTTGATAAAACATAAGTTCCCAAAATAAACATATTCTTGTTCCATAAAATCATTTAACTAAAATAATAAGTCATACTAATCATGGACCTCAAGTAGGCTAGTGGTATAGGATGCGCCCTTGTCACCATTAGGTTGTGGGTATGATTCCTAAAGCCTTACCGGATACGATGGGTTTTCACCGGTCCTACGGGATGTCGTTTTTATAAAACTCAAAAATAACCCTATCATGTTTTAACCTCAAAGGTTATCTAATAACTTTCATTTTTCATCCCAAAATGTATTAACCTATAATTTCCTCAAATTCAAGAATCATATACACCCTAATGGTTTATTATAAAAATATCAAAAAAAGAAAAGATAATTATTCCTTGAATAAAATTTTCATATATCAAACTTTAAGGATACAAATACTATAATGAATCTTCTAATGTAATTCCACAATTAATAGAGCCATAATACTTTTAATCATTTCACCATCCTAAAATATACCATAAATGTTGAATCCCTTATATGTTGACTTCTTACACATTCAATATTCTTCATGATCCCTTAACCATTCTATTCAAATGTATTCTGAAATACTTTTTCCTACAAAGAAAATCATGAATCATATCCTAAGATTCAATAATGTCAAAACATATGTTAAAAAATAATCAACACCTTTCATTGGTCATTGTCAGTTTCTTCATCCTAAATTGGAATAGAAACATGTATTGGAAAGCATATATATTTTCTATTCTGATGATCCCATTCCCAAAACATCTTTGTAGGACCTCTGTTTGTATAATGACTATGCACGCCACATTTAAAACATTCAATTGATCCTTCAGAAAAAACTTATTTCCCATTCCTATATTCAATTGGATGCTTCCTTTTTGCATGGTAGGTTCTTGATTTATGACCATCATCACCACATCTATATCATCTTCCCATCTCTTTGAAGCATTTTCCTAGGTGTTTCATTCCACATCCATGACACATAATTTTTTGAACACATATTCCTTTTTGATTATTACCTGAAATTCCGTACGGATTTGTTTCTCACATATACGATGGCTTATAAAAATTACCCAGGTTCAAGTTTTCAATCATGACCCCAGATAGTTGGTTGAGATTAACCACAGGAGTCCTCATCACATCTCTCTTTTCATTCAGTTTCTCGTTCAGAAAACCGTCACAGTTTTCTTCACATCCACTGTTAATTTGGTGCCTACTAGATTCATCCATTTACTAAAACAAAAATTGACAGTGTGAGTATATCAGTAAAATCATCATATAATTTCTTATGAGGAGGATAAATACTTATTCATGTTATCTTAAACTAATTAAAAATAACTATAACTCTTTCTAATATACTAACCATTATGGTTATGTCACTTATACATTGTTAACACCCTATCCTCTAAAGTTATCTAAACTGACCTCTGACACAAATTATAAGGACCCATCCTTAAAACATTACATAGTATTGAACAAAATGAATAAATCACATTGAGGATTTTTTCAGGATTAGAGTTTTAGAAAATTAAGACATAACTATTACATTACATATCAAAACGTTCAATTTAGACACTTCTACTCAATTTCAATATTTTTTAATTAATTATATACTATTGTATAAAGGATACATGTCTAGTTCCATGCTTGAGATGACATGAATTTTCCTTGATCCCATCCTTGACCATATTCCACTTTATATCCTGTAAAAAAAATTCAAAAAGATGGGATGAGCATAAAAAGCTTAGTATGGGATACCCAAAGAATAAAAACTGTTATATTTTCAAAACAAAAAAGTAATCCATGAATACTTTACCGTAGTTTATACTTTTCTTTTTTATGAATTAGTAAATACTCTTCACTGATTAATAGATCATTATTTACCCTTTTGTAACCAAAATATTACCATAAAACCCATATAATGAACACATAAAATATAACGGTAACTTGGGACAGAAACACTCTTAAGTGTAATAACCATAAAGTTGACTTCTACAAATATCACTAAATAGAATATCCATACAACCGACTTCTATACCCAATGCATTGGAGGATATAAGATAAACACCCATCCTTGTCTAACACCGCACCACCCGTTATATGGTTTATCATGTAACCACCCGTCAAATGTCCAAGAACCATCATAACACATAAAATATTACAAATATAATCATTTCACTAATAAAATTTCATTTTAAATCACAATAATTTAGTTCAAGATATTGAAATAATCATTCCAATTTCAAAAACCATTTAAAAATAGATTTTTGAATCACAGTGTCCCATACCACTTTGAAAAATTTAATGGAATTATAATTTTTAAACATTAATGTCCATATAAATAAATAATCAATCCATTTTCAAAACATGGACATTATAGATAATTATTTATAATAATAAATCTCTAAAACATTTAAAATGATATTTTAGTTAAAGAGTTTTTAACATAATGAGAGACTATTGAATACAAATAATTGAGGAATGTCATTTAATCTGAAAATTATAATATCATGATAATAAATGGATTCATGATAAAATATGACAAAGGAATGTATATAAACTATATAAGAGTGAATTGGTGTATAAAAACAATTATTTCACAATGGAAATCTAAATTGAGATGAAATCCCTTATAAAAACGGTAACCTTAAATTAAGGATAAACCAATAACATAATTATTTGTGACAAATATAAATACACCCAATATATGTGAATATTATATGTAAAACAATCATAGGACATTAAAACATATTCACTGGACGACATATTCAATAAGTACAAGTTTAACCAAAATAATTGAAATTGGGTTAAGAAGTTCCCTAGTAAGAATTTGAAAAGCCTAATGGCGTCACTTTAGAATTGAAAAAATGAGTTGATGAAAAAAGGGTATATCATCACTTGGACATAAAATATACATCAATAAGTATATAGAATAACATATCCCAACATAATAATATGTAAATAAAAATACATAAAAAAGACTTTTAAAAAGAGGAGGGTGAAAGGTTCCCTTACCGATTTGGTAACATACAAAACATACACAACATGAAATAAGGATTATAAAATTATGTTTTAAACACTCATAAATGAATTTATATTACAGAAAAGTAAAATAATGGGTAGTATACAAACCAACCAAAATGAAATAGTGGGAAATATAGCATGAATCTCACGGGAATTAAAAGTGAGATGAAACACTTTACCTCTTTGTAATTAACTGATTCGTTTGATAAAAAGTTAATAACAATCAATGAATCATAGAATACCATTAATTTAAATATAATTATGATAATATATATCCAATGGTAGTACATAATACACCACATGCAATAAATAAGTGGCGAACAATGGAAATATCACGTAATTTAAAGTGAGATAAGAAATCTCCATACCTCGTGTACGAATTGACTAGTTAAATCCCTGTTCATCATGAATAATTAACTAAAGTTAATTTAGAATTTATTAAGAAATTTTTTAAAGTTTATTAACCTTTTATATCACTTATTACCATGATATAATCATTATTAAATAATTTATGTTAGTAATGGTCGTCTGGTCGATATTTGGTACCTGTGTCAAAAAATGAACAACTTATAATTACAAGTTGACCATGTGGTCCATAGTACATTATCTCCATAATGATATTTATGATTTAGATATCATATTAATCATATATATCCAGTATATATATGTATTTATAACAGTACATAACATTTTGGAGATAATAAATGAAATGCACCATTCATGGAGACGGTAGGTTGTACATACGCATGAACGCTGCTTTCATTTATATTTATTATTTTAATGTAATTAAAACATAATGATACATATGTATATTATAATTACAGTATAATATCATATATAATATCATTATCTCTATACTTTAAACATATTACATGTGGAATTAATGAGTCATATCATTTTGAGGGGGCGGTAGTCCGCACATCCTCAAATGAAAATGTCACATTTACCCATAATGGAAACCATAAGGGTATGATATAAATGGAAAATAATGAAGAAAAAATAAAAAAATAAACATATTATATATCATATAAAAATATAGTACCATCATAATGGCAACCATTATAGGCGGTAGGAGGTAATTGAACAATCATCATTTCCTGAGGCGTTAGTTTGCCATCCACAGAAACATTATGTTCGTCACCAATTAGATATAGGTGTGTGTAAGTGTAGTTAGAATCCTTCTCATAATAAAATCCCACTATATTTACAATAAGAGTTTTTCTATAATTTAATGTAATAAAAAGTGTTTTGGGGTTGGAGAAGTAAAATAAATGAAAAAACGTTAAGAGAAACAATTACCTTTAATATGGGTAACTCCCTTTGGTTTGAACCTAAATGGTTTTTTGAAGTTCTTAATTCCTTAGATAAGGATTCTATGTGGAAGGGATGGACTTATGGAGATTAATTGGGCAGAGTTTGGATGAGCCTAAAGGCTTGAGATGTGTGAGGAATTGGATAGAAGTTGTCTCCTTTTATAAGGGAGAGGAGGGGCTCATTAGGAAAGTGTGAAAATATTATTCTATAATATAATTATATTCGGTTTATAAAGGTCCAAAAATCATTAGAGTCGAAGATACTATGACTCATGGTCGAAATAAAATAATCCCAAATTATGTGAACAAGTTTTCGTTAATATTTTAATCATTATAATCTTAATTATTTAAATCATTTATTAATGAGGTAAATACTCCATCATTATTGTGTCAAAAATAATTTAATTTATTCGATGTCTAAAAATTATAAAACAAATAAAATCAAGTAGTAAATTTTTTTAGCTTTCTAAAAAAAATTTATAGTTAAAAATCTGGCTTATATAACACCATATAAAAATTATGTTTCTAAAAGATTTTTGTTTATGTTGTTTTTACCTTTACATTAAATTAATTATTCTATAGTGTCATTATCATTCATAAGTGGCACCATGGGGTCCCAATATTAACCCAAGGATTACCAGGGTCAGCCATTACTCATACAATATGGATATGACATGTTTTAAGGTAATTTTGAATTATTATTATATTCTTTATACCTTTAATTACCCAATTTACCATTAACAGCGGTAAATAAAAGTCAAAAATTTCTATTCACCAAAAATTATTTTTATCTTATTGAACCATATTTTACTTACTAAAAACAATCATGTATGTTGGATTTTCGGAATTCAATTCACACAAGTGATAAAAAATCATTTTAACGAAAATGACAGTTTTTTAAATACTACTAAGTAGTTTTACTATTCATCAAAAATTGATGTTTTTCAGAAAAATACCAAAAGATATTCTGATGCTTTATTTGATAGTCCGAATTCATAAAGTATGTTTATTTTTTCAAATTCAAAACATAAAATTGGCATTAATTAATTTTAAAAGTAATTCCCATTGTTAAAACAGATAGCGTGTTTTTATGAAACAATAACTATCAAAAGACTGACAGTTTTTATGTCCACTTTCAAAGTGAAATTAATTCCAATGACCAATATTGGATTAAATGGTAAAAATATATTATAATTACACTTTTAAACCCAATTAATAAGATAATCTATACATATAAATAAATTATATTAAAATTATGTTTTGAATTAAAATACAATATTTTCACTAATCATAAAAATTGTACTTTATTGGAAAAAATCCAAAAAATTTACCAAAAGTAAATATTGATGTCTCTATTATAAAGAAGGATTTTATTTGGTCAAATTAAATGTATTAATGTGATCAAAACTATATTTAATGATGGTTCTCCATTAAAGGGATGTAAATCTTCATTTTAATGTAAATTATGCTTAGAATTAGTTTCATTCAAATTTTAAGCATCTAAATTTCATTTGATAAATGTAAATACATTTAAAAAACATGTATAATCATATTTTAGATAGTTTTGTTCATTCTAGCCAATACAACGGCTAGGATTTAAATACCATTTACAATAATAATATTATATTATTAGTGTGAAAAGTAAGATTTCAACGAAACTCATTGTTGCTTATCTAGTACGCTATCGAACATAGAATACCATTTAATGTAAAATTAATAATTAATTCAGAAAAATTAATATATATGAAATGTGTTTTATTCCTTATTTATCTAGGATGTTACCGTCGATATTCTCAAGTGTTCAAAAGGAGAGATTGAATGTGGCCATTCACAAATTTCCATAGATCACATATTTTATTTTGGAGAAGGTCTAAATGTTAGTAAAACTAGAGTATGAAGAATAAAAATAGGAAACAATATTTAATATGTGTTATGTGGCACACCAATTGGTGTCTCATAAAAGTGATTAATTACCCTTCTTCTGGGCACAATATATTTGATAGTTGAATATCTTAACAGGGGCATTTTGTTCTTTCCTATAGAGATTGACAAGTCAATACATATAAACTAATTATCATGAAGAATTCAACTATCCTTTTCTAAATGAGTGGGATTAAATAGAATAAAAATTTTGTGGGGTGGCTCTAATAATGAACTAAATATTTATAGAGAACATGTGGGAAGATTCAAAATGATACTGAAATTGTATCAGATAATGAGGGTAGATTCAGACAACATCAAGTATTTATTTTGTTGTTGTTATTTTTTTAAGGTTTTGTGGAACTCCACTCCATGTATGTTATAATGGAATATGTTCCTTTCCCCTAGTTTCAATCTTCTAATAAGTTATGAGCCCTACTATGAGGCGAGTAAGGTTTTACTAGGAATTTCAAACCAAACTATACAGTTTATGATAGAGTATTTTTGGGTCCATGGAATTTCTATTTTTGTATGGGGATAGAGTCTATTCACCAACTCCAAAAATGTATAGTATCACATGAAGTGATATTAAATTACAAAATTGGTTATGAATGTGATGTTCACTTTATTAGTCTCAACGCATTATCATTTCACCACCTTCTATACCCATAGCATTTCTAGAATCAATATATATTGCATAGTCACCAATATATTTTCATTATAAATTACAATTTCCATGATCCTGATTCATGGTAATTCAAAATTCCTTCCTATACATTCTAAATCCTTCCATAATTACCCATGTTTCCAATTCCTTCCCTTGGTTTTGAGATGGTCTCTAATATATGAATAATGGGATATACTATGGTGGATGGGATATGCCCATGGGTGGGCACATGTGTTTGAGCATCAAGGAATCACCACTTGGGAATGATTTCCAAAAGAAACAATAAATTAAAATAGCATCAGGAAAAAAAAATTGACATGGCCAATCTTTACATCGAATATCCATATTGTATGAAAATAAAATAAATAGAAACAACACAATAAAAAGGTAGGGAAAATTTATACACACTAATTAATCCCTCCACTACCCAGATCTCCATCCCCTGCAAAGAAAATCACATCGCCAACTATAGTTCCCTTCTGGCCCCTACCCAAAATATAACTACCCTATGTTAGTAGAATGTTGTAAAATACCTATGTGGCCAATACGATAATGAAATTAAAAAGAAAAATAATCAATAAAAAACCAATATTTTGTGACTATACAAGTCATTGCCTCAATATTATAACCACAATGCCCCATGGGTAAAAACATGTTCTAGAAAGCAAGGTGGAAACTAATTATATTGGAAGGATAATTTAGAACCAAAAAATTATCATCATACAACTACTATGAGATTGTAGACAACCGATGTTGAATATTGTACATGTCAAGTGACATCAAGAAGAAATTACTCGGAAGAAATTGAAAACATTTTATGAGTAAATACGAAGAGAAATACACTTCTTCTAGCAACCAATTTGTTGATGAATCAAGAGATAAAATGACCATTTTCAGTAAATATATAGAATTTCCACAAAAAACATCATGTAATCAATAAAATTAGTGACAAGTTTTTTCTTCTAAAATAGAGACATCAATGCCCAAATAATGCACAATTATTCCTAGGTTTTCTATAAAAGATCCAGAAAATAATTTGAAATGAATATTGTAGGTTACAGTGACCTAGAAAAAATATTATCAAGAATTCGTAACTGGTACATTATGGCGGTGCTAATAAGATTGCAGGGTCTTCTAGTTTGATGTAGAAGTGTTCGTCTATTGCAGAAGTTATTTATTCACATTATGAAGTAACTACTACTTCATTTTGAGTAATTACATAGAATAATAGAACCATATTATGTTGTTAATGTGATTAGAAAAAATAATATTCTATAAGGAAAGTATAGAAAATGTGAAAATTCATGGATAAAAAAATGGGATTACAGGTTAAAATTTGGACATGAAATAACAAAATATACGGCTTAAAGTCACAAACATTCATCAATGTTATTTATATTTATTGTGTGATTGAAAGTATTGATGACATCATGAGATGAATAATGAATAAATAGGCCCCAGTAATGTCCCAACATTGCCAAAAATCCTCATGTTTCATTGAAAAAAGAAGATGTTAGTTAATATCTTCTCCCAATCCAATGATCTAATTGATTTGTACGATTTTTGGTTCTGGGATGAATTCGAAATGCCTTTTTAGTGGAATTTGTTGCAGAATAATTTACCCAAAGGGGATCAATCTCCAATTTTATAAAAGCATGGGAATGGAAAATTAACATACCAATTGAAAATCTAATTTTTTTCTCACCATAAATAAATTTTAACCAACTATATTATTGTCCAAGGAAAATATAAATTCATAATAAGAGTAATGGAATTAATTCAAAAAATTTAGATGAGAACAAAAACAAAATTATATATAATAGTATGTGTAATTTACTAGGAAAAATACTATCAAATTTAAAATACTAATCCCCATGATTTATATAAATTCTCCAAGTATAAAAATATATGAAATTTATTTGTAGTATAAAATTAGCATAGTTAAAATAACATTCTTCTCTATCACTTTTAACTTCATCTAAGTATCAATTTTCATATTAGACTATGTATTTTTACTGAGAAAGTTAGTAATATGATAAATTAACTTTATGTTGAGTTTAATTCAAAAGTAAAAGATACATCATCTTAAAATGAACTTAATACCACCCATTAAAACTATATTTAAATATCTCATCATTAATCCCCCAATACTCGAATTATTGATGAATAATTGTCTCTAATTGAAACTAATGATAGCCTATGTTCTAATAGCAATTCATTAAATCATCTAATAATAATAAAAGAAGAATGATTAATTCACATTAATAGATTTCAAGAATCATAAACTATTTCATTAAATACTAATTAAACCCCCAATATTAATCACATCCAAAAGAATCTAATCACTTCTCAACATTTATGCACAATATTTCTTTACATAAAGGTTCAGTATCATGAAATTTGACAATTAGTGATCATGTATGTGTGGTAGGATTGTTATGAAATTGTAGGACCTCCAGTGGAATATAATTTCATATGGTTGGAAACATGTCCACCACAAGATCATGACAGGGAAGGCACCCACAAGATCATGACAAGACTATAATAAATCCACATCATCTTATACACATGAGAAACTATATATAGGGTTAAAGATATCCTCAATTTAATGTTCATAAATATTGGTACATATGATCACTAATACATAGTTGGAGGGGTCCACATAATAGTGTTCTGAAATCTATGACTCATCTTTCTGGTAATGAATTGAGTATCATGAAATAATAATAAAAATTTCCATGAGTGATCTCATAATTACATAAAGTAATTTCATTTAGACCCTAATAATCAATTTTTTAATGGATATCTATTTTCATTAATCTTGCACTATGAACCGGCCTTCAAGTAGATCATCATTCCTATAAAGACTAGGAACTCACAACTTTTATCTAACAAATGATACAGTAACCTATCTCACTATGTGTCCATTTTCTGTCTTAAATCAACAATGTAGACCCAAATCCTAGACAACATTATGGTCCCATATCAATGGTATGTTATCTTTCATAAACATTAGAGACCAATATTAGTCTCAACAAGAAATCAACAATCATTTCACAAGTAATCCTTCAATGTCAATATATTTCACACCCCGACCTTTCCTTTATTTAATTTTATAATTTTCATTGACTTTTAAAAAAAAATTAGTGTTCGGGCAGAGTCCCGGATGAAAAAAATTTGAGTTATGTTAATAAAGTGCACGTTCTTTAGCTAACGTCTCTGGGAGAATGGGAAAAGCGCATTTTAGAAACCCCTCTCGCCTCTGCTTGGGCCTTTCCACGATTTGCCTGCCTTCGGAAAATTTAAATTGAGTGATGTTTGTGATTTATTGGGTTGTTTGAAATTATTATGGTCAATAATTTTATTATTATTACTACTGTTATTATTATTATGTTTATTATTATTATTATATGAGATTTAAGATGGGAATTAAACTGGTGTGCGGGCACCTCACGGTTAGCGGTGGCAGTGCGGTCGGCCTGGGTGCCTGTGCGGTGGCTTTTGGAGTGGATGGAAGCTATCACATGGTCCGTGCACAACTGCTTGTGGCGTGTGTGGACCGCACATTTGAATTATCCAAATAAATAAAAAAATTATATAAGGCAGAAAGAGATTGAATTAAAATAAAGAGGATACTATAATTATTACCAAAAAAAAGACGAAATTATTATTATTGAAGAATTTTTATTAAAAGTGCTATTATTACTAATATAATTATTAAAATTGTTGCCAATATTATTTTTATTAAAAATGGAATAACTGTTATTTTATTATTATTATTATTTTTCTTTCACCTTTTAAAAAAAATTTATGAGTCACGTGGGTTAACGGCGTAGTTGCCCGACGTTTAAAAAGAAGTGATGCAATTAAGGATGGTGATAATATTATTAGTTTTTCATATGATAATAATGATATTATTATTATTAGTATTCTTCTAATTATTTTTATGAGTATTTTTTATATTATAAACCAATGTTTATTTTATTTTGTACATATTGTTAATTTTTTATTTATTTGTTTTATTTGTTTTATTCTATTTTTATTCCTAACTCTAGATCCTCTATCATTCTCACATTCATTTTTCCCTCTCTCTCTTCTCTCTCACACCTCCACCCCTATTTCTCTTTTCACAGTCTCCCCGATCAGATGCCACCACCCTTGAAACTCTTTGGAACCTGTCGCAGCACCCTTCTCCCTCAGCTCTCCCTCCTCTGCAGGCGGCCCCCCCTCGTTCATTCCCCATCCACCACACCCCAGTGGAAAACCACCCTCCCTGCAGGCCAGGTCCCCTTCGCCTCCTTTGAAGACCGCTGACTTCCCTCCTCCTATGCGCAACCAGCAGGCGAGGCCCCTCTTCCCAGTGTCACAGAACCCCACGTCCCTACAAGCTCGCGACGCCTCTGCCCTCCGCCAACACACCCCGGCTCCCGATCCCACGACCTCCTACTGGCCAGGCCTCCTTTCCCAGCACGCACCACCCGATGCCCTGCGCTTCCAGCTGTCCAACGTCCTCTTGCCGGACTCACCGAACTACTACGACACCCGCCTACCTCCTTTCCACTTGCAGTGCCTCCGGATTGGTCTCCGGCCACCCCTCACCCTTCAGTCACCACACACCCACTTTCTGCACGCCATCCGGCCACCACACCACATCCGTGCGATGCGCGACTCCCTACCGGTGACCCTCCGACCAACCCGAGACCCCTTTTGGCAGAACCGCAAACCCCCCCACCTCTGGCCATTGTTTTTCCATCCTATAAGGGTTTGTGGTTAGGGGATTCATTGAGGGGGATTTAGTTTATGCTATAACCCTATGTGTTAGGGTTAGATATCTTCACATATCCTTTACTTTGGGTTCAATCATTGTTGCGTAGGGTTTAATTAAAATTCATAAGTGTGAAGTTGAGGTGTGAATGGTGTTTCGTGCAATTTTTGGGGTGTTCATCAACAATTTAGATGATTTTCCCCTTTTCACAAATCTTTGTTATTTAATATTCACTTGTTTCGTGTATTTCACCCTGTTTGTGATAATGAATTTGTGGCTTACGATGTTATTAATTTTTTTTATAAATTTTTAACTAGTTAATTAATTATTATATGTGGTACACATTATGTTATGGGAATATTTTGAGGTGAACATGATTTCAAAAGTATACTTTTATATTACAGTTTTTAAAGCGGTGTGTGCATGGTTTCGAATGGTTTTTTGTCATGTGGTGTATTTTTATTTTGTTAAGAAATTAGTTTATTTTAATGGTGCAAGTGGTGTGTTTTCTACTCTAGTATTTTGAGGATGTGCGGTTGATCTTAAAAGAGGTTTTTGAAGGGTTTTTTGTTTGGGTGTGTAAAGCTTTGAAATACCTTTTGAAAATTGTTTTATAAATATTAAAGTGTTTTAGTAAATAGTGTCAATGGTGAAAGTAGTGATTTGAAAATGTTTTGAGATGGTTATTTCAGATTGTTTTCGCATTTGAATTGTCTTAAGTCTAGGGGTTATGTGTTTTTAGTTGTTGTGCATTATCGTAGCGTGTTGGTGAGGTGACTTCACGACACCCCGGTCATCGGCTTGTGTGTGCTTGTACATATGTGTGACTCATTCCGCGTTGTCGTGTTCGAGCTATGAGTCGAGGTAGGTCCCCCACTGAACTCACCATTAAAATTATAATTTGTTAATTGCTTGATGTTTTATTAATATTAATGAATAATTAGAAATATAATATAATTAATTTTTAATTGATTATTTGGTGTGAAAAGAGCCGTTTATTTTATACCGAAAACTTGAAACATTTTCTTGACGAGCGGACACCCAGTATTGAAAGAATTCTCATTTGGTCTATCATAATCAATTGAATTTCAAATGTACTTATAATTTTAATGATAAATTATTTCTTCTGAAAAAGTGTTTTGGGTTATCTTGAGAAATGAGGTTTTACTTTGAAAATGGTGAAGTCCCATTCGGAACTTTAATAAAATAAATTATTTTGGAAAAACCATTTAGGGGTGATATTTGGTGTTCATTGATTGTGTGTGCTTTAGGTGATGTTTGTGCATCGTGACTAATTGATTTAAATTGTGGATGCACCACTTTTTATTGCATGTGTTAACAAGGGATCCTGGCATAATGAGTGAATCTTCTGAGAACGATTGATGCACTAGTTTAGATTACGCACTTGCTAGTGGCCCCATAACAGGGGAATACTGATTTATTGTTTCTATGGGGATTGGGCCCCTTGGTTAGGCCATGCAGAGCCATACCAGGTAGTAGTATGGGCGTTATAACCTCAATGAGTTAGGGCATTCCTTCAAGATGAGTCATATGTATAGTATTTTCTGGATTGTTATCGATATCCTAGATTAGACACACGTTTTCTTTAGTGTTTTTTTGTATTTGGTGGACGATTGAGAGGTCTAGTTTGGTTGATTGACCATGTTTTCCACTTTCTCCATTTCCCTTAGTGTGTGTTGTATGTTGTGTATGGTTTTCCTTTTGACAAACAATTAAAATTTGGATTTCTAAATTGTTCGCAAAAGTGTCTCAAAATGTAATGCATCTGTTTCTTCCAAACACTAAACTTGTTCTTAAATTAAAAAGGGAAATAGACTATTTCTTGTTTTATAATTGAAGGTATGTGTGAAAAACAATATTATATATATATAATTTAGTTCAAACCTCGAATTGATAAATTCTCTATGTAATGGTATGTGCATTTGTAATTGAATTAGACGGGCCTACCTACGGAGTTTTAATACTCATGCCTATAGTGTTTTCCTATTTTTAGTTTCTGTTGCAGGTTGACTCAAGTTTTCTCACCGTGGCCAAGAGTTGGTTGTGGTTTGGTGAGCGAATCTCGTTCTCGTGAGGAGTTTTAGTCGCGACTAGGTTAGTTTGTTGTTGTTGGCCATTATTTATTGTCATATTGTTTATTTCCCTTGTGTTCTATTTTTTTGACAATTGCATTGTTTATTTTTATTGGTACAAATCATTCCCTCCTGTCTCTTTGATGCCCTTGCGCTTGTTGCCAGCCCGGGAGGATTAGGAACGCCTCTCATGCCATGTCGTAGATCGGCTCGGGTCACTGGTTCAGGGTCGACCAAGGTTGGTTCGTGACAAAATGGTATCAGAGAAGATCGGCTCCTGAACGGACCTTGTTTTTTAGAGCACCCATTATTATTTGGGGTTGTCATGGTAGAAGGAGTTTAATTTTCGGTACTCGAGGCGTAAGAATAAGAAGGACGTCATGAACCCTTGCTCGTTCTGAAACTCAGGTTACCATGGGATTTTCGAGTTATTGGTGTATTTTGGTTCTTTTGAATTTTTTTATGTTTGGAAATGAAATGGCAGCCAGTAAGCTAACCTCCATGAGTCTCATGGTCTGAAAAGCAATGTGGAGTCGGGGACATTACCCTAGTTTGTTCCCTATGAATATGATGTTACTGGGGTATGGTCGCCAACCATACGTCTATGTCACCAATCGCCACTAGCTTCTCCTTGCAGTTTTTCTGGGTCTTATTTACATTTAAGAATTGTTTGGCGATGTTTTATTTTAAAAATTTTGAAAAGTTTAAATTGAAATGTAAATGAATATGTTTTTATTATGTTATTTGTTTCCTTATCCCTTAGTGTTCACCCCCATGACGGTTTGATGGATGCCGAAGGTGCAGCTTCTGGTGGTGTGCCCCTAGTGAATCCTCTAGTTGATCATCCCATAGACTATGTTCTGGAGTTCTGAAAGTTGAACCCTACTCTCTTTTATGGAAATTCAGATCCTCTTGAGGTAGAGGAGTGGTTTTCGAAGATTGAGAGGATGTTCAGTTTCATTGGGCTGCCTTTGTGGTTAAAGGTGAATTTGGCTTCATTTATGCTTGAAAGACCAACTTAGAAATAGTGGAAGTCTGTGTCTCCGAATAAGCGTCAGGAAGATTTAACATGGGAGTTTTTCAGGTCATCGTTTATCCAAAAACACTTCTCTGAGTTGAAGAATCTGAGGAAGAGGTTGGAGTTGTGTTGTATTCAGCATGGCGTTGAATCGGTATAGGAATTCTATCGACATTTCATAGATCTAGTTCCGCATGATAAGTAGTTTATTGCGAATGATCACTGGAAGGCTCAAAAATTTGAGTCTGGAATCCGACCTGATCTGAGATCAAAAGTGGAAGAGATCAACCTATCAAACTTCATGGATATTGTGGGGAAATCCTTTTTGGCTGATGCTCGGTTAGCAGGAGGACTTGAGGTGGCAAATCCTCCAGCTTTGGGAAGCAATGCAGAGGATGGTGATGAGAGGAATGAGAAGTGCCCTGATGTTGATGGGTCTACTATAGTAATTAAGAGGCTTTCAGACCTGAAATCAACACCTTCAGAGCGTAATGTCGTGATCTGTCACTAGTGGGGTAGGCCGGGTCACAAGAGGCCAATGTGCCCGAGTGCTCCGAGACCCTGCCGCACCTGTGGATGTTAGAGTCACTTGCAGCGATTCTTCTGTGGTGTTTCCAAGAATCGCGCTGAATGTAGAGTTTTCTAATCGAAGGATACCTCATCCCGTATGCAAGAGTAGGGCGATGTTTGGGGACCGGTTTGACGTTTTATCTTTGTAGTGTTTCTTGGTTGTAGTAATCATCTTTTGTAGCGTTTTAAAGTGTTTCTTTTTCTTCAGTTGTAATAGTGGTTGTGGTTGAACCTCTTTAAAACTTTTATTTTATTGGAAATGTGTTTTATGAAATTCTGGTTTGTGTGTTATGTTTCGAGTTTTTTGAAGCCCGCCTACGTGGCAGGAGATGCTTCAATCATCGTTGCTCCAGCAATATGCCCCGGAGTGAAGCCAGCGTGTTGTTAGGTGAACCCCAACGATGGGAAAAAGGGCCTTTGTTTAATCTTGGTCTTTAGTGCGTCATGGTTCGTGCTCTTCCGAGGGTATGAAGTTGTTAGGGTAGCGATGACAGCAGTTTTGATACTCTATCGGTTTGGCCCTTCCTTTCCTTACCTTACCCTTGTGGTGGGGTTTCTGGTCTGTGCGGAAATCTTTCAAGCTCAGTTAATATCATTAGTTCTTATGGTGGGGATACCCACAATGGGTCTCGTAGAGTTAAACTGAAATTAGTTTAGAGTTAGCCCAATCCTTATGGTGGGGATTCCGTTCCTGCCTCCCCGTGTCAGTATATCTGAGTTTCTTTTCGTGTATCATTTGGTGGTATGTGGTCTCATGTGGAACAACCTAATCATGAGTTCGTCTTCTCGAGTAAATGTTGAGATTGGAGTACACCCAATGGTTTCGTTGGACTAAGATTATAAGGATGAGTCTCAGAGGTGATTTATGTTAGTTCATTTCTTGGATGAAATAGATGTTTTGGGTTTTGCTTCGTGACAGATAAGGTGATTGTGTTTTAAGGATGTGTTGTGTGTCATGAGTTTTTAGTTTTTATTTGGATCAATCAACTAGAGGCGCTTAAACTTTTGTAGGTGGGTGACACTTGGTAAATTTTATATTTGTGTCCGGATCGGTTTGTTGCTTTCCGAAGGCAGAAAGCGTTATGGTGGGGAGAATTGTCCCACCCTGACCTTTCCATTATTTAATTTTATAATTTTCATTGACTTCTAAAAAATTTTGTTGGGGTTCAGGTTGAGTCCCGGATGAAAAACATTTGAGTTATGTCAAAAAAGTTCATTTTCTTTAGCTAACATCATTGGGTGCATGGGTGAAGCGCATTTTAGAAACCACGCGCTCCTTCGCTTGGGCCTTTCCACGATTCGACTGCCTTCAGAAAAATTAAAATGAGTGGTGTTTGTGATTTATTGGGTTGTTTGAAATTCTTATGGTCAATAATTTTGTTACTATTACTATTATTCTTATTATTAATTTTATTATTATTATTTTATGAGAGTTTAGATAGGTCTTAAACCAGTGTGCGGGCACCACACGGTTAGCGGTGGCCATGCAGTTGGCCTGGGTGCCCGTGTGGCGGCTTTTGGAGTGGACGGAAGCTACCGCACAGTCCGCACACAACCACTTGTGGCATGTGCGGACCACGGAGTTGAAGTATCCAAATAAATAATAAAAATTAAATAAAGAAGAATGAGATTGAATTAAAATAAAGGGGATACTATCATTATTACCCATGAATAAGAAGAAATTATTATTATTGAATAATTCTCATTAAAAGTTCTATTAATAGTAATATAATTATTAAAATTGTTACCAATATTATTTTTATTAGAAATGTAATAACTGTTATTATTATTATTATTATTTCCATTCACCTTATAAATTTTTTTATCAGTCACGTGGGTTAACCACGTAGTTTCCCAATGTTTAAAAGTAAGTGAATCAATTAAGGATGATGTTAATATTATTAGTGTTTCATATGATAATAATGATATTATTAATATTAGTAATCTTCTTATTATTTTTCTGAGTATTGTATTTATTATAAACCAATGTTTATTTTATTTTGTTTATATTGTTTATGTTTTATTTATTTGTTTTATTCTTTTTATTCTATTTTTATTCCAATCCTTAGCACCTCTATCTTTCTCTCTTTATTTTTTTTCTTCTCTCTCTTCTCTCTCACGCCGCCACCCCTATTTCTCTTTTCATATCCTACCCGATCGGCTGCCACCACCCTTGGAAATCTCTAGATCTCGCCGCAGAACCCTTCTCCCTCGGCTCTCCCTCCTCTGTGGGCAGCCCCCTGGTTCGTTCCCCATCCACAGCACCCCAGCGGAGCGCCACCCTCCATGATGGCCAGGTCTTCGTCGCCTCCCTTACAGACTGTCGAATTCCCTCCTCTTATGCGAAACCTGCAGGTGTGACCCCTCTTCCCAGCGCTACTGACCCCCACGTCCCAATAAGCTCGTGATGCCTCTACCCTCTGCCAGAACACCCCGACTCCCAGTCTCGCAGCCTCAAACTGGCCAGGCTTCCTTGCCAAACATGCACCACCCGACACCCTGCACTTCTAGTTTTCCAAATTCCTCTTACCAGAGTCACCAAACTACTACGACACCCACCTACCTCGTTCCCACTTACAGCGCCTCCAGTTGTGTCTCTGGCCGCCCCACACCCTTCAGCAGCCACACACCCACTTTCCTCACGTAATCTGGTAACCACACCACATCCGTGCAATGCGAGACTCCCTTCCGGTGACCCTCCGACCATCCCGAGACCACTTTCAGCTGAACTGCAAACCCCCCACCATTGTCCAAGATTTTTCCTTCTACTAAGGGTTTCTGTTTAGTGTATTCTTTAAGGGGTCATTAGTTGTTTTTATAACCCTATGTGTTGGGGTTAGTTTTCTTCACATATCCATCACTTTGTGTTAATCTTTATTGTTTAGGGTTTAATTAATATTATAAAGTGCGTGGTTGAGGTTCTAATGGTGTTTTGTGGCATTTTTATGGTGTTATTACTCAATTGAGGTGAGTTTCCCCTTTGCACAAATCTTCTTTATTTAATATTCACATGTTTCATGTATTTCACATAGTTTGTGATAATGAATTGGTGGCTTACGATGTTATTAAGTTTTTTTATAAAATTTTAACTAGTTGATTAAATAAAATATGTAGTGTACATTATGTTTTGGGAATATTTTGAGGTGCACATGATTTCAAAAGCATTCTTTTGGATTACAATTTATAAAGAGTTGTTTGCATGGTTTTGAAATGGGTTTTTTTCGTGTGGTTCATTTTTATTTGGTTAAGAAATTAGTTTATTTTAATGGTGAAAGTGGTGCATTTTTTTCTCTAGAATGTTGAGTAAGTGCGGTTGTTCTTAAAAGAGGTTTTTGAAGGGGTTTTTGTTTGCATGTGTAAAGATGTTAGATACCTTTTGAAAATAGTTTTATAAATTTTAATGTGTTTTAGTAAATATTGTCAATGGTGAAAGTTGTGATTTGAAAATTTGTCGAGATGGTTCTTTCACCTTGTTTGCTCATTTAAATTGTCTTATTTTTAGTGGTTATGTGTTTTTAGTTGTTGTGCGTTATTGCTGCATGTTGGAGAGGTGACTCCGCGACACCCCAGTCATCGGCTTGCGTGTGCTTATACGTCTGTGCAAGGCGTGTCACGTCGCTGTGTTTGAGCTATGAGTTGAGGCAGGTCCCCCATTGCTATCACCATTAAATTTAGAATTTATTAATTTCTTGATGTTTTATTAATTTTATGAATGAGAAATATTATCAGATAATTAATATTTAAATGATAATTTTGTGTGAAAAGTACCGTTTATTTTATACTGAACACTTGAATAATTTTCTTGATGAGCGAACACCCAATATTGAAGGAATTCCCATTTTTTCTTTAAACATAATTCACAGAATATCAAATGTACATATAGTTTTAAAGATAAATTATTTCTTCTGAACATGTGTTTTGGGTTTTCTCGATAAATGATGTTTTTCATTAAAATTGGTGAAGGCCCGTTTAGCACTTTAATAAAATAAATTATTTTGGAAGAACCATTCAGGGGTTATATTTGGTGTGAGTTGATTGTGTGAGCTCTATGTGATGTTTGTGCATCATGACTGATTGATTTTCATTGTGGAAGCACTCCTTTTTGTTGCATGTGTTGACATGGGAACCTGACATAGTGAGTAAAGCTTCTGATAATGATTCTTGCACTAGTTTAGATTACGCACTGGTTAGTGGCCCCATAGTATGGTAATACTTAGTTATTGCTGGTATGGGGATTGGGGCCCTCGGTTAGGACATGTAGGGCCATACCGGGTTGTAGTATTGGTGTTATGACGTCATTGAGTTAGAGCATGCCTTCATGATGAGTCAGATGTATCGTACGTTCTGGATTGATCACGATATCCTAGGTTTAACCCATGTTTTGTTTAGCATTTGATTGTATGAGGTGGAAGATTGAGAGGTCTAGTTTAGTTGCTGGCCCCTACGTGCCACATTCTCCATTTCTCTTAGTGTGTGTTGTGTGTTGTGTGTGGTTTTCCTTTCGACTAACAATTAAAAGTGGGATTTCTAAATTGTTCGTAAAAGTGTTTCAAAATGCAATGCATTTGTTTCTTCCAAACACTAAACATGTTCTTAAATTAAAAAGGGCAATGGACTATTACTTGTTTTAGAATTGAAGGTGTGTTTGGAATCCAATATTATATATATATGTTTTATTTCAATCTTGGAATTGATAAATTCTTTACATAATCGTATGTGCATTGGGATTAGAATTAGTCGGTCCTACCTACTATGTTTTAATACTCACAACTATAGTTTTTTCCATTTTTTTGTTTCTGTAGCTGGTTGTCTCGAGCCTGCTCACCGTTGGCGAGAGATGGTTGTGGTTTGGTGAGTTACTCTTGGGCTTGTGAGGAGTTTTAGTCGTGACCAGGTTAGTTTTTTGTTGTTGTTCATTCTTTCTTGTAGTATTTTTTATTTCCATTGTGTTTGTTTTCCATTTATTTATTTATTTTTATTGGTAGAAATCGTTCCCTCCTGCTCTCTTTGATTCCCTTGCGCTTGTCACCAGCCCGGGAGGATCGGGAATGCCTCTAAAGCCATGCCGCATACTGGATCGTGTGACCGGTTCAGGGTCAACCCGAGTAGGTTCGTGACAATATAACCCTTGTGAATCAGTAATCTCATTTCAATGCTTGAGTCCCCCTAGGAAAAACACACATTTGTTACTACCAAATAAATCTACCATCAATGTATTATCATCCCTAGATATAAAACACCACATAGTTCCATATATTGGAATCAAATTCAAGGATCATAATTTATTACTCCTGAAGAACATAATTTGTTAAGATTGATCATCTTGAAATAATCCATAACTCATATGGATTTATACTCTTCTTGATTATCAATATCCCATAATTTTACTATAAAACTTGTCCCTAGTCATAACATGTCAGAAGAAACCCTTCGTGGGTCTATATTTTAAATTTTGATAAATACCTTACCCTGAATTAATCATTGTAAAACTTTAAACCCATGGATAATTTTGTGTATAATATCTTTCATATTTATAATAATCAATACTCACGCAAGTTTTTTGATAAATTTTTATTCCATCATACCAAAATACTCTAATTAAACAATAATGCATCATACGAAAATACATATAAAATTTGATAAAATACTAGGTACCACATACCTCATCACTATAGTGTTTTTATCAGGTTTAATTGAAATATAATTTATCAATGTTGACTTAAAATCATAGAAATGAAATAAATAACACAAATTAGGAATTAATAGGAAATCAAAAATAATAATAGAGGTAAACCAATAATAAAACATTACATGATGTAAAAATTACTCAGATAAAATTGCTTTCATGTACATTTCACAAATCGTAATAGTGGTAGAGAAGAAAATTCTTAGAAAATACAAGGAAGAAGAGGGGATAATGAATGTTGAATCCCTGAAAAATTTAGAAAATTGAGGGATAAAGTAGAGCAGATAAATTTTATAAAACATTTCATGGAATGCACAAAATTTCCCTACATAAATTAGGGGGTTAGGGGAGCCACCAGGATTTTGGTGACCCTCATTGAAGTTCAAGTAGACCAATAAATCAATATTTTCAACCATCGGGATCTCAAAGGTGGTTGTTTGATCCATTTGAAAGATGTTGAAACTCGTGTAGCCATTACCCAAGTATCCGATGGCTTATACTAAATAAAATATAATGGTTTTTAATTTCACACACCCAAAACATTAATTCCTATATTTTCCATTGGTACCATCATCAATGGAACATCGCTTATAACACTTCAAAACATCTTAAATATCACTCTAAAAAATCAATATTATAAATTTCAAAACCACTTGAGCTCTAATCAATCAATATTTAACACTTTCACCAACTCCACTAACACACAACATTGTTGGTCATTAGAAAATTTATGGTATAATTTTGGAAACTATGGTTTCTATGTTGATAACCTTACCTATGGACAAAAAAAGAGTAATTAGATGGTATTAAACATTAATATCTCTATATTTTATTGTGAAGTTATTTGATAATTTTATTTTTCATTAAAAAAAATATTTCTTAAAGTAGAAAAAATATTTATTCTATGTTATGGGTTTACATAAACACACACACTTGGCATAAAAAGTATTTTTTTTTGTTTCATGTGTATGTTAATCCCTGTGAATTAAAATCAATAGTTCATCAATTACAAATTGGTTCAATGCTGTAAGTAAGTACCTTGAAGCCCTAATCAGTGTCAAAAACAAAATTTTGGTATCCTTTCACAAGAATATTCTTATCTAATCTTCTTTATGTCCAAATGACAATAAAAAAGTGGTTCACTATTCCTTACACCCCTTTATCTTTTAAAATAACCCATTTGGGGTCTCTTATTAGGCATAAAAATTAATATATTATTTTATGTTACAATAACCAAATTACTGTAATCTTTTGAAAAACAATAAGAATATATGAAATAAAATACCAATGAATGGTATCAGAATATTTAAAAATGTTACAAATTACAGTTAAATTTATATGAAATGACTTCTTTTGAATAATATTAGTATATTTAAAAGTAGTACAAATTTATATTCAATTTTTATTTTAGTAAAGACCCCATATTGATTATATGATATCATTTTAAAGTCAAGGTAACCTAATAATAAAATCATTATCAACAAAAAAAGTTTGGGTCGAGTATTTCCAACATAATTTAGTACAAAATAAGATATATCTTAAAGAACATCAAATTTAGTAATTAAATAGATAAATTGGGAATTTACATAAACATTCTTATGAAAGGTAATAAAAAATATTATACATCATTCATAGCCTTATCATGAATATTATCTGAAAAGGATTATAAAAAATTTATTTGTAATGTTTTAATGACCATTGAACATATTAGAGTTGAGAAAGAGTTCATATGATAATTATTAATTATAAATATTAACTATAATTTATAAAATTAAATTTGATAAACGTTATTATAACTATCAATGTATTCTTTGAAAGTACATCGATTACTAAGATCCCTTCTTTATAAATGAAAGTGATCATAATTATCATCAAATTAATAAATTTTAGGAATCTAAATCATTCACTAAGAATATTTCAAGGAAAAATATATTATATATGCTTAATCAAATGAAATGAATATGGATTAGAAAATCATAAAACCAGGATTTGAGTATGGTGTAATTCCTTCCAACTATTGGAACCATGGATTAGAGATAGATCTTCTTTTTTACATATGATCAAAGGCACTCAGTAATCAGATCTCCTTTTTGATCCCCAGGTCGTAAATTGGGTGGGGATGTCATCATAGGAAAGGGAGGTAAGTCAGGGGGTCTTTTCTAGATGTGAGGGAGCTGAGAGGGGTTTGGGAAAGGTAGTTAGAGGTTGGGACATTGAGGAGAAGGCCACGGCTGGGACGTTGAGGTGGAGGCAGAGGCCTAGACGTTGAGGTGGAGGCAGAGGCTGGGAGGTCTAGGAAAGGGAGGGGAGGTGAGGGCTAGGAGGAAGAGGTCGGGGAGGGGAATAGAGGGTTCATACATGGGATCCTGATGGAAATGTGAAATCGATAGGGGAAGGCCACTGGTATCATGAAATTAGTGCATTGTATACAAACAGTTTCAAGAAAACCATGGGTATAGATCAAAATATATAACCTATACCCACAATTTTTCTAAACTATGGTTATGTATGTGCAGGGATAGACCTATTTTCCAGTAGTGATTGTAATTAAATAATAATGTTATAAAATTACTTTTATGTTATTATAGAATAATGAAACATCAAAGGATGTGTACAGTGTAGTTATTTACATAAGTATTTGAAATAATATGTTGAATGGTAATAGTAACCATGAAAAGTGACTAAGGTCATAAGGTGATATTTTTATAGATAAAAATATTAAGTAAAAGATAACCATTAATATGGTAATGATGATGGGACAATTATGAAATAAACTGGTTCTTGATTTTTATAAAAAAAATTGGTAGTATTGTTGACATTGGAACTGACGAAAATGTGGCTTTTAATATCATTGATTGAATTTATTTAATTTTTGGATTTATGGTATGAGGAAGGTGTTAATTTTCGAAACCATCCACGTATTCACAAAATTATTAAGATAATTTAGGTTATTTCCGTGTTTTATGAGAATACATGATAATGGTATTCAAATGTTCATTCTCTGAGAATTAAGAGCTAAAACATGTGTTTTGGGGGATTAATTATATGTTGATTTTTAAAATTTAGTAACATTACTTTGAATGTTTTGGATTTTGATATTATGGAAGGTTCATAAGGTTAACCATTTATGAAGTTATTTTTTGAACATTTAGGTTATAATGATTAAGGTTTTACTTAACCATATTATGATTTATGTTCATTGGATGAACTATGGTAACCATTTTTCTATGATAACTATAGACAAAAGGAATAAATTGTAACCCCATTATGGATCGTATGATCATAAAGTTCTTCAAGAATTATAATTTCAACCTCATTTCTTTTAGTGATATATAAAGTATAAATTGATCAAGTCACAACTGATGATTGATATTTCTCTTACCAAATGAAATGAAATTAGGTAAGTATATCCTCTAGTGTAAATTATCATCTTTAAAAATAATATTTTTAAAAAAAGTTATCATTGTAAATTCATTTCTAATGAATCAAATATTCCCTTAGACCACTACAGATATATTTTTATATGATGATTAACTATATAATGAACATTTCTTCTATTACTCTCTATCAGAACATGATAGTTGAATTCCAATCAATGTCAATGTTATCACTTTCTGCTAAAATCCTCAAAATTGAAATCCATGTTATGTGATGACATTCACCCATTAATTTCCCTCTTTTTAAGAGGATTTGTTATTGATAATTAATTAAAATGTGGGTTTCCCACAGAGAAATTATCAAACATCCACCTTTGATTTTATTAATTTCAATTTTGAATTGCAAAGACACGATTTTCATTTTATATTCATAATTGAATCGAAATATGTGCTTATTGATTAGCATTTCCAGATAATCATTATCAATTTCAAGATAAGTTATGTGTATGTTATCTAAAGAAGTACATACATGATTCTTCACATTTACAAAACTCCTTGGTTATACCACTTGAGATTGATATTTTTTATGAATATATATCAATAGAAATTCTGGAACGTAGAGATAAAGTTCTACAAAACAAGACCACTCACTTGGTTAATGTATAGTGGAGAACCACCATTTGGAAGAAGATACGAGGAATATTTATGATATGATTAAATATATTAAACCTCATTTATTTTATTAGATAGAAAAATTTTTAGGGAATGAATAATTTTATGTTGGGTAGAGTAATGCACCTAGAGTTGTTATGATTTTTTTTCAAATAAATAAAACTTCATCGATGGATTTAATTATACCCAACACCAAGTTAGGATTGATTTATACACAATATGTAGATTAAAAAATATAGAGTTCAGTTTCTAATAAATATATGAATAGTTTTTTCTTTTGTAACACACAACAATGTGTTCATTTCATAGCATGTGTTACATGCAAGATTGTGTTTTACCGAACATCAATATTCTATTAATTATGATAGTTATTACCCAACAGTTATAATGATGACATTGAATAGGATTAAATAAATTGTAAAAATATTGTTTACACATGTTTATAAAATGAATTCACTTCTTTATAATTAATTATAAATGAATTTAATATCCAATTGAAAACAAAGGATTTGTTTTTATGAAATTTTATTTTTATTCCCCGAATTGAATATTATATATGTAAGAAAAATTATTGAATTATACTTAATGATATTAAAGAAAATTATATATTATATATTTAATTTATTTTACATAAATACATTAATTAAATTTCATAGGAATAAATTAGAACGAACACTTTTTTAAGCATAAAAATTTGTGTTTTTATTAAAGCCAATTATATCACAATTAATAAATAACAAGTTTCAAAACTACATTTTGTCATTTTTATAAATTTTATTTGAAAAAATAAACATATTTTTATGGAATCGGAATGAAATAAATTAGTTTACCATAAATTGTTTTATTTGAAAATTTTTATTTTTGATGAATATTGAAAATAATGAATTTTTTTTAAAATGGTCTTTTCATCTAAATAATATTTAATTTTAAAATGTTTTGTAAATTGGTTTTAAAATAAAATTATTTAAATTAAACATCCACAAATAAAACTTATTATGTATTTATAATTTTGATATTGAATGTAGATATACAAAAATAGTGAGGATTTGAACATTTTCACATTAAAACCTCATATTCTCACCCCTTCAATGAGATTAAATTTTAATTAATTTTTAGTGCTTATGTTTCATGAATTTTTTTAAAAATGGATTCCATATTTTGAATAATAAGGTCCAAATGCCAAATATATTTACCTTTCATTTTTTGATAATAATAATATTAAACATATAATTCTAATCACTACGGTAAGAGTAAATAAGGTAATTAAAGGTAAAAATATTTTTATAAATATTAAAAAATGGACCTAATACATTCTTGTATTTTATTGGATGATTATTTTTCTTCCATAATCAATAATTTATCTTTTATTTTACCATTTTTTCCATTTTGATGAGATTATAACCTTTATAATATTTTATTCAAAGAAAATTCTAACTTATCATACTATTGTTTTTAACAACTAAAATATTTTTTTATTAGGTTCTCTAGAGTATATTTTCTAATATAAATATTATTTTGGAATATAAAATATTTATATTTATTATAGAATTTTATTTTTAAATTTGAGTGAATAAATAATTACTATTAATTAATACACAATGATGATGTAGTAATTTTTCAATTAATGAAAAAATTAGTAAAATGATACTAGATATATAAAATGAAATTAACATTAATTAATTATGGTTCTAAAAGAACTTTCTAGGTGAATATGAAATTTTATGGGTGTATTAATTTGATTGGTTCAAATATATCATCTTGCATGTACTTCTTTAATGTCAAAGTAATAAATATTGGCATAATTGACACTAATTACATTTTATAGAAAAAATATTTTATTAAATTATTTAAACATCATAAAAAAATTAAAAAGTAAAATTGTATAATATATAGTTTAAAATATCATATATTTTATATTTATGAATTAACTGAATCTTTATATTAAAAAATTACATCCTCTTAATATTGAAAAATTTGTTACCGTTGTTAAAAATAAAATTTGTTAATTAAATGTTAATCAAAATGATAAGGATAAAAATAATATAAAAACATATTTTTAATATATTGGTTGATGAGAAATATAATCATATATTTTATTGTAGGAAAAATATTTTCTTAGGTATTTGGATTGAGTTTGAATTTATTATAAAATAATCTTTTTTGAAATTCCAAAAGTTCCCCTCCCTACACTAATTAATGGACACCTATTCTTGTTTTTTGTTTGAAATAAAAATTATTTTGTTTTGACAGAAACCATAAAAACCACCTAAAATCCATAAATCCATCTTAGAATCCATACATTGGACTAAAATTCAATGAAGGAGGTCATTTGGTGAAAACTGGAAAGAGATAGCCGAATAAGAGACAGTGTTCATCAACGAATGTTTTTTATTTCTTCTATAAAAACCTTAAATTAATTTTATTTAGTGTTTCTATAATTAACCCAATATCTAATATATACTAATATATTTTAATTTCTAGGGTGTGACCTACAACATCACTTACTTCCATCAAATGGGATACAGAATAATCGTTCATGTGTACGATAAACTACCATCCCCCAAATTGATGTCCTTCATTCATCCACTACAAAAATAAAAAGTTTTGAATAGTGTTGTGATTATTTTTTAGATGTTAAATGTATTATTTTAATGATTTTATTATGATAACATAATTTCTATATCACACAAACCTTCATGCTTTCCAATTTGTGGGAATGCAATAATGTCGTTCATGTGTAAAGATGTTTATCACCTCACAAAGAATATTGATTCGTTCACTATCTACATGAAATAAATAAATTATGGTTATAAAAAAAATATTAGAAATATATGACATAAAAAATTTTATTTAATGATAATATATCATGTACCTTTCTTCCATTTAATATGAAAGTAAAATGAAAACACTATTTATGCGTATGTACGAACTACTTTATCTATAAATAGTTTATTTTATTATCAATATATAAATTCTATGAATAACCATAAATAAATATATAATGAATATATATATATATATGATATTTTTATCATGGTTATAATTATAGAGATTTTGAAATCATGATCTGTGTAAGAGGATAGAGAATAACAAGTCTAGACATGTATGAAAAACAAAGAGGTAACTTTAACATGGATTTGTTAATAAATGATTAATATAAATTAATAAGTAAATAATATATTTTATTATATATATATATGGATATGGTAATATAGTATATCTATGATAAACTTATATTTATTATATCATAGGTTTTAACGTGTATTAAGGAAGTCGAGACTTAAGTTAGATGGATTTCTAATCTCAATTTTATTTTTGGATGACTTATTCCAAATTCACCACTCATTTATTATATGTGCTATATATATTTCCCATGATTGTAATATATTATCAGTATCCTATAATATATGTGTATTTAAATATCCATTTTATCATATATCTTTCATTGGTTTTACAGTTCAAAATATACCAAAATTTTATGACAATTTAGTATCAATTTTTCTTCTTTGAGACACATGTCAAGTTAAGAAACAATAATCCATTATGAGGTGTATGTAATAGACTTATAAATTGTGTACCATGAATCTAATTATATTTCATATTATAATATTGGTTTGGTTTTATTCTATATTAATTTTTTATTTTTTCCTTCAAAATATTGTATTCTAAAAATATTATAATAGTGTTTTAAATGATCTTGTATCAATTTTCATGGAAAATTTATTCATATATGATTAAAATGGTATTTAAATATTACATTATAAAATATCAGGTTTATTTTAATTGAAATGGTTTTATAAATTATTATCATTTAAAAATAATTTTTTTAAGAAAAAATGTTGTTTTTCTCAAGAATTATTTTAAAAGATCATTCAAAATTATTTTCCATATAGGATGGAATCCATTGGTGTTGCGCATGAATTACATGGGATATGATAATAATATAAAATTCATATTATTTCTCTAAATGGTTTATTTTATTATTACATGATGTTTATGAAACCTTTTTCTCTTCCATGGTTTATACCGTAATAATATTCTTATGAAACCAATCTATTTTTGTGGTTAATAATATGATGAATATTTTGTTATCATGTAGAAAATGTATGTATGATTTTTTTTCTGTGATGGGTGGGGCCTTTTTATCTTTCTATTGAATTGGAAAAATATTAATATCTCATGATATTGTCATTAGTTATATGGGTAGTTAAGCTAGTTTATTAGATAAATTTTTCCACAATGATTGTATTGGGAGTGAATCTTGACTACTAATATAGTCTTGGGTAAGAAAATTGAATAATAGGATGGTATTGTGAGTGAACATTGACCACTAAGATGTATTGGGGAATAACCTAATTCTACTAATATTTCCTTTTTCAAAAATTCTATAATACTATCTAAAGTATTTTATATTTATGTGTATGAACAATTCTATGAATTATTTTTTTGCAATGCTTTCATGGATTATTTTTTTGACTCCCTTACATCTCCCTTGTTTAATCATACTAAGCATCTAATCTCAACATTTCTTATGGTTATTTTCCACCAGATATGAATAAATATATTATGAATGATATGTAAAATGGGTTATAGTTATCAAGAATTAGGTGGGAGAATATATAGGTTTAATATGAACTTTTTTTTTGTTTCCATGTTTTCAAAGGCACTAAAATAATAAAATTTTCGGGTGCGTGTTTGAGTACTTTATGAAATAATAATAATAAAAAGATGTATTATCTATGTTTGTTAAGCATGGTTCATTATTGTTTGTTTACGAGGAAAGGTTTAGTCAACCATTGAAAAAATGATAAGAAATCCAAATTATGATCACTAATGATATGTCTATGTGTAGGTTACAATCTCATAATTTTGGTATCTATCATGAATAACCTAGTATTATACCAAAGATTCTATAGATTGAATTTTTTACCTTGAGTTTGAGGCTTTACAAGAAATATTAGTGTTTATCAAAGTAGTCTTTTTTTGTTTTATTTTATGAATGGAACATAAAGGAACTAGGTTAATGATGAATGTAATGGTAAATAAAATAAGCATCCTCTTTGGGAAACCAAATTATATGAGAGTATGAATGAAAAATATTATCGTAATAATTATACAAGATTTGAATAAAAATGTACTTAAAAATGAGTATAGGTAAAAACATTCTATTGTAAAATTTATGAGGAAATATCAACCCTCTTTCAGTGGGTCATATGATCAACATAGTGCTGAACAATGTATCAGTACCACAGAAAAGATATTTTCCATACTTAAGTGTTCTGAACATGAAGAATTCAATTTTTTTTGTTGATCATCTAGAAGGATAAGTGGAGTAGTGGTGGGATCTAATCAAGAATATGAGACAGAGATATGAAATTTTATCTATTGACTGGGAATATTTCAAGAACTTATTTTTCAATATGTGTACTCCTTATGTTCATTGAGTGAAGATGGATATATAGTTACTATAGTTAAAAAATTATGATGGTTTTATTGGTACCTTTGAGGATAATTTTTCAAGAATTTAAATGTACAATTATGTTGTTATCATACAACCAAGATTTTAATGTTGATAGATTCTTCTATGATTTAAAACCATGTCTCCAAAGAGTGTTATCCATAAGTGACTTAAATATCTATGAAGAGAATTTTCATTTTTCAACCAAGGTGGAAATAAAGGTCAGAGTTACATATCAATCACACAGTTTTGATATGAAATGGAAGATGGAGATTAATGAAAAATAAAATAACCGAGGAGAAAATATTATTACTTTTACTTTATTCTCAATGTGTGAAAAGTAACATGGAGGAAATTATCATAAGGGGACTGGTAATTTTTTTGGTGGGAAAGAAGGTCACAAGGCATTTGACTACCAATGTGGTAGGAAAAAGTTATCTAATAATGTGAATAGTGATAATTATTCACATAATATACACCCAAACATTAATGATTCAATTTTACTAAATATCAGCATTAGGTTAATCAGTGGAAATTCTAATGGTTAACAATGATGATCGATGTCAACAACCTATTAAGGAAAAAGATAATGGGAAATCTCATATGACCACTGTTGGAGATGTAGATTATGACAATGCAGTGGCAGAATGATGGAATTTTTATGTATTGGAATTAAAAAATACTTTTATATAAGTACTTTTATGGTATTATAGAATAATGAAACATCTAAGTATTTGTACACCATAGTTTTTACTTATGTATTAAAAAGCATATATAGAATGGTTATAGTAAATATTAAAAGTTACTAAGGACATAAGGTGATATTTTTATAGATCAAAATATTAACGGAAAGATAACCCTTGATATGTGAATTATGATAGGATAATTATGAGTTAAAGAAATATTTGATTTTTATAAAACAAATTTTATAGTATGGATGACCTTAGATCTGATTAAAAGGTGGTTTAAAATACCATGGATTGATTTTATAGAACTTATAGATTTATGGTATTAGGGTGGAGTTAATTTTTCAAACTATCCATGTTGTCACTATAGTTTTATGGTAACTTATGTTATTACTATGTTTCAAGAGAATACATGATAATGATATTCACATGTCTGGTGTGGGACAATTAAGAGCTACATCATGTTGTTTGGCGGATTAATGATATGTTGATTTTTAAAATTTAGTATCATTATTCATAATGTTAGGGATTTTTGATCATTTGGATGTTCATAAGGGAAACCATTTATGAAATTAATTTTTTTAACATTTAGGTTGTATTTATTATTGTTTTAGTTAACCATATTATTATTTATGTGTATTGGATACCCTTTGCTAAGAATTTTTTTAGGACAATATGAGATTAAAGGAATAAACTATCTTCCCATTATGGATCTTATGACACACATGCTCTTTAATAATTAAAATTTCAACCTTATTTCATGGATTAAGAGATGAATAATAAATTGATCAAGGCACAACCAATGATTGATATTTCTCTTGAAAATTGAAATGAAATAAATAAATAATAATTTATAGTGAAAATTATGATCTTTAGGGATAATATCTTGAAACAAAAATGATATCATAGTACCATCATTTATGATGAATCAAATGGTCCCCCAAATCATCACATATTTATTATTATATGATGGATAAAATTATAATAACAATTTTCAATATAACTCTCCATTATAACATTATAGTGGTAATTATCTTCTCTGATAATGTTTTCACTTTATGCTAAAATCCTTCAAATTGAAATCCATGTTATGTGACAATATTAACCTTTTTATTTGTAACTTTTAAGAAGATTTTTTATTGATCATTTTAACAATGTGGGTTTCCCAAAATAAAATTCACAATCATCCACATTTGATTTATGAATTCCATTTTATAATTTCAAATAAGTTACTTTATTTTTAAATTCATCATTGAATTTGAACTGGCGATTATCCATTATCAGTTCCCTAAAATATTTAAAAATTTCACAATATGTTCCATGTATCTCTTTGAAGGAAGTATTTTCTTGATCATTCACACTTACTAAACTCATTGGTCATACCCTTGGAGCAATATATTTCTTATAAAGAGATACCAGTAGAAATTATGGATAGTATATATAATGTTTTTCAGAACAAGACGACTCACATGCTTAATGTTTTATGGAGAAACGACCAATTTGAAGAAGATAAGTTGAAACATTAAGATATGATGATCTATATGTATCCTATTTTTTATTAGACTGAAAAATTTCTAGGCAATGATTCTTTTTTTGTGGGTAGAATGTAACACAATGAGTTGTTATGATATTTTTTCAAATTAATTAAATTTATTTGATGGATTTAATTACACCCTACACCAATTCAAGATTGATTTATATATAATATTTTTCTAAAACAAACATATATTTTGATTTAAGTACAGTCAAGACTAATTTTTTATTGTGTGACACACAAAATCAAGTTCCTTCAATAGCTTATGTTACATACTAGTCTATGTTTTACCAAACATACAAATAATATTAATTACGATAGTTATAAACCATCTAGTTGAATGATTAGAATGATTATGAATTACTAAATTATGATATTTTAGTTTTAAAATGTTTATAAAATGAATTTTATAGTGTCCAATTAATTCGAAATATATATAATAACGAATTGAAAATAATGGATGTGTTTTTATGGAAATTTACACTTATTTCAAGAAATGAATGTTATCTTAGTAAGTTAAATTAATGAATTTTATTGAATAGTATTAATGAAATTTCTATTATATATATTCAATTAAATTTTATGAAATTTATTCATTTGGATTTAAAGGCATAAATGATAACAATTATATTTTTTGGTATAAATAATGAATTTTTCTTGAAGGCAATTTTATCGCATTTAAATGAAAATTTAGGTTTAAATCTAAATTTTGACACATTAATAAATTTTATTTTATAAAATAATCTAATTTTTGGGAAGAAATTTAAAAAATTAGTTCAATAAAGTAAATTTGTCGTTTTATCTCAAATATATTATATTTTAATGAATAGTGAAAATAGTGATTTTTAGGTGAAAATGGTTTATTCATATAAATAATTTATAATGATAGATGATATTATAAATTTGTTTTAAATAGAAATTAGTTCAATTATACATCCATTAATCCAATTTATTGCATTTTAGTCATTTTAATAATTATTATTAATATAAAAACTTAGAGAACTTTTGTACATTTTGACTTAAAAACGCGTTTTCTCACCCCTTCTATTAGATTAATTTTTAATTAATTTTGACAAATTTTTATACTGAATTTTTTAAAATGGATTCTTTATTTTAAATCAATAGAACCAAATTTAGTAAATTTTTTCCTTTTATTTATTGATAATGTGAATAGTAAACTTATAATTCTTATTACAATGGTTATGGGTAATTAAGGAAATTAATGGTAAATTTATTTTTATAAATATAACAAAAATACCCAAACACATGAAAAAAAATTCATGGATGATTATGTATCGTCAATAATCATTAAATTATTGCTTATTTGACCGTTTATGTCTATTATGATGAGATTATAACCTTTAAAATATTTTACTCAATTAAAAGTAAAATTTGTCGTACTTTTTTTAACTGGTGAAATATTTATATTATGGAGTAATTTAGGGGATATGTTCTAATCTAAATATTTATTTTAAATTTGAAACAATTATATTCATCGTGGGTTTTAATTTTTATTGTTTAGTGAATAAATAATTTTCATAAATAATTACACAATGATGATGTTGTAATTAATCAATTAATGAATAAATAAATTTAGTGATACTAGATATATAAAATGAAATTTATTTTAAATTAATTAAAGTTCTTCACGAATTTTATTTTTGAATATTATACGTCAGGGTTGAATTAATTGGTTTTTTAAATATATCAATTTTTTGTATTTTATAAATGACAAATAATGAATAGTTTCAAAATTGACAGTAATGACATTTTTTGAAATTAATATTTTACTAAATAACTAGAAAATAATTAAAATATTAAATAATTAATATAGGATGATATATGGTTTAAAATATCATTAATTCTCAATTTATGGTCCAATTGAAATGTTATAAATAAAATCACATCTTCTTAATATAAAAAAATATTATAGTTATTAAAATTAAAATGGTTTTGTAAAGGGTTAGTCAAAATGATAAGGTTAAAATTAACATAAAAACTTATATTAAATATTTTATTTGATGATAAAAATTATAATATCTTATATTTTAGTAAATTTGTCTTTTTATGTATTTGGATTGAGATTGAATTTATTATAAATTAAACTTTTTAAAAATTCCAAAAGGTTCCCTCCACACTATTATAATAGTCACCCTTATTCTATTTTCTTCTGACATAGAAACTAATTTTTTTTCTGTGAAAACCTATCATAACCTCTTACTAATATCCATTAATTTATCCTAGAATCCATTTTTTAGGCTTAAATCCAATTAAAGAAGACCTTTGGTGAAAAAAGGAGATGTTCGAAGAAGAGATATCATTCATACATGAATGTTTTATTATTTTATCTATATTCACCATAAATTATTTTTATTTCATGTTGATATAATAACCCCAGTATCATAAATATACTGATTAATTTTTTTTCACAATGGTATGACATACAATTTCAAAAACTTTTATTAAATAAGATAAAAAACCATCATTCATGTGTACGGAAGACTACCATCTCCAAAACTTATTTTCTTTTTTCTTCTATTACATACATAAATTTTTTTTTATAATGATGGTTTTATAGTTTAAAATTAATATGTATTATTTCCAAGATGTTGTTATGATTATTTAATTATTTTATTAGAAATAACTTCATGGTTTTTAATTTCTGGGAATACAATATTGTTGTTCGTGTGTATGGATGACTATAACCTAACAAAGCTTTGTGATTCATTGACGCATTACATGAAATGTATCAGGGATGGTTATAATAAAAATATTTGATATATATGACATAAAAAAATATTTTTATTGAAAATATATCATGTAATTTTATTTATTTTAATATCATTGGAAGATGAAAAAAATGATCATGTGTATATACGACCTACCATCTCTATAATGATTTTAAATTTATTTTTAATATATAACTTCTATGAGTAACCATAAATAAATATATAATTAATATATATATATGTGTGTGTGTGTGATATTTTTATCATGTTTGTCATTATTTATATTATGTAATCCTGATATATGTAAGAGTTTCCCGAATAACAATTTAAAATATGTATGAAAAACAAATTAGTAACATTAACATGTAATTTTTAATAAAGGATTAAAATAAATTCATATGTAAATCATATATGGTATTATTTCTATTAATATGGTTCTATGGTAGCTTTATGATAATCATATGTTTATTATACATTAGGTTTTATTCTATATGATGGATGTCAAGACTTAAAGAAATGGTATTTCTAGTCCTCCTTTAATTTCTGTGAGATTAATACCATATTCACCACATGTTTCTTTTGGGTGGTGGATATACTTCCCAAGAATTTAATAAATTATTTATATCCTTAAATTTATATATATTTAAATACCTATTTTATGATATATCATTCAAGGGTTTTAGAGTTTATATGTTACCAAATTGGTAAGAATATTTTGTATGAAATTTCCTTTTTTCAGACACATTTTAAGTTATGAACATGTATTATTTTACAATGTGTATGTAATGACCAATTAAATTTGGATTCATAAATCTAAAAATTTATAAATATTATTATTTTCATTTAATTTTATTCTTTATTTGTTTAGGAATTTTTGTTCCTTCAAAACGATTTTTTCTAAAAATATAGTACAAGTGTTTAGATGATATTTTGTGAATTTTCCTGTATAATTAATTATGATATGATTAAATGGTTATTAAATATTCCTTTATAAATTTTAATAGTTATTTTAATTAAACATGTTTGATAATTTTTTTTATTTAGACATTATTTTTCAAAGCAGAATGGCTATTTTCCTCATGAAATTTTTAAAAAATACCTTTCAAAATTATTTTCCATCTAAGATGGAATCCATTGGTGTTACTAATAAATTACTGGGGAGATGATCCTAATATACCATTAATATTCATTCTCTGAATGGTCTATGTTATTAATACATGATTTTTATGAAATCCATTTCTCTACCATGGGTTACACCATAATAAAATTCTTCTGAAACCAATCTCTTTTTGTGGGTAATGATATGATGAATATTTTTTTATCATATGGAACATGTATGTAAGATTATGTTTTCTGACAGGTAAAGACTATATCTCCCTCCAATGAATAGGTAAAATATTAATATCTCATGATATTTACATTACTTAATTTCGGAGTAAACCACTTTTATTAAAGGCCATTTTCCGCTAATAAGGTATTGGGAGTGAACCACGACAATTAAGATGGTGTTGGGAGTGAACATTGAATACTAAGATGGTATTGTTAGTGATCATTGACCACTAAGGTGGTTTGGGAAATAAACCCATTCAACTAATATGACATATTTCATTATCATAGAGTACTATGTAAATCCTTTATATATTTATGTGTCTTCACAATTCCAAGTCATATTTCTATGTTATTCATTTATGGTTTTTTAATCCCGTATGATATACATGTTATGAACTTCCAATCATTATTCCATGACTAATGTATATGATCATTAATATCTAGGGTATGATCATCAATTGTCATGATTTGGTTCTAATACACTTATGTTCATGTTATGCTTACATATCTACCTTGTTTAACCTTACAGAGAAAGAAAGATCATCCATTATTATATATCTATTCCCTTGGATATAAAGAAATGTATTAATTAGGATATGTCAAAAAGAATTCATGTTTTGATTAAATAGTTTAGAGATGATTTTGATGTAGTATGAACTAGTTGATTATGTTTCCATGTTTTAAAGGCACTAAAATAATCCATTTTTTGGGCATGTGTTTGAGTATGTATGAAATATTCCACAAATATGATGTAATGTCTAAGTATTTTAATCATAGGTTGTCGTATTTACCATGGATACTGTTGAAATTCAATAACATGAATCATTTTTGTTTACATTAAGTTCGTGTTGGATTATTCACCTTCAAGTGATCATTGGTAATTAAATTTCCTCGAAAAATTAAAATTATTTAATTTGGATAGGTTTTTTCTTATACCACATGTTATTTCTACATATCATGATCTAAATTGAATTTTTTTTGAGTATCTTGGGAAATTTTCTAAAATCCATATTGTTTACTCAATATAGATATTTTATAGGGCATGTTGTTAATGAATTAATTTTATTATCCATTATATGAGGAATGATTTGGAATGTTATGACATGGATGGGGCCAAATTATAGTTATCCTCTCAATTCATTGGTTGTCTCATTAGATGAATCAATTTTCCATCCTTAGTCATGTGTGTTTTTACCCAGTATGTTTTAAACTATCCTATGAAAGGTCTTGATTGTTAATTTATCATATTCCAGATACAAATTTAGTCTAATAATTAATTATTTCCTTTATTCAGTATTAATTTATTTGTATCCAATATATTTTCACTATGAAATTATCTCTGGATGCATTTCATAAACATTTTACTGATTAAATGGAAATTGTTTTCAGTTATTTACATTTCCATATTGATTATGATATATGAAATTTAGATAGTCATGATATTAATTAAATCTAATGTTCTTTCAGTTATTTACATTTCCATATTGATTAGTATCCATAATATTTTATCATTTATATTATCTCTCAAAACACTCCATTTTCTATTTATTTATTACATATAATATGCGTTCAATTATTAACCTTTTCATATTGTATTTTCTTATTGATTTATGATAGTTTTCCATTTGTATTTAAACATTACAGATTATTTATGATCGACATTATTTGGTCTCTTTACCCCAGAATTCACAATGTTTTCTATGACTCAATTATTGGGATACACTATAGTGACCATACTTTTTCTTATATGACTATTACATCATTTTAATGATGAATAACAAAGTATCTTTTCAAATTAGGGATCTAATGGTTTAGTTTCATGGAAATTTTTAGACCATTCATTACTTGTAAATAATATGTCTTAATATTTTATTTAAAAAAATATTATTTACCATTTTAAATATCACATTATACATAGTACACGTAGTCACATGAAGATATACATAAAAAAATGGGCGATCTAAAAGCCCATTAAGACGAAATATAAGATCATGAATCAAAATAACATGTGTTAGAATCATTATCTTCCTCAAAAAATATGAAAATTATCATCGTCATAAACATGAAAGGAATAATTAGACAAATCCATATAATATTTAAATGAATAAATATGAAGTATCATGTCTTAGTAGTCAAATACTACCAATAGTGGTGAATTGAGCTAGCATCCTGTTCACACTAAATATATATACATAATTATAAAATCCTCAATGTGAAAAAATCTAAAATCATGTTCATGAATAGAAAATATTATCTCATGAGATTCGTCATATTACCCAATGAAATGAACGGATATATAATTATGCGCCCACCTATCACATCATTACATTTTCATCATCTTGTATGTCACATGGAAATATATTAATCAATGTCAAGAATTAACCCATGTAAAATAATTCCTTTCTTAAGTGTTTTATAAATCATGATTTCGTGAATAAACATGTTGTTCTGAAATGGAAAAGGGAAAATAACATATTCTTTATAAGAATTATTATTAATGAGTGAAGAATAAATAAATAAATAGGTAGCAATATGTGTTCTGAAAGGAATTTCTATATTGTAACATAATTATATTTGTCACAAAATAAAATTAGAGACATTTATATACCAGAAAATATACGGTAAAAATAATGAAATTTTATATGGGTAATATTAAATGAATTTCCACACTAGAATTTGGCATGAAAGTGGTATAACCTAAGTAAAGGTTGTTGGGTTCGAGAATCCTCTTACCTTATATCTGAATGCATTCTTCACATGCACTTAATACCCTATAAAATATAATTAGAATCATTAATTATATATTAAATAACCTCTTATATATTTATTTTCTTTTTTATAATTTTATTAATAAAATTTGTAGCTATTTTTTTTGAGATACAGTGTTCAATATCATCATTTTGTGAGTGATTGTTTTCATTTTTTCTTGGTCATTTTAAAAGTATATAATGAGGAATGTTCCTGTAAAATGAGAATAATAATCCAAAAGTGATGATAAGTGTAATTAATTAACTTACATAATTTTAAATGGATAAATTTATCATTTTCTTCTGATATGAGCATTATTCATTCGATAAAATGTGAATTAAAATGTTTTAATTTATTTTGAAATGTTTTAATACCATCAAGAACTATTATCATTTTATTTAATATCATGTTTATATATTGGTTCTCGTACATGATACATATTAAATTATGTAGATTAAAATATTATTTTACCATAATAATTGTTTTATGACTGGCCTTGAAGGTAGTAATTTAAAATGAAAAATCATCATCCACAAAAGCAGTCAATTGTCATGTCAGCTAAGTTGTTTTCATTTTTATGATAAAAGTAGAAGAGAAGATATTTGATGATTAATATTAAATTAACTGAATAAAATTATATTATATTTATTATATTGGATTTATAATTTCACCATGTGATTGTGGGGAAAATATGGGGCATAAGAATGAATGATATTAAAAGATAAAGGTGGTGTCTTTTTACCTCTTGAATATTGTCTCGTTGATAACCATCATAAGGAATATGGGTTTGGTATTTCTTTGATTCCAGAAGATTATGTACATGGGTAAGAGGATTTTAACATTAGTTTTTTATGAATTAAATAAGCTAAAATGATTTTATGGTGTAAAGATAATAGGTAGTGAGGGATGATATTTATAAGGGGGAAAGAGGGGTGTTTTTTATTTTTAAATTCATTAGTTTGTTATTTTTTCCCAAGACAATAAATAGTGTTGATTATTGTGACTAATAATATTGAAATGTAAATGTGAATTATAAATAATGGTTTCTTACACCATTCATGACTCAATAATTCATGTATTTGGCTTAAATTGTTAAATACAATAAATTTTTGCATTTCACTATTTCCCCAAAAATCATGTATTTTTGAAAAATATGAAAACTTAACCCTATTCTTATTTTTATAATTCATAAAATTGAATCTATTTTTAATAATAATTTTATATTTAATTTTTTTTTATTTTTTTAAATCATAATTTATTAAAAAAATAAATTTTAATAGTTTAACTGATTTTTTTGAAAATTTGAAAATTTTGTTATGTTCTTATAAAATGAAAATATAATTCCAAAAAATTTAATTTATTTATCTATTATAAGTTAATAAATTGAAATCATTATTTTAGTTAGAAAATTTGAAAATAATTATTTACATCTTACAAGAATGAAAAGAATAAATTTATAGATTTTAAAAGATTAATTTACTCATACTATGATATAATTATATAATATATTCATTTATAAGATTAATACATTTTATTTATACTTTAATAGGTATTGTTGCTATTGTATTGTCCATAATACTATTCTGACTGATCATATTACTATTCCAACGGTTAGGTTTACATTCCATTTGTATAGGTTCCTAATTTCTATAAATACCACATATTTCATTATTCATTTATGAAAATATTTTGTTATCTTTTTCTCTATGTTATTATATTTTTTATACCATAAAACATCATTATAATAAGGTAAATTACATTGATAAAATTCAATGTCATCACATTCTTCCCCCTTTTGAGATGTCTCCCTCATAATTTTGATTAACATACTAGGGTGATAACATGTGAGGATAATTCTCCTCCATCGCTTCTCCTAGTTCCCTTGTTGCTTCCTTATACTTATCGTTTCTCTATAACACTTTTCAAAGTTGAGTACTATTTTTTCATTGGAACATATCTCTATGGTTCCAGATGTTATTTGGATGCACTTTATACAAGATTTTGTTCCCCAATTTTACCGCATATAGATTTAGTACATTTGAGTGTTTATGTATCTATTTCCAAAAGTGTGATACATGGGAAACATGATGAACATGAGGCATACATTGTATAAGCTTAAGAAAAATGTTCATCGTTCCAATTAAATTAGGATCTCAAATGGTCCAATATACCTTGGGCTATTATTCTATTCATTTCCAAACCACATGACTCTCTTTCATGGTGATATTTTAAGGAAAACATGGTCTCCAATATCAAACAAGAATTTCCTTCAACAACAATCAACATAGCTCTTCTTATGACTCTTATAAGACTTTATATGTTTTTTGTATGGATTTAATCTTCTCAATAATCTCTTACAAACGATCACATCCATGTATCTTTTGTTCACCATCATCTTCCTAACATGGAGTAGTTCTAAATCATTTACTATATAGATCATCATACAGAGACATTTTAAAAGTTGAGTGGAATGTTTTTTGTATCAGAACTAAAACATTTGAATATACTAATCCCACCAACCTTTTAATTCCATCGAGATATCTCTCAAGATATCCTTAGGAGTGGGAATATTGATTTTATATTGGTCATCAGTTTGGGGGTGATAGGGATTTCTAAAAGTCATTACAGTGCACAAAGAATGTTGAATAATTATATGGAGTTTAGATTTTAACCTTGTATCATGATCATATATTTTCTAATGTTAAACTCATTAATCCTAACCACTTCCATCACGTATATCCTTAAAAAAAATATAAAGCAACATATCTTACCATATGTTGATATAGACGGTAGTCTTAGTTAGTCGATCCACCACAACCCATATTTATTTTTTTCATTTTTATGTCTTTGGGACACTAGGGACAAAGTCCATGGTGAAATTATCCCATTTCTATGAGGTTATAGGCAATGGTTACATCATCCCTTTGGACAGTCGTTTTTATACTTTATCTTACTAACATACAAAACACCTTGAGATATACTCTGAAATTTCCTTCTTCATTTTGTCTCACTATAAGTGTTCTCCAATATTAAGGTATATCTTGGTACATCAAGGACTGATGTAGAATGATAAGCTATATGATATATCTAGTAGAACCTTCTTTATCTCGGTTGATGAAGTAGCACAAATCATTGCTCCAAACCAAATCACACCATCATCATAATTATTAATCTATTGTATCTTCCCTTTCTTTACCACTTTCACCTTATTTATTATCTTCATATAATCCCTTTGTAACTCCTTGATCATATCTTCGGTAGAAGGGTGGGAAATAATTTGTAAAAGGATGGATGAATTCCAAACCATTTTTACTTCCAAATCCATTATTTTCATATCTGTGATGATATGGTCTGTCTTAACCCACCACAGGGATAGAGTAGCTAGTTATTTTCTACATAATGCAACAGATATATTTTTCTCCTTTAACAAATGGTAAGGAATGGTGAAATCAATGTTTCAGATTATCTATAACCATTTTATTTGATGCATTTTGAGTTTCATATATGTAAAAATATACTTTAGACTCTTGGGATCAGAATATATGTCACCCTTTTTACGATAGAGGTGTTTCTGCCAGATTTTGAAGGAAAAAGTCCTAGTTTCTAGCTCCATATCATGGATCAGGTAGTTATTTTGTTGGATCTTCAACTATCATGAGGTATGGGTTATCAATCTACCATTCTTCATGAGAACACAACCCAATACCTTATTCAATGAATCACTATATATCCGAAATCCTTCTCCAATTTTTGGTAGTGTGAGTATAGGTGCAGTGATTAGCCTCTTCATTATCTCCATGAGGCTTTCCTATCATTAATTCATACAAATATAATTTTCCTCTATCAATTTTTACATAGATAGAGGGCTATAAAATCTTGATAAAACCCTCACAAATCCTCACTAAGACCCTGATAACCCATGAAAATTTTGGATATTCATGACATTAGTGGGTCTGATCAATTCAAAAATTACAATTGTTTTTTTGGGCATAAAGATATTATTTCAATTGTGAGATCATGACACATGAATGAGAATTTATGCATCCAAAAGACACACTTTCTGATCATGGCCTTCAATTTCACCTTCATTAATTTCACTATCCCAATCACAACATTATCTCCATGTTCCACCATTATCATGTTTTAAGTGAAGTTATTGTAGGTAAAAGCTAGAAAAAATTGTCAAGGTATTATCTAAACAATAAATTCATAAAACCCATGATTATTTAAGGGGAATTAGTTGGTCTTAGGTGAATCACTAGGAACACATATTTCCCATAACTTGTACAGAAAGTAGTCATCTGAATATATTCCACCTTCACCTTCATCTAATGATATCCAAAATGATGATCCACCATTGAGACGTTATGAGTTCTCATAGATGATAGAACATGTCATCAATCACTTGAATATAGTACTTGTTCTTTGTGGTGATATTTTTGAGCTCTTGGTAATCAATGCACAACCAAAATGATCCATCTTTCTTGAAATAGAGCACCAGCACACCCCAAAATTAATGAGTTAGGGTATATGAAACTATTATCCAAGTGACATTTCAGCTTCTCTACTAACTCCTACAATTCTACAGGGGATATCTTATAGAGGCATTTTGAAATGGGAGTGACTCTAAGTATAAGTTCTATTGATAATTGTACCTCATTATTTAGGGGAAGTCTAGGTATGTCTTTGGGAAACAAATAACTATATTCCCTCAAAGTGGGAAATTACTTTTGTATGATACCTTCCTTTGACTCAAATATTTGAGTGAGGTATACCTTTTTTCATAGGAAATCAACTCCCACACCATTGATGGGATTTCCAGAGGAGACTCATTCTCTTCCTTGTATTTGTAGAGAAGAATGTTGTGGTTATGAATGTTAAATGATATTTCATTTTCCAAATAGTTAGTTTGTGATCTATATATTGGGATCCAATTCATGCTGAGTATAGTTTAAAATTCCACATATAATTCAACATAACAGTCTTCCAACATACACCAATTGAATTAGTGTCCAAAAATTGGGTTTCAATGATCACAACAATTTTTTTAAGAATATTTTCACTTCAAGGTATTGGGGCCTCAATTGAGTATTTTTACGGAAATTAAAAGACATAAAAGAATGTGTAGAAAAGTATATTAATAAATATAACATGGGTAAGATAATAACATAGTAAGTGGATAGATACAGACACGAATCAATATAACATGGGTGAGAATTATCAACATCAACATATCATAAGCAATGAATCATCATTATAATCATGAGAGGAAGCATTTGATAAAGAAATTGAATATTTCAATGTAAAAATGAAACATCCTTTCTTAATTGTCAAATACCACACATTGATTTGAACATAGATAGCATCATGTTCATGCATAAGATATGTTCATAATCAAAACATCGTCATTATAAAAATATCTAGAATCATGTTAACACATAATACACATTATCTCATGAGATACATTATATTACCCAATTCATTGGACGGATATATTATTATGGGCCCACCCTTCAGATCATAAAATTTATGTAATCATGCATTACACATAGAACATATATCAAACAAAATCATGAAGTAACCCATTATAAAAATTTATTTTCATAAGGATTTCATCAATAATGATTTCATTATTAAACATGTTATTCCAAAATGTAAAATAAAAAATAAAAAATTTGGAATTATAATTATCATTTTAGAGTGAAGAAAACATACATCAGGAGGAGTTAAGACGTGTGTTGAATATAAGAGATCTATTAATTTTTTTATATTTTAACAAAATAAGATTAGAATCATGTTGAAAAGGAGTTTTGTTTGAGAATACCCTTACCTTATGTCTGAATACATTCTGAACATTCAATTAATACCCCATATAGTAAAATTATATTAATTATTTAATTAATACCTAACTTATTCTACTTTTATTTTATTTATTTTAATTTTTTTTATTTTAATTTATAGAAACATTGATGAGTTATAGTGTTCAATTCCATCTTTTTGGGAGTGTTCATTTTCATGGTTTCATGGTGAGATTACATATACATAATTATGGATGTTATTATAAAATGATATGAATTATAAAGAGGTAAAATTATGTGTTATTAGTGAAATTATATATATTTAAATGGTATTATATATAATATTTTTTGATATCAGGATGATTCATTATATAAAATGTTAATGGTAATGTAATAATTTATTTTGGCAGTTTTTACGATCACCATGAAGTTGTATAATTTTATTGAATATCATGTCTATATATTTATATAGTATATGATACAATTTATAATATGGATATTAAAATATTATTTAACACTAAAAATTGTTTTATGGACATCCATGAAGGAGGTAATGGAAAAACTGAAATTAGAGTCCGCGAAGGTGGAAAATCGACCAATACCAGATAATGATATCTATTTTAAGATAGAATGAGGAGAGATTAGATTTGATGATGTATACTAAATCATAATAATAAAATTACATTATATTTATAATACTAGAGTTACCATGTCACCTTGGGATAGTGTTGAAATGATGAGGTAGAAGAAAGAAAGAATTTAAAAGAGAAAGGTGGGGTATTTTAACTTTTGAATGTTGTCTCCTTGAGAACCTTCTAAAAGAACTTGGGTTTGGTTTTTTTGAGATAAGAAGCTTATGAACGTTGTGAATATTATTGGGAGAGGAATTGGGTATAATTTGTTCAAGATAAAATGCTTGGAAGGTGTTAGGAAAAGAGGTTTTGAGTGGTGGTATTTATAAGGGGGGAGAGGGGTGTTTTTTATTATTATATTCATTATTATTTTTTATATTGGATCCAGGTAATAAATGGTGTCGATTATTGTAATATTTACATGGAAAAGTGCATGTTATTTCTCTGTAATGGTTACTTACATAATTCATGATTAATTAATTAATATATTTGGCCTAAATTGACAAATATCATAAATTAATATATTTCACTACTCACCAAGAATTCAAATATTTTACAAAAATACCATAAATTCACCCTAGGAATTATTTATTGTATTGATTTAAAAAAAATGGACTCCATGGATGAATATATTTTTCTAAATACGATGAAATTATTTTTTAAATAAAATAATCATTTGTTTTAAAAATACCAATTTTAATAATATAAAAGATGTTATAGAACATTGAATAATTAATTAAGGTCTCATAAAATTAAATTCTAATTATAATAATAACATTAAATTAGGTTTCTATTTTATGAGAATAAACGTTATTTTATTTTATTATATTAATAATAAAATTGTAAATAAATATAAATATTTTAAAAAAATATCAATATATAAATTATCATTTTTTAAATTTATTTACATAAACTATGATATAATTATTCAATATTTTCATTTATAGGATTCCTAAATTTGATTTACACTTTCCTATGTGATTTCACTATTCTATTATTTGGAATAATATTCATAGTGGTAAAGTTACTATTTCTACAGTCATGTTATTATTCTATTAGTATATGTTCCTTAATTTCAATAAGAATCATTTATTTAATTCATCATTTATGATGATGTTGTTTTTATGTTTTATCTATGTGAAGTGTGTGTTGTATACTATAATACATATTTATAAGAGGTGGAGTTGTATTGATAAAATTTTTGAACATTACATATGCTAAATGGAATAAGTTATTATTGAGAAAAAATTATGTCATAATTTGTATATTCAAATACAATACTAGACTCATGTTGGTATATGGTTCTATAATACTACTGAGTTATTATGTCCTTTAGGATGAAATTTCCCGTATCTTATTCCACTGTAATGGTAGTAGGAACTAGATCTGGGCTACTAAGGTTGGTGTCACTACATTGATGGTGATGGGAGCTTCCAAAGAGGAGTCAATGGCAATGAATAGATCATTGTGATGGAGGAGTCAGTAGGATTATCTGCATAGTAGAGATACAGTATGGGGATCGCTTTTTCCAAGATAGAATTGTTTTTCAATAGTACGGAGTAGGTACTAATCCTCATTATCACATTTCTCTAGTGGTGGGATATCTTAGAATCATTTTAAGGGACTATAATCTTTTTTTCACATTAGGGGTGTGGTCATTAAGGGTGACGGTGGTAGTTATTTTTTTAGCTCATAGTGTATGATGGGTGTTCTACATCATTTTCCTTATCTTTAGCAGTTTTTATTGAGTCAGTAGCAGTAGGGTGCTCTATCATGGGATCAACGCAGTGGAGGTGGGGTAGGCCAAGTACAACCTCATCGTACTCCTCAACCATAGTGGGAAGGGAATCTTTATGGAAGTTATTTTCATTCAGGTAAGAGTGTGGGGATAATTCCATAGAGAGTTTCATTCTCAAGTGTTTCCCACACCAAGGGATCTAAATTTCATTCGCGATACCCTTTATAGTTTCCCACATGGGTGCATGATTTTTCTTATTTAAGACCTATAATGTTTTTAATATCATCTACAATAGTCCTTTATTTTGGAAATGTGGTAGGGATACTTCCATTTCCTATAGAAATGACTATTCTCATTAGAGGTTGAGCATATTTTTGTGAATTGTGTAGATACTATGAGGTAGTACTAATTAAGAACCTCTCTTGTAAATAATTTTTATGTTTGTGGATATATTCAAATGAAATCATCCTATTGATAGAACAGTTGTATTCGATGTGGGAATTCATAGATTTCATCATGAGGCATATTATATTCTTTGATACTAATAGGTATTATACTATGATCATTGGGGACTGAGACCGTTGGATGGTCCATATTGATTTCATATACATATCATACATGATACATGATCCAATGATTAGTTTTTTTAGGTTCAGATGCTGGTGTTTCCTATCATTGAGGAAGAGTACCGTGATGTTTTTCCGGAGGTATTTGTAACATTAAATCCTCAATAATAGATCATGTTTTTGATAGAGCTATAGTAGGGACCTTAACTAACCTTGATTCATTAGTAAATGATGGAACCATATATGTTTTTGGATCTAGGGGATTATAATGATGATATTTTTAGTGTGTTTTTCTTTACCTGTGTTTGTTACCCTAGGATGCATCAGTTTTGGTTATAAAGAAGGATAATGGCAGTCTAAATATATGTATTGATTCATGTTCCATGAATTAAGTCAATGTGAAGAACTATTATCGCCTACTGTATATTGATGTTTTATTCGATCAGATAAAAGGAGCTAGTTGGTTCTAGTAGATTGATATGTTAGAATGTTATCACCAATTTTGGTAAAGGAAGAGGTTATATGTAAGAAAATTTTACAATGTTGTTATGGGTTTTATGAATTATAATTAATATATTTTATCATGAATAACACTCCAGTACTGTTCATAGGTTTTATTAAGGTAGTGTTATGGGATTTATTGGATCGATTCTTGGCGGGTTTCATTGGTGAAATCCATATGTACCCTTCATCTGAGAAAGTGAACCCTGAGAATCTGTAGGCTATTTTGGGAATTTGACATCATCATTATCTAATTGAGTAAGTTTTTAGGTGTGAGTTCTAGGCTCATGATGTTTTTTATGGGGTATGTTGTGTCCCATCATGTATTGTTTTTTGCTCATTTGATGTTCTAGGTAGTTTTTTCTTGTGTATCCCCCATTAATAGTATATATGTGGATAGTTTCATTAGAATAACAGGATATTATTGGAGTTCCATACCCAAATTCTCGTGTAATTTTAATATTACAAAATCCATGGTATGAAAGTATCGAGAATTGTTATAGACTGAACAGTTTTAGGAGGCTTTCAAGTCCTATAAATAGATGATGTTCAGTGCATATGTGTTCATTTTATTAAGGAATTAGTTCAGTGTATGGTTTTTTGACACTTCCCATATTATAATGGGAAGAGTCTTAATGGACCGTAGATCAGTTTTTTCTTATGTGTCTTATATGATACATCCCCATGATTTTAGTTTCTCTAATCATGTTCTCAAGTTGGAATATATTTTGTTTTACCTGATGTTGTGGTGGGATCACCTCATCAGTGAATTATTTGTATTTTTCACTGATCACTAGACTCTGATGTATGCCTTCTCTCAGTGTGGCCTATCCTTGAAATAGTGATAGTTCATGGAATTATTGCAGTATTATGACTTCAATTTTTCCAATAACCATTTAATAGGAAATATTATAGCTTATTTTTTTAGTATGAGGTCACATAGTGATTTTGTTCTGAAATCATGAGATTCTTAGAGTGTTATAGTATATATATTTTTTATTCAAACTGATATGGGAATGTTTCGTGGTACATGGTGCTTTTTATAGATGATATTTTATGCATATTTAGGTTAATAAGTGGATGAATAATGTGTGAGGGATTCTGAGATAGAGGTCTCATGAGGGTGAGTTCTCTATTGTGATACCACATATGGTTGGTCTGAAGATAATCTACAACGAGGTTGCTTTAGTTGATGATTTTCATTACATCAGTGATGTGTGAGGTTGTCTTCTTTTATTTAAATGTCTTACCCTTATTAGAACATCCTAAAATGAAATTGATTCAATTTTCTCTTAAAGGTAATTTTTCATGGTCCCTATTGAAAAATTCTATTCTAGAGTTCATGTATTGATGTTTCTTCTACCAGAATGTGATGACTCCACATTATGTTCTTGATGGGTTATTACATCCAATAGATGTTACCCAATGTAATTGGTCGGAAATATCAATGAAATTTATTTCTAGTTTACCCCAAGTTTAAGGATTCTATGAAAATATACGGGTGATATTGGACCATTTGAAAAATAATCACACTTCGTTGTGATCATGTAGTAGTGCTTAGTGGTGGTTTTGTGGAGGAAGTTCAAAGATGATGAGGTAAAGATCCAAGGATTCAAAAGGATGAATATATATATTCATGAATTTTTTTTGACCTATAGGGTGTGGAGATGTATTATGTATTTATTTGCGTCATAGTATTTCGTTATAACCAATTTCCATCCACAAATGGATTGTCCTATAGATTAAACTATAAATAATTAGAAATTCATGTTTCGATCTTATGTCAAAAATGTTGGAGCTTTTGTATTAGGAAATTGTATTTGGTTGATTTTTCATACAATAATAGTTTTCACTTCACCAGTCATATTATTATTTTAGAAGATTGAATGGGTGATATTTTTATTCCCTATTATGCTAGGATGTGAATAGAGATTCTATAATGCTCAATTATAAAATATAGAATAGAATAATGAAGATTTTTTAGGTAATTTTCATGAGGAATCAGGGAGAAACTAATCCTTATAAGTCTTTTTTTGAATATATGAGGAAGAAATAATGAGATCTATGTTAGAGATCATATGCCCTTGAAGGTGACTCCACATCTTGGGCAGTAATTGTTTGGTAATTTGAGTAAGAATCATCACAAGTTCATTGGTCATTTCTATGTGTTGGATTCGGTTTGAATATCCATGTATAAGATATAACTCCCCCTGTATATGATTCAGATACATGATTTATCCCGTGTATTGTAGTTTCATCATTATCATCCTGAAAATTATCACATAATCGATTGGGGTTTGATCGGAAATGATAATGATGATGAGACCTTAAAATAACAAATTTGTTGGTCATATAATTCTAGAATAATGTATTTCATGAGCATTCCATTCTGATTTTTTGTATCATTTTGATGCATGGTTTCATAGAGGAGAGTATCTAATACTACAAATGATTGATATCCACACATAACCCCATGTTTTTTATGTATAGATTTTATTTTTGTATAGATGTATTATGATTTCTAACCATTATCAATATTATGATATTGTAACACCGAAATAATTTTGAATATGTTTATCTAAAAAAAATTTACTTCCTTGATAGCTTTCATTAAATACAACATTGGGTTTTAACAAACCTAGTTTTACTTTTAAAATGTTATTATTATTAAATATGACCATTATAACCAAGTTGTATAACTAGAATTTATGAATATGGTTAAATTTTTTATAAAATTTAGATAATTTACCTACTCAATATAAATTTATTTATAAATTCTTATTATCTAATTACTCAATTTTATGAATAGTCATTATAATCATTTTAAATTTGTTTTCTTCTAGTTTTTATTTAATTATATTTTTGAGAAAATATTGTAACAAATTTTGAACACATATATGTTGTGTATTTAATAATTAAAAAAATAATTTTTTAATTAGAATATAAAATTTTCATTTAGGATAGATTTTTTTATTATTTGGAAAATATTGATGTTTCATTGAATATTGAAAATATTGATTTTTGAGAAACATAATTTCTTTTAATTAATTAATTAATTTAAAATTACAATTATTAATTTATTTAGAATTTAAAGTAAAATAACTATAATTTAACTATATTTATTCCAACTAATTATGTTTCAATCATATTTATACTATATTTTAAAATAAATGTATTTCTAATATTTAAAATAAATTTTTATGAAAACTTTTTTAAAGTACATAATGTTTATCAGTTTAAAATAGTTAAAATAACCCCTAATAAAGAATGATTTAGATGATATGTACTGATTAAATATTTATAAATATGAATGAATATTCATTTTAATGTTATTACTTTTCATATATTTATTACTAGAATATCATTTTCATAGAAAATGGAATTCTTGAAAAAAAAACTTTTTTTCAGAACATCTACATGTTTAAATTGAAATTATATAACACCACTTAAGGGAATTAAATTTTATAAAATGAATTAAATATTTTTACTCATATTAATTTAGATTATATAGTAATTTGTACATACTTTTTGTTCATAATAAATAGTAAAAACATTAAGAAATTGTTACAGTGTAAAAATATGAAAAGAGTAAAAGTGAGTAACCATAGATTTAATGTAGAAAACATGTTAAAAAATGTTTATTTCTAATGGTATAGTTGTGGATAAACCTTATTTCTAAAACAATACATTATTTTTAACTTTTTTATGTAATTATATTTAGAGTGGCCTCCCATTATTGAATAGTTTTTTGGTATTTACAAGAATACCACTCCCCCTCCCTTATAAAATGACACCCCCTATCCTATCCAGTATAAACTAATAAAACCTATAGTATCATCAAATCCCTTAAAAAATACCTTCATTACCTACCTAACCACATCCTAGAATATTATTAATCAGGAAGTGAATATAGAAAGGCTTTACGAATAATCCTAAAGGGGTGGTTTGAAGAAGTTGATACATTCTTAACCGAGCATCATGGATTTATTTATTTTTTCCACAACCTTTCAATATCAAAAAATAATTTTCATATAATAAAATAAGTATCTAATATATAATAATATATTATTATTTTAATTTCATAACCTAAATCCATCTCCACTTCAATCTAATAGAATATAAAACCATCCTTTTTGGGTATGAAAGACTACCGCCTCACAAAAAATGTGATTATTATTTAATAATCACCTATAATGTCAATTAATAATTGTAGTTTTAATTTCAATATATTTGTTTCCTAAAATATTAACATTTTTGTAAAATTAACATATCATATACATTCTTACCTTTCTATTTAAATGTAAAATGATAATCTTATTCCCGTGTACGATGGACTAAAGCCTCACGAAGTGATATGAATCCTTTTTTTAGTACCACATCCTCTAGATGGATTGTATATGTGTGTATATATATATTATAATATTTATGATATTATTATAATTATAGAAAATTAAAATAACACTTTCTTTATTTCCATTATGATTTTTGAAAAATGAAAATGTTACACATATGCACGTATACCCAACCATCTCCATGATTATAATATGGTTCATTTTTCATAAACATAAGTCAATGATACTCATAAATTTAATGATTATTTTTAAAATGAAAATTATAAAATGATTATTATTCTTGGGATGATGGAATAATAACACCTATTGGTATGGTCAACACACTAGTACCTTTTTCGAATAATGAAATGATCATCCTCAAAACACATGATATTGACTTAACTGATTAAGTAATTAAATACATCACTAAAAATTGAATTAAATGGTTAAATTATAACTTAGTAAACCAAAAAAGGTAATTATGAAATAATAGTTAATATTTTATTATAATGTAAATAAAATTAATACATCACAAACCCTAACTCAATGTAAGGGGTTCTATGTCAAAAATTCCTTATTTGAGACTCATGTTCTTATATACCCCAAATTTATTTTATATGGTGTGTATAATTCCCACTTTTATATAATATCATGAATCCTTAATTAATCTGGGTATTTCTTTTACAAATAAATTAATTCATTCATGAGGGTTATGTTTTAATAGTTACCGAAATTTAATGGTTTTGTGATTCATTCCCATTTTAATCTGGACTGTATATTCTTGAATTCCCATTAATGTAAATTATTGTTACATTTTATATTAAACCCATTTAATTTTATAATCAACTATGTATTTAATAAATTTTAAACCAATATTACTATTTTCCACTCTTATGTGCTAAAAATGTGTGAGAAAATGTTTTTATGAAAATCCAAATTCATTTGTCTATGAGGTAAATATCAATTGTTTTATTAAAAACCCATATTTCCTAACAATTTTTTTAAACAAATTTAATACCACTTAATGATTTATTAATGAAAATTTAACCCATGTTTATATTTGAAAAATGGGTTAAAGGAATTATCTCATCGTTTTTATAACATGGAACATTTGGTCTTTTAATAGAAAATGTGAAAGGAATTTTTTTAACATATAAGACATGTATGGAATAAATCAATTTAATTTTATTTTAATATTACATTATAAATTTAACTGGATATTTTTAAATAAACTAGTTAAAAAATATTTTTTGAAATCTGGACTTTGAAAAGTGATTTTCACATTGGAAAGGTAATTTTCTTCATGAATGCATTTTTCTATTTAAAATTTTTTCCATTAATAAAATAAGATAACATTTAATGTTGTGTAATGATTATAAAATATGTATATATATGCATATTACATATTGAAATTTCTCAGTCTCACATTCTTTAATGGGGTTATAAATGCATTATTCTCATTCCTCCAATGACTTGATTTTGTAGTCACCATTGATTATTATAAGAGTAAAGATTATGTAACACATTTCCATTCAATTAATTATTTTTATGTTTATGAATTACTATTTATTTCATTTTATAGAACACTCAATAAGCTACATGAAAGTAATGTGATATGTTTTCCCAAAATTATATATGCCTCCAATACGATGGGTAATGATATAGTGTCATTATACATCATCTATGGGATTAGGGAATGAATATAATCAATTTTGGAGATCTTTTTATTATGTTATGTTGTATCAGTCTTTATCCTTGTATTATATTTAAATTATATCTTATATTTAATCCATATTTCCTAGGAATAATTTATTCTATGATACCATATTTTTTAATTATTTATCCAAATGATTACTTACATTCATTAAATTTTATGATATATTATTATAACTTTGACTCACATATTTGGATTCATTATCATTTTTATTTCCATACTAGGATTTTTACATTAAACCATTTGTATTTTTATTCCCTAGGTTATCCTATGATGTTATTGGTGCTCAAATGGATATATCAGCACATTATGGAGATTAAAATAATGTCTTTTTATTTTACCTCGCTTTGATGTATTATGAACCTATCATTACAATGAAACTAGGACTCACTATATTTTTGGAAATAATTAATATAAATTTATATTAAAAAACATGTAATGATATGTTTAAATGTATTGGGACTCTATACAAATGGTTTTCACTTATTTGATTCCATTTTGTGATATTTCTCTTATTTGATAGGTATCTCCCCTAAAATAGTGTTTAGGACTTTGTTTTTAGTGATACATAGACTTGAACGTTGTTCCTCTATGTTATGTGGTTGAGGTACTATGATTGTGATTTTCTTCATAGGTATCTAATCGGGGGGGGGGGGGGGGTTAGATGACCTGATTCCTTTTCCACTCTTTAGTGTGGGTTCTAAATTTTAACAAAGATAATAGTTTGTGTGGTAACTAAAGTAATTCTCTATAAATTAACAACCCTTCCATTATTTTTAATTGAAATTTATATAATTGAGGAGGAGTGTGGAGGAATTTTGAAATGTTTAGAGGACATTTAGGACTCTTTAGTATTAAATGGTCTATGCTACATACTGTGAATGTTGTGGTGGCCCCTAAGTTCTCCTATCTGATATAGGGATGGGTGAAATATAATTCTAACCAATTTTTGAAGAGGCGGTGAATGAAATAGTCATTGGGTGTGGAAGAAAAATAGGTTCATGGCTATTTGGATGAAAAAAATAACATAAAAAGTTATTGTATTTTGTGGAGGACCAGCCAACAGATATAGGCTATGTCAGATGAGGAACCAAGGCACTAGGTGGCCAGGCTGGTCAGAACCGATCCGTCTATGACGGAAATGATTGGATGAGAATCGGGTCGATGGGAAACCTAGTTGTATGGACCCACGACCGAACCGGGCCAGGTCTAGTAAGGCACAATTGGCCAGGCCACTAGGCCAGTCTGGACTAGGTCAGCATAGACCTTACTAGGTCGGGTCGGTTTGACCAAAAAATAATTCGGGTCATCTGGGACCCCATGGCCAGGTCGGTCCGGTTGGTTCATCCAAGTCAGACCGGGCTCAGACGTAACTGATCCCTATTTAGTAAAATGATAATATCTTTTAGCATGGGTGTCAGATAGACACGCCATCTACGGAGTTGTGACCTATACAATGATACATACCTTTGGGTATACTCTATGTGTAAGACATTGTGGTAGCTGAGATATGAATGATAGATTGAGGAATATAATCTTTTGGAGTCAAGCGCACTAAAGAGCTGTAATCATACGGATGGTTGTGGCATGAAGGACATGAACAGTTTGACCCTGGTGGTCCAGTTGTGGAGTGGACCTCAGTAGTATAGTAGCTTAATGGACCTCAGTGGTCCAGTAGCGGAGTGTTACTCAGTGTTCTAGCAACAATCAGATATTAGTGATCCATTATTCGAGCGGGCCTCAGTAATCTAGTAGCTCAGCTGACCTTTGTGGGACTATAGTAGAAGGGACCATAGTGGTCCAATAACTGAACAAACCATGGGGACTCATTTGGGATGAGCCCATCATCAATACAAGATGATTCATCTTTATAACTGAGAATCATACATTCAATAAATTGATTTATACCTTGTGTGATCTTTCTTTTCTTTGAGGGTTTTCATTGTGGTATTTCTTTGTGGAATTTCATTGTAGTATTTCCTTTATTTTTTGGGGTCCCTACTTAGTATTATGTTACACACCCCTGAAAGGGATTCACCACCAAATTTCTTGTCTCGTGTAGGTGATCAATTCTTTGACAGAGACCTTTGTGGTTCAGGATTAAGGGGTTCTTAGTGAGACGAGAAGGATGGGAATACTTTTATGGATACATGTCGCTACTCTTCATCTACCCTTCAGGTAGGGTCTCGAGCGGACGTACCACGTAGTTGTCCATTAATTGGTAGTTTTGGGCTAGTATTCTATCCACCTTTTATCTTTCAGATGTACTATACTTTCATTAGTTGTCTCCATGACAGTTGTAGTTTACTTTGTGTTTACATTCCACAGTTTGAGCTTTGTTCATGTGTACATTTTTTAAGGAAAATTTATTCCCTTATTGGGATATTCCTATTCGGTTGTAGCTCCCATCCCCAAGAAAATGAAAGGTAGGCTTGGGGTAGCCATGACACGCGCCCTGGGGGACGGGTCATGACAAAGTGGAAACATCAGAAGTCGGTACTACCAGAAGAACTAAGAGGCGGAAATTGTTTATTCTGCCATAGTGTTAACTGTCTAGAGTTCAACTTTTTGGTAAGTGATTCTAGTGTTGGTGTGACGACTTTTGTATCCAAACCCTAGGACCCTAAATTATTCTTTCAGAATCAGTAAATGAAAAAAAAAGTTACATGTGTCTATGAATGCTTTCTCATGATCTTTCTAAGTTAGAGTCAGCTCACTAGGTATAATCTACTAATAGTTATTCATCTTGATCTCTTTCAAGATGCCTGTAGGCATACAGTCTTCCAGGATTATAGTGTGTGACCATGAGGATGGTCTACATAGTAAAGATGCATTTGTAATGGGACTATTGCTCGAGATGGTACCATCTAGTGGTGTCTCAATGATATCATCGGTCGTTGGACAACAGTTACTACTACTGCTACCGGTAGACAATACATGAAAGTTTAGTGCCATACATGTGTTCTAAAGGTTGATAACTCATATGTTCAGGGGATACACATATCCTAAGATTAATGAGGATTGGATAGATGTAGTGACACGAGTTGTGTACATAGTGAGGACACGACTTGACCACATGGTAGTTCTAGCAGAGAACCATATATGGGGCTCGATAAAGAGGTGGTGGAGTTTGATGATCCAGATGTAGGGGGAGGTGACCCCCACCAGTTCTCACATTGAAAAACATTTTAGGGAGGAGTTATTCCCATTGAAATTGCGCTCAGTTCACATACATGATCTTCTTCACCTATAATAGGTTAGCCTGATAGTGGATGCGTACTCTGTGAGGTTTAAATACATATCATGTTACTCCACGGATATGGTAAGAGACCATTCATCATGGACTAAACCTCATAGCAGTGACAATGATGGGAGGTCATGGTAGTACTAATTTTATTTTTCTGAATCCCTACACATGATTGAGTGATGGAGTGAGATCTACTATTAGAGAGAATTCTCGTAGAGCTAGCAATGATGGTGGGATCTACCACTGTGTGATAGGTGTACAAGTAATCGATGGTGGGTAGCTGACAGATAATGGAGAGGCCTAAATGGGCCAGACCATTCGATGGAATAACCTAGGACTCAGGTTTATCCGTACAAGTCTCCCAGTGAAAATGGAGTTATCAGAAAACGAGATCATGCTACGCATGTGATGGGCAGAGGTGCAAGGTTCGGGATTACGTGACTCGCCATGCAGAGGACTGCAAAATGGTCAAGGGACCACCGAGGTTTCTGTAGATACGGGAATAGGGTGATGCTCAAGGATTCATACATGGAAGAGAAATTGGACGACGGGCATGTGGTGGGCTTAGATATGAGGTACTACCACCACCACCCCCAGGAGGTTTTTCGAATTTTCCGACTGTTGCGACCCCCTATCCTCCCGCTTCCTCATTTGTCCTGTCTCAGGCGGCGCAGGTCCGTGGCTCCGGCCAGCAGGAGATTGGCGGGGCTCCGGCCAAGGGGACTCCGGTCTCGAAGCCCGGCTCAGGAGTTGCGTCGTGCTCTTTCAGAGTTGTGTTGTGTGGTAATAGGCCGGGGGAGCCATGCTTCCCGGAGGTTAATCCGTTCTCTCACTCGGTAACGAGGGAGGGCTCCCTCGTATCCCTGGTGGCGCCTGAGATGGCCTTTAATGAAGCGCTTTTTGGGCTCAATTGGACGCTCGTAGCTCGGTTTGGCGCTGCGCTGCCTTCCCTGCAGGTTTTTAAACGCTTCGTAGATTCCTGGGGCCTTCAAGGGGAGGCTCGCGTCTCGCTGATTCATCGGAATGCGTTCTGTCTGGTGCTGGCTTCGGAGGAGGACTTCGTGTTTTCCTAGTGCATGGCTCCATGATCTTTGGGGCAGTTTCCCTTCAACTTGTCTCAGTGGTCGCTGGCGGTCCAGAGGGGCAGGGAGTGATCTCGCGCTGCGGTTTGGGTTTCTCTCCCGGGCCTGCCGCTACCCTTCCAAAATGGCACCTTCTTGAAGGCCATTGGGGACTCCCTGGGGCGGTTCCTTTGCTCGGATCTGAGCACCAGGCGGGGGGAGGCGACCATGGTACCCAGGATCTGCGTTGAAATGGACCTGTCCGCTCCTTCCCCGGAGCAGCTCTCCCTGAAGGTGCCGAATGCCGTGGACTGGTTTCTTGTCTTACTGTACCCGGTGTTCCCTCGGTTTTGCACCTCGTGTTTTTTGCAGGGCCTTTCTCTGCAGCAATGTCGGAAGAGCGGACCAGGAGGCCGACGTAACATCTCTGGGGGGAGGCCTCCTGTTTGTCCGGAGGCGGCGGGCTCAGGGGTGGCTCCAGTGCTGGCTTTCCCTTCCCCTTTGGCCCCTTTCTTACCTCCTGATCGCGCGTCAGGAGAGGTGTTGTCTCCCTTACCTTCTTGCCAGGAGGTCCCTCCTATCAAGGTCGTCGGCTCTGCTTTGTCTCCCGGGTTCCGGCCACAGCGCTCGTGTCCCGTCGCCTCCTCCCGCGTTCCAGGGCAACTACTGCTGGATGGAGCCCTGCTCGAGTTCTCCCTTAGTGTGCCGAATGCTGGGGTCCCCCCCGATCAGTGGGGTCTTGGTCCCAGTGGTGCTCCGGAGGAGGTGTTAAGGACCTTGGGGGCCAGGCCCTACGGTCAGGTTTACAATGGTGGTTCGGTGCTGCAGGTTTGTGTGGCTCGTCCTGAGGGTCTTTTTCACACAGGTGGGAGGTCGGGCCCGTCCTTGGGTTCGGTCGGTCCCGACCAAGCCGGGGCCAGTGAGGATGAAGGTACTTGGAAGGTAGTGCGTCGGCGTCGCTCGGGATCTTGCGCGGAGGGGAGGGGGGAGGGCTCACTTTCCTTGGGTCCTCTGGAGGCCTCTCCTCCCTCCTTGTCTGTTAAGAGCCCGTGAGTGCGCACAAGGCTCATGTTGAGGCAACTTCAGTTAAGGGAGTGTTCGGACTCCAGTGACAAGGAGACCAGAGGTCCTGGGGCCAAGGCCAGGGCTTTTCACAGCCCATGATTCCTATCTTTATCTGGAACGCCCGTGGGCTGGGGGCGAGAGTTAAAACGGATTTTATATCTTCAGAATGCAGGAAGTACAAGGCCGCGATGGTTGCGGTGCTGGAACACAAGCAGAGTTCTGGGAAATTAAGGAGTTTGCTCGTAGGGTGAAAATGCATGGATACATGCATGCGGAGCCTATAATCAACCATATTTGGTTGTTCTGGAAAAGGGAGGTAGCAGTGGAGTTGCTTCAGGCGGGTGACCAACATATGACTATGAGGGTTATATGCGATGGTACATCTGTGGATTCATCCTTCGTTTACGGGAGTTGTGATGCTCAAAGGCGTGAGTTGTTGTGGTCGGAGCTGTCCAGTTTCGACCCTGGTGACCAACCATGGATAGTGAGCGGATACATCAATATCATTGCGCTTCCGGAGGAGAAGAAGGGTCGTGGGGAGTTCCCCAGGAGGGCTAGTAGATCCTTTGTCCATTTTATGGCGGAAAAAGGGCTGATGGACCTGAGCTTCCATGGTGACCCCTTCACCTGGTGCAATAACCGAAAGGGTGAAAGTCGGTGTTGGAGTAGACTGGACCGATGCGTTGCTAATGTCCACGCCATCTCGTTGTTCCCTAGAGCGAAGGTTACCCACTTATCGCGAAGTATTTCTGACCACTCGCCATTGTTGGTGTCTTTGTGCAGGGAGGAAGTTAGGCAGGAAAATTTTTCTTTCTGCAGCTAGTGGGAGCGTAGGCCGGACTACCATCGGCTGATATCTAAGGTCTGGGAGGAGCCCACTCAAGGGCATTCTTGGGGGGCTCTTCACGCCAAGCTAAGGCGTCTGAAGAGTGCTCTCCAGGTGTGGGCCAGGAATATCCCTCCTTGGGACCAGGAGCTGTCTGTGCTCAAATAGGATATTGAGGGGTTGGAGGCTCGGTTAGAGGATGGGTGGGCTGAGGAGACCTTTGAGGAGCTGGCTGAGAAGAGGAGTGCCTTGGTGGATTTAGTGCTCTCGCAGGAACGCAAGTTGAGGGAAAGTTCTAAAGCTAAATGGCTTAAGGAGGGGGATAATAACACAGCCTACTTTCATGCTTGCTTGAGGGAGAGGAGGCGGGCGGTGAACCCAAACATGGCTTTGGAGGATGGCTCGTTCACAGAGGATAGGGAGGTTGTCGGGAGTATGTCCTTGTCGTTCTTTAAGAATATCCTTGCGGGACCGAATGAGCGCATAGTTCGGGGATATCCCTCGAGGGATGCCAGTCTTTTGGAGGGGATCCCCAAGTTTGTCTCGGACAGGGAGAATGGGCTTCTAGAAAGGGTTCCCGAGGTAGAGGAGGTGCAGGAGGCCTTGTGGGGTTTGAACCCTGATAGTGCAGCAGGCCCGGACGGCTTCCCAGGGTCTTTCTACAGGGGCTCCTGGGCTGTTGTTAAAGTTGATGTTGTTTCGGCTGTCCAAGACTTCTTCCGCGGGGGTGTAATCCCACGGATCGCGGCAGTGACTAAGTTAGTGCTGATACCGAAGATCAAATCCCCCACTTCTCAATCTCACTATCGGCCTGTGAGTATGTGCAACGTTCCCTACAAGATCCTGGCATTCATCATCAACAGACGGCTGTCAGGCTTTCTTCCTAGATGGGTATCAGCGGAACAACACAACATTTTCAAAGGAAGATCGATCCAGGGTGCGGTGGCTTTGGCATAGGAGCTGTTGAGGGACCTGAACACGAAAACACATGGGTCTAACCTGGTTGTCAAGATGGATATGAACAAGGCTTATGATAGTATGGAGTGGGGCTTTATCAACAGGATATTGGCTGCTATGGGGTTTTCTAAATGGGTATGTGATCTGATTTTCAGGTGCGTCTGTTCTCCTTGGATGGATTTAGTGTTCATGGGGAAGTATTATGGCTTCTTCAAGTCTGTGCGAGGCCTGCGGCAAGGAGACCCCTTATCTCCGAGCATTTTTATCCTCATGCAAGAGGCCCTGAGCAAGCTTATGGACAGAGGTGTAGCTAATGGGGTCATAGTGCCATTTTGGAGGAAGTATGGTTTACCAACGGTGTCGCACCCTATGTTTGAAGATGACACTGTGATCTTCATGAATGGGGGAGGGGGATCCCCTACTGCGCTTAACAGGATCTTGGAGGAGTATGGGCATTGGAGTGGGCAAATGGTTAACAAAGGAAACAACAGCTTCTTTGTTTCTAGTTCGTGTAGTTTGAGCAGGGTGGACAGGCTGGAGAAGATTCTGGGTATGGGACGTGCCTCGTGCCCCATGGATTACCTCGGTGCACCTATTGCCCCAGGTAGGTTGAAGACCAGGGACTTTGACAAGGTGGTCGGGAGGATCATAGAGCGAGTCTTGAACTGGAAAAATCGCTTCCTGTCCTTCGGGGGGAGGATTACATTGGTGAACAGTGTACTTTCAGCCATACCGGTGCATGCCTTGGCCTCTGTAAGTGTCCCAAAGGGAGTGATCATGTCTATTGATAAAGTACTAGCGTGGTTTATATGGGACGTTGTGGATGAAGGGAAGAGGCACTGGGTGTCATGGAGTAGGATGGCGCGTCCCAGCGACGAATGTGGAATAAACGTCAGGAGTCTGGGGGCTACGATTCACTCCATTCGGGCGAAGCTTGCATGGGAGATCGTTGAGGGTCGCACCCTCTGGGGTAGGCTCATGATGCAATGGTACAGGGCTGGGGGTGCATGTGCCTTGAATATTGGGTCGTCTTTGTGGACTTCGGTGAGTAATATTATCCCTACGCTTCTCCCGCTGTCCCGGTGGATCATTGGAGAGGGCCTAATCTCCTTCTGGTAGACCAATTGGTCCGGTTCTGTGCTGGGGTATCCGGGTTGCCCAGCCCCCACTATCACGTTCAGAGAAGCGAGTTTTTATCCTTAGTTCTTCATATATATTTTGGATGAAAACCAGAAAGAGGTTTTCGATGATAGTTGTATGAATGATGAGCAGGACAGGTGTGTTTTCACCCCCTCTTCCTCGGGGTTGTTCATCCCTAAGGAGTTCCGGAGGATGGTTTCCTCCCCTGGAAATCATGACGGTTGGAGTGATCTGGTGTGGGGAAACGGAGTGCCGACTAAGTTTTGCTTCCTTTCATAGAGGCTTCGGAACAACGCCCTTCCATCGGACGATAATATCAAACGGCTGGGGATCAGCATGGCTTCCTGCTGCCAATGTTGTGTGTTCAAAAGTGAAGAAAGATTAAGCCACATATTCTTCACTGGTGGTTGGGCACGCGAGGTTTAGAGATCGGTCGGTATTCTACCAGACTATGGGGATGCAGGTGGTAACATCGAAGTCTTCTTGGAGCATTGGGTTCAGGGGGCCTTGGGAGCTGGCTCAGACCTGGCGGCGAGGCGGGTCATTTTCATCATGGGGTGCTGGGTGTTATGGCAGGCTAGGAACCGTGCCAAGTATGAGGGGTTCCTATCCTCTGATAGGGAGGTTGTGGCCAGAGCAAGGTGGCTTTTTCATGATTTGGTTGGTCTCGGTGCCATCAGGAAGGAGGCCCCGTCCCTGGCTGCTCTTTTCGGTTTGAGGGTTGCAGGTGCACAGAAAGCTGCCAACCATTTGGGGAGTTGGATCCGGTGGTTACCTCTTAGGGATGGCCTTAAACTTAATACAGACGGCTCCTATGGGATGGGTATAATGCATGGAGGAGGGGTTGTGCGGGACGCCCGGGGGAGAGTAGTGCTAGCTTTTTCGATCTTCTATGGAAGTGGCTCTCCAATTCGGGCAGAGGCTAATGTGGCCCTATCCGGACTTATCTTCTGCAAGGGGAAAGGTATTCTCATCAGCGAGATAGAAACTGACTCCAAGATTGTCCCTGATTCCTTAACGGGCAAAGGCACCATTCCCTGGTCCATATCCTACACCACGAGGAAATGCAAGTTCCAGCTCAACAACCAAGTGAGAGTCTCTCATACGTGCAGGGAGGGGAACAAAGTGGCTGACCATCTGGCCTCTCTTTCTTCTCCGAGTTCCCCGGTTTGTTTCTTTTATAATGTGTCCCAGTTTAATTCAGAGGGGGAGGAAATTGTACGGGGCGATGCCCTTGGCTTACATTACTTTCGCCCCCCCTAGGTGGACCCTCTGCCCCCCCTCTTTTTTCTATCTTTTTTTTTCTTTTCTTTGTTACCTTTGTTTCATTAAGAAAAATCGTAATGTTGGATGGATTGTGTCTTATCCAATTTAGATGTAGTTCATATATCCATAGGTTCCAGTTAATCCTTCCTACCTTCAAACCTTGATATGTTCTCATAGATTCTCGATCGATCTATTTGATCGATCCTTACGATTAAAGACTCCTACGAGATGGGATTCAATGATCACAAAATGGTGACAACAGTGTGAGAATACCCTTGGAGGTGAGAGATTCGTTTGGTATATCCTAGTAGCATCATTTAGGCCTTACAATTTCATCATAGGAATTTAATGGATTTCAAAATATCATGCTTAGATTGACTATTTTAGGCATAGAGTGTGTTGTGTTTGCAGAGATGGGACCAGATTTTTGTCACCAATGAGAAGGGATATCTTTAACACGGGATGGAATCACATATAAGAGGGTGCAGTCCTTCACTCATTAGCTGGCTAGAATAACCATCTATGTAGTGGATGAGACATTTACACATTTTCCTACCATGGTGGATGTGTAAGAGGACGTCTTTCTAGAAGTTGTTCCAAGAATACCTCCTCACAGAGAGGTAGACTTCTGCATTGATCTATACGTCCGGATAGCACCAATATCTACTTCTTCATATCAGATGTCTTCTGCAGAGCTCTGGGGATGAGGGTATAGTTAGATGACTTCTAGAGGTTGATTTTTCTATGGAACATCATTTCAACTTGGGTAGCCCCAATGTCGTTTTCCAAGAAGGCATACCAAAGCATGAGGTTATGGGAAGACTTCTAGTGCCTGAACAAGGTGACCATGAAAAAAGATTATTCTATACTGAGGATTGATGAACTCTTTGATCATATTATGGGATTGATATGTTTTTTAAGATAGGCCTCAGATCAGGCTATCACCACCTTCGAGCAAATGATAAAGACATCTCGAAGACTGCTTTCAAATTTCTCTATAGCCTCTATGAATAATTAGTGATGATATATGGCATAAAGAAAGCCACATCAGTGTTCATTGGATTCATGAAAATGATCTAAAAGTTGTACATAGACCGATTTGGAGTGGTATTCATTGATTACATCTCAGGGTTTTCATCATCTGAGAAGGTGTATGTAATACAGCTGAGGATGGTTCTTGACAAACTATGGGAGTACCAACTTTAAAGAATGCTCTCGATGTGTGAGTTATGGATATGAAAGATTTGTTTCCTGGGACATGTCATCAAAGAGGCTAGAGTTGTGTTGGATCCAATGAAGATTGAGGCAGTTCATTCTCGGGAACCACCCTATAGTGTTAACAGTTATGGAGTTTCCTTGGGTTGGATAGGTACTATCAGAATATTGTACCCAACGTATCTAGAGTAGCAACACCCCTGATGGAGTTGAAGAATAATATAAATCCCATTGTGTGGAAATAAATATACCAATAGAGCATTCAGTATCTAAGGAAGATCAGGTCTAGTGCTCCTATCATGAGACTACCAGAGGAGGGAACCAACATTGATGTTTTCTATGACACATCTATAATTGGGATTGGTTATTTCCTAATGCAGGGGAAAGCAGTGATGGATTTTGGCTCAGGATAATTTAAATTGCATGAGAAGAACTATGAATGTCATGACCTTGAGTCAGCAGAGGTTGTATTCACACTATTATGTGGTGGAATTACCGTATGGGAGAATGATTCATCATCAAATCTGACCACAAGAGTCTCAAGTATATCATTTCTTAAAGGGATCTGAGTCTATGATAATGACGTTGAGTAGAGTTCTTAAAGGACTATGACTTTGAGATAGTCTATAATACTAGGATGGGGAATGTGGTGGAAAATTATCTCAATAAGAGATTGATTTTATATATTCTAAATGATTCCTTAGATCAGTTGGCCTCGCTTTTGAAATCTTTCATGGATAGAGAGAAGGCAACTTTTCTTTAGTTGATGGTAGTTACCCATCCACATTTATAGTGAGCCAGGGAGGGACAACTCAGTGATAACCACTCTGAATCTACACATTCCCAATTGTCTATAGGGCATGCCCATGAGAGATTTTTTAAATTTGGTAAGCATTCATCCATTTTAGAGGACGCACTAGAATTTGTGGCATTGAGGGAGGAGGTCTTGAGGGAGTTCCATAATTCCCATTTAGTAGTAAATAACGTTGTGGAAAAGATGTACCCAGAAAACTGATGTCAGTACTTGTGGATGGAGATGAAAAAAAGAAGAGGAATAGTTTCTCTTGAGATTCCTCACTTTTGAGCAAGTGAAGGATGAGCACCAAGTTCCAGTGGGTTTGACAAAACCCCTTGAGGTAAAACAGTGGAAATGGGATGGAATATCGATGGACTTTGTGAATGGATTTACACATTCATCTAGGGGCACAACACTATCTGGGTGATCATTGACTGACTCACCATCGCATCCCACTACCTACCCATTCGAGAAAATGGTTTAGTAGAGAGATTGTGACACCTCTATGTGAAGGATATAGTTTGAAAACATAGAGTCTCATCTTTGATAGTTTCATGTAGTGATGCACACATTAAATATTCATTATGGATGGGATTATAGTAGTTGTTTGGTAATCATCTACATTCGATTTCAACCATTCACCCACAGAAGGATTGTCAAATAGATCATACTGTAAATATATAGGAGGAGATTATTCATGATTCCATTATTGATTTTTCTCGTGGATGGGAGGACAACCAACCAATGGTTAAATTTGAAAACAACAACAGCTACCACTCCACCATCAATATGTCACTATTGAAGCAATTATACAGACAACTATAGAAGTCACCGTTATAAATGACATACCCAGGGGAGTTAGCAATCTGGGGTCCTGAGATTGTATTTTCTACCACTATGAAGGTGTAGGACCTCTGAGAGCCGATGAAGACTACACAGTGCCAAAAAAAGACTAATGGTGATAAGAAATAATGACCCTTGTTGTTTTAGGAAGGTGAACAGATATTTTTACGTGTCTCTCCTCGAGGAGGGGTACAGATATTTGATCAGGGAGACAAGCTATCTCTGAGGTTCATTGGACCTTTTATGATACTGTGTAGAGTGGGAGAGGAGATTTACCACTTGGCTCTACTTCTATAGTTGGAGGGGGTTCAAGAAGACATCCATTAATCATATCTATGGAGATATGTGAACAAACATTATCATGTCACCAACCACGCCAACTGGAAATTGACAACAAGGAGGCATTCCTGGAGAACTCTAGGGAGATAGAGGATCGACAAGAGAGGATTCTTCATGGATGGTTGATTCTACTAGTGGGTGTTCCCTAGAAGCACTAGAATCTTGAGGAGATAATGTGGGAGTGGGAGGCTTCAATTTGTGCTCAGTAACCCAATTTGATTGATTTTACCTTTTTCGGTTTTTGAGGATGTAAATACCATAAGGTTGCAGTGTTTTAATGTCCCAGTATTTTTTGTAATGCTTTTGAAAATGAAATGGGATTATTTCGAGAGCAGGATTAGGGATGAAACATGACTCTGAGTACTAAAGTGTCCAAAATGTATTTTGAAACGATTTTAAAGATAATTTAATAAACATGTGATCACATTTTTCTAACATTAAAATTGGGTTTGAGATCAAAAATATTAGGGAACCATTGAACTCAAAGCGCCAATATTTCCCTAGGAAGGCCCAAATGTCGACCGTTGTAGATCAAATTGAAAGAATATGTTTCAAAATTTTCTAAATAAAAATAAAATAAATTTAAATGTATTTTTTATATATATTATTCTTTGTTACGTAGAAACTAATTATCACTATGGTTCAATGACAAGATGTCACTGAATCCTATAAATGATCCTTATTAATGAATCTGTGTTGTGATGTGGAAACATGCACAAGTCTTCCTTCTTTAATTAAATAGGAAATTTTGGGATGAAAAGAATCCTATAATTTCTCTGAAGTTCGACGGATGAAACCTCTCCAATGAATTTTTTTGATGAATCAGATGATGATGAAGATTCCATTTTAAAGCGCATTCAGGACCAAATATTGACAGATGATGATAAATGATCATCCATGCACAATCTACATTCAAAGGTAGTGGTTTTTTTAGTAATATTCCATTACCCATTAATAATGACTAATTATAAATGTAGAACAACCCATGAATAGGTTGAACCATGGATTGATAATTCATGCGAGGTTCTTAATGTTGCAGGATAGACGAGATATCTATCTTAGTGATTGATATTATTATTTTTGTTATTCATGATCCTGTTAACAAGAAAACATCAGGGTCAACATGAATAATGGCCTGAATAATTCATTGGGTGTTCTTGTGTTGCGAATAATTCCCCAATTTCTTCTTGATTTATTCCTATTTTTCATGGTGCAACAGTCGACAAAAATGGAATTTGCATTGTAGGAGGGACCACAGTGGGGCATCGATCTGCGATGCCAGGGAGGATGGGTTGCGACCAGGTGGGTTTTGGAATCAGCGAGAGGCTACAACACAGGTTCACGTCCCCCAGCCATGATGTTGGCACCAAGCTGTGACACCCAGGCAGCAGCAGCAGCATGAAAAACAAACACTGAGGTCAGTGGTAGGAGGCACACGAAAACATCAGTATGGGCCACTGTCACGGAGGTCGGAAGCTGGAGGCAGGTAGATGTGGCCACCCGGCCATGTCAGAGGCACCATTAAATGTAATGCTCTGGTCTTAGGACAGTGACACTGATATGGACATGCGCATTGTCATGGGTCACGCAGAAGACCAGGGCAGTATAAATAGATCAGTTGGCTGAGGAGGGGAGCCATGCTGGTGCCACGTAGCTGCATGAAACATACATTTCATGACATCTAGATTGGAGGAAAACTAGCCTGCTTATGTGGGTCATGTTTGAGGAATACACCAGGATAATAGGAGGCCCGAGCTAGAGGAGAACTAGATCACTAATGTGGGCCTTTTTAGATGGGGTATTGGGCCGCCAAGCATCTCGGCTTGTCATAACAGGCGAAACAAAGTCAGACCCGATAGGATGTGAACCAAGTCACGTGGCGACCCGGTGGGCTAGACCCAAGGCCGAAAAAGGCCATATCCAATAAGGATGAATGGGACTGGCCACTAGGTTAGGCCAGACCGGGTTCTCCAACACCCAATAGGGTCAGGTCGGGTCAGCCGCAATGGGTCGGGTCATGTGGGACCCCCGAGCTGGGTTGTTCGGGTTGGTGTGACCATGTCAGACCGAGCCTGGATGTATTTGAACCTGGTTTACTAAATCACAAATATCATTCAGATCAGGTGTACGATTTTTGTGTCGTCTAATTCATTGGGACCCTTTAGACAAGAAATTCTATTGGGTAAACTCTAATTGAGACTTCTTTGAATTTGAGAAATTACTGATGGATTGAGGAGTAGAATCTCCTGATGTAAATTGCATTTGAGAGAGGGAATCCTACGGTTGGCTATGGCATGATGGATATGATGAGCGAGACCTTAGTGGTCTTCTATCCAAGCAGACCTCAGTGGTCCAGTAGCATAGTGGATCTATGTGGTCCATTAGAGGAGCAGATATCAGTGGTCCAGCAGATGATAAGACCTTAGTGGTTTAGCAGCTGAGAAGACCTTAGTGGTCTGGTAGCTTGGTGGACCTCAATGGTCCATCAGTGGAGCAGACCTTAGTGGTCCACCTGCCAAGAAGACCTTAGTTTTCTATCAGTTAAGAAGACCTCAGTGGGCCTAGAACGAAATAGACTTCGATGGTCTATTAGTTGAACGAACCAATGTGAATCATCCGAAATGAGCCCCTTAGAAGTATAAGTGGATTTATCTTTACCAATGAGAATCTTACTAAATAAATTTTTTGTTATACCTAGTGTGAGATGTCTTATTTTTTGGATTTTTTGTGGTCTTTATTTTTGGTCTTGCTCTGTGGTCTTTCTGTCATGGTTTGGGGTCCCTAATGAGTATTATGTTACTCAACCCTGCACGGGCTTTACCTGCATGTGTTGTGTCTCGTGCAGGTGATGACGCTTTAACAAGGACCATGGTGTTTTGGGAACATGCGGTGCTCTGTGAGGTATGATGGATGGGTGCACTTCTTTGGATACACGCAACTACCCTTCACCTACCCTTTAGGTAGGGTCTCGAGTGGAAGGACCATTGATGTTGTACATTCCTTTGTGGTTGTGGTCTTTTATTCTACCCACTTTATACTTCCAGTAGTATTGTACTCTCAATAGTTGTATCAATAATTGTTGTTGTTTACATTGGGTTTACATACCACTATTTGTAAATTGTTCATGTTTATAGGTTTAAAGGAAAATGTCTTCCAAATTGGGATATAAATATGTGAAGCTATTTTCCTGCCCCAAGCCTATGGAAGGCGGGCTTGGGGTAGTCACGGCACCATCCCAGGGAGACGACTCATGAGAGAGATACAAAGCCAAAACATCCAATAGTATATACTTATTCAATAACAATAAATACTTTTAAAAAGATACAAGTTTTATTTCATGTTTAATCATCATAAATATTTCCTGATTCCCTCGTTGACTCTATTCTACCATAAATCTTGTAAAAACATTTAAAAACATAGGTTGAGTTAAAAAATTATTTTAAGGGACATAAAAAATAAAGAAACACATTATTATAGTTAAATCATGGTAACCCATTTATTTTTCATTGATTAGATGAAAGAAAACATTTTAACATCAATAAAACTCATCCTTTTTTCTCAATGAATAACACAAAAACCAATAAAATGCAATTAATACTCCTTTAGGTTACCTAGATAATCTTTTACATAAAACCATTTCAGTCCCCTTTTAATTCGTATAACCATATGTTAGACCACCAACATTTTTATAGCCCAATAAATTGAAGATCATTAATGGGGATCACCATTCTTGTAATCTATATAGGGTTCACCAATGTGATATAATTGTGCTCAAACATTCATATAAGCTATTATGATCTCACCTGTGAGTTAAAATAGAGATAAAAACTTTGTATAAGCAGTGTAGGGATCCCCTAGGGGCTATAATGGTGCTCAACCCTTCGTATAAGCTATATTGGGCTCACCCATTTAATATAATTCTCAAGTATCATTTATTGAATAAAACACATTCATCATAAAACCCTTTTGATAACTTCATCTAATCCCATATGAGAAACATTTCTATATAAAAATACAATTTTCATTTAAGAACCCATTTTTAATACCAATATACCCAAAAAAATGAACAATGGATTTATTTTCATTTTAAGAAAATTATGGCTTATAGAGGATGAACGGTATCAAATAAAAGTTTCAGGGATGGAGAATTAATTTTCTCCATATGTACAAAAATGCATTCCATTTTTTATTTTTAATGAAATTAAAACACATCATTATAAAAATATTCCTTTTGATAAAATGTAATGGAATAAAATATATTCATAAAATGTCTTTTAAAATCAATTTATATGAATATAAATAAAATTGTAAGTTATTACCAAGATGAAATGATATGATAATTAAATATTTGAATGAACAAGGTGTCCCATAGAAAATGAAACATTTAAATATTAATATCAATTGATTAATGCATTTAACAAAATTAAGACATTATTATTTTCAAAAATATGGATATTAAATGTCTTATTGGTTATATATACACCTTATAATATAATAATGGTGCATATTACCATGAAATGCCGTAATGAAAGGAGATTGAGATGAAATCCCTTACATTGAGTCTAAATCGTCTTGTACATTTCATACCATCCTGATTAATAAAATTAGGTTAATTTTTGAACTCTTGATAACTGTTTTCCTGTTAATTATAACTTTAGTATAAATTATTATCATGTTATAATAATTAGGTAATTATTTCTGTTCATATTGGATGTTTTGTCGATATTCAGTTCTCAAGTCAAAAATAAACTTGGTACGATGCCAATATTCCATGAGGACATAATTCCGTCATCTCAAAAATTTTAATAATGAAATAATAATTAATTTCATACATAAATTATACTTTTTATATCAAACCATTCATTTATGGTATGAAAAATGAACAGTGTTATAATGATTGAGAGGTAGGTCGTACGTACGCATGAGTAATGTTTAAATTTTTCATTGATAATTATGGAAATAAGGTTATTATTATTCTATGTTTCCATAATTACAGAAATATAATTAATATCATATTAATCATTTAAATATACTTATAATTATCATACAAGTGATTTTGTTAATAAAACGCTGCACACCACTACATGGAGGTGAGAGTTCACACATACGTACGAATGATATAATCATTTTATGTTCATGTAAAGAAAGAAAATAATTTATATATTATTTTTTTTATTTTGATCAATTGGACATTAAAATCATATAGAAACATAAAATCAATCATTATGAGTAGTCTTGAGACATGTTAATGAAAAACAAACTATATCGGTTCGCGAGTCGGCATCCCGCCATACATTCGAACGAAATGTCCATCACCCATTTAATGAATCTGGAGATGTATTTTAGTGATGATATTAATATAATAACATCTCTTTATATTAAAGATATTAGAGATATTAGTTCCTCAAGGATTATTTAGATTTAATGTAATTGGAAGAAGAAATAAAATAGTAACACTTAAATAAAATCAATACTTCTTCTTTGGTTGATCACCATTGAAGAACATCTTAACATCTCTAGGGAGGGGGGTATGACTAAAATAATCTATTGAGAAGGTGTGTATGGATACTAGTATGGGTTTTTTCTAGTTATTGGCTGAACAAAAAGGATTTATAAGTGTGAGTAATAAAGAGGAATGACTTCTTTTTTATAAGAGGAGAGAGGCACCCTTGAAAATATTAAAAGTATTAAATTAATAAAAAATCAATTTAGATTAAAAATGGTCCCAAACAAATTAATCTTGAATGTAATATGATGTTGGATAGGATACCCATATTTCCATTACTATTATACATGTTTTGAAGATTTATTAATCTTTATCTTTTTGTTTTAACCCATGTTTTACACTTTTTTAACAGTGATATCTTGTTATTTATACTTTACTGGTCAATGAAATTACCATTACATGTCAAACAACCCATAAATATGTCATTTAATAAATTTTAGGAAATTTCATAAAAATTTGTAAGAATTTAATATTTATGGATATTTTATAACATTTAATAAAAAAATATATATTTTAAAATACCAATAGTGTCAATTCTGACGCTATTCATTAGTTGAATTTTAAAAAATATCATAACATCATTATAAGTTAAAAATAATTTAAAAAATAAAAACATATTACATATATCCATAAAATTCGATTATGGAATATATGATTTCAAATATTATTTATTTTATTGTTTATAAAATCATTTATATGATTCATTCATTAATTAATAAATTACTACAACATCATTGAGTCATAATTAAATTTAATTATTTAATTTATTGAAATTATATTGAAATTACCATGATGAAGGTAATATTTTTATATGTCCAATGAACATTTATAGTTATTGATATCCCCTGTACAAATACATATTAAAATACCTTATGTTTTAAAAAACCATACTGTAACAAAAATTAATATTCATCGAATATAATATTATTAATGAATTAAAGACATCCACGTGGCTTAAAGTAAAACTAAAATATACACAAGTATTATATGTTTCAATATAAACATATAAAATTAAATTATTAGGAGTTTTAGGGTCGTTTTATATTATAATAATATTATTTGTTACAATTAATTACCATATTTACCACCAACCATGGTAATGAAAACAATTACCAATGTTACTATTCATATTTTACAAAAATAAAAGAGAACAATTTACATAATTTGGGAAATATAATTTCAAACATGGAATATATTTTTCCAATTTAAAAACACAGATGTTTCAGTAATTAATTTAAAATTAATCCTCGTTCTCAAAATGAAAAAATGTGGGTTTGAAAAGTAATAATCATCAAAAGATTGGTATGCATTTATATCTAATTTAAATGTGAAATTAATTCCAATGATCGAAAATTGGATTAAAAGATAAAAAAAATTGATCTAATTATAATTTAAAACCAATTAAAAAGATAATATAACGATATAAATAAATTATATGAAAAGGTAGTTTGAATTAACAATGTAATATTTCACACTAATAACTAAAATATGAATTTCATTATAGAAATACAAAAAAATAATCCAAAATAATTTTGATGTCCCGAATTCATAGAAGAATTTATTTTTCAAATATAATGTATAAAATTTATAAAAACTAGATTTAAAGGTGTACTTCTTCAAAAGGTGGGGAAACAAAATTTTAAAAAAAAACATAGGTTATCTAAAAGATTTAATTTTTTATTATATCTTGTCTATAAAAACAATAAGATTAATTTTTTATATCAAGTTTAATATATAAGGCTACTCACTTTTATGAGAATGTGATGATTGTAAATTGAACCACTATCAAGGAGGGGCTATAGTAAGTAGAGAGAGTGAATCCTAGTTATTATCACACTCATGAAGTGATGATCCAGGTAGCAAGTGAGGGAGGTTCAACAGATTTGAAAAGTCCATATGATTATGGTCAAATGGGATATGTGGAATATAGTGAATGGTCCATATCATAAAAAGGATTGGAAATAAATTATTCTAGGAAACCACTTTTGATCTCTTGAATTTGAAGTTATTGACATTGAACAATGAGAGCTAGTCCTGGTAGAGAGTCCCATTGAAGGGTATGGTTTTTATGGGGCTGACTCAAGCGATGAGATATGTATCCAATTTTCAAAAGATATTTATGAGTTATGAAATATTATAGGGATTCAAAATACATGGAGGAAGAAGGGATGGTAGAGGAATTGGGATTTAGGGAGCCTCACCTGACCAAATGGCAAAAATCTAGAGGGCACAAGTACTACTCCAATCTTCCTATATCGATGGAGTCGTAGTATTCCAAGAAGATAAGGCCCAATAATCTAGAATGTGAACCCATAAACATTGATAATGATTACATGGATAATGAAAATATTCATTGTGGAACCCAACTAATCAACTGTGGTGTTTATAAGGAATGAATGAATGTTGGTGCTAAATTGGAAGACCATAATTAGGTTTAGGGAGGCTTTGTGGTTGTTGATCATTCTTGAAGTAATTCCTCCACAAATAAAAATTACCTTAATAATGATTTTTTGGTTGGCCCTCATTGTTAGGTTTTTATGGAGGATTAAAATAATGATAAATCATGAGATCTTATCATACACCCTGAGGAAAAAATGATTGAATAGACATTTTTTATTAATTCCTCCATAGAGGATACTAAACTGATGCTCGAGAGAATTATCATAGTGGATGTTAATAAATTGATGTTTGGGATGATCAATAAGATATATATTATTTTTACAAGAGGATTTAATGATAAGATGATAAATTTGGAGTATTTTTTCAATCGTGGGACAATATGGTTTATCACTTTTGAAGACAACATCATGGATGTCCCAAATATTGAGGTTACTTCTCTTAAATAGATACTATATAGGGACAAAGTATCGAATAAGATCAATCTTTATTTCAATAATTATGTGACATCTTTTTGTGTCGGTTATTTTATTTTCTAATGCTATGTGCTTTCTCAACGTTTCCATAAAAACATATTGAATGTAAACAAAGGTAAGATTCAGTCTAACATTCCATAAGATAGGAATTTGGTAATATTCCACCTTAATCCACATTCCATTTTAAAATTTAGTTCTTGACTACATCATAGGTACTAACACCAATAATACACAAAAATAAACCCTTTAATCAGTGGAATTAAATAAAAATCAATATTCCCTTTTTAGATCTCATGGAATTAGCAATGTTAAAAATAAATATAGTTCCTTATTAAAAGTACAAGGAGGTTAGTTTTATGGAGTTATAAATATGGTCCAATATGAATGTAAAATTCTATATGATCTAAATGGTTTTAAACCATCAATAGAAATATTTATGTCCATGTTACGAGGTGTTGGAATAAAAGGACACTATTAATAAAAATGTTTCCATGAACCACCCTTACAATGATGATTTATTCTTATACTTATATAAAAATTTATTTTTTATGTATCATTAAAATTGACATAATGTGAAAAATAAATAAAATTTTCAATATAGCAATAAGTGAAAAATTCAGTAATTGGTTACCAAAAAAATTGATTTTCATAATGTTACTCTTTGTACCTTGATTTTCCACACATAAGTTAATTATCTATAAATCTATATTAACCATAATGTTGGTGTCAATAATTTGATCATGAAAGGATATTTTGATAAACAAGAACCAAATTATATAAAAATATATTACATTGATAGAATTTTATAGGCAACACATTTCCATCATGTAAGAATGATTTAACCATAGAAAATATTTGATTATAACAACTATTTGGCATCCCATTATCTGATATATATCCATAAATATGTAACAACTTAAAATTTTCTGATCGTGCAACATGAATATACGTAATTCATGAAGTACAACAACAAATACAAAAATTGAGATGGTTCTTACTCAGTAGTGAATTTATAATTATTAGTTTCTATTAATTTAAAATATGGTCACACAACATCGTTTAATAATGATTGAAACTGTGATGGATCCTGAAAATAAATATTTGAATCATCTCCTAAAATGCATTAACAACATTGATACAAAAAAAAAATATATTTGAAAACAATAATGAAATAGATGAATTCCTACAATGTCAAATGATTCAAATCTCCTTAGATCATTTTCATACATGGACACATAATTATTATTTTGAAAAAACAATGGGATTCATGTTGTAAATGATAAAAAAGATCCAATGTACACAATGTATACCAGATTTACACTAGAACCATTTGGGTTTCCATTATTATCTATCCAATCATGACATCATAATGAAACAAATTTTAAGCATCCTTCTTTCCATAGTTTTATAATTCAATAAAATACAAATGTTTCGTATGATTATACTCATAAATGTAAGGGACAATTTTAGAAAAAAATAGAAAACTGTAAAATTAGGAATGCCGTATTATTATTTCTAATTAATAAATATTAATCCAAATTATTCCAAATTATTTACAATTAATATAAATTATTACTAATCAACTGTAGTTATTTAATAATATTTTCTAATTAATACTAATTATTTTTAATTATTACTTTTTACTAATAATTATTATTAAATATTACTAATTATAGGTAATTCTCACTATTTATGAGAAATAATTACTATTTGTTGCTAATTATAATTATTTATTAATAATTAATAGTAATTATATATAAGGATTGCTATTGTTAAATAATTATAACTAGTTATTACAAATTATAACTAAATATAACCAATTAATACTTATTACAAAAATTTATTACTAACCATAAATAATTATTACTAATTATAACTAGTTATATTTAATTTCAGTAGTTATTTAATATTTATTAGAAATTATTACTAATTATTAAAAATTATTACAATTTTTTAGAAATTATTAGTAAATATTACTAATTATTTCTAATTTTATGTAACTATTTCTAATAATTACAAATTATTTACTATTTATCAATAATTATTACAATATATTTCTAAATATTACTAGTTATTATTCATTATTACTGTTTCTATTTATTTGTTACCAATTATCACAAATATTTCAATTTATCGGTAATTATTTCCAATTATTCTTAATTATGGATAATTATATAACATTATTAATATTTATCAATATTTATTTGTATTTATTAGTATTTATTACTAAATAATACTATATATTACTAATTATTTGTAATTATAAGTAATTATTACTAATTATAATATTTTGAACTAATTATTACAGATTATAAATAATTATTAAAAATTATAACTAATTATTATTAATAATAAAAATTTATTCACTAAAAATAAAAAATTAAAACTAATTGTTATAAATTATTACTAATTATGGATAATTATTTTTAACTACTACTAACTATTACTAATTATCATTAATTTCTACTAATTAATATAAATATTTAATATTTATAAGTAATTATTACTATTTTTCAGCAATTAAGACTAATTATCGAAAATAAAAAATATATATTAGCAATTCCTAATAATTATAACTATTTATAACTAATTATTAAGAATTGTATCTAATAATTACTAATTAAAACTAAGTATCACTAATTTTATGTAATTATTAGTAATTATCGATAATTAAATATATTTATTAGTAATTATTAGTAATTATTTGAAATTATTGCTAATTATTGATAACTATTAATAATTATTACCATTTATTACCCTTTATCAGTAATTATCGAAAAAATAAAAATAATTATAAAAACTTATCACTAGTTGTTAATAATTTTTTACAATTGGTACTAATTATTAGTAATTATAACCAATTATTAATAGTTATTAATAATTATGAAAAATTATATAAATTTATATATAAAAATTTAATATATATCGATAATTCCTATAATTTATTAACATTTATTTCCAATTATTAGAAATTATTTAATACATATTGGAATTCAATACCATTTAACACTAATTATCATTTATTATAACTTATAATTTGTAATTATTTAATATTTAATAATGATTTTTATTTATTACAGTTAATTACTGCTTATAACTAATAATTACTATTTATTTACTATATATCAATATTTATACAGTCTATCACTTGTTAAAACTAATGATAACTAATTATTTCTAATTAGAGACAATTATTAGTAAATATTTTTAATTATTACTAATTATAACTCATTATCACAAATTATTAGTAATTATATGTAATTTTTTTAATTATAAATAATTATTGGTAACTATTATAAATCAATTACAATTAATTTTATTTATTAATACTTATTACCAATTATTACTTACTATCAATAATTATTTACTAAATTTTGTAATTATTTCTAATTATTTCTAATTACCTGGAATTACACAGACCATGTATTAAAATCCATTGTTTTTAGAAATTTATTATAAAATGAAAAGTACACAATAAGTGGGGGGGGGGGGGGGGGTAAAGAAAAAAGTTGCAAGACAATTCCACCAAAACATAGAATCATTTAGAGGCCACCTTCTTTTATATGTTCTGCCCCTTCCCCTGGAGCCACCTCAACCACTCGAGTGTTTTCCTTTCTTCCACTACTTATATGTATTTCAATTTTCATCCTGATCATCCATGCCTAATGACTCATCTTCACCATCACGAGGCTCAATATATTGACCATTGATGGAAGAATTTTTTGATATCAAATCATATCCTTCAAGATTTAAGTCATGACCATTATGAACGACGTATTTAGGAGGAGAGCTATAGTCAGAAGCACCTTGAGTGATTGAATTACCCCCAAGAGAGTACTATCCATGATGGGAAGAATCCACCAGAAGGCCCTCTTGGAATCCTGTATAGTTAAAAAGTATGAGAATATTCCTTAGAAACATAATTAATCATACATTAGATACCTTTATTTCCACAACTCTCACTATAGAGAGCATCAAAATAATATTTGTTAAGGGATTCTAGAATTGCAATGAGGTTGGGTGGATATACTCCCTTCCACACACTATTTCCAACTTCAACGGTCTGTGAGCTCTGTAAAGAAACAACATCACATGTTGTAGGAACCCGACCATCAAGGTTACAAGCAAGAACCACATCAACTTCCTCTTCTAGAGAAATAACTTTAGGGGCACCCATGCCATGACAAGGCTTTAGATCACCAGCATTAGATGTAAGAGAATCCAACCGATACTGATCTAGAATAAAGGCAAGATCAACAGCCTACATGTTCTTATTTTCCACCAAAATATAATATACATCCACATCCTTGTTGATATTCCCATCTTTTTACCTCTTGGGACTGTGAGTAGACACCTTCGGGACAAAATGCGCCAACGACCAATTTTACCTCTAAGAGAAATTGTTCCTCAAATAGAGTAGCTGAATCCCCTTCAAACCCACTTTTTTATTCCAATCTTTTAAGAAATTTTTCTAAGTCACCCTATTTCGATAGATAATCTTCTTATTTAAGTATTTTTTTCATCATGCGACACACCTCAATTTTTTATGCATTGAGTGACAGGACTCAATGATGATGAAATGCATTAACCATCAACCACATCGACGAAGGAGAGTATTTGTCGACATTCCCCACATATCTCTCACTATATATTCTTGTCCATAACTTCTTCATCCATAATAAATTTAAATTTTAAATTTCCCAAATTATGGATAATATTCATAAAATTTTCAGAAATAAAATTCTGGTGATATTGGTCATTTTAGTGTCCAATTCTGCAACATTTTTTACATAAATAATTCATCCTCTCAAGATCAACAGAGATCTCAATCCTAAAATAAACAGAAACAAGTATGTTGATCTCAATTAGGGGTGGACATAATTCCCCTTGAAAAAAATACTCTTTCAAGTTAGCCATATCTACTATGCTCCATCCCAACATCAATTTTAATAGGAATACTTACAATAGATGAAATATCCCAAAGGATTTGGGAGTGCAATAAGAACAAACTAGGACCTCTGATCCCAATCCAAACATACAGAATATATTTTTTTGTCATTTTATGGATTGAAAAGATGATCCCAATCCTATAACGACGGGTTTCTCAGTTTCAATGAAACAAAACCACAACCCCAATCCCTATATTTAAGATCTTTAGATGGGAGAAAACGTGAAAAAACTCCTAAATAGTAATTTTTAATTATCGGTTATTATTTAAAATTATTACAAGTTATTTAAAAATTTTCAATAATTCACAGTAATTATTATTATTGTTAATATTTATTAAATATTTTTTCAAATTATTACTCATTATCAATAATAATTGTTAGTAGTTACTAATTATTGGTAATTATTTCTAATTATCTGTAATTGTTTAAAAATATTACTAATTATCTTTTATTATTACTAATTAATACTAATTATTAGAAATTATTAATAATTATTGAGGATTGTATCCAATTATTACTAATAATTGGTTATTATACAGTATTTATCTATAATTATTACTATATTTTTCTAATTGATACTAATTAATAGATTTTTTCATTAATTATTACAAATTATCAACAACGATCACTAATAAATACTAATTAATTGTAAAAATTAATAATTAATGATAACTTGTAAAAATGATTATAAAAATGTATAATTAATATCAATTAGAACTATTAAGTATTAATTACAACCAATAAATGATAATTCCTACTAATTACAATTAATTACTACTAATTAATAATAATTATTTCTAAATATTACTAATTATTTATAATTATTTAAAAATACTCTCAATTTATAATAATCATTCATTAAACATTCATTATCATTTTATTTATAAAATATAAAAAGATAGAATCTTGTGTAACAAATTTAATGAGCTATGGGGGTCTAAGATAATCCATCACCATTGACAATATCCATCCCTTGGAGGGGGAAAGTTCCTAAACTAGAAAAAAAAGAGAATGCAACATCATGATGGGACTTAGAAGCTAGAAATATTCTTTATTTATCCACTATTTCTGAGTGTGAAGGATATCAAGGAAATTTTTTGTAAACCTATTAATATTACGAACATAATAGATGATTGTTCCTAGAGTTCCACTAAAACCATGTATGGAATTAAAGGGGATTTTAGAGTTGGTTTCCATCGTAACCAGGTTGAAAATGTATTACCTGGATAACTCGAGGCTCATATGCTATGCCTTCGCTTACACATAGAGAGAGGAACTAATACCAAGATAAGAAACCATGTCCAGAATAAAAGACCACTTAGTTTTATTAACTAATATTCCAGCCCACATGTTCCCGATTGTACAAGACCTATCTGTATTCAGTTTACACCCATACAAGTGTGGTTTCTAGAAAAACTATTAACTGTGAGGTGAACAAGAGGCCAAAAGTGAAACACTATTGTTCGAGATAAACCTTAAGTATTGTGTTTCATTCCAATTTTTTATGAGAAAAGAAAGGTCAATGAGAGTACTTCCAATTCTGACGATAGGAACCAACGTTGAGTTGGATAATCCCTCGAATCGGAATTATTTTCTAGCATAACAGAGACACCATCTCCCCACAAATAGTGACCACCCTAAATAGGTAAGATGATGGGTGATACATATAAGGAACCTAACTTAAAACATAACATAATCTCGAATAATGTCATGAATTTAAATTGCAGATCTTTTCAATTTTAGAGTTTTAGAGAATTAGGTAATAACTATTACATAACAACATGAATAATACATATAGACAGTACTACTCTGCATCGATTTTTTTATAAAATTAAAACTCTTAAAAATAAACATGTCTAGTCCCATGTTTTAAACAAGATAAATTTTCCTAGATACCATCCTTGACTCTCTTTATCTTCAAGTCCAGTAGAAAACATTTCAAAAACATGGGATAACCATAAAAAGATCAGTAAGGGGTATAAAATAAGGAATGAAAACATTATCCCACTAACAAATAAAAATCAATGAAAACAAAAATTTCAATCATAACATACCTTATGAAATCATACGATTTATGAATAACAGAAAAAAATCATAAATCATAAAGGTAACTTATGGCATTCATAACATACTTACACTATAGTTATCATAGCTATGTAGGTAGTAAAATTGGAATACCCATCATAGTATATTCCCAAAATCTTGTAGGAGAAATATTAACATATACCTCTGTCACGTTACCCAATGAATTGTTGAGATATCTCAGTCTCACCCGCACTAGGTTTATCACAGAACCACCCGTTTACGTAACAATGCCCACGAACCATAACATATGAATAACACATAAAACAAACAGAAAGGAAAGATAAAATTTCCAAATATCAATAACAATATATCATTTAAATATATTTATATAAAAATACATTATAAAAAACCTATTTCAATTCCAAAATATGTAAATGAGTATATGGTATATATTTTCCTTTTGAAGACATTACAACTTGTTTAGGAATACATGGATCAAATAATACTCGCGGAGGTAGAAAGCTCATTGTCACTGCTATGTTAAACAAAACATTCAATTTTTTCATTTACTAAAATTATTAGTAGGGAAAATATTCCTTTTGAATAAAAGTAAGTCAACGGGGTTTATACACCATATAAAAGTGAGTTGTGTATAAAACAAAATATTCCTCAACGAGAGTAGATTGAGATGAAGTTGCTTATAAAAATTGAATCCTTTTATTAAGGATAAATCAATTACATAATACCATGCGACAAATATAAATACACTAAATATTATTAGATATTTAGTGTAAATCAATCAAAGAACATTCACACATATTTTTTGTAAAAACAACAACAATGAATTTCATGTTTATCATAATGAATAGAAATTTGTGTTAAAATTACTCTTATCAAGTTCATATCGATGACTTGAAAATTTATCAATGGAGTGATTATGTGTATCAAAAGTATATGCCCAAAAATTGGTGTGGATATTAAAACACTAATAAATAAATAGCGATTCCAAACATAATCATAGAATGACATAATTATGAATTATAAGATTAACCCATGGAATGGAAATTGGGTAAAAAAGAACAATTACTGATTTAGTAACATACGAAACATATACCACATGAAATCATGATCATAAAATGATGATGTAAATACCCATATATTAATTTATATTACAAAATGAATAAAATCATGTCCAGTACATACACCACACAAAATAAAATGGTTGAAAATATAGAATGAATCTCACGGTAATAATAAAAGCGAGATGGAAACTCTTTACCATGAAGCAATCCAATGAGTCATATGACCAAAAGTTAATTATCACCAATTGAATCATAGAATATAATGAATATTAAAGGATTCATGATAATATATATAAAATTGAATTTCACATTACACCACATGCAAAAAATAATTGGTGAAAATGGAATTCGCACAGAATTAAAAGTGATATAAGAAACCCGTTACCTCATGTCCGACTTGACTTGTTTATTCCGCGTTATTCATGAATAATAAACATAATTTAAATTATACTTGATTAAAACCCCTTTTTCTCATTTATTATTCCTTTTATATCACTTATTACCTTGTTATAAACATTATGTAATCATTTATGTTAAAAATGTTCATTTTGTTGATATTTGGTACTTTAGTAAAAAATGAACCACATATAATTACAAGTTGTCCATGTGTTAAAGATTCGATTATTTATAGAATGGAATTCATGATTTGGATATCATATATTTTATATATATCCTATATATATATATATTACAATACATAACATTTCAAGATAAAAAATGAAATGCACCGGTCATGGAGACGGAAAGCGGTACGTACGCATGAATGCAACATTCAATTCAATTTCGTATTTTAATTGAATGAAAACGTGATTATACATTGTTATTTTATAATTCCAGTATAATATCAGATAAAATTTCAATAACTCCATCATTTATAGGTCCCACGTATGGTATGAATGAGTCATATCACTTTGAGGTGGCGGTAGTCCGCACTTCCTCAAATCAAATTATCGTGTTTACACATAATGGAACCATAAAGGTATTATATTAATTAAAAATACATAAGAATAAAGAAAAAATAAACATAATATATATCACATATAAATATAGTGCTTTCATAATGTCCCCCATAATAGTTTATAAGAGATAATTTAGTAATCATCATTTCGTGAGGTGATAGTTTGCCACCCATAGAAACAGTATGTTCTTTACCCATTAGATGAAGGTGTTTGTATGTATAGATCAAATATTTCTCTTAACAAAATCCTAGTATATTTAAGATACTGGTGGTTTTATAAAATAAAGGAATGAAAATATTTGAGGGGTTGGTAGTAAAAAAAAGAAAAGAATTTAAGAGAAATTGTTACCTATAATTCGGGTAACTCCCTATCGTTTGAACAAAAATTACTTTCTGAAGTGCCTTCAACCAAAGGTAAGGATACAAGAAGGAAGAATGATATATTTAGTGCTTCTTTGGGCAGGTTTTGGACAAGAAAGGGTGCTTGAGAGGTGTGGGAAATGGGTTATAAGTGAGGGCTTTTTATAAGGGGGAGGAGCGGTTCTTTAGGAAAGTGTGAAAATATTATTCTATTATATAATTATTTTGGGTTTATAAAGGACCAAAACTCATTAAGGTAAAATATAAGATGGCTAATGGACGAAATTAATTCATCCAAAAATAATTGGTGTTGTTTTGGAGGTTATTTTAAAATTTATAATCTTATTTAATTAAATTATTTATTAATGAGCTAAATACAACATCATTATTATGTCACAAATAATTTTATTTATTTAATGTCAAAATATTATAAAAAACTACCATGATGTAGGAAATATTTTTATATTTCCAGTGAATATTTATTGTTGAATAGATAACTTATATCAGCCCCTGTAAAAATTAATTTACTAATAGATATTTGTTTATGTCATTTTTGTCTTTACTATAATTTAATTAATCTAAAGTGTCGTTATCACTCCTAGATGGCTCCATGGGGTCCCAAAATCGACCCAAGGATGGCCATGGTGGGCCATGACTCATCAAATAAGGTTACGACATGTGTTATGGTAATTTATTATTATTATAACATTCTTCTTACCTTAAATTTCTATATTTACCTTTAACCGCGGTAAATAAATGTCAAAAGATAATGTTCACCAAAAATTTATTTTCTTCCTATTAAACCACATTATACTTACTAATAACAACCATGTATGTTGGATTTTCTAAATTCAATACACAGAAGCGGTAAAATTTATTTTTAATGAAAAATGTAGTTTTTTTTACAATTACTTAGTGGTTTACCTATTCATCCAAAATTGATTTTTTTCAAAAAAATACCAAACATTCAGCCTATTTTATATTTGATATTCCAAAAATAAAAAATTATTTCTATTTAACAAAATTAAAAACATAAATGTTTCATTAATTAATTTAAAATTAATTAACATTGTCAAAACAAATAGCTAGTTTTTAAGAAACAATATCTATCAAAATATTGACACTTGTTTATGCCCAATTTCAATGTGGAATTTTTTCCATTGAAAATAATTGGATTAAATGGTAAAAATATAATATAATCACACTTTAAAACTAGTTCAAAAGATAGTAAAACTATATAAATAAATTATATTAAAAGATAGTTCTGAATTAAAATACATTATTTTCCACTATTCATCAAAAAATGCATTTTATCAGAAAAATACAAAAATTTTACCCCAAGTGAATTTTTATGTCATAATTATAAAGAAAAATTAAATTTGGTCAAATAGAACATATAAAAGTGACCAAAACAAGATTTAATGATGTATATCCATTAAAATTTGATAAATCAACTTTTTTGAGTAAATTATGATTAAAATTATATACATTCACATTTTAAGCATCTAAATTTTATTAGATAAATGTAAAAAAAATTAATAAACATTATAATCATATAGTAGTTAATTCCTTTCATTCTCTCTAATACAACGACTAGGCGTTAACTACTATTTAAAATAATAATATTATATTATTATTATGCAACATTAGATTTTAATGAAATCCGTTATTGTGTATGTGATATTCCATCGAATATAGAACCCCCTTTAAAGTAAAATTAATAATTAATTTAAAAATATTAGTAAATATAAAAAAGTTATATTATTTATTTACCTGAGATGTTACATCCTTCCCCCCTTTTGTTATTTGCGTCCTCGCAATTTTAAAATTGGGATTAGAAATTTCATTTCAAGTCCCACATTGGAAAAAGAGTCTATTAAACTATGACATTAAGAAATGAAAAATAAGTACAAAGGTCACCCGAGATAACCAATACTGTGATTCAATGTAAGAAAACATGGATATATTAGAGAAAACAAACCATCATGTTCTAATGTATAGTGATAGAAAACATGATTAGGATAAAGTTAAGAACCAAAAAATCACAAACTTATGATGTGTTAAACGGCCATTGATTACCCAGTAGGAAGTGTAATCCAACAATGTTTTTTACATTTATTTTCATAATTTTTAGGTATTCATTTAATATATAGAATAAGAACATATGGAAATATAATTTCAGGTAGAGTTTCACCCTTTAATAAGATTCTACCAAAAACTAATCCTTTCTCTAAACAATGAGCATACAAAACGAGTTGGTCACATAAAGAGCACAAGAATCATCTTCTAGAGAATAAAATAATTTAAACAATATGTACTATATATTTCCTTTCATGTAGACATCAACTAAAACAAAAATGGTTAGTACAATATCAGATAATCTCCCAAAAGGATAATCTTTTAAAAAAGAAAAACTACTCTTAATCTCCAATATTTGTCAAACAATACCCAAAGTTCAACAAACACCATTCAATAAACATTTTTCGATAACATTTTTCCATGTAATTAAAACTAATATTGAAACCCATATCTCAGAAGGATTTTATCTCATAGTCATCCAAGATAAGTCTTTACATTTATCTCCAAATAAAATCGACTACTCTAAAATTCTCATATTGTTAAGTAATTAACCTAATCGCATATTCTACATGATAGGATAATCATTTCCATAGATAAAACAAAATAAACTTATTCCTAATTCATAAAATTATCTAACTAACAATAATTATTCATACTAACCAGGGACTTCACATAATCCATTGGTAGGCGATAAATCTCAATCGCACTTTTGTTGTGAGATCGATTCCCGCAGCTTTGTCCGATGCGATGGGTTGTCAGGCGTTCTTCATGTTGTCCTTTTTCAAAAACTAAATAATTTTATAAAATTCCCAAAAAAGATATAAATTCATCAAAAACAACCACAACATATTGTAACCACAAAGTTTATCTAATAAATTTAATTTTGCATCATAAAATGTATTAACTAGTAATTGCCTCAAATTATGGGATCATATAAACTCAAATGGTTATTTATAATTATATACACAAAAGAAAAGATAATTATTCATTGAATAAAATTTTCATATATTAAACATTAGGGTTACACAGAGTATAAAAATACTTATAATGTAATCCTGTCATCAAAAGAGCCTTAATACTTTAAGCATTTCACAAACCTAAAATCTACCATAACACTTGAATCCCTTATATGTTGAATTCATACTCATTCAATGTTCTTCCTGATAAATTAACCATTCCTTTATAGCTTATTTTGAAATACTTTTTACTATAAACAAAATCGTGAATGATACCTTAAGATTCAATAATATCAAAACATATGCTAAGAAATAATCAATACATTTCATTGGTCATTGCCAGTTTCTTCATACTCAATCGGAATGGAATTAGGTATTGGTAATCATATATTTGTGTGATCTTGTTGATCCCATTCCCGAAATATCTTCATAGGAAATCTGTTTGTATAATGACCATGCACACCACATTTTATACATTCAATTGATCCCTTATAAAGAACGTTTTCCCCTTTATTAGAGAATACTGGATTCTTCTTTTTTCCATGAAAGGTTCTGGATTTATGACCATAATTTTTACATATATATCATCTTCCCGTCCCCTTGAAAATTTTTCCCATGTGATTCTTTCCACATATTTAACACATCGGTTTTTGAATATATATACCTTCATATTTATTACCTAAACTTCTGTAGGGATTTTTTTGTCACATATATAATGCATAATAAAATTCCACATGGTTCAGGTGTTCAATCATGACTCTAGATAGTTGGTCTATAACAACTTGAAGATTCTCATTGTATCTCCCATTTCAATTATTTTCTCATTTAGAAAACTGTTATAGTTTTCTTCACATCCAATGTTAGTTTTGGTCCAGCTAGATCCTACCATTTACTAATACCAAAAAGGTATGTGGGTGTATAATAGTAAGATCATCATATAATATCTTATGAGGATAGTAAATACTAAGATATACTTATTCATGTTATCTTAAACTCATTCACATTATCAAAATTAACTATAACTATTCCTAAAATACTAACTATTATGGTAATGTCACTTATTCATAATGAACACCCTAAATTCTAATGTTATCTAATCCAACCATTGATACCGACTATTAGGACCTGGACTTAAAACTATACATAATCTTGAATTATGTCATGAATTTACATTGATGATCTTTTCAATTTTATAGTTTTAGAGAATTAGTCCATAACTATTACATAACAACATTAATATTACAAGTATACAATATTACTCAATATCTATTTTTTAATAAAATAAAAACTATTAAAAAGAAACATGTCTAGTTCCATGTTTTAGAAAGCATTACTTTTCCTAGATCATATCTTGGGCCATATTCATCTTTAAGTCCTGTGGAAAACATTTCAAAAACTAGATATGAGCATAAACATATCCATAAGGGTTATAAAAAATGATTAAAACATTGTCCCATCAATAAATACAAATCAATGAAACTAGACTTTTCAATAATAACATACCTTACAAAGTCATAATATTTATGAATAACACACAAAAATCATAAATCATAAATGTAACTTATGGAATTCATAACATACACACATTGTAGTTATCACAGCTACGTAGGGAGTTATGTTGGAAGACCCATCGTTGTGTATTCCTTAAATATCTTAGGAGAATAATTAATGTTTACCTTTTTCACATTACCCAAAGCATTGGAGAGATTTCTCAAGCTCACCCTCCATAGGATTATCATGGATCCGCCTATATATGTAACAGTTCCCAAAAACTATAACATATTCATAACACATAAAAACATAAAGGAAAGATTACATTTCTAAATATCAATAACAATATATCATTATAATATATTTATATAACAAATATATTATTAAAACAATTTTCAATACCAAAATGTGTAAAAAAGTATATGGTATTTAATTTCTTTTTAAAAACATTACGGCTTGTTATGGAAGCCAAAGATCAAATAATACTCTCAGAAGCAGAAAGGTCATTGTCATCACATACATTAAATGAAACATTAATTTTTTTCATTTAGTTAAATGATTATTAGAGAACAGATTCCTTTTGATTAAATGTAAAAGTCAAAGGGGTTGATGCACCGTATAAAATAGTTTTTTGTATAAAACAAAATATTCCTCAATGAAATGACATTGAGAGAAAGCCCCTTATGAAAAATTTATCCATTGATTAAGGATAAATCAATTAAATAATAATGTGTGACAAATATAAATACACTCAATATGATTGGATATTCAGTTTAAATCAATCAGAGAACATTCACACATATTTTTGAAAAAACAACACCAATGATTTGGATGTTTATATCAATGAATGGAAATTGAGATAAAATTACTCTTATCAAGATCATATCGATGACTTGAAAATTTATAAATGGAGTGATTATGTATATAAAAATCATATCCAAAAAAAGGGGAGTTGAAATTACAAAAGTAAATTAATAAACAATGATTCCACACATAATCATAGCATGACATAATTAAGAATTTCAAGATTAACCCATGGAATTGAAATTGGGATAAAACATTCAATAAATGATTTGGTAACATATAAAACATACACCAAATGAAAGAAGGATCATATAATGAATATGTAAATACACATAAATTAAATTATATTACAAATTGTATACAATATTTGGCAGTACATACACAACACAGAAGGAAATTGTGTAAAATATAGAATTATTCTCATGGGAACAATAATGGTGAGATAAAAACTCCTTACCACGTAGCAATCAATTTAGTCGTATGAACAAAAGTTAATAACCACCAAATTAATCCCAAAATACAATGAATATGAAAATAATAATGATAATATATATAAAGTGGTAGTACAAAATACACCACATGCAATAAATAAGTAGTGAACAATGGAATTCTCACGGAAGTAAATGGGAGATAACAAACCCCTTACCTCGTGTCCAACTTCACTAGTTTGTTCCATGTTATTCCAGAAGAATAGATATAATTTAATTTATACATGATTAAAAACCATTATTCACGTTTATTATTACTTTTATATCACTTATTACCCTATTATAATCATTATGTAATCATTTATGTTAAAAATGTTCATTTTGTTGATATTTTGTACTTGAGTAAAAAATGAACCCCTTATAATTACATGTTGTCCATGTGGTCAAGTGTTCATAATCTTAAGAATGGTATTAATGATTTATATATCATATATATCATATATATCCTGTATATATATATATATATAACATTACATAACATTTAATGATAAGAAATGAAATGCACCTTTCATGGAGAGAGAAAGTCGTACGTACGCATGAACACTGGTTTCATTTCAATTTTAAATTTTAATTGAATGAAAAATTAATGATAAATTGTTATATTATAATTATAGTATAATATAATATATAATTTCCATAACTCCATCTTTTATATGTCTTGCAGATTGTATGAACGAGTTATATCACTTTGAGGGGGCAGTAGTCCGCACTTCCTCAAATCAAATTTCGCGTTTACTCATAATTGAAACCATAATGGTATGGTATAAATTTAAAATATTCAAGAATAAAGAAAAAACACAATATATATCATATATAAATATATTTCCATCATAATTTTCACCATAAGAGGCAGTTGGAGATAATTGAACAATCATCGTTTCCTTAGGTGGTAGTTTTCCACCCATAGAAATAGTATGATCTTTACCCATAGTTGGAAGAGTGTGTTAGTGTATTTTAATACATCACATAACAATTTAATATTATTTTTAGGATACCGGTGTTTTTATAAAATAATGGAATTAAAAGAGTATATGGGTTGGAGAAGTAAAATAAATGAAAATAAATCAAGAGTAACTATTACCTGTAATTCGGGTAACTCTCTTTGGATTAAACAAAAAGAACTTATTGAAGGGACTTATACCTATGGTAATGATTCTAAGTGGAAGATATGGATATTGAGAGATTATTTGGGTAGGGGTTGGATGAGCCATGGTTCTTTAGAGGTGTGAGGAATGAGTTAGATGTGAGGTCTTTTTAAAAGGGACAGGATGGGTTCTTTAGGATAGTGTGAAAAATACTATTTTATTATATAATTATTTTCTCTTTATTAAGGTCAAAAAATCATTAAGGACAATTATAAGATGGCTCATGGTCTAAATAAATTCATTGAATAAGAATTTTATAGGTTTTGTATGTTATTTTACTATTTATAATCTTATTTATTTAAATCATTTATTAATGAGTTAAATACTGCCTCATTTATGTGTCATAAATAATATTATTTATAAGATATCTAAAAATTATCAAAAAAATTACCTTAATTTAGGAAATAATTCTATATTTTTAATGAATATTTATAGTCTAAATGATAACTTTTATAACCCCATGTAAAAAATTAATTTACTAAAATATATTTGTTTCTGTCATTTTTGTCTCTACTTTAAATTAATTAATCTAAAGTGTCATTATCACTCCAAATTGGAATCATGGGGTCCCAAAATCGACCCAAGTGTTCCCAGGGTTGGCCATGACTCATAAAATTAGTTTAGGACAAGTGTTATGGTAATATTTTATTATTATAATATTCTTTTTACCTTGAATTATCATATTTTCCATTAATCACGGTAAATAAAAGTCAAAAGTTACTATTATTAAAAAAAATCATTTTATTGAAAAAAACTTTTTTTAATAATAACAACAATGTTTGTCGGATTATTGAAATTCAATTCACAAAAGTGTTAAAATAGCATTTTAATGAAAATGTTAGTTTTTGAACAACATCATAATCATTTCACTATTCATAAAAAAATTGATGTTTTTTCAGAAAAATTAAAAAAATTCATCCTATGATATTTTTGATATTCCAAACTCAAAAATGGAGGCTATTTTAGAAAATTAAAAACTTAGATGTTGCATTAATTAATTTAAAATTTATTCCCATTGTCAAAACAAATAGCGCGTTTTTAAGAAACAATATCTTTCAAAAGATTGACACTTGTTATGCCCAATTACAATGTGAAATTTCTTCCAATGACTATAATTGGACTAAATGGTAAAAATATAATCTATATAAACTTTAAAACCAATTAAAAAGATAATAAAACCATATAAATAAACTATACTAAAAGTCAGTTTTGAATTAAAATACAGTATATTCAACTATTCATCAAAAATTGAATTTTATCAGAAAAATACCAAAATTTTACAAAAAGTGAATTTTGATGTCTCGATTCTATATAAAAATTTAATTTTGTAAAATAGAACATATAAAAGTGACCAAATCAATATTTAAAGAGGGTTCTCCATTAAAAGGCTGTAAATCAACTTTTTAAAGTATATTATGCTTAAAATTAGATTCATTGACATTTTAATCCTCTACATTTTATTTGATAAATGTAAAAACATGTAACAAACATGTATAATAATATTTTAGTTAGTTCTATTCATTCCATATATTACAACGACTAGGCGTAAAATACCTTTTAAAATATTAATATTATATTTTTATTATGCAACGTATGATTTCAAGTAATCCCGTTGTTGTGTATCAGGTATTCCATCAAACATAGCACCCCCTTTAAAGTAAAATTAATAATTAATTTAAAAATATTAATAAATATGAAAATTTTATATTCTTTATTTACCCAAGATGTTTCAATACATCAGTTTCAAAGGGTAACCAAATATACTAAAAAAGATACCCCCCCTTAATTTTTATTTATTTACTATGTAGATAGAGTATTTGCAATAACAATTATCATTTCGTTACAAATTGTACACTTGTGTCAAAAAGTCATTAATTCTTTTATTTACACATATTTGGGATAGATATCCAAATTCAATTGGAAATATTCCCTTCTTACAACATGTAAAATGTTTTCAATAAAAGAAATTTTTATAAAAACATCCTTAAAATGAAATATATAGTTATTTGTGACAAGTATCTCATTATATCACAAATAACTCTTTTTTATTTAATATTTGAGACATGTTTGTATTCTATCTCAAATGGACGGTTGTAAAATTTTATTTATCATCTAGTTACAAGTCAACTATTAATATGGATACTACAACTTCAAGTGTTTATACTTAAGATCTATTACAAAAAAGTGCTAAAAATAAAGTCGTCAGCCACCTATGCCATCTTCCAAATACTTTTAATTAGAAATTCTAGATCAATAATCATTGAATGCACACATTGTTGGAGATCAGATCTATTTAATTGAATGAATATTGACTTGAATTGATGAAATAAAAAATTATTTTGAAACATATATTGTCTCATCTTAAATTAATCTCCAACTAATTCAAGGAAATAAATTTGAATCCCCATTTTATATTAGTGAGAATCCATAGTTTAGGAAATTTTTTATGAAACTATTATTTGGTAATTTTACCCTAAATTTGAAATTCAGTCTGTAATTGAATTTTTTCACACTCGACTATATGTAGGACACTTCTTAATTATGATGAAAATGAGTATGGTTTTAGAATAAATAAATATATTATCTTACATTGTTTAACTATTATCATGAATTTTGAAAAGAAAATTAGAATATTGTCATTTTACATAAAATATATAAATGTGATACCGAATCCTCCAAAGGAATTTATTTTTTGTTAATATCTAGTGTATGGGTAATATAAATCATGTGCTTCTTATAAATTTATTTTTTATGGCCTTAAATTCATTTAATTGATGACTACATTTTGAAATAGCTTAAATATAAGAACATTAACACTGAAAATGATAATGTTGTGTGTGCTTTATTCGAAGCCAATATATTTTTTATTTTTATTGTGTTAACATCAATAATAAATTATGAAGAAATAAAATTTTTCAATAGGATACAACATACATTTTGGATGTAGTATAGAGTGATTTATAAGACATCTACACCCAACTATCAATACACAAATGTTTAAGCATTTCTGGCCATCATGAGAGACCGAAGAGATTTCATAGAAAACATTTAATCCAAACAAAATAATATTTGATCCAAATGATGGGAGATACATTATGGGATTACAAGAAAACTTAAGAAACCATTGGAATGATTCTATACAAGTTGATTTATGGAATGAGTTATCATCTTCCTATGCAGTTCAAACAAAAAGCCTATTAGATCGTAAGAGGGATAGATATTGACCAATAAAAATCCAAAAGAGAGTAGAAACTATCATAATAAAATATATATGAGTATGGATATATTCTTTTGAAACTATAACAATTCATTAATTAATGAAAATAGTAGTTCCTCAAAAGCTAATTTAATCAATATTCTTCTTCCTAGAGGAGAAAGTGCACTTATAAAACTCCTGAATTAATCTGATTTTTGGTAAATCTCATTAAATATTAGAATGCCCATTAATATCCATTGATACCTAATTTTTTTTGTTTTTTATATTGTGATAAAAGGAGAAGAGTGATCTTTTAATCTTAATAGGCACAAGATAATGGAATTCCATAGACACATGCCCCACGAAAATGTATAAGAGCTTACACTCCACTAACCTAATTACGACTAAGAACCCTTAGATTGTACCTCTATGTGAAATTTACATTATAATTATGATTCCATTTAAATTATATTTTTAATGATAATCCAGATACATTTTCTTAAGGACACTGTATAGTTTAATATAGTTCGGGGGAACCTATGTAGTTTAGGATTTTCAAAAAAATCATTTTCAAATTTTAGTGTTTTTAAAATGTTTTTTATTTTATTTTAAAATTATGATTTTAATTTTTTTAATTTTTGAGCATAAATAAAATTACCTTGAAACATTTGAGTCTATTATAGTTTTAGAAATTTATTATTCCTTTTTAATAACCAAAGATATATATTGAAATGATTTTTTCAGAAATTCGATGTGAGTAATGTTTATGAAAAGAATAAAAATTAATTCATTCCTCAAAATATTTTTTCAAATTATATCAATTATCTATACTTCCCTTAATCTTAATAAGAAATCTTCTTATAATGACCTTATTCATTAAATAACCATGAAATGAGTGAATAAAAACAATTTTTTATATAATCCGAGTAAATCCTTAATGAATTAAGATAATTGTGTTATAAATGATTAAGGAATTATTTGGATTATATATATATATATATTTATAAAAAATATATATTCCACCTACCTATATATATATCACTTTTAGTCCTTATTATCTATAAATATCCTTATTAAGATTCCTCATTCTAAAAAAAAGCACTAATCTATTTTTCTAAGGTAGATGATGCATGATCTATGATGAATTTAAGTGTGAGGGGTTAGAGAAATTCATTTGGTGAAAATGTTTTAAAAATTATTTTTTTGAATATGTTAGGAGTGATGTAAACTTTTTTTTATGATATGTGAGGAAAATAATGTGGTAATGAATCTGACCAGATCATGGATATCATCCAAATTTGGACATGGAAGTTTACTAATCATTGATATGAAAATTATATCTCATTTCCACAAAAAACAAAAATCTGAAAAATAATTATAGATAAGTACACAATATAAAAAATTTCTATGTAGTCTGTAAGAGGGATGCAGGATTTGATTTATACTAAAGTGATATCAATAGAACTCCTCAAAGAATTATGAAGGATTTGGAGGAAAACTAATGTTTAGTGGAATATGAACTACGATACAAAAATACTTTATTTTGTTATGTTTTGAAACTGGTTATATATTGAAAAATTCTTGAATGTTCTTAGAGGAACTACCTGAAAAATACTAATTCCGATGGAATTAATGAAAAACATATCTAAAATATTTCAAAATAAATTAATAATAATTAAAACTCATTGAAATAAATAATTAGGCATGCATATTAAACAAATAATATTTTAGAAAAAGTGGTATTCTATATCACAACTCATAGGGGTGAAGTAGAATTAATAGAGTGAGAGAATAAAGATACTATTCCGTAATGAAAGTAAAAATCATCTAGTGTTCTTAAAAATAAATAAAAAAGTTCATAATATAACATATAATTTTATCAAGAAAACCAAAAAACCACAATATAGTGAACCACTCTATAAATATGAAATGATATGGTTGAATAATTAACCCATTATGTTGAGATAAAAAAATTACTCAAGCATGTAGTAAATTTTCCATGAACATGGAATGAGAAAATATATTTATAAAGTTCATATTTGTGTGTTGAGTGAGAAATACCTATATGTGTAAATATAAGATTGAATAAATGGATAAATTATGTGGAAGTTATTTTAATGTACCAAATATATAAAATTCAATAAAAATTTTTACGGTGGAAAATGAGTATGAGATGTATAGTGTTTAAAAAGGAAACTAATACTGCCTTGAGTTTGAATTCTTCTTTGGTAATATTTCATTGGATAACTTTATGAGGGTCCAAGGTGTATGTTAGGGGGATTTATAGGGTTAATATATATATATATATATTAAATTTAAATTAATGATTTTAATCCCAAAAATTTTATCATTCTACGGGGAATGGTCATATTTCATTGTTCTGTGAGTAACTAGGATTTAATCATGTAAAATGACTATTTATATAGTGTCAATTATTTTATTTATATTTTGAATTATTATAGTAAATCGTATATTTTACTTATTTTTATTTTGATTTTATTTTAATAATGTTTTTGATCTTCTATATTTTTGGAGAAGTATTGTGTTCATAAGAATAAGAAAACTCTTACACCTATTTTCATAAGAATTAGAAAAGTCCAAAACATTCCCTCAAAAAGAATTAGAAAATTCCCATACTTGTTTCTATAACCATCATTCAAGATACATATATATCACTTAGATCTCTATGTAACTGTAAAATCCCAAGTAAGTAATGAATAATAGATATTTTTATCTATTTCTATTAATGATTAAGATAGTGTTTTAGAGGCTTAAAATGAAAATAAATATAATTTTATGCATAGAATAGACTAATATTCTTAAAAGATTGTTTTACTGCCTTTTGATGGAAAACCCTTTTTAAATCATACTTTTGAAAATTTTATAATCTATATTTGTCAAAATAAACATATTCATTATGATTGGGACATTGAAATTTACATTGGATAAATTTTTGGTATTTTTCTGACAATGTTCATTTTTTAATGAATAGTGAAAAATACTGCATTTTACATCAAAACTGCTCTTTCATTTAATTTAATCATATAGTTAGATTATCCTTATAAGTTTTCTTAAAGTTCTATCTGAATATGTTTTTACCATTTACTCCAATGGTGGTCATTAGGATTAATTTCACTTTGGAATTGGTCATAAACTAATTCCAATCTTTTCATAGATATTGTTTCAAAAAAACCCGCTATTTGTTTTGACAACTGGAATTATTTTTAAATAAATTATTGCAATTTTTGTGTTTGGAATTTGGTAAAATGGATTAAATATTTTGAATCAGAAGGTAAAAATTATGTAATCAAGACTCTTTTGTTTTTGGACATTATAAATAGTAACGATGGTAATTATCTTTAATTATCTTGATTAATGAGTAATCAGGTAGTTAAAGATAATAAAATGATATCATAATAATACAAAAAGACCACAAAATGTGTCCTAAGGCTACTGGTTGTCTCATGGCAGACCATGGGATGCCTTGTGCCATACTTGGGGGCCCCATGGAATCACTTTTGTGAGAAAGTGACTTTTTATCTTTTTATTTTTAAAGAATGTTAAATGTGACAAAGAATGTATCACCTAAGTAAAGTATTTTTAATTTTGTCTAAATAAATGATCTTTTGGACTATAAATATTCATTAGAAATATAAAACAATTTCCTACATCATGATATTTTTTTTATAATTTTTAGACATTAAAGTTATTAAATTATTTATGACATCATGATGATGCAGTGATTACCTCATTAATAAAAGATTTAAATAAAATGAAATGATAATGTGACCTATATGACCTACACATGTCAAAAACCTATTGGATGGGCGGATTTCGAACCCTTATCACCATACCCTCGAATTATATCAATTTGGGACCTTTTGAATCCGAAAATCCTTTTCAAATAAAGTAACATTTCTTTACTTTCCAAGACTGCCCCTCCTCTCCTCTTATAAAAGGCCCCCACCTATACCTCCTTACCCAAACTTCCAAAGCCTTTGGCTCGGCCAACCCCTGCCCATTTTGTCTCTCCACATCCCTCTCTTACTCCTTGAAGCCTCACATTGGGCAGAAGTCTTCCCAAGGAAGCCTTTGAGCTCAAACCAAAGGGAGATACCCGATTTTAAGGTAATGTCTTCACTTGAGTCCTTTTGTTTTATTTTGCTTCTCCAACCCCCTAAACTCTTTTTATTCATTTATTTTGTAACAAATATAGTATATTAAATATACTAGGATGTTTTTATAAGAATTATTTGAGCTACACTTACACAAACCTACATCTAATGGTTAAAGGACATACTGTTTCCGTGGATGGAGAGATTATGCCTCCCGAAACGATGATTGTTCAACATTCTTTTAACACCTTCAAAGGTGGCCATTAAGATGTCACTACATTTATATATAATATATAATATGTTTATGTTTTCCTTTATATTCAGTATTTTTCATTTTGGGCATACCATTATGGTTTCCATTATGGGTAAACGCGATATCTTCATTTAAGGAAGTGCGGACTACCGCCCCCTCAAAGTTATTTGATTAGTTAAATACCATATGTGGGACGTATAAAGGATGGAACTATGATATTATATATGATATTATACTTTAATTATAATATACCTTTATATCATTATGATTCCATTCGATAAAATACGAAATAGAAATGAAAGTAGCGTTGATGCGTACGTACGGCTTACCGTCTCCATGAACGGTGCATTTCATTTCTTACCTCTAAATGATTATGTAATATTATAAATTCATGTATATACTGGATATATATCATATATACATCATGATTATAATTCTGGATATAATGGATACATGAACAACCTGTAATTATAAAGGGTTTATTTTTTACTCAAGTACCAATGATCGTTAAACCGACCGTTATTAACTTAAATAATTACATAGTGTTAATGACATGGAAATAAGTGATATAAAAGGAATAATGAACTTGAAAAATGTTCTTAAACAAGTAGAAATTATGTCAAGTTTATTATTCAGGAGATTAAAGAACGATCGAGTCATGTCGGACACGAGGTATGGGACTTCGTCTCAATCTCCGTTCATTGAGGCATATTTTGTTTTATACAAAGCCTTATTTTATATGGTGTATAAACCCCTTTGACTTTTACATTTATTCAAAAGGAATATTTTTATATGAAGCATTTACTAAACTAAAAAAGGGAATGTTTTTGTTGTACATATGCAACGACAACAACTTCTCCGCCGCCGTGACCATTATTTGAGTTTCGGCTTCCTCTACAAGCCATACCTTTTTTTTAAAAGAAAAATAATTACCATGTTTTACTTTTCTTTTATTTTGGTATTGAAAATGGTTTTCATAATGTTTTTATATCAATCTGTTGTATTGATATCTTGTTATTGAAAGGTGGAAATGTTATTTTTTCCTTTATGCATGTTTTATGTGATACGATTATGTTGAGGTTCTTGGGCATTATTATGAAGACTGGTGGTTCCGTGATAAACTAAGGGCAGGTGAGCCCGATATAGCTCTCCAACGTATTGGGTAACACGAAGGAGTGAAACGTTAAGGTTTCTCCGAAGAGATTTAGGGAATATACTGTTATGGGTATTCCAAACATAATCAAGAGGGTTACTCCCTACGTAAGATTGTTATGAATGCCTCATGTTACCTTTATGTCTTATGATTTCTATGATTTATTAATGATTTGATGAGGTATGTTAATATACTTATGTTTTATGTGTAAAGTATGATTTCATTCTTATGTATATATGTACCCATGTTTCCTTTCCATATTTTTATATCCCTTACTGAGCTTTTTATGCTAATCCCAAGTTTGTTAAATGTTTTTACCAGGTCAAGGGAAAGTTACATGATATGATGATAGTGTCAAAGAAGTGTCAAGAAAGAATCCATATTTTATTTTAAATATGTTTCCATTGATGGGAAATAATAATACTATCTTTATGTAACCACTTTGTTTATATGTGGAATGTAATGCATGTTTTATGATCTAATTATCTAAAACACTAAACCCAAAAAGATCCTCAATGTGTAATCTTGTAATAACTCAAGATTAAGTAAGGTTTAAGGCTGGGGCCTTATAGTTGGTATCAGAGGTAAGTTTTGATAACTTTAGGAGTTATAATTCTATTAAATGATTATCCAGAAATATTTTTTTTATAAAGTGATATAGTATTTGAAGATTACCGTGTTCCTTCATCTAAGAAATGTTTGTACAGAATGGTTTTCCGTGGAGGAAATAGTGAAGCAGTGCTAGGAAGGCATGCAGATGGAAATAACCTTCTGAATCACCATCCTGAGATGGTTGGAATAAGAACTGAACAGTTTGTTGAAGTAATGGCACAGTTGACTCAAGCGATAAATGGTGGTGGTATCCATGCACGAGATCGGCCAGATCAACCGCAGAGGAACATGTCTGTGGTGGAACATTTCATGAGGCAAAATCCCCCATCATTCAGAGGATCATCTGACCCTGTGTTAGCTGAAGGGTGGACTAAAGCACTGGAGAAAATTTTCGATGTCATGGGGTGTTCAGACAATCAAAAGGTTAGTCTTGATATTTACCGTTTGGAGGGTGAAGCCGATCAGTGGTGGTCAATGGTTAAAAATATCAGGGACGCCGATGAGATTGATGCTCTTGACTAGGATTAATTCAAAGGTATGTTTCTTTAGAAGTATTTTCCTAAGGCTGTTCGACTTAGGATGGAAAAGAAATTCTTGGAATTGAGGCAAGAGGAAGACTCAGTGGCTACCTATGAAGAAAGGTTCACTCGATTGGCAAGGTATGCTTCAAATTTTATCCGAGACCTTGATAGTAAAATCAATCGTTTTTACTCAGGATTAAATCCAAAATATCGAAGGGCATTAGATTCTCGTGAGTTTAAAAGTTATGAAAAGCTTGTTTGATGTGATGAGAAGGTGAAAATGGAGTTTGCCGATGATCAAGTGTTATATAACAACCAGCAGAAGAAGAGACCATGGTGGCAGGAGAAAGTGAAGAATTATTCAAAAAAGTCTGATGGTAAGAAATCTATGTTTCCAGTTTGTGATAAATGTGGCAAAAGGCATGCTGGGGAATGTCTTCTGAATTCTGGAAAGTGCTACTGATGTGGTAATATGGGACATAAGGCTCGTGATTGCACTGAAAAAGATCAAGGTGAAGGTAAGACCAAATTTGATTTACAGTTAGTGAAATGTTTTAAGTGCAATGCGATGGGTCACAATGCAAACGAGTGTCCGCCAAAGAGCTTGAGTGATGGGAAGCAGTTAGACTACAAGCAAAAAGGGGTGGTGAAATCCTTTGCAACTACTTCAGCAGATGTCGGGGCATCAAATGAAGTGGTATAAGGTACTTTGTTTGTTTTTTCAGATTATTCCAGTGTGTTGTTTGATTTGGGGTCCACACATTCTTTCATCTCTGAAACATTTTCTATTAAAATGGGAATACCATCTCAAGAAATGACTCCTAAACTTTTGGTAAAAACACCTGGGGGAAATGTTGAGGCAAAAATAATTTATACGAATCTTCATATCCTTATCTGTGGAAAGAACCTACTTGGAAACCTTATCGTTCTACCTCTAGTAGAGTTTGATGTTATCCTGGGTATAGATTTGCTCTCTATTTACCATGCTAAGATTGACTGTAGATCTAAAAAAGTTTCTTTTCAGAAAGACTTTTAGTTTGTGTACAAGAATGAACCCTTACTGTTGATAACTTATCAAGAGGCCAAGAAACTTGTAAAAGATGGAAATGAATGTTACCCTGCACATATCATTGAAAATAAAGGAATTGTTCAGATTAATGATGTGCCAGTGGTAAATGAGTACCCTGATGTTTTTCCTGATGAGTTTCCTAGAATAATACTAGATCGGGAAGTTGAGTTTACTGTTGACTTAGTTCCTGATGCTAAGCCAATTTCAAAACCCCCTTATCAAATGGCTCAAATTGAACTTTTAGAGTAGAAGGAGCAATTCCAAGATTTATTAGAGAAAGGTTTCATTCGACCTAGCACATCACCATGGGGTGATCCTGTTTTATTTGTTAAAAATAAAGATGGTTCAACGAGAATTTTCATTGATTATAGAGCCTTGAATAACATCACTGTTAAGAACAAATATCCTTTGCCTCATATCGATAATTTCTTTGACCAGCTCTAGGGAGCTCAGTATTTTTCAAAGATTGACTTGAGATCTGGGTATCATCAGCTGAAGGTAAAGGAAGAAGATATTCCGAAGACTGCATTCCGTACAAGATATGGCCATTATGAATTTGTAGTAATGCCTTTTGGGCTAACCAATGCACCTGCTGTATTCATGGACTTAATGAATAGAATTTTCCATGAGTTCTTGGATAAGTTTGTGGTGGTTTTTATTGATGATGTTTTGGTGTTTTCTAAAAGTAAAGAGGAGCATGAAAGAAATTTAAGGCTTATCTTGCAAACCGTAAAAGAAAAGAAACTGTATGGAAAATTCATCAAGTGTGAGATTTTTTTGCAACAAATTTCTTTCCTTCGTCACATTGTTTCTAATTATGGGATAACTGTTGATCCTGCAAAAACAAAATTTGTGGAAGACAGGACAAGACCCACAAATGGAACTGAGATTCATATCTTCCTTGGTTTGGAAGGCTATTACCGAAGGTTTGTTAGAAATTTTTCACGGTTATATAGTCTAATGACTAAGCTAGCTCGGAAGGGTGTTAAGTTTAGCTGGACAAAAGAATGTGATGATTGTTTTCAGGAATTGAAAAGAAGATCGATGAATTATCCAGTTTTGGCACTACCGTCCAGGAATGGTGAGTTTGTTATATACAGTGATGCTTCATTGAAAGGACTTGGTTGCATCCTAATGCAGAATAATCAGGTAATTGCTTATCCTTCACGACAGTTGAAAACTAATGAGGTAAATTACCCTACACATGATTTGGAATTAGCTGCTGTTTTTTTTGCTTTAAAAATTTGGAGGCATCATTTTTATAGAGTAAAGTGTGAAATATTTACTGATCAGAAAAGTTTAAAGAATATATTCACTCAGAAATAGTTAAACAAGAGACAGAGGAGATGGATGTAATTAATCAAGGATTATGATTGTACAATTCACTACCATCCAGGAAAATCAAATAAAGTGGTTGATGCTTTGATTCGAAAAACTAATGCTTAATTAGCAATGTTGCGTTTAGAACATGATACTTTGGTTAAGGATTCGATGAACTTTGGCATAGAAGTTGTTGGTGTAGGAAGTTCTTCTGTTTTGTTTCAGGTATCAGTGAGATCATCTCAATAAGATAGAATCAGGCAAGCACAGAAGCAAGACAGTGAGTTGTAGAAAAAGGTAGATCTTGTTCAGAAAGGTAAGTTGTTGGAATAAAACATTGATAATGTATGCGTTTTGTGATTTGGGAAGAGATTGTGTGTGCCTTATGATTCACAGTTGAAGAGAGAGTTGTTATGTGAAGCTCATAGATTTCCGTTTCCAGTTCATCCTGGTAGTACTAAGATATACAAAGATCTGCGGGAGTATTACTCGTGGGATGGAATGAAAAGAGATATTGCTGATTTTACTGTGAAGTGTTTGACTTGTCAGCAGGATAAAGTAGAGCGGCAGTTACCGAAAGGGATGCTTTATCCTTTACCAGTTCCAGAGTGGAAATGGGAAAACATATCCATGGACTTTGTTGTGGGATTACCAAGGACATCTCGAGTTAATAATGCAATCTGGGTTATTGTTGATTTCTTGACTAAATCTGCTCATTTCCTTGCTATACGAGATACTTTTTCCCTAGATCAACATTCCTGTTCGTATCTTAAAGAGATAGTCAGGTTACATGGAGTTCCCCTCTCCATTGTTCCTGATCATGATCCAAGGTTCACTTCTAACTTTTGGAAAGTCCTTCAGAAGTCGTTGGGTACTGAATTAAATTTTAGTACAGCATTTCATCCTCAATCAGATTGGCAGTTAGAACGAACAATTCAGACCTTGGAGGATATGCTATGAGCTTGTTCAATGGATTATCAGGGAAGTTGGGACCAACATATTTTTTTGGTTGAATTTTCATATAATAATAGTTTTCATTCCAGTATACAGATGGCACCATTTGAGGCATTATATGGGAAGCGGTGTTGAACTCTAGCTTTTTGGGATGAAGTGGGTGAAAGGAAGCTGATGGGACCAGAATGGGTAGAAGATATGGCAGCAAACGTTCAGCTGATTCAGAAACACATGAGAACAGCTCAGAGTAGGTAGAAGAGTTATGCAGACAACATGAGGAAGGATCTATCTTTTGAGGTAGGTGATCATGTTTTTCTCAAAGTCTCACCATGGAAAAGTGTGATGCGATTTGGTAAGAAAGGAAAGATGAGTCCAAGGTTCATTGGACCATATGAAATTCTGGATAGAGTTGGACCAGTTCCATACTGAGTGGCTTTACCTCCGAGTTTATCTCAGGTACACAATGTTTTTCACGTTTTGATGTTGAGAAAGTATATGCCAGATCCATCTCATGTTTTGAGTCCAGAGGTAGTTCAGTTGGAAGAGAAACTATCTTATGAGGAACAACCGGTCCAGATTCTTGACCACTGGGAGCAAGTGTTACAAAATAAGGTGATTAATCAGAAAAAGGTTTTTTGGAAAAACCACATGATGGAAGAGGCAACATGGGAATCTGAAAATGCAATGAGGGATAAGTACCCCCATTTATTCGATAAGTAAATAAATTGCGGGGATGCAATTTTCTATAGGGGGAAGGATGTTACATCCCAAGTAATTAATGAATAATTTATATTTTTATCTATGTCTATTAATGATTAAGATAGTGTTTTAGAGGCTTAAAATGAAAATAAATACAATCTTATGCATGGAATACACTAATATTCTCAAAAGACTGTCTTACTGCCTTTTGATGGCAAAACCTTTTTAAATCAGACTTTTGACAATTTTATAATCTATATTTTTCAAAATAAACATATTAATTATGATTGGGACATTGAAATTTACATTGGATAAATTTTTGGTATTTTTCTGACAATGTTCATTTTTTAATGAATAGTAAAAAATACTACATTTTGCATCAAAACTGCGTTTTCATTTAATTTAATTATATGTTTAGATTATTCTTTTAAGTGGTCTTAATGTGTAATCTGAATATATTTTTACCATTTAATCCAATGGTGGTCATTAGGATTAATTTCAATTTGGAATTGGTCATAAACTAATGCCAAAATTTTCATAGATATTGTTTCAAAAAAACCCGCTATTTGTTTTGACAACGGGAATTATTTTTAAATCAATTATTGAAATTTCTTTGTATGGAATTTGGTAAAATGGATTACATTTGGAATCAGAAGGTCCAAATTATCTAATCAAGACTCTTTTGTTTTTGGACATTATAAATAGTAACGATGGTAATTATCTTTAATTATCTTGATTAATGAGTAATCAGGTAGTTAATGATAATAAAATGATATCATAATAATACAGAAATACCACAACATGTGTCCTAAGGCTACTGGTTGTCTCATGGACGACGATGGGATACCTTGTGCCAAACCTGTGGGCACCATGGAATCACTTTTGTGAGAAAGTGACTTTTTATCTTTTTATTTTTAAAGAATGTTAAATGTGACAAAGAATGTATCACATAAGTAAAATATTTTTAATTTTGTCTACAGAAATGATCTTTTGAACTATAAATATTCATTAGAAATATAAAACGATTTCCTACATCATGGTATTCTGTTTATAAATTTTAGACATTAAATTTATTAAATTATTTATGACATCATGATGATGCAGCGATTACCTCATTAATAAAGGATTTAAATAAAATGAAATGATAATGTGAAATATATGACCTACACATGTCCAAAACCTATTGTATGGGTGGATTTCAAACCCTTATCACCTTACCCTCGAATTATATCAATGTGGGATCTTTTGAATCCGAAAATCATTTTAAAATAAAGTAACATTTCTTTACTTTCCAAGAGTGCCCCTCCTCTCCTCTTATAAAAGGCCCCCACCTCTACCTCCTTACCCACACTTACAAAGCCTTTGGCTTGGACAACCTCTGCCCATTTTGTCTCTCCACATCCCTCTTTTACTCCTTGAAGCCTCACTTTGGGCATAAGTCTTCCCAAGTAAGCCTTTGAGCTCAAACCAAAGGGAGTTACCCGATTTTAAGGTAATGTATTCACTTGAGTCCTTTTGTTTTATTTTGCATCTCCAACCCCCTAAACTCTTTTTATTCATTTATTTTGTAACAAATCCAGTATATTCAATATACTAGGATGTGGTTATAAGAATTATTCGAGCTACACTTACACACACCTACATCTAATTGTTAAAGGATATACTGTTTCTGTGGATGGTGAATTTATGCCTCCCGAAACGATGATTGTTCAACATTATTTTAACACCTTCAAAGGTGGCCATTAAGATGTCACTATATTTATATATGATATATAATATGTTTATTTTTTCCTTAAGCTTCTGTATTTTTTATTTTGGGCATACCTTTATGGTTTCCATTATGGGTAAACGTGATATCTTCATTTAAGGAAGTACGGACTACCGCCGCCTCAAAGTGATTTGATTCGTTAAATACCATATGTGGGACGTATAAAGTATGGAACTATGATATTGTACTGGAATTATAATATACCTTTATATCATTATGATTCCATTCTATAAAATACGAAATAGAAATGAAATTAGCGTTCATGCGTACGTACGGCTTACCGTCTCCATGGACGGTGCATTTCATTTCTTACCTCTAAATGATTATTTAATATTATAAATGCATGTATATGCTGGATATATATGATATATATATCATGATTATAATTCTGGATATAATGGATACATGAACAACTTGTAATCATAAAGTGTTTATTTTTTACTCAAGTACCAATGATCGTTAAACCGACCATTATTAACTTAAATAATTACATAGTGTTCATGACACAACAATAAGAGATATAAAAGGAATAATGAACTTGAAAATGTTCTTAAACAAGTAGAAATTAACTCAATTTTATTATTCAAGAGATTAAAGAATGATCGAGTCATGTCGGACCCGAGGTATGGGATTTCGTCTCAATCTCCTTTCATTGAGGCATATTTTGTTTTATACACAACCTTCTTTTATATGGTGTATAAAACCCTTTTACTTTTATGTTTATTCAAAATGAATATTTTTATACAAAGCGTTTACTAAACGACAAAAGGGAATGTTTTTGTTATACGTATGTGGTGACAACGACTTCTCTGCCACTGTGACCATTATTTGAGTTTCAGATTCCTCTACAAGCCATACCTTTTTTTAAAGAAAAATAAATACCATGTTTTACTTTTCATTTATTTTGGTATTGAAAATGGTTTTCCTAATTTTTTTTATATCAATGTGTTGTATTGATATCTTGTGATTGAAAGGTGGAAATGTTACGTTTCCTTTATGCATGTTTTATGTGATACAGTTATGTTGAGGTTCATGGGCATTATTATGAAGACGGGTGGTTCCGTGATAAACTAAGGGTGGGTGATCCCGATATAGATCTCCAATGTATTGGGTAATGCGAAGGAGTGAAACGTTAAGGTTTCTCCGAAGATATTTAGGGAATATACTGTGATGGGTATTCCAAACATAACCAAGATGGTTACTACCTACATAAGAATGTTATGAATGCCTCAAGTTACCTTTATGTCTTATGATTTCTATGATTTATTCATTATTTGATGAGGTATGTTAAAGTTCTTATGTTTTATGGGTAAAGTATGATTTCATTGTTATGTATATATGTACCCATGTTTCCTTTCCAAATTTTTATATCCCTTACTGAGATTTTTATGCTCATTCCAAGTTTTTTGAAATGTTTTTCACAGGTCAAGGGAAAGGTACATGATATGATGATAGTGTCAAGGATGTGTCAAGAATGAATCCATGTTTTATTTTAAATATGTTTCCATTGATGGGAAAGAAGAATACTATCTTTATGTAACCACTTTGTTTATATGTGGAATGTAATGCAAGTTTTATGATCTAATTCTCTAAAACTCTAAACCTGAAAAGATCCTCAATGTGTAATATTGTAATAACTCAAGATTAAGTAAGGATTAAGGCTGGGGCCTTATAGTAACAATCATCTAGTATCTATATGAATCACTATATCATTCAATAAAAATCTTCCTGTCATATGAAAATGTCACTCTAGAATTGTGTAAGCATAAGTTTATGTGTTATGGAAACATTATATTTACCTTCACAAAAATAATTTACACACAACATAATTATTATAAAAGTATGTTGTTTCATATAAAATAATTTTTAAGGAGTTTAAATTCCCTAGAAACCACATCATAAGCATAAGAAAAGGAATAGTCATGTATTTGTGGGGATTATATTCTCTCCAAAATAATGTTTTATGAAACCACGTCATTATTAATTCAATGTTTAAAGGTATAAAAACGGATTATATAATGGATGATATTTACATAAATGAAATAATAGGGGAAGTTTTGTATTTTTCAGGAAGATAGGATCATGGATGAAAAAAAAATTAGAGGAAGAAGGAATAATTCAATAATTTTAAAATATAGGATCTCAGATGTTTTACCATGATAGGTGATGATGGATATCGGGGATATACTAGGATGAAATAAAAATGGTGGGATAGGTGGATAAACTGGTTGAAAATCAATTTTTATCATCATAGTTTTCAAATTGGATATTTATAACCTGTATGAAAATCATGGAATATTAATTTCTTTTGTTAGTTTTCCATTAAATGATCTGGAAAAGAATTTTTTTCACATCGATTTTCATATAACTAACATGAAAAATGGGTATTCACCACACTTTCTATAATTTAAATGATATAAACAACATGAAAGAGTGACTTTTGATGTTAGTTATATTATAATTGATTTAAATAATCTATTAAAACATTATTAATCAACAAAGGGTTCATTATTCGGTCTTCTGTTATCATGATTCAAGTATTGATTCTCTTTCTTCCAATCCATAACACTCTCATGTCTTTGATATTGTGGTCTAATCACACATTCGGATCTTATTCAAGCCTAGGGTTTTTTTGACACTACGGTACATATCTTAGATATATATAAAGTAAGCCTCACATATTTTCAATTCTATATTGTTGGTCATTCTTTTGTTGGAAGTATCTAAATGGTGATTGTTTGATCATGAGAAATTCATTCTCACATTACCATATTCAAACAAATGGGGTTTTCCGCTTTATCATTTACATGTTGGATTCTATATTTTCTTGTCTCTAACAAGCTCACCATAAGGATTGAATATCTTTTATAAATTTTTAATTAGGGGTTTATGAATTTATTTCTTTTTTGAATTAGTTTTTCTCAGATAATTTATTTTTCATTGTTTTGGATTGAAATTAAATTATTTTAATGAATATTTCATAATGTGAAGTATTATTCAAGATATAACATGGGTTGATCTTATGTTTTTCTAAAATATTATTTAGGTAATTGAGTTCGGTCTTAAATTAATTGGGGGATGATATCACATTTTTTTCATTTTCGTTCTGAAAGAGTCGTCACATGGGAGAGTTCAAAAATTATTTTTCATGTAATTTTACATCAAAAAATCGTTTTTAATTCATTTTATAATGGATGATTAGTTTAATATATGGAATGTGTGTATTTTAGTATAGAATGAGAGTTTTTGTTAGAAACTCATTAGGAGTTTAAAATTGGTAATTAGTTGTGAAAACCATTTCAATTGGATGATTCAGAGTTAGTAGATCATCATAGATGCTAATTATTTATTAGAATGCCTATGTTGTGCAGTTAATTATGCGGTGATTCGTTACAGAATAATCAATTTAGTAAGATTTAATTCCTTGTATAGAAGTAAGGGTGATTTGATAAGTGTGACTCATTTGAGAATTTGGAGAATATGAGAATTTTAGTTTGTGTTTTTATGCATGGCCATGTGTTTGAATTATACTCTGGGGAATTAAAAATAGTTTAATGGGTTATGGGTATACATTTTCTAGTAACAGACTAACCGGGTTCCCAGTTAAGGAATAATATGTACCATATGAAGTCCCATGAAGTAAATTTTAAGGTGACATTTTTTTAAACTAAGACTCAATTTAGGGTTTTCATATATTGTTATGTATAGAATTGATTAAATATTTTTTTTATAAAAAATCCACATTGAATTATTTGTTCTCATTAAATTTATTTTTTATGGGAATTGTTTTATGGATATCATTATATAATGTTTTTAATAATTTCAAAAAGGTAATATTCATTTATTTCTACCTGAGAAACTTTTGGAACATATCTATTTTATTATTTCCTTCAACATGAATTAATCTCTTAAAAAAATTACTATTTTACTTCTAATGCTTCAATTCTTTGACTTCTATATATTACCATGTCATTTCTAATACAAATATTTTAAAAATTACCGCCTTTTTATATTTATTTTTGAAATTTTAAATAGATATTAATGAATCAATGTTGGATTAATTCACCTTGAATTGGTACTAATTATGAGGAAGGCGTCGATGATTTTTCATAATTTTTTAAAAGTATTATTCCAAAAACTTACATGTTTTCTTGTACATGAATGAAATGTTTAAATTTAATGATTTTGGAAATCAGATATATGATATACCATTTAATTTTTCGTGGTTTTAATTCGAGTTACGACCCTTGGATTTGGTATGGTGAAACTTGGAAGGATTTTAAATTTATTGATGATGGTTCTTTACAAGATGATAAATCAAATAAACATGATGAAATTATTAGTGAAATTTTTGTAGAGTAAATTGAGAAACAAAAGATAATTTTGAGTTTATATGGTTATCCTGGAAAAATATTTTTTCTGGGTTGAACATAATATTTTTGTTTATTAATGTTGTTAAGAATGATTAACCTCGAGGCGAAAGATGGATGGAGTAACATGAATTTTATAGGTATCATAAAATTGTTGAAATATATATTCCTAAATAAATTGAAATTATTTATTAACATTATATTTCCAAGAAAATGTTATTCCATATGTGATTCAGGTAAAAGAAAATACATTCCTCCCCAAATGACATTGTGCTATAAAAGAAAGAATATGATTTTTTGTCAAAGATACCAAAATGTGGGACATCATAGATTATGTTGAAATAAAAATAATAGGTTAATTTAAATGTTACATAGACCCCTTATGAAAAATTCCAGTGACTTCCTATAAGTCATTATTTGAAACATTAATATGATAATTTAAATGATGCAAAAAGGTTAATATGGAATTTTGAAGAAAAGATATGTGATGGAAGATTATGTTTTCAAGGTTATTGTCTATAGTGGAAGAAAATTTTTATCTAGTTTCCTAACTTTATAAATGAATTTAACAATCTAATAGTTGTAATATGATGGTATGGAATGACTCTATATCAATGCATTAGTAGCACACATAGTTCATTGCCTATTTTATTGGTAATTTACAACTTATCTTCTAAAATTTTTTAATGAAAAAATATTTCATGTTGAGTTTAATGATATATGGACCAAATAATCCTTGAAATGATATTGAAATTTTCTTTTTTACCATTAATTTATGATTTCAAACTATTTTTGGAGGAAGGCATAAGGGTGTATGATTCCTTTAATATGGATGATTTTCAACCACCTACAAGGATTATGTTCCCTATAAATGATTTTCCATAATATAGAAATTTATTGGGATGTGATGTCTAGGGTCTTAAATCTTGTCTAATTTATGAACAATTGACTTATTATAATCAACCTCATCATAGGAGAAAAAAATTATTCATGGGTTATTGAATGTTTTTTCTAGTGGATCACTATTATTGAGAATTAAAAAAGGCTTCCTATAGCTCACATCAATATGATATTGATCTATAACCTTTATTCAGTAATTATTATTTTGAGAGGGTATAAATCCATTATGTGGAATTTGGAAAGATACGTAATTATAGATATTATATAAATATTTGGAAGAAATGGTAAATATTTTTTGAGCTATCATCTTAGAAATACCAGGAGGTGAAACAAGAAATTGATGTCATGCACGTGGTGAATAATATCTATGAAAGTTTGATTTGAATATTATAAGATTTTAACAGAAATACTAAAGATTGGTTGACTGAAATAATGGATTTACATTTATTGTGTATATTTCTAGAGTTGGATCCCACTCCTGATGGGTAATGTCCCCGACCAGGAAACCACTAAGTCAGTGCTCTGAGATGGGTGGTTACATGACTTTAAACATTCCTCCTTATATGCCAAATGTTGTCGACTAGTAGCGGGGGTCCAGATATTCAGTTGGGGAGAATATACCCCCTTCATATCAGAGTAATCCATAATATAAGATACACAAAATATCATAATAATAAAAAATAATTACATAGAATCCATAAAAAATCATTCACCAAATGTGGTACAACCATGTCTAATAGTAAATATGTCATGCCATGCTACAACTAAAAAAGTGAACAAAACCCCAAATGAAGACAAACATCAAAACCCCCAAAATGGTCCCGAAACCATGTATGGGTCATCCTCCATGCACAACTATTCCAACCCAAAAGCCTATCAAGGGCCTTATACCTTCTACTGACCTCCATACATGAAGTCTTATCGGATACCCAATGGTAGCCCGATCAAGGTGTGATTACAACTCAGTAGGCCACCACCTATGTTGTCTACAAAATATCTGGTATAAACCAATGTTCATATAAAGGGAAATGTATATTAAACTACTAGGAAATGATTAAGTTCCCTTAGATAGTGTAGGCCCATTAAAAACAATTATTATCATTTCCATATCTTACCATTTCAACCCATTTCCTATTACTTTCAATTTACAACACATTAATATGGGTTCATCAAACACAATAAGTTACACAGGCACAAATTACACAATCACATGCATGAGGAAAAACATGTGGTTATACTATATCACTAAGACTACATTCTACATGAAAACCATATCCTCACCTTGAAGCCTCAGTCTGGGTGGAATCAAAGATTATGGGAATAGATCCTCAGTCCTCTTCTCTAACTTGTTAAATAGGGGTGGAGTTTATATACTCAGTCCAACACGACCCATGGGCATTGAACCTCAAACCAATACCCACTCTTACAAGTTAGGTGCACATGCTATATAAATATGTATCCATCAACCATTCATAGAACATCACACCATTTCCCATGGAAACATAAATAAAAACAATAACATGAGTGTTAATACCATGCCTTCACCGATTAACACACTTACCACATTTCATATCATTTAGCCATCTAGCCCAATTCTTTTTTACTATTCTTATCTCACTAGGCATTCATTTATTATTCCTATCTCCCTAGGCTTTGTTCATTATGCCTAACTCACTAGGATTCATTACCAAACTCATAATTTATTCTATTATAGACTTCAATCATTTATACATATTAACCTATTTAGCCATTCAACAATCTTATGTGTCAACCCATATAAACCAGTTGCATGTTAACCCAATATCTCATAGGTTATTATTAGTAATCCTAGGTGCATCACCTATATTCTACTCTAATAAATTCAATCACATAAACATGTTTATCAAGGGCTCTACATAAATAAACAATAATCTCACTTGTTCTTCACAAATCCCTATGTTCGGGGAATTCGTCACACCCAATGGGTGGCACTAGATTAGTCACATAAACCTTGAAACAACCCATGGGGATTATGATGGTTTCCATTTATCTTCTTAGTAATCATTTTACCCTAACATGACAAGGGTGGTCAAAACATACCAAAATACACCCATGAACAAAACCACACATGCACATATCCACAAATAAACTATGGGATATAACTTGTAGTCCACGTACCACGATTATGCAGTTGAATGCACTATTAATCAAGACCTTAGATTCCTATTGTAAAAAAATTATGATTCAACCTAAATATCACCTAAAGAATAGGGTTTTAGATCTTCAGAAAGAGAGGAGAAGAATATACAAACCCTAAACTCAAAAGAGAATAATGGAGGGGATTAGACGTACCTGGAGCATCGATCTGCAACCAATGACCCTAAAAATTATTTATAAATGAGGGAGACCAATCTCTGGGAGCTCTTGGGAGATTTGGTTCGTTCATAGGGTGAATATTGAGGAAACAATAGGAAATACCAAGTTGGTATTAAAATCACAGAGAGGTCAATTATAATTTTTTAAATGTTTCTGGGCAGCACGGTTTACCCACGCTGTATGCCAAACCATGAAAAAACCGTGCAGAGGCCACTATCCAAAAAACGACCTCTTGCATGGTTTCCTAGACTATCTGCATGGTAAGCACTAATAGTGCACAGACCATGCAGGATACCCAGAAACCCCCCTTTTTCTCCAACATCATATCCTGATCCCTCATATCACCCTTAGCCTCCTTAAGGACATGGCTAAACATTTAATTAACCAAAACAAGTGATTCAAAACAAAACATAAATGAGAACATACCTTTCCATGATATAGGATCTTACAACTTCTCCACATTATAACATCTCATCCTCATGCTAAGCTCCCATGCTTCATTTCACTTCCAAGAATAAGAGACTGAGCCACTGATCCAGATATCTGATTCCCGCTCCAATGTTTCTTTAAAAACATTCCAACTCTACCATTATACTCTCCCTAATGGTGCAACTTTTCCCCGCAAGACATTATCACTACGATCAATAGAACGAACCAGATACTCCTTAAAGGACACATCATCCTATATATCAACATCCACAACATCCAAAACATGAGTTTTGTTAGGGTAATACCTCATAAGATGAGACCCAGGAAAAAAAATCACGCATCCTCACATACCGCTATGAACGATTAAATCGGAATGCCACTGGCCTCATCCACTACAGAACTCAAGAGGCCCCATATACATAGATGCTAACTTTCTTTGCATCTAAATCTATCGGTGACACAAACATGGTGACACCAAATGAAAACATTATCACCCACCTCGATCCCAAGAGGTCAATGCCTCTGATCCTTGTATGAATTCTTCAAACACTAAGCTCTTATCATCTGATTCTGAATCAACTAAACACTATCTTAATTATCCTGCACAAGACTCAGTACCAACATCTCATATTCACCGGCCTATAACCAACACAGCAATGATCTACATAGCCATCCATAGAGAGCCTCAAATAGTGGAATCGGAACCATAGCTTTAAAACCTTTTTTAGGAAAATGAAAAAAGGAACATGTGATTTTCCTAGGAACCACCAAAATCCAACACAAAATTCCTCAATATGTGTTCCAACACATGGATTGTACGCTCTGACTACCCATCCGTATGTGGGTGGAAATCTGTACTCAAAAGAACCTGTGTACCTAGCACCTTCTTGGACACAATTCTATAAGAAAGAAGTGAAATAAGGATAATGATCCAAATCTATAGTCTCTCGTACACCATGTGACCCTATTATTTCATGAACAAACAACTCACCCAACTGGTCAACTGTGTAACTCTCTTAAATCATTAAGAAATGAGAAACATTTGCTAGCTGATCCACAACCACCAAGATTTAATCACTCTTCCGAGAAATCATTGGAAGAACCACCAAAAAATCCATTTTCACATAATCCCACTTCCATTATGGAATGTGAAATGGATGTTATAAACCAACTGGGTATTGATGATCGGCCTTCACCCAATGACAGGTAAGGCATCGTGCCACAAAACCTACAACTACCTTTTTCATTCCTGGCCACCAAAACATCCTACGGATATCACGATACATATTTATCAAATCAGGGTGCACTTACCATTTTAATTTAATGGAACCCACGCATCAACTCTTCCCACATGCATACCAACACAACCACATGACCTTGAACACAAACAACCTCATCCACTCTGATGGCCCATCCTAAAGGTGGATCCCCACCTTTAATTCTTTCCTTCAAGCCAAAAAATTCAGGATTGTCGATTTGACATTCCCTAACACAAACCGAAAGCATTGACTCAACCTCTATATAAGCAAGAGTCAGCTGACCGTTTTCCTCCTGCACCTCTAGGAACATCTCTACAAACAAATCCATAACCCTCCACTCGGTGATGGATTCATGAACCACCTGGTTCTAGGCCTTCCAAATCAAATCATTAGCAACGCTCTTCCCTTTCCCTAGTGTATATACAATATCAATGTCAAAATACTATAGATAATCAACCCATCTTCATTTCCGATGATTCAAATCCCACTGTGAGAAGATATAATTTAGACTATAGTGATCTGTATACAACGTGAACCATTATCCAAACAAGTAGTTCTTATAACAATTTAACTCATATACTACTGCATCATACACAAGATCATGAGTTGGGTAATTCAACTCATGGTGTCTCAGTTACCTCACCCATAATCCCTGACCTACTCATCTTGTATCATCACTTCTAAAAGCCCAATACCGGATGCATAAAAAATAAAACATACTTCTGACCTGGCTCAGGAAAGATCAAGATTAGTGTGTTCATCAATCAATTTTTCAACTCGTTAAAGGAATTATCACAAGCCAAAAAACACTCAATCCTTATTCACTTATTTGTCAATCCCAATAGTGATGCTACCAAGATATAGAAATCATATATGAACCTCAGGTAATACATGTCCAACCCCAGAAAACTCCGAACATCTGAAACACTCTTGGGATGCCCGAAGACACAATAGCTTGCACTTTATTTAGATCCACCGACACACCAACCATAGAGATGATGTGACCCAGAAAATGTAGTTCTCCAATACAGAACTAGCACATTTACATCTTGGTATATAACCAATTTTCTCATAGTGTACTCATAATGATGTCAAGATGTTGGGAATGATAGTCATGAGTTTTTGAGTACACCAAGATGTCGTCAAAAATGAAAAACACAAAATGATTCAGATAATGAGGAATGATTCGGTTCATCAAATCCATTAACACTGCTGGTGCATTGGTCAAGCCAAAATGCATCACCGAAAACTCAAACAACCCGTACCGACCCATGAAAGTTGTAAGTGGTATGTCACATGGCCTCACCCTCTATTGGTTATTACCTGATCTCAGATAAATCTTAGAAAACAACGATGCAACTATCAACTAGTCAAACAGGTCATTAATTCTAGGAAAATGGTATTGAATTCTCACCATCATCTGATTTAAATTCTGATAATCAACACACATCCTTAAGGACCCATCATCTTTCCTTGCTAAAAGCACTGGAGATCCCCAAGGAGACGTGCTAGGATGTATGAACCCCTTGTGCTCTAACTCTTCAAGCTAATATTTTAACTCCGGGAGTTCTTCTAGTGTTATCCGATATGGTGGAATATAAACTGGCTCCGTTCCCAACTGTAACTCAGCAACGAAATGGACATCCTTCTTAGGTGGAAACCTTGAGAAATCCTCAGGAAACACATCCTGCAACTGATCCACTAATAGAGGGAAGACATATTGGTCCCCTATTTCATCATCAATAACAGGACAAGCTACATTTTTCATCAGCCAACCCAACGGCTGAAAAAACAGTCTGGCACGACATGCTCGAATATCCCACTGTCTACGATGGATATAAGCATCACTCTTAAGTGACATAAATGATTAACGACGACTGTAAAAGTCATTGTGCGCCCAATATAACACCACCCAATCCATAACCTAGATTTTGTAAAATCCCAACATCTAAAGAATGAACAAGTCCCACAAGAAATGAAGCCCACAGACTTCCAGAGGCCATCCCTTAGACTACGTGATATTTTTCTTTATCACCCCAATGACGTGTCAATCGACATAACCCTTACTATGTCTTCACAGGAAAACCCAATGCAACCACAAACTGAGCAGAAATAAAATAGTGTGTGGAACCAGTGTCAAACAATGCACTAGTAAGTGTAGATGCGACAAGGATCACACCTCGAATAGTCGATGGCCCTACCTCCACATCACCAGGTGTAGACTAAACTACATGAAGCTTACTAGACCCTCTACCCTATGCTCTAACCTATGTTTCCTACACTATAGTGCCCTACTGGCATGGGATATCAAGACCTATATTTCCACATCCACCGCCCTAACCTGTATGGCCTGTGGAGCTTCAAATGCCTTCCTGATATGGAGAAACTGATCCCTTGACTCCTCTTGGAATCATCTTGACACCAACATCCATGCTCACATAATGAGGGTTCCTGCAGAACCTCTACACCCGTCCCAATCTAAAGCATGACTGGCACTCAACTAGAGGCTGGGGACACTACCCACGCATGTACCTCAATCTTCCATGATAATAGCCGAATACCAGATCACCACCCTAAGAGGATAACCCTCTCTTATGACCACCTTTCACACTTCTGCCCACCATAAAGCTTCCAAAACAATGCTTCTGGACCTCCGAAGCATCACCACTGGTTTGCCCCGCTGGTGCGGTATTCCCACCACCTAAATCGACCATAAGGTTCCCTTATGAGATACGTGTTTGATCCACTCCCTCTCTAAGACTCTTCAAGTGAATGATATTCACCCGATACCTGATCTCGTGTCTCAGCACATCCTTGAATCACCTCTTAACTACTTACTCATCTCACACCAACACTGGAATAACGCATCATAGGTCAGTGAAGCGACCTGTATACTTCGTCACCAAAATTTATCTCTGAATCATGCTCATGAACTATGAAGCCTACTCTATCCTTAAAGTCTCTGGGATAAAATGATCTAAAATCTTTTCTAAGAAATATATCCCCAAATTCTCCTCATCCTGCTTAGTCTGAGATAGGATTTCCGAACAACACATTATTTGGCCACATAATATATAAGCTAGAAACATGTATCACTTCCCAATAAGAGTCTCAAGATGATCAAGTATCATTTGGGAAAGATCAATCCAAAACACTTTTGCCTCTGGCCTACCCTCCCTGGTAATGTTTAGAGGGTGCTATAGATAAAATTATTTAGTCATCTCAAACATATTCGGTGAAACCCACCTTGGGACCTGATATATCATTGGCACAAAATGATCCAACGTCTCTCAGAATGTCTCTTCTCTACTTTCCTGGATCACTACATCCTCTTTCTCCTCTTCTAGAGGAGTGTAATCAGCAACATCCTATTTTTCCAAACCGGAACTCAACATCAGGGTGGAATTTCAATACATTTCAAAATAGAAGTTTGATAACACATACCATAAAACATTCAAAACATCCTAATAAAGAGTCTATTCACCAGCCACAACAACAGTTAAAATTCCTAAAACATCACCTCGACCATCCCTACCATAGGCCATCTTCTACAAGGGGTAAAAAACCATACACCACCACAAGTCTCAGACAACATGTTAACAACAACTATTTTAATTCATCAAAAAACATTATTTACACATATTTTATTAACCATCACTTATAATTATTTTTCCTCAACCACTTGAATTGTTTTGTTTACAATATTTTCTGTTTTCTATTATTATAATGCAAGGTGTATTATATCTTTCATGACTCACACACAAAACCCATATGTGCCTACCATGATACATGTCATATATCACTCTTGGTAACTACAATGATTCATGAATTCACAACCTCATTCCATTGAGTCCACAAGCCAATTATCATAAAACAATCACATCACATAACATGTGCATCACACAATAGTGAAATATCATCAACTATAACATCGCACAATCAATAACAACATTTCTCACACTGGGTAACATGGGTTTTAACTCATACAAGGGATATATACTCCAATGCATGAGCTCATTACCAAATCCTGACACAACCGTACTCCCATATACCAACCCAAATAACAATATTCTAAAGAAGGAGAAGAAAGACCTCCTATAATACCACTTTGTAATGTCCCTGACCTAGAATTCATTAAGCCAGAGCTCCAAGTCGGGTGGTTACATGGCCATAAGCGCGCCTCCCCATATGCCAAAGGTTGAAAACTAGAAGAGGGGGGCCAAATCATCAATTGTGGAGACTATACCACCTTTTTATCAGAGTATTCCACAACTGAATATATACATAATATCATATTAACTACCAATAATACTAGAGCATTCATAAACAACCATTCCACAAACGGGGTACAACCATGTCAAAAAGTAAATATGCCAGGCCATGCTACAATTGTAAGAGTAAAAAAAACCCCCAAATGTAGACAAACTGCAAAATCCACAAATTGGTCCTGACACCATGTTAGGATCCTCCTCCACACACACCATTTCCATCCCAAATTTATATCAAGGGCCTTTTTCTATTCTCCTACCCTGAAAACATGACATCTTCTCTGGTACCCAATGGAATCTTGGTACGTTTGTGAGTACAACTCAGTAGGTCACCACCAACAGTTTCTACAAAATATCAATTATAAAAAATTGTTCCTGTAAAAGGGAAATGAATATTAAATGACATGAAAAAGTTTATGTTCCCCGTAGCCAATTTAGGTCTATTGACATCATTAATTACTATTTCCATGTCTTATAATTTCATCCCACTTCCCATTAAATAAAATTTCCAACACATTTAACATGGTTTCATCAAACAGAACAAGTTTCCCATGCTCAAACTAAAAAATCACATGCATTTGAAAAAACACACAGTTATCCTATCTCACTAGGACTGTCTTCCTCATAACATCCATATCCTCACCTAGAAGCCTCATTCCTGGTGGATGAATCCATTAGGGGATCATATCCTTAGTCTTCTTCCCTAAACCATGCATTTGGAATGATGTTTAGAGCCTCTATCCAACTCGACCCATGGGAATATAACCTCAAGTTAATACAACACTCTACCAAGCTATGTGCACAAGAAATATAAATATGTATCCATCTATCATTCACACAACATCAGAACCATTTCCCATGGCAATATAAATCACAAAAATAACATGAGGGTTAATACCATTCCATAACCCATTAACACATTTACCACATTTCACATCATTTATCCATCTATCCTAGTTCTCATTTATTACACATATCTAACTAATAATTAATTCATTATTCATATCACACTAGTATTTTTTCATCATTCCTAACTCACTAAGCTTAATTACAAGACTCATAATATATTCCATTACGATCTTTAATCATTTTTACATATTAACCCATTTATCCATTCATCATTCTCATGTGTCAATCCATATTAACCACTTCCATGTTAACACAACATCCATATGGTTGTTCTTATTAACATAAGGTTCAATACCTAGCTTCTACTCCAACACAAACAGTCACACCAACATTTTAATCAAGGTATCTACATAATTAGACAACAATATCACTTGTTCTTCACAAATACATAGGTCCGGGAAAGTCAGCACACCACATGGTTGGCCTTGGATTCATCTCATCAACATCAATGCGTCCCATGAGGATTTTGAGGGTTTCTATTTATCTACTTAGAAACCAGTTTACCCTAACATGGCACAAGTGACCAAAACATACCAACATACACCCAAGAACCAAACCACACATGGAAAAATCCACAAATAAACCATGGGATATAACATGTAGACCACCTACCTTGATTCCATTAGTGAAATAACTATTATTATATCCCTTATAATCCTGTTCAACTAACATTAGATTCTTGAAACTATATATCACCCAAAGAGTAGGGTTTTAGATCATCGGAAAGAGAGGAAAAGACTATAAAAAGCCTAAACTAAAAAGAGATGTATGGGTTGGATTAGCTTTACCTAGAGCATTTCTCTGTAACCAATGGTACAAAAAATGCATTAGAAATAAGGGACATGGAATTATTAGAGCTATTGGAATATTTTTTTCGTTCCTTGGGTGAAGTGGTAAGAATTTGGAGGAAATCTGGATTTGGGTATTAAAATCCCATATTGGAAAATTTTAATATATTATTAATTTTTTTTGGGCCACATGGTTTACCTGAAAGGTTTTTCAAAAATTTAATATACCATGTGGAGACTGGTATCCAAAACCCAACCTCCTCCCTAGTTTCTTGGGATGTTCGCACAGTTTTCACTATCCATTTGCATACCCAGTGGCCTCCCCAAATAACCCCTTTTTTCCACCTTCATGTCCCAACCCTCAGAACACCCCCAAGACTCTTTATGGACTTCGGTATGCACTTAATTAACCAAAAAAGGATTTAAAAAAACATAAATGAGAACATACATTCTCGTGATCAGGGATCTTATATTATGAATGTTGAACATTCCTACCCCAACATGTCATACCCTATCCAAGAGGGAGAAACTTATCTTTTGTCAATGTATTCATGATATCAAAGTCCCACATGGTTATTTATGAAATATAATTTTTTGTGCTATTTAATGGATCTTATGTTGATAGGTATGATATCTTATAACTGTGGCATCATGATGAAACAAATCCTACTAGTTTCATTACATGGAATATTTCCCACCCATGCCCGAATGAATATCCTCAATATGTGTTTTTTTAATTTAATTTTTAATACATTTATTGATTTTAATGATTCGAACACTTTGTAGAATGATTTTTTCCATACTTTGTCATTTTAAAATATAGTTTCTTCCATATTTTTTTGATATCATGGTATATTTAATGGTTCATTCGGTGTAATAAATTAGGATTTGAGGACATGTATATCAATGTTGGATATATTCTTTGGAAAGGTATATGAATATATATGGAGGGGTATGGTAAGAATCCATATATATGTGAAGATTCCACTATTGAGAAGTATATTTCTACTAAGGTTATAGAGGTTGGTACATGTTATTTGTCTCATATGAAACACATTTATTTGCCTACATCTCTCCTTGAATGAGATAATTATGGGTGAAAGTGGATTCATGGATTTAAAGTCAAATCATTCATATGTGAATAGATAAATAAGATAAATATAGACATATATAATAATATAGATGATTCTTAAAAATATATAAAATTTTATATTAATGTGTTGAAACAAAGTTATCCCTTGAAGAATGTAATGTGGATTTTGAATGACGATAAAAAACATTTTTCTATGGTTTAAGGATATTATTCTTAATAATCATGATGAATCTGAAATATTCAGATGGTGAGGGGTAATTTCATGTTTACATTTGATAACATGGTCGGATAATAATGTTAATGTATATACTTTTAATACAAATGATCTGGAGAATAGTAGTGTAGTTCAGAACAAATCACTGTTAGTGTTCGCAGAAGAAATGCATTTTTTGAATGCCAAAGTCAAAAACCCAATCTGCTAATCAAATAAAATTTATGGTGTAATTGATGAAATTTTTGGGAATTTTTGATTTCTCTGTTTTCCAAGTATTATTTATAAATATTATTCAGAATTATTTTGAGACAATAATTTTTGACGGCATGAGATTCCGACGCCCGGAATGCTCAGAATAAATGTTTGAAATAAATTAAAATTTTAAATAGCATGCCAGACCAATTTTCCTAAAAATATTGAATTACAATGAAATGGGTGCTGAAATAGAAATTGGAGGGCACCGTTGCATTATGAGCATGGACATTACATTAGGTAGGTACTAACATCGACCTGCACAGGATGGATTCAAAAGATAGATTTTGGACATTTTAAAGGAAATAAAATAAGTTGATAATTAATTTTTTAATTTTTTTTCTCTTTATGCAATGTCCTAATTCCTCCCTTTTTAAATATCAACTAATGTAAATTTTTCAGGATTAGTCGCATAACCCTACGAATTGAGGATAACCAATGGAGCTTCAGAGGAGAACTCGTTGGCGGATGACGACGATGAAATCGATTGACACATCTCATATTTGATGAACCTCGCTAACGAATAGGACTAGGTGATCATTCTGAAAATAAATCATGGTAGGGGTTTTTATTTTGATTTAGTTCTTTTCTGTTCTTTTATTAAAAGATGAAAGCAGATCAAGCAATAAATAGGTTGATATGTGGATTATGAATTCTTATGGGAGGGAATTTTTTCATTTCATTTGTGGTCTATTTCAGGAAATTAATTTGTCGTAATTGTTGTATTATCATTTGATTATTATTGATTAATAATTTTATAGGGAGTGAATCGATACCGTGACGAATGATGGTGGAGGTGTGTTCCTCTTTTGATTATAGATTTTTTCATACTCTTAACCATGCATTCTTCACATTCTTCACTTGTTTATGAATATTGGATCATTGGGTGTTCATTTCAAAACACAATGATCCAAAATTGGACATCCAACATTGCAACAACTCAACTGAGGTGCGATGGGGATGATGAAAGACAAATCAATACATCTCAAGAGAAATCATTTGTCTATTGTTCATTGTGAGGATGAACAAAACAAGTTTTTGGGGCTGGTCGAAATCCTGAAACCAACCGAAACATTGATGGCATGGCCTGGTGACCTAGGATCTTGATTTTCAGGGCAAAATGATTTTTAGATCGAAGACTAGAGTATCACTAGTGTGGGGTGGAGCAGGTCCACGATTCTAGAAAATTACGGTCAACAAGACTTGTATCCCGAAGAACATGCCGTGTATGGTCAACCTAGTAGCAACTAAGGCTACTATTCTATGCATAGAGAAGAACACGACAAGCTCCCTAGAAGACATGGAGTGTGGGCGCCACCCAGAAGTAGCTGGAGTATCGGGAAACAGGGAGCACAACATGATGTGTTCTCCGAAGGACATTGCATGTGGATCCTTATGCGGGAAAAATCTTGAATCTCGGGCAATTCAAAAACAAGAGGTAGAGTACTCTGCCCTGTACTCTACCACATTACCTGAGTAGACCGACTGCATGGGTTACCCCGTGTACCTATTACATTGGATTTCACACATGGGCTAAAGCATTTCATGGTCACATGGCCACGTACACGGAGCTGACCGCAGTTTCATGAACACAGTGTGTGGTCTATCCTACATGTCATGTACTTACCATTCTACATGGCATGTTTTCTATAACTAATGACATTACACATGGGTAGTACCCAAATTCTCGAGACATGGTGTGTGATCCTTACTCACATCGTGTATATCTTGGAACATGGCTTGAACTTCTATTCCATCATTACATGAACAAGTTTCTCTTGGGTTTGTTCCCCTTTTTATTACTCTCCTAAAGGTCACATATTGTTTTGATCAACAAGAGTATGATACATTCTGAATTATTTTATGAGATTGAGTTAGTTATACCTTTGATTTCCCCGATGCGAGATCCTCTATCGATTCTTAACCATAGGTCGAGTCAGTTATATACGTGACCAATCGTACAAGACATGAATACTCTACTTATAAGGTGAATTTGGATGAGTCTTTGTATATGCCAAGGACCTGGAAGTGATCCACACCTTTGTATTGTGATATTCCCCCACTCAAGTGTGTGTTCTCCCAGAATGAGTGTATATATCTCTCATAACATTTCCTGGAAAACAGTACTACTCGAACAGACATCATCAAAACCATCATACTCATGGAGTGAGTTCTACCAAATAAGTACTTCAAGGAATCATCGAACTAAATCCCAAGAAGAAATATGTGTTTGTGTGACTTGTCTATATATTATGGGTCTGAATTTTATGTATATCTAGATTTTGATTCTTGTATTATATATTCATTACTCATATACCGTGTAGGGTTGACTATACCTTTACTTTCTGTATTACTTTTTGTTTTTTTGGGTCCCCTACTAAGTATTGTTATACTCGCCCATGCACATGCCTTTCCAACACGTGTCATTATTTCTGCGGACGAGTGGATTTTTGACACAGTCAAAGGTGGACTAGGACCGGACAGAGAATTATGAGTTCTATACAGGTCTATGTGTTCCTACGGCTACAAGAAACAGTCCCAGTACCTCCACGTTCTTATTGGTTGGACATTGTAGTTTTCATAATCTTGTTTTTTGGTGTTCTTGTACTCTGGCCCACATTGATTTTCATAATTTTCTTTCTATCATACTTTGTGGGTTGGGATAGTTGTATGCATTCAATATGATCTTTAATGGTTTTTACATTTCTGATTTTTTGGTCTCGGGGGAGTGTGTGTTTGTAAAAGTACTTAGCCAATTACTCCAATGTTTGTGATATGAATACTCGGTGCTAGTAAATATCCCCTACCCTATTGGAGGCGGGCATGGGGATTCATGGCATGGGCCCCATTCGGACGAGTCATGACAGAGTGGTATTAGAGATGCCGGTTCATCCTTACGACGAAGAGTATGAGAGATTGGATTGGGGAAACCATGTTTAGAGTTTAGAGCTCGGTTTTCTGGCTAGTGAATCCAGTGTTGGTGTGGGAGGCTGACGTATCCCTACATCATGACTCTGAAAACATTATTATTTACTAGATAAATGAAAAATGTAGTTGTGGGGAAGTAAAAGAATTGTGCATGCATCAAATAAGAATGGGTAGTGTTTTACAGGTCCTTTGTGTTAGCTATCCAGATATTCTTGTAAACATGGTAAATCGTGTTTCCTTGCAGGATGCCTCCATAACACATACCCTCTATGATTCAGTAGCTTGATCAGAAGGATGACCACCTTAGTGAAGAGGCTTTGATACTAGTAACAAATCCCCAGGTGTTACCTCTTGGCGGGGAAACTGCTATCCCACCACTAGTAGAGAAGACAGTGGTACCTACTGTATTAACAGAGGATGGGTATAGGATGAGTGCTCCCCATATGTTCCAGAGATAGTGACCCCTCATGTTACGAGGCTAGGCTGACCCTCAGGCAGCTGAGGACTAGTTTTTGGTAGTGACCACAATTTTCAATCTAATGAGGACACCAGCAGACTAGATTGTTATCCAATGAGTGAGCCTCCTTCAGGGTTCCAGTGGACGATGGTGGAGTCTGACCCTAGAGACCCATGATGAGGATACTATTTTGTTGACGGAGTATGGGTCACTATTTATAAAGGATTTATCTCTAGTTAACATGAGAGTAGTGTGTATCTAGGTAATTCTTTAGATCCATAAGGGTAGATAGATGGTGGATGACTATTCATGGAGGTTCACCATCCTCCCCAGGAATATGATGGATATTGTCATGGATCAGTACTTCTGAGCTCGAAAATTCAAGATAGGTCTACAAGGGGACATCAGAGCTAGTGTCATTGCTCTATTAATTTCGACTTGATGGAGTGATCAAGTGGCCAAATGGTGATTCATAGATACTTTGCAGAGAAGAGATAGTTGACAGAATTCGACATCAATCAGGTAGGTGCAGATACATTGGAAGTAGGGATCTGACATTAGGCAGAGGGATCAGGATGTGGGAGACGTCACAGAAGGGCCCATGACACGAGTTGATGTTCCACGACTCTCATGCTTGATTCAATCAACCAATAGAGAGGCAATGTTACTCATGTGATGGTATGAGACATCTTCCTAGAGACTGTCCAACCCATCGAGTTACTAATAGGGAGGCGGTGGATGAAGCATTGAGTCAAATGGAGAGAGTGGAGAAAACATACCCACCAGGTGGCATATGTGGTAGAGGAGCAGGGAGAGCTTCAGGTAGTGGAAGACACATCAACCTACTTCCACCACCACACCTATGAGGTCCTTACCAGTCATAGGGGGCAGGGGGATAGGGGCGGGGACAACTTTATGTGGTTGAGTCCTATGGCCCATGGACTCCATGTATGATCTGAGTTATGATCTGTGTATTATCTACCTTAGTTGTTGTTCTTATAGACATAGGTGCTAGTCATTCCTTTCTCCCCACATGTCTTTTGTGAATCCTTATGATTCTTGTAGAGCTACTGACTCGACCCATATGCTTGGAGACACCTAATGGAGGATACTTGATGATCGTGAAACTTTGCAGATAGTGTGATCTTACCCTTGGAGGTATGTATTTCTGTTGGAACCACTTGGTGGTAACATCGAGGTCTTAATTTTTCATTCTCGGTATGGATTGGCTCTCTTCGGTCCATGACCTGATTGACTGCTTTAGGTGAAGAGTGCGGTGTGTCGGCTGCAATGGGATGAGGTTTTCCTTTGTCGATGAAAAGGAGACCGAATTATTATAGAATGGTCTCATGAATATGATAGTGTAGCTGATCACTCATGACTTGGCTAGCCTTAACCTCAAAGCAGTAGATTTTGTGAGAATCCAGTTCCGTGTAGTAGTGGCGGAGTATGAGGATGTCTTTCTTGAAGATGTTCCAGGACTACCTTCTCGTCGGATGATTGACTTCTGCATCGACTTACACCCCGGTACAACAATGATTTCCTCACCATCATTTCATATTTCTACCATAGAGATTTGTGATATGGGGGTGTAGTTTGAGGATTTGCTGAGAAAGGATTTCTTAAGACCCAATGTTTCGTCCTGGGCGGTCATAGTTATTTTTGATCAGAAGGTAGATTGGTTTTTGAGGATGGGAATGGATTACTTGTGCTTGAACAAGGTGACAGTGAAGAACAAGTATCCATTTCTGAGGATCAACGAACTCTTCGATCTGCTAAGTTGCATACCATTTTTCTCTAAAATTGACATTCGATAAGGTTACCACCAGTTATGAGTACGAAATGTGTATATATCGAAAACAACATCCACATGCCTCTATGTTCACTAAGAGTACTTGGTGATTCCATTCAACATGAGAAACTCCCCCACAATGTTCATGGGATATATGAAACAGATCTTTTAGCAGTATTTATATAGTTCGTAGTGGTCTTCATCGACGACATCCTTATGTACTCGGAGTCATAGGAGGAGCATGTGATACACATGTGGATGGTTCAAGAAATACTCCAAGAGAACCAGATTTATGGGAATCATTCAAACTACTATTCCTAGATTCATGAGGTCCACTTTCTGGGACATGTCATCTCATTAGATGGTGTTTCTTTGTACTCAGTCAATGTGGATGTAGTGAATGAATGGGAACCACCATTGTTCGTAATGGAGGTACAGAGCTTCCTTGGGTTGGTAGGATATTACCGGTGATTCATTCTAGATTTATCTTAGTTATCATCACTGATAAATTCCTTGACATGGAAAAGGAACCCCTTCATATTGTTGGAGAAATGCCAGAAGTCTTTCTAGAAGTTGAGAGAGTGATTGACGCGCACCCCGATTTTGAGATTTCTGGGGTAGGGTGTCGAGAAAGTAGTTTTTTTTGTGACACATCAGGGATCAGGCATGGCTGTGTCTTGATGTGGATATAGGAATTGATTTCTTAAGGTTCTTGCCAGATTTTTCCACATGGGTATATCTATGTGACCCATGATCTTGAGTTGGCATCGGTATTCATTGTGATGAAGATGTAGTGGCACAACATTATGGGTGAGTGGTTTATCATCTACTCTGACCACACGATCCTTAAATACATATTCTCACAGAAGGATCATAATCTAAGATAGAATTACTATCTATAGTTACTCCTAGTCTAAGATTTTGAGATCATATATACTTCTTGGAAGGGGAACAAGGTGGTAGATGATCTTAGCAGCAGATCGAGCTCACAACTATTGAGTGAGGCGATAGAACTACTGGACTCATTACATTTATCCATCATGGATGGAGAGGATGCAGTTTAACTTCAGACGATGTTTATCACCCCTTCACTCTTACAGTGAGTTAGAGAAGCAAAACTAGGGGATGTTGATTGTGAGGTTGTATGTCCTTAGGTATCCACAGGACATGATCTTGATGGATAATCTCATGGTGGGAAGCATGTTTTTCTCTTAAGATGATGCATTGTTGTACCAGTGGCATTGTGGAAGGAGGTCCTAATAGAGTTTCACACCCCCCCCCCTTTGTGGTACATCTTGGAATGGAATAAATGTACCAGGACCTCTGACATCAGTTCAGGTGGTCAGGTATGAAGAAGGAAGTATAAAAGTTCATTTCTCGATGCCTTATGTGCTAGCAGTTGATGGATTATCACCAAATTACAATACGTTTTGTTCACCCATATAAATTCTAGAGAGGAAGTGGGATGAAATATCGATGTCATTTGTGATGGGATTATCACAGACGTCCAACGGGCATGATTCCAACTTGGTGATTGTTCAATGACTCACCAAGTCGGCCCACTTTCTTTCCCTAAGGTAGAAGAGTTCTGTAGAGATCCTGGGATGCCTCTACATGTAAGAGATAGTTTGTATTTAGCGAATCTCATCGAAAATAGTCTTAGATTGAGATTCCCTCTTCACATCCTGGTTGTGGAAGAGATTGTAGATGGTTTTTGGGACTCAGCTATGTTTGAGAACAACATTCTATACCTAGATAGATGGTCTGACGAAGAAAACCATTCATCTTATAGAGGATATGTTGCGGGCATGTAACAAGGACTTTGATCATAATTGGGAGACCCACCTACGACTTTTGGATTTGGTGTACAATAACAGCTACCACTCCACCATTGGTAGGGCACCATTCCAAGATTTATATAGGAGACCCTTCTTTTCATCGCTTTGTTGGACTGACCCTGGTGAGTTAGCACACTTGGGTCCAAAGATGGTGCGAGCTACCACTGAGATGGTGCAGATCATCAATGAGTGGATGAAGACTGCACATAACCTGTAGAAGTCTAATGCTGACAGATGACAGAGACATCTGTAGTTTGAGGAATAATAACACGTATTCCTTAGGTTATCACCTCGATGAGGGTTACAGATATTTTTCTGGTCCATCAAGCTATCTCTGAGGTTCATCAGACCATTCCAGGTACTTCACAGAGTTGGAAATGTAGCGTACCACTTAACCCTCCAACTGCATATGCACTGAGTACATGATGTCTTCCATGTGTTGTAGCTGTGGAGTTACATGCATGACCCATCAAACTTCATCGACGGGGGTGAGATGGAAATTGATGATGGAGAGACCTTTTCTGAGTACCCAGTAGAGATCAAGGACTGGTAAGAGAGGATCCTTCTTGGGTGATCAATTCCCTTGGTGCGCATCTGGTGGCAGCATGTGAACCTTCAAGAAATCACATAGGAGGGGGAGGCTCAGATTTGTGCCAAGTACACTCATCTGTTTGATTAGCCGTTTATTTTAGATTTTGGAGGATTAAAATCCATAAGGTGGGGAGAATGTAAAGTCTCTTATTATCCATGTATTATTTTCAAATATTATATGGAATTATTTCAAGACTATAAATTTTGATGGCGTTCGATTCCGAGGCCCGGAGTGAACGAAATAAATTGTTGAAATAAATTAATCTTTTAGATAGAAAACACAAGCAGTATTCCTAAAAAATTGAATTAAATTTAAATGGGTTCCTAGATCAGAAATTTGAGGGCACAATTGTGTTTAGAGTTGTGGATTTACATTAGGCGGGGCCAAACATTGATCACCATGGTTCTGCTGCAAAAGATAGTTTTTGGACATTTTAAATAAAATAAAATAAAATGACAGTTAATTTATTATAAATGGTTCATTTTTATGAAAAAACCTAATTACATTATTTTTAACTACCTACTTATAATATGTTCACAAGGTTAGCTGCATAACCCTATGAAATGAGGATTTAAATTGGAGAATTGGAGGGGAATCCATTGGCGGATGACGATAACGCAATCGATCGATACATCTTGGATTCGATGAACCTTACTAACGTACAAAATGTGGGGATCATTATTCAACCAAATCATGGTAGGGGTTGTTATTTTAATTTAGTTCTTCCTCATTATTTGATTAAATGACAAGCGCAAATCAACTCATGAATTGGTTGATCCGTAGATTATGTGAACTTACAGGTTGGTGTTTCCTTGTTTCTTTAGGTGTTTGATTCGGGAAACTGATTTGTGATAATTTTTCAATTATATATTGATTATTCCTATATAATCTTTCTAGTGGGAGTGAAATGATGTTTTTAATAATAGTGGTGGAGGTGCATTCAACTTTTGTTAATTTATTTCTTCCTCCTCTAAACCACGTGTTCACGGCGTTCTTCATGGGGTTATGTACATTGAATCATTGCGCGTTAGTTCCACAATTCAATGATCCCAAATTCAAGATTAGACATCGTGATGAATCAATGGAGAAGAGACAATGATGGTGGAAGATGAATCAAAACCCTTATAGGGAAATTGTTCAATAACCGTTCTGTGCACAGATTCTAGAAACAAGTTTTTGGCACTGGTAGAATACCCAAAACCTCCCAAAAAACTGATGGCATGGTAGGGAGACCTTGGATCTTATGTTTTGGGGAAAATAGATCACTAGATTGAATAACAGAGCATCACCGAGGTGTGGTGGAGTAGGTCCACATTTTTGGAATATTCGGATCAACATGATATGTATGCCGAACAACATGTCAGTATGGTTTACCTGGAGGAATCTTGGGCTTCAATGCTACGCCTGACGAAGAACACTATGTGGTCCCTGGATGACATGGAGTGTGGGACCCACTGAGCGGTGGATGGAGTTTTGGGGGACTAGAAGCACTAACACAATGTTTTCTATGAAGAACAAGTTGTGTGGGTCCATACGCCGGACTAGACATATATCTCAGGGAATACATAGACAATCGGTGGAGTACATGGTTATGTTCCCCAACACACGGCCAGACCAGGCTGGCTGCGTGGGTTACCCCATGTACCGATTACACAGGATGGCACATATAGTCTGAAGCCTTGTACTAGTACATGGTCATGTACCGGGAGATGACACTGGTTAATCAGACACGATATGTGGTCCATCCTACATGCCATGTACTTATCTTTGTATATGGAATGTTCCCTATGACTCGGGCCATTACACACGACAGTACTTGAAGTCATGAGATACAATGTGTGACCCCTTATACACACTATGTATATCCTTTAACGAGGTTTGATCTTCTTGTACACTATGCTATGGAAATGTTTCTCTTGTGTTCGTTCCCTTTTTTTCACGGTCCCTTGAAGGTCGGTTATCATTTCTATCCACAATATTTTGATTCATTCAGTAGGAATTTCTGAGATAGTTTCAGGTTTCCCTCCGAGAGACCGAGAGAGAGATCCTCAATCCATTCTTAACCTTAGGTAGATTCAGGCATCGACATGAACAATCCTACTGGACAACGATCCTCTACATAGTTGGTAAATTTGGATGATTCCAAATATCCACCAAGGTCCTGACAATAACCCTCATATACGTATCATGATCATTCCACACTCAAGAGTTTGTTTTATCAGAACGAGTATATCAACCTCTCATGAACTATCCTGAAAAACAATACTTCTTAAAAAGACGTCATTAGAACCATAAAATTTGTGGAGTGAGTTCCCCCAGATGAGTGCTTTGTAGAACCTTCAAATTGAATATCTAGCCATTGTATGTAGTTGTGTGAATTGTCTCTTGACTATGGGTCTGAGTTTGTAGTGTATCTGGATTTTGTTTCTCCTATTATATGTTCAGTGGACACATACTATGTAGATATGAATGTACCATTCCTTTGTGTGTCGCTTTGTGGTTTTCATGGTCCCCTACAGAGTATTGTTATACTCACCCACACATAGGATTTTCCCACATGTGTCGTGACTTGTGCTACCGAGCAGCCTTTTGAAGGAGCCAAGGGCGGACCAGGACCAGACTGAGATTTCTAATTTCCCTACATGCCCAGGTGTTCTTACGGCTATAAATAGTAGTCCCAATACATCCTTGTGCTTATAATATGGACTTTTTAGTTTACAGACACTTGTTTTTGATGGGCTTGTACTCTGGCCTAGTTTACTTTTCGTACTTTTCATTATGTTGTTCTCTAATGGTTGGGATAGTTTTATTCCTGAATTTTACTCCTTAGTGGTTATTACATATTAGAATTTGTGGGCTTGGAGATATGTTCATGTGTACATGTACTTAGGGAATGCCTCTCATGTTAGTGATATGCCTACTCGGTGCTACTCACCAGCACCTGGATAATTGGAGGTAGGCATGGGGAGTATTGGCGTGGGCCCCATTGGGACGGTTCGTGACATGATTTATTACATTAAATTACATGTTCCAGTGTTTATGTGTAAATGGTATATCAGTAAAAATAGTGTCTGACATAATGAATTTGAATGACAATAATTAATATGAATAAAATAGAAGAAATATATGATTAATTTATCTTATAAAAACATGAAAAATATTTTATGATAATTATTAATCTTGAATGATGGTATAATTTGTTTTAAAATAAAAAATAGTTTTTTGGTGATGATAAACTTGAAAAAGATAATGGTTTTTATGAGATCCCTAATTCCACGGAATGATTTAAAAAAAATTAATGAGAACATCATAGAAATTATTTGTGCCATATGTAACAATCATGAACAAATGAACATGGGAAAAAATATTAAGTATATTCCTAATATTATTGGTTAAATTTGTTTAATTATTGATTACAATTTTAAATTTAATTATTTAAATATTTTAATTTGATATGATTTATTAATTCATGTATTATAACTAATAAGTTAAAATGATTTTTTATATTAGTTTAGTTTTTTATATCTTTCATGGTTTACCCTTATGTAACTTATCTAACAGTTATTGTTTTTGGAAATAACCTTTTAAATTTAACATTATAATTTTTTTCAAATATATTATATAGGATTATATTTTTAAAATGATATTTTTTTGTAAAAATGAGTTATTAGGTTAGTGAATTTTGACTATTTAATTTCATCTCTAATTAATATTGTGTAGTTTTAATTCATTTATGTCATTTCACCTTTCATTAAAAATGTTATCATTTTAGTTAACTATAAAAAATATGAATAAAATTTTGTTATGTTAAGTTTACATTACTTTCTGTTTGATAATTTTTATTTTTTTTATTTACCTTTTATATGTAATTATTGGATTTGTTAAATTCTGAACTAATTGATGTTTCTTTTGTTTGTATGTTAATGAAAGATCAATCCTCTAATCAACCACATATTTCTAGATAGTATCATACTTATAACTTTAAGGAGGAACCTCCACATGCTCTTGTTGATGAGAATCATCATCTTACATTAAATGAGACCCTTACAACCACCGAGGTAAAATAGAGTTCTAGTGTTGGTAAAAGTGGCTCTAGACGTTATCCAAAATTGACAGTTCCCCATAGCTAGGAATAAAGGATACCAATAGACATTGATGGTAATTATATTTTAAGATGAACAATTTTAAAAGAAATCACGAATTTTCTATCAGTATAGGCTGAATGAAAAGTTAGTATTTTTTGACAACTAGTGAAGTGTTGATAAATAGACATTATCACATTTGTGAGAGAATATTTTTGTAAATTTATTTTTTATTATTTCACTTATCTGGAAATGTCTACAGAAATATATGAAATTCACATTCTTATCAAATGGAATATGATGTAACTGATACTAGAGGAGTTGTGAAAAAATTTATATCATTGGATTCTTGAATATGGAGGGATTTTCAAACACCCCTCACAACACATTTCATTTTTTTGTAATAGAAAACATGAAAACCATTTTGACATATATCCATTTATAAATTAATATACATGGAAGAAATTTTTGTGGGTAGATGGAGAGAAGAGTTTTTTGTATGTTCAAGGTCACCTTTTTTGATGTTTTTACATTAATTACCTTTTTAGTGATTTCATTATTTGTAATTCATAATTTACAAAAAAAATTAAGGACATTTCATTAGAAGACTCGAGAAAGAAATGTATACCCTCATACATTATATTGTGGAAGGTATACATTATTGGAAAAAAAGATGCTAGAAGAAAAACATTAAAATATGAGAGTTGAGTCATTAAGGTCAACATTTTTTCCCCTTTTTCCCCTTTCTAATCAAGAAAAAATTAAAGAGGGATAAGATGATCAAAATAGAATAGTATCTTAAGGAAGAAACAATATTTTTAGGTGATAATATTATAAGATGGATATTTATTTGTTGATGATATATAAAATCTTTATATATTTTGATTCATTATAGATATTACAGATATTCATATAGGATCATATGGAGGATCATAGAACATTGGGGGTCATTAATACTGAGCATAGAAATGATATTTAAGTTATAGTATTGGGAAATATTGGAAACCCGGGTCTTGTACGAGCATACCTGACTAGTGTATCGGTAAGAAAAGGGTTTCCACGTTCAAAAGATTCTTAACAGAATAATGTTTATAAAAAATAAAATCATTTGAAGACAATGTTTAGGATAATCAAGTGACATTGGAGTGAATGATCAGAGCTTTGGTACAAGCAATGATTGCAGACATGAAAGAACTGTTTCGGTCTGCTGATCCTACTCCTCGACCTCCACCAGATGATCCCACTCATCCTCTTTATTTAACTCACATATATCCATTTATTGACCCCAATCCTTTTTGTCCTACCACTACATTCCCTCCTCCACAACTTCAAAGTTACTGTTAGTATTATTGTAATGATCCTCCTTATATTGTTTCAAATGGAATGATATATTATATTAGTGATACCATTCATCATCAATAGATTGAGATTGATTATCTTAGGGTCACATAACAGGATTATATAGATAGATCTGCACAAATATCATGACTAACATATGATTTGAGTACAGTTGGAAAATGTAATACCCCCAAAACATGAACCTCTTATATTGATAATTTTATGTGATCTTTTTGTTATAATTTCATCATAACCGTACAAAACCTGTTTCACATAAAAGAAATAATATGGTTTTTATGTACATTATTATGAAACTGAGTAAAAAGAACACATAATGGACACAAGGCATTTTTATTCAAATAAGAACACTGTAGTGTTTACAATACACCAGAATCAATAGGGAAATCATGCTAACAAATGATACCTATTAAAAATCATATCACGATTATAGAAAGATCACCCAAAACAATGATAACCCTAATATGATAATATGGGTCCTTAGTATCCATCATAATGAACATAAGAATGGACAAATCCACCATGACCATGCTATGAACCAAAGTTATGACGAGAACCATCTTCCTCCTTTCGTGTTTTAGGACACCATAAGGCTTGTTTTTATAAAACACTAACTTGAAAATTGCCTTGGGTGACCATGGAACCCTAACGACAATAAATATATTAATTGGTATTATTGGAAAATTAATTGAAAATAAGTGAGCGTAATTTAGTTCTTCAAATTATCATGTTATGGATTAGAAAATTATAAACCATCCCTAATCATGATCATTAAAAGGACATGGTGAAAATGTTTGAATTACACATAAGTGAGTTTGGAAGGTGTTAAGGAATTAAAAACACCTTGAAAATATTTCAATAATATTGTAAGGATTTTAATTTCTTAAACTATATTTTAGAATATTCTAATTATATAATATTTTTTATTAATCCTTTTTTTAATTCTATACTAGTATAAGAATTTCCAGTTTTCAAATTTTGAACATTGAATGTTAAAGGTTCAGTATTTATAAATAATTTTAGAAATACATTTTACTATGAAAAAATATAATTTGTATTCATTAACCTTCTAATGTTTTAAAAAATACAATTTTAAATAATAATAATAATATTTTTTTCTTTCTCTTATTTATGACTTTATATATTTAAATATGGGATTTTGTAAAAATAGGCCCGCTAGGGCCAGTCCTTTATAGCTGGGCCGAGAGAGGTGGCTCACACTAGGTGGCTGAGCATAGACCTCATCCCAAGCCAGGGCCAGCCAGAGCATGGACATAGGATCCCTGAAGGGTGTGCGGGAGCAGGAGCGCAGGAGCTCTCCACCGTGGGCGCAAGGTCGCGGCAAGGCATAGGTAGGCCGAGGCATGCTGGTGGAGAGCCCGTGTGTAAGGCTCTATTGTGTGTGCTATGATTTTTGAGTTGAGAATCTAAGGCTCATGCTTATAAGGATGCCACATGCACCTCCCTGATTTGATATGGGGAAGAATTGTTCAACCTGTATCTGATCTGAACTGTTGGATCACATCACACGTGATCAGGGCCATCTATCTCAGTCCATGCCTCAACTCCCAGCAACCGCAGTGAAACATCCACGTTTTTATATGACGTCGGATCAGGCGAGATCAAATCACAACCGCCTGAGCGTTTTTTTAACACCACATCACCCTGAACTTTTGGATCTCTTATTATAAAATAAAATCTATTCATCTTTTTTTAAACATGTGGTTACTACTCCACCATCTGATATTCTCCACGTTTATTCCTCACCATTCATTTTTTCTTCATTTTTTCTTCTCCCACACCATCTAATTATTTTTCCCCCTACACCAGGCAAGTACCAAGCTTTCCTCTTCTCTTCATTTTTATGCAACTAGGACCCAGTTGTTCCCCCTTTTTTCACATATTTTCCACAACAACCAACTTCCTCATTCTTTTAAAAAGATTTTTTGGCCTCGGATCCCTTACAACATTTATTAAAATAATTATTATAGGATTGGTTTTAAAATATATATATATATATAAACACACACCTGAGGCACACCCATGGATGCCCCAAATTTTCCCAAAGTCGAACCTCCATTGAAATTCAGTTAACCCTCCTTGACCTCTCCTCCTCCTCGGACCAAGTTAAGTGATGATTTTTTTATATGATTTATTTTTTTAATCTTAAATATTATTACAAAAATATGCATCTCTATATACATATATATTAATATATTATGTTTATTCTAAACTTTAATTCACATGGATTATCAAAACATATTTTGAGTATATTACACATTAAAGGAGTTTATGCTTCATAGATGAAAAATCCTTCTTGAACATTTAAAAATTTCATGGATTTTATAAGTATAGCCCAACCTATATTGAAATTTAGAAATCATATACGGTTCCTTCATAGAAACTATTTTGGGATTATGAACATTGATGATTGATCCTTAGTTTTCAAGAATTTTTTTCGTTTTCAAACATGAAACAACACACATGGGTTCTAATAAATCATGTTTGTTTGTGTACCATTAAATATAATCCTTGTAATTATGTTTATGTGTAAAAGTATAAATATATAAGTACAATTATATATATTTATATATATTTATATAATTTTGGTAACGGTTGAACATTCATAAAAACTATCCTTATTGGATTAAAATATGATTACAAGGAATAAAATGGTAGTAAGAATATATTTAGACTTTTTTGGGTTATTAAAGATTTCTAGAAGACACCTTGGGTTCATATATATGTATATATGTATATATAAATATGGTTTTTCAATGATTTTTAAATCCACATAAATACATACTTGTATTTAAAAATTTAATTCTCAAGCAAGTTGTATGATAGTTTTCGGTTTGAAGTATAAATATAAATTCATGCATATGTACATATGATTAATTATTTATTTTATGCATGAACATTTATCTAAGAAATTCCATAGACTTTGTATTTTCCCAATTTCCACATTAAATACATTGGATCATTTATTTTTTATGATTTAATATTTTTCACCCTACATTGATTAAATGAGTATCCCAATGTCAAAGCATGTACACATGGTCTTAGAAAAGGGGTCACATTCCTAAAAGTTTAATGAAAGTGTTTTTATTTCATGTGATAACCCATAATTTTATGTGAACTAATTCTTACTACATGTGTAGGGGTATGTTGTTTTAGTTCCTTCATGTCATTGTTAAATATGGATCTAACAAATCTAGTTCTTGTGTACTCAATGCATAATTCAATTAAAGTAAGTGAATGAATGAAAATTATTGTGTGTTAATAATGTATGATATCTTTATAATATGAACACTTCAAATATGAGACCATGCTAAGACTTATGAGTAATGTATTTGAATTAAAATGATGTTACAGGTGCACTCAGAATTATAGAGCACTCCAATGTATTGGGTGATGTGATGAAGTCTCACGAGTTAAGTAAAATGATGTGTGTACAGGATGCTAGCTTTGTTCACAAATATGTGACCTAGTTGACCACAATTATGTTGGGTTTCTACCCATATGATCTTAGTGTAAGGGCTTGACAATGTTCGGCATTATAATCTTCCTCACTATGTAATGGTAGATGATCAACCAAGGGATTGTTAGACAAATAGAATAACCCTTGTCTATGTATATTCTATGATAATGGTTGTGAAGGAATAATGAATAATTATGTTTGAAAATTACATGTTATACTAGGAATGGGTATCTAATGTTATTGTTATTTGAGTTTCATTTAAATACAAATGATTCGTGATGTACTTATGTTTATAACTATGCTTTTAAATTTTTAATTGACCATATTATGAATTATGAACATCTCATGCATTTCTTATACACAAATGTGCACAAAGATTCATGTTTTATTTAATGTTTTTATGTAAGCACAATTATCTTTTATAAAATTGGTCTTTTGGAAAAACAATTGCAAGTAACATATTAACATGTTGATAATGTTTTCCTATTAATATAATGTTCTATGATTTATAAATGGAATCCTTTGTGTAGCTTACATGTACCAACACCTCAGTTTCAGCTTATGCGAAAATGGTTACAACTTAGATATCCTCAATCAAGAGTTAGTCCAACAAATTCATCAAGATTTGTTCCATTTAGACAACTCCTAAATTTACACGATTCAAGCATCTCTATAGAGGCCCGAATGCACTATGAAAAAGTTCAACCCTTTCTGCTCAAAATGTATCTAGGCCAGGGAAGCAGATGAGTTTGACATCAACCTGGGAATTCACATGGCCTCACCAGAGGCCCCTCCAAAATGGAGCTTGTGGTGAAGTCTGTATGGGAGTCAATAATTGAGGTATGGAGAAAAGAATTGTGAGGACGTAATTCTATGAAGGGTGGATAATGTAGCACCCCCAAAACATGATCCCCATATATTGATTATTTTATGTGTTTTTTTGTTGGAATTTCATCATAACTGAACAAAACATGTTTCTCATAAAAGTAATATGATGGTTTTCATGTAATATATTATGAAACTGAGTAAAAAGAACACATAATAGAAACAAGGACTTTTCATTCAAATAAAAACACTGTAGTGTTTACAATACACCAGAATCAATAGGGAAATCATGCTGACTAAAGATACATATTGAAAACCCTATCAAGATTATAGGGAGACCACCCAAAACAATGAGAATCCCAAGAAGATAATATGGGTCGTTACAATCTGTCATAAGGAACATTAGAACGGTCGAGGCCACTACAACCATGCTAAGCTCCAATAGTATGATGAGAACCATCTTCCTCTTTTTGAGTTTTAGGACACCCTAAGGCTTGGATTCATAAGACACAAATAAGACCATTTCCTTGGGTGACCATGGAACCCTAAAGGCTATAAATATAGTCAATGTCCTTATTGGAGAATTAATTAAAAATAAGTGAGTGTAATTTAGTTCTCCAATTAATCATGTTATAGATTGGAAAATTATAAACTATACTTAATCATGAACTTTACAAGGACATGGTGAAATATTTTGAATTGCACATAAGTGAATTTGGAATGTAATACAGAATTCAAAACAACTTGAAAATATTTCAATCATATTGTAAAGATTTTCATTTCTTAAATATTATTTTAAACTATAATAATAAAACTATATTTTTTATTAAACCTTGTTTTGAATTCTATAATTGTATAAGAATTTTCGATTTTCAAATATACAACATTTAACGTTAATGATTTAGTGTTTATAAATAATTTTAGAAATAATTTTAACTAAGAAAAAGTCTAATTTGTATTCATTAAACTTTTAATGTTTAAAAAAATCCATGTTTAAAAATATAATAATAATTTTTTTCTTTCTCTTCTTTTAGACATTATATTTTTTAATGTGGGATTTTATAAAAATAGGCCTGCTAGGGCCATCCCTTTTTAGCTGGGCCAAGGATGGTAGGTCACACTAGGTTGCTGATCCTAGCCCTCAGCCCATGCCAAGGCCGCCTTGAGAATGGGCATAGGTTCCCTGAAGGGTGCGTGGGAGGAGGAGCAAAAGATCACGCCACCACGGGTGCAAGGCTGCGGCGAGGCATAGGTAGGCCAAGGCCTGCGGGGGGGGGGGGGATTTTGTGTAAGGCTCCCTTGTGTGTGTGTTGATTTTTGAGTTGAGCATCGGAGCCTCAAGATTATAAGGAAGCCATGTGAACCTACCCTATTTGATGTGGGACAAAATTTTTTAACCTGGATTTGACCTCGACCATTGGATCACGTCACGTGCGATCAGGGACATCCATCTCGGTCCGGGCCTCGACTCCCAACAGACGCAGTGAAACAACTGAGCTTTTATACACCATCGGATCAGGAGATATCTAATCGCAACCATCCAAGTATTTTTTTAACACCACATCTTCCTCAACCGGTGGATCTCTTATGATCAAATCAAATGCGTTTATCGTTTTTAAAATGCACAGTTACTCCTCCACCCTCTGATCTGCTCCGCATTTATTCCTCACAGTTCATTCTTTATTCATTTTTTCTTCTCCTATATTGACTTCATCATTTTCCCCCTACTTGAGGCCAGCGCCCTGCCTTCCTCTTCTCTCCATCTTTCCACAACTATGAGCCAGCTGTTCCCCAATTTTCACGCGTCTTCCATAACGACTGACTTCCCAATTCATCTAATAATATATTTTGGCCTCGGATCCCATAAAACATGTACTAAAGTAATTAGAATAGGATTGGTATAAAAAATATAAATATAAATATATATATACATCATAGGAACATCCAAGGATCCCCCTAATTTTCTTCCAACAGGATCCTATAGAGAACTTCAGTTAACCCTCCCTAAGCTCTCCTCCTCCTCAGACTAAGGTAAGGGATATATTTTTTCTATGTTTTATTTTCGTAATCTCCTATATTATTATGTAAATATGGATATATATATATTAATATATTAAGTTTATTCTAAACCCTATTCCATGTGGAATATCAATACTTATTTTGAGTATATTACACATGAATGGAGTTTATGCTTCAATGATGAAAAATATTTCTTGTCAATTTCAACATTCTAAGGATTATATAAGTTTTTCCCAACCTATTTCGATATTTAGAAATCTTATATGGTTCCTTCATATAAAATATTTCGGTTTTATGAAAATTGATGAGTGATCCTTTGTTTTCAAGAATTTTTTTCTTGTCGATACACGAAACAACACGCAAGTGTTCTAATCTATAACGTTTTTTTGTAAACCCTTAAAAACAATACATGTACTTACGGTTATGGGTTACCGTATATATATATATGAACAATTATATATATATATATATATATAAGTTTATTAATGGTTTAAGATTAACCAAAACTATCAATATTGGTTTAAAATTTGATTATGATTAATATAACGGCTTCAAGAATCTATTTAGTCTTGTTTGGGTTATGAAAGATTTCAAGAAGACACATTGTGTACATATATAAGTATATATATATATATATGGTTTTTATATGATTTTCAAATCCACATAAATACATACTTGTATTTCAAACATTAATTCTCAGGAAAGTGGTAGGATAGTTTTCCTATTCATGTATAAATATATATTCCTGCATATGTACATATGGTTTATTATTTATTTTATGCATGAACATTTCTCTAAGAAATAACCCCACCTTTTATTTTCCGATTTGTCACAAGAAATTATAGGGGTAATTTATAAGTGTCATGATTCTAAGAGATTAATGCCATTGTTGTTATTTCATGTGATAACCAGTCATTTTATGTGAACTAATTCTAACTAAATGTGCAGGGGTTTTTTGTTTTAGTTCCTGTACGTCATTGTTAAATCTGGAACTTACAAATCTAGTTTTTTGTATTCAGTGTGTAATTCAATTAAAGTAATTGAATGAAAGGAAAATGATTATTGCTTAAGAATTTATGTTTTCTATGCAATATGAACACAATGTAGATGAGACCATGCTAAAACTTATGAGAAATTTATTGGACTTAAAAAGAAGTGACAGGTGCACAAAGAACTATACATCGATTCAATGCATTGGGTATAGTGATGGAGTCTCGTGAGTTAATTGAAATGATGTGGGAACATGATGCTAGCTTTGTTCACAACTATGTGTGGTAGTTAACCACAATTATATTGGGTTTATTCCCATATGGTCTTGGTGCATGGCCATGAAAAATTCCAGCATTATACATTTCCACATTATGTAATGGTAAAAGATCAACTAAGGTATTGTTATAAAAATAGAATAACCCTTGTCTATGGATATTCTATTATAATGGTAGTGAAGGCATAAAGAATAATTATGTAAGAAAATGGCATTTTATACCAGGAATGGGTATCTAATGTTATGGTAATATGTGTATCATTTAAATACCAATGATTCATGATGTAATTATGTTTATAACTATGATTTAAAAGTTGTAATTGATCATATTATGAATTATACATGTCTCATGCATTTCGTATATTCACATGTGCACTCAGATTCATGTTTCATTTGATGTTTTTATGTAAGATCAATTTTCTTGTATAAAAGGGGACTCTTGGAAAAATGTTTTATAGTAACCTATGAAAATATAGATAATGTTTTCCTCTTATGAAAACATTCTAATATTGCTTTTAAGAAGGTTTTTTTAAAAGTGTAATTTCTTTAGGTGTTTTAAAAACCCTTATTGGGAATTTTAATGCTCACCCGATGCTTTTAATTTTTTTTGTAAGGTTTCAGTTTGAGCAATGAATGTATGACAGAAGTAGCTCGATTATACGAAGCCAAACAGAATTTGAACCTCCTGGAACTGACATGATGTGTAATTTATTCAGTGCATGTTTTTATTTAAAATGACACTTAATGTTTTGGTGGCACAGACTCCAAGTATTCTGATGCGGGGTCCTCACAAACAAATTATATGTCATTTTTTTGTTTCGATTGCATGATTACTTCGAAATATTATTATATAGGTATGTAATTATGTTATATTTTATTTTATTTTTTTGATTTGTTTTCAAATTTTAATGTTTACTTATTTATCTTATTTTTTTCTAGAATATATTAAGGGTAATGAGATACTGTATAAATAACCAAAAATTCAGAGTTTCACGACTTCAAATACATATTCTACTAGTATTGATAGATTTTTAGTATACTCAAATTCGTTATTGAGAGTATATGAGATTATTATTTATGATGTCATTTTAGTGCGTACAATGAGTGTGGGCCTCTTGAAAACTGATATCATAGAGCTTGTTGATGGAGATCAATTATATATCAACATGATGAAATTTTATTATATTTAAGTCGATTAATAAATTTTTGTATTTTCATTAATTTATTAAAAATATATAATTATGTCTTGTTTGTATTAGGTATCTATATAAAAATTTTACATAGCATGAAATGGAATATGTATATAGGTTTATAGACCCATAGTTTATTTCTCAAATATATTGTACAACGACCAATGATTATAAAATATTTTATATTGTTGATCGATTTCAAATGAATTCCATAATTTAGTTATGGATGTTTCCATATACTGATGAGTATGAAATACTTTTCTGAGAATGTTTTATATATAACATATCATATTAAAAAGTCATAATAAATTTTATTTTATATTAGTTTTCATTGGATTTTGAGTGTTTTTTGTCCAAGAGAGAAGACATTATACTGGCTGTGATCCATCTATGGTGAAGTGAGAGCATATTTTCAAAATTTCATGAACACGTATGATTGATTATTTTAATACATGTTTATATACAGTTGAATAAAACTTATTTTATTTATATTATTTTCAAACAAGGCATGGAATTTCCTTAGAGATACCAAAATAAAGAAGTGATCTAATATCAAATTCTTAAATGGTAAGGTTAATTGATATTTATAATTACTATATATTTCATATATTATTTATAAATGTTATTTTAAAACTAAAATACCTCGGAAATAGTATCATTAAAAAGAATTCTGAAATGAATGTATATATTATTTATTAAGATTTATAGATAAAATAATTTCAACAGGGATAGTTAGAAAGATTCATAAGGATACATTTTTTATAATTATGTCCAAAATATTTCAAATGTTTTATGGAAAATTCAGGTCAAGTTGTTTCAGTATAATTTTTTCACTTCTTGATGACCCACATAAATATAGTGTAGAGGAGTTGAAACATTTTCAATTTTCATGGGACAATAATAAAATAGGTATGATTATTTTTTAGTTAATTTGTAATAAGAAATATAAATTTGAAAGTTCAATTGTGAGCATATTTTTCTAGTCTTATACAGCCTTTTTTGTTATTATATTGAGTTTGGATATTTAAGTGGTGTAGGATAAATCAATGACCAAATTTTAATTAATAATTTGATGTTCATGTTTGTTATTTAATAACCGATGGGAAAAAAATCACCTCAGTTTTTTTCACGATGGTTATAGAATAACTGACCAAGAAAACCAATAATCGATAATAATTTATAATATTGATTTTAGTCAAACAATGTGAAAGTGTAATTTTATATGTATCCCATAATTAAATCTCTTAAAAACATATGTTAAAAGGCATAAAAACTAACCCAAAAATAATTTAATCACTAGTGAGTGTTCATATTTCAGTGTTTATTACAACACTTGTATAATTGATTTATTTTATTTTATAATTTTTTCATAAATACAATTCCTTCACTATCATACCCCATCTCTATTAACCTTCGAATAGAGGGTCAATAATTTGAGATATTAATAAAGGGAAGCCTATAATTTTTAAATACTTGAGTCATTGAACATAATTTAATAAATCCTTACTCTCATTTTAAACATCTTTTAATTTTTCACAGCAGTTCAAAACATTTGATGCTATTTTGTCTGGTTTAATAAATTTTTATGTATATTTCCATTATCAATTATCCTTCATCTCTTTAAACTTTGTTATAATATATTTATACAATGGAATTAGTAAGATTTTACTAGTGAATAACTTCTCAATTTCTTGCTTATATTGATGGGATATTGGACACACTTGGTTTTCTTATGAAGGAGAAGGGTTGATTGGGTATTTCCTAACCCATGTTGAAGTGATTTTTTGTTTTAATTTCACTAATAGGATATAATTTAGACCTATATAATGATAAATATTCTTTTTCCTCACTAAAGAAAATTAACCAAAAGTGAGAGGTAAATCCATTGGTAAAAAATCTATAAACATCAAAATAAAATGGGTGAATACAATGTAAATACTTGGTTAGAATTGTAATTATATAACTAACCATATATCAATCACCATTTCATCATCTTTTCATCAATATCCTTGTTTTATAGTTTTTTCCATTTTTTCATACAAAAAAATTTTAAATAACCACTTCTTTCATTAACTTATGAGACAAATTTTTTTAGAATTCTTATCTAGAGAAAAACCTAAATTTACCACAAATAAAACATTTAACATGATTAAATAATAACTTCTCCACATGCTATGAAGTTTTTTATATCATTTAACACAACCACTTGTTGGTCATAATAAATATTTTTTCAGAGAATCGTTTTAGTATGCTAAAAAGAACAATAAGTTTAAAATACATTTTTTGTTTATGGGTACATAAAAGACATATTTTAATATGACATAAATTAATATTTTAAAAAGATATCCATCTTCATGAACATATAATTACACAACTTTTTGAAGTCATGATTCCATGATTTTAATTCCAAATATATCTTGATTCTATTGGAATAAATTTAGTTTTTTATTCAACACACGTTTCAATGAAAATAATTCTTTCTACCATATATAATTCATTTTTCCAATGTTTTTATAGAGATTAATCTTTAATAGATAATGGGTTACTACAATGAAACACTTTCAAATCATGTTATTACCTTGACAAAATTTTACATCCTCAATTGTTGTGTAATTCTACAAATTTTAAAAAAATATTTATTAAATTTCTCATCCCACATGAAAATGAACTCAATTTATATCACTTGTATAAAATTATTTATATTTTCACCTATAAGAAAAACATTGATATTTTTATTCACATCATTGGTAATCAGTTTACCTTATTTTGATTCCTATATACGGTATATTCATCTTCCATCAATGAATATATAGTTTTCATTCCCCATTTATAATATGTATCCCTTAATTAAGAAACAATAAGAAATATAAAATCATATAGGAAAATAGAACCTTATACATCCTTATATAGATGATTTTTTTAATACATTGCATCCAATTTATTCGATATTAATTAAATGGATTCAAATTAATTTTCCTTTTATTTTCACCACCTATACATACATCCTTCTAAATAACTGAATTCAAATCATCCAATATTCTAAACCGAGTCACCATTCTGAAATAATAACTATTTTAACTAAGGAATTATTCGTAATAATTATATTCCTTCTCCCTCTTCTTCTTAATTAGCTTCAAATAAATTAATTGGGCATTAATTGTTTCAGTTATTCCACTAAAAAAACATTCATTCAATTTCACAACAATACATACTTCACATGTGGATAATGTTATTTAAGATCATTCCCTTTATTCAATTTAAATAAATGTTTTTACATTAAATATTCATTTATATCAATGAATAAAATTACCATATCTTTCAAAATATACATTGTTTCTTCCCCTCCTACCACGAAGGTTGTTATAGCATTACAACCATTAATGTATGACACACATCCCTTGGATAGTTTATATCACCAGTTTCATAACACATGAATATAATATTTAATATAAAGTAGTGACTAATTAATATTGTATTATTTCTTTTAGTCATATGAGGAGTTGATTTTTTTGTATCATACCTTCTATTCCTCTCATATCACATTAGTTTGCAATATAATCGTGGTAACCACATGTATAACATATAATTTTATAAAAATTTGTTTTATTCTTCTACTACATGGGTTTCATTAAAAATACCATTTTTCATTTATTTATCATGTGACCATGATGCCCCCCAATATATAAGTGCATGAAATAATATTGTTATGATTTTTTTTCTATGCCTAACCCCTATCAATTATCATTATTTTCATCTCAATCCACCTACAACTTTATTAGATAAAACTATTAGGAAAATATGTGTTGTAATTTATTATACTTTGGGATGGAAGACATTGATCATATATTTATTTAAAAGTATGATATTTATCTAATGTCATCATCAAAAAAGTTAATTGTATTTAAAGGAATCCTAGAAATGAAATATATGTTTCTCTAATTATATATCATATTCTAATTGTTTGATTCAGAAACATAATTCAGAATCTAACATTCCTTTCTGGTTTTATGTTTTTGAACTCCACTTACCTATATAGAATTTATTGATGACTCGGGGAACCTATATTGAGTTTTCTTATTTTTTTTTCATATTTGTATACAATAGTATTTAATATTTCCTCAAAAATGAATCACATCATGTAGACCTAATTTCTTTCATCTTATATCTATTTAACATTGTTTTTTCATTCCATTTTATGTCACCTCACTTGATATTTATTTTCATCTTCTAAAATAACTTAATAAGATGATAGTAATTTAATAATTTTTCCATTTACATATAATTGATAATTCTTGGATAACATTCCAAAATTCAATGATCATTCCACTTCTTTTTATTTATGATCAAGATTTATGGATTAGTGGTTATCGATATCTTCATTTGTTTTAAACATTGACTCATCAAGGAAAAATACTCTTTAAAATCATTTAAAATTGATATCCTTAGATATCCTTACTAAATATTTTTTTGATTTACTCAGTAGTTTATATAGTGATTGAATTTTCAACTTTATTTCTTCTTCACTAACCTTTTTGAAAAAATAATACAAAACATCAACATTTGTACTCTTACCGTACATATGTGTCCCATATTATATAATAAATATTTTAAAACACATACTATCAGAAAAATTTATATATAAAGGATACTAAAAATAATTTTTTCAAGATATAAAAATTCATACTTAATAGACACAATTCAATCATATTTTCTTTTTTGGAATCCCTTATAATTCCAAACATGATTTATTGTTGTTCACACTTTTTATTCAAATAAGTATCAAATTTATTCTTTATAAAACAAATTGTGATCATCAATTAAATTATCATGTAATAAAAATCATCCTGATTTTTTCAATATAATCAAATAAATCTTTTAAAAATTAAATAATTTTATATTATTTATTTTTTGAATATATATTTTTTCAAGAGAATCCCTAGGATATGCATCAATTTTAAGTACTCCATCTTGTTCATTATCATCCAGATTAATAATATCAATTATTAATTTACATAATCTATTCATTATTCTTGTTCTAAACTCAAAAAAGTTTTTTTAATATATACAAAATCACAACAGGGAAAAATATTATATTTTAATCCTAGAAATCCTATTGGTTCTGATACCAATTATATGAACTAGAGACACCATGAAAAGGGTTAATCAAGGTGTTACCAGAAAAAAATTCAATTCAATTCCATCAATTTAAATATTATTCTGATTTTTGAAGGAAAATATATTCAATAATTGATTATCTTCTTAACCAATGAATTAAAATCAATTAAAATGATGTATATATGTAAAATGAATGTTATAAAAATATTTACATGGTATAGAAAAACTAGGCAAAATTAATGGAGCACACACCCATAGTTGTGACAGAGTATAGAAAACTAAATTAAAACATTATTTTGTGAATAAAAGGTTTATGTAACATCTATCCTCATCGAGGCACACTACCTATACAGGTTTACTTAAGATAACTTCTCACTAGGGGTCACTCCCACTCCATCTATTTAATACAATACTTAAGTAAAGGCCTTAGTTTATTGAATTTTTGTTCTCTTTTTTTTTTTTGCCGAATGTAGATCACTTTATGTTTTTCACCTCGGATATACAATGTAAACTCACAGTATCTATGATTCATCTAATAGATGTTTTCTACTATAAAATTCACTTCTAAATATTTCTAAATCTGTGTTCTATGTTTAGAAAAAAATTTCTCATGAAAAACATATCAAATTGTAAAAAATATCATGATGTAATTATTTATGTATAAGAATTATTCCATTTATAATCTTTATAGAAATTTATATGATCACTTTTTTATTGAACCAGATATTGAAAGTTTTTTATAATTACACATAGAATTCCATACCTAATCATTGATGAAATATAAATCATCAAAAAAATAATCTTCCCATAAATCTAATATTCTATAGATCTCTATGTTTTTATCTCCATTCTTTTAAGAACACATAATTTATCTTTTCAATTACCTATGGTCTGGTCTCAATATTTTTATAAACATACAAACATATATTACATATATTTCATTGTCCATGATTAATAGTAATTTCAAATAAAAAATTAATTATAAATATATTTAAAATATCATCTACAATAAATAAAAATGTTATATATTACTGGAATAGATATATATCACTGAAATTCAAAAATTAATTTAACAGATTTTGAAAACTACATAAAAACCATCATTTTCTTTCATTCATCATGTGTTTTATTTCCTCATAATACAATAACAAATCTAATTAACATATTATTTATAGTTTTTATGTATTATATTCATTCAATATAAATCATCCAATAGAGGGGACATGAAACGAAATAATGATTCATGGAGAATACCTAATTCTAGTTCCAATAATCAAGTTGATTCCATAATTTTTATCATTTATATTTCTAGAAGTAGTGGTATTTGTACATCAACATCATTATGTGAAATTATGTTCATGGTTGAAAAATTTAATAGATAGAACCAATAAAATATGTTCGATTATTCTTCATGGTTCACACTTCCCCTTTAAGGAATGAATTATTCATTCAATAGATTTCAAAACTACCAAAACATCTATTATATAAGGGAATATCTATTATGTAATATAACTTTAAACACAAAATATTTAAAAGGTGACAACCATATAAACCAGGGTGGAAATCCTTATAAAACATCCTTAATAGTGTGAAAACTATGTCATGATATAAATTACTCTTATAAAATTTCAAATTAAATGGCAAAAATCATTTTTATGGAATATGGCATAGGGCTCAAGGTGTGAACATTCAATTTTATTATACGTACAGAATCAACTCTATATTCCTAATGATCAATCAAAAAATTCTTAAAATTCATTATTAGATTAATATCTTTACATAACTATAATATAAATGAATAATAGTATTAAATATCATAAAAACAAGTTATTTCATTCAAAAACATCAATAGATTTATTTCTAAAAACAACCATCACTATAGTACCAACCATCGTTTCAGTAATATAATTTCATATCTATTTTTCTAAAAATAGTGTTCTTTATCCTAAATTGAATTTAAAATCATATAGATTCCAACATTTCTCTTCTATGATTGTTAAAAAATATATATTTTATCCTTTTGGATTCATCTTAAAAAATATAAAATCCTCAAAAATATAAAATCAAATTCATTTTAAAAAAACCAAATAAATTTCATTGATATAAATAGACATATAGGTTTCATTATGAATCACATTATAAGCCCATAATATAGTCTTCAACACATCTGATAGATAGTCACCAATGACTATAAAATCATTATAAAAATTATTTTTTAATGTCAAAAAATCAAACATACAACATATTTTGTTTCATAATGGGGTATTATCATCCCTCAGATCAAGATATTATCCTCTTTAAATCACTACACCATTGTTGTTAATCCATTAGGGATCAATACCCATAAGTAGAAAAAAGTGTTGTTATAGAAGAGAGTTCCCTTATGATTTATAATCTACAAATGAAACTCCCACCCTCCCCATGTAGGACAAGATGTGTTTGTGTCTTAATGTTACATCATTGGTCAGGTTTTGATTCCTAATATATATATTTTAATGGTTAGTCCTATGATACAAAACATTATGATCACTAGCATTCTATATTTAATACCTATCCCCACTATGTCACTCGAGTGATTCGATGCTTCTCGTATAACTTTGGTAATATATAACATGATCCACCCACCCCTATAATCTTGATATTGTATATTTTTTAATAACTAACTCTTAGTTTTTTTATCCCATAAGAATAATTAAACACCACTAGAAAAGGTCTTTTGATGGTGGAGAATTCCCTTATGATTTATATTCATTCCTTGAAACCACCCCTTTCCAAAAGTGGGATATATGGTGTTAGGATATCCCTATGTCATCATTGACAATACCATGATATATTTAATATATATTGTAGGTTGATTAGTTCCATGCCACAATCCATAGGGAGTAAATTACTAATATATGAAACATAAAAAGTCAGAAACTTATCCAAGGTATTCTTCAAAAATAAAATTATTTAGATATTGAAAAGATAATATATAAATAATAAAAAATCTAATAATTATCTTTGTAAAATTTCATTCCCCGTTATACATCATTCAATTTTTATTATGTTTTTATAGAAGCTTAATTGTACCAAATATAAAAATAAAAATCAACATTCAATTTCAATTATATCCCGGAGTCTATAATCTATTTTTAACTATAAATTACTATTCAAACATATGATCTAATAAGTATTCATAAATTCAAAAAATCTATTTTTATTGATATTAAAAGGAAATGACAATTAATCCTTTAAAAAAGATTACTCAAAAGTAAATTAAATCAATCATATTGAACAATCCATTTCCAAGGAAATTACACTCTAAATAAAAGAAACATAAAAAAAATTCCACTGTTTTTTAGTCCAAATATTAATAAATATCCTAATTACTAATAAAACATATAATAGTTGAAGTAGATTATTTTCCGTATCTAATTTATTCTAACCATTAAGAATATTTATCCATGAAAATATTTAAAAATATTTTAAAAATATTAATCATTAAAAAAATTCATTTCTAAATGTAGTTTGATAATAAATTCCCACTAGATTACATTTCAATAGTTACTTATTTTCTAAAATATTGACATAAAAGGTTATTTATTATTTCAATTAAAATTGATGAAACAAAACCTCATCTCTATGAATCCTCATGTATATGGTAGTCATTGAGGGTTGATCATTGTCCTTTTGAGGCCGGGCTTCACTTGTTCTACCCAAGAGGCTAGTATTATTATGCGTTGGTATGTCTACATTCATTTAATTAAATATACCACTAATCATTTTTTTGTGAAAAAAATCATCAAAACAATCCTTAGATTTCTTATATTCTAAAATGAAATGTTTCATCACATCACTCAGAACACTACATTTAAATCACTAATGATAATTATATATTCTCTTTTTTCCTTTTGAATTTCTTCTTATATCCAATAAAACATATCATATTTCTGATCATTGGAATAATTAGATGTAATATTTTAATAAATTTTGAAGTATCTTCATTTAGTGACTTTATCTTGAATTTTTCTCATTTTAGTACAAAATACATTGAGTAATCACTCAGTATAACAAATATTTCCCCTTTTTTTTTGTTAAAATCAGTTTTCTCATTATATTAAATTGTCTATATTTTCCAATCATGAAATATATAAAAAATTATTAATTTTTAGGACATAATAATTTATCAAAGAATATCTTCAAACAAATTATTTTCAAAATATTTATATCTAAAAAATAATGATATGTCTTTATATATGGAAATATATATTTAACCAATCATTCTTCCAAGAAAGTACTATTTCTAGACGTGGTGCTATAATTTAATCACATTCTAATTAATTTTATTAGAAATGTCACACTAAGAATAATTTACATTATTATTAAAAATGTGACATCACCAACTACAATAAATCAATGCTAGTAAATTATTATTAAAAATGTAACAAAATACATATATCCTGATATATAGGATATGGTGTTTTATTAGTCGTGGGAGTATAGTTATAGACATGAACATTTCATTAAATTAAAAAAAATAATGTACATCATAACATCGTGTATACGATTATTATTCATCCAAACATATCCTTAGGTCATCATACTTCCCTTGATGAATTCCAAGGAAAATAGAGAAAAAATATTAATTGTGAATATGGATGCTAAAAGAAGTGTGGTGTATAATGGTTCAAATAAAAAAATAAGAGAAATATACCTAATAAAAAAATAACAAATAATTAAATAAAATTTATATAAATGTTAATATTAGAATAAAAACCATGGATATAATAACATTAGAAATAGTTAAACACATGGATAAAAATACCAAATCTCTTAAATATGGAATAAAAATATCATACATTAAAACCATATTTGGTTGTCCTCATGACTAGATGTCCTACAAAAATGGGTAATTATGCACATAATACTGAAATATGTTTTTCTCATGAGCCTTATGTATTTCATACAACCACACTTATATATCCATGGTTTTTTTAAATCGTGGCTACATCCTATGATACGACCACGGTTATTAAAAAACAATGGATTTTGCCGGGGAAATTCATCTCTAACTCACGGATTTCCATTCTCACTCGCCGAATCTCCCTGAAAACTATTCTCATCTTTCTTGTGGCCTTTTTTCGATGATCACCTGACCAGAGAATTCTCTCTCATTCATCCACATCAGCTTCTGTTCCCCCATCTCTCACTGTGATTCCTTCATTCGCAGCGTGACATCTCCATTTACGTCATCTCCACTCGCGGTTCTTCTATCTCTCGCCTATGTCTCCATTATGTGCATTGTATGATTCTTTCCTCTCCTTTATTTGGGTGTTCCTCCTCCATTCGGTCTTTACTCCTCAATTTAGGCGTTACTCCTCCATTCAAGCATTCCTCATCCATTCAGTGCATCAGTTCTTCTAGTGTTACTCCTCCATTTGGTGTGATGGCCAAACCATTTTACTTCATTCTATTTTGTGGCTCTTATTTTCATTATTCATTCTCTTTTATGTATTGTTAACCTGTTTTATGGCTCCCTTATGTTTTTAGGAAGAGTTTACAGTATTCATTCTGATTCGGGAGGTTGCAATTGTAGGAGGAGTTAACCATAGGAGTTCTTGTTTATTGTCAACTATTTTGAGGCTTCTGTTTGTTGATTGGTATCCTACCAACTATTATTCACTGTAATTTCATGGATTATATTTCAATATCATTCTCATAATTAATCTGGTAATCTGATATTCATGGTTTCATCTATTTATTAATATGTTATCTATTTACTATTATGGAATTACTATGTCTCTATTTACTATTCTGAAATTATTAATCTATTTCTAAGTGTTTTGTGTAATAGACATTTTATATCTAATATTTACAGAATTTATAAGTTTGATATGAACATTCATCACTTATGTTACCACATCGATTTAAAACATCATAGATATCTTCAAGCCTTCCATATCTGTTGAATGAAGACATATTCTTTTCAAACTATGGATGTTTCTTTTTCTCTAGCCTGACCCCTTTTGAAATTTTCTTCCTTTGTGCTTCTAGTACTTTTGGATTGTACTGAAAATCCAATGAACAATTCCCAAACCTGTTACACTACCATCATTTTATAGAAAACCTAAATCGTATATTCTTTACAACATGTTGTTTAGAATTTCCATATTTTAGAGCATGTTGTTTTTGGGATTCGTTTATCACAACTTGGGTTCTTCTTACAGAACAAGCTTCCACACTCATTCTTCTATCCACTATAGACATAGTGTAAATTTTGTCTTAATTTTGATTCACGTATAATTTTATAGATTTTATTTTCAATCTTTCACTTTCTATGAAAATTGATTTGGAAAAATTATTACATTTGGTCTACTAGAGAATTACCATTAGATGACACACTGATCTTATTTTCAAACCATTACTTTCTAATTCTTTTGTAAAAAAGATTTATAATGATGAAGATCAATATATCTATGTGAATAAGTTTTGAACACAATAAATCATATTTTGAAGTGTTTTAGAGGATCTAAAAATGTCTAGAAAAATTTAGAAATTTTATGTATCAGGATACCAATAAAGTGAAAAAGGAAATGATAGGTAATATATTACCATATTTTAGTAAATTTACAAAGGATATTACTAACTAAGCTGACATCCATCAAAATTTCACAATCTTTGGAAACCTCACTACCACCGAAATGAATCCTACATTCATTACTCTAGTAAAACTGAAGAGTCCTTAGAAATTTATCATTTGGGGAAAATTTCTATATTTTTAGAACATTGTTTACAAATCCTAACAATCATCACCCTAAAGACTACTACAAGGGATTCATGGTATCCTCAAAGACATTAGAAAACATCACCCACTATACATATACTATATTTAATGCTCATATTCATTATTTAATCAATTCATCCATGCCCAATTAAGGCATAATATTTTCACTACTATCATGGACTAATGTTTTTGTGAACATATATTCAATATTTCACCATCAAACTATCTTCTAAAACCCTAACACTCTATATTATAGCAATATTAAGATATAACAGTACTTTAGGTTGATTCAATTCATCCTCACATAAAATACTAATATCTAGGCCAAATGAATCACACTCGGATTACCAAAGTAGAGTGATTAATTATTTTAGATGCTTTCGTGATCCACAAATAGAAATTTAGGCTTGGTAGAAATAGAATACGAATCTAATATAGATAAATATATACCTAAATTGAACTTCATATTAGATTAGGAATAAAAACTTCTAATTTTTAAAATAGAACATCCTTTCAATATTTATAATAGAAATTATTCACTCTTGAATAATACTTGTACGCTTCAACTTGTCTATATGTAGATCAACATGAATATGTATCAAATATAGTAGCACCAGTTTCTTCTTTTTCAGCATTCACTATACCACATGAAATATTTTTATTCAAGTCTCTCCGAATTAATGGATATATAATTTCCAAGTCCATATATTTATCAGCATTTGTTTTCTGTATTATCACTATATTATATAGCTCATATAAATTATTCAATATTGAATAATTGTGTCAAACTTTCATATGCCTCTATTTCAAATTGCATGAATATATATCAAATATAGCATCACTGATTTCGTCTTTTTGATCATTCAATAAACCACATGAATATTTTTTATTCAAATAATCCTAAATTATAGGATCTAGAATTTCCCCCTCCCCCCAGCAGCCCCCTCCCCCTACCCAGCGTGTCCCCCTCCCCCTCCACCCTGCCCAGCCCCCTGCCCATCCTCTCCCCCTCCCCCTCCAACCTGCCCAGCCCCTATCCCTGCCCAGCTCCTCCCCCCTCCCCCTGCCCAGCACCCTGCCTTGACCCTCCCCCTCCCCCCTACCCAGCCCCTCCCCCCTGCCCAACCCCTCCCCCCTCCCCCAACCCAGACCCCCACCCTCCATGCCCAGCCCCTCCCCCTCCACTCCCTCCCCAGCCCCTCCCTCTCCTCTCCCTACCAAACCCCCCTCCATGGCCAGCCCCTCCCCCTCCCTGAACATTCGCCCTCTCTTATGCATGTATTATAACCCAATATTCTTAGAAAAATCATCTTTAATATATAAACCCCATGGTCTACTATAATTGTGTCATTCTAATATGATGTATTTCACATGAATCCAACATTTGATTCATTTTCCACTATTTAAGTATCTAAGAAGGATATGCTTTTTACATATTATTATAATTTCATTAGGATATAAAATGTTACATCCCCTTGTATATAATGTATTTTAGTATAGTTTTTATTTTCTTATCTTATTTTTAAATAATGTAAACCACTGATGATTATGATTGATTCATTTAGAGTATTTACCAATATCTAGAAATCTGGGAACTTGCTAGAAACCCAAGGTTTACCAGGCATGGTGTAATAATTGAAAGTAAGAGTTTTCATTATGTATTATCTAACATGACATAAAAATTAATTAGTGGATATGGGTATAGTTATTATACTTCTATGATTTTTAGATCTAATATACTTTAGTAAATGATAATGTTTTAGATGATGCATTTAGCATGAACATTTACTTATGTTTATCAAGAGGGATGTATGGAATATATGTTTATGAATGAGTCCATATGCTACTTTTCTTAAGCATTAATGAGTTTAAATGTTTTAATTTCCAATCAAAAAATTTACTAATTGTTTGTTTATTAAAATTAGAATGGATAGAAGGTGGATGTATAAAGTTGATCGGATCACTAATGAGTTTCAGAAGGAGTTGGAGTATTTTTTGGATTTTTCATCCAATAATGGTTTAGATGGTGGATTGATTTGATTCCCATGTTTTGATTGCATTAGAAGACTATAGTTACCACATGAGGAAGTAAGTTACCACATCACAAAAAATGGGTTTCAAAAAGGATATCATGTTTGGCATCACAATGGAGAAAAAGCTCAAACGGAGAATAACGTTGATTCAGATGAAAGGATCGGAATGAAAAATTTGATTTCCGATTAGTTTCCATTTGCTTCTCAAGAAAACACTTTATTCAAAGCTATGGAAGAGGAAGTGAATACATGAACATAGTTTTAATCTATTGATCAGAATGAAAATGTTGAGCGTGTTAGAGAGTTGGTAGAAGGCGCGAATACCCTAGTTTACCAGTCATGTGGAAAAATTACCAAGCTAGAGTTTTTAATGAGAATATATCATGGGAAAACAATGTATGGATTTAGTAATAATGTTATTTACTATATAATTACTATTTTTAAGGACTTTCTACCTGATGAATCATGTATACCTAATAATGATTATATGGCATCAATGTTGGTTGAAAAATTTGGATTTTCAAGTTAGAAAATCCATGTCTGCCCTAAAGATTGTTGTCTATTCTGGAATGATAATGTCGAGTTAAATGAGTGAAAACAATGAGGTACATCGAGATGGAAGACTAAGAAAGACGTAACTCAATCCTGTGTACCAGAGAATGTGATGTGGCGGTTTCCATTGATTCCTAGACTTCAGAGACTTTTTATGTTTGAAAAAATGGCTATGAATATTAGATGGAATGTAGAAGAATGAAATAAGGATAATTATGATATAGTTCATCCTGATGACAAGTTAGCATGGAAAATATTTGATAGGTTACATCCTGATTTTGGATCCGACCCATAGAATGTTAGTTTGTTATTGTCATGTGATGGTTTCAACCTATTTAAGCAGATGCATACTGCACATAGTACTTGGCATGTTTTCATTCATATTTATAATTTTTCATCATTGAAATTTATGAAAAAACAAATTACTATCCTGATTATATTTATTTCTGGACCCAATGATCCTAGAAATGATATCGATATATAGTTGCAACCATTAATAGTTGAGTTTAAGTAGATTTGGACTATTGGGGTGAATACATATGATGCATTTAGAAAGGATTACTTTATGTGACATGTAGAATTATTATGGACAATAAAAGTTTTCCTTGCATATAAAATGATGGATGGATGGAGTACCAAGGGGGTATTATCTTGGCCTATATGTATGAAAAATACACGTTCTTGGAGATTATTGTTTCGACAAACATTCAGCTTCAGAGGGCATTGGCAATTTATACAAATGGATCATCCATACAGAAAAAATTGATGACAGTTTGATAATTCCATAGAGACAGATGGAATAACTAAATTAATGTCAGGGGTAATATTCTGAATGAACATGATAGTTTGAATTTTGTTCTTGGAAAGTGTCAGTTAAATTCCAACAACCAGAAGAATATTCCATTGAATTCCAATAATAATTGGATAATGAAAAGTATATTCAATGAGTTTCCATATTGGTCATCAAATTTGATGCATCACTACTTGGATGTAATGCATACTGTGAAAAAATGTGTGTGAAAGTTTACTTGCAATGCTTTTAAATGTAAAGTGACAGACAAAAGATGATTTGTGGTCATGTCGTGATTTAATGGATTGGGGTATAAAACCAAGACTTCATCCTAAGTTAATTCTTCAGAATCAGTGAAATTTCCAATTTCATGTTTTTTGATAAAAAATACAGAGAAAAAACAATTTCTTCATGTCTTGAAATGCTTAAATGCTCCAGATGGTTATTCGAGTAACATTTCGAAAAACGAGTGAATAGATGAGATGTGAAACTAAAATCCATCAAGACCCATGACTACCGTGTATTGTGGCATTAATTGATTCCTATTTCCATTTGAAATTTACTATCACATAATTTCAGGGTTGTTGTGATTAAATTATGTAAGTTTTATTGAGATCTTTGTGCCAAAATATTGAACAAAAGTGTTGTAAAAAACTACAAAAAGATGCACCGATCATTCTTTGTGACTTGGAGAAAATATTTCCCCCATTGTTTTTTACATGTATGTTACATATAACCAAGAATCTTCCAATATAAGTTCCTTTTGGTGGTACCATTTCTAGTCGCTGGATATATCCAATAGAAATAATGTTGTTTACATTGAAATCTTCTGTGAGAAATAAGAATCATCCTGAAGGATCTATTTTAAATGGTTATTTATCCCATGAATGCATTGATTTTTGTTCAATGTATTCACCTAATGTCACCACTAGATATAATCGGCTCATGAGAACTGAAGATGAGAAATATGATCCAATTGAGCCAACATTTCTGTCACTACCATAGACTGGAGGGATATCTAGATCATACATGTTTTGTACGTTGAATAGGGATGAGTGGGAAATGGATCATCGTACGATATTATTTTACTGTGGCATGGTTGACGATTACATCAAGTAAGTTATATTATAAATATATATGTTTTTGTTGGTTATTTTTTTCAAAGTTCCTGACATCATTAAATTTTTATATGTGGAGAGAACATAGTGAAATTATTCAATGATCACCTCGGTCTTTATCTATTAATAGGTGGGAGAAATTATAGAGCAAAACATTTCCTGCAAGGTTGAAGTCAAAGGTAACAAATTATTTTGTTTACATTACCAAATTGTTCGTATTTGTTCAATATAAGTTATCGATCTATTTCAAGTCAAATGTTTTCAGATGGATGATGTATGTACTAATATAAGGGCATTTTCAATTGTTCCAAACAATGTGGTTCATGATTATAAAGCACTGGTATTCAACGGTTTTAAATTCATTATAAATTGTTGTGCAACAAAGATGGAAACATATCATAATGTTGTCACGATAAGTGCTGCAGAAGATTTTTTTTCTAGTGCATCATACAGATAGCCATGATCAGAAAATATGTCATATTATGGGGTTATTGAGATAAAATTTTTATTATATTACTATTCACATGGTCAAGTCTCTATAATGAAATGCAAGTGGTTTGATTCAATGACATGACAAGGATTGTATATAGATAATTGTAGTTTTAGAGTGATTGATATAAAACAGCAGCTTCGAATAGATGAGCCTTATATTCTTTCATCACAAGATAGACAAGTATTTTATGTAAATGGCCCTTTAAAAACACAAATTGGTGTTATTATTGATGTTATTACCTGACAAATTTTTTATAAATGATTAGATGATGTTGATGTTTTTTATGAACCAGTCAGTATTCAGTCAAATATATAATTTGATGATATAGATGATTCAAATGTGAGAATGGATTGTGAACCGGAAATTATAATAGTGAATGCATAGCATTTCATGTTTCAGTGTATTCAGATTATACTATTCTGACCTGGTGCGTATTTTTTTTAAACTTTTATGTATTATCTTCATTTGATTTGTAATGTTTTTATTTAGTGAGTAAACAATGTAATGAAAAAAACATAATGGAAGATGAAATGTTTTGGAAAATAATATGATTTTTTAGGCGTCTTTATAGTTTTTTAATGCTTTATTATTTTTTTAAAACATTCACATCACTTTTGGAATTTACAGATTATTATATCTTATGAGGATGTTCAATGAAACAAAATAGTGGAAAAGATTTCCGACTTAGAGAAGTTGGCCTGGAAAATATGATTGTTATGGTGAGTCCTTTATTTATTTATTTATTATGTATGAAATTTCCACAAATAATTTTTAATATGAACAGAAATCATCGAGGAGGCAACTTATGTTCACTGAATATTGTTCAAGCACTCTAAAGTATTGGACCGACCATACATGCAGCCCCCAACATGTACAGCCTCATAGTCCATGGCTCTGCAGTCACGAGGACGGTTTCTTCCCATCATGTCCACCAATTATAAGTCGTATCCATACATGTGAGTTCATCCTTTTTATCCATTTTCTCCTCATACCAAGTAAGGTAGTTCATCTCCTTCTATACCTCAACCTTTTTACCCTTATCCACCTTCATCTATATTGGGTAATCCTGTATTGGTTATTCCTCCTGTATACCCATACCCTCCTACCCAACCTCAGCATCCACGGTCTACTAGGGAGGGTACACCTCCATTGGTTATTCCCCCTATATATCCATACCCTCTACACAACCATAGCATCCACAATCTACTATGGAGGAAACTTCTCCATTTTCTAGCCCTCACCATATTGTGCATGTTCGAGCAACAAAAAATAGTGCTACTGGTAAATGTTTAAAAATTAATGAAATTAATAAATTTTTCTTAAATTTCAGGTATATATGTGTAAAATATTTGTTTCATTTTTCAGGACACTCTTCTACTAAAAGATGTGGTCGTACAAATATGCATAAAGTGGGGAATAGAAATACACAAATTATGGTTCAGAATAACAAGAGAATGAAAATTATTGAGTAAAATTGTAATGAATTGTGGAGTTTCATGGGGACAATGAGCATACATAGCAATATTGTACCAGTTCAACCAATCTAGTGGGGAAAAGTTAGACAAGAAATACAAGACATGTCTTGGGAGGAAATTTGGGAAATATATTTTTTAAAATTACTTTTTAATTTCATTATAAAGTACTATTGAAAATTTTGTTTGAATATTCAGCTTCGCTATAACTTCCCAGATGGTCTCCATGATAAGAGAGTTATGTTAATGGAACTGGGGGAGATGTTCTGGGCCTACAGCAAGACATGCATGTTGGCTGAAAAAAAGATGTATTCCTCCTGAAAATGAACTGATCTTCAATGAATGCCCATTCTCACAATACAATGAATTAATTTAATATTGGAGTTGTTCCACTTGTAAATGTAATTTACAATATTAATGTTTTTAATAAATTTATTTTTTTCAGTAATCATTGTTTTCTATAGTGTATAGTTTTATTAGATGTGATTGTGTTGAGTTTTATTTTCCAGACTTAGTTATATCAGTTATGTCTTGAACACATTAAATTGTTAACTTAAAATGATTATTCTGTATCCATTTTGACTTATTGAAAGGCTAGTTTATTTTTGATTACTAATAGGATTCATCTAAAGGAAACATAAGAAATAATGGCCCCCTAATATATAATCATACTATGGGGTGAACTACACTGCCAGATCCTGAACTGTCATATGTAATATAAGATTTAACATTGAATATACATTTATTTTTTCATTGATTTATGATCAATTTTCATGTAGAAACTGGCAATAAAATTTGAAGGACGTGTTCCCTAATAATTATTTTTTTGTTCAAGTAGGAAAAATAAAGATGGAACTATTGTGAATCAGGCAACAGAATTAAAATTTGCAAGAATTTTTTAAAAAATTTCACTTTTGGTATGCATTTTCATTAATTGAAATTATATGAGTTGTGTTTTCCAAATAGGGAATGAGAATGCATGATTAAATTATATCACTTGTTCATTGGGTATTATATAATACAATACATTATCTTAAAATCTATTTATTATTCCTAATCATAATTTAATAAGATTAATTCTTGATAAGAATTAAAAAGGATATCTGAAATCCATTAAATTCATGATAAGGTTTAGACTCCCAAAAAGGTCCATAACCACTACTAATATATCTATAAAGCCAAATACAATCCCAAGATGCTTATATAAGTTATACCAACTCTTAAAAGTAGTATAATCAATATAAAAGGACATACACTACTGATTTTTTGGTCTAGATCTCATCAAAAAGTAGGTTGTAGACATTTAACTCATAACATGTATGAGCATTCCAATGGACATTTTTTTTGAAAATTTATTAAATTGTTAATTCCATTTAAAGGATGCTCTTCAAGCTCTAATGGAAATGGAACCAGACACATTTGGAAAAAATGATTATTTACATCAGGTTATGGGCATCATAAACAGTAGAAAAGTTCATTGTAAACCCGGAATGAAAATCGTGCCATCTAAATTTTGGTTATTTGGTATTGAATCTTCTAGAAATATTACAGGAATGGTTAACAAAGAACAACTACATTCTTACATTGAGACAACAAAGCCAGAAGTTAGAGAAGTGTCTCAAAAGATATGGAAAAATTAAAATGAACAATTGTTCAAGTCGATATAAGTTATATTCTCTACACTTCCTCCAGAGGGTGCATCATCATTGGATGGATGTTTATTGAATTTTCGCTCGATTAATGAGGATGACGATGATTGTGTAGCTGAAGGTGCTACTGATGGTGGAGAGGCTGAAGATGCTGCTGATGGTGGAGAGGATGAAGTTGCTGCTGATGGTGGAGAGGCTGAAGATGTTGATGGTGATGATGATGCTGCTGATGGTTTTACACAGGTTGATTATGTTGATATTGGTGCTGATGATGATGAGTATTCAGATGACATTTGAAGAGACAATATTGAAATTTTTTGTATCTATCATTTTGTTTTCATTGATTATAAAATTTAAATTTAATATGAATTAGTTGTTTTTTTCATTATGTAGAAATGAGATGCTGAAATGGTTTTAGTAATTCGTTGTAGGTGTATGTGGATGGTGTATTTGTATACTTCAGGTTTGTGTAGGGGGGGAGGGGGGGACTAGCAGGGGTGAGGGGGGGACTAGAAGGGGGAGAGCATGGGGTGGGGGCGAGCAGGGGGTGAGGGGGAGGGCAGGGGTGGGGGTGGTAGGGGCATGGGGTTGGGGTGAAAGGGGTGGTGGATTTGGATTCATACACATAAATTCTATATAATTGATATTCATTTCTATAATAATACCATCAGGCATCATTTCCGAATTGTTTTTTTTATTTGTGTACTAGGGGTTGGGTACAAGCACATCTAAAATAGGAAAATAATACTTCAGCGAGATCCAAATGAACAAGAAGGAATTGTTGTGTTTCAAAAATGTAGATGACAATGCAATTGATCTTTCATTCATATATAAGAATATAAAAGTTATAAATTATTGGATTCAGAATTTTGAAGTTCATAATTTTCTTTGACAAGTGATTTCTAGGGTTGTATGTATCTTAACTTATTATATTATCTGTTTCTATAGGCTGACATTTACTATGGAAAGACCATCCTTTCTGGTACACCAGAGCCACGTATACTCACCCATAAATACCATTTATCATTTTTCAATGATGACTTTCTGGTTTTTACGCAACTTTTTTTCATGCAGTTTGATAGAACTTCACATGAATCTGATGTTTTTGAGAGCTGCACAGGGGACTCTCTAAAGTGATGGTAAATATGGGCCAGTAGCATCCCAATCAAGAAATAATGTGCACCTTGCTAATATCCAGGAATCAAAGGTAAATATTGTATTCAATTTTTTTAATTCCATGCTAGTTACAATGAATGAAAAGATATTTGTTTCTAGTTCTTGGTGTAAGGGGGTAGGGGTGGGGGACTGGCAGGGGAAGCGGGTGCAAGGCGTAGGGTAGGGGGAAGGGGTGCAAGGGGAGGACATGGGGTAGGGGGGACTGGCAGGGGTAGGGGTAATTGGCATGTGGGAGGGGGGACTGTAATGGAGCAAGGGGGACTGGCAAAGAGGTGGGTGCAAGTGGTGGGGGTGCAAGGGGTTGGGTAGGGGCAGGGGTGGGGGAAGGGGCAGGGGTGGGGGACTGGCAAGGGGGAGGGTGTGCAAGGTAGTGGGAAAAGGGGGACTAGCATGGGCAGGGGGGACTGGCAGGGGGAGGGGTGGGAGGGGTGGGAGGAACTAGAAGGGGGTGGGGGTGCAAGTGGATGGGGGGACTTCTAGTGGGGGTGGGGAACTAAAGGGGGGGACTAGTATTCTGGGAATGTGAATTCCATATGCCACGTTGATATCATTTGAAATTTCTGATTGGATACATTACATGTTTTTTTTGTTGAAATTTGATTTCAATTTTAATTAGTTATATTAATCAGCCCTATCAAGCTGAATTATAATTTCTAAATAATGGGTTTGGTGATGGTTTCAACTATTGTATATATGGGAATACGATTCTAATAGGATGTTATTTACTGGTTTACAGGTGATTCATTTTTTTACCAAATTTTTTCAAAAAAGATAAAGAAGAAAGAGTCTTGGGATTAGAATCTGTCACTGAGAGGATTATTATACCATATTTACTTTTCTTCTCTCTTCTTTCTGCTTAAATTCACAATGCATGCTGAGTTTATTTGTCACTACTTTCATGTGTTATTTTGATTCTTTGTTTCCATATTCTTTTACTACAGGTTGTGTGTTTATAGCATATTGAAATTGAGTTTGAATATGATTGATTTACTAGATTTTTGTTGGTAATGGGCTTTGTAACCCTCATTTTTTTCTTAATTCATCTGGTACTATAGTGGATGAAGATGCATGTTTATATTTTTTATCTAAAATAAATCAAATTTTATCATTGGTGGGGTCAGGGGCAAGGAGGCAGGGGTGAAGGTTGGGGGCAGGGTTGGGGCAGTGTGCATGGGGCAGGGAGGGGGTAGGGGTGTGGGGGGAAAGGGTGTGTTGAAGGGGGTAGGGTGGGGGGCAGTGTGTTGGGGGAAGGGGGCAGTGTGCAGGGGGCTGGGGCAGTGTGTAGGGGGCAGGGGGTGTGGGGACCAGTGTGCAGGGGGTATGGGGGTGCATGGGGGGGGGACAGTGAGTAGGGGGCAATGGGTTGGGGGCAGTGTGCAGGGGGTGTCAGGTAGTGTGCAGGGGGCAGGGGGAAGTGCGCAGGGGGGCAGTGTGTAGCGGGAAGGGGGAAATGTGTAGGGGCATGGAGGGCGGAGGGGTGGGGGTTGTGTGCATGGGTGGGGGTAGTATGCAGTGGACAGGGAGTAATGTTCGGGGGGGAGGCAGGGGGGTGCAATGGGAGGGGGTGGCCTACTGCATGGTGGCTGGGGGTGAAAGGGGTTGTCTAGGGGTGTCATGGGGGTGTGGCGGGGGGGCATGTGTAGGGTGAAGGGGGAATGGGTTTCATGGAATCTGAAACAATAACACTCTTGTTATATGTTATATTACATTATGTGTCTTTTAGAGTCTTGTTTCTGGTATCTAGATTATGATTTCATGGATTTCAATGGTATCACGAGTTGCATGAAACCATTATATTCCATTCTTCATTACTGTATCATGCATAGCATATGATCTAAGCAATGTTATGTGATATTTTGACTACCTTAGTGTGGAAACTTGTGTGGATCACCAAATTTCCTCACATAAAAAAAAACAGATGCCTCAAAGGATCTCAAGAACATTGCGTGATCAGAAGATTTCTTGCATAAATGCATTGCAAGACATATGGTGTGTCTGTGATTTCTCCTTAGCCTCTTCGCAAGACCCGGGGTCTTTCAGTTTTCTCCTTTGTGAGACGGTAGATATGTCTGCAGTATCACCCTCATGGGACTCTGGTTTGTCCGTGAGTTCATCCATACCATCGCAAAGCCACGATGGTTTTGTGGGATCTTCATTGCGTGATTCACTCATTAGTTTTGAGAGTTACTATTGAGTTATCAGAAAACCAACAAAAATGAAACTCTTGGTATTTAATTGGTTTATATAGATGGTGTTTCTTTATTTTAAGGTTCATCAACGACCTCTTCAAATGCCCATGGATAACAGGATCTTATGAATGTCGATATTCTCATCATCTCTATAATTGTTTGAATGATGGGGCAGGGGAAGGGGGTATTAGAAAATGTGAAATAGAATATTTAATGATGAACAAATTGTTGATAATTTTTGGTATTTGAATCTCCCTAATAATGTTTACTTTTCCCCATTCTTAACTTTTAGATATTATATTTTCTCGAAATTAAGGTTATGGTATTCTGGGAATGTCCATGCTTTATGAAATGTTGATATCATTTGAATGTTCTGATGGACACATTAAATGTTGTGTTTTTTGAAATTCAATTTGGATTTTAATTATATATATTCATGTGAACTATCATGCTGAATAATAATTTCTAAATACTACGTTTTCTACTGGTTTCAACTATTGTATATATGGGAATAAGATTATAATAAGATGTTATTTCCTAGTTTACCGGGTGATTCAATATTTATACCAGATTTGTTCAACAAAGATAGAGGAAAGAGTCTTGGGATAGGAATTTGTCACTCAGGGGAGTATTATGCCTCATTTACTTTTCTATTATCTTCCTTCTGCTTAAATTCAAAATGCATGCTCTGTTTATTTTTCACTGCTTTCATGTGTTATTTTGATCTTGTTGGGTGAATAGAAAACTATTTTCATATAATGAAAGTGAATTTTATATCAATACAAATGAAATTTCATTTAATTATTATCCAAGCTATTTCTGTATGGGGTCATGGGGGGAAGGGGGTGCACGTGGTCTGTTCAGAGGGGTAGGGGGTACACGGGGTGTTCAAGAGGATGCAAGGGGGTTGTCCAAGGGGGTGCACGGGTTCTTTCCTAGTGGTGTTCCAGAGGGTGAAAGGGGGTTGTGAAGGGGGGAATGGGGGTGAAAGGGGGGTATCCAGGGGGAATGGGGTGAAGGGGGGTGCAAGGGGCTGTCTGGCTGGGGGTTTGAATTAGTATTTATATACTATATGAATTATACTTCAACAGTTTTAACTGTGGCCGTAGGGCCCTAGTACAACGGTTAAACCATGGAATTAGGGGGTATATTTCCACATTTTTAATCATGTAAATAGATCTTAATGTCACGGTTTTAACCGTGGCCTTAACAACCTTGATGCCACGATTAAACTGGGGCCATATACTATCGCCGCGGTTTTTGGGCCTATGGGCACGATTTGAAACCGTGGCCATAGGTTAAATTTCTAGTTGTGGGGCTATATAATTCTATGACCCATACATAACCTAATAATTACAATACATTTATTTTATTAAAGGGATGGGTAAAAAAGTTATTATATTGTTTCTAATGGATATTCTTACCCAGATAAAGTTTTATAATCATTAATTATCCATGTGGGAAAAAAGGAAATATGTATTTATAATATATCCCCTTCAAAAATAATAGTATAAGTATCTTGGTTAATACAATTCAATAAAAACAATAAATTATTAAGTATTCGAACTATGTTGATTAAAATGATATGTAGTTAAGTGAATATTTTTCTACCATTCAATTGAATGGTATGCATATCTGTGTAAATAAAATTCTATTGAGATAATTAAATATAGGGTACACACACAATATTGATTTAAATGGGATATGGTAATATTAATATACATGTCTAGTTAATTGAATGGAATTTATATTTTAGAAAATACAAATATATCCAAAATAATAAATATAAGGTATTAATAATGGAAAGGTATCAAAAGATACATTATTTTTATATATAGTTGATGATATGGGAAAAAAAATACTATGAACGATTTATCAAAATATAAATTGTGAGAAGGAAATGCAAATCCCTATAAAACAATATGAAATTAAATATGAAATTGACCATGAATTAATATTAAATAGTACAACTCAATAAAATGAAATTGATCCATGAAAAATATTATAAATCTAGTAGTATATAATTTAGAAGATAATGAAATTGATAATAGCTTTCAAACATTTAAATCCCTTGAATCGAATTTAAATTTGGATAATATATGACAATTGGAAGAATATACGTCATATAAAGTGAGAATATGTGGGTAATATTGAACATATATCAATGAATTGCTATTGAGATGAGAGTCTCGTATGAAAAATTTATGTTGTGAATTGTAAGTCAATATTAGTGGACCAAAAATAATTAATAAATAAAAAATAAATGGAAAAAATAATGAATATGTTCATGATTTCTTACAAGATTCATATCATATATTATTGATAGTTGAAAAACAATACTAAAAAAAGAATTTTTATTTAGAAATAAAACCCTACTTTTCTTTAATAATGACCTATAAAAAGGGTTTTAGTGAAGGGAATGAATAATATTTAATGAATATTATATTAAACATTTGAATATATCATGAATATACATGAGTGGTGTCATTATGAATGAATTAAATAAGATTATATAACAATTAAATCTCTAACTAGAAATAAAAATACTTAATTAGAAAACATATACTTTGATATAGATTCAATTTTTGAAAAGGGTTTGATGATTTGTATTTGGTTACAAATCATTGAAAATAGATCAAAAGTATAAGAATATAATGAAATTAAATGAATTTGAGTATATAAATTTATAAACGCTATTATAAAAAATATAGAGGGGTGGGATTATGGAAACTTACCCTATTTTTAAGACACCTCCTTTAAATTGAATCGAAATCCATCAAATGTCGGTATTCAAGTAAAACAAAATAAAAAATAATTCCTAGTAGGGTTTTGAGAGTTATTTATGATGTTGTTTTTAAAATAAAGAATTTTTGGGTGTGAGAAGAATTGGTTGGAATATGTGTACTTTTAAAGACAATATAGAAGGGGTATTTTGAATAAAATATTTAATAATTTATTATATAGGATTAATAATTTGAATATTAGTGATTACATTGACTATTGATATTTTTTATTACAAAAAAATATATTTTGACTTCATTTAAGTACATTTAATTCTGAATGTAATATTTTAAATATAATATACAACGTATGGATAAAACATTATTAGAATAATATGTAAGGTTGGAATTTAAAATTGAAATAAATGTCTCAAAATTATGATTATTAATTTTGAATACATTATTTTAATCATTACATTTATTACATGAAATTTAAATATTTTTATAAATTAATTTATATTTTTATATTATAATAATTTCAAAAACATATTATATAATCAAAAACAATATTTTGGTATACTATATAATTAAAAGATATTTTTTGGAAAAATATCAAAAAATAATTTTAAAAAATTTTAAAGATGATGATTTAATAAAAAAGTTATATTTATTAAATTAAAATTATAAATATAAAAATTTTAATTTGAAACAACAACATCAAATATAAAATATAAAATTTATCTCTAATAAAAACTATTTATTTTTCTAGATTTATTACATTTAAAATTAATATTATTAATAAATTCTTATTTAATTAATAAATTATTATTTATAATTTTGTAACATAAGATTCATAATATATCTTTTAATTTATTCACATCTTCTTCTTATAAAAATTAATAAATAAAAAACATTTTATAATAACTATTTTATGACCATCACCTTTGATGATTTCTTCATTTAGGAATGGAATAACTAATCATATCTTATTTTAAAAATATATATATATAAATATATATATTTATGTATACTTATTCTTGTTAAACTAAAATAAACATTTTCATAAAACACATATGTTATGTATGAGAGTGCCAAAGACCTATACACTTGAATCTCCTTCTAAAACCATATTATTTACATGTTGGTTATGATATAAAATGAAATGACCCAAAATAAACCATCCTTAATTACAATATGGGTGACCAATATTGAGTAACATATATACCTGAAATTTTGTAGTTTTATTGTTATTAATAGTGAAGAAAAACAATTCACAAAAAAAACTATGTCATTCGCATAAAAATGGAAATTTTCCCATTATACCCTAATTTTCATCTTCCATATGAATACTTCAACATCACTGAATAATGAATACAAAATTTACACCTTTCAAGAAATATATAAAATAAAATTATTCTTTATAACTGATGTAATATTAAATATAAAAAGCGTGTGATCAAATTTCCAATAATGGTAAAAATGGGATATAATTTTTTTTCATTATAAGTAAACTTATGATAAACATAATGGTATGAAAACATGATCAAAACAAATAGAATCATTACATATAAGACATATACAATAATTTATTATTTTTGGAAGAGGGATTATTCTTAAAAAAACTATGCATCATCAGCATGAAAATCATCAAAAATCAATCCTAATCCATGAGAGCACAACATAATTATAAAACATATGTTTGTGGTATACTCATAAGCCAAAAAAATAATTTCCCTTATCATGGATCACTTATATGACGACGATAATAGAAATATTCCTATATTGGATTTGGTTCACTCTGTATTCAATCATTTCCTTAGTCAAGGATCACTATCAAGACTATTAGTATGGAATGTGTAATGTCTCTATTCTGGAAGCCACCGAGAGGCGCCCCATACCTGGTTGGTCACATGGCCTCAAGCGTATATCCCCTAGTTCCAGAGGCTGCTGACTAATATAGAGGGCCTTGGGTGTGATAGTGGGGAAACTATTTATTCATTATTAGAGTAACACAGTGGAAGGGGAACATTTATACAATATCGGAAGCAGTAATAATGAAAAAACAACAAGAAACTGTGGAATATTGATGAAGAAACAAATGGAGCAAACATATATAATTGATTCATGATACATATATCTTTGAATGAAGCCAAAAAAGACCCAATGCTGAAATACAAAACTAAACCAATTTACAAGAAGAAAAATTAAACAGCTCCTCAGTATCGCAAGCCTTAGCTTGGTCCCATTCTCTCTAGATCCATAGCAGTCATGTACCAGAAGTTGAAGGGAAATTTACCTTATCTATACCTGCAACAATATAATCTGTTTGGGCCCAAAAGCATGACCCAAACAATGTGTGAGACTAAATCATGGTAGGAAATCACAAATATATCTATGCCTAATAGTAAGTGAATATATATAGCAGGAAAGGGGAAAAGATGCATTAAAAAACGAAGTACTCTATAGGAAACAATCCTGCAGTTTCAAAGCATTCAAACACCAAATGACAAGTAAACAGATAAAATCAAACCGATAACCCTCTGTGATGTTCTCATAGACTAATCGCATCTGGTCCTACCTAGAAAACATAAGAAACCCTCTGGGAAGTACAAATATTCTATCCTCTCTGGTTCATCTATACTATAGACTCTATGGGGAAGCAGTCACCGTCAAATCACCATATAGTCTCACATCAGTAACTAAAATGAGCCTTGGGGAAGCACTTATATCACATTCCCCATTAGCCTGCGTCGATGAACTATAAACACCTTGAGGAAGCACTTACATAAATTCCCCTAATGGTCTCTCATCGTAACAATAATAAAAGAAACTCTAGAGATTCCGTTACCTATATTCTCTTTATGGTCCACTACACAAGGTTCTCACAGCCCTATGTAAGTCAAACAATTATAGCAATGCAAAGCCGCCAATGAAAACCTCAATAACTACCAAGCTAACTAGTCTACAACATAACAAAATGTCAGATAAAACACTTCATCCTAACAATACTAGGCATGGATAACAAAGCATCTTCCTAATAGTAAAAACTAAACCAAATGTAAAAACAAGAAAACATGGGAAAAATCTCCATAGCATAGTAAAATTAACCCTATTCAAATTAAATTAACCTCTACTCAATTATTCATGCATAGTAGGTAATTTACAGTGTTAAAATCGTAAACATACAATACCCTGATCAAGGGGATTGGGAACATTTTCACATAAAATTTGAAGACTGTCTACGAAAAGGTACAAACAACCTACCTCGGTGATACATGATCATTATATTTGAACCTTAAGACAATAATCACCCAAGAACACCGTAGATCTACAAATAAATCTAAAACGATCAACCAGGGATAACTTCAGAAAGAGGATGAATCTGGAGATGAAGCACTAGAATAAAAAATAGATTAATGAGGTGATCCGAATCCAGTTGTCAGTGGTTGAATCAGAGGATGGATGATCGACCATGGTATCGTGGAAAGATTGCGGTCGTACGGACGCTCTCAGATGAACTAGGTCAATAAGGAGGTGTTTCTGTCTGTTAGACAGGTCCCTGGTATGTTTAATAAAGAAAAATAAAGTACATAGTGTGTTCTTTATAAGTACATGACATATACATGCCTTTAACAGCCCCTTCACGTGGAGGTCTCCAGGTCACCACACACGGTCAGGTGTATGGCCGCTACACAACCATCACCCGACTACTAGCAGTAATCGAGTACATGGAGTGTACTCATAAATTACACATCATGTACTAAATAAATTTACAATAACTACTATTTTCCACCAAAATACCATAATATGGAAAGAATACCTTTAAATAAGATCCGGGTTCTTACAAAATTCACTACATCAAGAAATTCATCCCTGAATTTCCCTAGTATGTTGGCGTTGAAGTAGAATCCAAAAACAGATCCAACCATTGTGATCGTACATTGGACACCCACTCATAGGTCTCGAATATTTCCCACTCGTGCTGCCCTAACAATCGTACTAGAGAAATAAAACAGCCACAAATAACCTTCGTACCACGATGAACAATTCAGATAGGATGCCCTTTGAACGAGGTTTCCACCTCCAACTCTACCTCTTCAGGATGAAAAGCATGATATGGGTTTGAAAAGTATCTTGAGAGCTGAGAAATTTAGAAAACATTATGCATAGCCCAGGTTATTTGAGGTAACTGCAACTGATAGGCAACCGGCCAAAGCACCTGAATTGTATGATTGGACTGGCCATCTTTCTGGGGGTGGTAAGCTGTACTCACAAGAACCTATGTTCCGAAGGCCTTCTGCAATCCCTGCCAAACCCGATAAGTAAAACGATAATCCCTTTCTGAAAAAATGGTATGTGGAAATCCATATAGGCATACAATCTGGAAGATGGACAACCGTCCTAGCTCATCAACACTGAATGTCTCCTTGATCTACTAGAATTAAGCATCCATCATGATTCTGTCAATAACAACCCAAACAACATCATTACCCCAAGGAAACCTCGGTATAACTATCTCTAAATACATCTCAATATCATTCCATTTCCACTCGAGATTGGGTAACTGCTATGAATGCTCAGTTGGTCACTGGTGCTCCACTTTCATCTGCTGTAGGTGGAACACCTCATCATGAAACCAGCAACATCTCTCTTCATACCTGTCCATCAATACTGATGGTGTATATCATGATACATCATTGTGATGTCAGGATGAACTGCCCAAACTGAGGAGTGAAAGTCCCACATCAGCTCCTTCTGTGTGTCTGCTGACACCAATACACACCCATGAAAATTCAATATAGCCCATCCATTAATAGGGTCCTCTCCAGACACACATTCTCATAGGACTAGGACTTCAAAATCTGATAGCTGCCTAATTCACAATCGATCTAGAAGATTAGAGGTAACAACTATAGAAGAAGGAAACATCTACCTATGCATGTCATGCACCTCCAAATGCATGTCAGATAATAGAGCCATAAGCTACAACTCATTACTGGACTCCTGAGCGCATCAGCCACCACATTGCTTTTCCAGGCGTATAAGAAAGCTGAAATTCAAAATACTTATGGTACTCAACCCACCTCCAATGTCTCAAATTTATTTCATGATGAGTGAATATATACATTAAACGATTTTGGTCCGTGAAAACCAAAAAATTCTCTCCCAATATATAATGTCTCCAATAGTGTAAGGCGTGAACAACTGTAGCAAATTCAAGATTGTGTGTCAGGTAATTTCTCTCATGTGTCCTCAACTGCCAATACTAGTACGCAATGACTTTTTCTTCTAGCATAAGCACTACTCCAACTTCGATACCTGAAGAATCACAATACGCAGTATAGCTCTTGCCCGACTCCGGCAATACTGGTATCGGTGTGGAAGTCAACCTCCCATTCATCTCCTGAAAGGCTGACTCACAAGAATTTGACCACAAGAACATTTCACCCTTCTTAGTAAGGCCCAATAGTGGTTATCCTAAGCGTGAAAAGTTCTATATGAAATGTATATAGTATCCATCCAGCCCTAGAAAACTCTGTACCACAAAGATGATCTTTATCAGCTCCCGGGAAACTAATACTCTCACTTTCTAGGGGTCTAATGATAATCCTGTATTTGAGAAAACATGACCCAAGATGTAAATTTGATCCATCCAAAAGTGGAATTTTGAGAGCTTAGCATATTACATTTTCTCTCTCAGTGTACTCAAAACAATCTCAAGATGGGTAGAATGGCCATGTCGAGTTTGAGTTTACACCAAGATATCATCCACGAAAACCACCACAAAAGAATCCATGTATGGATGGAACACTCGGTTCATTAGTGCCATGATGACTATAAGTGTGTTTGTGCAACCGAACTACATATACATTACTCGTATATACTATACCTACTTCGAAAAGCTGTAAGAGGTGTATGAGATGGTCTAACGCGCAACTGATGATAACCAGATCTCAAGTCAATCTTCGAGAACACCTGGCATCCTCATAGCATATCAAGGAGATCATCAATCCTTGACAAGGGATATCGGTTCTTGACTGTCAACTAGATAAGCTTCTGATAACCCACACAATGTCGTAGAGTACCGTCCGCCTTCTTCGCTAACAGTATAGGTGAATCCCAAGAAGATGTACTGGGTAAAATAAAATCTTTTTCATGAAACTCCTTAAACTACTTATTGAGCACTTGTAACTCTGCTATAGACATCCTATAAGGAGGAATGGACACTGTTGCCGCTCTTGGCAGATGATAAATAGAAAAGTCTACATCTCATTTTAGAGGATAAACTGAAAATTCCTCTCAAATGAAATCATTGAAATGATCCACCACTGGATGAAAGTCCATCTGTGAAGTCCCTTAATCATCCAAATAAAGACTAGAAATATGGGTTGTAACTCCTCCCAACCCATAATACTCGGGTACAACTATGCATGCCTGGATATCCCATTCACCCTTAAAAAGAAACTATCCACCCTTTGGAGATATCAAACAAAACCTACGATTTTTGAAATTAACCACTACCTCGAAGGGAACTAACCAGTCCATTACATGAATAACAACATAAAATTTCATCCCTAGGACATAAAGGGTCTATAAGAAGTGACACCCACTATCCTCAAGTGGGCACTCCTTGCACAAATGTACACTAGTTGTTCTATTCCCCAACAGTTTGTCCAACATCAAGACATCAACCGAAGTAATGGCATACCGCCCAAGGATATCCACAATAGAAATAGATATAAAGCTATGGGAAGCCCTTGTATTGTAAAAAAGAAAAAGATAAAACTGAGGAAAATTGGATCGTACCTTGAACTGTTGAGGGTCTAGGATCCTGCTCCCATTAGGTCTGGTCCACTAGAAAAGTATGACATGCACCGTGGCCATGTGACCCTGCCTGACCACCCTGAGCTGATCCAACCTATTCTCGCTAAAACCGTGACGACTGACTACCATGACCGCGACCTCCACCTCGGCGTAAATGACTAGAAGAACTCTAGTTCCCAGACAGATGAGAAACTGGTGGCAGTGCTCCTGAACACGAAGACATTGAAGAAACTCCATCACGAGTTTCTAGTGAGAATATATGATAGAAATGCTGAAGATAACCCAGATTGCTGCTAGATTGGAACTCAACTGGGTGTCTCAGGATATGTGGCCTCGTATACCTACTCTTTCCAAACAATTAGCACACCACCTAGATACTACAATAAGTGTCTCACCTCCTTGGAACAACCCATGAAAACCCCCTGCGGTGCTTCCTACTATCATTAGGAGGGATATTAACTCCAGATGTCAAGACTCCCTTGCTCAAAACTCCAGAATCCCTCATATATTGTTCAGTGATTTGTGGCTAGTTGAATATTGAAGTGATGGAAGTCAACAGGAAGATGTTCACCTGAGATTAGATGTTGTGTTGGAGACAATCCTAAAACTTCATTGCGAGGAATAAATCATCACCTCCTGGAATAGGTGTGAAGTGCAGTACCTTAGTGAAGCTAGAAGAATAATCCATAATAGAAATAGTATCCTACTTCAGACTCATGAACTGTCATTCTCGATCAGCGCTCATGATCTCCGAATAGAAGTAGTCATAGATGGTACGTTGGAAGTCATCTCAAGCCATAACCTGCTGGTGTCCTGCCTGTGAGATCACGTCCCACCATATCATTGCAGAATACTGAAGCATGTACGTAGTGAAATTGACACTCCTCTCTAGAGGCATCTCTAGATGCTTGAAGGCGGTAATAGTGGCTTCTAACCATGACTCTTCTGCTTGAGGTCCCCCTACCCCTGTAAATGTAGGAGGATGCTTCTGATGGAAAACCCGCGTCTACTCTGACATAGAAGGGGCATGATGTGGTACTCCTTTGAAGGCCCGCATTAACCTCATGAAACCCTCTCTGAACTGTGCATCAGCATATATGTTTGGAATGATGGTTGGTACCAAAACTTGAACTACAGGAGGATCGGCGTGAAGTCCCCGATCATCCATGTCCGGTGTTTGATGATTTCCTAGTAACTGGTGTACAACCGAAGGATGTCTAAGTGGCATGATATTTCAAGGTCAAATGCACACATTAGATCAAAATTAACAGGGACTGAAACATGGATGAGTATTGAGGGAACATGCGAAGGATCATTCAAATTTTTTAAAACATGGATACATGGTGTATAGATTTAAATACTCGGCGTGTTACTTTATGCAATTCACATAGGCATGTACTTCTTCCAAAAATAGTCATGTAACAACCCTATACATGTTGTTTTTTCCTTACACATGACATATAATTGAATCCCCTTCACCTTCCTGAGTTCCCTTGCACAGCTAGGCCACACAGTTCTTCTAGAACAAGATGACACGGCATGTTAGTGCTAGACATGGCGTGTACTAGACAAAAATCACTGACCCATTTTTTTAGTGACATGGCTAGATACACAGCTCACACTACACTTCATGTTCCAGATGGACATGGCATGTACTAGGAAGATTTTTCTGACCTTTGTTGTTAGTGACACGACCAGATTCTCAGGTTAAACTACACAACATGTTCCAGACAGACACGATGAGTATTATAAAAGTCTCTAACGACCTTTGTGGTTTGTGACATGACCATTTACATGGTTCTACAACACGACATGTACATCTGGTATACAAAGTGTCCTACCAATGATTCCAAACCCCGTGTCACCACACACATAGTGTGGGATACAGTTAGTAACTACACATCATGTACATATAGTACATGACATGTACATTAGAAAAATAGTTCCTTCCCAAATAGAATAACACATGGTGTGTAGTCATCATTACAAAGTGTGTATTATGTGTTTTTCTGGATAGTAAGGCTCAGAAACTACTCCAGAGAGCATAAAAACACTGAAACAAACATTAATGTTCCAAATTCCGATCTGTTAGGGACAATACTCCCCACGAATAATTGTTTATAATCTTATACATGTCATAAAAAAGAATAATAGATCGATCATCCCCCAAATTCCCATCGATGAAGCCCATAACACCTCATGAACCTAATTTTTTTTTCATTAAAATAAATCCTTACACACCAAATAGCCTATCAAACAATAGATATTTTATCAAGGTATCTATCACAAAAACATGAATATCTAGCACAATATCTATCACAACAACATCTATTCGCTAATGCAACCTAAATGGCATGACAACCATGCATGAAAAGTGATCCCTAGAAAGTTCCTATATGATGATTGAGATGGAATACCATCATCTAATCGGGATTCAACAAAAATTGAACCTCAATAAAATCAAAAATAACAGCACAAAACATGTGAATCACCCAATGATGAGAATCAAATCAATTGTAAATTTGTAAAACTAGAAAACATGCAATAAATGAGTTAGATTTTATTTTCACTATACCCAGGATAGCTAACCCTAAACACAACTTATTACCAAGTACCAATTATTTTATATCCGTATATATTGGCTCCATATAGTTAGTCAATAGAAAAGGATTCCACTGATACTACTTTGTAACGTCCCGTTTCTGGAAGTTGCCCAAAGGCGCCCCGTACCCAGTTGGTCACATGGCCTCAAGCGCATTTCCCGTAACTCTGGAGGATGCTAAGAAATATTGAGGGGCTTGGGTGTTATAGTGGGGAAACTATTCCCTCATTGGTAGAGTAAGACTGGGGAAGAGAAATACATATAAAATAACAGAAGCAGTAATAATGCCAAACTACAAGAAACAATGGATGACAGATAAAGAAACAATTTGAGCACACAAATATAAATGATGCATGAGACATATGTCTAGGAATGAAATCAAAAAAGTCACACTGTTGAAATACAGAACTAATCCAATGTACATTATGAAAAAGTAAAAATCTCCTCAACATCACAAGCCTCAACTTGGTCCCATGCTCTCTAGCTCCAACGTAGTCAAGTACCTAAATTAGAAGGGCGCTTTCCATTAACTATACCTAAAACAATATAATCAGTTTGGTCTCAAAAGCATGACCCAAACAGGGTGTGAGACTAAATCCTAGTAGGAAATCACCAAGGGATCTATACCTAATAGATAGTGAATATATATTTATGACAATGAGAAAAAGAAGTATTAAACAAGGAATTACTCAATAGTAAACAATCCTAAAACATCAATGCATTCAAACACCACATTCCAGGAAAATAGATAATCTCAAATAGGTAACCCACTAGGATGTTCTAACAGAAAAATACACTCTGGTCCTACCAAGAAAACACAAGAATCCCTCTGGGATGTACACACAGTCTAACCCCTCCAGTTTAGCTTTAGTGCAGACTCTCTTGGGAAGAACTCATCATCAATTCCACCTATAGTCTCATATCATTAACTAAATGTCGCTCTTGGGAAGCACTTACGCCACACTCCCCCTATGTCCCACGTTGAGGAACAATAGACACTCTGAGGAAGGATATACATCAATTCCCCATATGGTCTCACATTGTAACAATAATAACGGACACTCTAGAAAATACCTTACGTCTATTATCCCAATGGTCCATTACACCACGTTCTCACAGCCTTGTGTATGTCAAATAATAAAAGAAATGAAAAGCGTCCAAATTAAACCTCAAGAACTAATTGGATAACCAATATACCACATAAATACATGTCTGATAAAACACTACATCCTAACAATACTAGGCATGGACATCAGAGCAGCAGCCTAACACGAAAAACGAGACCAACGATCAAAATACAAAAATAGGGGAAAACCCTCCATATCATGGTAAAATAAACCCTATTCACATTCAATCATCCTCTACTCTAGCATACAAGCATAGCAAGAAATTTATAGGGTTTAAATTGTAAACATGCAATAACCTAAGAAAGGGTTTAGGGCACTTTTTCACATAAAATTCAAAGAATATCTATGGAAACACACAAATCACCTACCTCGGTGTTGCATGATCGTTATATGTGAACCTCAAGCCTTGAATCTCCCATGGACACCATATATATACAAAAATATCTAAAATGTTCAACTGTGGATAACATGATAAAGATGAAGAATCATTAAACGAAGCCCTAGATGATGGAATAGATTACCGAGGCGATCCCTAGACAATCGATGACAATCAAATCATAGGACAGATGCTCGTTCGGAGGTTCATGGAAAGATTGCAGCCATATGGATACTATTGAATGAACTAGATAAAAAAGGATGTGTTTCTTTCTGTCATACGTGACCCCGTTACATTTAATGAAAAAAGATAAAGTACTCAGCATGTAATTTATAATTACACGGCATGTACTTTCTTTCAACAACCTCCTTATTAGGTGGTCTCCAAGTCACCACACATGGTCGTGTGTATGGATGCTACACGGCCAGCACCCGGCTACCTGCGGTAACCGAGTACACTACCTTTACTCCAAAAGTACACAATGTGTACTTTAGAAATTTAGAGAAAATCTTCTTATCCTAAAAAAATTAGAAAAAGGAAATCATACTAGAAAAAAGATCATGGTTATTACAAACATCCCCCCTTAAAGAAATTCACCCACAAATTTCCCTAGCAAGGATGTGTAGAAGAAGAATCCTTAAACAGCTCCAACCACTGTGATCCTACATCAAACTCCCTCTCCCAGGTCACTACATTACCCACCCGTGCTGCCATAGCACTCGTACCAGATGAATAGACCGGTCATAGGTGACCATCGTACTGTGATCAACAATTCATGTAGTATGCTCCTCGAACGAGTCGTCCACCTCCAACACAACCTCCTCAGGTTGAAAAGCATGAGACAGGTCTGAGATGTATGATCAGATCTGAGAAATGTAGAAGAAATCGTGCGTAGCCTGGTACCTCTGAGGTAAATGCAACCAATAAGTAATCGACCCAACTCTTTCCAAATTCTCAAACGGCCTAATGTACCTCGGAAAAAGCTAACCCTGTATCTTAATACTCCAGTGTCCCAACCATGGTGTGACACATAGGAAAACTTGAAACCGGACATCGAACTACAGAGGTCATATTCACTGATCAACACATGACTTCTCTCGAGGCTGGGCTGTAGTCATCATTTTCTAAATGAAATCTAACTGCTCCCTGGTCACCTAGACAAGACAAGGTCATGCATTGCTACCTCTCCTGCCTTCAGGCAACATAAGGGTGATATGCATGGACTACCGTATAGATCTTTATAAGGTGTCATTTCAATAGTTTTTTGAAAACTATTGTTGTAGGAAAATGCGAAAAGAGTTATGTGATTCCACCAATAACCTCCAAAATCTAGGATGCATGAATTAAGCATATCCTCAAGAACCTGAATCGTACGCTCGGACTGGACATCTTTCTAGGGGTGGTAATCTATACTTGGATGCACCTGTGTACCCAAGGCCTTCTGCAATCTATGCCAAACCTGAGAAGTTAAACATGCGTCCCCATCTGAAATAATGGATTGTAAAAATCTGTGTATATGTACTATCTCACAGATGTGCAACTTTCCAAGCTCATCAACATTGAAGGTCTACTAGATTGGCAAGAAGTGATCAACCTTCATGAGTCTGTCAAGGACATCCCAAACATCATCAATCTCTCAAGGCGACCTCGGCAGACCTGTCACAAAATCCATATTGACATCATTCCATTTCCACTCGAGAATGGGTGATAGATTAAAAATCCCGTCTGTTCACTGATGTTCCTCCTACTCCTGCTAACTGGTGGAACACCTCATCACAAAACCAACAACATCTTTCTTCACACATGGCCAAAAATATTGACGGTGTAGATAACGATACATCTTAGTGACATCAAGATGAACTGCCAAATTGAGGAGTGAAAGTCTCGCATCAGCTCCTCCTATATGTCTGTAGACACCCATACACACCCATGAAAATGAATGATCTCATCCTCACCTATGGTCCATATAAGAATAGGATCTTCTTCTGACACACTTTCTCATAGGACTAGGTCTTCGAAATCTAATAGCTACCATATTCGCACTCTATCATGAATAGTAGAGGTAACAGCTATTGAAGAAATAAATGACTTCCCCTTCCTATCACCTACATCCAAATGCATCTCAATGAACCGATCTATAATCTACCACTCTCTACTAGCCTCCTGAACAGCCTGTATCTGAGTCCTCTTACTCAGTGCATCAGCCACCATATTGCCTTTCCTAGGCATATAGTCACGCTCAATGTCGAAATACTAAAGATAATCAACCCACCATCAATGTCTCAAATTTAAGTCATGTTGAGTGAAGATATATTTGAGACTTTTGTGGTCTTTGAAAACCACAAATTTCTCTCCAAACAGATAATGTCTCCAATAGCGTAAGGAATGAACAACTACATCTAACTCAAGATCGTATGTCGTGTAATTTTTCTCTTGTGGCCTCAACTGTCGAGACCTGTACTCAATGAATTTATCTTCCTATATAATCAATTCTCCATGTACGATACTTGAAGAATCACAATACATGGTATAGATCGTTCCCAGCTCAGGAAATACTAGTATCATTGTTGATGTCAACCTCCCTTTCAACTCCTAAAAGGATGACTCATAAGAATCTGACCAAAAGCACATTTCAGCCTTCTTAGTCAGGCCCATCAGGGGTGAAGATAAGCGTGAAAGATCATGTATGAAATGTTTGTAGTATCCATCCAGCCCTAAAAAACATTGTACCTCAAAGACATTCTTCAGCTACTCCCAAAAAAACTACTTCTCTCACTTTCTCTAGGTCAACTGATACTCCTATCTCTAAGATAACATTACCCAAGAAGTGAATTTGATCTATCCAAAAATTGAATTTTGAGAGCTAAGAATATAACTGATTCTCTCTCAGTGTACTAAAAATGATCGCAAAATGGGCAGAATGGTCATGTCAAGTGTGAATGCACACTAAGATATCATCCAAGAAAACCAGCACGAAATAATCCTAGTATGGATGGAACACTCGGTTCATCAGTTCCTTGAAGACAGTAGGTGCGTTTGTGCGACCGAACGACATAACCACATACTTTTATAGACCATACCTTCTTTTGAAAAGATGTAAGAGGTATATCAGATGTTCTAAAGCTCAAATGATGATAATAGAATCTCATGTAAATTATTGAGAACAACCGGGGTCCTCGTAGCTGATCAATGTGATCATCAACCCTTTGCAAGGGATATCGGTTCTTGACTATCAACTGGTTCAGCATCCAATAATCCACACAGATTTGGAGATTGATGTCCACTTTATTCACAAATAGGACAGGCAAACCCCAAGGAGAAGTACTAGGTCATATAAAACTCTCTGACTGCAACTCCTCAAACTTCTTCTTGATCTTCTGTAACTCTGGTGTACCCATCCTATAAGGGGGAATGGACTCTGGTGCCACACATGGCACAATATCAATTGAAAAGTCTACCTCTCACTCTACAGGTAAAACTAAATATTCCTATGGAAATATTTCCTTAAAATGTTCCACCACTGGAAGAAAGTCCATCTCTGAATTCCTCTGGTCATCTATATGAAGAAATGAAATCTGGGTTGTAACTCCTCCCAAACCATAATGCTCAGGTCCTGCTCCACTATCCTGAACATCCCATTCACCATTATGAAGAAACAATCCTCCCTTTGGTGATACGAAACTCACCCTATGATGATAGAAACATAACACTACCTGGAAGGGAACTAATGAGTCCACTTTGAGAATGAAATCATATCCTATCATCTCAATTACATAAAGGTTCCATAAAAAGTGACACCCACCAACCTCAAGCGGGAACTCCTTGCATTGATGTAAACTAGTCATTCATGTCCACAACAGCGTGTCCAATGTCAATACATTAGTAGTTGTAAAGATACAGAGCCCAAGGCACTTTACAACAACAATAAATATAAAGCTATGGAATTCACCTGTATAAATTAGAGTAGAAAATAAAACTGATGCAACTTGGATTGTACCTCAAACTGTAGAGGGTCCGGGATCCTGCTCCTGCTAGGCCTTCTCCACTGCAAAATTTTTACCAACACCAAGGGCCAGTGACCCAACGTAACCACCCTATGTTGATCTACCCTGTTGTCTCTGAAATCCTTGTGACTGACTACCATGGCTGCGACCTCCACGTCGACCAAAATAATGGTAAGAACTCTAGTTCATAGAGTGATAAGTAACTGGTGGAGTTTCTCCTGAACACAGAGTCATTGAAGAACCCATGTCACCAGCTACTAGTGAGAAGATCTAACAGAAACACTGAAGATTACTGATCTTGCTTCATGATCAGCACTCCACTGGGTCTCTCTGGCAATGTGTCATCATATTTCCGCTCTTCCGACCCTGGTAGCACACCACCTGGCTGCTAGAAGATGTGTCTCACCTCCTTGGATCACCACACGAAGACCCCATACGGTGCTTCATGCATTCAGTAGAAGGGATATTAACTCTAGATGTCGAGTTGCCCTGGCTCACAAATCCAGAATCCCTCATATTTTGCTCTGTGATTAGTGCCTCGATGACTATAAATGTATTGTAAGGAAACCAGAATATGTTAACCTAATATAAGATGTCGTACATGAGACTACCCTAAATATTCCTTTAAAGGAATTACTCATTACCTCTAATAATAGGCATGAAGCGCTGAAACTCAGTGAAGAGAGGAGAATAGTCCATAATAGAATGATTAATGTGATTCAGAATCAATAACTCTCGGGCTCGATGGCCCCTCAAGGTCTCTAGATAGAATTAGTAATTGAAGGTACAATGGAACTCATACAAAGACATAACCTGCTCTAATCCCTCCTGTGAGATCAAATCATAACATCTATTGGCAGAATCCCAAATCATGTAGGTAGAGAACTTGAACCTCCTCTATGGAGGTGTATCCATATTCTCGAAGATGGTAAGCATGGCTTCAAACCATGACTCTGCAGCCTGAGGTCCTCCTTACCTAGTGAATGTGGGAGGATGATGCTAATAGAAAACCCATGTCAACTCTACCATATAAGGTGCATGTTGCAGTACTCATTGAAAGGTCAGCAAGAACCTATTGAATCCCCCTTGAAACTGGGCATCAACACCTATGTCAGGAATGACGGATGGTGACAAGACTATAAATATAAGAGTATCTGCTGGAATTCCTTCATCAGCCATGTCTGATGTTTGATCGTTGCCTTATAACTGGCATACAACTGTAGGACGTCTCGGTGGCATGACTCTGCAAGGTCAAATGCACACCTTAGATTAAAATTAATAGGGACTAAAACTTATAAGGGTAATGAAAGAACCACAGAAAGAAGAATTCATGTTTTTCAAATCATGGATACACGACATGTAGATTTTACTACACGACATGATCTTTTAATCCATTCACATGGGAATGTACATCTGTCAAAACTTGTCATTTAACGACCCCATACAGGGCCTGTTGTCCTTACACACGACATGTACTTTAGTCCTCTTCCCTTGCCTGAGTTCCCTTGCATGACATGGTCACACGGTTCTCCTAGAACAAGACAACACGACATGTTGGTGCTCGACACAGTGTGTACTAGATGAGCTTCAACAACCCGTGTAGTTAGTGACACAACCCGATATAAGGCTCAAACTACACATCGTGTTCCAGATGGTCATGATGTGTACTAGGAAGATTTTTTCGACCCGTGTTGTTAGTGACATGACTAGATTCTTGAGTTACACTACACACCATGTTCCATACTGACACAACCTGTATTAGAAAAGACTCAACCAACCCTAATTGTTTGTGACACATCTGGTTACATAGTTCTACAACAGGGCATGTACATCCAGTACACAGAGTGTCCTACCAATGATTCCAAACCCAGGGTCCCCACCCCCACAGTATGGGACAAAGTTAGTGACTACACAGTTTGTACATACAGTACACGGAGTATACATAAGAAAAAAAGTTTCTTCCCGAACAAAAGAACACAAGGCATGTATTCATCATTACATAGTGTGTATTCTAGGTTTTTCTAGATAATAAGCCTCGAAAACTACTCCAGAGAGCATAAAAATAGTTAAATGAACATTAAAGTCCCAAATTCTGATCCTTGAGGGTACATATTATCCGTGAATCAAATCTTGTCATCTTATACATGTCATAAATAAGAATAATAGATAAATGATCCTCCAAATTTGGATCCATGAGGGCCCATAACCCCTCAAGAACCAAAGATTGGTGTTCATTCAAACAAAACCTTACACAAAAAATACCCTATCAAATAGCAGGTATATTATCAAGGTATTTATCACAACAAAATTCATATCTCTCACTATATCTATCACAACAACATGCAATCTCTAATGCACCCTAAATGGAATGACAAAAATACATGACATCTGATCCATAGAAAGTGCCTATACAATTCATGAGATGGAATACCTCCATCTCATCAGGTTGCGATAGAAATATAACCCCCATAACATCTAAAATAACATCACAAATCTTGTGAATCACCCAATGGTGAAAATCAAAACAAATATAAAATTTTAAAACTAGAAAATGAGAAATAAGCAAGGTAGATTGGCTTTTCCATGTACACTGGTTAGATACTCCCAGGAACAACTATTTACAATGTACCAATTCCTTCTTTTACCCATCTATAGGCTCAAAATAATAAGTCAAGTGGAAAGTATTCATATGATACCACTTTGTAACGTCCTATTTCTGGAAGCCGCATTGAGGTGCCCCATACCCGGTTAGTGTAGAGACCCGAAGCTTGACGTACATGGACATTACATTACTTTTGCAGAATACTTAGTACATAACAAAAAACAAACACACAAAGACCGTAATAGTTTAGTGTCTTTGGAAACTTGGAACGTCATCTTCTAATCGTGGTTAAAGATCTTCAACATCTCCCATAAATATCTTCCCCTTTTTTTCTTACCTAAAACCTTTTTTTATATCCAGTGGAAAAGAAAACATAAAAAGGGCGAGATCAAATGCTCAGTATGGGTAAGAATGGAGAAAATAAAACAAACCATATACATTTGAATATAAAAACATGTACATAATGTTCAAACATCGAAATCATGTGCAATGCCATAAAACATGGAAGTACAGAAGGAATAGATCAAAATAGAACATCAATCATGATAAAATAGCTTGTAAATAAAACGTTTAATTGTGGAAAAACATTAATCACATGATATGATTTCCATAGTAGCCAAGGAATTGCTTCCAAGACCATCTTAGTGGACAAATCCCCTTTCTGAATCGAGTTCACTCCTCGTTCCAGTCCTGTATTACTGAACCGGATTAACTTACCATTCTAGCCATGTCTATCTCATGAGATATAAATCTTTACCCAATGCATTGGAGGGAGATATAGGTCTCGCCCATATCATATTGAAATCATTCTTTTGTGTGCCACAATATAAAATAAATCATTCTTAATAACCCAAGAATAAAATGGGTTTCATAAACATCATTCCATCATAACGTAATCCATACAAAAAAATGGATATCATTTCATAATTAGAAAAGTGAAACCATGTAAATCATCGAGACATGATACTTGAAACATACACATGTGAAATAATGTCATCATAGATGAAAATGGTTTTGATAAAACACTTGAAATGAATTCTTGAGGAAAATATTCTTTTTCTTCAAAATCATTTTCTTTTCAAAAAATGTCATGCAATTTTAAAAGAAATGAATTTTGTTGAAAATAGTCACGAAATAATTTGGAGGAAGCTTCATGAAAATAAGGTTTTATAAAACCGTAAAAATCCTTTCATGCCATATACATTAAAAAACATTATTCTCGTACTTTTGTCAAAAAAGTCAAAATATACCTTGTAGGGTAAATAAAAGAAAGATTCCTTCCATACCATTGGGTAAAAGTCAAAATGGGTAAAAAGGACTGTAAACATACATGAATACACTTTTACAAAACATGGACATGCATGATAGCAATAACCCCAGTAAATACTTACGAATAAGCGATCTCGGATAAAAATGAGATTTTAAAAATTATCCCTTACCTTAGGTCTGATATGCTTCGTTTGGATCCAATCCTCCTGTATAATGATTTAAATAATTTCATTGACTTATTACATAATCATATTCATTGTTATGATATCATATATGTTTTACTTAGGACTTTATATTACCCGTTTTTTTGTAAATTCCATGTTAAAGTAGCGTTTTGTGTAAAATCATTTCATTTATCGTATGTGTTTCGACTTGTCGTTCTTGATATTATTACATATATCCTAATTTACAAAATTCCAGAGTGTAAAAAATGATTTATATATAATATATATTCATCATATACATATATATTATAGATCTAAAAAAAAGAAAGTAAATACACTGTTCATGGAGACGGTAGGTCGTACGTACGCATGAACGTTGTTTTCATTTTCTTATTGAATTGAATGAAATTAAATAGATGACATACATATATATATACATAAATACAGTAGCATTATTATGAAATAAATTTCATTATTATTCATTATATATACTTTATAATCCTTCTTGAATGGTTAATCAGGGAAAATGAATCACATCGTGTTCGTGGAGATGGTAGTCCGTACGTATGCACAAGCGATGATATCATTCCCATGATCATGTAATTGTATTAATGTTTATGTATAATATTACAGAGTCAATATCACTTTACAATAATCATATATATTCATTATTTTCACCATTATACTCATCCAAGTATGGTGGTGGTGGAAAATAGATTACACCACGGCGTGGAGATGGTATTCCGTACGTACGCACGCGCGGTGATTTCGTTTTCTATTGGATGGATAGATGTTGAAATATGGTTGTTTCATACTTATAATTACATATCAGTATATGAGTGATACTTATGTTATTACTTAATAATGAAACTACTAAAGAAGAAGAATTGGAAGAAGAAATAAAGTTGAAAGAATCGTTAATGAACATTACCTCTTCTTTGAAGCGACTCTTTGAGACCTCCTCTTAGGGCACTGAAATTGGTTTTCAAAGAAGACCAAGACCTCTAAGATGTTTCTAGGGAAGTGGAGAAGAGAATTTGGTAGGGTTTGGCCGAGCTTGAAGGCTCAAAGTGGTGTGAGGAAGAGAGGGAGGAGGTGCCCTTTTATAAGGGACTAGAGGGGCACCTTTGGAATAACAAAAATTATTATTTTATTATAAAGTCATATTCGGTTTTTAATAGCTCAAAATTGAGTTATATAGAAGATAAGGTGGGGATGGGTCTAAACACTCTAATAAAATATATTTTAGACAAGTTTATGTTTCTAATTTAACCTTATCATTTAGATTTAACCTAAAGTTAAATAATTTTACGTTTACTGTGTCTTCTTGTTTTCTTACACTATAATGTTAATAAACATACTATAACAAGCCAAACTAACCCCAAGTTGATTATTATTAATATATATAACCTTATCTAAGTCATTTGTCCAATCCTTAGATATTTAGGAATAAAATAACAATTAATAATATAATATTTTTTTAAAAAACTATTTTATGTCAATTTTAACACTATTTAGTAATTGATTTTTATGAAAATCATAACAGAATTATTAGTTCAAAAAAAGTTAATTAAATCAATAATAACATGTCATATTAACCTGGAAATTTTTTTTAATTCATAAAAAGTCTCAAATTACATTTATTTGGGTATTTATAACATCAATTATGTCAATATTTCATTAATAATACAATTACTACATCATCATTGTGTCATAAATAAATTAAATTATTTAATGTCTAAAAATTATAAATAAAATACCAATATGTAGGAAATATTTTTTTCATTTCTAATGAATTTTTATAGTCTAATTTATCTTATGTATAACCCTATATTAAAAATGATTTACTTATTAAACTTTGAATTTAACCATTTTAACCCTTCTTTAAATAAATTAATATTAAATGTCATAATCTAATCCATGTGGGTCTAAATGGTCATATTTTATTCCTAAGTTTGTTTTTGGTCGAATTACACTTATCCAATAGAATTAGGACATGTGTTATGGTAATAATAATATCATTTTTACCCTTAATTATCCTATTTACTTTTAACCGTGGTAATATAAAATTAAAAAGTTACTATTCCCCAAAAATTATTTTCATCTCATTGAACCACATTTTAGTCTTTTATATTAATCGTGTCTCTCATATTTTCAAAATTCCACTCACAGAAGCGCTAAAATTAAGTTTTATGAAAAATTTAGTTTTTTAACTACTACTTAGTGGTTTCACTATTCATCAAAAAATGAAAGTTTCTAGAAAAATACCAAAAAATAGGCCTGTGCTAAATTTGATATTATGAATTCAAAAATTATGTCTATTTTAACAAATTCAAAACATATCAGTTGCATTAATTAATTTAAAAATTAATTCCCGTCGTCAAAACAAATAGCATGTTTTTAAGAGATAATAACTATCAAAAGATTGACATTTGTTTATGTCTGGTTTAAATGTGAAATAACATCCATTGAAAAACACTGTATTAAATGGTAAAAATATTTTCTAAATATACTTTATAACCAGTAAAATTAATAATTTATCACTATTAATTATTTCGATTCAAAAAGTTGTTTTTAATTAAAATTTAGTAATTTTCACTATTCATCAGAATATGAAAGTTATCCAAAAAGTACCTAAATTTCACCCTAAGAAAATTTTGATATTCCAAATCCAAAAATTAAGTCCATTTTGAAAGATAAAATTTAAAAAATTTCAAAATTAGGGTATTACTATTCATAAAGGCTAGTTCATAATAATATTATAATAATATCTCATTTAGTGAAACTCGGTATTACGTACTACACACGCTATCGAGGAAGGTCTATATTCCGTGTAATGCAAGACAAGTGAGAGATGCATGTAGTGAAAGCTCTATTTTGTGTTTTGTATAACATAATCCAAACTTATTTCATTTATATATTTAAAAAAATCTATACATAATGTTGCGTAGAATAGTTTCTACAAAACGAACTTGAAATTGTGTGTAACGCGAGCCAAGAATAGTGTTGCGTATACTGCAAGAAAATACATTGTTGTGTATATCACAATCTAATTTTGGTGTAGCGTACAACACAAGACACCTAAATGAATATTTTTCATAAATTCTCAGGGTGTGACATTCTACCCCCCTTAAAATGAATTTCACCCACGAAATTCGTCGGGGTTATAAATGGTTTATTACACGAGAGTTTCTTTCATAGAAACCCACATCGTAAAAAGGAATACTAAGACATCATTTAAAAAAGGATCGTTAGAATCATAACGGATACCCAAATAACTCATCACTGGGTTTCCACATAGGAGACCATAGGTGAAAATATGGATATGGAGGAAAAATCTAACCATCATATTCTGATGGAGAGTGGTAGAGATCATGGCTATGAAAAATAAATCAATCACAAAGCCATAAATTTGTGATAATCTAAGGTACCATCTGATTCATCGGATATAAGAGCACTAGGACAACATTTTTTGTTTTCAATATCATTTCCCTAAATTTGAAGATTTTGAATTAGATGAAATACGTTCTTGATTTTGGTACAATCCCACAATTGGTTGTTCCTTGGACAATATCCACTTCATCTCTTAAAGAAATGAAGTTGAATTTGTTATTCGTGAAGTGTTAACAGATCATGTGATAGAATGATGGGTCATTCAATCTGTTTCAAACAAAAGGTTAGAAAATGTTATCAAATATACATAAGTCCATCTACGGTGAGGTTATTCGTATACAATTCCAAAAATAAACTTATACTTCATCTATCATTCCGCTTAATAAAATAACACTAGTTTATACTAACCAGGGACTTCCTGTAGGTCATTGGTATGCGATAAAGGCCAGTCACACTTCAGTTGTGGGTTTGATTCCCACAGGCTTGTTTGACACGATGGGTTGTCATCTGTCCTGCAGGTTGTCCTTTTTCTAAAACTACATTACTATAACATCCCATAAATAATATCGAACTAACTTATGTCCAACATAATCCATTCCAATCTTTAGGCTTATCTAAAATACTTCGGTCCATGCCCATAGTATAAAGAAAATTATTACTTGAAATGTCGCATAACAATCACGTGAATGCCATCATTTATCCCCCATATATCCTAAGATATATCTTTTTGGTCAAATTAAAAACATGTGAATACCTTAATCATGTATTCTCTTGAAGAATGAATACCCATTGAACCTTAGTGAAAACATGAATGTTGTTAAATTTTAACACTTTCCACACACGAAAATCCCAAAAATTCTAAATACTCAAACCATAATATCACATAGTCCTTGTATTAGTCATGAGCTCATGATTACTATCATATTATTTTCTCCTTATCCCTTCATTGTGTGCATTTCATCTTCTTTCTAAAAATATTTCAATCACCTTTTCATGGTTACCAGTACAATATAATTATTGAAAATCAATACATAGATATTCCAAACTTCCACTATACCATAAATGAGATTCCATGATACTATTTTGAAATCCCATTACATAAACACGTAATCATTACACAACATCATTTTCATACTCATCATAACAAATAGTGATTTCATGAGACTTCCCTTTATCCTTTGCCTTATGTGGTTTCTCACGTTGATCATCATTAACCCGTGGATTTGGGATTTTATTAGCATAATGCCCCATTTCCTTGCACTTGAAGCATTGAAGTGTTGGTGGAGAGTTCTCTATAGTCTTTTCTCTATTCACATCATTAGCAACCTATTTCCCATTACTTCGACAATAAACTGCTCGATGACCTTCTTTTCCACACTGAAAACATTTTCTAGTTCCTTTTAGGCAATCTCCACCATGATTTTTTCCACACATTGAGCATAATGAAACATTCATCTTCTTTTCACCATTATTCTGAGATTTCTCCTCGAAATCCATATTTCGTTTCTTGTCAAAACCATGAGATGGATTTGTTACACCAATTTCCAGTTCTACCTTGATAGCACAACACAAAATTTCTTCATAGCTACTGAAGTCTCTTATAGCTAATTCCCTTCGAAGACTTGGTTTTAAGCCACTGAAAAATCGATCAACATTACTTTCAGGTTGGATGATAAATCTAGATGCATACCTTGCAAGTCTTGTATAATTCACTTAATATATACAAACATGTTCATCATCCTTCTGCTTAAGCTCAATAAACTCCGTTTCCATCTTTGTTCGAAGAATACGAGGGAAGCACTTACTGAAAAACAAGTACTTGAACTCGTCTCATTCCATGGACTCAATTTCATCTCTTTTCCTCGTATTCTTGATAAGATTCCACCATTGATCAGCATCACCTTCCAAACAATATACTGCTAAGATGAATTTATCATGCTCAGAACATTGTAGAACTGAAAATATCCTTTCAGTAGTACTGATCCATTATTCAGCCACTAAGGGATTAGAAGACACGCTGAATGAAGGTGGACGCTGCCTCACGAAGGATTCAACAGAATGTTGCTCCTTTATCTGTGCATTTTGAAATCCAGAATGATTCATTGCTTGTGTAAGTATATAAATAAGATTGTGCACTCCATATCCCATGACACTGGTTTGGTTAGGAGGACAATCATTGCATTGTCCATTACATTGATCAACACAGATCCTTCGGTTTCCAGCCATCGTCTAAAACCCAAATATAATAGTGTGAGAGGCAAATACCATACTAGGGAAAACAACATAATAAAGGGGGAGTAACATCAATATCAAACATCTTAGTTATAATTCTAAGATCATTAGAACGATTCTAGGACTATAACCTATACTTATACTTAACCTTTGGGACATCCCTAGACATACCTTAGAAATATCTCCAGGGATCCCACTAAAGTTTTCGCATCCTAGTTTCCAAAGGTTAACTAAACCTTTGCTCTGATACCAACTGTAGAGACCCGAAGATTGACGTACAGGGACATTACATTACTTTTGTGGAATACATAGTACATAACAAAAACAAACACACAATGACCATAATAGTTTAGTGTCTTTGGAAACATGGAACATAATATTCTAATTGTGGTGAAAGATCTTTAACATCTCCAATAAAGATCTTCCCCTTTTTTTCTTACCTAAAACCATTCTTTATATCTTGGGGAAAAGAAAACATAAAAAGGGTGAGATCAAATGCTCAGTAAGGGTAATCATGGAGAAAATAAAACAAAACATATACATTTGAAAAAAAACATGTACATAATGTTTAAACATTGAAATCTTGTGCAATGACATAAAAAATGGAAGTACGTAAGGCATAGATCAAAATATAACATCAATCATGATAAAATAGATTGTAAATAAAACTTTTAATTGTGTAAAAACATTAAGCACATGATATGATTTCCATAGTAGCCAAGGCATTGCTTCCAAGACAATCCTAGTGGACAAAGTCTCTTTCTGAATCGAGTTTACTCCTCGTTCCATTCCTGTATTACAAAACCAGATTAACATACCTTTCTAGCCATGTCTATCTCATGAGATATAAATTTTTACCCAATGCATTGAAGGTAGATATAGGTCCCACCCATCTCATATTGAAATCATTCTTTCGTGTGCCACAATATAAACATAAATCATTCATCATAACCGAAGAATAAAATGGGTTTCATAAACATCATTCCATCATAACGTAATCCATACAAAAACTATTGGATATCATTTCATCATTAGAAAAGTGAAACCATGTAAATCATTGAGACATGATATTTGAAACATAAACATGTGAAATAATGTCATCTTAGATGAAAATTGTTTTGATAAAACACTTGAAATGAATTCTTGAGGAAAATATCCTTTTTTCTTCAAAATCATTTTCTTTTCAAAAAATGTCATGCAATTTTAAAAGAAAAGGATTTTTTTGAAAATAGTCACGAAATATTTTGGAGGACACTTCATGAAAATAATTCTTTATAAAACTGTAAAAATCCATTCATGCCGTATACATTAAAAAATCATTCTTCTTGTACTTTTGTCAGAAAAGTCAAAATGTACCTTGTAGGGTAAATAAAATAAAGATTCCTTCCATACTATTGTGTAAAAGTAAAAATGGGTAAAAAGTACTTTAAACACACATGAATATACTTTTATAAAACATGTACATTGATGATATCAATAACCCCGGTAAATACTTACGAATAAGAAATCTCGGATAAAAATGAGATTTGCAAAATTATCCCTTACCTTAGGTCCAATATGCTTCGTATGGATCCGAACCTCCGGTATAATGATTTAAATAATGTCATTGACTTATTACATAATCATATTAATTGTTATGATATCATATATGTTTCACTTATGACTTTATATTACCCGTTCTTTTGTAAATTCCATGTTAAAGTAGCGTTTTGGGTAAAATCATTTCATTTATCGTATGTGTTTCGACTTGTCGTTCTTGATATTATTACTTATATCCTGATTTACGTATTTACATAGTGTAAAACATGATTTATATAAAATATATATTCATCATATACATATATATTATAGATATATAATAAGAAATGAAATACACCGTTCATGGAGACGGTAGGCCGTACGTACGCATGAACGATGTTTTCGTTTCCTTATTGAATTGAATGAAATTAAATAGATGACATAAATATATATATATACATAAATCCAGTAGCATTATTATGTAATATATTTCATTATTATTAATTATATATACATTATAATCATTCTTTAATGGTTAATCATGGAAAATTAATCTCATCACATTCGTGGAGACGGTAGTCCGTACATACGCACGAGCGATGATATCATTCCAATGATCATGGAATTGTATTAAAGTGTCTGTATAATATTACAGAATTAATATCACTTTAAAATAATCATATATATTCATTACTTTCACCATTATACCCATCCAAGTAAGGTGGTGGTGGAAAATAGATTACACCACGGCATGGAGATAGTATTTTGTACGTACACACGCGCGGTGATTTTGTTATCCATAGGATGGATAGATGGTGAAATATGGTTGTTTCATACTTATAATAACATGTCAGTATATGTGTGATACTGATTTTATTACTTCATAATGAAAAAAAATGAAGAATAAGTGGAAGAAGAAATACAGTTGAAAGAATCGGTAATGAACATTTCCTTTTCTTTGAAGCGCCTCTTTGAGACCTCCTCTTAGGGCACTAAAATTGGTCTTTGAAGAATACCAGGACCTCTATGATGTTTCTAGGGAAGTGGATAAGAGAATTTGGCAGGGGTTGGACGAGCTTGAAGGCTCAAAGTGGTGTCAGGAAGAGAGGGAGGAGGTGCCCTTTTATAAGGGAGGAGAGGGAACCTTTAGAATAACTAAAAATATTATTTTATTATAAAGTCATATTCGGTTTTTAATAGCTTTAAATTGAGTTATTTCGAATATAATGTGGGGATGGGTCGAAATACTCTCATTAAATATAATTTAGACAAGTTTATATTTCTATTTTAACCTTATCATTTAGATTTAACCTTATGTTAAATAATTTTACTTTTACCGTGTCTTCTTGTTTTCTTACACTATAAGGTCAATAAACATACTATAACAAGACAAACGAACCCCAAGTTTTTTATTATTAATATATATAACCTTATCTAATTCATTTGGCCGAACCATAGATTTTTAGGAATAAAAAAACAATTAATAATATAATATTTGTTTTAAAAACTATTTTATGTCAATTTTGACACTATTTGGTAATTGATTTTTGAGAAAATCATAACAGAATGATTAGTTAGAAAAAAGTTACTTAAATAAATAATAAAATGTCTTATTAACCTAGAAAATTAGTTCAATTCATAAAAAGTCTCAAATTACATTTATTTGGGTATTTATAAAATCAATAATGTGAATATTTCATTAATAATACAATTACTGCAACATCGTTGTGTCATAAATAAACTAAATTATTTAATGTCTAAAAATTATAAATAAAATACCATTATGTAGGAAATATTTTTAAATTTTTAATGAATATTTATAGTTGAATTTATCTAATGTGTAACCCTATATTAAAAATGATTTACTTATTAAACATTGATTTTAACTATTTTAACCCTTCTTTAAATAAATTAATATTAAATGTCCTAATCTAATCCAAGTGGGTCTAAATTGACATATTTAATTACTAAGGTTTTTTTTGGTCGAATTAATCTTATCCAATAGAATTATGACATGTGTTAGGGTAATAATAATATCATTTTTACCCTTAATTATCCTATTAACTTTTAACCGTGGTAAATAAAAGAAAAAAGTTACTATTCACCAAAAAATATTTTCATCTCATTGAACCACATTTTAGTCCTTGATATTAAACATTTCTCTTGGATTTTCGGAATTCCCCTCACAGAAATGGTAAAATTAAGTTTTATGAAAAATTAAGTTTTTTAACTACCACTTAGTGGTTTCACTATTCATCAAAAAATGAAAGTTTCCAGAAAAATACCAAAAATTAGGCCTAACCTATATTGGATATTATGAATTCAAAAATGATTTCTATTTTAAAAAATTCAAAACATATCATTTGCATTAATTAATTTAAAAATTAATTCCCGTCGTCGAAACAAATAGCGTGTTTTTAAGAGATAATAACTATCAAAAGATTGACACTTGTTTATGTCTGGTTTAAATGTGAAATTACATCCAATGACCAACATTGTGTTAAATGGTTAAAATATACTTTAAAGATACTTTAAAACCACTCAAATTAATAATTTATCACTATTAATTATTTCGATTAAAAAAGTTGTTTTTAATTAAAATTTAGTAATTTTCACTATTCATCAGAATATGAAAGTTGTCCGAAAAGTACCAAAATTTCACCCTAAGCTAATTTCGATATTCCGAATCCAAAAATGAAGTCCATTTTGAACGATAAAATTTATAAAATTTTAAAAATTGGGTATTAATATTCAAAACGGCTAGTTCATAATAATATTATAATAATATATCATTTAGTGAAACTCGGAATTGCGTACTACATACGCTATCGAGGAAGGTCTTTATTGCGTGTAATGCAAGCCAAGTCAGGACTGCATGTAATGAAAGATCTATTTGGTGTTGCGTATAACATAATCAAATCTTATTTCATTTTATATATTAAACAAAATCTATACATAATGTTGCGTAGAATAGATTCTATAAAACGAACTTGAAATTGTGTGTAACACTAGCCAAGAATAGTGTTGTGCATACTTCAAGAAAATACAGTGTTGCGTATATCACAAGATAATTTTCGTGTAGCATACAACACAAGACATTAAAAAGAATATTTTTTATAAAATCTCATGGTGTTACAGTTGGTCACATGGGCTAAAGCGCATTTCCCCTAAAACCTGAGGCTGATGTCTAGTAGTGAGGGCCATGAGTGTGATAATGGGGAAACTATTCCTTCATTGGAAGTGTAACATAGCAGAATAGAAACATATATACAATTGCGGAAGTAGTGATAATGCCAAACTACAAGAAACAGCAGAAGAATGATGATGAAACAACCGGAGCACACACATATAAATGATTCACGATACATATGTCTAGGAAATAATCCAAAAAAGTCACAATGATGAAATAAAGAACTAAACCAAAGTACATTAAGAACAAATAAGCAACTCCCCTACATCTCAAGCCTCATATTAGTCACATTCTTTCAAGATCCAAAGTAGTCATGTACCTGAAGTAGAAGAGTGCTTGCCCTAATCTATAACTACATCAATATAATCTATTTGGGGAAAAAGCATGACCCAAAAATGGTGTGAGACTAAATATCAGTAGGAAATAACCAAGAGATGTGTGCCTAACAGTCAGTGAATATATTTGTTAGGCAATGAGGAAAATAAGCAATAAACAAGGATGTACTCAATAGTAAACAATCATGCAGTTTCAAAGAATTCAAACACCACATTCCAAGTAAACAGATAATATCTAATAGGTAACCCTATAGTAAGTTCTTAAAGTCTAATCCCCTGTAGACCTACCATGAAAACATAGGAAACCCTCCGGGAATTACACACAGTCTAACCCCTATGGTTCATTATTAATATAGACTCTCTAGGGAAGAACTCGTCATCAATTCCCCCTATAGTCTCGTATCATTAACTAAAAGGTTCTCTAGGGAATCCCTACAACACATCCCCCGTGTGGCCTGCATTGAAGAACTACAGACACATTGAGGAAGAACATACACAAATTCATCTTATGGTCTCGCATCGTAACAATAATAATTGAAACTCTAGAGAATCCCATTTGTATATTCTACATATGGGCCACTACACCAAGTTCTCACGGCCTTGTTTAAGTCAAAAAAGTATAAAATAGAATGCGGCCAATGTAAACCTCAAGAACTACTTGGCTAACCAATCTAAAACATAACTACATGTTAGATAAAACACTCCATCCTAACAATACTAGGCATGGATAACAAAGAAGAAGCCTAACTGGAAAAACTAGACCAACGGTCAAAACAAGAAAATAATGGATAAACCTCCATAACATACTGTTGACCTCACCTATTTTGATAATCCCAATTATGCTTTCATATAATTTTATAATCTCAATCTAATTTTATCTATGTATTAATTCTTTCAATCTATTATCAAGATGATAATAATTTTAAAATGATCACTGAGATATGTTAATCCATGTTTATCCATGTTTATATAAGTTCCGGAGTTATTATAACCCATGTAGATGTGTTTTTCATAAAACAGACAAGTGTTGTAGCTACTGGTATAGAGCTACCGGTACTCAGTCTACCGACAGACTTAGTTTACCGATAGACAGAGTCACCGATACACTAAGTTCATTGATATAAACAAAGTTACCGGTAAGCAGAAACAAAGTCCACCGATAGAACAGACGAGCTACCGTTGTGAATGTCTAACAATAGTTCCCAGTAGAGTAAGCCTACTAATATGAGTACTGAATCACAAACCAGAGTTACTGATATGAAGAAGTCTACTGATAGAACCAGTCTACCAAGCAACCGACAGACAAACATACCTGAAGTCTACCGATAGACAGAAGTCTACTGATAGAGCCAGTTCACAGATAGTTACCAATACAAGTATAGTCACTGATATAGCGAGATACCGATGGAGATACTGCTACCGATGGAGAGACAGCTGCTGATGGAGCAATAGCTATCGATAACAAGAGCTAACGATGGAACTAAAGTCACAGGTATATGAGCTACTGATGCAAGTTCAAAAGAGCTACCGATGGAAGGTTTTGAGACACAAAGTCCATTGTGCACGTCTACTAATAGTACTATACTAATTCTTGACCAACCAGTCAAACCCGATACTCTTCATACTATTTATTTATTTAGCTAATGGTTACATTTGATGGTTTTAATGCAGTTAATGTTATTTAATGATTTCAACTGCATGTTAGGGAACTGTACGTAGTACCCATGCAAAAGGCGATTATTCTTTTCTGCTGAAGCTGAATGCTATAAAGGGACATAAAAATATAATGCAAGACACACTATTGGAAACCACTACGGGTGATGAATATTACATGAAAGACACTAAGAAGACAGACGAAGGGTGAAAGAGACAAGAGCTGAACATCATTCAAATGTGGAGCATTTTTCACTAGTCTACATCCATACTCCAAGAATCCTAGACATACACGAAGAAACCTATTCTAGCGGACAACACAAGCTGCATCTTGAGTAAAGAACTACAAAAAACATTTTATGCACTCAGGCTGCTAAGATGGACCAAGAATCAAAGAAGAAAAAACACTCTGTTTTCTGAGAAAAAATAGAGAAGGACTCAGAAGATTTTTTGATAAACCAAACAAGCCTAGAGGTGCACTGCTAATCACTAAAGCATTTCTAAGCTCAATAATAATTCTCTTAGTGATTCTATTTTTATATTTTGAGTAGTTTGTGTAACCTGTTTATTTTACACACACACTGTCTCCTGTGCTATACTGGAGGATTCTTAAATCCTCACTCAAACTCCATAACTATTTTTTCCCATTGTGGATGGTGGTAGAGGTCGAGTAAGTCCTGAAAATATTGTCAGCTATTGTTTTTTTTTCCACAAAGAACTGTGGTAGAGGTCTTTGTACCTGCACAGTAGTGTACTTTTGTTTACCCCCGATCCAGGGTGTCGATCAATTTATATAAATTGTAGAGAGGACTAAGTCTCGGCTTGAGAATGAACCTATTGGTTAACTTTCTTGTGCTCTTATAGTAAGTCTATAAGTATTACATATATAAATTTTACATATTCCGCTGCTATTTATTTGAAATACAAAACTATTTTAATGCTACTTTGATAGTTAAATTCGAAAGTGTTTATGCTTATTGTAAACCAGTAAGTTAGTTTCAAAAGTTAACTTAATCTTCAAATTAAGTTAACCTATACCTAATCAAACTTTGAGAAACTAATTGAACCTTTGCACTCTGTGTAGATTCATTACAGTTTAACTTTGTTTTTTAAATTGGGGGATTTTAAGAGAAATATTTTTAACAGAAATTTTAATTGGAAATCAACTCACCCCATTCTTAAGAATCCACTCCGACCAACATTTGGTATCAGAGGTTTCTTTTTGTAAAAGGATTTTTGAAATACTCTGTTTTCCAACTATGATTTTAGTTGCATCTTTAAAGATCTTAAATTTATGTTAGTTCTAAATTTTATCTCTTTAAACATTTTTCTAAAATCTAGTTATGGATAATAGACTAGAGGGTGCTGCTACTAACCGGCCACCTTTCTTCGATGGCACAAACTATGCCCAGTGGAAACTGAAAATGAAAATTCATTTAGAGAGCATGGGTTTTGATATTTGGACTGCTATAGAGTCTCAATATAAAATTACAGAAACTGAAAGAACAACTTTGGATGAACCTACAAAGACTGATTACAATAATAATTTTAAAGCTATGAATTCTCTGTACCGTGCTTTACGAGATGAAGAGTTTAATAGAATTTTTTCTTGAAAAACTACCTTTGAAATGTGGGATACTTTGGGTGTTTCTCATGAAGGAACAACCAATGTTAAAGAAATGATATTGAATAGTTATACTATTAAATATGACAATTTTAAAATGAAAACTGATGAACCTATTTCTGATATGTATCTTAGGTTTAATGAGATAGTCAATACAATGAGTTCACTTGGAAAAGCTGTTCCATCTAAGGAACAAATTATGAGGATACTGAGATGTCTGGAAAAATGATGTAGAGGCACCTCTGTCTCAATCAGAGAGTCATGTGACATTGGACCACTACCAGTAAAGAATCTTATTGGTAAATTAATTATGTATGAGGAATAACTAAAGGTGAATAAGGAAGAAAATGATGAACCTAAGAGAAAATCTGTAGATTTCACGTCTACTGCCTCTAAGAGTAAAGACAATGAAAAAATGAAAATACCTACTAAGAGTTCAACCCATGAAGATTCTGATTCAGATAGGGATGCTGAGATGGCTCAAATAGCCAGGAGATTCAAGAAATTTATAGGAAGAATAAATTCTTCATGAAATATAACTAGAAAGGAAAGTATGACAACAAGGGACACTGGATGAAGTATTGGAAGAAAGCTGAAAAGAATGATGAAATGGTATTCTATGAGTGTAAAAGGAAAGGAAAAATCAAGTCTGATTGTCCAAAGTTAAAAGTCAAAAAGAAATATGATTATAAGGACAAGAAGTACAAGAAAGATATGAAAGCAACTTGGAGTGCATCTGAAGACAGAACAAGTGAATCTGATGTTTCTGATTCAGAGAAGAATCATGACAACATGTGTTTCATGACCAACACATATGAGGTAACCTTAGATACTCCTGTTTTAAATTCTTATTATTCTGAAGATGATGCAGAATCTGATTCTGGTTCGAAAAACATGACTAGTAAGAAATTATTTGAATAATATAATATGCTGGAAGAGATATGAAATGAAATTAAGGATAAATACAAATCATTAAAGAAATAGTATTCTCTCACTACTACTTTTAAAACCGAACATACGAGAAGAATGCTCAACTATTAATGGAAAATACAGAACTGAAAATGTCAAATGATCAACTTAGAAAATACTTAGAGAAGTTTACAAATGGAGAAGACACACTTACTCAAATGTTAGGTAAACAAGTTTCACCTAAATACACTACTAGTTTGGGATACCAACCTGGACAGAGACAGTTCACTAAAACTTGATTTATTCCTAAGTTTGAACAAAATTTTGCTTATTCTAGTTCTGGAAATTCATATGCTTCAACCAGTTTTCTATATGGTTATAGGTCAAATAAAGTTTATCTTTCCAAATATTTTGATTCTATAAATTATATGAGATCCATAAGACAAATATGGGTACATAAAGCTTTTATTTCTAACCTTTATGGACCCAAGAAGATCTGGGTGCCAAAAATCATTTCCTATCTAAATATGTTTTGTAGGAAACATACTTAAAGAGTTATCATAAGAATGTATGGTACCTGGACAGTGGATGTTCAAGACATATGTCTGGAGATTATTCATGTTTCAAATGTTTAATAAAGGTTGATAGAGGTCGTTTCACCTTTGGTGATAATTATAAAGGTATGATCATCGGCCTAGGCCAAATTGGTAACACTTATTCAATTTTAATTTCTAATGTTTTATTTGTTGATGGACTTAAGTATAAACTGTTAAGTATTTCTCAATTATGTGATGACAGATTTAATGTGAAGTTTGAAAATGATTCTTGTAATGTTTATAATTCAAAAAATGTTTTAGTATTTTATTCTTTAAGAAATGATAATGTTTATGCTGTTGATTTAAATTCATTAGTTAAACAAAATGTTACTGGCTAAATGCTTTTAATAAAGAGTCTTGGCTTTGGTACATCAGATTAGGACACTGTAACATCTATTCACTAAGAAAAATAACTAGAAAAATATTAGTTAGAGACCTACCTAAACTTGAATTCCTAAATGAAAAAGTTTGTAATCCATGTCAAAAGGGAAAGCAACATAATGTTTCTTTTAAATCAATGAAATAAGTTTCAACTTCTCAACCTCTCGAGATGGTTCACATGGACTTGTTTGGACCATAAAGAGTTTCTAGTTTAAATGGGAAACACTACGTCTATGTTCTAGTAGATGACTTTTCTAGAAATACTTGGGTATACTTATTATCTCACAAAAGTGAAGCTTGTTGTTATTTTGTAAAATACTTCAAATCTGTTGAAAAACATAGTGGACTTAAGATTAAAACTCTAAGAAGTGATCATGACCGTGAGTTTGAAAATCATGAATCTGAATCTTATTACACACACAATGTCTATAGTCACAACGTTTATTCTCCTAGAACACCTCAACATAATGGTGTAGTAGAAATAAGGAATAGAACCCTTCATAAAATAGCTAGAACCATGATCAATTAATATGACTTGCCTATTTACTTTTGGGCTGAAGCTATGAATACAACTTGTTATATTATTAATAGAGTATAAATTAGACCAGTTCTTAAGAAGACCCCGTATGAATTGTGGAATAATAGAAAACCTATAGTTAGTTACTTCAGAGTCTTTTGCTGCAATGTTTTTATTCTTAATAGAAAGGATAATCTGGACAAGTTTGCTTCTATGAGTGATGAAGGAATTTTTCTTGGATATTCATTAACTAGAAAACCCTATAGAGTCTTTAATAAAAGAACCAAATGTGTGGAAGAATCTGTTCACATCAAGTTTGATGAAACTGATCCAGATGAGCCTAAAACCTCTCTTGAAAATATTGAGGAATATTTAAGTGTTCTGAACCTTAATGATAAATCTAAAGAACCTGCTGTAAAAACATCCAGTTCTGGACATATTCCAGAATTTGCTACTACGGAACCTGAACCTATAAATGAACTTGAAATTTCTAGTCCTACCTTTACTAGATCAACAAGGATTCTAAAGAATCATCCTTTAGATATTGTAGTTGGTTATCAAGATAGAGGGACACAGTCTAGAGATTCTCTAAAGAATAATGTTGAACATCAAGCTTTTCTATCATAGCTAGAACCTAAAATTATCAATGACGCTATCAATGATGAATTTTGGGTAATGACTATGAAATAAGATTTAAATCAATTTGAAAGAAACAAGTTCTGGGAATTACTTGATAGACCTAAGGAAACTTTAACAATAGGCACAAAATGGGTTTTTAGAAATAAAGTTGATGAGTCTGGAAACATAGATAGAATCAAAGCTAGACTAGTTGCATAAGGATATAGTCAAGAAGAAGGAATAGACTTTTAGGAAACTTTCTCACCTATAGCCAAATTAGAATCCATTAGGATCTTACTTCCATATGCAGCTCATCTGAATTGCAGGTTATATCAAATGGATGTCAAAAGTGATTTTCTAAATGGTCTTATTGTTGAAGATGTTTTTGATGAACAACCACCTGGATTTATTAATACTCATTTTCCAAATAATGTTTTTAAACTTCCTAAAGCTTTATATGGCTTAAAACAAGCTCCAAGAGCTTGGTATGATTGACTTAGTAATTTTCTTATTTCAAAAAGTTTTACTAAAGGGATTGCTGATCCAAATATTTTTATTAAAATAATTTATAAAGATGTTTTAATAGTTCATATCTATGTTGATGATATTATATTTCGATCTTCTAAACATTCTTTATGTACTGATTTTTCAATGAATATGAAAAATTAATTTGAAATGAGTTATTTGGGAGAACTTAAATATTTTCTTGGATTTCAAGTGTTTCAAAATGAGAATGGTATTGTTTTAAATCAAAGTAAATATAGAAAAGATCTTTTAAAACATTTTGGTTTGGATAGTATTATGGAAAGTGAAACTCTTAGGTGTACTGTTTGTAAATTGGATGTAGATGAAATAGGAAAACCAGTGGATCAAACCAATTATAGAGGTATGATTGGAATCTTACTTTACCTTACTGCTAGTCGACCAGATATTATGTTTAGTGCGTGTATGTGTGCAAAATTTCAAGCGAATCCAAAAGAATCGCATTTACTTGCTGTTAAAAGAATTTTTAAGTATCTTAAACATACTGTAAACATTGATTTGTTTTATCCAAAAGGAAAACCCTTTGAGTTAATGAGTTATTCCGATGCTGACTTTTCTGGTTGCAAGTTGGATAGAAAGAGCACTTTTGGAACATGTCATTTATTAGGAAAGTCCTTAGTATCATGGTGTAGTAAGAAGGAAAATTCTTTATCATTATCCACTGCCGAAGAAGAGTACATTTCTGATCGTAGTTGCTGTGCACAAATTCTGTGGATGAAACACACTCTTCTGGACTATGGATATGACTTTAGACACGTGTCAATCAACTGTGACAATACTAGTGCAACAAATATCTCTAATAACCATGTGTCTCACTCTAGGACCAAACACATTGATGTAAGGCACCATTTCATGAGAGATCATTACCAAAAGTGTGATATTACTATTGAGTTTATAGGCACTGAACATCAATTAGCCGACATTTTCACTAAAACTTTGAGTTCAAATAGGTTAAGTTACATTAGACATGAGTTAGGAATGTTTAAACTCAATCGGTAGCTATTCTCACCGATGTGAAATTCACACCGATGTAAAACCTCATTGATGTAACCTCACTAATAGAAATTCTCACCTATGTAACCTCACTGATAGAAATCATCACTAATGTAACCTCCTTGATAAAAATCCTCACCGATGTAACCTCAGAGATAGAAATCATCACCGATGTAACCTCACTGATAGGAATCCTCTCCGATGTAACCTCACTGATAGAAAATCTCACCGATGTGCGTGCTGTTTTAAAACATTTTTCTGTCGCCAGAATCTAAATCGTTTTTACTTTATTTCATTTTGTTTATTTATTTTATGATTCCTAAATGATAAAAATAAAGTCTGAGCTACTTCTAAATTCACCAAACCTCAAACCTAAACCGTCGAACCTTAGCTCCGAAATCCTTAGAGAACCCTAAATCCTTCGAACCAGCGATGGAAAAAACCAAAATTCCTACCGTATGAGATGACTCTGCTGTGCCGAAAAATGAAGATGCAAAGGACCAAGAAAGAAGAAAGTTGAAGTGGAAGTGTTTCTAGAACTAGGTCGGGGATATTACCAGTGAATCCTCATCTTCAAAATCGAGTTATTGTGATTGAAAAGGAACTGTGTGTATAATGGCTGCTACCTAGCAGGTCCTTAGTGCTCGAAGTTCTTGAAGATCAAAAATGGGTATAGTGTTTTTCGAACAACAATGGTCTTTACTTTGCAAAATTAGGGAAACAGTTTTACGATTTTTTAACCTTTGAAGAATCAGAGAATCAAAATCGAGTAACTTATTTTGGGAATGGAAAGGAGTTGTCGTTTTCATCTGTTGAATGGGCGGAGTTCTTGAAAGTTCCACATGAAAGAGTATATTGATATGTCACGAGAGAAATGCCACCTACCAGTGTCATTTTCGATTATGAGACTTCCCTGGAAGAGCTAACTGGTGGTGGAAGTCAAAGACAAGTAGTTTCTGCAGAAATGGATGGAGAGAACAGACTACTGTTCAAATTTGTTCAACATGTCTTGATACCGAGGAAAGGAGACATTTACAAATTGAGATATCATGTTATCTATCTCCTACACCTCTTAATACATTGTGTAAAGGTTAATCTGTGCAGATTTCTGATGCTCTAGATGGAAGATATGACACGGCCGAAATCAAAGACAAATTCCCTATTCTTTACTAAGATAATCTCTGTGATGATCTAGGTAAAAGGGGTTGCTGAGTCTCAAGATGTGACAGTGGTAGTAAAGAATAACGTCTGCCTCAAAACTAAAGTTTTTAAGTATATTAAAATAAATTGTAACCCTTGGAGAGGAGAATGGGTCAATGATGACCAAAGGGTGTATGACAAGTTTAATCCTGTGAATCATCCTTCAAGGCCAAAGGATGTGAGGGATCTAGGTCTGGGACCTGATGAAGAGGAGCCTGAATACAGTGATGATTCAGAGGAGGAAGAGTCATCTGCTGATGAAGGAGGAGACCCTGACATGCCTCCTATCCCAGATCCTAAAAATATAGTTCAACATATATCTGATAAGGAAGAAGATGCTTTAGAATCTGTTGAAGTGGATGGTGTAGAAATTGATGAAGATGTTTATGAGAGTGAAGCATCTCACAATAATCCTATGATTACTTATGATGTTGATTCTGAGCTATTCCCTGATGATGTGGTTAGAATTCATGACCTGGATACTTTAAAGAAAAACCTTAAGGAACGTTTTGTGGAAGAGGTAATGAAAATGGATGTGTCTATGGTATCATCAATTCGATCAGTTATGACTGACTCTGTGGTCACTTTAGCCTCTGAAAGAGCATCTGCAGCATTTTCACCTACTGATTAGGTTACCAAGGCCAATATGGATATCGTAAGAGATGAGCTGAAAGAATATTTTCATGCCTCAGTTGTTGATATAAAACACAGTTTTTCTGAATAAATGGTTATGATGGAAAGATCTTTTGAACTATCTCATGCCTGTAATTTATCATCTTTTATGGGTGAAATAGTTGAAGAAGTTAAAGAATGCTAGGCTCAAGTTTCTAGACTTGAAGCAGATATTGAAGATCTAAAGGAATCAGTTGTTTCTTTAGACTCTTACATGAGCTCAAAATCTCAAGCAGATAAGGACTTGGCTTATGTGAAGAGTGTTGTATGCCAGATGGTTTCAGTATTTGAATGTTTCAAAACATCAATGAAATATCATATTAAAACCCAGGAATCTGATGTTCAAAATCATATCAGTGGATTGATCAAAATCTTAAAATAGACTATATCTTTCTCTGTTGGTTCTCTTGCATCTATGCCTTCATTGAATTTGAATAAAATTCAAGCTATGATGAAAGAAGAGACTGGTTCTTCCTCCACTAGGGGCTCTGTGGACTCATCTGAGCTGAGCAGAGTTGTTCTCTCTACTAGAGACTCATCCAGAGAAATTATGAAGATAGTCCAAGACTACATGAGAGAAGCCTATTCCTCTCACAAAGAATGGAAAGAAAAGGTGGACTCCTATTTCTCCAAAATTTACACAAAGACCCAAATGACCAGTCATTTCATGGTTCTGATTGAGAATATGAAACTTCCACCTGTCAATCCAGCCTTTAGAGATAATGTTATCATGCTAATAGAATTGACTCCATCTTCGGACAAGTTTATGGAGAACAAGGATGACTTCATATACTCTATGGAGAGTGGGGGAGGAATCATCATGGATTTCAGAAATATTTTACTGCCCTTTCTGCATGTAGATGTCAGGCCAGTAATTGTCCCTCCTGCTTTGTTTGCCTCTGCCTCCACTGCTTCTCTAATTCAGATGAATCCTATTCAAGCCATTCAAATCCTTACACCTATGATCACACAAAGGACTCCTCAATACAGGCCATGCACAGTGTCAGTTGCTCAGCCTCTAGTGGTCATTTCGGGAATTCCTAAGCCTTCACCAGAATACTCACCTCATGAATCCTCTTCTAACCCTAAGGGAAAATCTCACGTTGAGGATGAGGATTGATCCTGTAGCTGGACTGTTTGATAGAAACCATATGTATTTCATTATCTATCTTGGTACCATTATGTCAAATTCAATAAAAGTGATCCTATTCTAATCCTATTGTTCCACTTTTCTTTATTATTTCCCAGTTTTTTATTATCACAGATGGGGAGAAGTATTTTACAATGGAGGAGAAATACTCTCTATGTATTAAAAGAAGAAGACATATTCACCCAGAGGGATAAATATTACTGAAAGTGGGAGAAATTTTATCTAAGAGCTATCATGCTTTGCACCTTTGATTCCTCTGAATTTCACCCTCTAATACCAGTGCTTTTTCTCTCATTATCTGATATCATTTCATTTAGTTCTCTAATATTCTCTGATACCACTAAATTTTACCTTTGATATCATGGATTTTTCTTTTATCTCTGATACATTTAATTCTATATCTGATAAATTATGTTTTATACCATACTGTTTTCTCTGAGAAAATTGAGCTTAATTATATATCCTCTGATACAATTTTTTTAATAATATCATAAGTTGTGATTATTATAAAAGGGGATATTGTTGACCGTACCTATTTTGATAATCTCAATTATGCTTTCATATACTTTTATAATCTTAATCTAATATTTGTCTATGTATTAATTCTTTCAATCTGTTATCAAGATGATAATAATATTAAAATGATCTTGAAGATATGTTAATCCATGTTTATCCATGTTTATATAAGTTTTGGAGTAATTCTAACCCATTTGGATGGGTTTTTCATAAAACAGTCAAGTGTTATAGCTACTGGTATAGAGCTACCGGTACTCAGTCTACTGATAGACTTAGTCTACCGATAGACAGAGTCACCGATACACTATGGTCACTAATATAAATAGAGTTACCAGTGAGTAGAAACAACGTCTACCGACATAGCAGACAAGTTGCTGATGTGCATGTATACCAATAGTTACCAGTAAAGTAAGCCTACTGATACGAGTACTGAATCACAAACCAGAGTTACCGATATGAGGAAGTCTACTGATAGAACCAGTATACCAAGCTACCGGCAGACAAACAGACCAGAAGTCTACTTATAGACAGAAGTTTGCCGACAGATCCAATTCATAGATAGTTACCGATACAAGTATAGTCACCGGTATATCGAGCTATCGATGGAGAGATAGCTACCGATGGAGATACACCTACCGATGGAGCAACAGATACCGATAACAAGAGATACTGATGGAACTAAAGTCACTACTATATGAGCTACCAATGCAAGTTCAAAAGAGCTACCGATGGAAGGTTCTGAGACAAAAAGTCCACCATGCACGTCTACCAATATAACGCTTCTAATGGTTGATCAACCAGTCAAACCCTATACTCTTCATACTATTTATTTATTTAGATAACGGTTACATTTGATGGTTTTAATGCAGTTAATGTTATTTAATGATTTCTGCTGCATGTTAGGGAACTATACCTAGTACCCATGCCAAAGGCGATTATTCTTTTCTGTTGAAGTTGAAAGCTATAAAGGGACAGAAAAAGATCATGCAAGACACACTACTCAAAAGCACTACGGGTGATTCATATTACATGAAAGGCACTAAGAAGACCCAAAAAGTGTGAAAGAGACATGAGTTGAACAACATTCAAATGTGGAGCAATTTTCTCTAGTCGACATCCATACTCCAAGAATCCAGGACATACACGAATAAACTTATTATAAAGGAGAACACAAGCTGCATCTTGAGTGATGAACTACAACAAACATTTCATGCACTTAGGCTGCTAAGCTGGACCAAGAATCAAAGATGAAAATTACACTTTGTTTTCTGAAAAAAACCAGAGAAGGACTCAAAATATTTTCTGATAAACCAAACGATTCCAGAGCTGCACTGCTATTCACTAAATCATTTCTATACTCAATAATACTTATCTTAGTGATTCTATCTTTATATTTTGAGCCGTGTGTGTACCCTATTTAATTTACACACACACTGTCTCCTGTGCTAAACTGAAGGATTCTTAAATCCTCACTCAAACTCCATAAATCTTTTGTTCCCCACTGTGGATGATGGTAGAGGTCGAGTAACATATGAATAGCTTTTGATCTGTTGCTTGTTTTTTCCACAAAGAAATGTCGTAGAGGTCTTTGTACCTGGATAGTACTGTACTGTTGTTTACCCCCGATCCAGGGTGTGGATCAATTTATATAAATTGTTGAGAGGACTAAGACTTGACTTGAGACTGAACATATTTTTTAACTTTGATGTGCTCTTATATTATATCTATAAGTATTACATATATATTTTACATATTCCGCTGCTATTACTTTGAAATAAAAAACAATTTTAATTCTACTTTGATAGTTAAATTAGCAAGTGTTTATGCTTATTGTAAACCAGTAAGTTAGTTTCAAAAGTTAACTTAATCTTTAAATTAAGTTAACTGAGACATAATCAATCTCTGAGAAACTAATTGAACCTTTACACTCTGTGTAGATTCACTACAGTTTAACTTTGTTTTTAAATTGGGGGATTTGAAGATAAATATTTTTAACATAAATTTTAATTGGAACTCAATTCACCCCCCTCTTGAGTATCCACTCCAACCAACACATATATAAATAAACCCTATTAACATCCAATTAACCTCAAATCAATCATACAAGTATAATAAACTTTTTACAGGGTTAAAATGGTAAATACGCAGTACCCCAATCAAGGTTATGGTGCACTTATGCACATTGAATTCAAAGACCATCTATGGAAAGGCATAAACAACCTTCCCCAGTGTTGAAGAATCATTATATGTGAACCTTATGCCTTGAATCTCCCAAGAACACTATAGATCTACTAAAAAGTCTAAAAGGTTCAACTAAGGATAACTTGTGAAAGAGGAGGAATCAAGAAATTATGCTCTTGAAAATGGAAGTGCTTATCGATGTGATTTCAATGCAATTGATGATAGTTTAATCGGAGGACAGATTCTCAATCGGGGGCTTGGGGAATGATCATAGCCGTACGGATGCTCTCGGATGAACTGGGTCGAGAAGGAGGTGTCTCTTTCTGTCTAATGCTACCCTGTTATATTTAACGAAAAAAATATAAATCTCACAGAGTGCACTTTATAAGTACATGGTGGGTACTTACCTTCACCGGCCCCTGTATTAGGTGGTCTTCAGGCCACCATACACGGTTGTGTGTATGGATGCAACACGGCCAACACCAGGCTCTCTTTGGTAACTGATTACACTACGTGCACTTATAAAATACAAGGTGTGTACTTAAGAAATTTTCAGAAACTCCTATTTTCCTCAAAAACACCATAAAAAGGAAAAAATACTTGAAAAGAATATCTAGGTTCTTATAAACTTCCCCCCTTAAGGTATTTGTCCTCGAGTTTCCCTAAAAAAGAGGCATAGAAGAAGAATCCTCAAACAGCTCTGGCCACTATGATCATACATCGGCCTCCCTCTTGCAGATCTCAACCTCTTCCCGCCCATTATTCCATAGGTCTTGTACGAGAGGAATAGACCAACCACAAAGAACCTTCATACCATGATCAACAATCTAGATTGGATTCTCCTTGAATGTGGAATCCACCTCTAACTCAACCTCCTTGGGAGGAAAAGCATGATATGGGTCTAAGATGTAACTTCAAAGATGAGAAATGTGGAATACATCATGCAAATCCCGGTACCTCTGAGGTAACTACAACTGATAGGAAATCGTCCCAACCCTCTCCAAAACATCAAACATCTTGATGTACCTCGGCGAAAGCTTACCCTATCTCATAATCCTTTGGTGTCACAACCTCAATGTGACACATAGGAAAACTTGTTCCCCGACCTCGAACTATGGAGGTCTTCTTTGCTGATTAGCATAAGACTCCTGTCGAGAATTTTTAGTAGTAATCCTCTTCCATATAAACTCTATCTGCAATGTGGTATACCAGACAAGACGATGTCCTGGCATAGATACCTCTCCTACCTCCTGCCAACCTAATGGTGATCGACATGGCCTATCGTATAGATCCTCATAAGGTTCAATCTTAATAGTTGCATGAAAACTATTTTTGTAGGATAAATCCACAAGTGGTATGTGATTCTCCCAAGAACCTCTAAAATATAGAACTCATGAATGAAGCATGTCCGTAAGAACATAAATTGAACGCTCGGACTGGCTATCTGTCTTGATGTGGTATGTTGTACGCAGAAGCACCTATGTACCCAAGGCCTTCTGCAATCCCTATAACACCCGAGATGTAAAATGGGCATCCCTGTTTGAAACAATAGTGTGTGTAACTCCGTATAGACGTACTATCTCATAGATGTACAACTGTCCCATCTCATCAACACAAAAGTCTCCTTGATTGGCATGAAGTGACCATACTTAATGAGTTTGTCAATAAAACCCATAAAAAATAATTCATTCGAGGTGACCATGAAAAACGGGTCATGAAATCCATCATGACATCATTCTACTGCCACTCGGGAATGGGTAACAACTTAAAAAGCCCAATTGGCCGTTGATGCTCCACCAAAACCTACTGATAGGTGGAACACCTCATCATGAAACCAGCAACATATCTCTTCATACCCAACCACCAATACTGATGGTGTAAATCATAATAAACCTTAGTGAAACTAGGATGAACTGCCCAAACTGAGGAGTGAATGTCCCGCATCAGCTCCTCATGTATGTCTGCTGACACCCGTACACCCCCCTGAAAATGAAAAATCTCATCCTCACCTATGGTCCATCTAGGAATAGGGTCTACTCCTGAAATTATTTTGACGTTGGACTATGACTTTAGAATCTGATAGTTTCCTCATTCACACTCGATCAAGAATAGTAGAGGTAACAACTAAAGATGAAAGAAATGTCTGCCCCTACCTATATAGAACGTCCAAATGCATATCAAAGAACAAATCCATAAGCTTCCACGGACTGTTGGCCTCATGAACTGCTAGTATTTGAATCCCCATGTTTAGTGCATCATCTACCACATTGCCTTTCCCAGACGTATAGGCTAGCTCAAAGTCAAAAGACTGATGGTACTCAACCCACCATCACTGTCTCAATTCCAGGTCATGTTGTGTGATGATTTACATTAGAATAGTGTGGTTTGTGAAAACTACAAAATACTCTCCCAATAGATAATGTCTCCAATAACATAAGTTATGAACAACTGTATCCAACTCAATATCGTGTGTTGGGTAATTTCTCTCATGTGGCCTCAACAGCTGAGACCCATACACAACGAATTTTTCTTCCTACATATGCACTGCTCCATGTCTGATACCTGAAGCATCAAAGTACAAAACAAATCTCTTTCCTGGCTTTGGAAATACTAGTATCAGTGCTAAAGTCGACCTCCCTTTCATCATCTAAAAGGCCGATACACAAGAATCTAACCACAAGAACATTGCACCATTCTTATTCAGGCCCGTCAGTTGTGCTGATATGTGTGAAAATTATTGTATGAAATGTCTGTAGTATCCAGCCAGCCCTAGAAAACACTGTAACTCAAAGATGTTTTTTGGATTCTCTTAGGAAACTATAGCTCTCAATTTATCTAGGTCTATTGATACTCTTGTCTCCGAGTGATCATGACCCACGAAGTGAATTTGATCCATCAAAAAGTTGTATTATGAGAGCTTAGCATATAACCGATGCTCTCTCAGTGTACTCAAAACGATCTCAAGATGGGTAGAATGGTTGTATCGAGTGTGAGAGTACACCATGATATTGTCCATTAAACCCACTACAAAACAATCAACATATGGATGGAACACTCGGTTCCTCAGTTCCATGAAAACTGCAGGCATGTTCAGGAGACTGAACGACATAACCATGTACTCGTATAGACCATACCTACATAGACAAGTTGTAAGATATATATCAGATGGTCTAACATGCAAATGATGATTACCAGATCTCAAGTAAATATTCGAGAATACCCGGGAACCTCGTAGATGATCAAAGAGATCATCAATCCTCAATAAGGGATATCAGTTCTTGACTTTAAAATGGTTCACCTTTCGATTATACACACAATTTCAGAGAGTACCATCGGCCTTCTTTGCAAACAGGATAGGCGAACCCCCATGATAAGTACTAGGTCGGATAAAACCCTTTTCATTAATCTCTTCCAACTGCTTCATGAGCTCCTGTAACTCTAGTGTAGCAATCCTCTAAGGAGGAATGGACAACAGTGCTACTACTGGCATGTGATCTATAAAAATTTATACCTCTCACTTCGGAGGTAAACCTGAAAAGTCCTCTATAAAGACATCCCTGAAATGATCCACCACTAGAGGAAAGACCATATGTTAATTACCCTGGTCATATAGATTTTGAATTGCAATCTGGACTATAAGTCCTCCCAATCCATAATTCTCGGGTCCTTCTCTACAGGCCTGGACAACTCATTCCCCCTTATGAATAAACAATCCACCCATTGGTGATGTGAAAATCACCCTACGACTATAGGAATTGACCACTTCCTAAAAGGGAACTAACTAGTCCATTTTTAGAATGATAAAATAGATTGTCATCTCTAGGACATAAAGGCTCCATAGAAAGGGACACCCACCATCCTCAAGCGACCACTCCATGCACCGACGTACACTAGTCATTTTTGTCTCCAATAATGTGTCCATCTTTTCGACATCAGTAGAAGTAAAGTCACAAATCCCAAGGCTCTCCAAAATAGGAACAGATATAAAGCTATGGGAATCCCCCATATCGAAAAGAGAAGAAACTAATACCGAGGGAACAACTATCTTACCTCAAACTGTAGAGGGTCTGGGATCCTACTCCCATTGTGTCAGCTCCACTACAAAATTCTGACCTGCACCATGGCCCTATGAGCCTACCTGACCTCACTAAGCAAATCCACCCTGCTTTCGCAGAATGCCTAGTGACTGGCTACCACAGTTGTGACCTCCACCTTAGCGTAATGGTTGGATGAACTCCAGTTCCCAGACTAATGAGAAACTGGTTGGGATTCTCATTAATGTGGAATCACTGAAGAACCCCTGTCACCAGCTTCTAGTGAGAAGATCTAGAAGAAACACTGAAGATAGACTATCTTGCCTCAAGATCGGCAATCCACTGGGTCTCTCAGGAAATGTGGAAATATATGCCCGCTCTTCCCGCACTGGTAGCACCCCACCTGGATACCAGAATAATGGTCTTACCTTCTTGGATCACCACACGAAGACCCCCAGAGGTGCTTTTACTATTAGTTGGAGGGATACTAACAGAAGAAGTCAAGCTGCCCTAGCTCATAGCTCCAGAATCCTTCATATTTTTCACCGTTATTAGCACTTGGTTGAGTATAGATGTGAAGGAAGAAAACCACAAGATGTCCAACTGAGATCAGATGTCGTGCGGAGACCATCCTCAAACTTCCTTTCCATGAATAACTCGTCACCTCATGGAATAGGCATGAAGTGATAATGATCTGTTAAGCAATAAGAATAATCTATAACAGAAAGAGTACCCTACTCCAGACTCATGAAATCTCATGGTCAATCGGCTCTCAATGTCTCCAGATAGATGTAGTCGTAGAAGGTATGTTAGAACTCATCCCTAGCCATAACCTGCTGGAGTCCCGCCTATGAGATCACATCACACTATCTATTGGTGGAATCCCGAATCATGAATGTAGTGAGCTTGACCCTCCTCTCTAGAGGAGTCTCCAGATGCTCGAGGATGGAAAAAATGGATTCTACCAATGTATTTCTTGCCTGAGGTCCTCCTTCCCTTATGAAAGTGGGAGGATGCTGCTGGTGGAATACCCACATCAACTATGCCATTGAAGGGGTAGGATGAGGTACTCCTGAGTAGGTTTGCATGAACCTCATGATTCCATCTCGGAATTTTGAATCAACACCTATGCCTGGAAGGATGTCTGGTGCCATGACTGGCACTACAAGAGGATCTACTAAAAGTCATTGATCATTCATGTCTGTTGTTTGATCATTGCCCTATAACTGGCGTACAACCGGAGGACGTCTCAATGGAAAGAATACGCAATGTTAAATGCATACCATAGATTAAAATTAACATGGACTAAAGCTTTGAATATTAAGGTGGGAATAGGAGAAATAATAATTCAAGTTTTACAAAAAATGGATACATGGCATGAAGATTTAACAATATGGCGTGTTCCTTTAGTCCATTCATGTGGTCATGTAATTCTACCTAAACTTGTCATGTAACAACCCCATACAAGGTGGATTGTCCTTACACATAGCCTGTACTTGAGTCATCTTCCCCTACCTAATTTCTCATACATGGCTAGGCTACATGTTAATCCTATTACAATAATACACGTCGTGTTAGGTCCAAACATATTGTGTACTAGTCGAGCTTCACCAACCCGTGTCGTTAGTTACACGGATGGATACACATCTCACACTACACATTCTGTTCTACATAGACACAGAGTGTAATATGAAGTTATTTCTGACCCGTGTTGTTAGTGAAACAACCGGATTCTTGGGTTACACTACATGACATGTTCCAGATGGACACAACATATATTAGAAAAGAGTCAACCGACCCATGTTTTTCATGACATGGCCAATTACATGGTACTACAACACGACGTGTACATCCGGTACCCGTGGTGTCCTACCAAAGATTCCAAACCCCGTGTCCCTGCCCACATAGCCTGGGACACAGTTAGAGACTACATGATGAGTACAAATAGTACACAATGTGTAATTGAGAAAAATAGTTTCTTCCTGAACAGAACAACACATGGCATGTAATCATCATTACATGGCGTGTATTATAGGTTTTTTGGGACACTAAGCCTTGGAAACTACTCTAGACAGTAGAAAAGAAATGAAACCAACATTAAAGTGCCAAATTTCAATCCTTGGTGGCCCATACTCCCTGTGAATCAAATAATGGAATCTTAGACATGTTATAAAAATCCTAATAGATCAATGATCTACCAAATTCTGATTCACGAGGACCCATAACAGCTCTGGAACCTATCTTTGGAATTTATTCAAACAAAACCTTACAAAAACAATACTCTATCAAATTGCAGGTATTTTATAAATTTATATATCACCACAAAAAGAATATCTAGCACAATATCTATCACAACAACATGAAATCACTAATTCACCCTAAATGGAATGACAAGAATGTATGACATGTGATCCCTATGAAGCGCCTATAGGATGAATGAGATGGAATAACCTCATATAATCAGGTTTCAAAAAAAAATAGAACCTCAATAACATAATCAATAACAACACAAGATATTTGAATCACCCAACGGTGAAAATAAAATCAACCATTAAATTGTAAAACCAGAAATCTTGCAATAAACAAGGTTGATTGGATTTTCCCCGTACACAGGTTAGCTACTCCCAGGCACAACTTATTACCAAGTACCAATTCCTTATAATCCCTGTATATAGGCTCCATATATTAAGTTAAGAGAAAATTATTCCTCTAATACAACTTTGTAATGTCCTGGTTCTGGAAGCCGCCTAGAGGCTCCTTATACCTTGTTGGTCACATGGCCTCAACCACATTTCCCCTAATGCTAGAGGCTACGACTAGCCGTGAGGGAAATGGGTGTGATAGTGGGGAAACTATTCCATCATTGGGAGATTAACACAGTAGAAGATAAAAAAATATACCAAAACATAAGTAGTACTAATTCCAAACCACAAGAAATAGCGGAAGACTGATGAAGAAACAACTGGAGCACACATATATAAATGATTCATGATACATTTGTTTAGGAAATATGACAAACAAGTCAAAATGATGAAATACAGAACTAAAACAATGTACATGAAGAACATATAAATAGCTCCTCAATATCACAAGACTTAGCTTGGTACCATGCTCTCCAGCTCCAAAGTAATCATGTAGCTGAAGTAGAAGGGAACTTGCCCTTATCTGTACCTGCAGTAATATAATCAGTTTGGGCCCAAAATCATAACCCAAATATGTTGTGAGACTAAATCCTAGTAGGAAATAACTAAGAGATCTATGCCTAATAGTCCATGAATATATATGGCATACAGTGAGGAAAAGAAGCAGTAAACAAAGAAGTACTCAATAGTAAACAAACCTGTAGTTTCAAAGCATTCAAACAGCACATGCCAAGTAAATAGTTAATATCAACTAGGAAACCCTCTGAGAAGTTATCATAGACTAATCCCCTATAGTCCTACCTAGAAAACACAAGCAACTTTCTGGGAAGTACACACAGTCTAACCCCTCTGGTTCTGCTTTTGTATAGACTCTCTAGGAAAGCAGTTGTCACTAATTCTCCCTATAGTCTCATATTGGTAACTAAAAGGTGCTATGGGGAAGAACTTACATCACATTTTACCCATGGCCCGCGTTGAGAAAATACAGTCACTCAGAGAAAGCACATATGTCAATTCCCCATATGGTCTCGCATCATAACAATAATAACATACACATTGGAGAAACCCTTACATCTATTCTCCTTATGCTCCACTACACTAGGTTCACACAGCCAAGTGTAAGTCAAAAAAGCATATCAATGTAAAAGGTCCAATGTAATCCTCAAGAACTACATGGCTAACCAGTCTATAGCATAACAACTTGTCCGATAAAACACTCCATCCATACAATACTTGGCATGGATAACAAAGCATCAGCCTACCAAACAAAACTAGACTAACAGTCATAACAAGATAACATGGGAAAAACCACTATAGCATGGTAAAATAAACCCTATTCACATTCAATTAACCTCTGCTAAATCATAACAGAATATCATGCAATTTACAGGGTTAAAACCATAAACACGCAATACCCCGATCAAGGGTATTGGGAACTTTTGCACATAAAATTCAAAGATTATCTTGAGAAAGGAAAAAACCACCATCATCAGTGATGCATAATATTTATATGTGAAACTCAATCCTTGAATCACCCAATAACATTTTAGATCTACAAAAACATCTAAAACATTCAATTGGGGATAACATGAGAATGAGGAGGAATCAAAAAACGAAGATCCGGAAGAAGGAAGAGCGTGTTGAGGCTATCCCAACGCAATCGAAAGAGGTCGAATCAGATGAAGGATACTCAATCGGGGGCTCTGGGAAAGATTTCGGTCGTACGGATGCTCTCAGATGAACTAGGTTGAGAATGAGGTGTTTTTTTCAGTTAGACGTGAACCCGGTACGTTTAATGAAAAAAAAGTACACTGTGTGTACATTATAAGTACATGGTGTGTACTTTATAAGTACATGGCATGTAAATTCCTCTACCAGACCTCGCATTAGGTAGTCTCCAGGTCAACACACACGGACGTGTGTATGGTCGCTACGCATCCCGCACTCAGCTACCTGCGGTAATATAGTACACGTCATGTACTTATAAAGTACATGGAATGTATGTAAGAAATATCTAGAAACTCATCTTTTCCTCAAAAACACTAGAAAAAAGAAAACATACCTGAAACGAAGATCCTGGTTCTTATAGAATGATTCCTATATTTGATTAGAATCACCATTGATTCCATTATTTTCATAGACAAGGAACATTTACTTGACCATTGTAGTTTACATATACCCTTATTTAACTTGGTTCACGCCACATTATAGTTCATATTATATCATGAGATATAAATATTTACCTAATTAATTTGATGGATGTATAATTTTGGGCCCATCTATCAAATAATGATATTAATAAAAAAAATTTACCTAATATTATAAGAACATTCATCATTTCATTATATCATAACCTATGAAAAACAAAAAAAAATCATAAAGATTATATCATCACATAATTACAATAAATTTTATTTAATTAGGTGGATGGTATCATATAAGAATTATTTTTTAATCATATCAAAATAATATGTCGTAAATAAAAGTGTTTCAGGAAATTATAATTTAAAAAAAGTACTAAAATATCACATAGTTAACCAGTGAAGAGGAATTGGTTCCATAAAAAGTACATTAAAAAAACATCATCATATAAAATCCTTTGAAATATAGTTAATGGTATCATAAGATGAAGATCCCAATATAGTATAAAAATCATCAATTAATGTTAGTCTAAAAGAAAATTAACATACCAAGATAATTTGAAAATTTATATGAAAATAGTTAAAGGCATAATTTTTTATGGTATTATTACCAAATAAAAAATTATAAAATACTGATAAAAAATTATTTTAAAATAAAGAAGGAAAATTATAGATACACCTACAAAAATGAAAATAGAAAATGAGGCATGTAAACTCATTAATTTCGTAAGGTTAAATCAAATATACCTCTCTCATTTTTTTCATAAAGTTAAAAAAAAAATTGTTCATAAGAGAAGTAAAAATTTATTTTTCATTATTTTAAATGTACGAGAAATTATTTTAAATAAGAAATCAAACAAATAATTTATGAAGAAAAATTATATTCATTAAAAATATTTTAATGACCCTATATATTGAGGAAAAATATTCTTGACTCAATAGAGATAGGAGTTTGCTGATTATTAAAATCGTTTTTTAGTATTTTTTAGTGACAAAGAGAGAAAAAATGAATTTGAACATCAAAAATCCCTAGCCAATAAATTTAAAATACATATATGGGTTTTGAAAGATAATTATAATATAATTTACCCTATCAAAAATTGAACATAGAAAATCCCTAAAATAAATGAGATTATAACATTAAAACTCACCTTGGTTAATTTTTAATCATATCCCACATTACTAAAATACATTTAAATGAAACATGTATAAATGTGAGAATATTCAGATGAATAACCCTAAAAGTTTGAAAATATTTGAAAGAAAACATCATGAATGATATAACCATCGATGTAATTTTGAATTAAAATATTCTTCATGAAAATCATCATAAAATATATTTTAGGTATGTATATATACTAGAAAAAAGAAACATTTTTTGAATATGACGTATGTTGAAATGAAATTTAGGTGAGATAAGAAATCCTTACCGCAAGTCTTAAATTTCAACAAAAAAATTCAAAAATTCTATATAATAAATGTAGGATTATTATAAATAAAATTAACAACCAAATTAATATATATATATATATACATTTCACTTCATTATAATTTGTAATTAAACTTTTACTAACAATTATTCATTAAAATGAACACTTGATGTCATTACTGGTTCATTTACCATGCATGTTTTATTTTGATTGTACCAATTCTAGAACCTAGATAATGGATTCATAATGTCAAAATTTTTATCTTTGTCATAGATATATATATATGAATTATATACACCTAATTTATCAAGTATAATGGACATGGAAAATTAATTATATTACATACTAGATATGGTAGTCTATACGTATGCACAAGTGATGTATTCATTTTCGGATAGATAGAATGAAATAAATATAATTAATAATTTAAAATTATAGAATCATAATTATATGATATATATATTTATATTATATTTCATTATAAAATCTATCCTGATAACCATCCATTATATTTTAAGAGGAAAAAGAATTACATTGCTTCTTAGAGGTGGTAGTCCCGGTTACACAAGAGTGATGTTATTATTTTTCAACAGATTGGAAGGGTCATAATCTAGATAATATAACATACCTATAGAAAAAAAATTATGAAATTTTTTTATATATCCATTAACTTAATATATATCACTATCAAGGAGAAATGATTATGAAAAATAAAATGTGTCAGTCATGACGACTGTAGTCTGTATATACACATGTTTATAATTTCATTTTCCATTTACAGGATGATAAGTAAATAATGGTTATTCTTTTAACATAATAACATTTAAAAAATAGAATTTTATATTTTTCACTATGTTAATATGTTGAAATAATATTTATAATATTTAGAATATGAAATAATCATAATTAGATTGAGTGGATATTATTATGTCTTATTTAGGAAACCTCCTATGGAACATGTCATATGGACCACTAGGTTGGTCTTTTAAAAAGAATAGATCATATAGAACATCTTTAGAGGAGCCTATAATTTAATTGGGAATTTTTTTCCAAATAATTTTCTTAATAATGTTTTTTGAATATATGAGAGTATGTCCCATATTAGAGGTATGGGGAGAGACACACTAGTAGTTATTGTAAATAAAAACAGAATATAAGATCAAATTCATGGACAAGTTGATCAAAATTTTATCAATTTAGATTATTGGATGCTATTACATTGATATAAATTTAACTAAAAGGAATTATTAGATATTTTTGTGTTATTTTAAAATAGTTATCCTATGTTAGATTTTTATTTAACACTTTTAACCCCTTCCCATACTAACAAAATTCATAATTATAAGGTTTAATAATGAAATTATATAAGTAAAATTGGATTGAAAGTGAAAATGGTTGATATTATCAACAATTTAAAATTGAATTAACATAATATTTTTTTAAAATTCTAGGAAAAATTAATAAAATATATATTTTCAAAATATATCATCAAAGTCATTTTCTGTAATATTCACAAATTTTGACTTTCAAAAGAAAAATATTGAAATTGAGTTTGAAATTAAAAATTTAAAACATTATTTAATTATAGTTTGTATCCATCCTAATCAAGGAGGTATTTAAATAATCAAAAAAATATCACTTATAATATTTTAATATTATTTAGTTTTATTATTCACCCTTTTCACAAGTAATGCCTCAACGATGAGTATGTATTTTAGGAAATTATATTATTTCCAACAAATTGAAAAAATAATTTTCCTCAAAATAATTTATCCATCTAAAATAAATGTTTTTATAACCATTAATGAATTGTTTTTATTCTTTTGCAATATTAATATATATACAATAAGAAACAAAGTAATATTTTTTACTTATTCACTTCTGAAAATAATAGAAGAATAATAATTAAAGGAAGTTTAAAAAAAATAAAATTCAATAAATTTTTATATAGGATGATTTTGGTCAAATTATAATCTTAAAAAGAAATAAAATTAAGTGTTCATGATATTTTGAGACTATATCCTAGAGTTTTAACTAGAATGAACTGATTTTACAGTTTAAAAAATTGGAAAACTTTTACCATGGTCATTATTCATTATAACTAAAAAATAAATTGATAAGATGATTCTTTTTGTAAATTATGATCCAAAATATTGATTAAATTTTGTAATGTTTTCTTTCAATAATTTCTAATATGTACTTTTAATATTTTGTTTCAATACACAATGAGAAACCCTTGCAGAAAAAATGTATGTTACAAACATAAATAAAATATTATACCAAAATCATGTATGATGTTGACTATAATAAAGTTTTTTATTTACAAAAAAATGATACATAATTTAATTAAAAAAAATTAAAAAACTAATGCAACTAATAGATAACTATAATAAAATATAAGTGTCTAAAATAGCATTTATTATAATAAAAACATTATAAATATTTCAAAAATTTTCAATCATGGGTTTAGAAGATCAAAATTGTATTTATAAATTAAATATATTACTTTTTAAATATATATTTTTCTATAAAAAAGATTCATAATGTTTAAATATATTATTATATCCTTATAATTTCAAAAATATAAAATTATTTGAAAATCGGTATTTTTTGATATTCAAACCAAAATCAAATAATTTAAAAATATTCCAAAAAATAACACAATGATAATTTTTATTTTTGGAACCAATAAATTAATTTAATTTGAAAAATTTATAATTATAATATTCATAAATTTATCATTTAAATCATAAATAAAATTATATAATGGAAACAAACTGTTATAGAAATGTAAACATTTAAAAATTAAATTATTCATTACATTATATTATTTAATTATTATATTAAAAAAATATTACTTATTTCCTAGGTACGATTTAATACATTTTAATAATGAATATTTTTAAAAATATATTTCAATATGTGGTAACTCTTATTTATAACTGAAAATCAACAACAATGTTTTAACATTACAATATAAATAATAACCATTTCATATTATATTGTGGTTAATTTGAGCTTTATGTCTCATATAGAACATGTTAACTACATATTATGTATAAAAAATAAAATAAATTGTAAAATATAAAGGAGATACATACCACCACCTTAAAAAAATTCACCCTCACAACATTACGTCATATGAGATAAATTTTTTTTAAAACAATAAAATCTGTTGTATGGAGTATAAGATAAATATACATAATTTGGAAGAAGTAATTTTTAATTAAAATTGATTACATATCTTTTTGAAAATGTAATTTAATTTTTATGTCAATCCTAGCAAACATATCATTTAATAAATATTTATTTAACTATTCCTTAATATGGTGTGACTAATACTGGTGAATTAGTTTCATAAAGAAAACATTCATATAAAAGATATATTCACCACATAGGAGTTAATATATTTATTTTCATCTTCCTTGAGTTTAAGGAATTATTTTATCATATAAATATAAAATGTGAAAAATTAGACTTAATTGAAGTCTTCCCTTAATTACATACTTTTTTGTGTTTTGAGAAAACTTCCACAATTATTTAATGTCATATAAATTACCTTTTTAAATATTCTTTCTTGAAGGACTAAAACTATCATTTAATGGGTCAAAATATCCAAAAAAGGATGAACAATTATTATTCCTAATTATACTCATTAATTGAAACAATAATGGTTATCACATGATATTATAATATCCAATATGAATAAACCTTTAATCAATAATCTCAAGAACCTAAATAATGACACTCTATGTTTAACATATATTATTTCAAAAATAAATAACATTAAAAATCATCCAAAATATTCTTGGACAAATTAAAAACCCAAAAATAATTAATATTGGAACACATATTTTTCCAAGATCAGCATTACACATTTCATTATATAACATTAATCACTCATAGATTTACATACCATAAATGTATATAACCAAATTATATAATATCCAAAATGTACTAATAATTTCTAAAAATAACCCAAATCTACATAAAACCATAATATAATCATAAATGACTATATATGTTAGCTAAATCATTATTCCTAAAAAAATGTCGTCATAAAAAATAATATTTGGTTTACCATAATAATATAATGTTCAAATACAGTGAAACCTAAGAAATAACATTATTCACTAAGTCACCAAATCGCTTAACAATCTCAAATGAAAAAAACTATGAAAAACTCATTTTCCCATTAACCATAATTATATCATCTTCAAGTAAGATACTAACCATAAAGGTTATGTTTTTATTTCAACTTATATCCCCTATGACACTCTTTTAGGATAACATCACCCTAAATTACATTTTAATCCTAAGGGATACATATAACTTAATGATATTTTAAAACCCAGTAAACATTTTCCAAAATTATATTAATCACCTTTAAATCACATAACATAAAACCACAAAATGCTATATATGACTTTAAACATACAATCATCCTTAAAATTATGATCCCATAATGGCTACCGTAACTATTATATTATACTCATAGGATAACTTTGTAATATATAAAGTAATCTAAACCGTGCTCTAATACTAACTATGATAGCTAGAGACCCATACACATGGATCCTATGAATAAAAAAATAAACATTATATGTTTGTTATGATACCACCAAAAAGTCCCAATTTTAACAACATATAATCACAATATCAATAACTATTATTATGTTACATATATAACCCTGAACGTTTAGGTGTACTGTTATGTATAATTAAGGAAAACCCCTTACATAAATAAACACATGTCTTTATTATGAAATGTGAATATTTTCCAATATAAATATATTATTTGGATCAATAAGAAAACTTCAACATCTCCCACAAAATTCGCAACATATGATACACTTCTAGAAATATCATATGCATTATAATTATTCTTAACCTAAGTAAATAGAAACATAATAATGGGTGAACTCCGATTATTAGTAGGTTTAATCATGGGATATATTAATTAATGATAATAAGTGAGAATAAGAGAATCATAATGGTATTAAAACATGATCAAAGCATATAAAATCAAACACCAGAAGTCATTAAAAAAATCATGAGTCCAGAAAAAACGATTTTCCAAAAAATAATGCATGATCATAATATTTTTGAATCATTAAAAACCAATCATGAGCCATGAGATCATATCATATACATAAAAAATATGTTTTTTTAAAATAAATTAAAATATAAAATCATTTACTTAGTCAAATATCACTTTTAAGACTACCATAATGAACATGGTCTAATTGTGGATTGATTTTACCCTATATTAAAAACACGACTTAGTAAAAGACCACTATATATACTATTAATGTGAATTGGGTCTCATAGATTATTCGAATCACCCCCAATTCCATTATTTCCTTAGTAAAGCCTCACTATTAATTATATCATAATGGATATAGTCCCGGTTTAAACTAGGTTAACTCCCAATTCATGTTCATTTTATCTCATGAGATATAAATATTTACCGAAAAAAATTGTTGGATATATAATTATGGTCCCACAACTCACCCAATGAACACATATATAATTCTTCTATAAGATCAAAAAAACATTAATCATTTCATTATAGTATATTCCATTATAGATAAATAAGATTCATAAATAATTTATTATCATATAATCATAAACCATATCAATAAAACATGCATATTTTATTATAAAAAAATTAATTATTTCATCAAAACCTAAGAGACCGATGGGAATGAAAAGGGTTTCATGAAATAAAATATAAAACCTAAAATTTCCATGCTCTCTAAATTAAACCATTTAGAGTAGTGGGTTTTATAAAAAATCGTTTCTAACATCACCATCATAATTAATCTAATGAATTAATATTAAAAGTTTTCATATAATCTTATACATATTAGAAAGTAAGATAAATAGAAATATGTTGATATTGTTTTAAAATAAATCTAAAATAGAATTATAAAATTAATTTGTAACTAGTAGACAATATCATATTCTTTTAGTACATATAAAAACAAATAATTCAATAATATTGAGAGAATTTATTATTTTAAAATAAAAATACATTGTTTTAAGTAAATAATTTAAAAATAAAAATAATTACAGTGAGAAAATAAATGTATTTAGTAAGTGATAAAATAATTAATAATTTCACATTTTTTTTTAAAATAATTCTAAATTAGCAGGTCAAGAATTCATTGAAAAAAATTAATTCATACCAGTAAAAAAATAAAAATATTGTTTAATATGAAATTAATTAATCATTGAATTTTATAAAATAAAATTATTTGAAATCATTTCAAATAACATAGACTTGGAGATAACATATTCCAAAAATAAATGAAAAAAAGATCGACTTTAAAAAACCCAAATATCAATATTTTATACGTATAAAAAAGGGGATAATGAAATTATAATTAAAATAAACCTAAATAAAAAAGTGATAAAAATATATTGGGTTTTAAAGATAATAATCTTATAATTTCACTGATTAAAAATTTCATATTGGTAATCAAAGAAATAAATGAGATTATAACATAAATCTTCACAATTTTGGAATCTTTTGAATCATAACCTCCATGAAAGAAAAAAATCATATAAAAAATGAAATTACATGAATTTTATTTTTTCAAAAATAAAACCTATCAGTGGTATATTTTATATTACATATAAACACAAATAGTTTCATAACACGATACATGTCTTAACAAAATATCGTGATGAGGAACTCCTATAGTTTTTTGAAATATCTATATAATAAATGATTAAATATCCATCCTCCGATGGATGTTGGAATTATGAAAATTTTAATTAATGAAATTATAAGATATATTAATGATTGTTATATATACCACACAAATGAAACAAGTGATGAATATGAAAAATGTCTCACAAAAATTAAAGTGAGTTGAGAAACACTTACCACTGGTCATGAGTTGATTTGTACATAATCAATTCACCTATATAATAAATATTTAATTATCATATAATTATATATACTAAATAATAATATACATATAAATATAAATATAAATATTTCCCTTATATAGTTTTAATTTCCCATCATTATTAACATGATCATTCATGGTTTTCATTGTTTCATTACCCATGAATGTTTTAGTTCGACAGTTTCAGTTCATAGACATTGGTCATGGTTTCATTATCTCAGGAATATTAAAAATATCATTAATATGTAATTAATTATAATAAAATTTATAATAATCTATGTATAGTGTTGATGAAAAATAAATTACGTCATTTCATGGAGATGAATGTCAGTATGTATGCACGAGTGATGTTTCCATTTTTTTATGGAGAGAATAACAGAAAGGTAAATAATAATTCACTATTAACGAATCATAATTATATCAAATATATCATATAAAATCATTTATTATATCCTTATAAACATCCATTAATGTTAAAATTGAAAATTAATCACATTACATCACTGAGGTGGTGGTCTACACATATAAATATGGAAAGTTTTCATTTTCCAAAAGATCAGAAGGTTAAAAAGTTAGATAATATATAATATTTGTACAATCATTAATATAAATCCAGAATAATATATATCAATTATATTTATTGTATATAACCATCCAATATAAACAGTGATGAAAAATTATACGCATCCTTTTTTGAGACGGTAACTTGTACGTATGCAGGATGTCAATTAAATTTTATATTATAATAAATAATAAATGTATAATGTTTATTAAATTAAAATAAAAATTATTTAATTAATATAGATCTACTATATACGTTATGTTTACATAGAAAAAAATTATTCGAAATATAAATAGTAATAAATAAATAGAAAAGGATTCAATGAATACGATTACATCTTGAATGAGAAACCTCATTTGAATCACTTTTTAAAGAAACATGGGATTATATTTAAAAAATAATTTATCCCACACAAATTCGATTGAGTATTAAATGAGGGATTGTGTAGTTTTTTTGAGATATTTTCTAAATATGTTTTAGAAAAGTTGAGATTCATATCACATTTATAACCATGGGGAGTAGAAAACTTGTGATTATTATATTATTTAACATAATATAAGTTCATGTTCATGGAAACGTTTCCCTAAATTTGAGCAATATATAATATCAGAATATATAGGGTTTAATTACAACATACCAATAGGATTTAAACATTTTTTTAGAATAGAATTTATCTCCTACATTAATCCATCCATTAAACCTATTTACCCCTTATCGTGGTAGCACGATACTTTTTCAATAAGGGTCTATAATAAAATTATAAAGGTAAAGGTAGAAAAAATTTATAAGTGTTTGATATTATAGACCATTTACAAATCAACTTAATATATATATTATTTTATATTTTTTAAATAAATAATTAAATATGGTTTAACATAAAATTTTATTAATGTCATTTTGAAAAATATTCATATAATTTGACATTAAAATATTAATATTATTTTAGTCTTTGAATTTGAATATTTATAACTTTATATACCATTTTTTATTTATAAAAACACTATAGACTTTAAATTACCAAAAAAACACTCATAAAAATTAAAAACTATTTACCTTCATTATTTATCTCTTTGTATAGACATTACATCAGAATGTGTACTAATTTTGGGTAATTATAGAATTACTAAAAATAAAAAATAACTCAATATCATTGAAATAATTTAATAAAATTAAATTTTAAAAAATTATAATCATTTATAACATCATTAAACAATTATTGAAATATATTCCAGATATTAAAATAAAGAGAGTGACATTTTCTACTTATCTGTCACTTAAAATATTATAATGGTGATTGTGAAAGGAAAATGACACTAAATTTACATATTTTTTAATATAGTATAATTTTGATAGAAATAAAATCATTCAATGAAAAAAATACTTGTTTTTGATAGATTTTGGGACTTTAACACGTTATTTAAACAATGAATAACCTTTATTATCCATTACTAAGGTGATAATATTTTATCATGGATACAATTTATTATGACCATAAATGAAAATAAAATCATTACTAAAATAGAAAATTATTATATATAGTATTAAATACATTTTTATGATTCAATTTTCGAAATTCATAAAATTGAATTCTAATATAAATTCTAAAAATGCAAGGAAATATGTTTTTTTAAAATATTGTTCGTTTTAGGAATAAAAATAATTTTTACCAAAAACATGTATATTGTTGGGTATAATGGAATAAATTACGTTATTATTAATTTAATGAAACATATTATACTTTAAAACTAAAAAATGTTACCTAGTGAAATTATTATTACAATATATGCAATGAACTAGATTTTGTTAAAATTAAAACCATACATAGATTTTGAAAATGTAAAAATTATATTTATATGATCAAAGATATATATTAAATTAATGAAAATACTTATTAGATATATATTTTTCTATTATAAAGGTTACATAAACATTTATGTCATTCATATATCATGATAATTTAATAAATATTTCTTTATTTTGTAAAAGTGTCGTTTTTCATTATTCACATAAAAATAAAATATTAAAAAAAACTAAAAAAATTCTCTCTGATAATATTGAAATGATGAATCTAAAAAAGAATTTAATTTCATCAAATTCTTGTTCCTATTTTGATTACTTTATAGTTTAAATAATTATTACAAATGCGTGGGAAACTAGATTTTATTGAACGATTAATCATTAAAACATTGATAGTTCTTAACATTATATGATTTAATTATTATCATTAAAGTGAAGTATTTGTCATGTCTATAATAATGAATTAATTTAAATAAGTAAAATTTAAACATATATTCCATGATAAGGTTATGCTTATCTATATATTCTAAACCAATGACTAGGTTACTATTTTCAAATTTAAATATATAAATTTATAAAGTATATTGTGGTTTATTTAATCTTGGTGTTGTGTTTAGAACATCATATCAAATTGAGAATTAATTTAAAATAAAATAAATTATAGAATATGGTTTTGTTACACCATTATTATATGTATACTCAATATTCAATTGTAAGAGTTCATTATATAAAGGCACCAAATATTAACAACATTTAATTATACATATTTTTACCAAAAGATTATCATGGTTAAAATATTATGTTAATTTTATCAATGAATTCATATTATATGTTTACGTTTTTCGTATATAATTCTTTCCTATTTCCAAATGAAAATGTTAAATTGATTATAAAATAGTTAAATAAAATTCTATTATTTATTTTAATATATTTTAAATAGTCATGAATAATATATATATGTAAAATAAATATTTAAAAACAAAATAAAATAAAAGAACAAATATTCATTCATAATATAAGGAGAAAATATTTAATGAAAAAATTAATAATGTAATAGTTAATATAATTTAACCATGTTTTTTCAATGTCACAATTAATTTAACAAGTACTCTTATTTTTTATTACTATCCCCTTATAAAAATATTAAAAAAATAAAACAAAATTGGAAGAGTTGGACAAAAACAAATAATAAATTTAATATATCCATGAATCCATAATAATATATTTAATAATGGTAATTAAAAGAGGGTGTAAACAAAAAAAATGAGACCATCAAAGAAGGATTAATTTCAATAAAATTATGGTAAATAACAAAGGCCTCAAGTGAAAAAATAACACTTATTAATTTCATTTTTAATATAATATAATATAATATAATTTTTATCCTTGTGTAAAACGAAGAATGAAAATATTTTTCTTCAAATCCATCAAACAAAAATATGGTTATTCTGGAATAATGAAAAAATATATTCCTAAAATTATTCTAGAAACTACTTTTCTATATAGATTCCTCCAAAATATTAAATTCTCAATAATAATGGTGACCGATAATGTTTATAGGTAAGTCACATGTTATGAATTTAAAATATGCACACCTACTAAACATGTCATATATATATATATATACAATGATAATATAAATTAATTTTTTATTACTCAACTAGAGTTCAAGAATATCGAGAATCAAGAAAGATTTCCATAAAGAATCAGGAACATGCTAAAATCTCCAAAGGATAAATACTATAATTGAGGGAAAAAATATGTTCATTTAGATTTGAACCCTATTTTATTGAAAAGTAAATATATCTTGTATATGGTTTTATTCCAGATGAGATATTCTAGAACTAGATGATGTTAGTATAGTAGAACCATGGATGTGAAAGACCAAAAGTATATATGAGTTGTTTAAATAATTTACATTGAAAGATTGAAGCATATGAGAATCCATCAGGCATACATATGATAAAAACAATTGAAAATATAAGAATAAGTATGATTTTTAAGCATTATATATGAGTACATAGATGGATTAATTTGTGAAAAAATTATTTGTTTGGCTATTCACGAGGGATAATTAGATGTGACAATAAGGCTTCTAGAAGATTTTACCAAGAAGAGGAATATCCATGATTAATGAAAAGATATGGAACTAGAATGACAATGTAGACTTACCTAAAAATAAATTTATGGGGTCCATGGTATAAATAACATGTAATATTTAAATCATTATTTTCCCTTCTATTACTAATAAAATGATTTTTTTTCTCTTATAAAGTAATACTAAGTATAAAACATATAAATCCATTTGATTGTTGATGTAACTATGAGTTCTTATATCATTTCACCTATGTGTGAGTTATTTAAGATCTACTAAAGCTAAAGTGATTTAGTATTATACATTTTAGAATGAAACCTTTATCCAAATATTGATATAAGGACACATTAAATTTGGAGATTTTGAAAATTGTTCTAAATGTGAGGTTATGAATGGAATTTCCATAACATGGCATTATCAGCTCAAAAGTTGTATTAAATAATTGAATAATATTTATATTTGTTTTATTACATTTTGAATTTTTTCCATTAGTGGGGTATTTTCTATTTAAATGGAATAATGATTGAATAAATAAATGTTACTATTAATAATTATTATAGGGAATACCATTGACTCTTGGGTTTTTATATTAAAGAATATCTATACTATATGGAAATGATATTTAATTAAAGGGGATGAAACTAGAATTAATAGAAAAAATTAAATATAATGTACATAAACTAAAATCTATTTTGGTAGTTTTAATAACATTGTCCTAGAATGTGACCTTAAACATTCATGAGTTGAAATCAACTAATGGAATATTAACCACACTCCCTAACATGTATGAAATTCCTTCTGAAATTGATAAATTATTTATGATGTTGAAACTATAATAAAAAATTACATTAGATTGAAATTTTTTATCAATTCATTCCATTCATGTCCATATGATTCGAAGTCATCTAAAATCAGTGGGAGGGAGGTTTAATGATATAATATAGATATTGATACTTCTTTTAGTGATTCTAGAATCATCAGATATAATTGATTCTTCTATGATTCATTAGAGTGGAAAAGTTTCTTATTGTTTGAGGGAATTCAAGATCTACATCAGTGAATTTAATGAATCAAGTAATAGTTTCTACTAAAGTACATTTAATGAAAAAATGTCAGGGATATTTTTCAACAATAAATGACCAAATTCATATTGTAGGGACAAAGAAGAGAGAGAATATTTTAGTAAAATAAATAGAACCAATATTCAAATGCTATCATTTTGAGAAAAAATTAGGCACTTAAAGAATAATTTAATGAATATGATGTTAAATTATAGAATATTTAATTAATTAATTTCATCAAAAAATACCATTGCTCGTAAATAAATAACAATAGTTTTATGTTTCATGAGTCTTTCCTGGTCATGGATCATTTATTATAAGACTTCATTTCACTCAACATATTAGAAGGGGAGCCTATAGAATTATATATCTATTAAATATTACATGGGTCAGATTGTAGATGATCCAACCCATATGGTAGTTGTAAAATGTGATATCAATTACAAAACAATATGTGGATACATTTGTGAATTTCACGTATGGAGGCTCAAAACAAGGTTGGGGTTCAATTTATGTTTACTGTATCTACTGGATAATGATTTTTTTTATAATATATTCTAGAACCATAATATAAGAAATCACATAATTCAATTGTAGAAGGGAAAAGATTGAAATAAATTTTTTTTCATTAATTTGAGTTTATAAGAAACAATAATAACTAGAAAAACATCTTCTGGATCGATAATGTTGTGGAATGATCATATAGACTACATGGGTGTGAAGTGGTTGAGTGTGATATCATCCAACAGAAATTTGAGACTCAATTTAATGAAGTAACAAATATGTATAGATTGCACCTTTGTTAGGAAGTCTAAATTATCATTTTATATAGAAGCTAAAACATTATGGTACTTTATGTGGGATTCAGAACATATGGACTTATGGGGACATGAACCAATTAATTATCAAATGGTTTCATTATATATTTCGTCCTTCATCAACTATGCGACACAAAGTTTTTCATTTTTCAATTTCATGAAACATTTTAAAGTTTTTATGACTTTTTGTCAATAGATATACATGGTGTAATGAGGGTACTGTTTTAATATTTAGAGCATAATTATTGATAATAAAGTGGAATATAGAAGAACAGATTTCCAATGGGTTTTCTAGAATAAATGAATACAATTTGAGATGATGGTTCATCGGACACCCAAAAATAATGGTTATGTAGATCACATGAATCAAATAATATTTTAGAGATAGAGAAGCATGATAATAAATTTAATTTTTCATAGGATATTTTTAGAAGATGTTTTAAATTGTGTATCATGCATTAAGAATTTAATTCCTTCAGCACTAATGGGGTATGATCTTATAGATGAGTTATGGAAAAAAATAATGGTTGATTTCCCATATCAAAGTTATTGTATACATTTTATATGATTATATTGATTTTAGGGAAAGAAATTTTAAAATAAATGTTTCAATATTATTTCATTATGTTTTTTTTCATTTAATAGATTTTATTTATACCATAATACTATGATCTCATGATGTTTATCAAAATAAGAAATGTTAACTTCATTGAATCTATCCTAGGGATGTATTATTACTTGGTAAAAAATGAGACTAAATAAATGAGTTAGTAGAGTTTGAAATGTTAAAATGAAAAAATGTGTGGTTATTTTATAATTTTCAACAATAACTCAACTTACAAAAAAATTATATCATCAATTTTAATTTTTATGTTGAATTTTAGTTTCGAGAGGTTTCTACATGTACAAAGGTTTCATATGGATTATGAGATAAGAAGGATAATGGATAATATACTACAATTTAAATTTTAAAATGAAAATAACATAGAATTAGAGGTAATTTAGTAGATTTGGAATAATAGTTCCACAACTATAATATTATTTTCATTAGGTACTTCATATAGATGGAGGTAAACTAGAAATTCTAAAATAGCATGTTAGTATTGATGAATAAAAATTGTTTTTATTGGATTATTTATGGGGTATAAGTATTTAGGAAAAAATGGAATGTAGGTATGATGTTGGGTGAGGATGCATTATTTTTTTTCTAGGTTTTTAGGATTCTCTTATCAGTAATTTCCACTATCCTAATATTTTCCTAAACATCCACTAAATAATTAGCACATGATGCGTTGAGGGGAGTAATATAATCCTATGGGGTGATTGTAATAACCATATGCAATTTACATGGTTTAGGTTGTAATGTATATGGGTATTATTTAGGATTTATTTTATGCATATGTACTACTTGAGATATGGATACATGGACTATGTTTATTATTTTATATAATGTTTATTATTCAATATAATTTATACTTGTTATTTCATCCATATGACATTATATATTAATTTCTGAGTTCCACTATATTGTTTTTGGTAGTGCAGTTCCTTTTGTATTTATTTGGAGGATTATTATTTTGTAATTTTATCAATAACTACTATGTATATCTATTTATATTATACATACTGTTTTATTTCATATACTCTAACCCCTGACACCAATATAGATTAGTGTTTATTTACCTATATTGTTTTGGTACATATGTTATGTAGATAAGTCATGCTAAAATTTTTTAGATTCAGGCATCGCCATTATATTATATTTTTGATATAATATCACTGTTATCCATAGGTTAGGCCTTAACAACTTATCGAAAGCCTCTAACATATGGGTAGTGGTGTTGAAGGTCATAAAGTGCCATTAACTGGATTGGAATTTGGGTAGTTTGAGCCATGAATCATATAAATGATCAGCAATAACGAAAAATAAATTTTATATACCTCTATAATAATTTTTGAACATTTATATTTTGGATATACGTGGGGTTTAATAGTGAACATTTCTAACATTATCTATGTTAATATGTTCTCCGTTGACCTATTTTTATAATTTTGGATTTTCACTCTTTTCTAATCATATTTCAAAATTATTTTATGTATATTTATTCAAATTAACATATTAATTTTCTTATTAACATTTTTTTGGATTCATAGACCTATTATTTTTAATGAAAACTATTTATGGTCATGTAAAACTTTAAATAGTTCATAAGGAATTTCTTAAATTCTTTTCACTCCCTTTATCTTTATATTATTCATTCTTGTCAACATTCCCTATGTTTTTATAAATTTTCATTACACATATTCTAATTTTTCATTATTTTAATTTATATTTCCTTCTCCAAGGGTAATATTCATTTATTTATTTCACTATGATAAGTTTTTATTTGTAACACCATATCTTCAATTATTATATGCATTTTTTTAATGAAACAATTACACAATACACATAATTTTCTTCAGTAATTTTATTAAAACATAAAATCAAAAATTTTATAAAAATAATTTTATTGAAATTAATTTCAATTTATATTTTAATATTTAAAATTATCTTAGGGGTCAATTTATTATATTTTTTATAAATAGTTGATATTCTAGTGAAGATAAAAAAATACAAATTTCCTAAAAACGAGAAATTTTATTACATAACAATGATATAAGTTTAACATGAAAAACTATGAAACATTTTTATATAAAAAATATGCATTAAAATATAATATATATATATATATAACATTGAAATTAGAAATAAAGTCGGATTATTTTTGAAATCTATGTATGTTTTTTATTCAATGAAAACATGTTTTTTATTTTCTATTAATCATGTATTTACATTGATAATTTTTTTAGTTTATATTTAATAGAAAATAATATTTATTTGATTAAAAAATTCAATTAATTAATTTATTTTCTTAATTATACATTATTTTTCATTAAAATCATTTTTATCCTATATACAACCATTTTTTCAAAAAATAGTTTTCATTGCATTTGTGGAACTTATATTATAAATAATTTCTACCCCTTCAACTAATTTATGTTTTGAAATTGATTTAATATTTATAATAATTATATGTAAAATTATTTCATAATATTAACTTAATATTTGGTTGTAATGAATAGTAAAAATATCTAAATACTTTTTCCATGGTTTGGGTTTAAAAAGTTTACCGAGAGGGGATTAAAAGAACTGTTATGGGAAGAAATGTGACCCAAAATATAATACATATTTTTTATTAGTATTAGGAACATAAAATTATCAAAAATGATTAATTTAAAAATGTACTCCAATTTCACAAAAACAATTGTTATTATTAATACAAGTTAAGTAATACCAATTATGTCTTCTTCTTCAATTATAAAAGGGAACCACTTCTACTCTTTTCTTCAAAATTATTCATACATTTATATTGAAAAATAATAACCAATATAATTTTGAAAAGCTTTCATCCCATGAATAGTTAATATCAAATCATGAATGTGATCACTGTTATTTCATAATGTTTATAAAAATATATGTTTTCTAAAGAAGTGGTCTAAATTTTAAATGAGACTTTTCATTTTATTCAATCTATAATTCCATAAAATTTTACATAAAAAGGATCAAACAGAAAAACTATCATCCAAACAATTAATTTATATTATTCATGTTTCACTGCCCATATTCATCAATTTTGAATCAAATTGAAAACTAAAACAACACTTGTGTGTATGTATGACTTACTGTCTCCACATAACAGTGTTATTAATTTTTTATTACCAGTTCACTTAGATGGTTATAAATATGTAAATAATTAATAAATATGATTTTTGTGAAATAATTACAAATCTTTAAATCTAATATATCATTTACCTTCTCACCATTATACACATATAAAATTATAACGTCGCTCATGCTTACATGTGGTCTACCACCTCCATGAAGCAATGTGATTATTTTTTCATGTCTTCCATTAAAGGATGATTATATATATATATAATGAATTTATATGATATTTATATCCTGATTAAAATAATATGTATGATCAAAATGTGAAAAATATCAAGGATCGTAACTAAAAAACTGATACTTATATAAAAAGAGAAACAAATACTCTAAAATGATGATATTAATAAATATTTATTGATAAATGGGTTTTAAAAAATAAAAAGTGGATCTTATATGAGATTATATGTATTTTTATATTTTTTTATACAAATAAAATAAATTTCATTTTATTAAACTAGAGGATAAAAAACATACCAATCATGTTGGGCATGAGGCAAAGATTTATTTAACAATCAATTCATTATTTTGGATTGTTTATGAATATGTTTTAATTTTTGGAATTTTATTATATTTCAATAAATGTTTAAATAAATATTCTCCTATATTTAATTATTATTTGTTAAAATATTATTTCCATTTTACCTTATTTGGACCTCAGAAAGACTAAAATTATTTTTTAAACTAAAAGTTACTATGTTTTCCAGTTCGATCTGTAATTAATTTATTCTTGTCCATATTTTCATTAAAATGAATCCAAGAGTTTTAATGATACCCCTTAATATAATATTTTATGTTAATTTTACCACTATTTTCCTTTCCTTAAAATGGTTTAAAATTAATAATCTTATCATTTGAATAGCAAGGCACTTTTTACCAAAGCTGCAAACAAAATCATGGTTTTAATTGATACCATAGAAATAAATTTTACCCTCGCTATGAATACTCCTTAATATTAATATTTCATTAAATTTTTATATTTTTTTTAAAATTATATTATTTTATCAATATTTTGTTAATTTTATATATTAAATAGTTTATTTCAAAATGAAATGTTTTTTTTCTAATAATAACATTCTATCTTTCATTTAATATTATTTTCCTATATGTTTTCATCCTTTGTTGAATATTATGCTTCAATAAAGTTATAATAAAATTATTCTACCCAACACATTTCTCTATATATATTATGCTATTTATTATTGGGGAAATTATTTCTCTTTATCATGCAAGTAATTATAATATGTTTGTTTATTAATATGTAAGGCATGTTGATTATAATATATTTTTTATTCATATGATGAATTTGTTTTATTTTTTTCGAAAGTGTGATAAAAAATTATATATCCCTATTGATACATATATAAGTTTGATGAGATAAAATAGGTTGTGTATTTTTTATATGGTAAACCCATTAATGTATGATGTCTTAGCATAATCCCCTAACCCTATGTTTGTGATGTATAACATAATTCACTCAATCATTATGAAATCATCTATTTTTGTCAATTTGATAATAATAATTTTTATGTTATATATAGATATGTTACAAGATCATCTTATTTTTATATAGGACTATTTTTTCATCATTTAGTCCTTCCATATTTTTCATTCCTTCTTTACTCTATAAGAGCATCATCTATATACATTCACTAACTAATCATCATTGATAACAAATTAATTTTTTTCATTTCCCTATGATCCTATGAAATGTAATATAGATGTTATTCACGAATATACTTGTGGAAATAATAATGATTTAAAAGTAAATACTATGTTTTATTTTATGTTTTCAAATTAAATGTTATTTCCAATCATGTATTTATTTTTCCATGCCTAATAAAAAATGAAATCCTTCATGATGAAATCATTGATATATAGTTCCAATATAATAATGTATCAACTTGCTTTATGATACTAGGGTTAGGGTTGTGACATTATCTTCCACAAATGATTTTTATAAAATAAAATATATATAAAAACCATTTTAACTTATTTTATATATTCTTCTACTCAAGGATTATACACTTTTTTAATTATTGATGGAACTCTGGAAAACCAAATACATCATATTCTTTTAATCTCATTAGTATAACAAATTTTATTCAACAGAATATAATTAATGATATTTTATGAATCTATTTCTATTTTGATGGGTTATTTCACACATATGGTTAATGTATGTTTCATTTTCATATGTAATAAATTAGTTGAAATATATAATGATTTCTTGGATAAGCTCAAACTATATATCCCAAATGAATAATAAATCATTTATAATCAATTCAATAATTAATTCTGCAAAATATCATCGGAAAAAATGATGGTATCAAAAAATATAATAAAAGGGAATCAAATTGGGACTAACCATCAATATAAATGGTAAAATGATAATGAAAATTATAAGTGATGTCAAAGAGGGTTTATATAATTAAATTACATTTTAAAAAAAGTTCCCATCATAAAAAAATCACCCCAGTACATACGATATCGAAACCCAACACTCATGCCTTTCCCCATCATATATCTCAAGTCCTTTACAAAGTGATTTTATATCATACCTATATAGAAAATATATTTTTATATAGTATATCAAGAGTTTCCACATATTTTAGATACACCTTTAGTATGTAACATTATTATCATTCATGTTAATCCCTTGAATCATATAACTTTTCTATAAATCAATTTGTGTGATCAAGGGAATTGGACTAATCTTCAAATGTATATAAGATGGTTTTGGGTCATTACTATCTCATGCATCAGAAAATCATCTCAAAACTATTATGTATCCATCCCTCTTATTTACTCATCAATCACCACTTCTCATTTGAATACCCATGGGGATGACCATAACCAATGGGAGTCTAAATCCGTACATGTTAAAATTATCAGCTTAAGTGATATCACAATTAAATGTGAAAATTATCATTGAGATAAACATTATTTGTAGTGATAATATTTTATATCACCTTCCATAGGAATAATATCTTGATTAAAAAGTCATAATTTGACCCATGTTGCCTCACATTATACAATCCTAGTAACACCATCTCACTATATAAAAACCCAATGTAATTGAATTGGGAACTCACTCCCCTCATAAACATTTTATGAAGGTGTCATTCACATATATTATAATGTAATATTTGTATTAATACTCAGGATATTGATAATATTATGATTACTTCAATTTAATTACCCTTTATTCATCAATTCAATCATTAAGGGGGATATCTCATTTCTCAAATAATAAGGTATAACTAATATGGAATCCTATAAGAACTAAAGAGACAAGAAACTCAATGAAAATATCATGAATTTACAATATCCAAATGGCCAACTACACATCGAATAGTGTCTTAGAAGATCTCATAAATCACTATATCTATTTAGGTTTATCCAAGAGGCCTAGTATTATTTATTTTCTAGTGTTATATCATGGTTTTTATATAACACATCATAAATGAAATCAAACAAGTATCTCAACCAAAAATAACCAAACCATTTCCATGGGGAGATTTTATATATGGTTTTTAGGGTATCCTAAGATATCAGATCACAATAAATAAACCAAAATAAATAATCATATTTAAGTATATGAATACTAAAAATAAGTTATTTCCCTTATAATTTCAAATGAACCACATCATTTAAAAAAGGATTTTTTATTTCTTTTAAAAATTAAATTCAAAATTCTCATTATATGTACAATAAAAGGAAATTGAGTATCCATAATACTCATGTTAATCGATTATCCAAAAATTAAGAACATATCCATAGAAAAATCCCTACAATGCCTCCTTTCATAATAAATTAAAATTTTATTTAACCAACACCCTATATGAAAGTCCTTTTTAATGGTCATAAAACATTATTTTAGAATAAATAAGATAAAATATAAATCACGCCTCAATGAAAATATATAAAATGGTCTGTTGATACTCATTTTACCAAGGCACCACAAACAAACTATTTCTAAATAAATGGTGTCAGTGTTGACTATTATATCGACATGATCATGTTAAAATATATAAAAAACCAAATAAAATGTCACATCATCATGATGACAACAACAATAAATAAAAAATGAAAATGGCCAAGATATTCAACATATAAATGAAACTTACCTCGCACATGTTTATTTTTCATATTTCGGTTCACATTTTCTATGTTGAAACTCCACTAAGTCCCTATCTTAGATACAATCACTATAAATTAATGATTCAGCCATTTTAAAATGAAACCATATAATTTTATAATCAACAACATCCATCTAGGTGGTGCATCAACACTAAAACTATGACCAATGTTGTGCAGTCCACTCCAAAAAAAAACTCAAGAACTATGCCACGAAAAATAATAATATATGAATGAGGATTGAGGGTTAATATAACCTAATTTCTCCAAAAAAATTATAAATATAATTAGAAATAATCCTCATGATAAACATCAAGAAACAATGACTATATGGGTCTCTCAAGCCCCCATTATCCACCAAACACCAAATACATATATTTTGTATATGATTCCTCGAAGATTAAATATTATAAATTATAAATTTTCATCAAGATACCCAAAAATTATGAAATAAAGTATATGTAAAAATAAATATAACATGGGATTTTCTCCCTTATCCCTGAAATTTGTTGGATGTTCCATTTATTTTTTTAATTTTTTGGAATAATTCTACGACCACAAGCTTTGATGACATGTGATTATGAGGCCTAGTAATCCTGTAACATAATTTTGAACTATTATTAATTTTACATAAGTAAACGTACATGAGGATTTTTCTAACTTTTGAAACAGTGCTCCGATCAAAAATATGAAGTCACAGTTTAACTTAGAATGCTTAAATTCTCTATGAATATACTTAACTTCAACGACTGTGGGTCATTCGAAAAAGTTAATTTTTGGGAATTTTCGAAAAAATTATAAAATAACATTAAAAAGTTATTTAATTTTTCATTCTCTCCATTGAGTGGTGGATAGAGACACTACTGTGTAGTGATGAGGTGACGATGACGCACAGTTAAGGAATCACTTCAATGGCATGTTGCACTAGCGTAATCGCTATACTATTTCATAAATTAAATTCATAACATCACAATGTTACTGCAAAACAGAAACTATGCAGTAGGATTATTTCTATTAAATATATGTGTTGAAGAGTGGGGGGAATTAAAAAATGAGTATTCTCATACATACCCCCAAATAACATACTCTCCATAAAATAATGACAATCACTGATGAACATCAATCATCTTCGATGCATCTCAAAGAATGGAGCCAGAAGCGATGATTAACATCGATGTCTTGAAACCTTGAGGATGTAACACTCTTGCGAAAAACATCATAGTGGTTGGTATTTTAATTATGCATGTTCTTCCCCGTTCTTATTATAGAAATTATTAAAGAAGATCAACCCACAAATTGGTTGATCTGTGAATCATTTGTTAATGTGGGAGTGTAACTTTTTTGGGATTTACTTTAATAAGGGTAGAAACTATCATTTTTGATTGTACTGAAATTCATGTACCTTATGTGATTATAAACATCTAATGCAGAGGGAGCGTTCATACATGAACAAGACCCAAGACCATATTTCATGGGTTTTCATTGTGACCAATCATCCAAATCGATGTCAAACCGGTTTTAGACCTTTGTGGTAAAGATAATGTTCCATGGGGATTGGAGGTGCTGATTGAATGGAAAATGGACCACTAGAGAAAATATGCTAGCTCGCTGAAGGAACATTAGGTGCTGTGATGGCCGGTGATGTCCCGTGGTGGCAGCCATAGGCGGAGTATGGTGGTGTGCTCATTACTAGGCCATAACAATAGGAGTTCGTGGCTGTCTGGGTCAGACAGTAGTGGGGTGATGCGACACCTAGCAGATACCTTGTGGAGGGGTGGCTCACGTTTGGGCCACTCGGACAAGCTAGGATCCATGATCATTTGACTTTAGTAAGAGGAAGGACCAAAATTTTGGGGCCTGTATGTAGGGGATGAAGCTGGATTCAGTGTCTTTGGCATGCACTAAGCCCCCCACCCCCACCATGCAGTCGGTATTCAGGTTGGCGGGTCGCGCCCCGAGCCAGCGAGTCGCACCCCCTACCAGTGGGCCGAAGCCATGAAAGTGGGTCAGACCCATGCTAGTAGGCCAGACCCATGCCCTCTAGGCTGGGTCAGATTAGATCGAATCCCTAAGTGACCCGACATGCTGGACCCTCATCCAAACCGAGTCGGGCCCAGCGAAGCCCTTTGGGCCTGGACCACTGACCAGGACATACCAGACTCACCCAGACCCGAACTTGTTCAGGTCGTGTCAGTCGAAACTAAATTGTTGTATGTGGGACCACCCGATCTGGGTTGTATAGGTTTGTCCGACTGGGTCAGACCAGACCTAGATGCAACTGACCCATTTTTACTAAAACACTAATAACATGCCAACCAGAAGTCTGATTGATGAGCCATTTGTGGCATTGGGACCCTCTTGACAAGGTGGATTTTGGCCTTCCTTGAGGAGGCTTTCATGGATGTTTTAATGAGATTAATGGATTTAGGAGTGGGATCTCTTGGGTAACTATGAATGAAACCCTACTATTGTAAGAGACCTTAAGACTATATAATTTTGACTATGTGTGACTCAACTATGGACCAGTGGGAAGCACTTCTGTGTGACTTTGCAAGCCCATGACAGGAATCACATATGTCTAACATTGTAGGCCCATGGTATGCGATAAGGAGGAGTTCCTCAATTAGACATGATTTCAGAGAAACTCTTCGGTGCGACATTGCAGGCGCACGGTACACTATGAGAAGTTGTAGTGAAGAAGTCCAAAGATAGTGAGATGCACTTCTGCGTGACTTGGCAAGCCCACTGTACTCGATAGAGGAGGAATTCTCTAAAAGATGAGGTGTTCGATGATGTGACTTATGATTCTTCTATCAATACTATAAATGCATACCAGGTGTGAGCGGTCACATTTTTCATGATTTACTTTGTGGATTGATTCATGGTATTTGATTATTATTTTTGGGTCCCTACTGAGTCTTTTGTGTCCTGAGACTTTTTTTGGGAATTTTTGATATATGCCTACATGAAAATTCTTGTTGATAGGGTGATAAGAGGATATGATTGATGATTATCTAACATAAGTGGAACCTAAGGCACTGATAGTACTGTGTGAGGATGTTTGAGAGATTTTCTGAGAGAACAATACTCACTTCATGCAGTTTATGGAAATAGACCCAGAGTGTGTTTTGAAGATCATTTCTGATCTTATATGTATGTTTCAGTTACGACACACACTGAATTTCACCAAATAGGATGGAAATGAGGTATAAGAGTTCTATATTAATCTCTTATAGACAATACATGAAATTATGGATACTCTAGCTATGAATAGAGTCATGTTTACTTATTATATGCTACAAGAATCTGTGAAGATCTAGTGGGACATTTAGTCTCGGACTTGACAGTATTATGGTATGTTATGGAAGGAAGGTTTGGATAATTTCCTAAATAACTATTATATAGATTTATTGAGAATGGGGAGAGATTCTAAGTTCATGATGTTTAATATAGGGAGTATGTCTTTTTATGGACTATGATAGACACATTAGATATTTTTATCACTTTTCTACAACTTCTGTAGGGGATGAGATGGATAGTTTGAGGCACTTCCTAGATAGACTTAAATGTGATATTAATTAAAATGTTAACATTGTTTAGTTAAATAAGTTTGCATAGGTTGTGTATTTGGATATCATAGATGAGGGGAAATTGAGGGAGGATTTTAGTGGAGGAAAAATGACATCTACTCAATCATCAAGAGGTATTTCTTCTGAGTGGAGGAAGCATCAACATAAGGGAATTAGCATGGGGGATAACATAAATTTTTTCCACAGGGAAGGATGAGTTTATCAGTATCATACCCTGAGCAATATTCCACCAGTGAGGATGGATCTACCACTATTGTGGACACTATCACAGACCACCGGTAGAGTGCTAATCTTACATTGGTAGGAGACATCTACAAATGTTTTGTAGGAACCCATGACTTAAGGGTAGTGATGGAGGGACTGGAGAGAACCATATATTGGGATGTTGATCTTCTAAACCATTTCAGAATAGAAGATGAATTTATACATTCTGTGGTCATATAGGTAGTGGATGAGGTGATTATGGGAAAAAGATCCCATATCAATAGTGTTTTGAAACATAGGGAGTTCTGATTGCATCACATGGAAGATTGGAGGGATAATTACTTGTATTTCATCCAACTCTATTGGATGGAGAGGTTGGACCATAGATAGTGATATGTATTTTTCCATTATATTCTACATTATATAGTTTTTTATTTGAAACTAATACATAACATTGATTTATATATTCAAAAAATTTTAATGGTTTGATCCTTGTAGTGGATTCATGAGTGGGATGATGATGATACACACACCATTGGGTGTACGATATAGAGGAATATATTTATGCAAGGGGTTCTCTATCGAGGTTAGTGAGTACCACATGGATTGTAACAATAGGAGAGTGAATTTTATGTCTCATAAGGGTTACAACTATATTCAACATTGATAATAGGATACTAGAAGGGCCATGTTGGGTCATTTCATTAGCAACTAACTAAGATAACTGCCTTTGTTTCTGGTTTATTTATAAATGATGGGGTGTGAAACATGATGTATTTCCACATGTAGTGGACAGGTTTCACTATGTGTTTCTTAAAGACTCTTCAAGGATACCACCTGAGAAAGACATGGATATTACTATTGAGATCATGTCAGTGTGTGATATAGTTTCTATTGCACCATATAGAATGACAGTGAAAGAGATTCAAGATCTCATGATGCAACTATAGGGGATGGGGGATAAGGGGTTTAACAATTTATGTATATCACCTTTTGGTTCTCTAGTCTCGTTTTGCAATGAAGGATTGAATAAATATGTTTTAGTGCATTTTTAATATAATTTTAACAAGATGACTGTAACAAAAATGTATTCTCACTCATAAATTGATGATCTATTAGACCTGTTGAGTGGAGCTTCTGTTTTAAGATGTATTTTCTTATGATCTATGTATCATCAGTTGAGAGTTCAACCTTATGATAGACCCCATACTACATTTAGATATAGTTATGTAATTTATTAGTTTTTCATAATTCCAATTGGGATTACAAACACACCATCATCATTAATGTCCTTGATGAAAAATATCATATATATTTACCTAGATCAGTTTGGTATTGTGTTTTTGGATGAAATCATAGAGTACTCCAAGACTGATGTTGAAAATATTCAGTATCAAGAATGCCTTTTGAGTACACCAAGATAAAATAGTCTATACACCAATATATATAAGTTTCAATTTTGGATTGGCCATGTAAAATTCGGGGTCACATCATCTTAGAGGAACGTGTGTTAGTAGAATCATAGAAGGTTTAGGCAGTTGTATCTAGGGAATAACCCAAGAATTTTCTTGATATCCATAGACTTATGGGATTTTTAATATATTATTATAGGTTTATATATGGATTTGCATGTTTAAAAAACCCACTTTTTGGTTTGACCAATTAGCGGAAATATGTTGTATGGTCAGAATCATGTGAGAATGCCTTCCATGAGTTAAATAAGTTATAGAAATTGAAACACAATGAGGATAGATCATGTAGCAATGTTTAGGCAGGGAGATAGAGTTGTGGTGTATGGGTATCAATAGTTGATTCATAATTATTTTAACTACCCAACATGATACCTAGAGATAGTTTTAGTGGTTTATGATTTTAAGTTATGGTGAAATTGTCTATTGGGAGAGAATTTCAATGTGTATAATGGTCAACAGATCGTACACTGTATATTTTTTAGAGATATTTGGATCTATAGAAGAGGATGTGGTTTGAGTATATAATGTATTTTTACATTGAGCTAGAATATTGTTCTATGAGGGGAAACATTGTTTCCAACACATTGACTAGTAAAGCTCACACTCATGTAGTTTATGAGTCCAGTGCTAGGTAGAAGATAATGAAATTACTAGAAGAGATGAATGTTGTGGTTTTGGAGAGACAAGAGATGATTACTCTCATATTAGATTGAATGAATTATAAACTGGGGAAATGGATCAAGTTTTGGATGTATGAGGATCAAGAATGTTTTAACTTTATGGAATGTTTTGAATGTGGGTAGAAAACTTCAGATTGAGGAATAATGGAGCAAGAGATTATATGTGTGGGGAATTGAGTTTTTGTTCCTATGATAATATTTGAAGATCCGATGTAGTAATTTAATACCTAAAAGTGGGAGGTGAATTTTAGTGTGAAAGAAATTTACTTTGACCTTAAATTACATTTTTGGTGTTCAGTCGTGATAAAAATGAAACAGGGTTTGTGACACGTAGCTTCACCTATCAACATGTGATTGCTAAGCATCAAAAACCTGGTGGATTACTACAGTCATTTCAAATTTTGTAATAGAAGTGGTATTAAATTAGTATGGACATTGTATTGGGTCTCTCAAGTATGCATTACAATAATGATTATGCATTACTGATTGTGGATCTATTTACAATGGTATCATATTTCTTACCAGTATGATATACTTTTTATGTGGAGTAGTTGGGAGATATATATGCGAGGAGATAATACTCTTTCATATAGTGACAAAAAGCATTGTTTCAGACTGGGAATGATGATTTAATTTTATCTTGTAGTAGGTCTTACAAATGGATGTTAGTTACAAAGTATCTTCTGAGTATGACATTCTCCCCAATGACAGATGGTTAGTTAGAATGTACTACATAGGTGATTGAGGATATGAATTTTGCATTTGTCCCAGACCTTGTAAGTCCTTGTGATAAACACATTTATTTGGTAGTGTTTTGTAATAAATAATTTATTAGGATATTATTAATATGAAACAATGTGAGTCTCTTTATGGTAGTCCATGATGATCACCTCTATGAAATATGGAGGCAAGTGAGTCAAAGTAGTTGAGACTGAGTCTCGTGTATGATATTATTGAGTAGGATCAACTAATATATAAGTGCATGGAAATGTAACATTGATGATAGAATTCATGAGATAATAAATTACAATGACCCCAATAGTTTATAAATATTCATCATGTAATCCTTTGGGTGTTTCCTGGATTGGGTCACCATAGGATACAAAGGCAGGGCATGTTGACTCCCAGGTTTATAGGACTATTTTAGGTTATGGAAAAAATTAGACCAGTGGTATACCGATTGGATATTTTATTGAAATAATGTTCTATTCACGATAATTTCTATGTGTTAATTAATCAATGGTATCCCCTAAACCTTATCATGTGATCGATGTGGATGATGCTGAGCATGAGATAGATGCCTCCTTTGAGATACATCTGAAACATGTGTTATATTGAAAAGAGAATATGTTGTGGGGAATGAATGAGATGTTATTTTTTTTTATTTTGAAAACATGGGCATGTGTAGGAGGCATCATGGGAGAGAGAATATGATATAAGGGCCCATTGGCCTAATATTTTTGACAAATAATTTTAGAGATACATGGGAGTACAACTCGAGGATGAGTTGTTAAAAGTTAAGAAGATTGTGAGATCACAACAATTCATTGATATGTATCGATCTCATTTATATGTATTATTTTTCCATATATTTAGTACTTTTTATTTGGGTTTTCCCTTCAGTACATTTGAGGTAAATTTTGAGAAAATTGGAATGAAGGGGGTAGTACACGGTTGGGGCATGATTTTCCCATACCATGCATCCTAGTCCATTAAACTATTCAACTAAGGTAGAGTGGGATTACCTTTTTGGAACATAATTTTTCAAACCTTGATCCATATAAGGAAATCATGCACCCCCTAGAAATGGAATTTGATTAAGGAGTATATTTTTTCAAACTGTGCGCCCCTTCCATGAAAACATTGAATGTATTTTTTACTACCCTAATTTTTTTTAATCACATAAACTGTGGTATTAATCCCTATTCTCCCATACACTAACAAAAAGTAATTTTGAAAAATTTCTCTAGCGCATCGAGAGATTCTATGCCCTCCGAACTTCTATTTTTTATGATTCAATTGCTAAACTGTTAGATTTTCACCTCTTTAGGTATGTATTTTCATTCTATTTAGATATCACTCTTCCATGATAATCTTTCTAGATAGAGAATGAATGTTTATTAATTATTGGTTATAGATATAATTCTTGTGTTTCAGATCTTGATTAGTATGATCTCAGATCTAGGTTATAGATCTAGGTCATGTTCTTCACAACGGGTATAACCCATCTGTTTGAAATTGGGAATTTTTGTTGGTTTATCTATGGTCATTGAATTGTGGTAGGTAGTCTATTATAAAAATAACATTTTCATGATTTCTATTACAATTATGAAATTGTTTAATTTCTATTGTTTTATTTGAAACTGAAATTTCTAAATTGAATTAATTATTTTGGTAAATTAATTAATTATGGTTTTGGGAAATTTGGTATATTTTTATTTTTGATGTGATTAATTAATTGTATAAATAATTAATATTAATTTTTGTGTTAATGATTTTTTGAATTGGATTAAAAAATTGTTGAATTAATTAATGTGATTGATTTGATTAATTAATTTTAGAACTAATTAATTGGAATTGATTGGTTTGTAAAATTGATTGACTTATAATAACTAATTAATGAGTTAATTATGTGGATATTGGGAATATTGAGTTTTTTAATTAATTTTTGAATTAATTAATAGATATTTTTATGATTGTGAAATAGATCAATTTGGAATAATTACTTTGATTAATTAATTATGGGGTTATTGGGAATTTTTAGTTGATTAATTAATTTTTTAATTAGTTAATAGATGTTGAACTGTGTCTGAAATTGATTGAATTTATTTAATTAATTTCTTAATTAATTAATGATATTAATGTAATTAATTAATTGTTGAATGAATTAATAGAATTGGCGTGACTAATTAATTGGTGAATTTATTAATGGGATATTGTGGTACTTGTGATATCAGGATATATGTGGAATTGTGATATATGTGGAATTTTGGTATTGTGATATAAGTGTTATATGTGCGTAGAACGTGGTATATTGCCTTAAAACACCAAATTGATGAGTAAAATGATAAATAAATGTGGGAAATGGTATGTTTCATCAAAAATCCATAGTGAGGAAATAATTGATAAATGAGTGTGGGATATGGAGTACTGCTTCAAAAGAAATGAGTGATTATTAATGTGGAAGATATGGAATGAGGCTCAAAATACCCATATGGTGTCAGAAATGATGTTCTACTCCCTTGAGTTGGCATGTGACTATGTTTTAAATTGCATGTGATATGAATTGAGGCGATGAATGGTATCAATGTAATTATAACAATGATATCCTTTGGTGGTAGTTTAGACTCTTGCACTGACTAAATAAGGTATTGAGAGATATTGTGTCATCAGGAACCCAAGGGTTTATTTGGTTAAATAAAGTATAATCGAAAATGTAAACTGCTTACTTTATTTCTTGTATTTTATTCATTATTAGAACTTTATACACTCTTATAGGATGGATATTTTTTCAACACAATTTGATATGGACTACTGAATTTGACTCAAAACTGACTCAGGCTATCTGATCAGTACCCAAATATATTTCATTGTTATAAGATAGTTTAAGGGAAAGGGCACTATGTTGGACAGCTGACTCCAGAAGAACCAGGAATGAGGGAAACAGACTTAGTGTTGGGACCCAATTTAGATTTTTTTTTGTATTTATATAGGGTTATTCATATTAAAACCTAACACATATTTAATTGAAATATCTTCTATTTAGTTTATAGAATTGTATTTCATGTGTTGGTCATCATGAGATACCAGTTTTTCTAGTAACTATTAATATCATTTTGTTATTATTTATTTATTTAGTCTATGATATTACTATGATATAGTGGGTATAGTCTCTACATGATCATTGTTAGTATATATCTACTAGTGAAGAGGCTCTATTGAATGAGGAGTCATGCCTGAGGTCACTTATTGGGGTGACTCAGGGCATCAGTGTGTGGCACCTCGTTTGGGGTGCTACACAGTTTCCCCTCAACTCCTCCATGTGGTTTTCTAGGTCATTTCCTAGATAGATTTTAATTAGGAAAAGGATGAATCTACCTTTTGGAATCTATTTTTTTAAAAAACTGGAATGGGCACCACTAGGTACCCTATAATCCTCCACAATGTACCTTGTATCAGACTAAATAAAGGGTGCAAGTATATCAACCATCATATGAAAAAGAGAGAAAAAATATGAATAGTAACTCCATAGGGTACCTAGTGGCCCGAAATCGGATACCATGTGGCATAGAACAGCCACATCCCTTTCTCTTTCATAAATAAATTATCCCAAAATTTTCATTGATTATTTTTACCTATTTTACACCTCTAAAACATCAAATTAATCTTTTATAACCTAGTCAAAACACACTTCCTTTAAACGGAATTAAGAAATTCAAATTTACCAAACCAAATTTTTTTTGGTTAATTACCCTTTCTTTAATTTCTCCTTAATATGATGGTGTGGGTAATAAATTATTTTATACCATTGAATATTACTTTTTTATATATTACTTATTTTAGAAATTAATAAAAACGTGGTTATTTGAATTATAAAATCTTCATTTCAATGTAGTAGTTTTGATAAATATTATTTATAAATTATTTAAATATTCATAAAAATTGTATTATAGTAAGTAAAATGATATGTTTTTTATGTTGTATTCTGTCTAAATAAACTAGCAGTGGAGGTAATGATTTATAAATAATTGAAGATATCCTTATAGATGGTAAAAAAAATGGGGCGTGTTAACAAGGGATAAATATAATATGTTTTTATGGTAAATAGTTTATAAAATTATAATGTAATATAATAACAATTAAATTATATATAATTATAAATTAATTTGTTTATAATAGAGAAAATTGAAATGAAAATAGGATTATAAAAGAAGAAAAATAAATAAAAGGGGATATAATGCTACTACATCCTATCGTTTTCCCTCTATGTTAATGGAATAATACCTTGATTTCTTCAAGTGGGGTGCGACTAAAATATATTCAATATATTTAAAAATATTAAACTAATGGATTCAAAAAAAAATTAGGATATGGGATAAATTCTTGATGTGATTTTCTATTGGGGTGAGGAGGTATTTATACATGATGTTGATTGTTATCCTTGGTAAATATTATGAATAGCATTTTACGTTAAGAAAAATACATAAAATAGTGTCCTTCAATGATGATATTAATAGAAATTATTTAAAAATAAATATTTTTTATGATATCGAAATTATTATATAATTCATTTGTTAAAAAAAATAAATGGAATAAAAAATAAAAAATACTTTTTAATGTAATTTTTTGTATTATTTGACAATAGAATTTACTTTATTTGGTTTGGAAAATGAATTTATTATTTATAAATTATTTATGAAACATATTATGAATATTAATTTCATTAAATATTAAATATAATTCATTAGTTAAATCATATATCTATATTATATCATAGAATATATCATATTTGAAAAATTATATTTTTAATGTTAAAACATGAAATTAATTATCTCATAATATTTCCAAAAAACACAAATGAAAATTTTGTAGTAATGATTAGAAAAATGAAATTTAATTTAACTAAAATAAATAATACTTATTATGTTATAATATTAAATATTAATATTAAACATTATTATTTTCATAAAATAAGTTATATCATACCTTATAAAAAATAAGTACATATAACTTATTTGAGTTACATAACATTAATAATTAATTTATAGAATAGGAATGTTTAAATCCAATATTTTTATTAATGTTTAATATTAATCTTTGTTTTACTATACCAGTGACCATGATGCAATTCAAGTGATCATATTAATATTCTAACAACTAGGTTATTATTCCAATGGTAATATTTTTTTACACATTCAATAAATATATTATATTTACTTCATTCACAATCCACATAGTTTTTTCTCTCGGTACTATGAATAAATAAGTCATATTTGTGATTGTTCCCCTATCATTACTATTTTGTTTGCAATTTTCATATTTATAGGATATGATGACGCTATATATTTTCAATTTTTACAGAAGTGATTTATTTATTTATTTTACCCATAACAATATTATGAATTTAAGGAATGTATTTATCCAACATATGTGATATTCAATTTGAATGGAATAAAATATTATCATTTCATAATGTGAGTCTTATAATTTATTTATTTTATAGTTTGTTACTTCAATTAAAATTTTTTATTTGAATATATAATTAATAATTTATTTAAAAATAATTAAGGAGCTTTTTTGGTTTTTTATGTGTTTTATATGATGAAAAAAATAAAAACAAATGAATTTTGTTTTTAAATATATAAGTTATGGGAAGATTTTTTTTTAAATGTTATTGTATAATCAATGTTATTGTTTTAGGCAGATGAACTTTTTTATATTATTTTCATTAATCCACATAATTGTTTTGATCAAAATCATCAATATGGTGAAATTAATATATAAAAGGTATGGATCATGTAATTATTCAGTCCAATTTTATGAGATATATCATGGGTAAATTAGGGGTTTTCCACTTTGTTTGGATAAATATTGTCCCTTTAACAAACCATTAGTAGTGATATATTAATATTTTTTTTATATTAAAGATTTTAATAGATGAATATATTGAAAAAAATGTAGAACCAAAATTTATTTCTTGAAAAATTATCATGGTTCATGATATTCTCATCAAAACATTGTATTTGAAGGAAAAAAATAGCATGGTTTTTAAAATTTTTAAACCCATTTCATCATCTTTGAAATATAGGAATTGAAAATAATCTTAATAATAGTGAATAATAAGAAAATAATTTTATACAATGGTTAATATCTAATGTTCTCATGTTTAGTATCAAAAAAATTTTCCTATAAGAACAAAACGATTTTGATGATTCAAAGTATATCATGGTTTTAGATGTTTGACTTTTAAATGATTATTTGAAAATGAATTTCTCTTGAAAAAATTATCGTTTATCATTTGGAATGAGTTTTTTCATGGGTTAAAGCGATCCATGATTTAGGATAAATATTTTTTTATTCATAATTTTTTTACCTTGATGATCCTAAAAAAAGTCACTAAAATGGGATTTATTGGATTCTTACACATTAGAGAGGGTGATTTAAATCATGTAATTTTTTTGTTGATTTTATCATGATTTGATGTGGATTAAAATTATTGAATATTAAATAAATTGTATAAATTATTAAAATGTGATATATATTAAATAGTTTTAATTTTATTTATGAGATGATAATAATTAATAATATGAAACATTAATTTCATGTAATCATTTTAAGGATTATTTAATTAAAATAAAAACATATATGGTTTATTTTAGAATGTTTAATTATCATAAGTTTTTAGATATTTATATTTTATAATTTGTTTTAATAAATAATGAAATTTTTATATTCTTATTATTTGTTTCATAACTGTCACCCTTTTTGAACATATAGTAGAATATATTGAATTTCATGTATGTAGATAAATATAATGTGTTAATAATTATGATATAAGTATAAATTTTATATATTTACACATTATATAATGTCTATTATGAACGATTTATTTATAAAATTAAAAAAATATTAATAAATTGATCATAAATATTTATCTCATGTTTAAGTTACAAAATATCAATAAATTAGGTTATTCCTTGATTTATTATTCAGGAAAATAAATGTTTTATTATTAATGGAAAAATATTTTAGTTTATTATATTAAAATACAACTTATAAATGTCATACCATGCACATAAAGAGTCACATTTTAGGCGTGACATAATTTTTTTTACATTTAACCACAATAATTTTTTATAGTTGGTTGAGTGGTTGAATGTAATGGTTGGTTATGATATATATTTGTTACATGTTAATATTGATTTTTATTTGAGGTCTATCTCTTGTATTTATCCAATGATAATGGGACTTTTGGATGGACAAATCCCAATACTATGACCTGAGTATTATTCATGTTAATTTTGGGTTGTATACCTATCACACCATGCTAGATTTTTTGAATATTTATTTATTGAATGATTGTATAACCATGACTAAAATATTATTATGTAAATTATTTATTGTATTTATTTCGATATTTGTGAATATATTTTTCATTTATTTTGGTTATGTAAAACAAATAATCAACTGTTTAAATTTATATATATTACTATGTTTTGAATATATTAAATTTATTAAATATATAGGATACGAAATTTAAATAATTTATTTATTCTATACATAATGGAAAAACCAGGGATAATAAGGAAATATTTCAAACACATTAATTTTATAAGATCTAAATTAATTCCAATGAATGAACGTTTCAAGGCCATAATCCTACAATAACGTACTTTATTCCAAAGAAAGGTGACCATTGGTTATAATTTGTAGGAAGATAATGTTATTATTGCCTCTAATAAGAAAAGATACCATAATTTTTTAATGGATTTTGGTTATATTTAATTTGGAAACCCTAATCTTTTTAATACCAGATGAATATAGTTGTGAGAATCCATATAATATATTAGTCAATGAGTTATTAATTAAATTATCCAATAGTCATATAAAATTTGATTTCCATGATGGATTACCCAAAATATATATGTCTCATGAGATGAATAAAAGTGGATATATTACATTGAAAAATATATATTTTTTCCACATATACTTATGATTTAGTTAAAATGTTTCATCATTTTTCTAGGATAATATTTCGTAAATTAATCTATTTAATGATTATAAATAAATTTCCCTACATAATATAACTATTATTTTTTAATAAAAATGTAATAATTATCTTAAAACTTATTTTGGGATCTACTATATAAAAAAATTATAACAAATTCAATTTTATAGTTTTTGGATAAACCTATTAATTATTCATAAGAAAGAACAATATTTATATTTGTTAAATAAAACATGACACGATCTTTCATGTATTTAATTTATTCATCAAATAAATATTTATTCTTTCAAGAGGCATATATAGATTTTATATATGGCTTCAAAAAATGTGGTTTATATGTTATATAATTCAAGGAAAATGATTATAGTCTCACAATCTCAAAATGATCAAGTAATTTAATGTCTTGGAGATTCTGAGGTATTTTTTTGGCCTAATATGGGTATGAAAATATCATTATAATCATTATCGTAACGTTTCAGAAAATTTAAAACTATTTAATAAAATATTACTAGATCTCCTAAAATATATGATCCGGTGTAGTGTTGATAGTAAAAAGGAGTGAAGGTTTAGGTGGAAGAAAAAAATTATCTGGCATATAATCAACCTAGTTCAGTGAATCCTAAAGGCAGTATCTGAAAAGTGAGACAATGATATCATTGCTGAATGAATTTTCTTTTCTTACTGATTATATATAAGAAATATCATAAATAATTTATATATGGTATTAATTTTATATTATAAAAATAATTGATTATTATGTGCCAGAAAATATGTCTTCTTCTAAATATAAAGTTTCCTTGAGGGTCTTATGTATAAAATTATAACGGTCAATTTATTTTATTGTTTTAATTATAGATTCCATAAGAGGGAATGTTTGTTTTTTGAGAATTTGGTTTTTTTTTTGGTGTTTAAATAGAATTATTATACATATTTAAATATTCATTGGGAATCAATCTGAGAATCAATTTTTTAGAGATAAAAGGGTGGTACTATCACACCCCGACCATGAAATCTCTTTTATTTTATTGTTTTCTTGTCATTGGATATTTTTGGTTGAGGTCTGGGTTGAGCCCCAATTTAAAATTTTGAATTTCAGAATTCTTGTGTGAGTTTTTGGCATGTGCATGGTTAGAGCACAGTTTGGGTAAACTGTGAGGCCTAGCCCAGGTAACCATGTGGCTTGTTTTGGGTGTCCAGTGGTGAGGCGAAATGGTTGTACACTAGTAGGGAACCCATGATAGAACCACATGGTTTGGTTCTTTAACTATAAGTGGAATTCAACAAGGTTGGTGTAACACCCGATATTTTTATGAGTAATATTTTGTTTTTATATATCATCAAAGAAATCTTTGACTACATACTATCTTGGGTTAGTTTACACGCAATCGCGACCTTCCTCGATAGCTTGCGTCGTACGCAATACCGAGTTTCACTAAATAACGATATGCTATTAAAATATTATTAAAACTAGCCGTTATGAATAGTAATAACAACTTTTTGAAATTTTATAAATTTTATTTTTCAAAATGGACTTCATTTTTGAATTTGGAATACCGAAATTAGCCTAGGGTGAAATTTTGGTATTTTTCTGACAACTTTCAATTTTTGATGAATAGTGAAACCACTAAGTGGTAGGTTAAAAACTGAATTTTGCATAAAACTTAATTTTACAGCTTCTGTGAATGTAATTTCGAAAATCCGACAGACACGGTTGATATCAGTAAGTAAAATGTGGTTCAATGAGATAAAAATAATTTTTTGGTGAATAGTAACTTTTTACTTTTTTTACCGTGGTTAATAGTAAGTAGGGGTAAATATGATATTACTATTACCCTAACACATGTCCTAATTCTATTGGATAAGTGAAATTCGACCAAAAACAAACTTAGGAATAAAATATGACCATTTAGGCCCACTTGGGTAAGATTAGGACATTTATTATTAATTTATTTAAAGAAGGGTTAAAATAGTTAAAATCAAAGTTTAATAAGTAAATCATTTTTAATATGGGGTTATACATTAGAAAAATTCTACTATATATATTAATTAGAAATATAAAAATATTTCCTACATAATGGTATTTTATTTATAATTTTTAGACATTAAATAATTTAATTTATTTATGACACAATTATGATGCAGTAATTATCTTATTTATGAAATATTGACATAATTGATGTTATAAACACCAAAATAAATGTAATTTGAGACTTTTTATGAATTCCACTAATTTTATAGGTTACTATGATATATTATTGTTGATTTAATCAACTTGGTTTGAACATATAATTCTGTTATGACTTTCACAAAAATCATGTATCAAATAGTGTCAAAATTGACACAAAATAGTTTTTAAATCAAATATTATATTATTAATTGTTATTTTATTCCTAAAAATCTATGGTTCGGCCAAATGACTTAGATAATGATATATATATTAATAATAAACAATTTGGGTTTCGTTTGGCATGTTATAGTAAGTTTATTAACCATATAGTGAAAGAAAAAAAAAAGACACGGTAAAAGTTAAATTATTTAACTTAGAGTTAAATCTAATTGATAAGGTTAAAATAATACCCTAAACTTGTCTAAATCCTATTGGTTGATAGGATTTCGACCCATCCCCACTTTAGCTTCGAAATAAGACCCTTTGGAACCATTATAAACCGATTTTGACTTTAATATAAAATAATATTTTGAGATATTCCTAAGGTGCCCCTCTCCTCCCTTATAAAAGGGCATCTCCTCCCCCTCCTCCTCACACCAATTTGAGAACTCAAGCTCGGCCAACCCCTGCCATTTTCTCCTCTCCACTTCCCTAGAATAATCCTAGAGGTCCTGGTATTCTTTAAAGACCAATCTTAGTTCCCTATGTGGAGGATTCAAAGAAGCGTTCCAAAGAAGAGGAGCTTCGGACACGTACAAAGCAAATCAGACCAAAGGTAAGGGAAATATCACAATCTCATTTTTATCCGAGATTTTTTATTCGTAAGTATTTATTGGGGTGTATTTTATCATCCACATCCATGTTACCTCAATATGTAATATTGTTTCCATCCACTTACAATAGCTTAAATCCAATTTTACCCTTCGGTGAGTTTTTAGTAAAGAATATGAAAGGAATCTTTTGTCGTTTTTTCGTACGAGGTACTTTTTTACGAAGAATGTTTTTTTTAACTTATACGGCATGAATGGATTCTTAAAACATTATTTCCAAGAATCTTCCTTTACAAGTATTCAAGTTTATTTTTAATCAACTTCTTTTAGTTTAAAATTGTACGACATGTTAAGAAAGGAAAAGTGTTTTTGAAGTAGAGAGGATATTTTCCTCAAGAATGGAGTTCAAGTATTTTATCAAAATTATTTTCCATCTAAGATAATAAAAGGGTTATGTTTTTATCCCTATTATTACATGGATTTGATTATGTTGTGATGGAAATATTTTTATGAATTCCTTTATCTTATATGAATTGTTTTATGATGTCATGTTGTTTAAGAATCCCATTTTTATTACATGGGTTACGCTGTGATGTATGGTTTATGATTATGTGGCACACATAAGAAAGGACTCATTATAAGATGGGTGGGACCTATATCTCCCTCCAATGCATTGGGTAAAGATTTTATATCTCATGAGATAGACAGGGCTAGAACGGTAGGTTATACCGGTTCAGTGAAACAGGACTGGAACGAGGGTGACTCGGTTCAGAAAGGGACTTTGTCCACTAAGATAGTCTTGGCAATGAGTCATGACTAACAAGAAATGATTTTCCATGATTATGTGTGCATTCCACAAAGTTTCATGTTTCATGATATGATTATGGGGATCTCATTTTCACTTCTATGATTTATTCCATGTTAAGATATTATGATCGCTTTTGCAGGATATGATTTTCAAAAAGATATGATATGATTTTTATTTCCTTTTTTTCCCATGCTGAGCATTTGAGCTCACCCTTTTATGTTTTCTTTTCCCCAGGTCAGGAAGATGGATATTAAGTAGAATATGCTAAAAGGGACCCTAGATATGATGAAATAAATGGGAGACACTGTAGAGGATTTATGAACCAGTTGTTTATGTTTCCCAGTTTCTAAAGACACTATACCTATACGGTCCATTGTGGTTTTGTCATATGTTGTAATAAGTGTGCTTCAATTTTGAAGTATTAACAATGTATGTAAAGTATGGGTTGTTATAGTTGGTATCAGAGGGAGGTTATAGTCAACCTTTGGAAACTAGGATGTGAAAGCCTTAGTAAGAACCCTAAGGATAATTCTAAGCATAAAACACAATCTTAGTGTTTTAGAAATGGCCATGAATACCCTAGGATAAGACCTTAAGTGTGAAATTTTATTCTTGATTATGTGGTTTTCCTATTATAATTAGTGTTGCTCACACTATTCTTCTTGGTTTTAGTCAATGGCTGGAACCCAAAGGAACCGTGTTAATGCGGAATGCGATGGGCAATGCAATGATTGTCCCCCTGAGCAACCAAACGATATGGGAGCTGGAATGTAAAATCTTGTAGCCATACTCACACAACTTTCTCAAGCTATGAATCATGCATGACTTCCAAACGAGCAAAGGAAGGAGCAACATTCTGTTGAATCCTTCATGAGGCAGCGTCCACCTTCTTTCAGTGGGTCTACTGATCCATTAGTTGATGAACAATGGATTAGTACTACTGAAAAGATATTTTCAGTTCTTCAATGTTCTGAACATGATAAAGTCATCCTAGCAGTGTATTGTTTGGAAGGAGATGCTGATCAATGGTGGAATCTTATTAAGAATACAAGGCAAAGGGATGAAATTGAGTCTATGGAATGGGACGAGTTCAAGAACTTATTTTTCAATAAGTACTTCCCTCATATTCTCCGAACAAAGATGGAGAAATTGATTCTTGAACTGAAGCAAAGGGATGATGAATCTGTTGGTACCTATGAAGAAAATTTTACAAGACTTGCAAGGTACGCTTCTGGTATTATTATCCAACCTGAGAGTAAGATCGATTGATTCTTTAGTGTCTTAAAACCAAGTCTTCGAAGGGCGTTAGCCATAAGGGACTTCAATAGCTATGAGGAAATAATTCGATGTGCTCTCAAAGTCGAGATGGAGATTGGAGTAACCCATCAGTCACATGGGTTTGATAAGAAGAGGAAGATGGAATTCAAAGGAAAATCTAAAGAGCACATGGAAAAGAAGATGAGCATTCCCTTATGCTCAAAGTGTGGAAAGAAACATGGAGGGAGTTGTCTTAAAGGGACAAGTAAATGTTTTAAATGTGGAAAGGAAGGTCATCTGGCATTTGAATGCCGCGATATTGGGAAGAAGATGTCTAATGATGCAAACAAAGGAAGGGATACACATAATGAACCTATTACACTTCAATGTTTCAAGTGCACGGAGATGGGGCATTATGCCAATCAATGCCCAAATCCAAGGGTTGATGATGATAGTCGACGTCAACAAAATCTTAAGGCTAAAGACAAAGGAAAGTCACATGCAATTTCTATCAGCGATGTGGAGTACGATAACAAAGTGGTGAAATGTATACATACCATCCACTCTAAAGTAGCAAATGTTTTATTTGATTCTGGATCCACCCACTCTTTTATTTCTGAAAAATTTTCTAAGGGTATCACCGTATTACCTCAACAATTAGATGTTGAGTTAGCTGTGACAACACCTAATGGCACAACAGTCGCATCAAAAGTTTATAATTATTCTCCAATCGAAGTTTGTGGGAAAGTGATTCCTGCAAATCTTGTGATCCTTCCTTTAGTGGAATTTGATGTGATTCTTGTCATGGATTAGCTTTCTCTACATGGAGCTCATATCAATCTCCAAATAAGGGAAGTCACATTTCATATTCCAGATCAATCTACGATCGTCTATCGATGCAAGGATGAACATAACCTTCCAGTGGAAATTTCTTCCATTTTATGGGTATTGATTCCACTAAATGAAGGTTATTTATCTCAAATGGTTGGTGAGAATCTCACGATTAATAATATTCCCATCATACGGGATTTTGATGATGTGTTTCCGGAGGAATTACTGGGTCTTCCACCAAATTGTGATGTTGAGTTTTCAATAGAACTCGTACCGGGTGCTTTGCCTATTTCAAAGACACCTTACAGAATGGACCCAATTGAGTTGCAAGGATTGAAGAAGCAACTCCAAGAGAATCTTGATAAGGGATTCATACACCCTAGTGCATCACCTTGCGGAGCACCTGTTCTATTTGTTAAGAAGAAAGATGGATCAATGAGACTCTGCATTGATTATCGAGAACTTAACAGGATCACTATCGAGAAAAAATATCTTCTCCCACTCATTGATGACTTATTTGACCAACTACGCGGAGCTCAATACTTTTCCAAGATTGATCTTCGTTCAGCGTATCATAAATTATGGGTCAAAAGGGATGATATACCAAAGACCACTTTCCGTACAAGGTATAGACACTATGAATTTATAGTGATGCCATTTGGTCTTACTAATGCCCCTGCTATCTTCATGGATCTAATGAATAGAGTCTTTAGAGACTATCATGATCAATTTGTGGTAGTCTTTATAGATGATATTCTTGTCTATTCAAAGAGCAAGGAAGAGCATGAAGATCACTTGAGAATTATATTGAAGACCCTGAGAAAGGAGAAGCTTTATGCCAAATTTACCAAGTGTGAATTTTGGCTTAAAAAAGTTTCATTTTTGGGTCACATAATCTCAAAATAGGGGATATCTGTGGATCCAGCAAAATCAGAGGTTATCGAAAGATGGTCGAGACCAACAACAGTAACTGAGATCCGAAGTTTTCTTGGTTTGGCTGGATATTATCGACGTTTTGTAAAAGAATTTCACGATTATCTAATCCACTCACCAAGTTGACTCAGAAAGGAGTTAAGTTTGTTTGGACAAAGGAATGTGATGAGAATTTCAAGGAGTTGAAAAGAAGGTTATCCAGTGCACCTGTGCTCACACTGCCTTGTAGTGGAGAAAGGTTTGTGACCAACAGTGATGCATCCAAGAAGTGATTGGGGTGTTTTCTTATGCAAAATGATATGGTGATAGCTTATGCCTCACGACAGTTGAAAATCCATGAGCAAAATTACCCAACACATGATTTGGAGTTGGCTGTGGTAATCTTTGCATTAAAGATTTGGAGGCATTACCTTTATGGTGAAAGGTGTGATATTTATACTGATCATAAAAGTTTAAAGTATATTTTCACACAAAAGGAGTTGAATATGCGTCAAAGAAGATGGTTGGAGCTGACTAAGGATTATGACTGCTCAATCCATTACCACCCTGGGAAAGCAAACAAGGTGGCAGATGCATTAAGTCGACAAGAACATGCTAGTTTATCCATGATGAGGATCATAAAAGATCCAATATTTATGGATTTACAAAGGATGGATCTTGGAATTATAATGGAAGGGGAAAATATTATGTTTCTCAAATGAATGTTCAACCATCTATACATGTGAAGATTAAAGAGGCACAGAAAGAAGACGTAGAGTTACAAAAGAAGGTGAGAAATGTTCCTGAATTAAACCTTGATTGTGGTGGGATAATAAAGTTCAGGAATCGGGTTTGTGTTCCTCCCATACCCAAATTAAAGAAGGAGCTGCTGGATGAGGATCATAGTTCTTCATTCTCTATTCATCCTGGAAGCACGAAGATGTATAGGGACCTGAAAGAGTACTTCTGGTGGGATGGCATAAAAACAGATGTTGCTGAATATGTCTCTCGATGCTTGGTTTGTCAACTAGTTAAAGCTGAGAGACAAAGTCTAAGGGGATGTTAAAACCATTACCCATACCCTAATGGAAATGGGAAAACATCACTATGGACTTTGTAACAGGACTTCCTAAAACATCCAATAGAAATAATGCTATTTGGGTCATAGTTGATCGTCTTACAAAGTCTGCACACTTCATTGCTATTAGAGAGGATTTCTCTCTAGATCAGCTTGCCAGGATATATGTAAAGGAAGTGGTAAGATTGCATGGAGTACCAATTTCTATTATATCTGATCGGGATCCGTGATTTACCTCAAAGTTTTGGCGAAGTCTTCAGCATACTCTGGATACAGAGTTGAGTTTCAGCACTGCTTATCATCCCCAAACAGATGGTCAGTCTTAGAGAACAATTCAAACCCTAGAAGATATGTTGAGAGATTGCTCTATGGATTTCAAAGGAGGTTGGGATCAACACCTACCTCTGGTGGAATTTTCTTATAATAATAGCTTTCACTCCAGTATTCAGATGGCTCCTTATGAAACTCTCTATGGAAAGAAATGCAGGACTCCAACTTGCTGGGATGAAGTTGGGGAAAGAAAGCTATTAGGACCTGATCTTGTTGATGAAATGGCAGAAAAGGTCAGATCTATTCAACAACACATAAGAGCATCTCAGATTCGACAGAAAAGTTATGCCGAAAACTGAAGAAAAGACCTATAGTTTGAAGTGGGTGATTAAGTGTTCTTACGAATATCTCCCAGGAAGAGGGTTATGAGATTTGGAAAGAAGGGGAAGTTGAGCCCTAGATATATCGGTCCTTTCGAAATACTAGATCGTGTTGGAAAGGTAGCTTACCGATTGGCGCTTCCACCGAATCTCTCTCAAGTTCACGATGTGTTCCATGTATCCCTCCTGAGAAAGTACATACCTGATCCTTCACATGTACTCAGCTCAGAAGTTGTACCGCCGGAGGAAGATCATTCTTATAAAGAACAACCGATAGAGATTCTGGATCATAGCGAAAAAGTCCTAAGAAACAAGACCACTTGATTGGTGAAAGTATTATGGAGGAACCACCAACTTGATGAAGCTACATGGGAGCTTGAGGATATGATGAGGGAGAAGTATCCTCATATGTTTGTTATAATGTGACGAATTTCGAGGGAGAAATTCTTTTTAAGGGGGGTAGGATGTAACACCCGAGATTTTTATGAGTAATATTTTGTTTTTATATATCATCAAAGGAATATTTCACTACATACTAGCTTGGCTTACTTTACACACAATCGCGACCTTCCTCGATAACTTGTGTCGTACGCAATACCGAGTTTTACTAAACAATGATATGTTATTAAAATATTATTAAAACTAGCCGTTATGAATAGTAATAACAACTTTTTGAAATTTTATAAATTTTATTTTTCAAAATGGACTTCATTTTTGGATTCGGAATACCGAAATTAGCCTATGGTGAAATTTTGGTATTTTTCTGAAAACTTTCAATTTTTGATGAATAGTGAAACCAATAAGTGGTAGGTTAAAAACTGAATTTTGCATAAAACTTAATTTTACCGCTTCTGTGAATGGAATTTCGAAAATCCGACAGACACGGTTGATATCAGTAAGTAAAATGTGGTTCAATGAGATAAAAATAATTTTTTGGTGAATAGTAACATTTTACTTTTTTACCGCGATTAATAGTAAATAGGGGTAAATATGATATTACTATTACCCTAACACATGTCCTAATTCTATTGGATAAGTGAAATTCGACCAAAAACAAGCTTAGTAATAAAATATTACCATTTAGGCCCACATGGGTTAGATTAGGACATTTATTATTAATTTATTTAAAGAAGGGTTAAAATAGTTAAAATCAATGTTTAATAAGTAAATCATTTTTAATATGGGGTTATACATTAGAAAAATTCGACTATAAATATTCATTAGAAATCTAAAATGATTTCTTACATAATGGTATTTTATTTATAATTTTTAGACATTAAATAATTTAATTTATTTATGACACAATTATGATGCAGTCATTATCTTATTTATGAAATATTGACATAATTGATGATATAAACACCAAAATAAATGTAATTTGAGACTTTTTATGAATTCCACTAATTTTCTAGGTTACTATGATATATTATAATTGATTTAATCAACTTGGTTCGAACATATAATTCTGTTATGACTTTCATAAAAATCATATATCAAATAGTGTCAAAATTGACACAAAATAGTTTTTAAATCAAATATTATATTATTAATTGTTATTTTATTCCTAAAAATCTAAGGTTCGGCCAAATGACTTATATACGGATATATATATTAATAATGAACAATTTGGGGTTCGTTTGGCATGTTATAGTAAGTTTATTAACCATATAGTGAAAGAAAACAAAAAGACACGGTAAAAGTTAAATTATTTAACTTAGAGTTAAATCTAATTGATAAGGTTAAAATAATACCGTAAACTTGTCTAAATCCTATTGGATGATAGGATTTCGACCCATCCCCACTTTAGCTTCGAAATAAGACCCTTTGGAACCATTATAAACTGATTTTGACTTTAATATAAAATAATATTTTGAGATATTCCTAAGGTGCCCCTCTCCTCCCTTATAAAAGGGCACCTCCTCCCCCTCCTCCTCACAAAAATTTGAGAACTCATGCTCGGCCAAACCCTGCCATTTTCACCTCTCCACTTCCCTAGAATAATCCTAGAGGTCCTGGTCTTCTTTAAAGACCAATCTTAGTTCCCTAAGTGGAGGATTCAAAGAGGTGTTCCAAAGAAGAGGAGCTCCGGACACGTACAAAGAAAATCGGACCTAAGGTAAGGGAAATATCACAATCTCATTTTTATCCGAGATTGTTTATTCGCAAGTATTTATTGGGGTGTATTTTATCATCCAAATCTAGGTTCCCTCAATATTTAATATTGTTTCCATCCACTTACAATAGTTTAAATCAAATTTTACCCTTCGGTGAGTTTTTAGTAAAGAATATGAAAGGAATCTTTTGTCGTTTTTTCGTACGAGGTACTTTTTTTACGAAGAATGTTTTTTTAACTTATACAGCATGAATGGATTCTTAAAACATTATTTCCAAGAATCTTCCTTTAAAAGTATTCAAGTTTATTTTTAATCAACTTATTTTAGTTTAAAATTATATGACAAGTTAAGAAAGGAAAAGTGTTTTTGAAGTAGAAAGGCTATTTTCCTCACGAATGGAGTTCAAGTATTTTATCAAAATTATTTTCCATCTAAGATAATAAGAGGGTTCTGTTTTTATCCCTATTATTACATGGATTCGATTATGTTGTGATGGAAATATTTTTATGAATTCCTTTATCTTATATGAATTTTTTTATGATGTCATGTTGTTTAAGAATCCCATTTTTATTACATGGGTTACGCTGTGATGTATGGTTTATGATTATGTGGAACACATAAGAAAGGATTCATTATAAGATGGGTGGGACCTATATCTCCCTCCAATGCATTGGGTAAAGATTTTATATCTCATGAGATAGACAGGGCTAGAACGGTAGGTTATACCGGTTCAGTGAAACAGGACTGGAACGAGGGTGACTCGGTTCAGAAAGGGACTTTGTCCACTAATATAGTGTTGGCAATGAGTCATGACTAACAAGAAATGATTTTCCATGATTATGTGTGCATGCCACAAAGTTTCAAGTTTCTTGTTATGATTATGGGGATCTCATTTTCACTTCTATGATTTATTCCATGTTAAGATATTATCATCGCTTTTGCAGGATATGATTTTCAAAAAGATATGATATGATTTTTATTTCATTTTTTTCCCTTGCTGAGCATTTGAGCTCACCCTTTTATGTTTTCTTTTCCACAGGTCAGGAAGATGGATATTAAGTAGAATATGCTAAAAGGGACCCTAGATATGATGAAATAAATGGGAGACACTGTAGAAGATTTATGAACCAGTTGTTTATGTTTCCCAGTTTCTAAAGACACTATACCTATACGGTCCTTTGTGGTTTTTTCATATGTTGTAATAAGTGTGCTTCAATTTTGAAGTATTAACAATGTTTTTAAAGTATGGGTCGTTATAGTTGGTGAATAGTTTTATGACCATTAAACATTCCCATATGAGGTTCTCCAATTGGATAGTAGAGAGCATGTGGTTAGCGCATGGTTTGGGAAACCGTGATAGGCAGCCCAAAAAATATTAAATCATAAAATCCCTATTCTACTAGCCCATATTTGTTTTCCAAATAAATCCCCCTCTTACTTAGATAATTTTTGACACAATAGGGGGTTCCAAAACCCATATCCCTTGGTTCTTCCTCCATTATTGGTTCTCATATGAATTTACGATGACTTTATTAGGATTTTAGAAATTTTTTCTCTTTATTCACTTCTCCTCTCTTTATTTCAATGTATATACATTTTGGGTTCTCTCTTGAAAAAACCCAATAAATTATTTTTGATGTTTGGTTAGTGTTTCATTGATGTTAGGATTCACAATTTGTTTTTGAGTCTTGGTTCTCTCATATCCTGAAGTTTCATTACTTTCGAACTCTTTTAATGTTGGCATTTCTATCCAATTCCATTTTGATTTATTTCATTTTATGATTTGGTATTTCTAAATAGATTATAATTGTGATACACATGCTTGTTGTATTATTTCATGGCTTGGTGTGGTGTTCTTTTATTTGAAACAATTGGTAGAAGTAGTCAAAAGGGTTTATATAATCATGATTATATAGTAATGCACACTAGGTGTTAGTTAAAATGCAATTTTTCATATTAAAATTAAATAATGTGTTATGAGTGGTGGTTAACCTTTTTTATGTTATGTTATCATTATTAATTTTCAATTTTTTTATAAGTGGAAAGTCATAAATTTTTTATTGTTTCCAGTTCTATTAATTAAAATGCATGTAACGATTCTTTAAAGAGTTTTTTTAGTTGATTTAATTCATACATTAATGAAATGGAATGTTAGTTTTAGTTTACAAAAACGTATTTCATTGTGTATTGGATTTTTAAATGATGAGATGGGTTCTTTTGGGATGGTATGCTTTCATTAGAGGTTCTTATGGCCCATTTAAAATAGTGACAAACTTAGTTCTCTATTGAACCATGATCTCAAAAGACATATCATTCAATTCCTCTCATATTTCCTCAATTCTTCTTTATATTCTAAATGGTGTGATGGTGTTTCATATGACATTAAATGGGTCTTAAAATTTGTTTTATAATTTTTTAACTATTTGTTGTTTTTAGGTATGTTTTATGAATAAATAGCATGCCGGTCTTTTTTTACTTTTCATATTGTTTAATGTTTCACTTATTGTTGAAAAAAACATTGTAAATATATTGGAGTGGAAATTTTAAAATTCTAATTGACAATCTGTAATGTTTGGGAAGTGAATTGTCATTGGAAAATATAAATTTTCTAATGGAAACATTGCATATTTGGAGGAATTATTTGAATTATTGTGTGATATGATTGCACAATCGGCACTTTTTCATGCATTAATCTAAGATGGGAACCCCTATGGAGTATTTCCCAATATTGGTTTTCGAATGGGTGGTGTATGTGTTTGGGGTAGGAAAGTGTGGTTATCGTGGGTAAGGTGAGTCATGAGTGTGAGGGCCTCATGAATTCACAATATATTATTACCATCAGTTTCCTGGGTTTCTTTAGACTGCTGAGTTATAGTTGGTTATCAACCATGATTACATGGGTTGGTACCCCTTGGATGTTTTGGAGGACTAGTGGGTTGTGGCTCAATATTGGTAGTTAGAACAAGTAGTTTCTTATTGAATTTTGAGTTTCAACATATATCAACAGGTGAGTCCAACCTGAGTACGTTTGGGGATCATTCTAAGGATGTTTATGAAATGCATGTGGTTTTCTATTTGTAAGTGATAGCTTAAATTTGGGTTGTATTTGTTTTTTTGTTTACACCACATTTTTAATTTTATCATAACATGGTATCTCATTGTTTGGATTTTGGTTTGTATTTTGGTTCTAAAGTATTAAACCTTTTTCTAAATAGTAATGTGGTGTGAGTGTTTTTTTGAAAAAGGGAATGATTTATTTTTTTATTAAAATGAAAAAATAATTTTTTTTATATATGTATTTTCAGACTACTGATTTTGGACTATTTTTGAGAAATGGAATTTACTGACTCTAATGTGATTACCTACTAATATATAAATCTCACTCCCAGCTTTTACCATTCGGTGTTAGTTGACATGAGTTGTTTTGAAGGTTCAGGTTCTTGGTTTTAGTGCTCATTATTGGATGTGTTTGATCTTGGGAATGAAGGTAACCAAGATGTCATATAAAGGTTGTGTTGGCACCTTTGGGTTTTTTTTAGTTTTAGCGCTATAGATTCAATTGTTTACTTTCTGTTTTATTTTACCATTGTATTTGGATCTATTTACTATTTTAGAATTATTTATTTTCAGGGATTTGAGGTGTTTTATTTAATTATTTGATCCTAGATTTTTTTGGATGCTATCATTCGCATCGTGATTTTTTTGATATTGAGCATTAGTTTCTGGCCTATGGGAATCAAGAATTCCATTAAGGCCAGCTATCATACCAGCTCAGATTTCATGTTGAATAGAATATTGGATTGGATCATGATAATATGGTATCAATTTAGTCCATAGTTATTTGGGGTGTTGGTTATATTTGAGATTAGGACTGTTGGGACATGATACATAGGTATGGGAAGAGCATCACGAACTCTTACCTAATCTGATTCTCATGTTTTCAGAAGTCATTCAAGATTTGGGTGTTTTTTATTGTTTCAAATGAGGAATGATAATGGAGGGGATGTGGTGTATTATCATGATCTCACATGGGGTAGTGACCCGTATAGAGTCTGATAACTGTGATTATAGTCTTCTAAGTTGTTAATTATTACATGGGGATGGTCCACTAACCATATCACTATAACGGGCATGGGCACTAGTTCCTCATTTAATAGATTTGATGTAAATTGTAATTGTGGTTGCAATTTATGGCATATGTTGTGTTTTGTTCTGGTTTGGGTTATTGTGATTGGAAATTTGAAATGAAAAAAGGTTTTTGAAAATGAAAATGATATTTCCTAGTGTTTTTTGAATTGTAAGGAATTTTTTTTTAATGAAAGTACATTAGATCAAAAATTTGGTGTTTTTGACTTTTAATAATGGAACTAAATGTGGGAACCTTGAAATTAAATATAAAATTTTTAACGTGGCTCACTTGGGTCCTCAGATGTAGGGTTTTCTGGGATCTAATCTAGTCGTCGTTGTAGTGGGTGGTTCATTGTGGTTTTCCTCTTGTGAGGCTTCATCATCTTCGGATGTGGGTTCATTCATGACTCTTTTAACTACCATGGAGGCACTGTTTGGCACTGGTGTATACAGTCTTGGATTGTTCAATGGTAGAGTTCTTTGTCTGTGTCATCGAGCAACAGTGATTCAGATGAAATGCCATCGGCTTCAATCAACAAATGAGAGGGTTTATTCCGTACCCTCCACTGGCACCGAACAATATTAATCTTCCCCTAACCCAACCATAGTTTCATAAAGAGGTGATCTAATTAGCCACATATATTTCTTGAAGTACAGAAATCTATACTTCATGAATCATTAGATGACCCTTAGATCCTTCTCAAGCTACAATTTCAAAAAATTGGAATAATTCTCCTCTATTGGCAAGGGTTTTGGTCATGGGGTCAATAATTGAAGCATTGAATCAGCATTGACTAAAATTTTAGGTTTCTCTTCTGTCAAAATTTGTTCTAGATTATAAGGGGTTTTCTTATCAGTTTGATGCCCTAGTGGGGGTTCAATATCTAGTGATGATAGAGGTTCTTGGATCTGGGACACACCATTTCATTTCTCTCTAGGCCTCTTGGATTCACATATTTGTTTCCCTAATCACCTCAATGGTGAACTTTTTAGTTGTTCCAGTCACCTATATGATGAATATTCCAATTGCTATAGTTTCCTCTGTGAGGCGCTTCATGTTGCTCCGGTAATATTTTATTATCAATCTCTGTGGCGTGTTTTCATTTGCGATGGTTTTGTCTGGCATTGGTGTCTTGGATGTTTATTATGGAATGTTGGATATTTGATGGTGTTTTTCGATGTGGTTCATGGTTTCTAGATTATTTTTCCTTTTGTTCATGATAGTGTTAAAATTTAGGACGTTTCAACCTCACAATTGGCAAGGCCTTTAGGCCATCTCAAGGACCTTAATCTGCATGATGTGTTGAAGAATCCAGAAATACTCTATAGGGAAAAAATCCGGATGAGGTTTTAGAGAAGGCATACTCACTAGAGCAGAGCTAATTAGATTTTGAATAATGAGAGGGTATGAAAATTTCCATCTATTCCACACTTGTGAATCTATGAACCAAAACATCTAGCTGAATCTCCTTGCGTAGGCGGGGAGATGACCTCACAACATTAACATTGGGAAGGGTCTGTTCCAAGTAGTTATAGTCTAAAATTAATTCATCTAATACATTTAGGTCTGTATTCTGTCACTTTATGGTTCCCCATCAACCATTGAAAGGGTATTATCAAAAATAAATAACAATATAGGGCCTTCGTTACATTTAGGATATGTGTGGGTATGTTTAGGGAGTGAATGTGTTCACTTGGATGTGGAATATCTATGTGGAAGGGGATGGACACAAATATGGAAGTTCATAAGATTCCATGGGTGTGTATTTAGAATTTCAAGGTTTTTTTATTTTATTTTTTTAATATGTGGAATTTTTCTTTATTGAAAAGTGGGTTTTGTTTAATGAAAAATGGATTTTAGTGTTTGGAAAGTGGCCTTGAAAGGAGGATGTTTTGAAAAGGGAATGATGTAGTGGTTTTTGAAAAGAGAATTGTTGGTTTTCCTTGTATGCAGTTGTCTTCTGAGCCTGCTTTTTTGTCATGAGTTGTCTTTTTTTCTTATTAAATTTCATATTTAGGTTGATTTTAACTTTGTGTTCCTTATTTTGTTTAGAATATTCTATCCAGAATGGTCCATAAAATTTCTAATGAGTATTATTCTATTTCTCATTCTTCTCAAATGTTTCATATATTTCAGGGTAATCGGGGTTCGTTAGAAACATTGGAGTGGATTGAGTAAGATGAGTCTTTCTTTAGATCCTTAGGAATTATCAAAGATATTATATTGCATACAATTGTAGGTTTTATTGTGGGATCATCTCTGGATGAATTGAATATAGCTTCTCCACCAACGATGTAAGTTGTGATGATGTGGTAACTGTTTAAAAGCACATTAGTCCGATGGTTCATAACTGACAAGGTGAAGACGAAGAATGTGGAAGACATATTGAGTGCTCTACAAGGTCATCGAACAATGAAGGCTTATGATGAAAACATTAAGGAGCTGATTTCCAGAAAATAAGAAGTTTGAAACTCGTAATCTCTTCCACTCGGGAATGTTCCCCATCCGGTGAGTGTGTTCCAAATGAAATTATTTCATGAAAGTCCCATTTTTCAATGTTTGTTATTCTTCTTCATACCATTAACTTGTTTGAAACATGTGTGGACGGTTCCGAACTTCATATCTTTATTGTCATAATCCTCTAATGATATTACATTATTGGAACCATTCGGGAAATTTGGAGAATTTTTGTAGGAAGCACTGCCCGAGGAATATGTTCTGATCGAAAGATGTCAAATTATGGATGTGAGGCAGTAGATTCTTCATAAATCAGGACACCCGACATAATCACTAGAGTGAAGTTCGTTCTCAGTTAAGAACATGACTTTTGGTGCTGGAGGCCTTGGCCCTGTTTTATCCACGGTGTTGGTGTGAAGACATATTGAGTTTCCTTTTATTATTTTTGTTGCAATTATAAGTTAATTATTTCATAACAAAATTATGAGGGGCATGTTTAATCATAATCAGATTATTTTTGTTTATTATAATGTATAATATTTAGTCTTTTATTCTTCATTAGCTATTCCCAAAAATTTTTGTAGTCCATTCTCTGTTTTACCTTTATTTTGTGCTTGTTCTGAAGTTTCTTTAGTAGAGGATAATTGATGGACTGTATTTTTGTTCTATCTTTTATTTCTTCTTCTTTAGTGGATTTTCCCTACGATGGGGATTCTTAGTATTTGTTCGGGATTTATGGTTTTTTTTGGGAGTTTGTAGTCTTGGTGGTGCTATTACTCAGTTAATGTGAAGAATTTTGGGTTGCAATTTGTTTAGAGCTACCTTTTTTTATTTTGGTTTCAGTTGGGTTGTTATGGTGAGGAGAACTTTTTCATATTCTCCTAAGGCTTTTCAAATTACAAATTTCTCTAGACTCATTCAATTATAACTTTTTTAGTGAATGGTCACTACAATATTCATGGTTTCTTTTGATTTTTATCAAGACTAAAATTGAGTTTTATTTACCTTTTAACTAGGTGATGTTAGGGGAAAATAATGTGTTTTGGTGGTGAGAATTGTCACCCCCTAACCTTGAATACTACTTTGTTTTATTATTCACTTGGATTTTGATATTTTTCGTTGAGGTTCGGTTTGAGCCCCATTTTAAATTTTTTACTTTTGGAATTATCGGTGTTTTTTTGGACTATGCACGGTTCAATCAGAGCTTTGATAAACCATGTGTCTTAGTCGAGGTAACTGTACTGCTTATATTGGGTTTACTTTGGTTTGGCGTACGTGTTGCACCAAGTTTGGGAAAATGTGAATGAACCATATGTTTAATTATATAATAAAAAATAGGTATTCTGTATAGTTGGAAAACAGTTTGGTAACCGTGTGACCATACCATGCGAGGTGTCCCACTTGTTCAGTATAGTATGCATGGTTGGTGCACATATTGTAAAACCATTTTTCCAAACCATGAGAGCTTCCTAAAAATTTAAAATTTTAAACTCCCTAATCTACCGTCCCCTCTTTTACCCCTAATCAATACCCCTCCACTTGGAACGTTTTTTGTGGCATAAAGGGGTCCCATAACACCTCTACTATAAGGCCCCAGCCTTAAACCTTAATTAATATTGAGTTATTACAAGATTACACATTGAGGATCTTTTCAGGTTTAGTGTTTTAGAGAATTAGATCATAAAACATTCATTACATTCCACATTTAAACAAAGTGATTACATAAAATATAGTATTCATTTTTTCCCATCAATGGAAACATATTTAAAATAAAGCATGTATTCTTTCTTGACACTTCCTTGATACTATCCTCATATCATGTACCCTTCCCTTGACCTGTGAAAAACATTTCAAAAAACTTGGGATGAGCATAAAAATCTCAGTAAGGGATATAAAAATATGGAAAGGAAACATGGGTACATATATACATAAGAATGAAATCATACTTTACCCATAAAACATAAGCACTTTAACATACCTCATCAAATCATGAATAAATCAAAGAAATCATAAGACATAAAGATAACTTCAGGTATTCCTAACATTCTTACATAGGGAGTAACCGTCTTGGTTATGTTTGGAATACCCATCATAGTATATTCCCTAAATATCTTCGGAGAAACCTTAACGTTTCACTCCTTCGCGTTACCCAATGAATTGGATAGCTATATCGGGCTCACGCACCCTTAGTTTACCACGGAACCACCCGTCTTCATAATAATGCCCAAGAACCTCAACATAATCGTATCACATAAAACATGCATAAAGGAAACATAACATTTCCAACTTTGAATCACATGATATGAATACAACACATTGGTATAAAAACATTATGAAAACCATTTTCAATACCAAAATAAAATAAAGGTAAAACATGGTATTTATTTTTCTTTTAAAAAAAGGTATGGCTTGTAGAGGAAGCCGAAACTCAAATAATGGTCATGACGGCGGAGAAGTCATTGTCGCCACATACGTACGACAAAAACATTTCCTTTTGGCTTTTAGTAAACGCTTCATATAAAAATATTCCTTTTGAATAAACATAACAGTCAAAGGGGTTTATATACCATATAAAAGAAGGTTGTGTATAAAACAAAATATGCCTCAATGAAAGGAGATTGAGACGAAGTCCCATACCTCGGGTCTTACTTGACTCGATCGTTCTTTAATGTCCTGAATAATAAACTTGAGTTACTTTATACTTGATTAAGAACCCTTTTCAAGTTCATTATTCCTTTTATGTCACTTATTTCTATGTCATGAACACTATGTAATTATTTCTGTTTATAACGGTCGTTTTAACGATCATTGGTACTTGAGTCAAAAATAAACCCTTTATAATTACAATTTGTTCATGTATCAATTGTATCCGGAATTATAATCATGATGTATATATCATATATATCATATATATCCCGTATATACATGCATTTACAATATTACATAATCATTTAGAGGTAAGAAATGAAATGCACCGTTCATGGAGACGGTAAGCCGTACATACGCATGAACGCTACTTTCATTTCTATTTCGTTTTTTATAGAATGGAATCATAATTATATAAAGGTATATTATAATTCCAGTATAATATCATATATAATATCATAGTTCCATCCTTTATACGTCCCACATATGGTATCTAACGAATCAAATCACTTTGAGGGTGCGGTATTCCGCACTTCCTTAAATGAAGATATCGCGTTTACCCATAATGGAAACCATAAAGGTATGCCCAAAATGGAAAATACATAAGCTTAATGAAATCATAAACATATTATATATCATATATAACTATAGTGACATCCTAATGGCCACCTTTGAAGGTGTTAATAGAATGTTGAACAATCATCGTTTCGGGAGGCATAAATTCACCATCCACGGAAACAGTATGTCCTTTAACCATTAGATGTAGGTGTGTGTAAGTGTATCTAGAATCCTTCTTATACCAACATAATATTATATTTATTATACTAGGGTTGTTAGAAAATAAATGAATAAAAAGAGTTTAGGGGGTTGGAGAAGCAAAATAAAACAAAAGGACTCAAGTGAAGACATTTCCTTAAAATCAGGTAACTCCCTTTGGTTTGAGCTCAAAGGCTTCCTTGGGAAGACTTCTGCCCAAAGTGTGGCTTCAAGGAGTAATAGAGGGATTTTTAGAGACAAAATGGGCCGCGGTTGGTCGAGCCAAAGGCTTTGGGAGTGTGGGTAAGGAGGTAGAGGTGGGGGCCTTTTATAAGAGGAGAGGAGGGGCACTCTTGGAATGTAAAGAAATGTTACTTTATTTGAAAATGATATTCAGATTCAAAAGGTCCCACATTGATATAATTCGAGGGTAAGGTGATAAGGGTTCGAAATACACCCATACAATAGGTTTTGGACATGTGTAGGTCTTATATTTTACATTATATTTCCATTTTATTTAAATCCTTTATTAATGAGGTAATCGCTGCATCATCATGATGTCATAAATAATTTAATAAATTTAATGTCTAAAAATATTAAAAAAACTATCATGATGTAGGAAATCTTTTTATATTTCTAATGAATATTTTTAGTCTAAAAGATCATTTATTTAGACAAAATTAAAAATACTTTACTTAGGTGATACATTCTTTGTCACATTTAACATTCTTTAAAAATAAAAAGATAAAAAGTCACATTCTAACAAAAGTGATTCCATGGGGCCCCCATGTTTGGCACAAGGAATCCCATGGTCGGCCATGAAACAACCAGTAGACTTAGGACACATGTTGTGGTATTTTTTTATTATTATGATATCATTTTATTATCTTTAACTACCTGAAACCTCATTAATCAAGATAATTAAAGATAATTACCATCGTTACTATTCATAATGTCCAAAAATAAAAGAGTCTTAATTACATAATTTGGACCTTCTGATTCCAAACATGTAATCCATTTTACCAAATTCCAAACACATAAATTGAAATAATTTATTTAAAAATAATTCCCGTTGTCAAAACAAATAGGTTTTTTTTTGAAATAATATCTATAAAAATTTTGGCATTAGTTTATGACCAATTCCCAAGTGAAATTATTCCTAATGACCACCATTAGATTAAATGGTAAAAATATATTCAGATTAAACTTTAAGACCAATTAATAGATAATCTAACCATATAATTAAATTAAATGAGAAAGCAGTTTTAATGTAAAATGCAGTATTTTTCACTATTCATTAAAAAATGAACATTGTCAGAAAAATACAAAAAATTCACAGAAAGTAAATTTTGATGTCCCAATAATAAATAATATGTTTATTTTGACAAAAATAGCTTATAAAATTGTCAAATGATAGATTTAAAAAGGGTTTTCCATCAAAAAGCAATAAAACAATCTTTTAAGAATATTAGTGTATTCCATGCATAAGATTGTATTTATTTTCATTTTAAGCCTCAAAAACACTATCTTAATCATTAATAGGAAAAGATAAAAATATATATTATTCATTACTTACTTGGGATGTTACATCCTTCCCCCCTTTATAAAATTGAGTCCCCACAATTTATTTACATATCGAATAAATGGGGGTACTTATCCCTCATTGCATTTTCAGATTCCCATGTTGCCTCTTCCATCATGTGGTTTTTCCAAAAAAACCTTTACCTGATTAGTCACCTTATTTCGTAACACTTTCTCCCTGTGGTCAAGAATCTGGACTGGTTATTCCTCATAAGATAGGTTCTCTTCCAGCTGAACTAACTCTGGACTCAAAACATGAGATGGATCTGGCATATACTTTCTCAACAACGAAACGTGAAAAACATTGTGTACTTGAGATACACTCGGTGGTAAAGAGACACGGTTTGCAAATGATCCAACTATCTCCAGAATTTCATATGGTCCAACGAACCTTGGACTCAGCTTTCCTTTCTGACCAAATCTCATCACACTTTTCCATGGTGAGACTTTGAGAAAAACATGATGACCTACATCAAAAGTTAGATCCTTCCTCCTGTTGTCTGCATAACTCTTCTGCCTACTATGAGCTGTTCTCATGTGTTTTTGAATCAGCTGAACTTTTTCTGCCATCTCTTCTACCAATTCTGGTCCCATCAACTTACTTTCACCCACTTCATCACAGAAAGTTGGAGTTCGACATCGCTTCCCATATAACGCCTCAAATGGTTCCATCTCTATACTGAAATGAAAACTTTTATTATATGAAAACTCAACCAAAGAATGATGTTGGTCCCAACATCCCTGATAATCCATTGAACAAGCTCGTATCATATCCTCCAAGGTCTGAATTGTTCGTTCTGACTGCCCATATGATTGAGGATGAAATGTTGTACTAAAATTTAATTCAGAACCCAACGACTTCTGAAGGCCTTTCCAAAAGTTAGAAGTGAAACTGGGATCACGATCAGATACAATGGAGAGGGGAGCTCCATGTAACCTGACTATCACTTTAAGATACAAATGGGAAAGTTGATCTAGGGAAAAATTATCTCGTATAGTAAAGAAATGAGCATATTTAGTCAAGCGATCAACAATAACCCAGATTGCATTATTACCTCGAGATGTGTTCGGTAATCCCACAACAAAGTCCATGGATATATTCTCTCACTTCCACTCTGGAACTGGTAATGGTTGAAGCATCCCATTCGGTAACTGCCACTCTGCTTTAACCTATTGACATGTCAAACACTTCACAGTAAAGTCAGCAATATCTCTTTTCATTCCATCCCACCAGTAATACTCCCGCAGATCTCTGTACATCTTAGTACTGCCAGGATGAACTGAAAATGGAGAACTATGAGCTTCACATAACAACTCTCTCTTCAACTATGAATCACAAGGCAAAAACAATCTGTTCCCAAATCTCAAAACTCAATCATTATCAATGTTGAATTCAGGCAACATACCTTTCTGAACCAGCTCTACCTTTTTCTACAACTCACTGTCTTGCTTCTATGCTTGCATGATTCTATCTGATAGAGATGATCTCACTGATACCTGAAACAAAACAGAAGAACTTCCTGCACCAACAACTTCTATGCAAAAATTCATCAAATCCTTAACCAAAGGATCATGTTCCAAATGCAACATTCCTAATGAAGCATTACGTTTTCGACTCAATGCATCAGCCACTTTATTTGCTTTTCCCAGATGGTAATGAATGGTACAATCATAATCCATGATTAATCTCACCCATCTCCTATGTCTCATGTTTAACTCTTTCTGAGTGAATATATACTTTAAACTTTTGTGATCAGTATATATTTCATACTTTACTCCATAAAAATGATGTCTCCAAATTTTTAAAACGAAAACAACAGCAACTAATTCCAAATCATGTGTAGGGTAATTTACCTCATGAGTTATCAACTGTCGTGAAGAATAAGCAATTACCTGATCATTATGCATTAGGACGCAACCAAGTCCTTTCAATGAAGCATCACTGTATATAACAAACTCACCATTCCTGGAAGGTAGTGCTAAAACTGCAGCATTCACCAATCTTCTTTTCAATTCCAGAAAAAAATCATCACATTCTTTTGTCCAGATAAACTTAACACCCTTCCGATTTAGCTTAGTCATTGGACTAGATAACTGTGAAAATTTTTTAACAAACCTTTGATAATAGCCTGCGAAACCAAGGAAGCTACGAATCTTCGTTACATTTGTGAGTCTTGGCCAGTCTTCCACTACTTTTGTTTTTGCAGGATTAATAGTTATCCCATATTTAGAAACAATGTGACCAAGGAAAGAAATTTGTTGCAACCAAAACTCACACTTGCTGAATTTTCCATACAGTTTATTTTCTTTTAAGGTTTGCAAGATAACCCTTAAATGTCTTTCATGCTCTTCTTTTCTTTTAGAAAACACCAAAATATCATCAATGAAACCCACCACAAACTTATCCAAGAACTCACGGAAAATTCTATTCATTAAGTCCATGAATACACCAGGTGCATTGGTTAGCCCAAAAGGCATTACTACAAATTCATAATGGCCATATCTTATATGGAAAGCGGTCTTCGGAACATCTGATTCCTTTACCTTCAGCTGATGGTACCCCGATCTCAATTCAATCTTTGAAAAATACTGAGCTCCCTGGAGCTGATCAAACAAATCATCAATATGAGGCAAAAGATATTTGTTCTTAACAGTGATGTTATTCAATGATCCATAATCAATGAAAAGTCTCATTGAACCATCTTTCTTTTTAACAAATAAAATAGGAGCACCCCATGGCGATGTTCTAGGTCGAATGTAACCTTTCTCTAATAAATCTAGCAATTTCTCCTTCAACTCTAAAAGTTCAATTTGAGACATTCGATAAGGGGGTTTTGAAATTGGATTAGCATCAGGAACTAAGTCAACAGTAAATTCAACTTCTCGATCTGGTATTATTCCAGGATACTCATCAGGAAAAATATCAGGATACTCATTTACCACTGGCACATCATTAATCAGAACAGTTCCTTTATTTTCAATGATGTGTGAAAGGTAACATTCATTTCCATATTTTACAAGTTTCTTGGCCTCTTGATAAGTTATCAACAGTAAGGGTTCATTCTTGTACACAAACTGAAAGTCTTTCTGAAAAGAAACATCTTTTTTTCTACAGTCAATATTAGCATGGTAAATAGAGAGCCAATCCATACCTAGGATAACATTAAACACTACTAGAGGTAGAACAATAAGGTTTGCAGGTAGGTTCTTTCCACAGAAAAGGATAGGAAGATTCTTATAAATTCTTTTTGCCTCAAAATTTCCCCCAGGTGTTTTTACCAAATGTTCAGGAGTCATTATTTGAGATGGTATTCCCATTTTACTAGAAAAGGATTCAGAGATGAAAGAATGTGTGGACCCCGAATCAAACAACACACTAGCATAATCTGAAAAAACAAACAAAGTACCAGATACAAATTCATTTGATGGCCCAACATCTGCTGAAGTAATTGCAAAGGATTTCAACACCCCTTTCTGCTTGTAGTTTAACTACTTCCCATCACTCAAGCTCTTTGTCGGACACTCGTTTGCATAGTGACCCATCTCATTGCACTTAAAACATTTCACTAACTGTAAATAAAATTTGGTCTTACCTTCACCTTGATCTTTTTCAGTGCAATTGTGAGACTTATGTCCCATCTTACCACATTGGTATCACTTTCCAGAATTCAGAAGACATTCCCCAGCATGCCTTTTGCCAAGTTTTTCACAAACGAGAAACTTAGATTTCTTACCATCAGACTTTTTGGAAGAATTCATCCCTTTCTCCTGCCACCTTGGTCTCTTCTTCTACTGGTTTTTATAGAACACTTGATCCTCAGGAAACTCCATTTCCACCTTCTCAGCACATCGAACAAGATTCTCATAACTTTTAAACTCACGAGAAGCTAATGACCTTCGATATTTTAGCTTTAATCCTAAGTAAAAATGATTGATTTTACTATCAAGGTCTCGGATAAAATTTGGAGCATACCTTTCCAATCGAGTGAACCTTTCTTCATAGGTATCCACTGAGTCTTCCTCTTGCCTCAATTCCAATAATTGTTTTTCCATCCTAAGTCGAACAGCCTTAGGAAAATTATTTTCAAGAAACATACCTTTGAATTCATCTCAGTCAAGAGAATCAATCTCATCAGTGTCCCTAATATTTTTAACCATCGACCACCACTGATCTGCTTCACCCTCCAAATGGTAAATAGCAAGACTAACCTTTTGATTGTATGAACACCCCATGACATCGAAAATTTTCTCCAGTGCTTTAATCCACACTTCAGCTAACACAGGGTCAGATGATCCTATGAATGATGGGGGATGTTGCCTCATGAAATGTTCCACCACTGACATGTTCCTCTACGGTTGATCTGGCTGATCTCGTGCATGGATACCACCTCCATTTATCGCTTGAGTCAACTGTGCCATTACTGCAACAAACTGTTCAGTTCCAATTCCGACCATCTCAGGATGGTGATTCGGAAGGTTATTTCCTTCTGCATGCCTTCGTAGCACTACTTCCATGTTTCCTCTACGGAAACCCATTCTAAACAAACATGTCTTAGATGAAGCAACATGGTAATCATCAAATACTATATCACTTCAATTTGACAAAAAAAATAGTTTTTGGATAATCATTTAATATAATTCTAACTCCTAAAGTTATCTAAACTGACCTCTGATACCAACTATAAGGCCCCAGCCTTAAACATTACTTAATCATGAGTTATTACAAGATTACACATTAAGGATCTTTTCAGGTTTAGAATTTTAGAGAATTAGATCATAAAACATGCATTACATTCCACATTTAAACAAAGTGGTTACATAAAAGATTGTATTAATTTTTCCCATCATTGGAAACATATTTAAAATAAATAATGGATTCTTTCTTGACACTTCCTTGACACTATCATCATATCATGTACCCTTCCCTTGACCTGCGAAAAACATTTCAAAAAACTTGGGATGAGCCTAAAAATCTCAGTAAGGGATATAAAAATATGGAAAGGAAACATTGGTACATATATACATAAGAATGAAATCATACTTTACCCATAAAACATAAGAACTTTAACATACCTCATCAAATCATGAATAAATCATAGAAATCATGAGACATAAAGGTAACCTGATGCATTCATAACATTCTTACGTAGGGAGTAACCCTCTTGGTTACGTTTGGAATACCCATCACAGTATATTCCCTAAATCTCTTCGTAGAATCCTTAACGTTTCACTCTTTCGCGTTACCCAATGCATTGGAGAGCTATATCGGGATCACCCACCCTTAGTTTACCACGAAACCACCCGTCTTCATAATAATGTCCAAGAACCTCAACATAATCGTATCACATAAAACATGCATAAAGGAAACATAACATTTCCACCTTTCAATCACAGGATATCAATACAACACATTGATATAAAAACATTTTAAAAACCATTTTCAATTCTGAAATAAAATAAAAGTAAAACATGGTATTTATTTTTCTTTTAAAAAAAAGGAATGGCTTGTAGAGGAAGCCGATACTCAAATAATGGTCACGGCGGCAGAGAAGTCGTTGTTACCACATACGTATGGCAAAAACATTTCCTTTTGTCGTTCAGTAAATGCTTCGTATAAAAATATTCCTTTTGAATAAATGTAAAATTCAAAGGGGTTTATACACCATATAAATGAAGGTTGTGTATAAAACAAAATATGCTTCAATGAAAGGAGATTGAGACGAAGTCCCATACCTCGGGTCCGACTTGACTCGATCGTTATTTAATGTCCTGAATAATAAACATGAGTTAATTTCTACTTGCTTAAGAACCTTTTTAAAGTTCATTATTCCTTTTATGTCACTTATTTCCATGTCATGAACACTATGTAATTATTTAAGTTATTAACGGTCGTTTTAACGATCAATGGTACTTGAGTAAAAAATAAACCCTTTATAATTACATGTTGTTCATGTATCCATTATATCCAGAATTATAATCATCATGTATATATCATATATATCATATATATCCAGTATATACATGCATTTATAATATTTCATAATCATTTAGAGGTAAGAAATGAAATGCACCGTTCATGGAGACGATAAGCCGTACGTAGGCATGAACGCTACTTTCATTTCTATTTCGTATTTATAGAATTGAATCATAATTATATAAAGGTATATTATAGTTCCAGTATAATATAATATATAATATCATAGTTCCATCCTTTATAAATCCCACATATGGTATTTAACAAATCATATCATTTTGAGGGGGCGGTAGTCCGCACTTCCTTAAATGAAGATATCACGTTTACCCATAATGGAAACCATAAAGGTATGCCCAAAATGAAAAATAAAGAAGCTTAAGGAAAACATAAACATATTATATATCATATATACCTATAGTGACATCTTAATGGCCACCTTTGAAGGTGTTAAAAGAATGTTGAATAATCATCGTTTCGGGAGGCATAAATTCACCATCCACGGAAATAATATGTCCTTTAACCATTAGATGTTGGTGTGTGTAATTGTAGCTCAAATAATTTTTATAATAACATCCTAGTATATTAAATATACTGGAGTTGTTACAAAAGAAATGAATAAAAAGATTTTAGGGGGTTGGAGAAGAAAAATAAAACAAAAGGACTCAAGTGAAGACATTACCTTAAAATCGGGTAACTCCCTTTGGTTTGAGCTCAAAGGCTTCCTTGGGAAGACGTCTGCCCAAAGTGAGGCTTCAAGGAGTAAGATAGGGATGTGTAGAGACAAAATGGTCAGGTTTTGTCCGATCCAAAGGCTTTGGGAGTGTGGGTAAAGAGGTAGAGGTGGGGTAATTTTATAAGAGGAGAGGGGGGGCACTCTTGGAAATTAAAGAAATGTTACTTTATTTGAAAATTATTTTCGTATTCAAAAGGTCCCAAATTGATATAATTAGAGGGTATGGTGATAAGGGTTCGAAATACACCAATAAAATGCGTTTTGTACATGTGTAGGTCTTATATTTTACATTATCATTCCATTTTATTTTAATCATTTATTAATGAGGTAATCACTACATCATCATGATGTCATAAATAATTTAATAAATTTAATGTCTAAAAATTATAAGAAAAATATCATGATGTAGGAAATTTCTTTATATTTATAATTAATATTTATAGTCCAAAATATAATTTCTTTAGACAAAATTAAAAATACTTTACATAGGTGATACATTCTTTGTCACATTTAACATTCTTTAAAAATAAAAAGTTAAAAAGTCACTTTCTAACAATATTGATTCCATGGGGCCCCCAAGTTTGGCACAAGGCATCCCATGGTAGTACATGAGACAACCAGTAGCCTTAGGACACATTTTGTGGTCTTTTTGTATTATTATTATATCATTTTTATTATCTTTAACTACCTGATTACTCATTAATCAATATAATTAAATATAATTAACATCACTACTATTCATAATGTCCAAAAATAAAAGAGTCATAATTACATAATTTGTACCTTCTGATTCCAAATATGTAATCCATTTTACTAACTTCCAAACACATAAATTTCAATAATTGATTTAAAAATAATTCCCGTTGTCAAAACAAATAGCGGGTTTTTTTGAAACAATATCTATGAATAGTTTGGCATTAGTTTATGACCAATTCCAAAGTGAAATTAATCCTAATGACCACCATTGGATTGAATGGTAAAAATATATTCAGATTACACTTTAAGACCAATTAAAATGACAATCTAACCATATAATTAAGTTAAATGAAAAAGCAGTTTTAATGTAAAATGCAGTATTTTTCACTATTCATTAAAAAATGAACATTGTCAGAAAAATACCAAAAATTCACACAAAGTAAATTTTGATATCCCAATAATAAATAATATGTTTATTTTGACAAAAATAGCTTATAAAATTGTCAAAATATATATTTAAAAAGGGTTTTCCATCAAAAGACAATAAAACAATCTTATAAGAATATTAGTGTATTCCATGCATAAGATTGTATTTATTTTCATTTTAAGCCTCTAAAACACTATCTTAATCATTAATAGACATAGTTAAAAATATCTATTATTCATTACTTACTTGGGATATTACATTTACCTTGGTCCTGCCTCCATTTTTAGTGATCCTCTTTATAATATAAGGTGAGTTTTTTAGGGTTTGGCAATTTTTTCTCCTCATTCTATTCTCCTCTATTGATTTATTAGTTTTTCCATGGTGTGTTTTATATTTCCCAAACCCTAGAATCTAGGGTTAATTTTTTTTAGTGTTTCTTTTATATTAGGTTTTGTGGTTTGTGTCTTGGGATTGGATCACCCCTCTACAGAAATTTCATTTCATTCTCACTTCATTAAGGTAGTTGTTTCCATCTATATAATTTACAATAAATTCCATTTTCTGGTTGGGTATTTATAAATAATTTAGAAATTTGTTTCACATTCTTAATGTATTATTTCATTTCATGGTTTGGTGTTCTTATGTAGTAAAAAATTAGTAGAGTCTGTCAAAAAGGGTCTCTTTAATCATTATTACACAAGGAGTATATTAAAATTTCAATTGATCCATTGAAATTATTTTTTGGTTTTTGAATTGTGATTACCCTTGGTTCTGTTATGATATCATTTTGGGTTTTGAACATGGATTTGATATGTGTGGAATGTAGTGACTTTTATTTTATGACTTTTTTGATTGATTAAAAACAATGTGATGTTTCTTGAAAAAGAGTTTTCAATTATTTAATGAATACTTTAATGGCCTGAAATGTTGGTTTGAGTTTTCATAAATGCATTTATATGTGGTTTGGGTTTTTAAATGATGATTTTGGTTTTTTGTAAAGGTATGATTTCATATGGGGTTCTCAAGTCCCGTTTGTCTCCTTGATAAACATGTTTCTCTCATTAACCATGATTTCTAATGAACTCTCTTTCATTTCCACTCCTCTTTAAAAATTTGTTCTAGAAATTATAAATGTTGTGTTTGTGTTTCATGTGATAATAAATGGTAATAAAAATATATATTATAAATCATATCACGATAGGTGTTTTTAGGTACATTTGATGTATAATTGGCATAAAGACCAATTTTGAACTTTTCATATTATTACATGTTTCACCTTAGGTTGGAAATGACCTTGTAAATGTATTGGAGTGGAATTGGTAAAGGCTCGGTTGGCACTATGTAGTGACAGGGTAATGATTTTTTTGGAAAATGTAAATGCCAGGTGGGAAAATTAGAAATTATTGAGAAATTATTTGAATTTCTGTGTGATGTGATTTCTCACCAAGTACTTGTTCAGGGTTGTGTTCTGATGTAGGAACCCCTATTGAGGATTTCCCTATATTTTTCATTGCATGGGTGGTGTTAGTATTTGGAGAAGGAAAGTGTGGTGGAAGTAGGTAATGCGATTCATGCATGCAAGAGCCTCCTCCTTTCACCGTTAATTATTACGATGGGCTTCTATGTTATATTTATAGGGTTGAGTGTCATTTTCATATAACCTCTGATTAGATATGATGGTATCCCTTGGATTATTTAATGGTTAGGTGGGTTGTTCTATTGGATCGGTTGTCAGAATGGCTAGTTGATTATTGACATTGGATCTACCCCATATTCCAACAGGTGAGACCAACCCGAGTATGTCCATGAATCATTTAAAGGATGTTTAGAAAAATCCCATAGCATAGAATAAGTAAGTGTTTTCATATATTTCTATTATAGTGGGTTTATTTTATTATACCGCTTATTTAATTTTTTAGTTAATTGGTATATCTCAATTTGGTTTGGGTTTGAATTTTCATTCTAAAGTGGTAATTTGTTTGGATAATTGTGATTTTTTGTGTGTGTATTTTTGAAAAATTGAAACCTATTTTTTTGTATGAGAAAAATCAAAATTTTTATATATGTACTTTCTAAAAAAATTTATTATCTAATTATAGAAAATAAAATGTATGGATTTGGTGGTGATTACTAATTGAGTTTTAAATTTCACACCCTATTTATACCATTCATTGTCAGTAGACCTAAGTTGTTTTTTAGGTTTAGGTTCCCAGTTTAATAGCACATTGTTGGAGTAGTTTGGTCTTAGTGTTTGTGGCGGCCAAGAGGTCACATACAGATTGTACTAGTAGATTTTTTCTTGGATTTGTTTAGTTTCAGATCTATAACCTTTAGTTGTTTAGTTTCTATTTTATTTCATAGTTGTATCTTGATTATTTGAGTGTTTTTTGAGACTCAACTATTATCAGTGCTTTAACATGTTATTTTTATTAATTATATCGTTGATAATTTGTTCTGAAATGTTTCCCATACTGATTTCCTGGATGCCTAACACTAGTTACCAGCCTGTGGGAATCAGTAATGCCCTTCAGGCCATATCTCTCACTACGTCAGATGTTGAGTTAGAGGGCATACCAAAATTGTTTGTGATAGGTACAACCTATAGTCTTTTCCTATATAGGTGGAACATGAGTTCCAAGTGAGGTGGGTCTAGGTCTTGTAATCTTAGAGGGACCATTAGGTACATGATATCCTTATACTAAGTACTCAGTTTTCACCTGAGTATTTTTTAGCTTTGGTTTTATGTTTATTTCACCCTCAATACAATTATATCCTCACTTTTTCATAATTTAATCAAATATCCCCTCATGAATAGTGAGAACTTCCATTAAATCCCCTGAGACTCCTATTTATCCCTCTTGATTGACATGATTCAAGGTAAATTCATGGGGGGTTTTTAAGCCTAAATACAATTTATACATTATTAATCTTATCATCATTACACTTATTGTCTTGTTTTTTATCCTCCATGTGATTGTAATAGTTTTTTTGATGAATTACACTAGTTGATAGTGTAATTAACCCTTGACCATGAGGTTTACACTTCTATAGCATCTAGGAGGCCCATGTAGCTTTATTGCACAATATTTATTTCCATTTTCATGTAAGGATTTAGAGGTTCAATTATTTATAGTTATTTTTGGATTTTAATTTTTATTTAAGAGGTTTATTTGTAGAATTTATTTTTCCCTTTAGGAAGCCATTTTTTTCAACAAAATTTAGAATTTTACCTCATTGGATTATTTATATTTTTATAAATAAATTCTAAATATTATTTATTTCAGTCTCTTTCTTCAAGGAATTTTATTTTATGATTAACATGTATATCATAGATGTGAAATTGAATTTGAAAACTCACTTTTGGTACTAGTAGGTCTTTGAATTCATCTAGTGATTCACAGGATACCCATGTAACATATTATCCTTAATGTTTTCTAGATTAATAAATAATATAACATATGTATTTTTAAGATATAAATGAATTATATCTTATTTATTTTCATATTGATGGTAAAATGATCTCAAGGGGTTCAAATGGAATTATTTAATGAAAATTTATACCCCCATGAATGTATTGTGTGTCGGTTAGAGTAATATGGAAAGAGGAGGGGTGAAATAACATTAAAATAAACAAATTCATTTTTTAATTATTAAATAGAAAAAATTATTCTATTTTAAAATAAGATAAAGAATTTGAAATGGAAGAATAATTTACTTAATGATTGAATAATAGAAAAAATATTCATAAAGGAATTCAAAATAATAAGAATGGGAATAGAGAAAATGATATAGTAATTATGTAATTTAATTAATTAAAATAGAAAAGATATCTTGAAATTGATATGATTAATGATCAATTAATAATTTTAATTTAATAGATAAAAATGTAAAATTATTGGAATGTAAATATTATATAAGGTACCTAATATGATAAGGGAGTTCTACAATAGCTTAGGATGAGAACTAATATATCCCACTAGATTTTTTTTGGAGGAATTTTAATAATAGACCTTGAATTTATTTTTATACATGAAAATAAACATTAAAAAACCCGAATGCTTTAGCAGTATCCATGAAACATAAAAAATGACCATGGTTTTAGAAGATTTCCTGAAATCTAAATGATAGGCCTTGGTTTTAAGAGTATCCCGGATCACAAGGAGATTAAAAAGGCGGTTTTTAGGAAAAAAATTATATAATTATATTAGTTATCTATAAACATAGAAAAGGTGAAATTTAATGAATGAGAGATGGAATATTTGTGGAAAATGTGTGAGAGAAAATAATTATAATGTTTTCTTAAGAGGGTGTAATAATTTTTTCATTGATGCATATTGGATTTATTTTCATTCATTATAGATTAATGATGTTTGTGGAAGATGATTTGAAATTATACAATGGGATATATTTTGAGGCTATAGTGGTCTCTTGGCTTTGTAATAGGTTCTATATGACCAATATGACCACTGGAAACAAACATAAATGCTCTCTTAAACTTGTTGTCTCGACTCCATTGGTTCGCTTCTAGTTGCCACTGGCTTGCTAGTGGTATTTCACTAGATGCATAGATCTAACAATACCTCAACATATATATAGTGTGATTCACTTAGTAGTAGGTGTGATATTTATACATTGGGGGTTGTGTAATGTGTTGCTGGCTTGTTAGGGGCTCATACTAGGTGGCCAGTAGCATCCGAAACTATGGTTGTCTTCATAAATGGACTTTCAAGAATCACATTCACTCATCCATATATTTTTGTCCAAAATTTAATGGAACTAATTTGAGAGAGAGAAAGGTACACGAAATGAAAATTTTATGACATTAAAAGGTGTTTGTATCACTTAAAAAATCTATGATGGATAGTTAATATTTTGTGAACTTTATTATAAAAATCTGGTTGTAGATTACTTTAATAAATAATTTTTATTATTTAGATTCCTTTAATATGTAGGTTGAGTAGCCGGAGAAAAAATTTTATTAGAAACCACATTTTTAGTGGAATGTTAACTTTTTTCATGTTAATAAAGAGTTGAAATAGAAAACAATGTCATGTCGTTAGTCCCAAAAAAATTAAAGAATACTTTGTATGTTAAGATTCCTTTGATGTTATAATAATTTATTATACATTATTACATAACTAACATTCTCATTTGAGTTTCTTATCTATATTCCATAATAGGAATAAACTCTTTCCACATAAACATAAATGATCCCTAAGTCAATATTCCACACTTAATTTAAGGACCTTGGGTTTTTTAGAATGATTTCAACATTTTTTGGGCTACATGGGAGTCTAAGAATGATTTGTTGATAATATTTCTATTTTTAAGATAATTAACATTTATTTTTTTAATGTGATTCTAAAATTTAATAAATAATTATTCTATTTTAACATAGAATCTATATATTTTAAAGATAAATATCATATTTTTTAATCGGTTTGAATTTTAGATAATTATAAAACCATAAAAATTATCTAAAATAATGAATATTTTAATATTTATAATTTATATTATAATACATATTAGAAAATATATTATGAATTTCATAACAAAAACGAATATATGATGTAAATATGTTATGTATTTCTTTTAACTAGAAAAATATATTTTATAGCTGAATTTTTGTAGAGGAGTATTTTTTTTGAAAATATATATCATATTTCATAGAAATATATTACATATGGATATTTGGAATGTAAAATATCATTCCCATGTGGCTTCCTTGTATAAAATATATTACATATCATCAATATAATACCTATTGACTATTTTATAAGTAAAAAAACATACATATCATCTAAATATCTTATATAAGATATTTGTTTACATGAATTAAATATCATACATAAGATATATTTCATTTTAAAATTTCATATTTATTATACATAGATAATAAATCATATTTTACAACATAAAATTATTTATAAAACGTAAAATTATTAAATAGGTAATTTTTGACATAAATAAAATACACACTTCTTGTATATTTGAATCCAAATTTTAAGAAATTTGAATACTATTAAATAGTGTTAAATTGACAGAGATAATATTTTCATCATTTTTTATATATAATTCAATGATTTAATCAATAATAGTATTTCAATTTGTGTTATTTACATCCATTTTGAATTTATTGGTTGTTTTGAGGAAAAATTTGAAAACGACTCAATTTGGAAATATTGATATATCATAATCACATTGGTAACTCACTCATATAATTTAAAATATAAATCTAAATGATGTGAATCTTTTTTTATGGGATTCGTATCTTTATTATATTCATATTTCTTTCCTGAACTAGGATTTAATTTCACCATCCCTGGGTCCTAAAAATTCTATCAAGTTGGAAAATTATTCTAGAAGACCATGTGGACCCCGCCTCAATAACATAATCATAAATAGGACTATATACATCAAATTTATGTTATTACAATTGTATTTAAATGAATATTTAATGGGTAATTATGTTGTTGAAAATCAAAGAGATATTAATTCAATAAAGGGACCCGTGGATGGTAAACTTATGGGGCATTAAAAAAGAAACATTCAACTAGAATAAAATCTCGAATTTAATTATCCATATCTCTCACTAAAGAGTGCTGATAATGGTGAAATTTTTTGGAACATCGTAGAAGGAATTTTGAAACATATTTCATGAAGATAATATTCCACAATTCAGCCATTAAATTTTCCTACCATGATCAATTATTCGGTGGACAGAATCTGATGGAAATCATAAATAGTGATTTTGAAGATCTGAAATTTGTAGACCCAAGGATGGGAAACCTTGGCCTATATAAGAAAGCATTCACCCAAGCTAAAGGAGGAGTATGACTCCACCACTACAGACGAGTCCTAGGGGAGTTCTTCTAATTTAGACATTTTCTTTTATTTTTTTATAATGTATTTTTCTTTTCTCATATAATGAATTTTCATATTTTTAATTCAACTATTTACATCTTCTTCCATATCTCATTATCTTCCAGTTCTAATCTAGTTATCCTATTATTTTCTTCTTCTATCCACTGGGACCCCTTACCCTAAAAAATTTGGGGCTAACCCGATACATGGCCCATGGGAGGTTTGTTTAAATTCCATTTACATTGCACTTAAATTCTTAAGTTTTATAAAGTTTGTGATGAGAAAGAGTGATGTGCATGGGTGCGTTGGTCATGCACCATGACACTGAACTGAAACTTATTTATCTTCTTTAATTAAATCTTTTCCCTCCCTTATTATGAAAATAAGCACTTCATACAGTAGATTTGGGAAATTTAGTAGATGAAATGGCATATGATGGAGCTGTGTCCTGTGAGATGTCACACACTCGATCGAGCTGTGCCACCAACATTTATTATAGGAGGTGGGGGAATTGAGATTGATATATGCTTTCAATATTTCAGAACACTAAAATTAAGATTATTAATTCATGATTTAGGTCTTATAATTGATTTATCAAACATTATTTAGACACCAATAAAGAGAAAAATGGAACCCACAAACCAATCCACAAAGGCCTAGTTCGTTCTTTACTAATATCATTCTGTCATTACATGTTTCTTTAACGTTTTAGTTCATTTAAATTAAATAGCATTCTAAAATTAGAAAAAACCAAAAAATTAGTATAGTTGAATTAGATTAAGTGGGTAAACAACTGAGAAATATCCTCAAGTGAGACGACCCTGGCCAGACATTGTGCTGCACTAGGAATACAAATTGTTTTTTCCATGCCCTACGAAAAGCATGTATCAAAACCGGCACCATTTATAGAGAGCTAATTCTTTGTTTAAATTAATTTTTCAATTTTTATATTTTAGATACTTTTCCTTTTTATAAAAAAATAATAAAAAATTACCTTTCCATTATGAATCCAAACTTTAATTATTCTGCAAGGAATAGTTACTCACATATTCAGGAATATCAAACCAACTATACTAAGGTGGACCTCCAACAAAGGGTTGATTATCTAATGATAAGGTAAATAGATTTAATGAGGACTCACAACATAGATATCACTTTATGATATTATGGTCATGTCTGATGAACTCAAAGCTGAAATTCAAAGATTCATGTCTAAGAAGATAGTGCAACAGGTCTTACCTAATTTCCATGAATAAATCCATAAAGTTGAATCCAAACTCGAGGTGGAGTATCATGCCTACCTACCTCCATCCAGAGATAATAAACTCTAAGAGGATCATTCAAATCAATAATAGATTGATGTTAAACCAACTCATGGAGTTGATCTTTTCATTGACCCTATCAATTCAGGTTTTTTGGAATCTAAATTTTTTGTCACTCGCTCTTGTTTTATAGAAACAGATAGAATTTTCTATGCCTTGGAGGAAAAAGATGATGTTTCACTAGTTGAGGAACACCTGGAGCTCCTTATGGACATTAATCATATACTTATGTAATCCCATGAAAAGATAACAATGTATCTTCCTGAAGTAACAAATCTATAAGCTGACTACCTTAAAAGGGACGATTTTGATATTAATATTTCAAATTGAAATATTAAATCTCCCTTTGATAATTGTTTTCATTCAGAAAATATGGAGAAATAATTGTATTTTAGTTAAGATGCTTCACATGTAGCAACTGATATAGAGGAGGTTCTATACTTCATCATACCCCTCCCATGAAAGCTGTAACACATTGAGAGGGGGGTTAATCTGGTGTACACTATCTTTGTAGTCCTTATTAATAAAAAAAATAATTGAATTCTGGGAAAATCAACCTGTAGTGGATCATGTCCAAGAAGATCCACCCACAATCAGATTATGGATAATTGTTGGTACTACCCTCTAGAGGCAGTAAAAGAATCCAGGTCCCACTTGGTGGATCGTTCCAAGACATATCTTTACATGCTTTCTAGGATTTTTTATTCCAATTTATTTTTATAGAAGTATCTTAGCATTCATCCCACTCTATCCTATTATTTTTATTTTTAATAACAAGATACATTAAATTAAAAGAGTAATTCTATTTTTTGGTTCATGATGGCATATAAGACCCCCCACCCCCCCCAAACAAAGCTTCATTTCAAAAGGGAGTGCACTTTTAATGTTTATCATTGAAACTCCTTACATTTTTGTTTTGAAATTTAAACTGGAATTGAGTTCCAACACATGAATTATGTTTTACTTGACTTATCTTTGAGAAATGAGTTTCTTTTGATTAATGTGAGGCCATGTTTTAAATTTCAATGTTAATGATATTTAATGAGTAAAATGGATAATATGAGGATTAATGTGATGCATGGATATATAAATGAGGACCCATGATTTGAGGGAATTAATTGATTTAAGTAAATTAAATTTCCCTTTTATTTTCATGTTTTGAAATTTTGAAACTAATATGATTTAATTTCATATTATTAATAATGCCATGAGAGATTTTCTAATATCACATTCCTATTCCTGAGAGGAATTCTAGACCAAATATTTACTATTTTATCTTGAGAAAATTTCTTGAGTGATCATGGGACATGCCACCTGCCAGAACATGTATTGAAACATTTAGAAGCTATGAGTATGAATAAATACATTCAAAATGATTTAGGTAGAACTTTGGATAACCACAAATTTTCCTGAGACCCACCCTTACATTTATCCTTCGTTACCACAAAGAATCCATTAATTTTCTCATAGTTTTATGCCACATTACAAGATGATAGTTCCTTACCAACTTGTACATTTAGTATTTTTTCATGTATATATAATGTTTGAGAGTGGGGAAGGGACTTTAAGGTGTGCTCATTAGGATATGTATCTTTATTGGGTGGTGTGATGTTTGATTCATCACTTTGGGAAATGTGTTATTAGAGAATTGGATACGAGTCATCATTTAATAATGATTCTTTCATTTCAACCAGTTCTCATTAAAAAAAGAGAAAAATGTGAAAATAAATGTATACCTTTTTGGATCATTACAAAAAAATCAATAAAAAAATATTATGCCATGCCCTGCATGAGCTTATTTAAATAGGTGGAGAGCTTGGATGATATCATTCTTTGTAATCAATTAATTACTCATGTCCCATGTCATTAAAAGTGGGTGGTGTGGTATTTCACATTCTCAAGGGAATTTGAGTGAGGTCCATCTTTTATTTTCACTTGATTAATCATGCATTTTATGTAAGGGATTATCCACCTCCTTGAGCCTTAATTTTTAATGTATCAAATCCTACCAACCATAAGCCACAATTTCATTTGACCATTTTTTACAAGTCATCATTATTTTATGTGTGTTTTTTATTTACAAAGTGTAGAAATTAGTTCCCTTACAAGCCTATGGAGAAATAGCATGTTCTCATTGTATGAGAATAACTCCACATTAATTTTATCATGAGTGATGATAGAAAATATTCAAAATAGACATATATCATGATATGGCATGTTTAATAATAATAAATTATGAAACATGAATAAATTACAGGAAACAGTCCATCAATTTTCAATAGGGAAAAATTAAATGCATGAATTGATTGTTTCCCTGATTAATGGGAATTTAAATTGATATTTTTTGTCTAATTTGAAAATTTAATTGTATATTGATAATTGTTTGATTTTATTTCATTAAAAGTTAAATATTGGTATGATTGGTTCCCTTCGAATTCAATTTTGAGATTTTCTACTTGAGTAAAATAATATTATAAGGGCGGGGGAACTGATAGAGAAAAAATTTTCATAAATTTTTTTATATATAATTCAATTATTTAATCACGGATAATTTATAAATTTTTTTGTTTACAGAAATTTTGGATTTATAGGGTGTTTTGATCTTAAATATGAAAAATGATTTATTTGGAAATATTTACATATTTTAATAACATTGGTAATTTATGCATATATTTTAAAATATAATTCCAATTGATGTGATTCGTTTTTATTAGATTCAAATATTTATTTTATTATTGTTTTGACACTGAATTGGGATTATGTTCGGCCATCCAAGGGTCTCAAGAATTCAATCAAGTTGGAAAATTAATCAAGAAGACCTTGTGGACCCCACATCAGTGTAGTAATCATAAATCAATATACATACATCCAATGTATGTGATTCCAATTGTATTTGAAAGAATATTTAATGGGTTTGTTGGTATTTTATGACCATAGAGATATTCATTCATTAACGTGACCCATGGATGTTAAACCATTGGGACATAAAAAATGAAACATTCATCCAGAATAAAATCTTGAATTTAATTTTCCATATTCCTAACTATAGAGTTTTGATAAATATGAAATTACGTGGGGAATTGTATAAGACATTTTGGAACATCTTTTATGAACACAATATTCCAAAATTAGCGATTAAATTAGCCTACCATGATCAATTATTCAGTGGACAATATCTGATAGAAATCATAAAGAGATATTTTGAAGACCTGAAATTTAAAGACTCAAGGATGGAAACCCTTGAACTATATAATGAGAAGTTCACCCATGATGAAGGAGGAGTTATAAATCACCATTGTAGTGTATTCCAAGGGACGTTAAGCTAACTTATGAATTATCTTTTCTTTTCTTTTTAATGTAGTTTTGTTTTCTCATGTAATTAATTTTCATATTTTTAACTCAACTATTCCTATCTTATTCCATCTCTCTTTCTATTCCACACCTAATATAAATATCCTATTTTTTCTTCTTATATTAATTATGACCTCTTACCCTTAAAAATGAAGGGCTAACCTGAGAGTTGTCCTGACGTAGGTATGTTGAAATTTTATTTATTCTGCGCCTAAATTGTTAAGTTTTATTATGTTTGTGATGAGCAACTATGATGTGCATGGGTTCGACAGTCGTCCACCATGACACTAAACTCAAAAATATTTTTATTCTTTTATTAAATATTTTCTCTCCATTTTACTGGATAATAGTATTTTATTATGGGTATTTTATCTATTTAGTAGATGAAATGGCATACGATAGATCCAGGTCCTGGGAGATGTCACATGCTCCATCGTGGTGTGTAGTCAACCTTGATTATAGGAGCTGGTTAAATTGAGATTGATATATGCAGTCAATATTTCACAACACTAAATAAAAGTATATAAATTCATGAATGAGGTCCTAGAAATTAATTATCATACATAATTTAAACACCAATAATGAGATTAATAGAACCCACAAACCAACCCACAAGGGACAAGATATTTATTTAATAATATCATTATTTCATTACATGTTTCTTTAAACTTTTCATTCATTAAAATTCTATATAATTCTAAAATTTAATAAATAACCAAAAAAATTAGTATAGGTGAATAATATTAAATGGGTAAACAATTGAGAAATATCCTCAAGTGATATGATACTGGTCAGCCACTGTGTTGCACTAGAAATAAAAATTGCTTTTTCCATGCCTTATGACAGGCATGCATCATAAACCCAGACTCTATTTATATAAGAATTTAAAGAGTTCCGATCGAAACATTTTAGAATAAGGTAAGGGGAAAAATCCACTAATTTTAGATTTTATTATTATAACTTTTATGGTACACCTACTTATATTATTCTTATATAATCAAACACAATTTACTAGAGATTCATCTATGACAGTCAACAATACCCTATGGTTGATTTAGGGACATTTTTAATGAGTCAGTGGCCTAGAAAATATTTTTTCCTGGTCATGTGTAAAAGAATATTGAAGATTTTATGAAAACAAGGTATTTAATAACTCTAAATTATTTTGTGTGAATTTTTATATTATATTTTCACTTCCCACAGTGTTTAAATAGCGTAAATTAACTCATAAAAACCTAATGTATATATGTAGTAGTTGAATTAAACTGAGGATGTTTATCTCATATAATTTAAGTATTCATGAGATATATCATTTCATAAATGGATAATAATATTTAAATATTGTGATATATGATATATTATTTATATATATGATTTATTTATATGTGAAAAGATTTATTGTTACATGTTCTAATTTCCCAAAATGTTTTAGGAACATTTTTATGTGATCTAATATAGATATGACCCCCAAAATTGAATAATAACAAAAAATAGATAATAAATGAGGGGTTGTTTTTGGTGATTTTGAAAATTTTATGATGCTCATTCATGTTTTCTGTAATTTAGAATTTATTGAAGAATATTTCTAAGATTCTGTTTGTATAATAAGTCATTTTTGTTTTATTATAATATTTTGGGTAACTATGTTGTGGTTGTAATTATATAAGTCTTGGTAAGGGTTTTAATGGTTGTTGGTTTGGTGTATGTATGTGTATTATGGGGGATATATTATAGATTCATGATAGCATGGAATGAATTTCACCCTCAATGGAATAACTGATATGAATGTGGGAAGTGGTATAAAAACTAATTAGTAGATACATTAATGAATTGATTATCTATTTCATGGGATGTAAAATTGTTGAAATAAATTGGGAATTTGTTTTTTGATGGGTTTTCTTCGAATATGATTAATGAAAAACATCATGAAATTAATTTTTATTTTAAATATTAAATCTACAATTGTATTAATACTAGTTTAAAGTGAAATATATGATTTCTTATTGTATTTTTTCTATCATATATAGATACTAGTTGATGATTTAGAGGTGTAATATTGTTGGTGTTAGTTTTTTGTGATGTGGAAGTGGTTCTTGGATGTTGTAGGATAGTTTGTTAAGAATTATTTATGTTGTAATTGTGTGTTTCTTTATTATATAATTTATTTCATTGAAATTTTATTCACTCAACTATCTAGTAAGATAATATATCAAAAAACCATATATTTTTAGGTTCACTATTTCATAAATAATTTATAAGTTATTGAGGGAATCGATGGTTGACTACCCCTCGTTCCAGCTCTCTCTTCTAGATGAGGTCTGTATGCATAATTTTTAATGGTCAGAAATCAAAAGTACGAATTTTTTGATGTTGACGAGATATTGATATAGTATGTAGTGGGGTTGGTATATGGTTGGAGGGGAGAATCAAGTTTATGTACTTAATGTTCATAATGCCTTAATATTATGGTAAGTGACGTGCATTTGGGATATGAATATGTGGTTGTGATAGTTGAATGGTGGAAAGAAGAATGTAGGACCCAACATGGGTTGGTGTAGTAAATGATGTGTCCTGACCAACAACATATGTGACATTGTATATATCTTTTTTACTTTCATGAATATATATGGTATGTGAGTATGATAAAATTTCATTATTGAGGCGTGATCAAGAAAAACTAGTGGGGAAGTGGTGTGAGGTACAATTATGTTATATATTATTCAATATAACTTTAATACACTATACTGAAGTACGTGTTCAGTGATCTATACTAAGTATAGGCTTGTTAATCAGATGTAGATGCAAGTTATTTCTATTATTTATCACAGGGGCATCTAGATACTCCTTCAACTTTTGTGTGTTATTTTTCATGAAGGGGATCCTACTGAGTATTATTTCATTATATCCTTGTATATATAATTTTGTTTAATTTTATTCAAATATAGATTTATAGATAAAACAATAAATTACTTTCTTCTAACTAGGAACTGTAGTTTGAGTAGCTTCCATGGAGCCTTATTTTAGTATTTTATTTTTGATAATTGTAATTTTATAAAATTTAATTCATTTATGATATTATGGTTTTTTAGATTTATTTCATTTTGTTTTTTTATTAGTGGATTATTTAAATTTATTTTCCTGGAACTTATTAGGGTAATGCATTCAGTATGTGTGAAATATACCTTATGTGATAGTTTTCAACCCGTTTCCTATTTGAGCTGTGATTATGGGGTCACTCTTGTCCTTAATGAAGGCCCTATAGGGGGTCCCAGTGGGTTAGATGATGAGAAAGTTGAATCAGAACTATGGATGAGAGTTGTGATTGATATTAGAGGAATTAATTATGGAAATTTTCAAGTTGATATAACACAGAATATCGTGTAGAAAAACCATGATCAGGGACCCTTATACTATAATGAAAAGTCCATAATGATTCTGGACACCCTAGGTGGGATAATTTTTATTTATTGGTAGTGACCTAGGAAAGCCTCATGTGTCAATATTTTCATTTAAATTGAGGTTATTTGGTGAAAATTTAAAAATAAATATATTTAAATTAATTTAAATTTAATTCTATGTTACCAAAATTATGATATTTATATTTTATTTTTTGAGATTAATTTTATTCTTAATCTACATGTGGTTTATGATGGAGGGATTTAATATGATAATCTGATTACCTAGTTAAGAATTATCCTAGATGAGGAGGAAATGATTTTGTTGAAGATGGAATGTGGGTTCTAGAATCTTGGTTAGTGACGTATGAGTGGAGAATATATATATTTGAGACTGAGTTCTAGATAGAGGATCACAATGCTTACATTAACCCCATCATGTTCATGGAACAATATCTGGTTGTTCTAGTTGTCGATCAGATGCTTGGAGTAATATTTTATTGGTGGATTCTATATATAGGGTAGGATTCAGTGGGAGTTGTTTCTTTGGGAAATTTTAGGAGGTATTTTTATACCACGTTTTTAAACATGATTATGAGGGTATCAAATAAGTGGTATTTTATTCCCCTTTGGTAAAATATCATTTTCATGTGATAGATTTAAATTCACATAATGTACCTTATTTTCTCCACCCTTGAAAATTTCATTAACGACGAGTATCGAGTGAATTATTTAGAATAAATTTTTTTCTTTCTTCAAACTATATTATCTCAATTTAATTTTCATATTTATTTGGATGTGGGTAATAATGAAAATTTTGTTAATATGATGTAAACATAGCTAGGACTATCTTAAGATGGAGTCCATTATGGATTCATTAGGGACTAAAATTTTGAGGGAGGATCTCATATTTTTCACATTATAAGGTCTCACTAGGGGATGTATTTCTAAACCATAAACGTCATTTTTTTGTAGGACTATTATTTCTTATAAATCCATTGAGTCTTATATTATAATTTTCTTTTTTTTTCTAGGGGTCATGACCCAATGTTATATTAGTTCACACCAATTCTTCGGGACCTCCATGGTATGGGAGTCATGATTCTATGTCTCCCTATATAATAGTTTCCATAGAGTCCATGTTAATGTCTAAGATAATATGTTTCTATTTAATTGATATACGATATATATTATAGGGGATTTTTTATGATTTTATGAATCCATAGGGACATGGTTCTATGTATGGATATGGATGTGTTCAATAGTAGTGTTAGAATGTTATAAGAAATGGATATAGAATTCAATGCTATGAAGGATCTAGTTTGATACTCTCTAGATATTGGTTATGGTTTTGTTTTCATATCAAGCACTATATATTTTACTTTTTCTAGTTTTGAGTCTCACGATCCTTCATTTCACCATTCTTTGACTCTTCCTTGGGACTCAAGGTGAATATACATTTTAATCCTCTTATGTTTACTACACTAGTTAGATGTAATTCATGTTTTGTTAATGTGTGTAAGGGATGTTAGATTATGTTGTGGTTGAATCAGTGTTTGGAATATTTTATCTTATTATAGATATAACTCTATGATTCAATTATTTTAATCAGACAGTTGTATTCTATATATGTTATCGTTAGATACTATTAAGAATTTTTTTAATGTGATGATAAGGGATAAAGTACAATAATAGTAAATGAATGATATTAACAGATGGTTCACTGATGTTTACAACCGTTAATATTTCAAATAGAATAAATATCTATGTATATAGTAGAGGTATAGGTGGTAGAGTTTCCCAATGTCTAGGATGATTTTCCAGATGTTTTTTCTAGCTAAGGATTTAACTCTACACCATCGACATGATGTTGAGTTCATGATAGAGTTGTAGCTCTCCTCCCATCCAATTTAAGTGGCATATTAATTGATGGAATCTGATAATATCGGAGAGTTATGGATTGAAACTCATTATGTGATTTAAAATGATTTTATCTAGCCTAGTATACCACCATGGGGTGCTCTAGTGTTTTTTATACTTTAGGTAGTTAGTGGTATGAGGATATGTATAATCTACAAGTGAGTTAATTTGGGGATATTCAAGGACCTATATCAACTTCCAAGTATAAATTATTTTCTTGATCAATTAATGTGATCCCAATAGTTTATATCAATAAATACATAGTCTAGATTACACTAGATGAGGGTAAAGAAGAAGGACATCCCAAATATGGATTTCTAGTTTTGTTATGAGAACCTATAGTTTATATAAATGATTCTTAAATTCACAAAATCCAAAGATGTTTAAAAGAGAATCATGAAATCCTTTTTCTATGAGTTTTATAATCAGTTAGTTATAGTGGTCATGAATCAATTTTTATCAAAAATAAGGTTTACGGAAGAGAATTTCAATCATCTTAGGTTTGTTTTACAATTCAATCGTCATTGTTTTATATTTAGAAATATTTCCTTCTTCAATCTGTATATGTATTAGGTGTTATTTCTAAGGAATGTGGTATCTTATTTTGTAGTGGAAATTGACCCTATCAATATTGAGGCAGTTTTATTGGGTTGTTCCCAATAATGTTATGAAGTCTTGCAAAATTCTTGGTCTTATATGATTTTATAATATGTTCATGTATAATTTCACTCAAATTTATCCTTTTTGATATCCTGGACATAGAATGGCCAAGATTCAATGTTGACTGATTATTTTTGGGATGTTGTAAATTAACTAAATAGGAAAGTGATCTATTCCCTTTCCCTTCAGTTTCAATAGGAAAGAGCGGTATTTTTTTATTTTCAATGGTACTTCCATAAATTTATGGGTCCACAAATGAGTTAAATGAGGGTTGTTATATCATATATGACAAGCTAATTATTTTCCTACGAGAGTAACTATTATACCAAATATCTTTTGTTGGTGGCATTTTTTTTCAATGAATCTATGTAGACATCAACTCATCAGAGAATTCTTTATGGTTTTCAAATATCACAATTTATTGTGGTATTTTATCTATCATTGGGATTTTAATCTTAGTTATTCGATGTAGATGTAGTTCTTATAACATTATGATTTTGAGAAATAAAAAACCAAGGGGAAAGGGAATGTGGTCGTCTATGTAGTTAGTATGAAATAGTATGGGAATATTTCTTAGGAATATGGAGATTTCGATAGAGTGGTAGAGGATATTATGTAAATTCATATTGATTTTGTGGATGATTTCAATGAAATATTTTATAAATTTTTTTTTAATAATGTAAAATTATAAAATTAGTAATTTGGATCCTTAGGATTGGGGAATTTTTAGAAATGGGACTCAAATAAAGAATCTTGGATTCAAAACACCATTGGAGAATATTTTTGGATATAGTTGGTGGCCTATGAATTTTTTAGGAGCTCTAATTGACACATTATCAAATAAAGTGTGACACCATAGGTTTTTAATTTATGTACAAACCTAGTTTTTATTTTGTTGAGGTCTTATTAAAATATTTTTATAACACTGAAACTTATATATATTTACATTAAATCATAAATTTTATAATTGATTTATTTTTTACCTGTATTAAACTTTTTTATTTTAATATCTATTCTATAATAAAATTCAACATTGTTTTTTGGATTAACTACGTGGAATGATTCCCAGTTTTGGTTTTCATGGTGTCACTATTATCCATGTAATGAGTCTCTTGGTGTATAAAAAGATCAGGAGTATAATTTTTTTGTAAACTATAGTGTTAGTGGTTTTTTAAATAATTAGTCCATTTTTATATGTATTGGGTGTATTGAGAAACCAGAGGTTCCCTCTGGTTGAACGAAAGGTTCATTATCTTTTAGCCACATAACATTATATTGGGACCCCCGGTTCTAGGAATAATATACTATTAACCCTTGCACAAAAATTCCTACATTGTGTAAATGTATCTAATTTTCTATTAGTGTACAAGTGTTACCCTATTTTTAAAATTATTTACTTATTCCCTTGTATGTATGGTTTAGTCATAAGGATTTTTGTGTAATTTTAATGTATAATGGTCCCCCTGTAAGGGACATATGTCTGGTTCCCTATGTATGGGTCATGAGTGAGGGTCTCAATGTAAGGGTCATTCATAAAAGTCAGTAGGAATGGTTCATAATAGTAAGAATTCTTCTTTATACCATGCATATGGTTCATGTATTTTATTTTGGTTTAAGGGTAATATTATGTTTACCCTTACATATAGATACCTCTATGTGTAAGGGTAACCATTTGTTAGGTTTATGCACAAACCCCAACCCATGCGAATGGGTAGTTAATTTAATCAAATAAATTAAAAAAATGATTTTCTATATTTTCATAAAATTGTTATGTTGATGTATAGATGTGTTTTTATGGGTATTAAATCAATACATAACATGAGTTCATAATTCCTTAATTATTTTTCTATATTTAGAGAACATTTCAAATTTATGTGAGAATTAAATTTAGTTCACACCAAAATATATCTAAAGTTAAAATATCATGTTTTGTATTTATTTTTCTAAATTACTTTCCATATTTACTCATAGATAATCTATTACTATCAGGAGAGGGTTTTGGTTTTAAATCACTTATATCATGGTTAAATTTTCATAAAAATACCATTTTTCTCAACTGAGAAAAAAGATACCCCAATGAGGATGACCATGCAACATTTTATGCTTATTTGAAGAGTTATATTAATACATGGATTTTATTTTATGGGTTCTTTAGGAATTTATTTTCAATTAATTTATTAAAATAAATATAAAATTGGGGTTTTTTGTAGTAATAGTTTGGATGAATGTCATGTGTTTTATGAACCTCTTTTTTTAAAGATTTAATCTATGAAATATTTTTAAAGATAAATTCATTAATTAATCTATAAATTTTATAATAAAATTTATTATAATAAATATTTAAATATATATATATATATATATATAATTAATTAATTAAAATATTATTAATGGTGTTTGAGCCTCATGATTTTGGATAATTTCAATTTTGACTTAGAAGAACTTATTAAAGGTTATCCAAGCATCATTTATAAAGGAAATAACTATAAATATAGAAAATAGTCCTATAAAAGTCACCATATTTTTTTATTTTTGTTTATAAAACATGAGACATGTGGTATTATCAGTATTGGGTAGTCGGCCGTATATTAAAAAATGGATTGTTAATTTAAACCCCTAAGGAATGAATAATGTGTCCTTGGCCATGGTGGACCCTTGGAGACTGACTTGTTACCCTATTATTTAACAGCTATGGATTTCATCATAAATTTTTTCCTTATGGAATATGAACTTTAAATATTTTATAAATTTAACGAATTGAATATAGAAAACATTTAGTTAAGTTCCTTGAATTCTATAAGTATAGAGTCACTTTGGAATAGGTATGCAAAACCTCATGTATCACCACAGAACCAATGTATGGGATATGTGGGAACTAATATGTTTTTAGACATTGAGTTATTTAACTATGTGAGTGGTTGTTGTGTATATTCCATTAGACATCGTCTTGTGAATGTGAGTGTTTAATTATTAATGATTATCCAATATTGGTCATGAGGGAACCACGAGACAACTTATATCCCCAGTCCGTTTGATTAGATAGTGGGGTGAGTTTTTCCCTTACTATTAAGTGATTTCCTTGGTGGATACTCCTGGGTTGCATTGTGTATAGGTTGTGTGTGAGATGGATGGACTAGGTTAACATAGGATGAGATATAGAAATTACACCATCTAATGAAATTGATTATGATATGGATTTTATTATATAGACTTTGTGACTATGTGATGACATTGAAATATGATTATACCTATGGCCATAGTTATATGAGATGTTAGAGGATGAATTTTAGCCCCACGATTATAATTATGAGATATTACTAGGATGAATGCACATACCCTCCCCCACCCAAATATTATATATGATAATGATAATATGTTTCATACTATTTGGTATCCATAATTGATATAATACGACACACTTATGATGTATCCTTGGTCAGAGTGATTAAATATGATGTTTAATGATATTACTTGGATACTTCGTAGGAACTGGTGATTATTATTAAGGAAAAATGAGAATAATATGATACTTCCTAGGATCATAAGATTATGGGTGATGATAAATTATATGTAAAGGATACTTCCGGGGATTTGATGATTACTCTTAATGATAAATGAGGTTACTTGGATACATTCTACGATCTGAAGGTTAAACCTGATCATAATTGATTTTCTTTGGATAATTATTATTTCTTCATGATTATGTATAATGATAATTTAGATTAATGGTATACTTTAATGAATTTAGTGATTATTCTGACCAATAAATGGGATGTGTAGGATGTATCCTTGGATATTGAGATTAACTTGAATGATATGTGATATGTCTCGATGTCTTCCTAGGATCTGGTGACGAAAAAAGAAAATTTATTATGAAAATAAGTGATATGGTTGAGTGGGACTTGATTCTATGAAATTATAATATGATATGTAATGGTGGGATTCAATTTTATTAATAATTAATTAATTTAAAAACAATATTGATGGATAGGAATCATTTCCCATGATAATAAATGAGATGTATAATTTTTCATGATCTAGTAGGGTGAACTACCCCATGTGAGATTGTATAAACATTTGTTGATATTCCTGGATGAAGTTTTCCCGACCCTTGACATGATATTATATGTTCTCAAAGATGTTTATACTCATTCATGTAGATATGGTTGATCATGGGTGTCACCTTTAAATTTTAGGACTGAGGGTATTATTTATTTTTTCTATATAGTTTAATTAATTTTTGAGCACATCCCAAATACATATTTTACTATATTAATTTTTTTAGAAGATATATGTTTTGTCTAATTATTTGTACTCACACACTTCTTGGACAACCATGACACTTTGGTACTAAAGACAAACTAATAATTACATGTTCAGGTATAGAAGAGGCCCAATATTACAATATTGGGGAAAATCATCTTGATGGGGAAAAGGATGATGGGATATGAAGGAGCTAGTATATGGTATTATAACCTAATATATATATATTTTACAATGGTTATTTTTTAATTTTATTATCCTAGAGGATGTTTTGTCGAATGGTATGACTCTATGCTTCTGCAATTCATTTATCAAAACAAAAAAAATTATTTTATTTTTAAATTAAATTAATAATTTGAATATTGAGTAATTATTATTATTTTATTTATTCATTCTAATATGTGGTAATATTTACATCATGGTATTCCCAATGATCCTAATTACTAGTCAACATCATATTTTGTATGGGGTGGTGTACCTTAGGTCTTGAGATTCCATTAATATGTTTATTTCGATGTAGCCTAGTTTTAGGCCATTATACAGTTGTCTCAAAGAATTTAATTTTTATTACTATTTGGTGTATTATATAAAAGGAATAGGGACATGTTAGAGATTTTTATAGAACTCATATTGGTGTTTGTTGAAGATGTTTTCTGATAGGAGGTCAAGATTCCCTGGGATATTGGATAATTTATATTTGTTTTCTATTGATATAGTTGAGATGTTTATTTAAAGATGATATGAGTATTTTTTATTTATATTTGTGAAATATAGATCTTAGAACATTGAAATGAGTTTTTTTAAATTAATCATTCTTTGAATTTAGGAATCACATGGAATTTATGTACATTTATCATATTAATGTTACTGATGTTGAGGGTTTGGTTATTTCTGTTGATAAAATAACATAGAATGTTTTTCCCTATATATTATTTTGGTGTAATTATTTAATTTGGTGAAAATTCATGTTGGTCATACCCAAGGATGATCATTAATAATGACCATATATTCCCTCTATGTATTGGATGTATAGTGATCACTAGTGGTTTTATCAATTGATGCCTTCATTTGGGATCTGTAAATAAATTTTTTTCGATTTATATAAATGTAAAGTAAAATATGTATTGTGTTACCCATATAGATTCATATTGACATTCAACATAACTGAGCTATATGAATTCAGTTTATAGAACCATTTATATTATAGGGTAGTGAAATTATAATTTGGTGGAACAGATCATGATCTACATGGGGATAGTATCATATGAGGATTCCAAATGAGTATTTGTTACCTGGAATGGGATGATAACATAGTGTTTGATACATGGTAGGTTTTTATATGATGTACCAAAATTGGATGTCTTTAATGTGGTCTTTTCTTCAATATATGATAGGAGACCAGATTTATCTCCTTGTATTTTTTACCTATGTGGAATATGTATTATCAGATTTTTGGGAGAACCTAGTTCCATTAAGAATTGACTTGGGATATTGTTATGTTGGGTGATATATGAGGGTAATGTAAGATAAGGTTTATCCCAGCCTTATGAGTTCACTTAAAGATAGTAATTATGATTTTATGTATTGGGTTATTAGATTTAGGAATGATAGGAGATACTAGTTATTTGGTTTATGGATTGAGATGACTTGGGATTCTGAAATGAAAAACACTTTTGAGATTTTGGTATCAAGGATTGGTCAAAATGGGCAAGATCTATAGGATTCATCTCTCTCTCTCTCTCTTGATTATAACAATAGTTACCAATGAAATTGTGATTTCTGAACATATGTGGTTATATCTAGGATAAATATAAATTTTTTAGATGATTATTATTTTATAATAACATCAATGTGGTTATTGATTGGTTAGTAGGTCATGGCATGGGTGAAATTCCCCGATTTTTAAGAGGAGTATTCAGTGCGCTTCTCGCTAGAGAATAATTACAGGCAATGAGAAAATCATACAATTTTGGAATGTGATCCTAGGAACACATTTCTGTAAATTTATCTGGTCTAATGATCGAGTAGGGTAACTTCATGGTTTACGCCTTCTCATGTATAGAATTATTTTTAAATGAGGTTTGATGATCACTATTATAAAGGATCGATCGTGTAGAGTCATTAGTTTCACATGAATGAATTTATAAGTTGGTATCAAATTATATGGATTATTGAGCTTATATTTTAAGGTGATTTATTGTGGGAATGGATTCCTGATGGTTTTGATGATAATGATAAATTTACCTCTACAGTGAAATGGGATATCTAAAATACATCAGGGTGTGGTTTCATGGTTGATTTGGATTTTTTCTTGATAGGATTTTCATGGGATGGGTCAGTGTGGATCATGATAATGGGAATGTATTTCATATGTGAATCAACTGTGGATTCTATTTTGTAATAGTTTATGGAAATTTATATGATGGGGAGAAACAACTCCCAAAAACATTATTTTAAATGTACAATAACAATGATAATTTTTTTAAAAGGCTACATTGAGCTTTGAGAGATTTGATATATATTTTGAAAAAAATTATTATTTAAATATGATAAAAATAACATAGCCATTGAATTGGAATTTTTTAATATGGGTAACCACATTAAAAAATATATAAATAGTGGCCCCAGTAAATAAATATTTATTTATTAAGTCTTAGGAAATAAACACTCATTTTTTAATAAAGTCTTTTTATACATCAAAAATGCATTTTCATCAAAAAATATTTTTGTTGAATTTAGTTTATAGAAATTGAATTTAATTTCAAAATCATTTTTAAAATATATTTTATAAAATTAAATTCATTTTTGAAATCATCATAAAAATTAACTTATGGTGAATATTTGGAATTTTATAAAATGATTGATTTTTAGTGAATATTGGAATGTATCATTTTTATAAATACTCTCATTTATTTTCAATAAATAAGATAGTTTAAAAGTGCCATTATATTTATGATTTAGTAATAAAGGGACATATGATCTATGATATTTATAATAATTTATTTATTTCTATTGGAATTAGTAATATTTATGATTTTGAAATAAGTTAATATTTATGCTTAGAATAACATTTTTGTAAAATCGGTTCTTTTTTTAATTAACAAATTTATATTAAAAATTATTTATACAATTTTTATAGATTTAATATTGAAACATTTGAGCCATATTTTTAATACATAGGTTAAATTTTCTCAAAACAGTCCCCTTTTAATTTTTTCACTATAAATAGTAATTGTGGTAAATATTTACATCTCAGTAAGGGTAAAATAAGTAAATTATGGTTAAAACAATGAGATAGGTTATAAAATAAAAAATCATGAATTTATTTTATTAGAAGGGATATATTTTATCATGGAAATTCAAATTTTTTATATATTAATTTTTGGTAAAATTTTCGCTTGGTAATGACATTAATATTATCTTAAGTAACAAAATTATAAATTTTTACTCTCTTGACATAATATATCTAAATTTCATACATTGTTATAAAATGAGTATAATTTTAGTTTTAAATAATTATTTAAAATATGAATAATTTTTTAAAAAAATTTAAATTAATTTTATATTTTAGTGATGAAATAATTAACTTAAATTCTTACAAAGTAGTAACATGATCCTTATACAAGAAAAGGAAAAATATTTAAATTTATTTTAAACACTAAAAGTTAAATTTCTGGGTGATTAATGTTTTCCCATATATTTCATATATGATTAAAAATTACTATATATTTTATTAATAATTTATATTATTATTTCATTTCTATCACGATGTTTTTGAAGTCAAATTATTTGAATAGTTCGTAAAATGAGAGTAAATTTTTTTTTCTGGAATATATATTTTATTAAATTAACAAAAAATTATAGAAATCATTAAATATGAAATGTATGATGATAATTGGTCTATAAAGTTATACCTTGGACACTTATGAGATTATTATTAACTTATATGTTAAATAAGAAGCCATTAATATTTAAAAAGACATTACTATAGTTATGGTTAAATTCAGTGAATGAAGAAGTTAAAATAAATGTTAAGGATTATAATGAAACCAAAACCTAAAAACAATTCATTATATGATGATATTTATAACATAGATACAAATTAATTTAATCTTATTTCATATAGAACCATTTAGATTCAGAATGAATTAATTATATTTTAATATTTTTTATAATTCCAACAATGACCTTTCTCACCCATAAAAAATGAAACCCCTCGTATATTTTAATTAAACTTATTTTATCCTCATATTTCAACTAAAACAATAAAAATATATTCAAAACATACTTGTCTATGTATTAGTGGTATTGGTCTTCATGAAATACCTTTCAAAGGTTCTTAAAGAAGGTATCTAAAGGAGGCCTATTGAGGAAGTTGTAATCTTCTTACCCGACCAATTTAAATTTATTTCTAATCTTAACTTCTCAAATTTTGAGTTTTAATAATAAAATAATAATACAATTATATTAAATATATTTAAATGTTATTATGATTATTGAACTACCAATATCCATCGTCGTTTCCATTGAATGGGAAGTGAATGTATCTTTCTTGTTTATGTGTGGACTACCGCCTCCACATAACGATACAATAAAATTTACATAACTATATTTCATGGATGGTAATTATGATAGATTCAGGGTTTATATATTTTATTTATTTATTTATTATAATTTGGTAAATATAATATCATATCTACCTTATTACCTTCCCATCCATTGTAAAACAATAATGTCGCTCGTGTATACGTATGGACTACCACCTCTATGAAGAGATCTGAATCATTTATTTTTTCCTCTTTGAATGAATGATAATAATGATATATTTACTAAATTAATTGGATATCATAATTATTGAATGTGGAATTATTAATCACCATTAAAATTTTCATCCATCAAAAAGTGAGACAGTGTTGATGCGTACGTATGGAATATTATCTACAAAAATGGTGTAATACATTTTTCTATATCAAAATATCATTTTACCACTATATAAATATAATGAATATATAATATATTTATTTCATTATTAACCTTTTTTATATGATTGTACCATGACCAGAGTAGATAACCAGAACCACTGAACCAAAATTCTCATGAAAAACGAAATAGTTAACACCCATAAACTATGATTTTTATAAGAAAGTATTAATTAATGGGTGTTGAAAAACTATAATTTGATCGCATATGATATTATATGAAATTTAATGATAATTATATTTAATTATAATGAATATAAATTAATCATTTATGAGTTTAGATCATTGTTTAAGGATGTCAAACTTTAGGTAAGGGATCAATGTTACAATCTCATTTTTTCGGAATAGTTTCTGATTAAGTTTCTGATTATGAAATTTCTATACAAATATCTGAAGAATATAATTAATTTTATTCTCATATAATTATTTCTATAGAATAAATGTTTTCATTTAATTTTACTCAATTTACGTTCTAAACAATCCAAAAGATGTTTTTTATATAAATAGGAATTTATATATCTATTTGTTCAAAAATGTTATTTCTTATCTCTCAATGATTTCTAAAAAAATCATGAATTTTTATAATATTATATTATTTTATTTAATTAATTTTAACCATGATTTAATTTTTAATTTTTTAAAATTAAACATCTTATCATTTTCAAATGAGGTGCTTTGGACTTCTTACTAAAAACATGTAATGACTATTAGTTTTTACTTACATGAAATTATAGGAATTTATTATCTTTATGAGCACTCAAAAATTTTAATATTCATTTAATAATGTCCAAGGAACATCTAAAATAAATTATTTTTAATAATATTTTAGAAATTTTATGATTTTATTGTAGCAATTTCAATGTGAAAAGGGTATTTTATTGAATAAATATTCCTTGCATCCCATTGAAATAATTTTCATCTAAGATGAAATCCTTTGATGTTAATTATGATCTTTTGGGGATATTATCCAATTATTAAATAATTTTTACTTCTTTAGAAGTTTCATTATTATGATAAAAATATGTTTATGAAACTCATTTATTTTCCTTGGGTAATCCATTTAACATGTTATGATATATAATAAAAAATTTATGGAATTTTGGAACACATATCAATGGATAAATATTATGTGATGTCTATGACTAGAATAATATAGTCTCCGATAAATTGGATTATAAATGATATCTCATTAAATAATAAATATTTCAATGGGGAGTGATCCAAATCCACTAATATAGTCATAGATTTGAGCCATGAAAAAGAAAATGATTTTTCTATGATTAAGTATATTCTGAAAACATATATATTATGACAATATTTTGATCTCATGGAACATTTTAATTGATTAATTTTTAATTCATTTTTTATGAATTTCCATAGTTTTTTCCATGAATCAAGATTACGATCTATAACATATAGGGTATGGATTTTAAATGTCATGATCATGTTCCAATACCCTTAATATCATTTTATATTTATGTGTTGATTGATGTATCCAATTTTTACCTTTTCTAGGGATCAATAATCACCATTTATTATGATTCTTTTACCAAGGATATCAAGAATGGTTTTATGTATTATATGTATAAAAAGGGTGCTAGTTATGATGAACATAGTCAAAGATGATTTCAATCACTTATGAACATGTTGGTTATATATCAATGTTTTTCAATACACTAATTAAGTAGAAGGTTGTAATTTAATTTATTTAATATTAATGTAATAAGATGTAATTTTTATTTTGGAAATAATGGTTCACTGTTAACAGTATTAAAGAATGGGTTAGTTACCATTTGAAATTATGATGAGAAAACATTATTCATAACCCTGGGGATATATATTTTTACAAGATATAGTCCAAAATTTAATTTTATGAACGAGATTATGTCGTTTTCATAGAAATAATACTCTAATTGGATACTAAAATTGATTTTAGTTTTGTAAAAATTATATCTAAGGGTAATAAAATAGAAAGAGTTAGTTGAGTATATCTTAATGATCATTCTAGTGTAGAGTGAATGTGTCCTTATTTTTCACCTAGATTGATACTTGTGGGGGATATTATTTAGTTATTTCACATTTTCAATTTGGATCATTTTTGAAGGATTTGTATTTATAATGAGTATGGATTACCTAGGTTAAACATAAAATTTCATATATTGATAAATTTGTATCTTGATTTAGATATCCTATAAATAATTTTTTATTAATACTAGATTTCTAAACAAGATAATTGTTGTTCACACTATTTTTTTTTGGTTTTACTCAATGTATGTAACCATAATGATTCATGTAAACACTGAATGTTAATGATAATGGACTAATTTTTCTTCATAATAAAACATATGAAACACGATATGGAATGTTAAAACGTTAAATTATGTATAATAATCTATCCCATTAAATGATTTCCAATCTAAACCTCGGTGATATTATTTAAAAATCTAATATGAGAAAAAATTATTTCCACAAAGACCGTATATGAATGAAAATGAGGATTCACATATATTTATAACATATGAATAATTAATCATGTTAATGTTTATAAGGAAAAACAATATTTTTGTTGTGTGTAAATGGACCCAGATCATGTAATTTACAATAAAATAATTAAAAGTTTAATTAAAAAAATGCATGAGAATAATGGTCTCTCAAAGGTATCATAGATGATTGAATGATTTAAATATGGAATGTATGGGAATTATTCAAAACAATTTCACCAAGGGAAATACCATGAAGCGTATCAACACATCTATATGAGTAATGGTCTTTTATCTATGATGTAGATACTAAAAATTACATATGAAAGGATGAAGGTTTTAAGAAATAAGATGATGAATCCAAGTTAATGATTAATGAAATAAGGGGAATAATTGAAATTTTTATGTATTTTTATTTGATATTTATATTATTGAAGTATTTTTATGAATGATCATTTAGTAATAATAATCCTAAAATATTAAATATTTGTTATCTAGTATTTTTTCATTTGCAATTTTCATGAATATATTCAATTGTATCGATCACCTAGAAAATTATTTTAATGGTATGTAAATATTTTTGGAAAAAACATGATTAAGGGAAATATGACTCTTAACATGTTTCATTTATTGATATAATATTTATTAGCTGAGATAAATTGATGATCGAAATTTATAATGTGAATGGGGTAGAGTTGGTGGCCTTTAAATTGTTTATTGATTTGATGATAAAGTGATTTAGGTCATCTTTATTGATGATTATATATATTTTTCAGATATATGGAAAGTATTTGTTTTATTTTTTTTCATGAATAATTTTTTTTAGTTAGGTATTATGTTGATTAAAAATAAATTGGGAAATTATTAGAATGTTTTAAGAGAATATACAGTCATGAAATACACATGTTTGTATATGTAACTATGAGATACTTCATGATGTCTGTGGATAAATGTTAATTTTTTTCTTGGAAAAAAATATATGATAAAATCTTTCATATTTATATTTTTAATGTTTTTAGAAATATTTTGGATGATTTTAATGTTTAAATATTTATAGAATGGATTATTTTTAACTATTGGTTTTACTATGGATGTTTTAGTGATTAATGTATTATATTTATCCATATTGGATGACTTTTGTTGACCATTATGGTTTTATTAAATATTTTATGAAAGAATGAATGAATTTATATGCCTTTATTGATATCATGATTCATTAATTGTTAATTTTAGTCCTTTAAGAGTAGAAATGCACCTTGAATATTTATTCCTTAGAGTAAGAGATGATATGGAAATTTACCAGACATAAAAAATACATGAAATTTTTCTTATGAAATGGATATAAATTTTGAATATTATAATGTATTATCTATCAGGATAGTAAAATAATATATCAATTTTAAAAAGTGATCTTGAAAAAAAATGAAATACTTTTTCCATCATTTCTAATGAATCGATTATGTTCTTATCTATAACATATTTTGAGTTTTTGGGTTGTTAACTTTCTAATGAGCATGTACTATATCACTTTATATTTTTTTCATATATTATAGATTTATCAAATAGGTAAAAATATTAACTTCGCACTCGTGGTATCATTTTTAAGGAACACTGTTATTTTTTATTTTACATATCATTTTTGTTTCCCACTTTCTTTTTTTAAAAGATGTTTTATTATCCCTCTATTTAATGCGGGGTTTAAATAAAAGAATTTTAAAATTAAAATAGTTTTATGATCAAGGTAAATTTTGATGGAAAAATTTATTTAATGGAAATATAATATGACAAAAAATAATTCATTTTAAAATAATAAAAATATTGATAGCTTTTTTAACAGCCAATACTGAACATTAATTGAACTTAGATATATTATAAAAATATTATCATTTAGACGACACCGTTATAACAAATATATTTAATTTAAGGTTATGAATATATGTAAGCACATTATGATATATTTTATTAATGATCTTACCCTATACAAATTTATTTATTTCTTATTAATAAATAAGAACTCAATTATTTTAGTGAAATCATTTTATGCACAAAAATGAAATTTCTAAAAAAATTGGTTTTTGCTTCATTTTCTGTGTGGAAATTATAATTTAATTATATAGATTTTAAAAAATTTATTTTAAAATATTAAAATTCTATTTGAAATTTGTATATAAAAATTAACATGGGGATAAATTTTGGTATTTTTCTAAAACGATTGATTTTAGAGTTAATAGTGTTTTTTTAAATTTTATGAATACTACCATTTTTCATTGAATGTTGTCATTAAAATTCCCATTATATTTGATATCATATAATCATGTAATATAAAATTAAATTAAATTTTATTAGTTAATTATTTCAATTTGAAATAATAATATCCATGATGTTGATATATATTGAGGTCTATGCATAGAAATTTAGATTTATCAAAAATTATATTAATTGAGTTTAATGATTTTATATAAAATATTATATATTAAAATTATAGTGACCTATTATTGAGTAAAATATACCATATTTAGAATATGTAGGATTATTTTTGGTAAATATTCCCCTTTTATATTTTTTTCTTTATGATTAGTAACTGTGATAAATATTTGTCACTTACGAATGCGTAAAATGTGTAATATAGGGTCAAAACCCTGAGATAAGGTGAGAAAATAAATTCATTATAAGAATAAATTTAATATATGGGATTCATTTTACCATTTTAATTCCAAATTCGAATATATAGAATTCTAATTCCATTTTTCATAGAAAATGACATTTATATTATTTTAGGTAATGAAAATTTCAAGATTCAGGTCTCATGACTTTAATATATTTAAACTATTTACATAATAAAAAATAGGATACGCTAATTAATAAATTTTTATTTGAAATATGTTTTTTGTCATGGATATTTTTTAAATTTTTTAGTGATGTTATAATTATCAAAAATATTTTCTCAAAACCAACATAGTGGTGTGCAAGCTGTAGAAAAATAACATAAATGATATGAAAAAAATAAATTTAATTTTATTCGGGTGATTCATTGATTTTGTAAATATTTGGTAGATTATAAGAATAAATTAGATATGTCTGAATGACATATATTTGAAATCAATTTATTTTATGTTTTCTCCATTGCCAAATTATATGAATAGTCTTTATATTGATAATAATAGTATTTTATGTTAAATATAAATTAATTTTTTTAAAACTATAAAAATCATGAATATAGACAATTAGGATGATAAATGGTATGAACTATAACCCTTTTTATATTTATGATCTAATTTCTAACAAATATGTAATATTATAACCCATTAACAAATAAAAAATATTTACCATAGATAAGGTTATAATTGATTAACAAAGGGGAAAACCAAATTATAAAGATTATAATGAAATTTAAACATATATAAAATTATGTATATTTTGAAATTTAGAAAATATTATCTTTTTCATTAAATATCTAGTCATTGGGATTCATTTTTTAATAAAACTAATTTATTATATTATAATCATTTTATAATTCCAAGTTAATCCTTTCCCCTTTATAAAAGTACACCCATTACCTAACATATTTACCCTTCTTTGAGAGCTCAAGATTAATCAAAATCTACCCAATTATCTTTGAGACAACAATATACATGAATAATATGTGGTATTCATATTTAAAAACCATTACAAGGGTTATTTAGAAGGGATCAAAAGGACACCCACTAAAGAAGGTGTAATCATCCTAATCAATCTATTTAAATTTATTTCATTCTATAAATTCTATAAATATATGGTGTTAATAAAAAATATACATCCTATGTATCATAAATATATTAAAATATAATTATAATTATGAAAATTCTATTATCCACCATGTTTTCCATAAATTGTAAAGTTAATGTATCACTAGTGCATAATTGTGGACTACCATATCCACGTAGCGATTCAATTTATTTTCCATTTTCATATTTTATCGATTCTTATTATAATGAGTTGAATTTTTATATATTTTATTTGTAAAATTATAATTTATTTTTAATCTAATATCATAACGATATTCTTACATTCCTATTCATTGGAATCTGATAACATCGCTCTTAAATATATGTGGACTACCAGCTCTATAAATAGATGTGATTAGTTTTTCATTTACACTTTTCACGAAAGATAATAAAGATAAATTTAATAATTATTGTTTATAAATTAATTAAAAATTATTGAATTTTAAATTATAAATTTCCTTTTTTTTGATCCATTGAAAAGTAAAAACAACATTTATGAGTACATGCAACCTACCATCAACATTAATGGTGTAGTTAAACATACATATATATATATATATACTATATATATGAATATATATTTATATATATATACTATAAGATAAATTCCATGAATAATATTCTCGAGATGATGGAACCATGATTAATATATAAGTACCATCATTACTATACCAAAATTCTCATGAAATATGAAAAAATAGCTCTATAATTTAATGATTTTAATAAGTAGATCTTCATAAATGGGTGTTGAAATGTTATTAGTAGATCGTATATGATATTATATGTTTTAAATTATTATGTTTGAGAATTGTAATAAATTTAAATTTTTTATAATGGTGGTTATAAATATTTCAATGAATATTGAACTAGTGTTAATGTAAAGAACCCAATCCTAGTATCCCTGAGTAGTCGGTAACATTATAACATTGGTAGAAGATATAATACATCACATCACAAAATGTTGAATAGTTTAGATGTATTGTAAAAATAGATAGATAAATAAATATAAAATTATATTTAAATAGATAAAATAAACAAATAATTTCATCGAGGAAATCATGATTCCATTAAGAATTTCCATTCATATCAACTATAATACACTTATTAGCATAATGATAAAGGATATATAAAAAAGGGTTGAGATCAGATTCTTAGTAAAGGTATGCCTACAAAAAATTCCAATTAATCTTGAATAATATGAATAAAATAAATAGTGATCAATTTATTCTATATAAATAACCAAGGAGCTATAAACATATATGAGGATATCATAATAGATAAAAATTTTATATTAAAAATAATATATAATATTATAATGATGAAAATCAAAATTTCATAAATCTAAAACATTTTCAAAAGGCATATTACCAAGATATATTATATAAATGGGTATGTACTCAACCAAATACTGAATCTTGTTTCTATTAAGATACATAATGATGCATTGAGGGGGTATGTAATTCTATGCCACATCCATTATCGAACAATTCTAATGGATTCATTATAGGAATAAACAATATAACCTAATAAACATGCCTTGAAAATCAATAAATTTCCATATAAGAAGAAATACAAATAATAATATCAATACTTTCCTCTGTCAAACTGATCATAAATACTTCAAAAAATATGGTGGAAGTTATCATTATAGTATATCCTTAATAAAATATTTAAGAATGTATGTCTAAATAGATGAAAATATATTGAAAATATCACAATAAATCTTATTTTGTAAAATACCCTTTCAGATTTGAAATCATTTATTTAATGTCTAAAATAGTTAACAAATATTAAGGTAAAATTATTATTTGAAATAACGATGTTAAATTTATATAAATATTCAAACATTTAGTGGTCATGGAGGAGGGAAATTCTATTCATTCCATATATGTCAAAATGATACATTCTTTTCACACTATTATCATGAAGTCACACAATACCTTATTAAGGAAAAAATAATGAAGATTCATTTTAATCCATTTCTCATGAAAGAAAAACAAGGGTAAAAATATATTTAATAATTATACGAATAATATTTAAATTTTATTTAAAACATTTTTAAGATAATATGGATGTGGAAGAAAAATATTCCCGATTGAGTAGAAAAACAATGTAGGTTTTCCTTAAAAACATTATATTACTATAATGAGCACATAAAGTGAAAAAACATTATTGAAAGATTAAAATTCATATAAATAAACATAGTATAATTTAATGGATTGGGTTTCAGACATAAATATCAAATAATTCATCTAAGAGAGACTTAAACATATATAGTACTAAATAATCATGAGACGTAAAATAAACTATCTCCATTTGTAAGAATTTGTTTATGTGTATTTATCATGAGATAGAATAAACACAGATTTATTATTCATGTATTCTAGAAAGATACTCATTTAAAACATACCATATATTATTTACTTATAATCATTTTCAACTCTTTTATTAAAAACTCATTATGGAAATTATTAGTCTAGGTATTAAAATTTTTATCTGTCATGTATGATTTGGTCTACTAGTTTTGGTTCTTGTATGTTGATAATGGTTGAATAATATAATTATTTTTATTAATGATATAAATATAATATTTATTAATTATATAATTATTTATAGAAATCTATAAATAGAAGTGAAAGATAAAATAAATTACATCATTAATGGAGACTAAAGGTTGTATGTACGCATGAACATTGTCTTTATTTTTCAATGGATCTACCAAATAAAGGTAAATAATAATACATATTAATAAAATAAATTTTCTATTATATAATAGATATATATTCATTAAATATATACTTATTACCAACTTTGATAATATTTAATGAAGAACATATCGCATCACATTGTGGAGGCGGTAGTACACACATATGAACGATCAATGTTATCATTTCCCAATTTATTGGATTGTAAGAAGTTAGATGTGATATTATTTTTAAGAATGTATAATTTTTTCAATTATATAATTTATATAAATTAAATAAATAATTATATCAATCACTAATAAACAGTGAAGAAAAATTAATGATAATAGTTTTGGATGTGGTAGTCTGTCATACACATGACCGACAAGTACTTTTCCAATTTTAATGAAGTGGAGTAAAATAAAAAAACACATGGTTAAAAATTGTACCTCTTCTTGAAATAACCTCTATTGGTTTTCATGAAAAGTCTTACTTGAAAGGTTTTAAAATAAAAAGGGGACTATAATTCATGGAGAGGTATGTAAGGAAATTACTTTTTCAGAAAATTTATAATCCAAAAGGATGTCTTTTGCAGGATAGGAAATGATAGGTGGTGGCCATTTATAAATGAGTTGAGTGGTTGACTTGTAATTTGACAATCGTTACAAATAATGTCTTTTAACATTCATGGATACAAGGTTCAAAAATTAAGCATTCTAAAAAATTATATGACATAATGTTTAAATATTTTCATCAAATATAAATTATGAATTTTTACGTCTTATAACCCCATATCCTTGTATTTTAACCCTTGTTAAACCTATTTTAAACCATACATCCCAAATTTTTTTCTACCTTATACTATCAAATATGAAGGAATTATAAGTCCAAATTACTACCGAATATTAATTATTCTTATTAAAAATATTTAATATTTTTTTCAAATTTACTTCACATAAAATATAAGATTAAATATTAAACTAAAACAGCAATCATGATGAAAAAGAAGTCTTTCAAATATAAATTTTTTTTAATAATGAATTTTTTATATCAAAATTAAACATGAAATTGATTATAGTGACCTAAATATGATTCATCATAATATAATTTAACTAATTTTACATTTATCTTTTCTTTAAACAAAATTTATCTTTTTAAATTATTTAAATGATAATGAATTTTTTAATTTAAATAATTCATTGTTACAAATCCATGAAAAATTAATTTTAAAAAAATAACATAAAAACTCCACTATAAAACAATTTTACATGTCAATTTAAAAAAATTATATTTTTTAAATAAATATTAATAAAGTAGAAAAAATAAATTTTAATTTAACTATGAATAAAACGATTAAAATTCTTTTTTTTAAAATATGAGTTTTAAGCATAAGTTTAGATTTAATATTATCTCATTCCATGAAAAATATTACATGGATGACATAAAATTTTATTGGATATATATATATAATATAAAATTTATTTTAAATCATTCCTTAGTTTTGAATCACTTTATTGATGATACAAAGAGATTGATCACATAAAAACTATGTTTCATGATAACATTTAGTTTACCATGAACTGATTATTATATTAATTTCTTTTAATTTTATATCTAATTAATTAAAATAAGACTTTTGTAAAACATAATTTTTGTCATTTTTACCTTAGTTTTATTCATACCCTCATATCTGAAGTCTAGGGGATAGCTTTCAGAAAATAATGTTTTAATAGTATATCACTTTTCGTTTAACCTCCGAGTAGTGTTTATCCCATGTTATTGGAAAAACTAAATTTGATAGAATAGATATTTCGGAAAAACCCTCATGGTATAACATTATACGTAAAATAATATTAATTTAACCTTAATTTTTTTTCTTTCTGATTAAATTAATAGAGGACACTTCTGCCTCATCACATCACTGTGTTCCCTTATAGCTTCTTTAAAATTGTGATTCCTCCAGAGAACATGAGTAGACCTATTACATAAAACAATATCTATATAAATAAAGATTATAAATTGTTTTTATTAAGAGGAATGATCAAGATATTATGGTATGAACATTATGTTTTGTACATGAGAGGGAACATGTACACACTTCCTCATGAGAAATACATGTAAGACATCATGGACATGAGAGGTTAGGAGGAAGTGACATAAAATAAGTCATTCTACCTACATGATAAAGAATCCTAAATGGGAAAAATATAATTTGGACTATTTTTCCATTTTTCCCAAGTATTATAACCTTATTCCATGTAGATATTCATAGAAGAACCTTGTCACCAACATTGAACACCATATCTCACTGATGACTATATGCATACTTTTCTATCAACGATAATCTGATTTAATTATTTTTAAATGGTTCGTAATGTATCTATAATATTATCTGATATCTATATTCCTAATATAACTTTTTATCCATATTCATTCCATCACATTATTGTTATACTCTTCCTTCTATAGAGGGATTCATAATGATTCATCTAAATTCATTAGTGAATGTTATGTTTCTATGAAAACTCAACTAAATGATTGTGTTGATCCCAAACACCTTTGAAATTAACCAAAAAATATCCTAAAATATTCTCTAGGTTTTTAATGGATCTATTATACTAAATATCTTCCTAAGGATTATAATATGCGTTTAAACATGATTCTGTATCCTGAGCCTACGGACGATATCATCAAAATTTCAAGGTAAATGTCAAATCCAAATCAGACACAATAGAATGTGGTAATCCTTTAAACCACACCAATTCAACAAAATATTCAATGGAAATATAATAAAGATATAAATCTGATATTATGGTGTTTTATTTTGATGATTTCATTACATGATCAACTAAAACCCAAATAATATTACAAACATTAGTTGTTTTGTAGAGTCTGAAGATGATAAGTATATTTCTTGCATATAATTGAGATTTTTTTAATATATTTATTTATGTGAATAATTGAATAATATTTCCAATAATGTATTGACATGATTTATTTTATGATATATGGAATGAAATGATGAATTTATGAAACATTAATGATAGGGATTAAAAATATGACCTAAATGACCCTTTTATGCCATGATTGAAGTGAAGGGGTGTGACACTAGATTTTTAAAAATTCATCAAAGTTGTAAAATAGGATAAACATCATTTCATGTTGTGTAATCAAATTAGAGGCCACAAATTAATTATAGATGAAGGCCAATTCCAGAACAACTCATGATGAGCTTACATGTAATGAAATATCATTACACATCATGTAACTAAATTACAAAACATGACTTTTTTCCTGGAAATGTTTTTGGAGATAAAATATGCACAGATTCATCATTTATAATGATATAAATGTTACATATTAGTAATCCAGATTAAACATTGTAAAAATAGTCAAGGATTCAAATCTATGTATGAGATTTTTGTTGATTCAAAATAAACGGAGCAAATGAAGATCAAGATTACATGATGTGTAATCACATTAAATGTCATGAAAAATACCGATAAGATAGAACTTGAAGCCTATAAATAAGGGGATTACCTACTGATGTAAAATTTATTTTGGATGGATCTTGATGAGGGACACCTTCTAGATAATGGTGCACCTCCTACTGCCACCACATCCATTAGGATTTTTATTTATTTCTTTTTCTACAACCTTTTATGTCTATCTTGAGTAGATGATTTCTTCATGAAGAGTTATTTATAATGAAGGGGGGTTGATTTTAAAACGTTTTTTATATTTTAATGAAATTTATTTTGGGATTTCATGTTCGTTAATCAATTACATATCTTCCCTTATTCTTCTTTCATGACCATTATATGCAGAGTTAGGGAAAGGTTTTAATTTATTTATTTCATTAATAATGATCATTTATAGAGTATATTGAGTACATTTTTTATATTATATCGAGGATTTATACTTCCACCATGACCAGTGTGTTTGTTTCTTCACTATGATAAAATAATTTTTTAGGTTACCAATTATTTACAATCTTAAATAACTGACCATGAGAAAAGGTGTGTTTGGTGTGGACTGTTTTTTTCATGACCATTGAATTTTATAAGACCTGATTATGACAACTGAATGATTTATAATTTACTAATTCTTACATTTTCATACCATGTACATGGAATCATTGCTTCTTGGCAACTATTTTATATTTTATTCTCCCCATATCTTCCTCAAATAATATTCTTGATAGCTTTGATTTTATTTATTCAAATCATAATTTTCTCCAACCGAATATATACGGGTTCGATCTCAGACTTTTATATCCTACACTACCCATTAGCATTGAGATTTGTTTTTTTATTTGTGTTTTAAATATCTATATTTGATAACCCAGTGTGAATTGATGATGCCCATAGGGCTATCAGACAATAAAATCTCGGGTGACGTTTTACCATTTCCATCAATGTATGTGAAAAGTTTGTATCATACAATTATCAATTTTCCTCCCAGACTTATCAGTTTGAGATACTAGTAACTAAAAGGCATATTTTCTAATATACATTCTCATGTGGTCCAACCAAAAAATGTCTTTTAAATCTTTTTGAATCTTCATAATTCTACGATAAATATACAATAATGAATTGTGTGCTTCATTAAACAAATCCAACATCAAATTTGTTATTGGTGAGAAAAATACATACTTTAAAAACCTTATCATTTAAAAAAAATCAATGTTGAAACCAAGAAAATTTATTACCTTCTTCTTCAGTTGAACATCTTCCTTCTACACCCCTTTAATCACAACATGGATATAAGGTTGACCACTTTTTTGAGAAAGATAATATTTTTCCACATCATTTAATATTTCTAAATACATCCTTTTAAAATCCTAAAATATTATATATTTAGTGATCCGGATTTTGGATAAGCAAGCATGATCCTTTCAATTCAAAGCATCGAAAACCCTGTTTTTTCTATGGTGGTAATGTGTTAAGTGATCACAATCATTAATTACATTCTTCTATATTACCTGGAGAATATTCAATTATTTATATGTAAATATATGAATAAATATATTATGATAAACATATATAATGATATGTATATCACACATTTCACAATAAAGATAATTCCTTTATCTCATTAATTAATAAATTACAACCACTAACTCCAAAGTTTGAGTTGGGTAATTTTTCTCTTAAACCATCGATTTTCAAGAGGAAAGTTCTATAACTATATCACAATAAATTAGGACACATCCTAGTACCTTATTAAATGAATCACTATATATTACAAACCCATCTCCACTATAAGGTACTATATGAATTGGTTTTTTAACTAACCATCTCTTTAGTTCCATGATATTTTTCACCCATACATTTAACTTATGGAATTTGTATCTCATTAGAGATAACAAGGATAGTAGAATTTGTTGTCATGAAATATTTTCCACAATGATTAAATAATATATAGGAAACCCAAGAAAAAATAATATCTCATTCACTATGGGTATTATAAGAATACAGTCATTAACTTCTGTATTTCAAGGATCTACCGATATACCCCCACATTAGCTTATATGACCAGGGAATGAAACATGATTAATAAAACAATACCATTTGTATATTTTGAATTAAACTTATATTTCCTTTGGGTATTCAACACAATTCATAAGTGTTCTTATTTCTCTTCTATTAACTTTGAATATATAAGAATATCATCTAAAAATACAACAACAAACTTATTAAAGTAATCTAAAAAAATATTGTTATTAAATTAATGAATATTTTTGGGGGAATTGGTATGTAAAAATGACATTACTATAAATATATAATTACCTGACCTCATAGGGAAGGTTTTCTTATGTATATACTCCTTTATCCTTAGCTTATGTTTCCTAGATTGAATATTAATTTTTTGAAAAATATATAACTCCACATTGTTTCTCAAATAGATCATTAATATAGGGTATATGATGCATGATCTTAATAATGATCTTGTTAAGTAACAAATGATTAATTAAAAGATATATTAACCCTTCCTTTTTCATAATAAAAAGATTGTTCCACCCCATAGTGAATAAATATTTGGAAGGAATCCCTTATATAGATTCTCCGAGAGTTTCATCATTAGTTTCTACAACTAAATGGAGTCCGTTATATATAGATTCTATTAAATAATCATAATATCACGTGTGAGTAACATTGAAAACTCCACATCACTATTTTATGGATTACTTGAAAAGTGATCTTGAATCATATTAGAAGATTCTTGAACAATAAAAACATTTTATATAATAACATTCTCCCAAACCAAGGGAGATAAATAACCATCATGAATAGTTACCAATAACTAAATGATGGATGTAATTTTCATTGGGTATTATTGTTAATCCACAAATTTATAGATGATATTATGTTGATTTGGAATATTTAATATAACATAATTTCATAAAAATTGATATGGGATATGTACTAGGGGATCCAATCTATACCCAATATTTCATAATATTCAAATGGAAGAATAACAATAACATTCACAACAAGAACCATCCCCAAAGAATCTATTGAAGAAGTGTTATATAATGAATATTAATTCATCATACCATTAGGATTTCTGACCACCAAATAAATATCTAATTGTTGATGTGTTGATGTGGTACATTTAAAAGTTGATACCAAAATAAATCATTTGGTAGAATCAGAATCAAATAAAACATTTTTAATCAAAGTGTAGATGGTATGTGTACATTTCACCATGTCACTCAAAATAACTACATTTTTTGTAGTAATTTCATAACCCTGAACATCATTATTTGTCATCATTTTTTGTAAATTTCCCTAAATTGTAAAGGAATTGGTTAGTATAGTTCCCCATATATTTTCTATTAAATTAGATTACATTAATGTATTCTCCCTTACCCCTATGTTAATTAGTATTATGGTGCCTTTCTCCACACGTGGCACAAAAACAGTTTACTTTTAAGCTTTTAATAAGGTGTTTTATTATATAAGCATCACAAGTGAAAAAATTTCCTTTTATTGTTTTCCCTTTATATCCTCTATCTGTCATCATATTCTTCTTTATCTCCCATTCAATGCAATAATAATTAGATTATTACCTATCTATCTGGATGAAATAATATTCAATATGATTATATAATGAGAATGTTTGGCTGATTGTTCCAGTTGAATGATTGGATTGTCCCATAAAGAGTGACGAATCCCACTTTTTGGAATATTTACATAGTCCATAGCAATCCATAATAACCTTATAATATTAGCTTCATATATTGAATCATTTTCCTCTTCTTTTAGTCTTAGGGTCAAGAATCAAATCTATATATATACTTATTTTTTATGAGGAAAGTATTTCTCTATAAAAATTTCATTAAAATCCTTCCATTAAATGCTCAGTATTTCCCCCTCATACTTAGTGTTTTCAATTAATGATAACCATTGATATACATCCTCTAATAGATGATAAAAATAGAATTTAAACATTCTTTATTTAATTACATCCCAATGTGAGAAATATATTCTCTATGGAACTTATCTATTTATCATTAAAAAATAGATTGTTAGTCCTATTAAACTATATAGGTTGGTATTGCCTGAAGTAGTCTAGAATTATTACACCACATTTTGGATCAACATACTTCTCTAAATGAGAAAGGTTAGTAGTCATAATCTGATTCTGCATCCCTAATATTGTAATAATTTTTTAATTCCAACTATAGCTCCATCCCCAACATTATTATCTTCCCCATGATGGAAATAACGGCATGGATTAGAAGCACAGATATGGTTTCCATTCCATCCTATAAGAATAATTTAAAAAAAATCATACTCTATATTATAACTTTACATTATGAATCAAAATTTATAAGTTTAAACATAGTGATATAATAATCCTAAATTGAATAATTTATCCACAATAAACCTAAAAATAATAAACATAGTTTATTGGGGATTTCTTCAAATAGAATGTGTAATTATAAATTTTTTAAAATTTGGATTCAAAAAATTTTGAATTTATCCAATCATATCCACTGGGAGTGTCAGACTAGGTCTATAGTAAGGGAGCCCCCACCATACACCAAAATGATGGTTGAAATATACTCAAACCATGTATTTTCTATGTTATTACCCCACAATACATTATTTCCAAAAAAATTTCCACACATGTATTTCTAGGAAAACCACATAATATACACACTACCAAAACATTAGGATTTTATCAAGTACGTAGACTAATCCTCGATTTTAGCCTATGTTTTATATTTCCCAATCTTGTTTTTTTAATCCAATACCCTTTGTTTCTATAATACATTCTATCACACCAACTATAGAGACCATAACCGTAGAATAATAGTGTTAGTAGTCAATTTATTTAATTGGTACCAGATAAGAGTGATTATATCCGAAAGAAAAAATATTTTAGTGGTCTTGGAAAATATGATAAATATTTGAACCACACAATACATTCTAAAACAAAAAATATAAAATAATATTTTTTGAGAACTATTATTACCATTATTCTATTCATAAAATTTAATGATATAGAAAGTAAATTAAACCATTCTTAGAGATGGTACATTTTACATACAGGTGAATGTTGTTTTTTATTCAATAGATGGAAAAAATAAATATAAATTTTAATTAAAATTTTTAGAATCATTTTGTTATCATAGATATTATATATATTTATTAAATCTATCCTTATTACCACCCATGGAATAAATGAAAACTTTATTGTATCACATCAAGTGGAAGTTGTCCATAGTCATACACGAGTGATGATATTATTTTCTAATATATTTGAATATTAGAAGGTAGAAATTTTATTTTTATTATTGAAGTATATTTATTTCATAAATATCATATATATATATATATATAATAAATCCATAATTTTATACATCCATGAAATTAGGTGATGGAGATCAGTTATGCTATTATGATAGTAAAAACTCAGTATATTATGGATAATATTGTTATTAATTCATAATGGTTTAAAAGGAGACAATGTATTGTGAAGGAGAAGTAAAATGAAGGCGCATAGTTATGAACTATACCACTTCTTCAAAAAAATTCTCTTTATATTTTCACCAAAAGCCTTCCAAGAAGGTTTTATTAGAATAAAAGGTACTCAATATCTTGGTGATTTATGTATGGGATGGAATTGAGGATTTATTGGCCAAACCATAATGCTATTTTATTTTAAGGGGAGAGGATATGAGGTTTCATTTTTCAATTTAGTTGAGTGTATCAATTATAAGATATCAATATTTTCGTTAATTTCATGTAACATTTTGTAATATAAGGCTAAAAATTGACCATTCTAGATCATTAAATTATATAAAGTCAAAATATACCTATATAATAAAAATTAAACATGTTTTATGACATTTTAACCCTTGTCCATTAATTTTAACATCTGGTAAACATGATTTAACTATAACCATGATATCAAATTTTATTATTTCTACGATTAATCATGAGAAAATATTTTTTTGAACTTATTATGTAATGTTAAATATTATAATTAAAAATACAGCCTCCATTTTAACCAATTCATTACATAGAATTGGTCTAATTTATTTAATATTAAAAATATATCCACGTTGAGAAATCAGCTTTCTCCAATTACTTTTGTTTCTTATCTATAATTTTTTTTTTCAAAATTCAATATAAAATTAATTCCACTACATTAATAGAATTAATAATAACATTTTATAACTAATTTTATATTTAAATTAATTCTAAATTAAAATATAACATAGAAAATTATTTAAATGAGAATAAATATTTTGATAAGAAAATTTATTTCACACTATTCTTCAAAAAATTAATAATTCTTAGAAAACTAAAAAAATTCAATCTAGTATAATTTTGAAATTTTAATTTCCAAAAATATTTTCATTTTTTCTAATAGGTTTTCTAAAATTATCATAAAATAATATTAAAATAAGTATCGAAAATTTGATGAAAGTGCTGTTTAATGAAATTTAATTATAAAATAAAATTCATTATTTATTCTTACCTCATTCCTTGAAAAATTATTATATTATTGGAAAAAACTTTATTATATATAAATATATGATTAAAATGATTTATCAAAAGTGATTAATTTAATTTAAGATAAAAACTCATTTTGTATATAAAAATAACTATTTAGATAAACAATTCCTTTACTTTAAAATTATTTTTATATTCATTTCTAGTCAATTAAAAACATAATATTTTTATTTTTAAAGGTTTAAACTATACAGTTTTCATAATTTATTTAGTTCTATTCATACCAAAAAACACAATGTCTCTGTGATAAATATCACATAATAGAATTTAAACAGTATATCACAGTTTATTTAAACTCAATGTTGCATAAAATGAAATATATAAAATAAAAAAAATTATTTGAAAAAATAATTTCATAAAATTTCATGGTGTTACTGGTATGGTATATATATTATAGCTTAATTATTAATAGATATTTTTTATGTTTAAGTATTCGATATTAAAATTTTATGTCCCATTTCTCAAGAATAGAATAAAAATTATTATCCTACGATTGTTTATTTTGAATACATATTTCCCTTTCATTATCCTCAATTTATGTAATGAAGAGATGAGAATAATATTTTTATGAAAAATGTTTTTGTTTCTATTTTCTATAAATAAATCTTTTTCTTATAGGTCAATTTTTAATCTAAAAATATGTATAAGAAATAATTTACTATTATAATATGATTTTTTAAAGTAAATTTCTCCCATGAATTTATTTTTTAAAATAATTGTTTAATAATTATATTCTTCTCATTTTTAGAATGAGGTAATTATGAATTTTTTCTAAAAATGTGAAAGGAAAATTTGTTTTTTGTTCACAAAATAATTAAAATTTCACATCGTCATGAATATTGAATGCATTGAAATTTTTGTAAAACATCTCTATGTTACTGTTCAAATAATCTTATTCCTTTAATTTTTTGGAATTTTTTTTATTTTAAAGAACTCATTCAAAATTGAAATGGTAATTTTCCAAACGAAATAATACAAGTTATCTTTTACAATAATTTTCATACCAGATATAACCTTCATGGATAATCCTTATTTACTAGGTATATGATATAATTATACTATAATTATTATTTATCTGGATATTTTATGATTATGGTTACCAGATTTTTTGGATACAAATTTATTTTCTAGGGGTTATGATATGGTGAAATATTTAAATGGTTACGAAACCTACTTCCATTCCGTGGGTTATTATATATGATGAATTATCTATGATCTTATAATATATATATTATTTTTTAATGATTATGTGATGGTTAGGCCATTAATTATATTTCCCTCGAAATGCATTAGGTTAATATAGATATCTCTTTATATAATATGGACATGAATGGGGAGAGAACCCAATTTAGTAATGGACTCTATCCACTATAAATGTCCGAGTAGTGAAACATGACAAATGAATTGATGGGATAAAGAGTGAAACAAATCCACTATGATATACTTAGATGTAATTTTCAAATAAGGATATAATTTTATATGATTATATGCATTCCTTGAACATTTGTCTTATGAAAATATTATTCTCTCATGGGGAATTTCCATTCAATACTTTATAATTCATTATTTATATACCACAATGATTTATTCTATGAATCAATATTATGTTTAATGATATGAAGGCTGTGGTTTTCAAATGTAAATAATATATTCTAATGTTATATTTTTGTGATCATTTATATCTACCATTTTTACCTTTACTGTGCAGATTAGTTCACCCTTTCTATCATTTCCATTCCCAATGTTATTATGAATGGTTTTTATGTATGATTATCATAAAAAGTTTATTGTTATGATAAAATATTGGGATATTATGGTTATCTCATATGAAAAAAAATTATGTGTCAATGTTCCCCAAGAAACTAAACGTATACAATCATCAAATTGATCATAATGATATATATTTAATATTAATATAATAAGGTGTAATATATATATATATATATTAAAATTACGAGTCACTATTTAAGTGAAACATTTTCCATAGAAGGTGTGACACTCATTAAATATTGAAATTATGGGGATTCTAAGTATTTTGTTCTTGGTGAGTGAAGAATAGATAGTTATTTATGGTTTATTTTGGTTATTGGGTGTGAAAAGGATGGACATGTCCATTCATAACATGTGGTATTATATAGAACATAGTCTGTAGTGATACAAAACCTATATTGGTAGGTTCATGGGTGTAGTGAAAATAGTTAATGGATGATCCACATAGATGTAATATATAAATTTATAGATAAACCTATTATAAATAGAACCATTAGTGAATATAATTTTTTTTAACAAATTATTTTTAATGGATTTGGTGTGTTAGAATTGTTATCGATTTGGAATTTATGTCATTATTGGGTGATTTTGATTGGTGGTGTATTGGTCTTAATGGTAAGGCATGAAGGGAGTTTTTTTGACAGGGAATAAATTTGGTAATTAACATAAGTATTGGTGTAGGACCTCTATGTTGATATTTGAATGGACATGTGACTCCTTCGAGAGATAAATCATCATTACCAGGTGATATTATAGAATCTACGTAGGTGCATCAAAGAGTTTCCTAGAATAGTCCTCCATATAAGGTCCATCCTATTATTATAAATGAAATTAGTTGTTAAAAGATGTAAAAAATAAAGAAAAAATTATTCATGATATGGTTCTATTAGTTTAAGGAACAATACATTCCTATGTAAAAAAATATAGTGTTATAGGAGTTGTGTTTCGATTTTTGTAGTGAAATCACATTTGGCATTTAGATATTGAATACAACTAGTTAATAGATATTTGATGACCATTTAGGTCAGGATTTATCATTAAAGTATTTATGATGCTTCTCAAGGATGATAACATCCATGGAAGAGAGGTTTTTCTGACTCATGTCATTATGGTCTATGAAAATGAAGATATATTTGAATGCTTTGAATTTTTTCTAGGATAGGAAGATATTTTGTGAATTGGGACTCAGATCATGAATTTGATAATTTGAACACATTAGGGTATTTCTTTTGGATTCGTTTGGAGGACTAATAATTTTTTTGGATGGTTGGGTTGATATTTTATAAAGACTTGTGTGATGCCTTTGGATTTTAATTATGTAATAAATAAATTTTATTTATTATAATGGTTTATTTAAATTTTTCCAAACACCCAATCCAATTTAGATATTTCCTTAAATATGAAAATTATTTTTAAATATATTTTTATGGTTTTTTGAATATTTTATTAATGTTTTATATTTGTGAAATATATTAAGGTATGATATTATGTTTGATTATGTGTATTGATTCTTAGTTGTACTGTTTTGGGTGTCAAAATTGGCATTTGAATGTGTTGGGAGGGTTCTCCAAGGCTCGAAAAAATATTTTTATTAAAATATTGTACTGTTTTGATATAATATGTCTTATATATATATATATTAGTCTTATTTTTTTATAGAATAGAATCTAGGTGAATAATGTGACTTTTTTAGTTTTTAGCTATCCCATACACTTGGACCCCCCATGAATAAGAGTATCCTTCTACATATTCTAACATAAATACCCCCCAACTATAAGGATATTCATTTGTTTACTTTTATGTAAAGATTAGAGAATCGTTTTTGGTAATTAAAAAGTGTCGATGTATAATGGTTTTGTTTGACGATCCCTATGTAAAGGTCAAGCATGAGATTCCACGAGTAACATTCATGTGTAAGGGTATCTATGTAATGGTCATCTGTAGAGGTCATTTGAAATTATACATAATGGAAATATTGATTTTGTATTCCATGGGATAATTTTCATGTATTTTACTCATGTAATAGTGTAAATATGAATTTAACCCAATATATAGACACCCATGTGCATAAATGTAACCATTTGTTACCCTTATGCATAGACTAATCTATGGGAAAGGGTGTCTATTTTTTTTTAAATTATAATTTTTTTTGGAATTACCACGAATTTTTATTCTGATATATTAATTGTTGTTTCCTAAAATTTTTACCATTATAATGTAAGATTCAATACTTGATTCATTCTTTCATCCATGATGATATACCATTAGTTATTGTTGTCTATTTTATGTTTAATTTGATCTAAAGGTTATCACATGGTAAATATAAAATGAAATATATATTCCTTAATCATTTATTCGACTCTATACTTGTATCTAATTTATTAATGTTGGGTGATAGTTTTTGTGATTATTCTACTAAATCATGGTGGAATCATCCAATATAAAAGTTATTTTTCACATTTTATTTAAAATATTCTATTGGAGGATGATTATACTAGTTTTCTAGATTCACATAGCTATATCGCTACCTCGATTTTATTTTTTTCTTTTAGTTAATTTTACTAAAATTTTTGGATTAAATGGAATATTATATCTAGTTGTGTGTGTATATATATTTGGATGGATGTCAAGGGTGGTACTAACTTATTTGATTATGTATTGAAACTATAGATGATTATCAGGGAGAAATCACTTTATTATTCCTTGAAATAAATTACAAAATCAATTAATAGAAATGTTGTGATATTGTTTTTATTTTAAAATAGTTAATTAAAATATATTTTTTTCAATTAGGGACTTGTATTAGTTGATAATGACACCTTAGACTTGTAAAATCTTAAGTGAAGGTATCTACACTTCAATTACAAAGAAAATAACTCCACATGTTGTTAGTGGTTCTTGACCATATCACTTTGGTTCATGAATTGGTTTCATATAGAATGCAATATATGATATATAAAATTTTGTCTAATTGAATTTATATTTCAAATAAATATTTTATTTCAGCTACTACGAAATAAAAATGATTCAAGGCCCATGATACACTTCTAGATACTAGCTTGTTTCCTCAATCACTGATGGTTAAGGTATATTTAATAATTCTATCCATTATGGTATATTAACATGAAAGGGTTAAAAATTAAAAGATTAAAATTTATTAGAAAACCACATAGGTTTCTTGACCTACTATATTATAGATCAGTGGTGGAATTGGTGTGGAAAACCTCACTTGTTGGCATATGACTTAGGGATCATCCATGCGTGAGATAGCCTATAATAGATCCCATAGATTGTTATCTACAAAAGTGAATATGGAATGGATGGACATAGACACCTCATTGTGGTGGAGACACTGGGGGAAATAATTATTAGCTCAAGTATCCCATGATGGAACTATAATATATTTTATAATCCTTATTATAGTTGATTAGAGGGTTGGGTTAGTCTTCCTATTCCTCATGTACATTAGTACCAAGGTGGGTATTCCAGGGTAGGATTATGTATCGGTTTTACATGAGACGGGTGACCAAGGATGACATGGTAAGTGAGATGGAAATTATGACATCTCTCTATAGAAATGTTGAATTGGATTTATATATAGGGCATACGAGACCATGTGAATTTCTTTTCTTAAAATCATTCCTCTTTATGGATGTTACATATAATGTTACAGGTTGGCTAAGGGCCTGTCAATTATGATTAAAAGATATTTCTATTGTGGAAAATCCCCAATCCTCAATTTTATAAATGAGATACGTAGAATGTTTCCTAGGAATTAGGGTATACACATGATCATCTATTAGATATCAATGATGATTCCTAGGATAATGAAATTTTGGATTATGAAAAATTAGATTACAATCATACTTTTTAGGATCTAAATATTACACCTGATGAAAAATTGGATGTCTTGGATACTTTATTGGATATGGTGATTATGTCTGATGGTAAATGAGATACAAAGGATAATTTCTTTGATATAAGATTTAATATTATTGAAAATGATATTCATAGGGTACTTCCTAAGAGATTGATATTATTTTTTAAGATAAATGGTATTTCAATTATACTTCCTAGTGTCTGTCGATTTTGGTTGACAATTAATGGGTTGACTATGATCATTCTAAATATCTTATGATTATGCCTATTTATATAAAATATAAATAGAATTATTCCTGGAATTTTTAAATTATTATTCGTGACTAATGAATCTCATAAATGATTTTGATGGGGTGGACGAACTAGCTCAAATTATATTATGAGATGAACATGATGAACACACTTCCCCTCATATATAATAAATGTATAAATTAGATGGAAGTGTTGGGACACAAATCCCATAATATTAATTGATTTGTATATATAATGTTATTTGAGATATATTATCATACCTTTAAGAGATTATATATATATATATTATGATTTTATTGGTTGGTATTTTCCCAACCATTGGCCCAATATTGCATGTTCTCTAAAATGTAAGTCATTTCTATACCAGATTTCATTTGAGATCCAAAGGATCAATGGTTTTTTGTTATTTATTTATTTTTTGAGAATATCACTTATACACACACAAATATACTACTTATTTCAAGGAAAGTATTGGTAGTTTTTTAAAAAAATTCACTGAATCCATGCTGAACAATCCATGGAACATTGGTACCTGAGCAAACCATAAGTTGACAGGTATATAGAGGATAAATACTAAGTATTTATTGATTAAAATGGGGTATATGATTCATGTATTATAGATTGGGAAGTGATAAGGATCATAGATGCTAATTAATGCTCCTCTGTGTTTTTCTCCATTATTTATTTTCTATATTTCTTTATCCCAGTGGGTAGTCTATTTGCATGTTTGAAAATGTCTCTCCCCATTTAATTTGATACATTATTAATATTTTTTATTTTATTTTCTTATAAAATTTTGTATTATGGACAATTTTTTTTAATTTGTATTGTTTCATCACTCTAACATTGGGATATAGTATCTCAATGGTAACATCTAAAACAATCCATGTTAGTAAGAAGGCTATACTATACCAGGAAGAATGTATGAGGCATTTTCTTGTCACTAGAATTGGCACTACCAAGTAGCATATGGTTAGGGAGTTATAATGATTTTGGTATAGGTTTCCTATAATAGATGAAAAAATATACAAACATTATATTGAAGGTGAAAAATTATTAGTGGGGAGACTGGGAGGTTAAGGTAATGTAGTAACATGTATTTAATAGTGATGGTCTAAAGGGATGGTCATGGGAAAATGGACATCATATAGTTTTTAAGAGGTGGTTATTTTTTATATTTTTTATATTGTATGATGTTCTCTATGAGTTCTATACATAAACATTGGATTCACATACTACTATATCTATGATGACTCATTCACATAGGAGTTATCTTATGAGTCTAGGATGATGTGACTAGTATTGAAGTTTGTTTCCTGATAAAATATTTTTTATATGGTGAGAAAATGTTATTTAGTTACTTGTATTTTGCGGAAACCAATGGGTGTTCTTGTATTAAGTGCAGTGAAACTTTTATGGATTTCATCACAAATGTTTCTATTATCCAAATAATGGAATGATTTTATTTGGTTATCATTGATTTTAATATTAATTAGTTTCATTTCATAATGATTAAGTAGTTGGTATCCATGGATTTTTAAGAAAGGAAGCATGTGGATGATGTAGCGGGGCTTTATAGGGAATCAAAGAGGATAATTTTTTATTAGGATCTCGATTTATCCTAATTTTTTAGTTGGTATTCATAATGGTTTTGGATATTATCTCAACATTATCACTATTTTTCATCATCATATGGATGGGTAGATAGATCAAACCATTAAAACATTAGAGGATGTGTTCTATCCATACTTCATAGATTATGGGGGTCATTTATAAAACACCTATATTTGGTTGTGTTTTATTATGATTATAGTTTTCACCATTATAATGGAATGTATCCATTTGAGGCATTATATTTAAGGAACATAAGTTATTTGTTGTATTATACCATGTCTGGAAACATGGAGGTCTTTCAACTTGATATGGAATATTTCAAGATAGATATAATTCATGTGATTTGGGAGTGTATAAAAAGGATATAATACTATAAAAAATATTATATTGATTTAATTATGATCTACATGTATTTTATGGTCAGATATAATGTGTTATTAAGGGTATAACCATATTATGAGAAAAAAAGGTTTGGTTAGGGAAGAATGATTTCTCCCCAGTTTACCAATCCCTTTAATGTGATGGGGGTGTATTAGTCAGTGCCTATATCTGTTCATTACATCTCCATAGTTTTAAAATATCCATAACATCTTCCTTGCGATGATGATATATCAGTTTGATAAAAATGATTCCATTTTCCTTAACTCGGGAGAGTTATATTTTGATGATGATGCAATGTTCATAAGGAAACCAGTCTAGGTCTAAGTGCATCCTAATAATGCCACAACCTAAACATATTGTATGATAATTATTTCATGAAAATGTATGTTATATTATATTATAATAAACAATACTATATCCCTTTAACAATGAAGTGAGAATAATTGAAATATTATCATTGGGGTTTGAACATTATATGAAAAATGGTTAATTATGATCATTTTTCAATAGGACCATCAGAAAAAATACTCTTAACAATAATTCTTCTATTATAATTAATATTATTAAATGAAATGATAATGGTTCATTAAAGTATAAAGAATAGAGGATGGGGTTATCTTGTAGATTCGTATTATTTGATTCCCATTTTATGATCATGGGATGGAGGTATAATATTTGGGATTCGATCTTCACCAATCATAATATGAGCTTCAACATGGTAATCATGAACAAAATCACATATGATGGAAGTTAAAGTTAGTGGATATAACAACACGAGGGATGTTAGCTAAGCCGCCCCATGAGTCTACAAATATCACAAACATCAACCTTATGTTGTATAAATTTATAAAAATGGTTATGTGTTATGTTCTTATTTAATTATTGTATAACCCTTTTATAAAAAAATTTGTGGTCTATTATTTACCCTTTGAGTTTAGTTTTTCCTAAAAATAAGATGAATTTGATAAATTGATTTTTCTATTAGACATAGTACTTTTCATAAAATATATAATGATTATAAAAAAATAATTTATTATTAATAATGGTTATTTTATTGAAATATTATGATTATATCACACTTATTTATATTTATATGATAAAATAAGTTTATTTTTTTTTCAGGTGTGAGAAATTCTACAATGCATTTTACTACACATTTTATACAATTAATTATTTTTAATAAATAAGGATTTTTATATTCAAAAGGTGTATATTTAATAATTTTTTAATTTTAATGATTATATAAACTAAATTTTTGAAATAATCATGTTGTAATTTGTCTAGGTTAAATTTATTATAATTTTCTAAAATATTTTGGTTTTCAGTGAATATTATTAATACAGCTTTGAGTTTTCAATATGTTTAATGTCATAATAATGGCGTAATAAGTAATATAAAATGATTTCCACTATTTTTTATTAAAATAATGCAATAGGTTAACTAAGTGGCCAATAATATCGGAAAATACCATGGGAAGTCCCATGGTTTTTTAGATACCACTACTATGTTATCCATGGAAATTAATAAAAGGACCCCCTCCCTTTTTCTATAAATACCCTCAAATTTAGTAATTTTATTTCATTACAAATTCATCCTACACTATTATATATTAATATTATCTCCCAATGTGTCCTAAATTCCCCCATGTTCCTAATCATTTATTTTTAGGAATTACTCTTCAAGGTAAAGAAAATCTCAACTTCTCGTATCCTTTTAAGTTCCCTTTTTATGTGGTATTGCCTTCATTTTTCCAATCTATGATCTTATGTCCATTTTATTTTATAACATTAAATTATTATAATTTTTCTATGAGTGGGATACCCTTTTCCTCTCTCTTTTTAATTTTCTCTAAAACCACATTTTATATCCATTATGCTGCCAAGTTTACTTCTCAAAATTTCTCTATTTTCTCATGATATTATTTTTTTACATTTTTAAAACCCAAACCTCATTATTCAATTGAGATATTAACATTTATGTCAAAATGATCTATTTTTTTATATTATTAACATACATGAAACTCCTCTTCCTTTTAAATGGGATAAAAATTACACAATTATATTTTTTAAGATCTTTCTAAAATACCGATTTTATGATATGAAACGTGTTTTTTTCATTATCTGTGGGTTATTAATGAAATTTTTTGTTATGATATTTGTGTCTCAAAATAATTTATAAAAATTAAGGTTTATCCTTGATAGTTCTCCAATGCATTGGTTAATTAATTTAATCTATAGATACAACATGTTTTATGATACCCTCTTGAATAACCATGCTAATTTTTATGAAACCTTTGTGATATTATTATGAATGACTCCATTTAATATTTTAGCCATAGTTATATGTTATTAATCAAATTATTATCATTTTTATATGAATATTTTAATATTTCCCATGAATTTATGATATTAGTTTTTTCTTATATAGAATTCTCATCATCACATGTAAATTGTTTCCCATGCTTTCTCTTACTGGGCCTTATGTTGACCATTTCCCTTGTTGTGTGCCCCCATTTTATGAGATGATTTAATTTAAATTACAATGAACCTAGGATGAAACCCCTAATGTGGATTAAAATAATTTTTTCATGTTTGCATGTTTTAGATACCTTTTTTCCAAGACCCAAAACATCAAAATGACCACTATTTGTAAAATGTAATGAAAAGTTATGTAATAAAACGGTGGGATTAGATAGTTGGTTTCAATGTAAATTTTAGTTACTTGTGGAAATTAGGATTTTAAAACCTTATATAAAAGATTATATATAAGAAAATATCTTGGAATTTTGGTGATGTTTAAATTTAGTGGTGTCTGAGAAAAGAAACACCTGTCTAGATATGAACAAGTGGATGTGAATTTGGAATATATGTATCTAGGGGTAAAACCATAAATCACCACTTTGAGGTGTACTCAAAAGGGAATTATTATAGGATGAGGGGCCTTGTTGAACCCCTTGTTTCACATTCCCAGGGGAAATTCTTGGTCAATTATATGTTTTTTATGAACCATTACAAAGGATTTATAGAAAATGTAATTGTTGTTAAAGAATAATATATTTAAGAATGATGTTTCAAATAATAAAATTGTATAAGAATTATAAAATTATTAAATTAAACATGATTATCACTATAGTTTTCATATTGTAAAAAATGGTATAAAAAAGAAGAAAATTTGTAAATGGTGAGTGGAACCAACAAGGCACTGAAAATGTTCCGATGGAATTAAGAATAGAAAACTTCATGAGACTGATAATGAAACTATCCTCAGTTACGATTAATAAACTGAATCATGATGAGAGAACGGATTCACCTTGAAGGGTAAAATTTTCATTGAATCCCTTATGTGTAAATTAACACCAACTATCCGTTGATCTACAATCACATTGATTATTGAATAGTGGATAATCTCAAAGGAAAAAGACTTTTTCATACTACGTTGATTAGAATAAGAGAAAGTTTCCCTGGTTATGCACCTCTTAAAGAGAGGAGATGACTTGTGCTGGACATTTAATAAAAAAATGAATTTGATATGGGAGATTGATGTGATGGAGTGGAAATAGTTTAGGGGAACCATTTTCAAAAAATATTTTCTCTATTCGATAAAAATGATAATATAGAAGAAATTCCTAGAGCCGAATCATGTGGAAAATGAATATGTGGGAGGCTCTTATATGATCTCCAAAATAATTGATTGTTACACCTATATATTTCTCATGTATACTAATAGAAATGATGATAGATATTTCTGTGGACTAAGACACCATATATAGAAAAATCTAGCCAACTGAGACTATGACAGCTACAAGATGATAGTGTGATGTGCTATGAATGTTGAACTCCAGTTCGAAGAGTTTCAGTGCCCCCATAGATATAATAGAAAATAATATATTAATTGAGACATGTTTATGGAGGTTATTTGATCAATAAATGTGAGGAATGTAAGTGAAACTTTCCACATGTGAAAAATGTTGGAAGAATCATTCAGATACCTACTTTCTTGGGAATGGGAAATCACACAAGTGTGGCATATGTGGTCATATATCTCCGAACAATCATAGTGGGGTGAAGCCTCCACTTCTAATAACAAAGGAAAAATGGAATATAGTGCATTCCCAACTTGATGTACAATGTTTCAAATTTTAATAGCTTGATAACATTTCCAAAAATTTGATAAATCTGAGGGTTATAGAGGGGAATCACCATCAACCACAACATATGACAAGAGAGAATTCTCATACTTATTCGGTCATGGAGGGTTATTTTGATGCTCCAAATTATATAGTGGAATGTTCTCCCAATATTCATTCAATGATAGAAATTACTTTTTTTAATTCTAATTCAACGCAATTCATTATTTCCTCTAAGTTTGTATGGAACATCGAATCAATACATGAACTATTTGAAGTATAATTATCAGCCCTGATTATAAAGGGATTATCCAAGATTCCAAATTCTATAAAAACTCTAGTATTTACATCAGAGAGAACAACATCATATAAAATCTTTTAGTTATTCCAATAATGGGATTCAACATAATACCAGGGATGGACTGGCTTTGAATGTATAATTCTATGAACAAATGTAGATGTAAGGAAATATAATTATCCTTGAATGGGAAAACTATAGTTTTTTTTAAAGGAAATATATCATGAAAAAATATTTTTACAGAAGAAAGACATTTATCCTTAATTATATAAATTATAGGTGAAGATGATGACTAAAATGAATGTATAAAAATAGAGAATGTCCCCATTAGTCATGAATTCATTGATTTATTTCCTGATGATTTACCCAGACCTCCCCCAACAAGAGATGTAGAGTTATCTATTAATCATTTGACTGGATCAATGATTATATGGAAAACTCCATATAGGATGGAAAATGGGGAGTTAGAATAATTAAATAGAAAACCCCAATATCTTTTGGAGATGGGATTTATCTATCCTTTTCTATCACCCTTGGGAGAATATATTCTCTTTGTGAAGAAGAATTATGGATTAATGCGACTATGGTATTGATTATAGAGAACATAATGGGATCATAGTGAAGATCATGTATCCTCTTCCAAGATTTGATGATTTATTCAAGTAGCTTCATGGGGATCAATTGATCTCTATGATTGATCTTTTATATGGTTATCATCAATTGTGGGCGATTAAATAAGATAATCCAAATACTACCTTCTAATAAAGATATTAGAATTAATAGTTTGTTTATAATCCCTTCTACTTGAATAATTTTCATAATATATTTATCGACATGATAAATAGAGTAATTAATGAATTCATTTACATCATTGTGGTAGTTATTATTCATTATATTCTGATATATTCCAAAAGCATTGGGGAGAATGAGGATCATATAAGGGTAATATTGAAAACTCTAATAATTGAGAGGATTGTTTCAATGTCCAGAGAATGTGAATTATGGTTACAAAAAGTTTCTCTCTTGTAATATAGTATCAAATGAAGGAATCCTTCTTCACCCTACAAAGACAGACGGTTGTGGAAGAGTCAACTAATCCAAAAATAGTAACTAAGAGTCCTATTTTCCTTTGTTTAATAGGATATCATAGGTTGGTTTTAAAAAAAATAACAAATCTCTAATACACTAACCATGTTAACTCAAAAAGGATTCAACTTATTATAGACAAAGGAGTGTGAAGAACGTTTCCATCCAATGAAGAGGAGATTGGTCAATGCTCCGATGTTAAATCTACCCTCTGTTAGATAAGGATTATTATTTTTAGTGACACATATCTAAAAGGGATTGGGCACATCATCATGAAAAATAAAAATGAAATTGATTATATTTATTGATAGTTTAATAGTCATATTAAACTGGTTACAACTGCAAAAACAGATAACAAGAAAAGAAAAAAATACATGTAAATTGATGGCCAAGGGACTTAGATATGGCTACATTTGTTCTTCCTATAATTAAATGGTGACACAATATTGGTGGGGATAAATGTTATATATAAAAAACATTGAATCATTGTTGTAAATTTTCATACAAATGGAATTGAAAACTACAAAGGAGATGGTTGGAACGTCATAAAGACTATTATTTTTCAAGTCATTATCACCCCGGAAGGGAAAACAATGTCACCAATTCATTTTTTAGGAATCATCATGTTGTGTTGGAAATCATGCAGATTCGAGAAGATCCTTTGATCAATGACCTAGTAAGACTAGACTTGGGAATCATATAGAAAGGGAGAACTTCAACCCTATCATAATGGATTTGTCTCCATCAGTAAATCTCAAATGTATGATCCTTTGTTGTAAACTAAGATAGAGGTTGTGAATAATGGGTTGTTTCTTAAGTTAAATATTGATTAAGAAGGTGAACTGAAATTTCATACAAGGATATGTGTTCCATATATTCCCGAAATAGATAAGGAGCTAATGGATGAAGCTAATAGCAATACTTAATCAATACATCCTTGAACGAAAAAATGTAGTGGGACCTTCATGATCATTATTGGTAGGATAATATGAAAAAGGATATTTTTAACTACACTATAAGGAACATAGTGTTTCAACAAGTGAAGGTAAAGTTAAACATACTAAATATATATTATAACCACTACCGATGTCTATATGGAAGTTGAAAATGTCACTTTGTACTTTTTCAATAGTCTCCCAAAAATATTTAAAGGAGACAATGCAACATGGGTTATAGTGGATGGTCTAACCAAGGATTTCAATTTTATCTGTTTTTGGGAAGATTTATCTCTTGATCGACTTTAAAATGTTTAAGTAAAGGAAGTGGTAACGATTTACGGGCTAGTATTTTCTATCATTTCATATCACGATCCAATGTTCACATTAAAATTTTGTAGAAGACTTTAGTAATATTTAATTGCTGAATTGAATTTCATTATGTCCTATCACCCATAAAAAGATGTTCGGTCTAAAAGGACTATTTAGACAGTTGAGGAAGTTCTAAGAACATGCTCAATGGAATTTAAGGGTTCAAAGGATCAACATACCTTAGTAGTTGAGTTCTAATACAATTATAGATTCTATTCGAGTATTCAAATGGAAAAATATTTTTCATTATATATAAAGGGATTTAGAACTACTTATTAGGATAAATCTAGTGAGAGAAATATTATTGTGCCTATTCTTATGAAATAGATTATATAAATGATTTATTCCGTACAAAAAATCCTAAAAACTAATCAGGTTCGGAAGAAGATCTATGCTAAAAACCATACAAGGTACTTGGAGGTTGATGTTGGAAATAATGTATTTCATTTATAATCACCTAGGAAAGGAGTCATGAGGTTTGGTATGCAAAATAATATTAGACTTAGGTATATTGTACCCTATGAAATCCATGATCTATTAGGAGAATTTTCTTATCATCTTTCTTTACCTCAAAATCTATCATATGTTAATGATGTTTCCCATGTATCCCTATCGAGGAAGTAAATTATTAACCCTTCACATGTACTGAATCCGAAGGTGGTAAAATAGGATCTTCTCTTCCCTAATGAGGAGCAATTGATGGAGATCTTGGACCATAGAGACAAGGTTCATTGCAATAAGACAACCCATCTCATTAATGTTTTCTGGAGTAACCACAAATATGATGAAGGAATGTGGGAATTATCGGAAAAAATTATGCTGAAGTACCCAAAACTTTCATAACTGAGGGAGCGATTTAAAATTTCAGGTGAAAATTTTCTTAAGGGGGGAGAATGTAACACCCAAACCTGTTTGAATGATAATTGTTTCTTGAAAATGAGTGTTAAATTATTTTGTCCTCAACAAATCTATATCCCTTTAATAATGAATTATGTATAATTGAAATGTGATCATTAGGTTTTGATCATTGTATGACTGGAAGTCAATTATGTCTGTTGGACAATATGACCATTAGAAATAATACTCTAAATTATAATTTTAATGTAATAATTTGTATGATAAATAGAAATGATAATGGTTAATTAATATATAAAGAATATATTATGGCCTCATCCGGTAAACTCATGTAGTACGTAGCCCATTTTCTAGAAGTTGGGAAGGTGGTAGCCCCTTTAGGATTCACTCTTGACCAATCCCAAGTTGTGAAATGACATGTTAAGCTTTAAAAAACTTGCATTCCAGGGAAATTCAAGTTAGTGAATATTACCACTTGAGCGATGTTAGTTTAGCCACCCCATAAGTCTATCACTATCACACACCTCACCCATATGTTATATTATGGGTTTATAAGGGGTTATGTGTCATGTGCGTAGTTAGTTAATATATAATCCCTTATTTTAAATAAAGTATTTGTACCATCATTTCAAACTTTTTTAGTTTTTCATAAAAAAATATGGAATTTTATTAATTGATCTTTCAAACAGAAATTTTAAATTTCTGAAATTATATAATTATTATAATAAACTATGGTATTTTTTATAAGGTATATTTTAATAAAATAGTATTGTTAATTTACTCTTATTTAAATTTAGATGATAAAATATTTTTTTAAGTGTTTGAAATATTACTTTGCAATTTATGCCTATTAGTTTTCGTAATTAATACGAATTTCATATTTTAATGATAAATTTATTATTATTTAAATTCTATTATGATAAAATAAACATTATTTTTGAAATTTTCATGTTGAAATTAGTTTAGGGTGAATTTACCAAGTTTTACTCAATACCCAATGGTCCCAGTCTTCATGTTTTAGGAGTTACTCTTCAAGGTAAGGAGAATATGAACTTCTCTTTTACTTTCAAGTTCCCTTTTTTATGGGTTAATTTCTTTCAACATTAAAAAAAATTCTCTTATATCCTTTTAATTATTTACATTTACTATATTTTGAGTCTTTTATGAGTGGGATACCCATTTCCCTTGTAACATACCGAAATCAGAAACCACTAATCCAATGCTCTGAGGTGGGTGGTTACAAAACCATAAGTGCACTTCCCCATATGCCAAAAATTGTTGACCAGCAGCAGGGGATTGAATAGTCAATTAGGTAGAATATACAACCTTTTTATCAGAATAAGAAACAACAGAAGATAAACAAAATAGCATAATAGTAATTGATAATACAAGATGATGAATATACAATAATTCCCAAATAAGTTACAACCATGTCCAATAGTAAATCGGATATGACATGCTACAAGTGAAAAAGTGAACAAATCCCATAATGAAGTCAAACTGAAAAATCCCATAAATGGTCCCGAAACCATGTCTTTGTCCTCCTACACGCACACCCGTTCCAACCCATCTACCAATCAATAGACCTTAACCTTGCCTTGTCCTAACAACATGAAGTCTTCTTGAGTACCCCACGGTGGCCCAAGTAGTGTGTGAGTACAACTCTATAGGCCACCCCAATGGTGTCTGCAAAATATTTTGTATATTCAATTGTTCATGCAAAAGGGAATAGAATAATAAATTAAATGGTTTAGATTAAGTCATCTCATCGTTATTAGGGTGATTACAAACATTTATTAACATTTCCATGTCTTACCGTTTTAATCCATTTCCGTTTACATACCATTTCTAAAACATTTATCATTGGTTCATCAAATCAAAAAGTTTTACATGCTTAATTTATACAATTACACACATGAGGAAAAACACACAGTTGTACTATCTCACAAGGACCAACATCAACAGGTCAACTATATCCTCACATCAAAGCCTTAGTCCGGGTGGATGCAAATGATAGGGAAACAGAGCATCAGTTCTATCACAACCCTGGGCAACAGGGGTGGAGTTTAGAGCCTCATTCCAACACAAATCATGGGCATAGAACCACATTAAATACCACACACTACCAAGATATATGCACATGCTATACATATATGTATCCATTAACCATTTACACAACATCACAATTGTTACCCAATGAAAACATAAACCATAACAATAACATGAGAGTTAACAACATGACTTACCCATTAAATCATTTACCACAATTCACATAATTTATCCATTGACCCGAATTACCTTTTATTACACTTATCTCACTAGGTATTCATTCATTGTGCTTATATCTATAGGATTGGTACATTATTCCTAACTCACTAGGCATCATTTCCATGCTAAAAACCCATTCCATTATGGTCTTTAATCACTTCCACATATTAACCATATATACCCTAGGTTATTATCAAGCCATTTTGTACCCCCAAGCTTCTACCCCAACAAAAATAGTAACATCAACATGTTTATCAAGGGATCTATATGATTATACTACAATATCACTTGTTCATCACAAGTCCCTATGTCTGGGAGAGTCGGCACACCCCATGGTTGACACTAGATTAGTGTCATTACCCTCGACGAATCCCATGTGTATCGTGAGGGTCTCTAATATCCTTTTTAATAAAAATTTTACCTAAATATTTAAAGGGTGATCAAAACATACCAAGAGACACCCAAGAACAAAACCTCACATGCACAAATCCTCAAATAAACCAAATGATATAAATTGTAGACCACCAACCATGATTCCATGGGTAGAAAACTCTTATTTGACCCCTTAGATTCTACTTCAACCTACCTTTGATGCTTCAACATATATCTCTCCCAAAGAGTAGGGTATTTGAGCTTCAAAAAGATAGGATAAGAATATTCAAACCCTAAACTCAAAAGAGAAGCAAGGATATGATTAGCTTTACGCAGAGCTTCGATCCACAATAAACGACACAAATAACATCTTAGAAAAGAGGTATAATGATCTCTTAGAGATTATAGGATATTTTTTTTCATCCCTAGGGTGAAGAGGTTGATTGGGAAGGAAACCCCGAGTTGGGTATTAAAATCTCGGAGTAGGAAAATTTTAATTTTTTTAATGTTTCTGGGCGACATGATTTACCCACACATTTTTCCAAACTGTGCACAAACCATGAAGAGGCCACTATCCAATGTCCCAAATCTAACTCAGTTTCTTGTTATGTCCTCATGGCTAGCACTAATCGTGCGCAGACTGTGCGACCTCCCCTGAAAACCACTTTTTCCCCATTTTTCATGTCTTGAACCCTCAGAACACCTCAGAGACTCCTCAAGGACATGGGTAATGACATAATTGACCAAAAAAAAAGGATTCAAACCAAATAATAAATGATAAATTACCTTTCCAAAATCCAAGATCTTACAACCTATGCATAGTATAACGACTCATCCTTGAGCTGGGCTCCTATGCATCAGTTCACTTTTGAGGAAAGGAGATGGAGCCACTGAGCCCACATATCTAATTCACGAACCCATGTTTCTTCTTTAACCTTACCATGATTCCATTGTACTTGCACTAATGGAACATCCGATCCCTACAGGAATTTCTCACCATGATCTATGACACGAACAAAATGCTCCCCAAAATATGAATTAGTCTCGAGCTCAACATCCTCGACATCCACCAAATGAGTTGGGTCAAGTTGATACCGTCAAAGTAGAAACACAGGAAAAAAATAATGCATCCCACTATACTATTGTAGGAGAGAGCCATGCAGTACACCACTAGCCCGATGCACTCCACAATCTCAAACGACCCACATACCTGGGCACCAACTTTCCCTACTTCTGAATCCGTTGGTGAACCAACCTCGGTGACACCCTAAAGAGTACGCTATCACCTAACCCTAACTTAAGAGGTCTACGCCTACTATATGCATAAGAAATATGCCTAATCTGATCAATTTCCATCCATTATGGAATCACCTCAAATTTCTCTGATGTCTCTTACATGATACTTGATCCCAACAACTCTGATTCACAAGCCTCCAACAAACACAACAGAGATCTACATAGCCTCCTAAAGAGAGACTGAAACGGTGCCATACAAACCGTAGCTTAAAAACTGTTGTGTAGGAAAATTCAACAAGAGACATGTGATTCTCCCAAGACCCACCAAAATCCAGCACACAAGCCCTCAACATTTCTTCCAACACTTGGATTGTATGCTCTTACTGCCCGTATGTCTGTGAGTTAAAAGTTGAACACAAAATCTCATGAGTACCAAGCACATTCCACAACCCTTTCTAGAAGTGTGATGTAAAACATGTATCACAATATGATCCTATAGTCCATGGTACACCGTGAAACCATACTATTTACCAAACATAAAACTCAACCAATTGTTCCTCTATGTAAGACTCTTGAATACTTAAGAAATGATCCACTCTCATTAGCCAATCCACAACCACCCAGATGGCATCATTATTTTGAGGCATCCTCATAAGACCCCCAAAAAATCCATTTTCACATCATTACACATTCATTTTGGAATAGGAAATGGATGTATCAAACCACCTAGGAATTTATGCTCGGCTTTCACCTGCTGACAGGTAAGGCACCATGCCATAAAGCCTGAAAATTATGTTTTCATTCAAATAAACTAAAACAATCTATGGTGATCATGATACATCTTGGTAAAACTAGGATGAACTACCCATTTTGATGCATGGTACTCACCCATCATCTCTTACCATATGCACACCATCACAGCCACACGATCATGGTCACAATCAACCCATGTTGATACCAATGGCCCAACCTGAAGGTGGTTCCCCAACATTAAGCATTTACTTCATGGATAACCATTCATGATCATCGAGTAGACTTTCCCTAAATCAGACCAAAAGATTCAACTCAACCACCACTGAAGAAACTTTTTCTATGTTATTTTCCTCCTACACCTCCAAGTGCATCTCTGTAATCAAAACCATCATCATCCACTCAGTGATAAATTCTTGAACATCCAAGTTTTGAATCTTCTAGCTCAAAGAATCAGCAAAATTGTTCCATTTCCCCAGTTTGTATACTATATCAATGTTGAATTATTGAATATACTCATCCCACCTTTGCTACTGAAGATTCAAATCCCACTGCAAAAAGATATACTTTTGACTATGGTGATTGGTATACACCGTGATCCATTCCCCCAACATGTAGTGCCTCTAGCAATTTAAAGCATATAATAATACATCCAACTAAAAATCAGGAGTGGGATAATTTCTCTCATGGGATCTTAATTTCCATGACCCATAATACCCCACCCACTCATCTTGCATCAACACATCCCCAAGCCTGATACTAGAAACATCACAAAAATAGATATGAAAACATCCTAGATCAGGTAAAATCAAGATTGGTGTAGTCATCAATAACATTTTAAACTCTTGAAAGGCATTTTCAAAATCCTCAGACCACTCAAACCGGATTCCATTCATGGTCAAGCCTGACAGTTGTGATTCAAAGTGAGAGAAATATTGAATGAACCTTCGATAATATCTTTCCAAAAAAAGAAAACTGTAAACATTTGAAACACTCGTAGGCTGCTCCGAAGACACAACATCCAACACATTCTCTGGATCCACTAACACAACTTCTTCATGGATGATGTGGCCCAAAAAAATGAACTTCCCCAATCCAGATCTAAGACGTTAATAGCATAGTGTAAATATGATGTTTTCTTAGTGTACTCAAGATGATCTCAAGATGTTGGGCATGATCATGCTGAGTTTTCATGTACCCCAATATGTCTTCAACAATGAAAACCATAAACTAATCAAGATATGTTTGAACTATTCATTTTATCAAATCTGTGATCCCTAATGATGAATTGGTCATGCTGAAAAGAATTTACACAAAGTCAAACAACCCGTACCGACTCCTCTATGTTTTCAGTGGTATGTCGGAAGGACTCACCCCAACTGGTGATAAAATGATCTCAGGTCGATTTTTAAAAACACTGATGCACCATTTAGCCGATCAAATAGGTCATCAATTCTAGGAATAGGGTACCTATATTCAACATTATCTGATTTAGCTTCTAATAATCAACACTAAGCCTTAACGACCCATCAACCTTATTTCTAAAAAGCACAGGAGATCCTCAAGGAGAAATAATATGGTGTATGAACACTTTATAGTCCAACTCCTCAAGATGAACCTTTAATTCCAGGTGTTATGCTAGTGAAATTTGGTATAGAAGAATAGAAACAAGATCCACTCCCAGTATAAACACAATCATGAACTCAACAACCTTATTGGGTGAAAACCCTGAGAAATCATCAAGAAACACATCCTGAAATAGATCTACTACTATAGGGAAGAGAGATTGTTTCCCACTTTTTTCATCATGCATAAGGAAAGCTTCCTAAGCTATGAGCCTACCTATCTTCTTACAAAATAGCCCCACATGACCTGCTTGAACATCCCATTCTTCGTGAGGGATGTATGCGTCACCTCCAAGTGACCTGAATGACACCCTTCGATGTTAAAAGTCTATGTGCATCCGATACAACACCAACCAATCTATACCCATGATTAGGTGAAATCCTGACATCTTGATAATGAACATGTCCCACATGAAACTCTACAAACTGAATTCTAGAGCACACCCTTTACATTGCATGATTTCTTCCTTTGTCACCCCCAATGGAGTGTCCATCGACATCACCACACCCACACTCTCAATAGGCAACCCCAAAGCTACCACATGCTGGGATGAAATAAATGAGTATGTGGAACCAGTTTTATAAAATGCACTAGAAAGAGTACAAGATACAAGTGTCATAACTCTGATAGTTGATAGCCAAACATCTCCATCACCATGTTCATACTAAGATTCATAAAGCTGACCTGCCCCTCAACCCTAGGATCCAAACTGTGTGGCCAAAACTGTAATGCACTTCTAATGTGGTTGAGCCTACCCCGATGTTCTGAATAAACATCCCCTTCTAGTACGAAACGTGGACCTCCAATAGATTTCATGATATCGAGCCACAGATCAGTTTCCTCCTCCTGATATGTGTATGTCACCAACAATCACATTCCCTTGATGAGGTTTCCTGCAAATCCTCTGCATGTGTCCCAATCTGCTGCATGGCCGACACTCAACTAGAGGTTGAGGACAATGGCCACACAAGTGCCCTGGAATTCCACATAGATAGAAGAAAACCTGATCACCACCCTGAGAGGTTGAACCTCTATTCTGACCACCATTCACACTTCCTCCCTACTGAAAACATCTAAAACAATGCTTCAATCCCTTGGAAGATTAACCACTTATCTACTGAACTAGAACGAAAAGACAACTACCTGAAGCCCCTTTAGGATCCCTTTTGAGATCAACACTTGATCCAATATCTCTATAATCCTATTCATGTGAAAGATAATCACCTAAGACCTGATCTGGCATCTCATCCCATCCTGGAAACGCCTCATAACTGCTACCTCATCCCCCGCCAATGCTGGATCAAAACATCGGAGGTCAGTGAAGCCACCAACATACTCCATCAATAATGATGACCCCTAGATCATTCCCATGACCTCTGTATCCCCCTCTTTACATAGAGACTCTGGGTAAAAATTCTCTAAAACCATTACTAAAAATCATTCCACAACATCCCGTCATCCTTCTCAGTTTGAGAAAGGAAGTCCCACCAATGCTTTTCATAGACCAACAACATATAAGCTTCCAACATGAATCACTTCTTGAAATGAGTCTGCAGATGATCATGTATCATCTGGAAATTCTCCATCTAGAACATTTCTACATCTGGAACACTCTCTCCAGTAAAGATCAGAGGTTGATACAGGTGAATGTTTCTTGTCAGCTCAAACATACTTAGTGCAACACACCATGGTTACCAATCAATAATCTTCATAAAATGAGACATGTTCACTCAGAACCACTCTTCCCAAAATTCCTATATCACCACTTTCACTTGCCCCATTACTAGAGGAGTGTTCTCAGCAACATCCTTTAATTTATCAACCAGTTCTCGATGTCATGGTGGTGTTTCTCTACATTTCCAAACACAAGGTTTAGAACACATACCATAAAGTTTAACAATTTCATCACATGAAGACACTTCACAAGCCTCAATAACCAATAACATTATGAAAAACACCACCCTAACCATCCCTACCACGAGCCATAGTCCACGATGTTAAACAACCATACACCACCATATGGATCACACAACATATTACAAACAACATTCTAATTCATTAAAATCCATTAATTACACTTATTTCATTAATAATCTCTAATAATTCATTTGCCTTCACCCCTTTCATTTTTTTCATTTACAAAATTGTCCATTTTCAATTATAAAGATGCATGTTTCATTCTATCTTTCATGCCTCACACACCCAACACATGTGTTCATACCATGATGCATTCCACCTATCTCCCTAGGTGCCTTCAATGATGCATGAATGAAAAACCCATTCCATTGATTTCATGATCCAAATATCATAAAACAATCACATCACACAATATGTGCCTCACCGAATTGTGAAATATCATCAACTATAACATCGCACATTCAAGAACAACAATTGATGCTCTGGGTGACTTGGGTTTTCCCTCATAAATGGGTTAGCTACTCCCAAGCACAAGCTCATTTACAAGTCCTGACACATCTTAAATTTTATTTACCATCCAAAATAACAAGGTTACAGAGAATTTGAAGAAATAACACGTTTGAAAACACTTTCTAATGAACCCAAATCAGAGGAAACTAATCTGGTGCTCTGATTTGGGTGGTTACATGACCATAAGCGTTCCACCCTGTACACCAAAAGTTATTGACTAGTAATGGGGGTTTGAATAGTCAATTAGGTAAACTATACCACCTTTCTATCAGAGTATTCCACAATAGAAGATAGAAAAAATAGTAGAATAATAATCGATAATACAACAACTTGCGTAAACCACCATTCCCAAATGGGGTACAAACATGTTCAATAGTAAATATGTTATGCCATCCTACTAGGGAAAAAGTGAAAAAATCCCATAATGAAGTCAAACTGCAAAATCTCCAAAATGGTATCGACACCATGTCTAGATCCTCCTACATGCACACTCATGCCAACCCAAATACCTTGCAGGATCCCTTTCCTATATCCTATCCTATAGACAAGAAATCTACTTGGTTACCCAACGACGGCCCGAGTACGGTGTGAGTACAACATAGTTGGCCACCACCAACGGTGTCTACAAAATATATGGTATATAACAACATTCATGAAAAAGTGAAATGAATAATAAATTACAATGAATAGATTACTTGTTCATAGCCTGTTTAGGTCCATTACCAATATTTATTACCATTTTCATGTCTTACCATTTCATTCCATTTCCTTTTACATACCATTTCCAACACATTTATCATTGGTTCATCAACATAACAAGTTCCACAGGCTTAAAGTACACAATCACATACATGATGAAAAACACAAAACTATAATATCTCACTAGGACTAACATCTTCATGTCCATTATATCATCACATTGAAGCCTTAGTCATGGTGGACACAACCGTTAGGGAAATAGAGCAACAGTCCTATCCCTCCCCCATGAATTAGAGGTAGAGTTTAGACCCATAGCCCAAATCGACCCATGAGCATAGAACCTCAGTCAATACCCTAAACTGTCAAGTTATGTGCACATGCTATATAAATATGTATCAATTAACCATTCACACAACATCACAACCATTTCCTAAGTAAAACAACAACCATAACTGTAACATGAGAGTTAACAACATGACATACCCATTAAAACATATACCACAATTCACATCATTTAGCCATTGAGCCTAATTCCCTTTTATTATGCTTATCTCACAAACCATTCATTCATTGTGACTATCTCACTAGGCTAGTTACATTATGCCTAACTCATGTGTCATCATTACAATGCTCATAACACATTCCATTATATTCTTTAATCATTTACACATATAAACCCAATATCCCCTAGGCTATTATCAATAATAGGTGCACCACCTAGCTTCTTATCCAACACAAATATTCACAGGGTCATATTAATCAACGACTCTAGATTATTACACAACAATATCAATTGTTTGTTAAAAATCCCATGGTCCAGGAAAGTCAGAACACCCCATGGGTGGCCCTAGATTAGTGTCATTACCCTCGACGCATCCCATGTTGATCGTGAGGGTCTCCAATTACCATTTTGAAAACCATTTTATCTAAACCTATCAATGGTGATCAAAACATACCAAGATATAAAAAAGAAAAAAACCACACTTGCACATATCCAGACATAAACCATGGGATATAACTTGTATACCAACCAGCTCGATTTCATGGGTTAAGACACTCTTAATAGAGTCCTTAGATTTCGCTTTATCTAACGATAGAATCTTCAAACTATTTCTCACACAAAGTGTATGGTTTTAGAGGTTCAGAAAGAGAGAAGGATAAGGAACAACCCCTAAACTCAAAAGAATTTTGGGATCAACATATTCCTCTATATTACATGTTGAGGTATTGTTCATTGTATTTCAATGGCTATTGGGATCAACATATTCTTCAAGTATTGTTTTCTTACAACAATATATTTCAATAATTCTTTCAGATGGATTCATATAAATCCCTTTATTGGAACAAATTTAAATATTTAATGTGTATGTATAATGTTGGATAAAGAAATCAATTAGGAAATTTGATATCTAATGAGAAGTTAGAGAATCCTATAGCCATTTACTAGGATATCAATGAAACTAAAATTTTTAAGTGAATTTATACTGATAATCATCTTCATGATCTATAATTTTATTTTTGTTAGATGATTTTTCTTTGAATGTCTTCAAATAATTAGTTTATGAGATTCTATGAAAAAAAACAATCCCTAGGTATATGGGATGCGTTGAAATTCTTGATCGTATCGGGATGGTATCCTATCAAATGGATCTTCTTAAAAATCTCTCTCAATTCCATGATGTATTCCATGTATCCCTCCTGAGGAAGTATATACCTGAACGATCACATGTACTGAAATCATAGGTTATATTTCTAGAGCATGACAATTCTTTTGGGGAATAACCAGTTGAAAATATAGATCATACAGAGAATGTCATACAAAACAAGAACACTCAAAATTTAATTGGTTTTTGAGAAACCACATGTTAGAAAACAATAATTTGGAACTTCAGGATATGATATGTCAGAATTATCCTCAATTTGTTTTATCATAATGATGAATTTCTATGGTCCATAATCATTTTAATTGGGGGTAGAATGTAACACCCCAAGTTTTAAAAGACCATTTTTTTAATATATAATTTCTCATTAAAGTCTTTAATTACACACTACACCATTTAAAACTATCATTATACACTATAGTAAGATAAAAATTCCCTTCATGCAACAATGACAAGGAATCCATTACATGTAATACTAAGTAACTATAGAACATCATTTTTTTGTAATAATTTTTTAAAAAATATTGATATAACATATCCATTAAACATTGTAATATAAAAATTAATAAATATTTTTAAAATACTATTTATAATGGGTTTGTATAAATAATACATATTGATTAAAATCATGTAATTTTTGGTAATGTCTTTATATGTTTCAAAATAAGATTAAATCAAAAGAACTGCTTTTAATGTCCTTCAATGGAAAATACTAAAATTAGTTTTAGTCACATTTAGAAAGTTAATTTTATAAAATAAAATATATTTTTTAAATCATAATTTCATAATTATCTTATGGGTTTGTTTTGGAAAAGTTCAGGGAAACTTGATTTTTTTGATGAATAGTTAATTTTAATTGAAATTTTATTTTACAAATAAATAATTTATATTGTTAAATTATATTGAGAATTGGTTTTAAAGTTTAAATATACCAATATTACATTAATTAATCCTATTTATTTCTTTCTACTCAATTTCACATTGAAATTGGATATAATAACATTTCAATCATTTGAATATTTTTACTTAAAAAACCCCCTTATCTTCCCATCTTTGGAATTAAATTTAAATTAATTTCCAAAACATATATGTTTGAAATTTTTAAAAATAGAGTAATTATTTATATTCCAAATAATTTATAATTTCTAACATAGTCAATATATTTTTTGGGAAAAAATATTAGTATATGTGATTAAAATTATTTACAGTAAATAACTGACAGATTAACTGAACAATGCTCTAAGCCTTAAACTTACGGCCCCAAATGACCAATAAACATATCCAAAAGTTATTTAATTTTAATTTTTAGACATTATAATACCTTTTTATGAGTTTTAACATTATTGTATCCAACTTACATGATAAAACATGGGTGGAATTTTATTTCCAAAAAACATATAAGATTGACAATCCTCTTCCACTATAAAAAGACACTCACCCCGCCCACATATGTTGACCTTTAAAATGATTTTTGAATAGGAAAAACCATCCCAAATATCATACCAAAATTACTTTATTCTTCCTCTAATCCTAAATTTTCTATTAAATCTATGCATGTAATCCCTTTGGTTAAAACTAATAGGAGTTACCCAAATAAGAGGTTGCATCCCTCCTTAAACTGCATTGTTTTATTTTCATTACTAACTTCCATAAATCATATTTTTGCATTATTATATAATAATATTAGTATCCTCAATATACTGAGATGTTTTATTACAAGGGGTTAACTTACAATTATAATCATTTCCATCTAATGGGTAATGAACATACCACTAGTGTGTACAGCAGACTACCACCTCACGAAATGATGCTTTTCATTTTATATTACCACCTATAATGGGTGGGAATTATGTTGTAAAATATCATTTTATATGATATATATATCACATTTGTGAAGTTTTTATTCTTATTTAATTATTATATTAAACATACCATCATTATTTCCATTTTGTGTAAATATGATAACATCATTTATGAAGGTGTGGACTACTGCCTCTTCAAAGCAATGTGATTCATTCACACTTTACATGAAATTTATAAAGGATTGTTTTATTGAAATTATTAAATATATATGAAATAATAATTTCAATGGAATTATAATATATATATTTCATTTACATTACTACTTTCAATATGACAATAAAATGGAAATAGCGTTCATGAAAATGTAGGACCAACCGTCTCCATGAATGATGTATTCTATTTCATATTAATTTATATTATAGATTGTTATGAAGATTTATATACTGAATATATATGGTATTCAAATCATGTGTTATGTTATGGAAATAATTAAAGCATTATATATGTAATAGGATAAAAAATAATAAGTCAAAAAAATTTCTGAAAATATAAGGGGATATTACCCCAAGTGTAGCATTAACATGGAATTGTTAATAAATGGGTAATATATAAAAATAATAAAATCACAAAGTGTATTATATATAATAATATAGTTTTTTATTATATTATAATTAACATATATTTATTATATAGGATGTTTTAATAAGTTCCAATAAAGTCTAGACTTAAGATAAGGCATTCCTTGTGTCACTTTTATTTCTATGAGATTTATGTCTTATTTACCACTTTTTTATTTTGTTTTGTGTATATAATGATCCTGAATATGTTATAGGACTGTTACAAATAAATATATGGGTATTAAATTATCCATGAGTATATCTCTCTTTCTGGGGTTAGACGGTTCAACAATTTCCAAATCAGTAATATAGTTTTGTCCCGTTTTTCTTTCTTAGAAGAACATGTTTTCTTATGCACCTAAATTAATTTAGGATGTATATATATTGGAATTTCAAATTATATATATTTAATATACATTTTTAATGATATTTTAAGCTTCATTTTATTTCATTTTCCTACATGTGGATTATCATTCAATTTCGTCAACTAGTATGTATTTATTTCCACAATCTCAAATTTTATTAGGATTGTTTATGATTATGCTTCTATTGATGAAATATTATAATCCTTCTCTCAACAGTACTCATGAATTTTATTCTCCGCAAGTTATTGATGATTTTTTCTGGAATTATTACCATTTTCCTACTCCTTGTTACTTAATATAACGGAGAAAATGTTTTTCATAAAATATGATCTCATTTATTTTTTAGGTAGGAAATATGTTTTATTCAAAAAAAAAACATTTAAAAAAAATCAATTGTTTTAAAATTTTATTTTATGATCATTTCAATGGAAAAAATACTTTATGAATTGTTCATAATTTTCAAATATTCCTTTATATGTATTCAAATCGATTATCAATGAAAACGTTTTTCAAAAAAGTTTTTTTAAAATGTGTGTTACAAAGAAGAAAGGATATTTCATCAAGAAATTTTTTTAAAAGAATCTTATAAAATCATTTTACATCTAATGTTACATAATTTTGTGTCACTCTTTCTTTTATAGGAAATGATCCATTGATTCCCTTCACATTTTCCCCTTAATTGTTTATGTTTTGATTGTACGATGTTTATAAAACCTATGTTTTTCACTAGTTATATGTTTATGAAACATGTTTCCCATTCATAGGATATATGTTTACAAAACCCACTTATTTATATAGTTTATTATTTTCTAAAATAAGCAATAATCGTATATCTTTTCCACATGTTATCATAGAATGAAATTTTTATGATACCCATTCCTTTTCATGGGGTTTGATATGATTGTTTATGATCTTACAGGACACTTATGTATGATTTAAATATGAGATGGGTGGAACCTATATATCCCTTAAATTAGTTGTGTTAAGATTAATATTGCTTGAGATAGATATGAATGTAATGGGGAGTGAACTCAGTTTAGTGATGGAATTTGTCCACAAATATTGTTTAGGGAATAAACCCTAACGACTATGATGGTAATGTGAGTGAAAAATGACTAACAAGATGATATAGAGAGTGAACAGATACTACTAAGATGGACTTGGAATCTATTCCATGAAAATTATAGAAATAATTTTACATTCTTATGTGTCTTCCATAATTCCATGTCTTATTCCTATTTAAAACCTTCATGGATTATTCTCTTATTTCCATAATGTTTAATGTTTTATGATCTCCCAAAATATATTCCCTAATTTATGTTTATGATCATTTTATGTTGGTTATTATCTTCTAAATCCATGAAAACATTCTCATACACATATGCTCTGGTTTATGCTTACATAATTCATTTTTCTACCCTTACTAAGCATAAGATATATCCCATTTTTCTTTTTTCCTTTAGCCATGTTATAAAGATATGTATTATGAATTATGTGGCTAATAAGGGTGATATTTATGGAGAACCTAGTGGTATATAATGTAGCTCACTTATATACTAGTTTTTAGGTTTTCAAGTTTCAAAAGGCTCTAGACTAATATGATATTTTATATTTTGATGTGTAATTTATTAATTACACCAAAAATTATTTAATATTAATGTATGAAATGCGAGAGTCTTTATAGTATAAATATTATATATGTATAAATTCATAAATGTATTCTAAAATATTATGTATTAGAATGTTTATAGAGTATAATATTTTAATTGATTTAAAATTTATATTACACAATAATTTAGTAATTTACATTAATCCCATTACATATTCATTTAATGAAAAAAGGTTAATGTTTTGTAATTGTTCAATATTTGATTACAAAAAAATAAAGAGATAATTGTTCAAATTGATTCAATTACAATCCAGTTTAATGTTTGGATTATATCATTCCATATATAAAGCCAAATGATGTGATTCTTTTTCAGTCCTCTAGAATCTGAATAAAACAAATCAATTTCCTAGAATGTTGGATAATTTGGCCATATAATGGGAATTAATAACACATACTAAGGCCCATTGAATATGTCAATGAAACAGGACTAGCTATGATGAAATATTATTTAGGCTCCATCCAGAATTATAAATTCATTGATAGTTCACCAGATGTTGCTATAAATTCAATTACCACTGGTATAAATATGTGACATCCCATATAAATAAACAATAGTCCAAATTTATTAACTAAATTTACCCACACAATTTTTTTACGGTATTTGAAAAATCCCACAATTCACAAATTTTATCCATATATAAAAATCCCATTGAGCTATAATTTTGTTGTGAATAATTCAATATAAATTATCCCAAAATATTATAAGAATTATTTTTTATTTGATAGAATTGTCATTTCCTAAAACCCATTAACATTTTGGACTTTGAAATTTTTTTAAAAAACTGGGCCACATTTACGTGGTTTTGAAAAAACAATCATAACTATGTATCAAAAAAGGTCAACTGTCTCAAATTTTAGAGGGTGAAATCTAATAATTCTTATCTAAAACATTTAATAAGATGTTTTCACATGATTTTTATTTCTTCCCAATGGTCAATACAACTTGACGGGAACTTTTATAATGAAGATAGTCTACTAACATGGGAAAAAAATTCCCTTTCATATTATCTTTTAAATATCTTGGCACTTAATTACATAATGATTAACATTGGAGAAACCGTATAATTCACAATGTTCCAGGATATCTTTAAAAACTCGTTTCTCAAAAATTTACACATCTTCTCGACTTTCATTTTATATTTCATTTACATTGGTTATCTATTATAATCTCATATGTTTTATTGAAATTTAATTTAATTTTTATTGTGTGTCCCATAATCATCATATCATATTATCATCCACCTTATGGGGTGTTATATCAGTGGTCTTACAATAGTATTAATTATGTTGAAAACTTTCCACTATTACAATTTCTCATTCAATAAAATGTGAATCTTTTATCTCTATTCGCCACTCATGCATGTGTTTGATGAATATGTATTTTATAGTCCGAGCCATTATATTTAATTTTTAACCAATTACTGTTTACATCATAAACCATATTACTGACCTTATCAATGGATGAGTAAATCATTCATTGGGGTGAGTCATAACTTGATGATGTTATGTTATGGAGAGGTTTTTTTGTTAAATATTATTTAGGTAACATTGTGTATGTTTAAACATACAATTTCATGGATTAATGAAAAGATTGTTTTGACATCATTTTTCTATAGATTATTGGAATTATAAGTATTATTCCATAAAAATTTTATTGATTGATATTATAACACTATTTAAGACTTGGATTAAATCCATAACAATTGACATTTCTGATCAAAATCATATAGTGGATGGGTGTTAATTAAATTCAATATATAAAAATATCGAGGGTATAATAATTTTATATTTACAATAATTAAATCTCAAAAATATTAAATATATTATTAAATTACATTCATCAACAATTCATTTCACATATTCTAGGTAAAAACCCATATTATCCAATGAAAATACAAAAATAACTAATTGAAAAATATTGCATCATCACTAAGGATTCAAACCGAGTGTAGCTATACTCATATAGCATACCAGCATAAGGATGAATGGACGATAAGAAAAAAATGGACCTAATAAAATGGTGAAATTTAAAGGGATAGTCTGATAAGTAGTCAGTTTTATTTATAATTTTGTAAAAAACAAAAAATAATTAAAAACAATTATTCATTAAAACACATTGAAAAACCAAATTCCTCATCCTTTCAATATTTCAATGACTACCCCATATCCACTAAAACAATCTATCATTTTTAACCCATCAATAAAGAGAAGTTTTCACTAACATAGGAGGAATATTAGAGATACTAAAATCACTCATGACCCATTCATTACCCATCCAATTGAACTAGATAGGGCTAATACTTGGTACAACCCCTAAAGAACATGATTCAACTAATATGAATTACCAATACTTGGTATTCAATATCAAAATAGAGAGGCTAATTTCAAAATCAAATCAGGTTTGATTCATCATTTTACTCATTTCTATGGGATATCTGGGGAGTAATCTCATTTTCACATCAAATATCACCAAGTGTTGTGCTCAAATTTCAATACTAATGTAGTTTCTAATGAAAAAATAAAAAATTGAACATTTCCATTATACATTAATAAATCTACAAAACCATGTCTCTACCAAAACTATCATTGTTTTATAAACACATGGAATGACATGAAATGAATCTTCTTAGATAAATCATTCCTTACTTATAAATCCACTTCTCTATAAATGGAAATTATTGGTGTCCATAAATTCTACAACGAATCACTATAAAGTGTTGGGAGAGGTTTAGAAGCTAGTGGAAAGTTACCAACACCATAAGATACCTGACTTTCTCTTGATACAATGATTTCATGAAAGGTTATTGGCTATATATAGAACCTTATTCAATGCCACAAGGGGTGGTTCTATTATTGAAAAAACACATGAACCTGTATGGAATCTTATAGGAAAAATGGTTGTAAACATTCAGTAATTCCATACATGAGAACAAGTTCTATTCAAAAAGTTAAAATAGAGTCAATTGATAGATCCTAATACATTGATTAAGTTCCTGAATGGACTAAGGGCCTTATATTCTTTTTATTTTTGTATAGTATCTCTTTTAAGGGTTTAATGGGATCCACTACAAGTTCCATAGGCATGGGACACGTTACATGACCCAAAGGTCTTAGAGGCATAAGGCTAACATCCTACCAAACACTACTTAGAACTGCCCCCCCGACATCCATCTAATTCTGAAGCTCTCTACCTTCACATGACTGGTTGACTAGATGCCTGGTATAGAGGTGCACAATCCTAGTACCATTGGAAATTTCCATACCCTCTCATTCTTCCAAATTCAGTTAGCAATGATATGGTGAAGGCACGTGGATTGAATCCTCATTTGGAGCTGGTTTTTGTTTAGTTTACATCTATAATTTAGGTGGCCTCAAGGCTGTGGGGTGGACCAAAAGACTTCAGGTGGCATGAAATCCTTACTTTCCAGGTGTCCTTGTGTGGCACGATTGCCTTAAGGTCTCAAAAGACAAAACTGATGGACCGAATGTCAAATTATATCAATATTTCCCACTAGAACAGTTCCCAAAAATACCATCTTTAATACCTACAAAATTACCTACTAGAGTATCCTATAAATATGCCTCTAATTAGATTTTATCTAGGGTAATGTGGAAGAACTTGAAGAGTCCCCATAAACAATGTTGACGCATATGTGCAGAAGATAATTAAGTGGATTAGTGAACTAATAGTTCTTATGCGACAACTAGCTGTGGATTTCAAATCACCAAATAGAAATTATATATAATATCTGTTCATTGGACCTATCAAGAACTATAGAATTTGAATATTATTAGCTCACCTAAATGACACAAGTACACAACTAAAAGAAGATCCATCCAATTATTTTGGTCTAATGGATCTCAATACAACATACGCTCAGTGGAACACCAAGGATCAACTATCATTTTAGTTCTTTAAATCCTCCATCCAACTCCACTATGATCCCTTCCATTCTTCCTTTGTCTTTGGCTTGAGTAATTGTAATTCATCATCTTATACCTCTGAGTTCCCTCTTAGAAATCTAGACCACTTCAAATATGATAATATTGGTGGTAACTTCCAACAAGCTTAAACTTTTATTCCAAAAAATAAACAATGATATCCTTATCCTCCTAAACCTATTTTACACTATCATGTGAGACTTTTCAATTCTCATCCAAATAAAATGGTTTTCCCAATAATCTAAATCAAGTCCATCCCAATGCGGGACATGCCTCCTCTTCAAAAAATCCATTGAAAAACATCATGTAATTTCTATCATTTTTCACCCATTATTGAAATTAAAAAAACATAAAACAAAATTAGTCATCAATCACCCCACCTACATTATCAATAACAATCCAATAATTCCTAACTACTAACTCAACCATTTCCTAAACCAAAAGTTAATGTTAATGAAATTTCGCTTCGACCAGGGAAAAAGCATGCTATGCCTTATGGTGAATCCTTTAAATCACATATATATATTCTGATTAAGAATAAGATAATAAAAAAATCTAAGAATATAACCTGAATCCAGTACCTCCCCTCATTTCATTCATCTATTGAAACAAATTCATTTTTCTCAATCTATATTTATGCCTAAGAATCCTTTTAAGCCTAATTCTAAAATGATAGAAATGTTTATACATGTGGAATTAAATATTCTTCTCTTAAATTCCATAAAAAATATCTACATATTAAAAGTTTATTACAGAATTGTGAACCCATAAGAGACAACATAGGACCTTTGAAAATGTCTCAACCTAACATCCAATTCCCATCATGTGCAATGATTTATGAAACATTATGGTTTCATGCAAAATCGGGAGTTACAAATTTGTTTTAATACACATAGACCTAGTATCCTTGATAAATTTCATTCTTGAATCCATATTATATAACCTTTTTCTAGGTCCCTTACACCAAATGAGCGTTTTTATCTAGTTATCCAATCGAAGCACTGCCACGTCTAAGGGAGTAATTGAAAATACCCTTTTCCAGATAAATGATTTTATCTTCCCATCTGATTTCCTTGACCTAAAAATGCAAGGGGAGATATATTCCTCTCAATCTACCATTATTATATCAAACCCATTACAATTGATAATTAAAAAAAATTATGTCCATCTGAGCATATTATCCATATAAATTGGTGACCAACATGACTAGTCCAATATTTATCAATCTAGGTCATGCCTATTAGAGGATAACATTGTATTGCCTATAAAAACATGTAATGGAACCTATGAGTAATGATGGAAAAGTGATCCATAATGTTTTTTATATTTTAATTAGATATATTCTTTTGAATTTTCACAATGATTAACAAAAAAAATAAATGGAGATGTTCATATTGAAATTTCATTTCTCGACTCCATAAATCTAATGGACCTTGGAAAATCCTTGGAATACCTTATCACCTCTATTATCTAGTGTTAAATCTTGGTTAGTAATGTTGAAAATGAATATAAACCAACCAGAATACATTACATTGTTCCTATCTGGTCATGCCCACAAATGAAGGATGAAACTAATCAGAACGCCCATATTTCCCACAATATGTATGAATTCCATTTTCCTGATCAATTTAAACCTATAATTTTCTCTAGTGCACGTACTAAAATATAGGAGTCCAAATTTTTTTATCTGTTATAGAAAAAATTACTTATGTTGGACCCTAGATGACATAATAGTAATCCACCCTACCCTTTTCATGAATTAAATTGATTAAGAAATTTCATCTAAATTTTTTAAAAAACCTTGAAGAAGACTCAATACTCTATTACATGAAGTGATTAGAGAAGAGATCACCAAGATTATTTATGTTCATATTATCTATCAAACTTCTGATAGGGAACGAGTTTTTCTAATTCAAGTGGTACCTACGATGGGAGGGATAACTATTGTCACAAATGAACATAGAGTGGTGGTAAAAATCAAGTGAAAAAAAAATTGTGTGTGTACATAATTTATCAGACATTTAATACTAAAGAACAAAAATATCACTACCCTATTCAATTCCTCAATTATATACATGAATTATTATTTAGAATGTAACATTATTTATTTCATGATTGATACATCTTCTACTTTTAAATCACAATCACACCTCATGACCATGAAAATACAACATTCACACACTCCATTTGAACATACACATATAAGAGAATGTATTTCGAAATTTTCAATTCCACTATAACATTTTAGAGGTTTGTGACGAGTATATTTTGTGAATTTATTGAGCATCTCATAGAGGACTTCATGGATTACAAAACCATTTATGGGGAGTTAATTGAATCCTACAGGAATTCACTCCCTCTCGTCCTATAAAATAGGGTCAAATGTGTCCTTGGGTTAGATTTTAAAAAATGTCACTACAGAGTTACTTTTGGGATTTTTCTAAGACACATAATTTCATAACAGGGTCTTCAATTCGATCATATTAAGATAGAGATGATCCAATCACTTCCTTAACCCACATCTGTTCGGGACATTTTATCATTCCTTAGTCAAGTTCGTTTCTATCGACAACTAATCCCTAAATTTAGTAGGATTTCCATCCCACTCACTCAACTAATCCAAAATTATATTACAATCCATTTTGATGAGTCTATTATGAGATCCTTCATTGAACACAAAGATGAGTTTACATATTCCTGGATAATCCTACCCCCATATTGTTCATTACCCATTAAATTGTTGTGTGAGGCTTATGAATAGTCCATTAGTCTTGTTCTTGGTTAAAGAAGAAAAAACACTTCATTTAATCTATAATTACAAAAAAAACATAAAACTAAATATCATTACACAATCAATGAGAAAAACTTATATATGAGGTTTTCTCAATAGATTCATTTCAACCTTATCTCTTAGGTCCCAAACTCATCATCTTTATAGACCATTCGGCATTATAGTTAATGCACAAGAAATGTGATTCCATTAAAGGATAATATGATGGATCCTAATGCTATAAAATTTATACCTCGAGATTAAAGATAGACCTAGAAAAACCCTGTTATTTATCACTTGAGTAGAAATTATAATTATTGTCATTTTTAAATCATTAACCCTGAATTTTCCACTGAAAAATATCATCTAGAACTCCACTATTACCATGGTATGACCAAATTGTAAATTACCTCATATCAATTAATTTTCAAGAAATTGTTTCAAATTAATAAAAATAGAAGTGGAAAATTGAATCAGAATAATATTGTTGGGAAGATAAAGAACATTTAAAACTAACAATATCATGGTTATCAAGAGATGTGTTGATGAAGATTAACATTACTCAATATTATATTTATACAACGAAACACTGGATTATGGCCACTTCGGACCCAAACAGACCTCCCTCAGGGTCTTTGAATATATATTCTTATATCCATCACTCACCAATGAACCACATGATTTCTTTCAATCAGGTACCACTTGCCTATATTTTGTAACAATTTTCTAAAATAAATAAAATCACTTAAAAGCCTTTAATATTATATGAGATCATTGAATTTTAGGGAATCCATTTCATGGGAACATTCCCACCATACAATTGATTATCTTACATTCTTCTTATGGTCGACTATGTTTCTAGGAGATTTGAATAAAGAATTTCTAGGAAGGATGATGAACATACTAATGGTGAGTTCTTAAAAACCGACATTTTGTTTCAATTTGGAAATCTGCATTCCTTTGTAGGTGATGTAGGAACCCATTACTATAATAAACCCATCATATATCTTTCAAAAATGAATTGGGATTAAAATAAAATATAAACAAAATCTTTCCCAAAAATCAATGACCTCATAGAATATTAAAGGTTATTGGTTGATTTAATTTTGTTTATAAATTTTTATAAAATATTGGAAAGTTTTACCTGATTGAAAGAAATCACGTGGGTCATTGGTGAGTGATTGAGATAAGAATATAGATTCAAAGAACCCTAGGTAGGTCCGTTTTGGTCCAAAGTGTCCATCATCAGGTGTTTAGTGGTATAATTATAATATTGAGTAATGTTCATCTTCATCAACACATCTCTTGATCACGAGCCATCATGAAGGAAGGAGGCAGTAATGCTCTGTGAAGCCCTCTGACGTTCATGTTATATCATGAAGAAAGGAGGTGGTAATGCTCCACGACGGCCAGTGGCGTTTGTGACCCTCTGTGAATCTCGCTGTTTTCCGAGTGAGAACTGCTTCATGGCGCCTCATCCATATAGATACAGGGATCTCCTCGAGCCCAAAGGAGGACTTTTTTTCCAACCTTTCCCCTTCCATGTTCCCGAATCATGAATCACCTATGGTCTGAGAACCATGAGCTCCTCAAGGTGCTTTTTCTATGTGAAGTGCCTGCCCCATGTTGTTAATTGAGCCCCTCATCCGAGAGGGATGCCTTTCGAGATGCCCATGGGTATTCACAAAAGAATGAGATTTTCAAGGGGAATTGGTTCTTCGCAGAGCACTTAGGCTTCGTGGAGCACCCCACATGCGCATGTAGCACAAGTGCTATGGTCGGGTCACTGTGCATGGCGAAGCACATTTCATCCTAATTCTATGCTTTGCGTAGAATCCCCCCTTTGCAGGGCATTACTTCATGAATGTTTTTCCACTTCGCGAATCAACCCCCATGCGCAAGTAATCCATGTTCCAAGGTCATGTTACTATTCATTGTGAAGGACATCGCTTCCCCATGATGTGCTTTGCAAGGCACCCTTTCTTCACGATGTATTTCTTCGCGAAGTATTGAATCTCGAATGCCTTTCCACTTCACGATGCTCCTATCATATGTAACTCTTCCCTACACCTAGCCTGGGAAACTTCACATCACGAAGTAGAACCCTTCGCAATGAGCTTCCACTACATAGAGCACCAGAACTTTACAAGGCCTATACCTATGGACCCTCTCACTCTGCAACTCTTTTTCCGATGTCGCCCTCAGGTTTTCATGAATCAACTTCTATGTCCCTTGGATGATACTAATAATTGTGTTGATTCGCCTCATACTTCTTTGCATAGGCATGCTAACAGATATTGCTTCATCGCATTGTCATGCTAAAGTGGACCCCCAATGGTTCACTCCATAACACCCCCTAGACACAGTGTTGCCTGTCCCCACTCTTCACCATGGTGCAGAAGGTACCAGTTATGTAAGTCCTAAGGATGAGGAGTGAACTCACCACATCTGAGCTATAGGATGTTAAACTACCAAGAACCATCGTCCTCAGCAATTGACATTAAACTGTGACTTCCCCCCATGCATCCTAAGCAGGAAATGGGCTACCATCATATAGTAAGCCCCTATATTTTCATGTAGGAGGCAGTATCCCTACTCCTCATTTCCTCTTCATTCCCATGGACCAGAGAGTGTGGGGGGGGGGGGGGATGGACACCCGACCCCTCCTTTCACCAGTTCCAAATCCCTCTCCTACTGGGCTTTGTCACCACAGGGCCTCTATCCTGAGTAAGTCCCAACCTCTTCGGGATGCAAACAATGCATAATACCATCTTTTCCCTTTGGGCTGTGATCACGTGTAATCCCCACTTCACCTCTCATGGAATATCCTTTCACGACATGATCGGTAGGTCTTTGCTACCTCTTGTTTCTCACACCAGGCTTGACTCACATGGGCTTATAAAATCACCGACCATGACATCCTCCATGGGAAGCCTAGAGTGTAAGCCCCATGCCAACCTGAACAATGTGGTCTTTGATCCATGCTAAGGCAGGGTACGTAGGAAGCATCCACAAGGTTCAATCCCACCAACCATTGGACCACATGTCCCCCATCATGTCAGTTCACTGACCACCTTCTGAACTAAATGGCCATTTATCCTTGCTAAGGCTGGGTATGTAGGAAGCCTCCACGATGTTCAATCCCACCACCCATTGGGACACATGTCCTCCTTCATGTTAGTTCACAAAAACCAACCTAAACTACATGGTCTTTGATACAGGATAAGGCAGGGTATGTAGGAATCCTCCACAATGTTCATGTCCACCAACCATTGGACCCCAGGTCCACATTCACGTCAGTTCACCGACCCCCCGTCTAAACTACATGGTCTTTGATCCTTTCCATGGAAGGGTACGTAGGAAGCCTCCCTAAGGATCAATCCCACCACCATCCATTGGTCCTGACCATCTTCATGTTGGTGCACCAAGCCCATATAACCCCAACTATTAGGTCATTGATCCTTACCAAGGAAAGGTACATAGGAAGCCTCCCTAAGGTTAATGCCCAACATCTAGTCGTTCCAACCCCCTTCATGTCATTTTTCCTAAGTCAGGCATGATGTTAAATTATGGACCCAAATTAGAGGAAAGCCATTGTTTCCCCAGTCAGCGGTAAGTCATTCCACACCGACCCCCTCTTGAACTATGTGGTCTTTGATCCTTCCCAATGCAGGGTACGTCAGAAGCCTTGATGAGGTTCAAGACCAACAACCAATGGTCCCGACCATGTCACATCGGTCCACCCCCCGTCCTGAATGACATTAAACAGTATTGCACTTTCTGTTCCCCATTGTGTGGAAAACCATTGTAACTCCATTCAGTGGTAAGTCATTGTCAGCCTCATTCGGCGGTAAGCCGCTGTCGCCCCTTTCAGCGGTAAGCCACTGGAAATCCATCCACTGGTAAGCTGTTTTCATGATGAACTACGTTCACTGAACTATACAGACATTGATTCCCTGCCATGGGGATATGTAGGAAGTCTATTCATGGCTCATGCCCAACCTCACTGTCACCCTTGTAACGGTCCTATTTTATTCCCCATCCACTTCATTCATCAACCCATCATCCATCCTCATTATTATCTAGGCCGCCACATCCTAGTGAAATCATGCCATATCATTCCCTATTCCCCTCAATAGTGATAGGGAAGTCAACCATACATTGGCCCCATCATCAGTGTTTCCTCCTGGGGTTACACCCATCTGATCCACTCATGTTAGTGTTTTGTTCAGTCTGATCTGTCTCCATTGGAGGTTAAACTTGCGGCATACCCTATGATAAATAGGGGAAGCTAAGAAAAACCTCAGATACATTACCATGGCATATGATTCCCCACATATGACGTGGGATGCCTCGGGGTTCCGCTCCCTTGAGAATCCCTATAATAATGGACATAAGAAAGAGGCACTAGTGTCCCATCACCCAAACACGCTAGTGATGCCCAAGGTGACTACTCCCTTGAATGAAGGTTGGTGCCCTTACCAGACCCCTTTGAGTATCCTGACATAAGCAGTGTAATTAACTGGTGTCCATGAAGATATGGAACTAAGAAGAGTTTCACGAACAATGTCTTATGGTTATATGGGAGACCCTGACAAGGTGACGAGTTACGGGAAGGAATCCACAGAAGGGAGAAATGAAATCCCATCATCCTGTTTCGATCAAGGAGAAAATGTCTCTAACAAAGTGATGGATGTCGCCAACCTTTGGAAAGCGGTAATGCAGGGCAACAGCTGCACATTCTCCACAGACGAATGCATGTGCCCCAGCGAAAGCATTTGAAATAGAAATGGTGAACCCAATGGGAATTTCTTCTCCCAAAAATGGAGATTAGTAGCGCTTGAGGATTCAATGGATTAGCATGTCATCGGATCAATGTTTCCAGCACTAGGTCTTGCTATGAATATAGAGGGTCTGGTGTGAAACTCACTAGATTTTGGGGTAGTAGAACGATGGAAATCTTGTTCTGTGATGTTGTTAGCATGGATACCTCTTAACGGCCATAGAATATGAGATGGTGTTGGGGAATTGGTTGTCCATTCCATTTTATTTCAGCACTGACAAGTTAATATCCTTGCTTTCAGGAATAAAGTTACTGCTCCATGGGAGTGATCACCGCCTACCCATCGATGCTGGGGCAGGGACAGTTCCCAAACGACCGTTCCACATGGCTTCAAATCTTCCATGATGACCTCTACATATATGAGCATGGGGTTCCCACACCTCCCATCTCTATTTCAGGTTATTAAATAGAGGGTAATCAATGACCTCGTGCGTCATTATGAGGAGAAGGGCATAATCCCAACCTGGGATATGGCCCGCATGGATCTGGAGGCGTCTGCACCTCGTTGCCCACGCCTCCCCTGAGGGCCACGCAAGGAGACATTGATCTTCATGCTGACATATAACCATTTCAGGAGTCTCTCCCCATAACGCTTAGAAAATTACCTACCTTGTGTAGATGAAGTAGGTGAGGTCCAAGCTGGCCTGGTTAGAGTCCCAATCCAGGGGCTCCCAGCGAGGATTCCCAACCGGCCGCATCAACGCCACCACTCGGTCTTTATGGATTTGGAGCAGGTAAGCCACGTACCTACACCACTGACTCTGGTTCATCTGACCCGATGCCAGCGTCGGGGGCAAGCTGAGGATGCATGCCAAGGGGTGTCAATGTCGGCAGCTACTATGCCCTGAGCCGCAGCCGATGCATATCAACAGTTCCTAGCATACAGTGAGCATGGGAACTTATACGCCCAACCAGGATCAAGGCCCCAACCACCCCTTGTGTAGGCCGGTTCGACACTCTTGGTCGTCGTCATGATCAGTGGTCACCAAGAGCTAACCAATAGTGATGGCACCCAGTACGGAGGTCCTACCTATACCACTACCCCAGAGATCGCATGCCTTCCCCTCTTCGAGGCTCGACATGTAGGTCCACCCCATTCCACCCTCAATATGAATGAGGGTCTTCCCCGCGATGGTGATACTCAGTACAGAAGCCTCTCCCATGCCCATTACACTGGGTATGGAGTAATTTCTCCTTCCCCCGACCGTCTGTGTAGGGACTTTGCACGTCCTGTCACTCCTCAATGTGGGGATCCTCCCTGCATCCTCTCAGAAGCTGGATAAAATGTTCCTCACCTCATCAAAAAGAGGGTTTATGGCCTACCTCGCTCCACCCACACCAAGAACGGAGGTCCTACCCGTGTTCAACTAGACTACTACAAGGATCCTCATCATACTGAGGTTGCCATGAAAATCAATCATGGAGGTCCTCCATAGGATTGTTCTTGTTCTAGTGGAGGTATTTCCCACTCTAGTGCTACCCATGGAGGTCCTCCCCATTTCCCCTTTGACATTTGTCCTGGTGCTCCTCACACCCCAGTTTTCTCGGGTGGAAACCCTCTTCTCCCCACCACCAGTGCGACTGAAGGACCTCATGTTAGAAATATGCCATGTTCTGAAGAGTCATCCTGGGGATGGAAAGAAGGTCATCGTCAACATAACAAGAATTATAGGAAGTCCCGAACAGAAATCAAATTGATCTACTTCTCATACTATCAAGCGGAATACGACTCAGCTCGGGAACAATCCCCTCACTCATCAGATTCAAGGGCTAGGGCAGGAACAAGGCGCATCATCCAGCTACTCCCAGAATGCGTGGTCCATCGGATTCCCTCATCCCTCCATTGGTATATCTAGGAGGAATAAAATTTGGAAACTCTTCATGTTACGGTCATGAAATCACCACCGTCATCACCAGAAGTGCTCTCTACCTCAAAAAAATCATAGAGAGCTATCTTGGGGACCAATGGCAGGCGATCATATCACGACCTATCTCCAGTAGCCCTAGCTCCCGAGCTAGGAATTTCTTCCGTCATCCCATCTTATCAAGACATGGCATCCAGTTTTCTACACTCTTCTATGAACAACTCGAGATTCGACAACCAGTTAGCTCGTTCGCCAGACTCTCCATCAGCCAACATATCGTCCCAATGGTCTGCCTTAGTACCGTTCTCGGTTCCTCAACCACCCCCAGTTGATGAATGGGGAAATCACGGGCCAGACCCTAAATCTGAGTTGAGGATATTATAGAACATCCTCACAGCAGACCACTTCCTAGAGATGTTCTGGCTTGAGGCAGCACCGAATTTCTGCATGCTAGAATCCCTCACCCTGGAGGAAGTTGAGTCTTTTCGACACACCCTCTATCTGACACATTTTAGTCTTCATCATCATTGAGTGGTATATCCCAGGAACCAAGAACTTTTAGAATCCATCAGAAAAAAATGTCGTCTGGTCAGTTTAGCAGCACTCCCTATGGCGCAACGCCCCAAGTCACTAGGTCGTCGTTAGGACCTCCAACAGAAATGCATTTAGAGTATCAAGGTACTCTGAAAAATTATCAAGGAGGCTACCCATATGTATAAATCCCTGGTTGTAGATATTAAGATTCCCTCCACTTTAGTCCTATTCGGCAGCAGCCCGACTCGCTAGGTGATATCGAGGACATGCCCCCATGAAGGTAACAGACAACATGGCCGACATAGTGGAAGAGGAGGATGATTTGGAGCTTATCGATGAAGACTTACCCCCCAAGGGCATGCCACCACTATTCGATCCATCCGGATGGATTACTTATCAGCAGAGGAACCTAGTTGGTCTCCCTGTACCCACTGATGCATTGGAACTCAGTAGGAATTCTAGTAAGGGAAATGTGCACAATAGAGCTTCCAAACACTCCGACCCATCCTCCTCAGTGCAGAAGATGTAGGAGGACCCTGGGAAGGCCACGTTGCATCAACAACTTGTTGAGAAGAATAATTTGGTTGAAGACCTCTAGGCTGAATGTGCCACGGAGCGATGACCCGACTACGACAATCCAAGGCCAGTATAGTAGGGGTTGGAACAACTTTCCCTTAGTGAGATTCCCCCAAGCAACCAAGATCAAGCTGCTCCCGCGGACAGGGTTGAAGCTGGAACTCACGGCAAGAGAGCATGGTATGTCTTTCCAAACCCTCCAGAATGACGCTGTAATCCAAGGAACCCTGCTCGGGTTCCCCCGGCAGCCCCGTAGGTCCCCCCACTAGACCCTCCATGAGCCGCTGAGACACTTTACCACGTTTAAGAACCCTCCAATGCACTTGTGGTAAGGTATCCCCATCAAGACAGGGACCAACACCCAGATGATTCAGTGGAGACAATCATTTCTCGCCTTTTGGAATTAGAAACATGATATGTGGAGATCCCACCTGATCGCTAGACATATCCGGCATGGGTGGATGATATGTCGGCACATTTGGGTTTCGTAAATTCCACCTTTTCCCCCTTTAACATGACAGGGGTCCCGCCGCAGCACCTGGCCCACTTAAACTCAATGTGTGGGCCCATGTTCGGGACTCCATCATAGCAGGAGGCTTCCAAGCTCAGCTTTTTTGTTCAGACATTAGAGGGGTCGGCATTCGTCTAGTATAGGCAGCTCCCCACCAGATCCGTAACCAGCTGGGAGGACCTTCGCAGGTAATTCCTCTACCAGTTTAGCTCCACCACTTAAAAAGCTAGCATTGAAAACCTATTCAAGTGTAAAAAATGGCCTGATTAGCATGTCACGGACTTTATCACCCAGTGGAAAGTGCTCACTTACTCCATTCACATGCTATTGACTATGGAGAAATTACTGACAAAGTGCGTAGAGAATGTCAAGATGGAACTGGTTCCCTCTCTGATTACCCAGAACTACCCTAGAGGGTTTCAAGAATTATCTGATAAGGACCAGCACCAGGAGGAAGCTCTGCAACATGCCAGTTAGGCACGTCCATTAATCCCTATATTACCTGCAAGGTGGGCTACATGAGCTGAGATGACCATTGTGGCCCAAATAGAGGCCACCATGAATCTAGAATTATTACATGTGGAGCCACTTCCCCAACCTCGTAGAGCCCCGCCACCAAAGGTGCAGCCTCTAGCCCAGTAGCAGCTTCCTTAAAATCGTCAGGTGCCCCTGTGGAATGCTCCTCCATTGCCTAGGAGGGACAACCAGGATCTGCCTCATTGACAGGCTCCTCCATCTCCTCATCGGGGGTACCCTCCAAGGCCCCCTTCCGAATAAATGAAACTGGACCTACTCGTTCCATGAGAATTAGGGTCCCAACTATTTCAGAAGATCCTTGGAACAAGGGATCATGCATTTCACTGAGTGCATACGGCCATAGGATGTGAACCTCACTGATCGCCCCCATTACTACCCCTATCATAGAACCCTGGGGAACACACTCTAGCAGTGATATGTGTTTAAAGATTATCTTTAAGACCAGTTAAAGAGAAACATATTCAAGCTTGGCCCAGCCGCGACACAAGTGGTTGGTGTCTTCGTATGGCTAGATAGCAATAGTGACGACGAAGGCGAGTGGTAGTAGGTTTCCAATCGTGGTTCCTAGAAGTATGATGACTTTATGCCTCGCAAAACCATTTCTCGTGGCCATGTTATCATCCGTGCATGCCTGAATCAGCCAGAGCCATCAGAAAAAACAACCACCACTTCTATATAATCATCTAAGCCGACCTCTTCCCAGAAGTGCAAGAATCGGCAGCGCAAGGGAAATAAATATGCCCCACCAATGCCATCATCATCCCGCAACATCAGTGACTTTATGCCCCCTAAGATGGGGATTCCTCCCAGAATCTTACCAGTAGTGGTTGAATCTTCCAGTTATAGTCAAAGGTACACTTCATTCAATAGAGTGGTGTTGGTAAACCCCAACATCACTCCCGATGATGGGGAGCGCCCGTCAAACCTCCCCAACATCCCCAGCTGAAGCCAACATCGGAGGAGTTGCTGCCATATGGTTCATCAAGGAAAATCAGTTGGAACCTCCACCCAGGTCGTGCATGCCACTAAGACCAAGAAGCATGCCCAACTCAGAGCTCAACACACGCAACCATTTTATCTGGTGTTGTCAGACCCGCCTCCACTACCATTTGTGCTGCTTGATCAGGCAAAGATACCTCGACCATGTCACAACCAGCATCGCCCTTTTACAGGCCGATATCAGTCATCTAATCTTCATCTGGTAGTTACTCTTCATGATTTGACTAGTCTCTAGCAGGATATGCCCAGCATCAGTCATTTGCCAGCACGGCCGGTAGGGCCCGCCATGCATCCTGTCATGGAGCGTCCTCCTACAAGTATAATTTCACACCTGGCATAGAAATATGATGTCCTCAAGCACATTTCCATCATCCCAGTGAGTCTTTCTATCCTCGAGACCATCTTCCTATCATCATATTTGCGTGAGGCCCTCGATGAGGCTTTACGAAGCCCCACCCAGTTTGAGATAGAGGTTATAGCTGCAGAGGCTTTTCTTTATGAAGTGGTTGAGAATGTAGAATTACAGGCCACCATTTTGTTCTATGGATAGGATGAAGGCTCCCCCATATAGGGGCACATTCTCCCAATGTACATCACTGGCGAATTTAACAGCTTGGAGGTTCGCCGCTCTCTTGTTGACACTGGCTCTGGGATTAAACATGTCCTGACATGGATAGGGAAGAATCAGCGGTTATCTGAAGATTACCCGACCCCCTCGGATTTAAGAATCCATGTATACAATAGGATAGAGAATACCCCAGTCGCTAGGATCTGTTTGAAGACCCAGTTCGGAAGCCTGGTTTCCAGCAACAAATTTATGGTTGTCTCCAAGGACACTGCATACAATGCATTGGTGGGAAGACCATGGCTCCACCTGCATGCGGAAGTCCCCTCATCGTATCACCAATACCTCAAATACTCCCTCAATGGTCGAGTAGGAGTACTCCAAGATGATGTGTGTCCTTTCACCTCTTGTGAAGCCCACTACCAAGATGTCGACTACTGATAGAGCAAGGATAAGAAGAATCAGGCTAGCGAGGTCGAACCCTTCGTAGTTGAAACTGACCCCTGTGTAGGTCAAGATGACGCCTACGTATTCCCGATCCATCTATTGGAGGCCACGACCCCTGACATGGGTAATTGTTCTATTGTCTCCGGTACGAGAAGGAAGCATATTCCCAAGTCCATGTGACAGCTAAAAATCATCTCACACACCTATTCAAAATAGGCTCAGGTTATCCTGGAGCCTCCTTCCCCTGTACGGTATCGGGATGTCTACCCCATGTCAATGAATGTATGTCACAAATTTCTATTTCGCCGGGCTGGAATTAACCGACTCAAGCTGGCGCACCTTTATTTTTTAGATATCATCAAACGTGGACCCTTAGGCCAAAGACTATATAGGATTGGTTCAACAACATTTATTTTTATGGTTTAGGTAGCATGTAAAACTCCCGTTATTCTCTCCACTATAGCCCAGGCTGGTACCCGCCTCCTGTCAGAATTTTCTAACCCATAGGAAGCTTCTCCCGATGGGGATCCCTCCTCTGCATGAAAAGAAGGGGATTTGGAGGACTCTCCCCCACCTTTGAAGAAGGAATATCCGCCACAATTGATGAACTGGTACATGTGAACCTTGGTAGCAAGGTTGACTCGTGACCCACGTTGATCAGTACCGCCATGTCCCTCAAGGAGCAACAATGGTACATAGATTTCCTGAAGCAACAACATTATGTATTCTCCTGGAGCTATGACCAGATGTTGGGATGAGATCCTCAGGTTTTCGTCCACCGCCTTGGACTCCTAAAAAGTCATCATGGATTCAAGAAGCCTCCCAATATGATGCACCCTTCTAATAGTTCTATGGTTGAGTCCGATGTTGAAATTCTTATCATAGAAATCTTCATCAAGGAAGTCCACTACCCCATGTGGCTATCCAACATTGTGCCAGAAAGGAAGAAGAACTAACAGATAAGAGTCTGCATTTACTTCCGAGTTCTCAATTGTCACTATCTGAAAGATGATATTCCCCTTCCTATGACTAAATTATTTATCGATGCTACGGTTGGGTTCCAATCCCTTTACATCATGGATGGGACTCTAGATATAATCTGATCGGGATGACCCCAATGATGAAAAGTCCACTGCTTTTAGAGAACCCCAATGTACTTTCTGTTACCAGGTTATGCCCTTCGTCCTGAAGAATTAAATTGACATCTTTTCAGTGGGCCATGCATTGCATAATCAATCCAATCCTTGCGAAATTGATGGAATGATATGTGGATGATCTAGTGGTAAAATCTTACCCGCTCCAGGACCATCTCAAGGACCGTGAGAAATTGTTTGGCTTCCACTGTTCCCACATCCTAAATATGAACACATTGAAGTGTTCTTTCGGGGTTACCTCTATGAAGTTCCTTGTCATTGTTTTTAGGTATCGTGGCATTGAGATCAACCTAGAGAAGATCATAGACATCATTTAGATGCCTCCCCCAAGAAATATTCAGCAGCTTCGATGTTTCAAAATCCACTTAGCCTACATACGCCGATTCTTTGTGAATCTAGCTGGCAATGGTAAGCCCTTTTCTCGGCTCATGAAGAAAGGCTCCGACTATGAGTGGGACGAAGAGCACCAGACCACATTCGAGGAAATCAAGCAATATCTACTTAGACCTCTGGTCATGATGCCACCCTTCTCCGGAACACCACTGATCTTATACGTGACTCCCCTTAAATGATCTCTATGTGCCCTCCTCGCCCAGAAGAACAACGAGTGGACGGAAAATTGCCTCTAATAGCTTAGTTGTATGCTCATTGATAAGAAGACCAGATACTCCCCCATCAAAAAAGTTATTCCTTGCACTGGTATTCGAAGTACAGAAACTACGACACTAATTACAGCACCATGAGCTATAGCTGGGGTCTCGGGTAGACACGATGAAGTACATTCTTAACTGCCCCATGAGTACAGGCCATCTGGCATGGTGGGCGGTAATCCTCCAACACTTTGACATCAGTTTCATTCCGCAAAACACTATTAATGGACAAGAATTGTCCGATTTTTTTACTTCCCATCCAACCCCCACGAACCAGTCCCTAGACATATATTTTTCTTGATGAGGCAATCCTTTCCATAGGTCATGCCATTTCATGTTGGAAAATGCACATCTATGGTGCTTCCCAAATCCCTTTTGGAAGGAGGCTCGATGATCCTTGGCTTAACAGGGTTGTCCTGGGTATTTTCATCATCACCCCGGTGCAAGCCATTCTGTCGTACTCATTCGTGTTGTCAGAAGGCTGCACCAACAAGGAGGCAGAGTAGCAGGCTCTTATCACTGGCCTCGAGCTGGTCCTCGAGATCGATGTGCCCCATTTTCATGTGAATGAAGATTCCAAACTAGTTATTTTGAAAATAAATGGTGAAAACATCATCAGAAAACCCATGATCGAACCATTATTGGAGCTTACCCTAAGGCTAATGGTCTAGTTTCCATATCGACCAGAGGATACTCATGTCACTCAATCTCTGAGCGGCCGAGCGGATGCCCTGGCCGGCCAGGCTGCATCACTTGCAGAACCAGAGAAGAAGGATCTGATTATACACGTGGCACATCGGAGAGTATTTTCTCTCGTCACCTCAGATGATGATGACGGCCTGCGAGTAAGCCATCTTACCGTCAGAGCCTCTATGTTAGGACCCCGAGGTTCCTCGAATGAAGGGGTTGATGTGACCCCCGATTAAGGATCCCCCTTTATATAGTATCTCTAAAATGGTTACCTACCCTCTAATCGGGGTGAGGTCAAGAATATCTGACATCATGCACAGTATTTTACCCTCCAGAGTGGTCCCAGTCTTGATCAGATAATCTACTAGTGAGGGTTTGATGGTGTTCCCCTCCATTGCATCCAAGGAGTCGAGAATTCTCATGTCATGCAGGAGGTTCACGCCGGTTCTTGTGGGTCTCACCAGACTGGGCCTCCATAATCCATGATTACAACATGTTCGCCAAGAGATGTCACGCATTCCAAATTCATGTTAATTTCATGCATCATCCTCCAGAAACTATCCACTCCTCCATGTACTCTTGGTCGTTAGCAGTGTGGGGACACAATGTCATTGGACCATATCCACCAGCAACAGCTCGCAAGTGCGGGTTCATCCTGACTGCCACAGATTTCTATTCCATGTGGGTCAAAGCAATTCCTCTCATGGAGATCAAGGATCGTTCTATCGTCAAATTCTTGAGATCCAATATCATATACAAATTTGGAGTCCCTCACGCCATCCTTACTGATAACGGCATGATCTTATGAGTAGTTGAGCTGAAGAAATTGTACGCCAATTACAACATCTGTTCGAACCATACCTCCATCTATCACATGCATGAAAATGGGAAGATCAGGGCATTCAATAGAACCCTCTATAACCATCAGTAGAATATGTTTGGTTAGAATAAGAAGAGTTTTCCGAAAAAGCTCCCCAACACTCTCTGGGCTTACCAGATGACGACTCATAATTCCACCTAGGTGACCCCATATTCCCTGGTGTACGGAGCTATGGTCATCCTACCCATCGAGATCTAGCTATCTTCATTACACAGAACAGTCTATGACTAGCAAGAACCATACAAGGTAGTCTAAATTCATCTGGCTAAATTGGAAGCACTTGACGAGAATAGGTTTCGTGCCCTGCACAATCTGGAAAGGCATCAGAATAAGATAGTTAGAGCCTTTAATAAGAAGATTTGTCTCCGCTTTTTCCTTTAAGGAAACTTGGTATTGGCACTCCAAACCCCAATGATATCTGGAATAAAACCACCCAAGTTGAATCCCAAATGGGAAGGACCTTTCATAATTTATAGGGTCTACCCCAATGAAGCATACTCCATGGTGGCCATGGATGGTGAGTGTATAAATCCTCCCATCAATGTCAAGTTCCACAAGAAATACATTGCGTGAGACAGTTGGTCCTACATGACCCTAAAATGTCTGGTGCTACATGACCTTACATGACCCTAAATTGCATGCTGGTCCTGCACGACCTTAAACTGTTCGGTCCTGCATGACCCTAAACTAATCCGTCCCGCATGATGTTAAAATGTATGTCGTCCCTCAAGCCATTAAAATGCGCCGTCAGAACTACGTATGGCCTGATTCTCATACACATGGGATACTTAGGAATGCTCAAGCGTCTCATCTTGTGCCCAACCACCAACTCTTTTCTTTGACTAGCCCCCCTGGGTATAGTTCTCTCGGAGGATCCTTGCCTGATATGGTGTAGGATTCTTTATCCACACCCATTCCAGGATTATAACGGTCGCACCATGTGCAAGATCCCCATTATTCTCTCCTCCCATGTCCTCACCACATGATGCTAATCTACTTGGCCCTCAATAACTATGTACAGACTGATTCCCATCCTCATTGGATACGAAGGAACGCCCAAACATTTTGTGTGTTGGCCCAGCCCAAACACCAAAATCTCCCCCCCGGGTCAAGACATATGTTGTGGTGCAGGCTTTTTCCTCAATACACATCGATCTCATCTCTATTTATCCATATGTCCCACTACCAATACATGTCCACATATTTCATAACACTGCTTGTCTTTAGAATGTATGGGTACAACTACACTTCACCCACCCATTTGAATAGGCCTATATCATCCTTACCATCCAGAAGGTCCCCCAAATGGTAGGGATGCTAGGACCAAGTGCTCTCCTACCAATTCAGGCCAACTCCCGCGAGGATGTAGAGAAACAAATTGATACAAGTCCCACATTGCGAATAGGGTCAGCGGTCGATGCCCATTTATTGTTCCCATTCCAGGTCACTATAAGAACATTGTGTTATGAACATGGTCAATAGCTTTCCTTTGCCTTCAGGGCCACCCCAAGATGTCCGAAACATTGAGTGCAATGGATCAATCTGACCTATCATATATCCAAGCGATGAACTCCCCTCATTTGATGGAAGCTACTAGACCCCTGTATGGTTGGTAGAGCCGAATTCGGCTCCTTGTTTCACACACTGAGCTTTGCTCACATGGGATTAAAAGCTGTGATGAAGCAGTTATAGCACAAGAGGTTGTATGGCTAACATTTTTTGGGACGCCCAGCCTCAGGCCCCATGGCCTTTTCCGGCCCATTGGCCCTTTCTAGTCCCTCACCCATGTTCACATTTAGGGGTGTGTGGTGTGGAGTGGATATATATCCTCATTCACATCAGGCTATTTATTCATTCCACACATATCCCATTGAGACATCACTCCCTTCATTTATCATCCATACCATGAGCACATGCCATTTCATGTTTCACGTGTCCAGTTTCGGGCTCCTGGCCCAGGTTCTCTCTTATGGGAGTGTACAGTGTGGTACGGGATTATGTCCTCATTCACATTGGGTTACTCTCTGTGCCATAAAAACCCCCAGAAGAGACACCTTATCCATACTCGTCCTCATTTTAAGCCGTTAAACTACACACTGGAAAGGACATCTTGTCCGACGCCCATCCTCAGGCCCCTTGGCCTTTTCCGGCCCCTTGGTTTTCCCGGGACCCCGATCAAGATCTCACTCAGGATTTTATGGTGTGGTATTAAATTATGTCCTCAATCACGTCGGGTTATTCGCCGCACCATACACCTCATATATGTGGCGTATCTAACCCATTTGTGTCCTTACTGTATGATGATAAACTGCACATGACTCCCTTCATAAACTACGTCTATCTTGATTCCCATCTTCATGGGATACATAGGAAAACTTGAACTTCTAGACATTGTGTCCAGCCCCATCTCTTAGAAATCTCCCTTTCACCATGGCCCCTTGGCCTACCCTTTCCCAGGGGGAGTATATGGTCTGGTATGGGACTATTTCCTCATTTACGTTGGGTTTGTAATGACCATGAAATGTACCTCTCCCTCCTAAGAGTTCTCTATCACCTTATTATATAGTCATCCTTTCAAATCGATTACTCTCATGTTTAGAACCCTCCTTGACCCTCTTCAGTGATTCACCAATGTGCCTAAGAGTACTCTGGTTCAACACTTGGATTCTAGGATTTTACATGGACATTCTTTCACCAATTTTTCAGGCATTGTGTTCCCCTTTATTTGGGATTCCATAATCATCCACGCCCGAAGGGGCCACCAAATGACATGTATTCTAGTCCTAAGGGTTTTCTTACCATCATGGGCCAACGTCCTCGAGGGATTTAGAAAAACAATTGATACCAGTCCCACATTGTGAATATGGTCAGCGGCCGACACTCATTTCTTTGTCCTCATTATAGGATAACATGATATGGATGCTGTGTTTCAAACACGTTCAATAGTCATCATTCATCTTCATGCCATCCCCTTTAAGACTTGAATGTTGGTCACATTATTCACATCATTTTCCACATCATCATGTCAAAATGGAATTTTGATACTCTTGACACTATCCCTCATTGCGCATTTGAACATTATGATGACAAATATTTGGTAATGGCATCATTCGGGGATCTGCACCGACTTCCCTTTGACATGCATCCCGAGTATTGAAAAAAATCATTTTCTGCCATTTTTTCCCACATCGAGCTTGACTCACGTGGGCTTAAGGATTGGGTTGATGTATGTGCTTACATGGAAGGATTTAACTTCCCAATGGTCCATGATCTAAAACCATAAACTAAGATCTATTTTAAAACTATGTAAGGCTTGATTCCCAGTCTCATGGGATACGTAGGATCACCCGGACGTCTTGTTTTCAGGTCCAGCTCAATTGAGAGCTAGTTTCTCCTACCCCTTACTCTCTTACCACTATATTGGCCCCTTGACCCATAGTTTTTATCTCGGAATCATGTATGTTGTGGTATGGTATTATGTCCTCATTCAAGTTCGGTATGCTTTACTACACCATTCACATTCACCCTTTAGTCTCATTTATACAATGTATGTGTCGCATGACATTATAATTCATGCCTGGTCCCATCACATGACCGTAAACCATAACATTATCGTCCTGGATGCACGACAAAAAATTTCACTACATCGTGATTTCCTCACTCATGGGGACACCATAATTGGTATTTGTTATAGGTCATACCTTTTGTCAAGCCTGTATACAGCTTGATTCTTGTGGCGATGCCAGGACATTCTACCCTAGGCATGTCGCTTCACAAAAAAACCACTCACCATAAATGACAAATGAGATACATCAAATACCTCATCTTTTGGTTTTAGGGCCACACCCAAAAACCCCATTTATCCCTCGCACTGGTACCATACCGTGCCACCCCATAGAACTACGTATGGAAAAATTCTCATTGTCATGAGATATATAGAAAAAACCGGGAACTTCCCCACGGGCCCAACCTAACATTTTTGTTTGGTCCCTTGACCTAAAAAAATCCCCAAGGAACACATGGTAATCTAGACTCCATGTCCTCATTCACGTCGGGTTTTATAGTCACCATACAATGTGCCCCTTGCATTCCGTACCAATCCATGGTCTGTGTTCTATGACCTCAAACTAATACCTCTCTTAGAACTACTTATGGATTGATTCCCATCCCCATCGGATACGTAGTGACACCCAGGCATTTCACATCGGGTCCTTCTCTAGGAATCATAAATTTTGTTCCTCCTCATTTCTGTCCTCTGGCCTTACCCCTTGTGGGGAACCATGTAACTGCAGATTTTCCCTAAACATGTTCGGGATGACCCATGATGAAATTTGAAAGTGACATCTCCCTCTCCATAGAGGTCCTTCCTAAAAGTGGGGATGATCCATGATCGGACCAGTGTGCCCACCAAATGTTTTCTCACCAAAGTGTCGTAACTCCAAGAGTGTTGGATTCCATTCGAACAACCCATCACTCCACTCTCCGTGCTTTTCCTGCACTATATTCAGATCCTCTCCCTCTTTGATGTCATGAGGAACCCCCTAATAGTATGAATGCTCGGCCTATGGATCACCTACTGTTTTGGGACATCTTTTTGAAAGATTAATGGATGACATTTTAAGCCAGAGCCTGTGTTTTGAACATGGTCAATGGTCGGCCCTCATTTGTCATCCCCATTTCAGGATAACGCAATAAAGATACAATGTTTCAAATTTGGTCAATAGTTATTCGTAATTGTCAGGACCACCCCACAGTGTTCCAAATCATGGGTATCGTGATTCACACCATCCATTCTCATCTGTTCAGATTGATTCTAGAGCCCCTGGAGTTACCTTGTTCATGCAAAAGAGAAAACTGGGTAAACGATTATTCGGCTATTCTGGGAGCTTCATTCTCTAATCATGTCTCTCCCTTCCCTTCCTGAGAATCCAAGTTGTTTTTTCAAACCTCAGGCACCCTAAACTTGGTCAAAACATTTCAATTCAGGCTACATAACATAGGGGGCATCCATTGTTTCATACGTTGGCCTCGACCCGTGTGATCTTAGGGATTGATCACTAGGGGTTTCACGAATATAAAAGAGGTGTGTAAAACCAATATAAATAACAGAACTCGTGAAGGTTGTGGCATCAAATGATCGAAGCATGAAAGTACATTTGAGGGATTGTAATCATTATAGTACACGAGGGTCGGTTTCCACCATGGATGGGTTAGCCTCATAAAAAGAGCATAAAAACTCTACTACCCTTTTACTAGTGGTGTCCAGGAGTTTCTACCGCATGTTCAGCTCCTGCTCTTCTTCAGCAGTGATGGGGTACAATTCGTTGGCCGCAATCTGGGCCCGCTCCACGTCGGTCTAGATGGCAGACATCTATTTAGAGGCTCACTTCATGCCCTATTTGGCCATTTCCAGTTGGGCCTTCAATCGCAATATTAGCTCAGATTGTGCGTTGAGGGAGGGTGAGTGCTCATCCACCCGACTTTGCAGCTGCTGGACCTATTCTTCAGCCTCCTAGAGCCTCTTTATGTTTACCTCTTTCCTCTACTACCAGCCCACACTGAGGCCATGGTTGTACTCCCGAATCATTTCCACCATAAGATTTCAGACTAGCATGTGAGGATGCTGGGCATCCACTCCCCAACACACTGTTCACATATTCGCGGGTGAAGTATGTCCAACTCATCTATCCATATTTCTTGGGGGAGTCACCAATGTAGCGTGTGATCCGGTTTCAAGATCGGTGACAGACTATTCTGATGTTTACTTCATCGTAGTTTGTCTCGTCCCAATCAGCGAAGTTGGATGGCTCATATGCGGCGAACACCCCTAGGAACTCTTCAGTAGGGTCCACATATTGTATTTGGTCAAGAATGGCGGGAACTGTACTATCTAATCAATCCTCATCGTCAGATCCCATCTCAATGATCGTGTGTTCAGCCCCACAGACGATCCCACTAGTGATTGGTAGCGTCGCCGCTTGGTCTGTTTGAGCCTCTACCTCCACGATCAATGGCATTCCCCTGAAAAGGATGCCACCGGTAGCCCTAAACAACCTCACCAAGGTGGCCCATGCCATTTGAAGAGCTGTGCACACCAAAAAAGGACATGGACTTTAGTAAACATGGTTTGGGGATGATAGGCATAAAATTGATAGATGGGACATACAGAGATCAAATTCATAGACTCATTCTCATGTTGATATTGTTGGGACCCCAAGGTGTGGCCCCCCATATATTATCGGAAGGTCTGAATGCTCTGAAGGGGTCACCGCAGGTGTCCTATCCCCGCTAGATTTGGCAGTTGATGCAACTATGGGTGTTTATTCTAAAGGTCCCGCATCAACATTTATTGAGGGACGGGAACAGTTTCTATGTATGAGGTCCTCCTAGATAGTTCATATTTTATTAAGGATTCCATAATGACCTGGGAATAGACCCTGAGGAAGGGATTTGGGGTTTTACCTCGAGGGCCTCAGTGAAATCTTCGAGGTCCAAGTCCTGATTTCCAACTTCTCCCTCCTCCAACGGACTCCCTCTGCTGGCCGCGTCCCCCCAGGAGGACTTGTTTGATTCTCTAGACAGAGGAAAGCGCTCTCTGTGTTCATCGGAAGACCACTACGGTGGGACCATGCGATTTTGCAACACCTTGATACGATCTGTCATTGGAATAGGGGAATCACTGAGAATGCACAATGTCCTCTATCTCTTCCAGGTATTGCTCTGCCCCCACCCAGGACACCGTAAAGCTAGGTCTTATGGGGATTATTCCCAACAAATCCATCCTGAGAAGGATCAAGTTTTTCCACATCTCTGACTGACCAAGGAATTTCCGATTGACCTCCCAGATGTCCTAGGCCTCTATAAAGAAAACATTCTCTAGCATATCTATATGGCACAGCCGCTTCCTCATAGATTGGGTCTGTATCCTACAGAACCCTCTTGGTGGCCTCCCCTCTAGATAACTCTCCTCTTCTAGAACCATCGGGTCCGCTACCACTGTTGGATCTATCTCCACTACCATACCCTCAACTGATGCAGGTCGCGCCACAATTATAGCCCCTCCATCGCGAGATTCCCTCGCCGCCTTCCATCCTCAACCCAGAGGTTGGGAAGGTCCACCATCATCGACCTGAACTTTTGGTTATTTCATCATTTCCCCCGGGTAGGCCGCCTCCCAACTTTAGGCATACTCCATAACCATCTCGAAGGTAGCAGTGTGCGTAGGTAGCTCATTTTTCATCTTCTCCTCCTCTCGAGTGAACATGAGCCACATATGCCTCATCACGCATTGATTCTCTTCAAGGGACACCCCTAGGTAAACCAGAGGGGTCGGTCGCTACACGCCCCGAAATTTCTGAGAAATTCATTGTGGTTTGTACGGCTCACAGAGCAGCTCACAGTCCACCCTTTCCACTAGGGCTCCACCTTGAATGTCCATGAGATAAGACTGGTGCTCTTCTATCTCTCACCCATCATCTGTGAAGGCCGCCATTGGAAATGGTAACAAATGGAAGTTTAACTATTCTACTTTCCAGACTTGGTTTAATACCAATGGTATGGTGATCTTGGCCGTAAATCTCCCGGCGACGTTCAACATGGATGGGTGAATGTCCGATCCTGGAAGTTAAATAGGGTTTGGGTGTTCATAAACCACCCTAATGTGTGCCTCTATCCACCCGTACAGAAGGTGGAACAACCCACATTTCCTATGTGGCCTCTTCTCCTCACAGATGAGCCATAGCATTTTGTACATATTGGAAAGCATCAAAATTCTGAGATTCACCCGCCCTCTGGTCACTATAATGGAGTCCATGATGAATGTTCTTAGTCGCATGCCTATATTTGTATCCCTCACCAGCAAGATCCAACCACATATAAGAACCACAATGAATGTCACCATCCTGACTATCTGCCGCTGTTTGGTGATGAAGCTAAAGACCTAGGTCTTCCATTGACATTCCTCTATTAGTCTCCATTGTGAGTGATCATTGCCTCTTTGATGCCCCTTTGGGCACGTTCGAGGCCTCACTAGAAACTGCTTGCCTTTTGGGAAGTCTAGAAATTGCTTGAACCTCAGTCTAATGTGGACATCTCTCACCACTTCCTTGTCCTCTCCCACCACCAGTCTCGTCAAAGACATCGCAAGTGGAAGAATCTACTTTGGATCCTCTAAATAACAAATAACAAGGAGGAATTCTTCGTACATTGCTCCCAGTATCGAGACCCCCAAGATCTGATGCACGTCCCATAAGCTGATTCCAACCTCCCCGTGATGTAGTAGGAAGGTGTTGGTCCCTGGTTACCATGGGCTCAGAAGCACATGAATCAGCATCATTGGCTGGTAGATGTAAAATTGGGAGGCGCAGGCCACCTCATACAGGCTTACTCTCCTCAGCTGTGCCCTGAACTCTTCCAAAAAAGCGCTAACCCAGTAGGCCCATGCCTTGTTGTCCGTGAAGTTTCCACCTTGGTGTAGGTCCCACTCCTTAGACCATCCTTTCTTCAGGATCCTTAGCACCGCCATTAGGATTGATTGGTACTGAGGGGGGAACCTCTCTGTTAGCAATTCTTACCCGTCAATATCATTCAAATGATTGTATAACCAATCATCGGTAATGGGTGTAAAGTCATCCCGTGCGTGGCTGTTGGATGCCCTGAACCACTGGTGATGGAACAATGTGCTCCTGAACCAGTAGGTCGCCTCGTCCCTACTTGCTTCAGGGATGAAGATGCAATCCATCAATCCAAATCCATATAAGGGAAGTCCCTTGCACAATGTGTAATCCCTTTGGAATTCTTACAATAGTTGTACCAGCGAATCATGGTCGAAGTGGATCCGTACTACCTCCACCAAACCCAATTTTTTCACCATCTCTTCCCTTCATGAAGAATTCAAAAGGACCCCCTAATGACCTACTGATGATCCATCCTATCCATAAAATTTAAATGATTTTCAGGCTGGATCACGAACCTCGATCGCAAAGCACAATCACAAAGCTCAATAGTGGAGACCGCTCGTGGAGCTCGATCTGGACAGCTGAATCGTAGAGCCTTGCACTGACCCTCAGACGCAAGCCGTAGAATGAACTAGCATGGATTTGAAGGTTCTCTATGCACTGTGAAGCAAAGGCTCGATTCTCAGAGAGTGATCATGGAGTACGTGGAGAGTCGTGAAGCGAGAGTTCAAAAAAGTTTAAATCATGGAGAGAAAAGAAAAAAAGAGAGGTCAACCAAGCTATTTATAGGCAGTGGCCCCATGTGCTTCATGGAACATCCAGTAGCAGTGGACTTCATGACGTGCCATTCCCGTGCATCACCGCTCCACCTCACTTGCCTTCTTTGTGTGGCTTCCCCACAAGAATTCCTCGTGAGGCCGCCTCACAAGGACCAAAGAATTTTGGTGGTGGACCATCAGACTTGGATTCTCGTTTTCCCCATGACTCTGAGTCTGAAGGGGGGGGGAGGCATTTGTTGATTCCAAAATTCATGGCAAACAAAATATCCTGAAAGCATTAAGGCCTACCTCATGAAGACATATTGCAAAGCTCTTAGATCCTGGTAGCCATCGCCCAAGTGCTCCTTCGTGATCCATCGCTAAGCAAGGAGGTGGTAATGCTCTGCGAAGACCTCTAATGTTAATGAGCTGTCATAGATCAGGGAGGTGGTAATGCTCCGTGAATCCCTATGATGTTTTTAAGCCTTCACAAAGTAAAGAGCCAGTAATTCTCTGCAAATCCCTTTGACTTTCATGATCCATCACGAAGCATGGATGCGGTAATGCTTCATGAAGCCCTATGATGTTCGCAAGCCATCGCGAAGCAAGGATATGGTAACACTCCACGAAACCCTATAATGTTCGTGAGCCATCGGAAAGCAAGGAGGCGGTAATGCTCCGCGAAGCCCTCTAACGTTCGTGAGCCATTTCGAAGGAAAGAGGCGGTAACGCTCCATGACGGCAGGTGACGTTCGTGACCCGCCGTGAAGCTCGTAGTACACCGAGTGAGCACTGCTTCATGGCGCCTCGTGCTTATAAATAAAGGGCACCCCTTGAGCCCAAAGGAGGATTTTTTTTCCGACCCTTCCCCTTCCTAGATCCGGAATCATGAAGCACATGTTCTCCTCAAACCATGAGCTCCTCAAGGTACTTTTTCTCCAAGAAGTGCCTCCCCCTTTGTGTTAATTGAGCCTCTCTTCCGAGAGTGATGACTTTCACGAAGCCCATGGGGCTTCGTGAAGAACGGTGGTCCTAAAGGGGACTCTGGTCTTCATGTAGCACATACGCTTCACGAAGTACCCCGCATGTGCATGTAGGCCATGTGCCAAGGCCAAGTCACTGTGAATATTGAAGCACAATACATTCCAATTCCCTGATTTGTGAGGAATCCCCGCTTCGTGGGGAAATACTTTGCGAATGTCATTTCACTTTGTAAAGCACCCCCCATGCGCATGTAACCCATGTGCGAAGGCTGGGTTACTATGCATCGTGAAGCACATCGCTTCCCCATTCTATGCTTTGCAAGGATCCCTTGCTTCATGAGGTATTGCATCGGGAATGCCAATCCACATCGTGAAGCTCCTCCCATATGTACCTCTTCCCTATTCCTAGCATGGGAAACATCAATTCTTGAAGCACAAACATTTGTGAGGCCCCTCCACTGCATGGATCTCCAGTTCATTACAAGTCATATACTTATGGCCCCTCTCGCTTTGCAACTCTTTTTCCCTTGAGGCCCTTCAGGTTAGCACGAAGCAACATGAATGTCCCTTGGACGAAACTACATGTTTTGTGGCTTCACCTCATGCTTCTACTCATAGGCACTCTAACAGCTATTTTTTCTTTGCATAGCCATGCTCACGTGGACCTCCCAATGGTTCACTCCATAACACCCCCTAGACACGATGTCACCCATCCCATCTGTTCACCATGGTGTAGAGGGTACCTATTATGTATGTCCTAAGGGTGAGGAGTAAACCAACCTTGTCCAATCAAAAGGACGTTAAACTTCCTAGCACCATCATCCTCAGCACATGAAGTTAAATTGTGACTTCCCCCCACGCATCCAACATGGGGAAGGGGCAAAAATCCAGGTGTGAGCTCTATCCTTTCTTACAAGAGGTAGCATCCATGATCCTCTTTTCTTCTTCGGTCCAAATAACCAGAGAGTGGGGGGTGGGGAAGTCAGACACCTCCTTTCGTTGGTGCAAAATACTTCTCCTATTGGGCTTTGTTGCCATAGGGCCTCCATCTTAGAGTAAGTCCCGTCCTCTTTGGGCTGCTAACCAAGAATAAGCCTATGTTTCCTCTTTGGGTTACAACCACATGTAAGCCTCACTTCACCTCTCACGGATGAACCTTTCACGAAAGGATCGTCAGGTCTATTATGCCTCGTGTTTCTCACACCGAGCATGACTCATGTGGGCTTAGAGTAAGCACTGACCATGACATCCTCCTTGGGTATCCTAGAGTGTAAGCCTCATGCCATCCTGAACAATGTGGTATTTTATAATTTCGAAGGAATGGTATGTAGGAACCCTACATGATGTTCAAGCCCGCCATCCATTGGACCCCAGGTCTTCCTTCACGTCGGTTCACTGACCCCCCCTTCTGAACTATGTGGTCTTTGATACTTACTAAGGCAGGTTACGTAAAAAGCCTTCATGGGGTTCAAGCCCAACACCCATTGGACCCCAGGTCCTCCTTCTTGTCGGTTCACCGAAACCTACCTGAACTATGTGGTTTTTGATCCTTGGTATGGCGTGGTACATAGGAATCCTCTATGATGTTTATGCCCACCTACCATTGGACCCCAGGTCCTCCTTCACGTCGGTTCACAGACCTCCATTCTGAACTACTTGGTCTTTGACCCTTGCCAAGGCAGGGTATATAGGAAGGCACCCTGAGGTTCAATTTCACTACCATCAATTTGTCCTGACCATCTTCATGTCGGTTCACCAAGACCATATAACCCGAACTACGAGGTCTTTGATCCATGCCAATGTAATGTACGTTGGAATCCTCCCTGAGGTTCAAGCCCATCATCTGGTCATTCAAACCCCCATCATGTCGGTTCATCCCTATCATGCATGATGTTAAACTGTGGATACAAATCAGTGGTAAGTCGTTGTTTCCCCAGTCAGCGGTAATTCGTTGCACACTGAACCCCTCCTGAACTACATGGTCTTTAATCCATGCCAAGGCAGGGTATGTAGGAAGAGTCCCTGAGGTTCAAGACCAACAATCAATGGTCCTGGACACTTCACATCGGTCCACCCCCTGTCCTGCATGATGTTAAACTGTATTCCACTTTTTATTCCCCATTCAACAGCTAGCCGTTGTCACTCCATTCAGTGGTAAGCTGTTGTCTGCCTCATTCGGTGGTAAGCTGTTGTCACCCCTTTAAACGATAACCTCCTAGAACTCCAACCAGTGGTAAAAATTTTCAGGATGAACAATGTTCACCGAACTATGCGAACTTTGGTTCCCTTTCACGGGGATACGTAGGATTTCTCTTCAAGGATCAATCCCAACTTCACCGTCGCCCTTGCGTTGGTCCTATTTCATTCCCCCTCCACTTCATTAATCCACCCATCATCCATCCTGATTCATATCTGGGCTGACAAATCCAGATGAAATCATGTCATCTCATTCCCTATTCCCCTCAACAGTGACTCAGAAGTCAACCATATGTAGGCCCCAACATCAGTGTTCCCTCTAGGGGTTGCACCGATCTGATCCACTCCATTCATTGTTATGATCAGTCCGATTCGTCTCTGCTGGATGTTAATATTGTGGCATACCATGTGTTAAACATGGAAAGCTGAGGAAAACCTCATATACATGCTCATGGATTATGATTCCCCGGATTCGACGTGGTATGCCTCAAGGTTCCTCCCCCTTGGGTAGCCCTATAATATGAGATAGAAGACAGACCTTCCATTGTCCCAGCACCCAGACACGCCAGTGATTCCCAACGTGACTACTCCCTTAACTGAAGGTTGCTTCCCTGACCAGACCACATGGAATGTCCCGACAGAGGCAGTGTAATTAACTTTTGTCCATGAAGATATGGCACTACAAGAGTATCACAAACAATTTTTTCAGTGTATAAAGGAGACCCAGACTAGGTGACAAGTTTAGAGGAGGAATCCAAGGAAGGAAGAACCAACATCCCATCATCTTTTTTCGATCATGGAGAAAACGACCATGAAAAGGTGATGGATGTAGCCCACCATTGGAAGGCGGGAATGCGGGGCAATAGCTACACGTCATCCACAGAAGGATGCGCGTGCCCCGGTGAAAGCGTTGGAGACAACGAATAAGTTTTGAATACCAAATTTTGATTGGAAAATGTGTTTCCCAAACCATTAATTATCGACATCATATTTTATTCCAATTTGAAAAAGGTTAATATCTTCATATTGCCTTTTTTCCACCGAATTGTGTGTATCGGGTTTATGGACATTCAAAATGAATACCCATTGTTGGTGTGCATTAGTATTGTATAAGATTTTTTTAAACTACTTGGGAATCTAAATATCCAAATAGCATCATATTAAAATTACATTGATCCTACTTTTGGAATCCCCATCAAGCATATAAAACCTTTTTTATATCCACATTTTAAGAAAAAAATCATGTCCCTCCCAATATGTACATGAATTTTCATTACTTGATTTACTGTTATTTATTTCTCCGAGGGGGTGGGGGATGGGTAAAATTTTGGAAATCATTCATTTTATTTTCATTATTACAATATATTATCAATAAAAAAAATCCATTTACTTGTGGGTGTGACGTTTTTATTCATTATATTTTCAAAATATATATATGATTTTAATTTTCAAAAATGTTATTTAAAAGTTTTAATAAAGGAAATAAAAAATTAAAATGGAAAAAATAAAAGGATTATATCTTGGGTGGGTCAAAAATGAATCTTTGAGAAAAAAGTTTCTTTTTATAACTATTCTAATTAGTGTCATGAGTTCATAAAACAAGGGTTGAGAGATGAGTGTGAGATTTGTTCTATGTAAACTATTTACAAAATTAAAAAAACTAACACTTGAAACATATTTTCATATGTTGTTTAGTGAAGTTAAATGTTTTATATATATTTCATATTTACAATCTTTTAAAAATTCCACCGAATATTTTCTTTCCAAAAAAATATATACCGTTGAAAAATCTGTTTCATTTTACTTCCATATATCATATCAAATAAATTTCACTAGTTTTTCAATGTTTTTTAACCGACTTTTCCACTCCTCTTTACATTATATTACAACCATCCTATTGCAACCAAAATCCCTCCAAAAAAATCATCTTGATTATTGTAAAATTTGAAATAGGAAATGGGAAATCAGAAATCTAATACATATTTTAATTTTGATTTTTGGATTGTGATAGATTGAACCACGTTGAATAAAATTACATCATATTTAGAGGAGTGAGTTTTGAGTGACTGTATATTCTAATTCAAATTTTAAATCTAAAAAATATTTTTTTTGAACAAATATTATTGAAATCACTTTTCATGGAATTCATTATGTATAATTTATCTAGAGAAAACCCCCCCATTATATGATAATGTGTATAACGTGCCTGATAGAATAGGCAACCACCATTAGAGGTAACTAGTGGTGACCATGAGTGACAAAAAATTATGGGAACTAATGAAAATATTTCAAAAATTATCTTCAATCCCCCAACCATGCACCCATGGACCCTAACCCATCTGACACCTTCCAATTGAGCACATATCAATGAAGAAATCAATTTCCCTTGCGTGCCTTGAAATCACCAATCGCCACCACCTCACATGGAGACACCACTACCACCCATCTTCCCTCACTAACCCCACTCCACCACCACTATCACCCTCAGGCATGGTAACCTCTCATTGTCAAGATTCACCACCACTAACACTCCTAGGGCCACTACCATCACCTATTGTCCCATAACCTCCCCACTCCCCTAACCCTCACTACACTTTATTCCAAGGCTTCAATTTCCACATGTACTCCCTCCATGTAGTCTCCCTCACCCTCACCACACCATTGTTGGATATATCTCCAACACTATTCTGGATCCTAGACATTGTCTCCCCCTCTCTACAACTCACCATTATTGGGTTTCAATAGCCCCCTCTATTTATACTTATCTCAAATCAATAGTGCAATTAGTTGTAAACCATATCATTCTTGATTCATTTGAAACACAACATAATTTATTATTTTGATATTGATAATAATAATATACCTTCTTTGGTCTCTAACCAATTAGTGGAAATCTATTTGGTGGGAATAATTTAATGAGGTCAAGCACAATAACATTAAGAAATTATTAAGATGAATTATTTATAATGATTTTTCTATCTATTTTAAATAAAAATTTAATGAATTTTTTTTATAGTTATAGAATAATATTTAGTCGGGAATAATTATATTATCCTTGAAATTGTTTATAGAATAAAATTTATGTAGTATATGTTTTGACACACATGCACATTCAATAGATATTCCCAATTTTTTCATGAAAATAAAATATTAAGTCATTTAAAATGGCAATTAATACTCACTGAATAATTTTTTCCCTTTTTACTAATTATGATGTATAAATATAGTGATGAGTAATTATTAATGTAAAAATCACCCAGAACTATCATCAAAACAATGAGAATGTGGCTATTTTTTAGGTATAAATGGTATCATAAACGTTTGATAGATAAACTGTATTTTTTAAATTCCCAGGAAAGATTTTATATTATAAATAACAATCCATATCAAATAGTTCAGTTAAAAAATAAATATTAAATTCAATTAGAAATGTAGTGTTTTATATCAATCTATATCTAATATCCAATATAAAAAATATATTATAAAATATATTATTTGATATGTCTTATCAAATTATATTAATATCTATTCAAATTTAAAAATTCTTTTAATTTTGTAAACAGTTTGGGATCTAGATATCAATTTCATATCAATTTCTCACAAACCATCAATGTATTTTTTGTAACATTTACTTTAGGCTGTTTTTATTTAATTTTTTATGTGTCAAATTATTAAATTATATTGTTATTTTTAAATCATTTAATTAATTAGTTACTCTTATAATATAAATTATTTAATAGTTATATTTTTTTATTAATTAAATGTAAAAATTATTATTAAAAATATTAATTTTCACACAAATGTTAAAATATAGATATATATATATATATTAAATTATTTAATACATCGACATTTTATATATAATTTCCTACTCATTGGAATTAAATATTCAAAAATATTTTGAAACTGTCATATCAAAGATATTAGAGTAAGATAATATAATGTAGACTATTGTCTTATTAAATAAATTTATAAAATAACTATTGTTTATATATTAATATATATATCTGATTTAATTTTCCATTCTTAAATTTTCAGGTAATAAATTTATTTATAAGTGAATATATAAAAATTATTTATCCATGTTTAAAAGAACACTTTAAAAAATTAATGTTATAAATAATTAAATATAACCAAAAATGTTGTGATCATATTATTTGGGAATTATTTCATAGTTAGGGATGAGTTTGAATTGATATCCATATGAAAATTTTTAGTCTTTATTTTTAATATATTTTTGAATGAAAATCATAAAATTATTGATATATAATGTCTAATGTAAATTTTACTTTTTATTTTATATATTTTAATATGGATATTTGGTTGAATGATCGGCCAAATAGATTATTTTTGGAATATTTTGAGAGAATTCTAAATTTTGTTGATTTCTCTAGAAGATTTAAATGTGACGTTATTAGTTGTACATTTAGAAAATTAGAAAATAGATATAAATTAACACAATATACCATAATATATCACCTATTGTGTAATGTATTTCTAAATAATTATTGGTTTTGGAATCATCATGGTGAAGAATATATTATTTTTTATCGTACATAAATAATTTAGATGGATGTTAATGTGAGGATGACTGATCCGATGCATGAAATTCTTACTGAAATTGTATGTTGGTTGGATCATGAAGAAATTCCCATACATAATGTTGAGACCATTGAGATCAATCCATTATCTAGTGTAGATCATGATACATTGAGGTTTTTTGTAAAATTTAATGATGAAAAAACAAAATAATATTTTTTTGTACTGCTTAATATAATTTTTTTATCATGTAGTTGTTTCACATGAAGGCTTTTAAGGAGTGTTCAAACACACTGTTCAAAAGGATTTGGGTGTTATTTAATATTTACTTCATATTGATAGTGATATTCATGACCATTTTTACCATACTTGTTATTTGAAAGTGTACTTTGGTTTAATATACAATCCTATAAATTCATGTGAAAACAAATGTATTCTATTTAGAAAGTTAACTTCCCATTGTTATAATTATGTTGTCTATCACTCATCTAGGCGGAATTATAACTAGGGAAATCAGACTCATAAATTTCCGACTATGAAACATGGTAAACCGATTGCTATAAATATAATTAATTACATTCCAATATTGTTGAGGTTGTAATGAATATTTATTTCATTTAGAGTTTCTATATTATTGTGATGGAATGTTGAATGAAATAATGAATGAGATATGATTATCCACATGACTAACTCGTTTTCATGGATGGATTTTTATAACTGACACATCAAATTTTCTAATGATACTTTTAATGTATGATTGGGATTAATAGAAGATAGTTCCAATCAATTTTGTCTATGTTTTTTGAAACACATAGCACAAGAGGCATGGTTTTGTTTTAATATAATATTATTCTATATATTTGTATGAAAAAACAATTTCTATTACATCCCACTCTTATTTAGGGACCTAGTAGTATGGGGAAAATATTTATGTTTATATTTTTCCAATAATTGATGAGTTGAGTTAATTTTTGGGAGATGGTCTGATTACTTACAATTGTGAAACTAATGAAATTTATAAACAATAGACTACTTTATTTTGGAAAATAAATGACATCCCAACTTTCAATAATTTACTAAGTTTGATTATGAATGGGGAATTTCAAATACATTTATAAAATATAAGTAAAATTTCATTATGGATTATACAATGTAAATATGGTAATGCATGGGAAAAAATGTTTCCTTCCCCCTCAATAGAGGTTTAAAAAAGAAAAATTAACATTTAGTGGTCCTAGTGAATTCAACCCATCACCAAAGACCATGATAACAGTATAAAAATTATCCAATATTGAAGAAAAAACATCCACATTGTATAGTAATTTTGGGATTTGGTGACTCATCAATTACCAAATATTTTTCATGTAGGTATACAATGTAGTAAAAATTGGATGAAGAAATGTATTTTTTCAATCACCCTTATTGGAAAACTAAAATGAAAATTCATAAGCTGGATGTCATGCATAATGAGAATGATTATTGGGATAAAATATTGTGGACCATTTTAGGTGTTAGTTTATAATCGATGGACTGAATCAAGGAATGAAATAATTTATGATAAATTTGTTTAAAGGAAAAAATTCAATCACATTTGGATGAGGTAAATAATTAATACATTCCTGATAAACAATATAAGATGAGTGAAAAATAAAAATATATATTTCATTCAATTTTTTAGATTCTTAAGGTGCTTAAAATTATCTCTCATAATATTTCCAACTGATTTAATTTGATTGGTATGACATTGATGAGGATTAAAAGTCTTTAAATCACATAATACTTCGATAGTTGATCCCAATTTGAAATCAAGATTTTTTATCACCCAATTTAGTTCGTCCATTGATTAAGATGAGTAATTTTTTAGAAATAAATTTTAAGAAATAATTTTATGGGTTAATTAAAAAAAATTCTATAAATAATTGTACATTTGGTTTTTGACTTGGTGAAACTATTTCTCTATTCATTTCTTCTATTATGGTTTACTTGACAATACACCTAACCGATGATGTAATGGTTGTTGGTCTAGTTCACTTCATTATGATGTATCATATTGAGTAGAATCTAAATACATTGAAACAATTTTTACATAAAATAGATTATCTAGATGAATCAATAACTAATGGTTTTTTTATGTATGAGATTAAAACGTTTTTCTATAAATAAACTATGGATATTGAAAAACAAATATCTCAGATTCATGGTGTTTTAGTTTGATATGGAATAATATTATCCAATAAAGACATCAAGTGGGTATAAGCTCATCGATCTATCTTTTTTATTAATAAATTAATCTAACCATTGATGTAGTAAGTTTCGTATCACTTTTATTTTTTAACATATATCTTTATGTACAATTTTTTCATTCAAACATGGAATTATCATTTCTAGTAAAAACATTAATGAGCTAAAACAGTAGATGGATCATGTGTGTGCTTATCGAATTCAAAAATCTCATTATTCATTATTTCATTATTGGTTAAAGTATTATGAACATATAAATAGACATTAACTGTTATTAATGTATAGTAATAATTTATTTATACACAATGTTTTATCAAATTTTAAGAAATACATTGGTTTGTAACATGTAGGGCTTAGTTGAACAAACACTAACTAGAAAAATTAACAAAATAGATGACTTTCAATCTATAAAAACTATTCTTTAAAAAAATATTAAATTATAATGACATTTGGTTTTACATTAAATATTTTCATGAAAAATGATTAACACAAAATGATCGAGTTGGTTATCCATATATCAATTCTTGTTATTACTATTATCAATTAAAATACATCATTGGTGTTTTATATATGCATAGGTTGAAATACATATTGTTAAAGTCTAATTAGTTTGATCAAGTCCATGCATTTAAAGGATATCGATGTTAGTTTCCATTGGTAAACTTTAATAGAATGTTATATAAGGATGAACAATTTATTAATGAACTTTTAATTTTGGAATAAAAATAAGAATATGTTTTCTTTATTACAATAAAATCAAATCCAAACTGGAATGTTGTGTGAAAATGTCAAGGTGAGGAGTGTATTTAATATAATGACATGAAACCAAGACATTATAATTTTTTTCTCTTCTTCTTGATATACACAACATAGTTAAATTTGATGAATATATTTATTTGGTTACATATAATGTTGAAGGAGAAACAATTAATTTATATGATTATGAAAACATATGATTTTTTATCATTACTATATTTAAATCCTTTTTTAAATATTTAACATTTTATTAACTATTAAACTAATTATTGAGCATTTATGATATCTTTATATTAAAAAAAATTTATGTGTGTTTAACTACTTATGAATTTTTTACTGTAGTTATGTCAAGCTAACAGGTACTCGATCCAAATCATTTTGCAGAGTCATCTGTATCTATAGGTTAGGGTATGTATGATTGTAAAAATGAAATTATTCCTTTAAATTTATAGAAAAACATATATATACACACATCCATATAATTATGATTTTTTATTTTTCAATAGGATCACACTCAACCACTTTTTCCTCTCATAGGATTTTCCATGATGGTGGTATTTTAATATGGAATTCTAACATGACAATTAATGCATAACATGATGAGATATACAATCATGTGGGAGTGGGTTCCACAAAATTTATTCACCAATTTGGTCATATCATATATTACCTACACATATTTTCATAGAATACAGATTATTGGGAATAATTTCCCTAGGATCCATTAAATTAGCTATGGGGGGATTGAGGTAAGTGGGTCATTTTAGTTTCTTTACAATTTTTAAAAACTACTTACATTTGTGATTTTATTATTACAAGATTTGTTAAATATCCTGATACAATGGTTTTATTCTAGTTCCAATGGACCATCATCATAAAATGTGTAAATAGTTTAAAGTATGAGTCAAAAAGGATCACATGGTAGTAAATTTGGGGCCCATCCATTATTGACCAAGTATTAAGAAGTGTTCTCCAATTTCAGTTGAAAAAATGTGTTTCATACTATTCTACTGAAGCTCTAATGGTGAGCGTATTTATTTTGGTTTATTTATTTCGAAGAATATTTATCATTCTACATGATTTATATTTGAATTAATTGGATGTTGTAAAAAACAGCGGGTTATTATAAGAATAACATGCTACAAGGACCACCTCACATGCGTGGTTTTTGTCAAATGTCCCAAATTCCACATGATGTATTTATCATTCACTTATTGAATTTATTATTTAATATTTTTTTTTCTATATTTATATTGAAATAGTATACATTTAGTGGATGAATGTGAACCAACTGATAAAACAACGACGTGGATGATGAATCATGATCAAAATGTTCTCGAGGTTGAATCTCTTATAGTAATTTCTTATACTAATTATAAAAAATTATATAAATTATTATATAGATATATATTTATATTTATATGATACACAAGTTTAATTTTAGTTTCAATTTTCATAGAATCCAGAGGACCAGTGACAACATGCAATATGGATAGATGAGATATTTTATAAGGACCTGGGCTTAAGCATCACATAATGTTGAATTAAATGAAAAAATCACATTGAGGATCTTTTCAGGTTTAGAGTATTAGAGAATTAAACCATAAGTATTACATTACATCTAAAAAATTACAAGGTAGACACTTATAATATGTTTCCATTTTTTTCATAAAATAAAAACTCTTGAAAAAAGGTTCATGTCTAGTACCATGTTTTGGTCAAAATGAATTTTCCATGATGCCATCCTTGAAACATTTCATTTTTAGGTTCTATGAAAAACATTTTCAAACTTTGGATGATCCTAAAAATATCAGTAAGTGTTATAAAACAAAGAGAGAGTGTGCTTGGGGCAGAAACTTCATCATGTTTAAAGGGAGGAAAATATTGCAGAAGATGTGCTTTCTTGTTAGGGGAAGCCAGTGTAATACATTTGGATTCATAATAGCCATGTATCCTTGCTTATGTAGTGTATATACATTATTCAAGGAGATGACATGTGTTTAAACCACTTCTGACCCCTGTGAATGCTCATCGATATGATTTTTTCTAGCCAATTATAATAAAAATAATTTTCAATCATAATTTCATACATAACATAATAACTTTAACATACCTCAGAAAATCATAAGATTTATGAATAGCACATTGGAAACATAAATAAGAAAAGGAAACTTGTAGCATCTATATCATTCTTACATTGTAGCTATGATAGCTACGTAGGGAGTTACATTTTTATTAACCATCACAATATATTTCCTAAATATCTTAGGAGAAACATTCGCGTTTACCTCTGTCACATTACCGAATAAATTGGAGAGCTATCTCATTCTCACCCACCCTAGGATTAACATGGAACCACCCGAATATGTAACAATTATCAAGAACCATAACATATTCATAACACATACAAAAAACATAATGGAAAGATAACATTTCCACATTTCAATCACAATATATCATTTAAATATATTGAAATAATAAACTCAATATCAAATCCATTTTCAATAACAATATACATAAAAATATTAAATGGTATTTAATTTCATTTTAAAAACATTATGGCATGTTAAGGAATCCAAAGATTAAATAATACTCGCGGCGGCGGAAAGGTTGTTGTCACCTCTTACGATAAAAAGAAACATTATTTTTTCTTGTTTAGTAAAACGCTTCGTAGAAAAATATTCCCTTTGAATTAAATTAAAATTAAAATGTTTAAATACAGTGAATAAAATAAATTCATGTATAAAAACAAAATATGCCTCAATGAATGTAGATTGAGATGAAGTCTATTATATCGTCTCTGACTTGACTCATTCATTCATTAATCTCTTGAATAATAAAGTAGAGCTATTTTATACTTTCATAAGATACTTTTTCAAGTTTATTATTCATTATATATCACTTATTACCATGTAATAAACATTATGTAATCATTTAAGTTAATAACTATTGTTTTGTCGATATTCGGTACTTGAGTAAAAAATGGACTTCTTATAGTTACAAGTTTTTCATGTGGTCAAAATTTAATTATATACAGAAATATATTCTTGATTTAGATATCATATATATAATATATACCCATCATATACATGTATTTAAAATAAAACATAACATTTGGAGGTAAGAAATGAAATGCACTGTTCATGGAGATCATAAACCGTATATAGGCATGAATGATACGTTCATTTATATTTTTGATTATAATGGAAAAAAACATGATGATACATAGATATATTCTAATTCCAATATAATATCTTATATTACATCATTAAATCCATCCTTTATACATCCCACATGGAATTAATGAGTCATATCACTTTGAGGGGGCGGTAGTCTGCACTACCTCAAATGAAATTATCTCATTTACCCTTAATGGAAACCATAATAGTATGATATAAATAAAAAATAGAGAATTATAAATATAACATAAACATAATATATATATATATATCATATATAAATACTTTTCCATCTTAATGGCCACAATGAGATGTGGTAGGAGATATTTGAACAATCATCGTTTCATGAGGTGTTAGTTTTCCATCCACAAAAATAGTATGTTCTTTACCAATTTGATGGAAGTTTGTGTAAGTGTAGTTCCAATAATTTTCATAATAATATCCTAGAATATTTAAGATTTTGGTGTTGGTATAAAATATTAGAATAAAAATAATTTAGGGGTTTGGAGAAGGAAAATAATACAAAAGAACTTAAGAGAAGATGTTACCTTCAAATCGGGTAACTCCCTTTGGTTTGAACCTAAAGTACTTCTTGATGTTCCTTCTACCTATGTTAATAAATATATGTGGAAGAGAGAGATATTTATAGCTTATTTGGTCAAGGGTTGGATGAGACAAGGGGATTGGGAGGAGTGAGGAATGGCTTAGAGGTGAGGGATTTGTATAAGGGGGAGGGGCTCTTTGGGAATGTGGGAAAATGTTATTTTATTATATAATGATTTTCTGTTTATAAATGTTTAAAACTTATTAAAGTAGGAAATAATATAACTCATGGTAAATATAATATCATATAAGAAGAATTGGATGGGATTTTGAAATTATTTTAATCTTTATAATATCATTTATTTAAATCGTTAATTAATGAGGTAAACACTCAATCATTATTGTGTCATACAAAATATTTTTTATATGATGTCTAAAAATTATAAAAAAATTACCATGATGTAGAAAATCGTTTTAAATTTTCAATTATTATTTATAGTGGAAATTATAACTTATATATCCACCTTTAATAATTGATTTACTAAAAGATATTTGTTTATGTCATTTTGGTCTTTACATTAAGTTAATTAAAATAAAGTGTCATTATAACTATTAAGTGTCTCCATGAGGTCCCAAAATTTCCCCATGGATTCCCATGTTTAGAAATGTACCAACCAATAGGATTAGGATACATGTTGAGGTAATTCTATATTATTATAATATTATTTTTTTACCCTTATTTACCAGATTTACCATTTAACCATGGTAAATAAATTTTTTACTACAGTAAATATTTAAAATGTCTAATAATAAAAGTAACCTATTTACACAATTTGTACCTATATATTCCAAATACAGAACCCATTTTCTAAATTCAAAACACAGATGTTTCAGAAATTAATTTGAAATTAAATCCCATTGTCAAAACAAAAAGTGTGTTTTTTAAGAAATAATAACTATCAAATGATAAATACATGTTTCTATCCAATTTCAATGTGAAATTACATCAAATGACCATCAGTGGATTAAATGGTAAAAATATAAAATGAATACACTTTATAATAAATTAAAAAGATAATCTATCCATATAAATAATTATGATTAAAATGTCGTTTTGAATTAAAATAGAGTATTATCCACTATTCATCCAAAATGTAATTTTATGAAAAAAAATTAAAATTTTTACCCAAGGTGAATTTTTGTAAGAACTAAAACATTATTTCCATGTATGATATTTCTTTTTCTGGAGTTTTTGTGAAAAGAGGGGTTTCTGGAAATTTTTTATGTACACGACGTATACTTTATGAGTACAGGTTGTGTACTTCGTTGCCGTGTGAGACTGTGTGCTAGTTGTGTAAGGGCCACACACACGGTCGTGTGGGGTGATGTTTATGACGATAAACCGTAGTATAGAAAAGGGTAGTACACGTAGTGTACTCAAAAAGTACATGTCGTGTATTGTTTTTATTAAACGCACTGGGGTCACATCTGACGGACAAAATGCTCTTCTTTTAGCTTTGGTTCGTCCGAGGGAGAGGGTACGGCTGCAGATCTTCGATGATCCACCGAGCTTCCATCTGTTCTATGAATCAACCACCGTAGATTGTGTTGGAACTAGAGCGCTCTATGAAGTTATATGGATATTCTATCCCCGTGGCTCAAGTATATTGATCTCCTAAAATCAAGGTGGTTGGTTTGTGCATTTCTGTAGAAAGTATTTGTGTATTTTGGGAAAATTCCACCAATTCCCTTGAATGGGGTATTTCGTGTTTCCTATTTTTCCCCTGTTTCTTACATCCTTGATTATATTTTTGAGTAGAATATATTGTTTGTGAATAGGTTAATTTACTTTTCTTTGGATGTTTTTCCATGCATGTTCTGCCTGTTTATGACCATTTGGTCTAGTTTTTCCTGTTAGACTATTGCAAGTTCAATGCCTAGTTGTAGGATGGAGTGTTCTTTTTTTGACATGTTGAGATGTTGATGAATTATAGAAAATTAGTTCTCTAGGTTACATTGGCTGTTACGTGATACGATACTTGCTGACTTACACATGGCTGTGACAACCTAGTGTAGTAGACCATAGGGAGAATGGGCGTAAGGGCTTCTCTAGAGTGTCTTATTAATATGATGCGAGACTATAGGGGGAATTGATGTTGAGTTCTTCATCAGAGTATCTTTAGTTTATCAATTCAAGGCATAGGGGGAATGAGACGCTGAGTGCTTCCCTGGAGCGCCTTTAGTACGATACAAACAATATGAGGAATTGACGCTAAGTGCTTCCCTAGAGAGTATATTCTATACCTTAACCAGAGGTTTGAGACTGTGTTTTCCTCCCTATCACAACCCCCTACCACCAAAGATGCCCCTACTGATCTGGCAATGGTGAATGGGAGATAATGACCCCCGATTCCCACCTCTAGTAGGCCCATGGGTGGTCACTTGCACTAAGGGTATGAGTTTTCACAAATATGGGAGGCATTACACTTTTCATTATTTAGGATCGGGAAATATGTGAAGTCAACCACCAAATGGAAAAGAACCAGTGTATATAAATAAACCCAAACCAAGCCCACATGCATGTTTAAATAATTTTATAACAAGGTACAAGTACAAGAAAGCTCAAAGTACACTACCAAAAGATAACAAGAGAACAACAACTGCAAAAACTCCAACTGTTCGACTAGTAGGGTCCCGCACGACCCTGGTAGTCCTCCTGGAAACCTGAAAGTAAACGTAGGGTGAGCATACAAGTATACTCAGTAGGGAAACCTAAAGCTCTCGTGCACTAGTGGGGAGACATCCTAATGTCCCGTGAGAACAACAGAAGAAACCTAGCAAGGAATTATATCCACCCATCCTCACTACCAACACTCTCCCAAACACAAGAACAACATGTAGTAGTATATAAGAAACAAGAGTATTGGGTACCCCGCACCATTTCCCTTTGGTTAGCTGCTCTTTCTAATGGTGAACGTCCGGACACTGCCACACTCTCCCTGCCCGCACACACCTGGGCCTCAAAACCACGTATCCCACCCGCACACAGCTGGGCCTCACAACCACGTATCCCGGCCGCACACACTTGGGCCTCACAACCACGTATCCTGCCCGCACACACCTGGGCCTCATCTCGAAGATTCTTGGGAAACAGTAGAACCTGCCCGAAGAGTCTTGGGCTAAATCCACCCCAATCGAAACCTACCCGAAGCGTCTTAGGTGTAAGGTCACCTCAATCCATCACAGCCTAGGGGAGATGGAGCAGGAAGGAGCTAGTAACTAAGGGAAAAAAACCCTCTCCCATGAAATGGGAGTGTTTGACACTAAGTGCTCAACATGTGTGGGGTGTGATAAAAAACAAAATATACAGATATATATATAACAACCGCACAGTCGAACCTACGTTTTCTAAACAGAGAAACTGAGAACGTGCCTGGGCACTGCTACTACGAAGCATGCATGTACAACCCGAAATTTTATGAAAAATATTCTTTTGAATTTCATTAATGTCTTGTGTTGTACGCTACACCAAAATAAGCTTTCACAATCCTTGACTTTCCTTCCATTACACGCAATCGCGACCTTCCTCGATAGCGTGTGTAGTACGCAATAACGAGTTTCACTAAACAGCAATATGCTATTAAAATATTATTAAAACTAGTCGTTATGAATAGTAATAAACACTTTTCTAAATTTTGTAAATTTTATTTTTCAAAATGGACTTTATTTTTGGATTCGTAATATCGAAATTAGCTTAGGGTGAAATTTTGGTACTTTTCGGATAACTTTCATTTTCTGATAAATAGTGAAAATTACTAAATTTTAATTAAAAACAACTTTTTTAATCGAAATAATTAATAGTGATAAATTATTAATTTTAGTGGTTTTAAAGTATATTTTGAATATATTTTTACAATTCAATACAATGTTGGTCATTGGATGTAATTTCACATTTACACCAGAAATAAACAAGTGTTAATCTTTTGATAGTTATTATCTCTTAAAAACACGCTATTCGTTGTGACAACGGAAATTAATTATAAAATTAATTAATGCAACTTATCTGTTGGGAATTTTGTAAAATATAAATCATTTTTAAATTCGGAATATCAATTATAGCTTAGGGTGAAATATTGGCATTTTTCTGAAAAAACATCAATTTTTGATGAATAGTGAAACTACTAAGTGGTAGTTAAAAAAATTAATTTTTTCATAAATAATAATTTTACCGCTTCTGTGAATGGAATTTAAAAAATCCGAGAGACACGGTTGATGTCAGTAAGTAAAATTTGGTTCAATGAGATGAAAATAATTTTTGGTGAATAGTAACTTTTTACTTTTATTTACCACGGTTAAAAATAAATAGGGTAATTAAGGGTAAAATTGATATTAATATTACCCTAACACATGTCCTAATCCTATTGGACAAGTGTATCTCGACCAAAAGAAACCTTAAGTGTAAAATATTATCATTTAGGCCCACTTGGATTAGATTAGGACATTTATTATTATTTAATTCAAAGAAGAGTTAAAAGAGTTAAAATCAATGTTTATTTACTAAAACATTTTTAATATAGGGTTATACATAATGTAATTTCGACTATAAATATCTATTAGAAATCTAAAAAGATTTCCTACATAATGGTATTTTATTTGTAATTTTTATACTTTAAATAATATAATTTATTTATGACACAACAATGATGCAGTAATTACCTTTTGAAGAAAATATTAACAAAATTGATGTTATAAATGCCCAAATAAATGTAATTTGAGACTTTTTATGACATAAACTAATTTTATAGGTAAATATAACATGTTATTGTTGATTTAAGTAACTTGTTTAGATATTATCATTCGGTTAGAAATTTCATAAAAATCATGTACCAAATAGTGTCAAAATTGACATAAATTAGTTTTTAAAACAAATATTATATTATTAATTGTTATTTAATTCCTAAAAATATATGGTTCGGCCAAATGACTTAGATAAGGATGGATATATTAATAATAAACAACTTGGGGTTCTTTTTGCTTGATATAGTAAGTTTATTAACCATATATTGTAAGAAATCAAAAAGACACGGTAAAAGTTAAATTATTTAACTTAGAGTTAAATCTAATTGATAAGGTTAAAATAATAACCTAAACTTTTCTAAATCATATTGGATGAGAGGATTGAGACCCATACCCACTTTATCTTCGAAATAAGACCATTTTGAACCATTATAAAATGAATTTGACCTTAATATAAAATAATATTTTGAGATTTTCCTAAGATGCCCCTCTCCTCCCTTATAAAAGAGCACCTCCTCCCTCTCCTCCTCACACCAATTTGAGCTTTCAAGCGTGGCCAAACCCTGACAAAATCTCTTCTCCACATTCCTAGTATAATCATAGAGGTCCTGGTCTTCTTCAATGACCATCCTTAGTTATTTAAGTGGAGGTTAAGTGAAGGCGCGTCAAAAAGAGGTAATATCCATTACCGATCTTTTTCAATTTCTTTCTTCTTCAACTTCATCTTCTTTAGTTGTTTCATGATAAAGTAATAACATCAGTATTTCGTATATACTGATATATTATTATAAATATGAAACAACTCTAATTAACCTTCTATCCATCCTACGGAAAAAGGAAATCACCGCGCGTGCGTACGTACAGAATACCGTCTCCACGCCATGGTGTAATCTATTTTCCGCCACCACCTTAATTGGATGGGTATAATAGTGTAATGAGTAACTATATATGATTATTATAATGTGATATTGATACTGAAATTGTATACATACACTTCAACACAATTACACGACCATGGGAACGATATCATCGCTCGTGCGTACGTACGGACTACAGTCTCCATGACGCGATGAGATTCATTCTCAATGATTAATCATTCATGAATGATTATAAAGTATATATAATAAGTACTAATGAAATATATGACATAATAATGATACTGGATTTATCTATATTTAAATATATGTCATCTACTTAATTCCATTCAATTCAATAAGGAAACGAAAACAGCGTTCATGCGTACGTACAGACTACCGTCTCCATGAACGGTGTATTTATTTCCATTTACTGATTTATTATATATATGTATATTCTGAATATATATTTAAATCATGTTTTATATTCTGTAATTAAGTAATCATGATCTAGGTAATCATATGAATAATTACAAGTCAAAACACGGACGACAAATGAAACAATTTTACCCAAAACGCTCTTTAACATGGAATTTACAAAAGAACGGGTAATATAAAGTCATAAGTGAACCATATATGATATCATAACAATGAATATGATTCTGTAATAATTCAATGACATTATTTAAATCATTATACAGGAGGTTCGGACACTTACGAAGCAAATCGGACCTTAGGTAAGGGAAATATCACAATCTCATTTTTATCCGAGATTGTTTATACTTTAGTATTTACTGGGGTGAATTTTATCATCCACATCCATGTTTCCTAAATATGTAATATTATTTCTGTTCTCCTACAATTTTTTAAATCCTATTTTACCCTTCGTTTAGTTTTATGTAAAAGATATGAAAGGAATCTTTTGTCTTTTTTCTTATGAGTTACTTTTTGACTTTTTCGACAAAAGTATGAAAAATGTTTTTTTAACTTATACGGCATGAATGGATTTTTAAAATATTATTTCCAAGAATCGTCCTTTACAAGCTTTCATTGTTTATTTTTAATCAACTTCTTTTAGTTTAATATTGTATGACATGTTAATAAGGGAAAATGTTTTTGAAGTAGAAAGGATATTTTCCTCAAGAATGAAGTTCAAGTGTTTTATCAAAAATATTTTCCATCTAAGATAATATAGGGTTCTGTTTGTATCCCTATTATTACATTGATTTCATTATATTGTGATGGAATTATTTTTATGAATTCCTTTATCTTATATGAATTGTTTTATGATGCCACAATGTTTAAGATTCCCATTTTTATTACATGGGTTATGCAATGATGTATGATTTAAGATTTTGTGGCACACATAAGAATGGTATCATTGTGAGATGGGTGGGACCTATATCTCCATCCAAAGAATTGGGTAAAGATTTTATATCTCATGAGATATACATGGCTGGAACGGTAGGTTATACCGGTTCAATGAAACAGGACTGAAATGAGGGTGACTCGGTTCAGAAAGAGACTTTCTCCACTAAGATAGTCTTGGCAATGAGTCTTGACTAACAAGAAATGATTCTATATGATTATGTGTGAATTCCAAAAAGTTTCATGTTTTAAGTAATGATTATTGTGATTACATTTCACTTCCATGATTTACCACATGTTATGAAATTATGATCTCTTTTGCAGGTTAAGAGTTCCAAAAGTTATGTGCTTATTTATATGATGTGATTGATATTTCTTTTGTTTACCCTTACAGAGCATTTGAGCTCGCCCTTTTATGTTTTCTTTTCCCCAGGATATAAAGAAAGATTTTAGGTATAAAAAAAAGGAAGATCTTCATGGGTGATGTTAAAGATATTTCACCAGGATTAGAAGATTATATTCCGAGTTTCCAAAGACACTAAACTATTACGATCCTTGTGTGTGTGTTTTTTGTTATGTACTAAGTATTCCGAAAATGTAATGTAATGTTAATGTACGTTAAGCTTCGGGTCTCTACAGTTGGTATCAGAGGAATGTTTTGGTCAACAATTGGAAACTAGGATGCGAAAACGTTAGTGAGATCCCTATAGATATTTCTAAGGTATGTCTAGGGATGTCCCTAAGGTTAAGTATACGTATAGGTTATAGTACTAGAATTATACTAACGATCATACAATTAAACCTAAGATGTTAGATATTGAAGGTACTCCCCCTTTATTATATTGTTTTCCCTAGCATGATTTTTTTCGTCTCACACTATTCTTTTTGGGTTTTAGACGATGGCTGGAACCCGAAGGAACCGTGTTGATCAATGCAATGGACAATGCAATGATTGTCCTCCTGAACAAACAAATGTTATGGGAGATGGAGTGAAAGATCTTATTGCTATACTTACACAAGCTATGAATAATTCTGGACTTCCAAATAAGCATAGAAGGGAACAATATTCTATTGATTCCTTCATGAGGCAACGTCCACCTTCTTTCAGGGGGTCTTCTGATCCACTTGTTGCTGAACAATGGATCAGTACCACTGAAAAGATATTTTCAGTTCTTCAATGTTCTGAACATGATAAAGTCATCTTAGTAGTATATCGTTTGGAAGGTGAAGATGATCAATGGTGGAATCTTATCAAGAATACGAGGCCAAGAGATGAAATTGAGTCCATGGAATGGGACGAGTTCAAGAACTTGTTTTTCAGTAAGTACTTCCCTCGTATTCTTCGAACGAAGATGTAAAAGGAGTTTCTTGAGCTGAAGCAGAAGGATGATGAATCTGTTGCTATATACGAAGAAAATTTTACAAGTCTTTCAAGGTATGCATCTGGCATTATCATCCAACCTGAAAGTAAAGTTGATCGATTTTTCAGTGGCTTAAAACCAAGTCTTCGAATGGCATTAACTATAAGAGACTTCAGTAGCTATGAAGAAATTGTGCGTTGTGCTATGAAGGGAGAAATGGAAGTTGGTGTTACATATCCATCTCATGGTTTTGAAAAGAAACGAAAGATAGAGTTCAAGGATAAATCTCAGAATAATGGTGAAAAGAAAATGAATGTTTCCTTATGCTCAAAGTGTGGAAATAAGCATGGTGGAGATTGTCTTAAAGAGACTAGAAAATGTTTTAAGTGTGGAAAAGAAGGTCATCGAGCAGCTGAGTGTCGAAGTAATGGAAAATGGGTTTCTAATGATGTGAACAAAGAAAACACTGCAGAGAACGCACCACCAACACTTCAATGCTTCAAGTGCGAGGAAATGGGTAATTATGCTAATAAATGCCCTAATCCAAGGGTTAGTGATGATCAACATGAGCAACCACTTAAGGCAAAGGACAAAGGGAAGTCACATGCGATCACTATTGGCGATGTTGAATATGACAACGATGTGGTGGAATGATTAAGTGTTTATGTAATGGGATTCCAAAATAATGTTGTATCATGGAATATTGGAATATTTATGTTTTGGTCTATTATGGTTTTCAATAATTTTATCGTACCAGTAACCATGAAAAGTGATTGAGATATTTTTGGAAAAAGAATGATATGCGCATAATGAAGGGAAATGAGAAAATGAAATATTTGACAGTATTCAAGAGCTCATGATTGATATAAGGACTAAGTGATATCATGGTTTGAGTATATAGAATTTTGAGGATTTTGGTATGTGGAAAGTGTTAACTTTTAACTACATTCATTTTTTCAGTAAGGCTCAATGGGTATTCAAGAGAATACATGATTAATGACTTTGAATGTTTGGAATGTGACCAACAAAACATATCTTATGATATATGGGGATCAATGATGGTATTAAATATCTGGTAATAATTTTCACTATGTTATGAGAGTGGACTATAGTATTATGGATAAGCCTAAAGATTTGAATGGATTATGTTGGACATAAGTTAGTATTGTTTAAGGATAGAAGTTTTTTCAATATTATTGATGGGATGTTATAATTTTAGAAAAAGGACAACCTGGAGGACGGGTGACAGCCCATCGTGTCGGACAAGGCTGTGGGAATTGAACCCACAACCGAAGAGCGACTGGCCTTTATCGCCTACCACTGACCTACAGGAAGTCCCTATTTAGTAGAAACTAGTTTTATTATATTAAGCAGTATGATATATGAAGTATAAGTCCATTTTAGGAACCATATATGATTAATCTCACTGTAAAACGACTTATGTATATTTAATAACTTTTGCTAACCTTTTGATTGAGACAGATGGAATGACCCGTCATTCTATCACATGATCTGCTAAAACTTCACGAATAACAAATTCAACTTCATTTATTTATGAGATGAAGTGGAAATTGTTCATGGCACGAACAACAGTGAGATTTTACCAAAATAAAGTAAGTATTTATTCTAATTCAAATTCTTCAACTTTAGGGAAACGATCTTGAAAACCAAAAATGTTGTCCTAGTGCTCTTATATATGATTAATCGGATGGTACCTTAGATCATCACAAATTTATGGATTTGTGATTGTTGGCTTTTCCATAGCCATGTTCTCTACCACTCTCCATTAGAACATGATGGTTAAATTTTTCGTCTATATCCATATTTTCACCTATGTTTAAACCCAGTGATTAGTTTATTTGAGTAACCGTTACGTTTCATACTTTTGTTTTTAAAGATTGGTTTTGGTATTCCTTTTTACGATGTGGGTTTTTATTAAAGAAACTTTCGAATAGTAAACCATTTATAACGCCGATGAATTTCGAGGGCGAAATTCATTTTAAGGGGGGTAGAATGTAACACCCCGGAATTTTATGAAAAATTTTCTTTTTAATTTCATTAATGTCTTGTGTTGTATGCTACACCAAAAGAAGCTTTCAAAATCCTTGAATTTCCTTCCATTACATGCAATCGCGACCTTCCTCGATAGCTTGTGTAGTACGCAATAACGAGTTTCACTAAACAGCAATATGCTATAAAAATATTATTAAAACTAGCCGTTATGAATAGTAATAACCACTTTTTGAAATTTTGTAAATTTTAATTTTCAAAATGGACTTTATTTTTGGATTCCTAATATCGAAATTAGCTTAGGGTGAAATTTTGGTACTTTTCGGATAACTATAATTTTCTGATGAAAAGTGAAAATTACTAAATTTTAATTAAAAACAACTTTTTTAATCGAAATAATTAATAGGGATAAAATATTAATTTGAGTGGTTTTAAAGTATATTTAGAATATATTTTTACAATTCAATACAATGTTGGTCATTGGATGTAATTTCACATTTACACCAGACATAAACAAGTGTTAATCTTTTGATAGTTATTATCTCTTAAAAACACGCTATTTGTTGTGACAGCGGAAATTAATTAAAAAATTAATTAATGCAACATATATGTTGGGAATTTTGTAAAATAGAAATCATTTTTGAATTCGGAATATCAATTATAGCTTAGGGTGAAATTTTGGCAATTTTCTGAAAAACTTCAATTTTTGATGAATAGTGAAACTACTAAGTGGTAGTTAAAAAAATTAATTTTTTCATAAATATTAATTTTACCGCTTCTGTGAATAGAATTTCAAAAATCCTAGAGACACGGTTGATTTCATTAAGTAAAATGTGGTTCAATGAGATGAAAATAATTTTTGGTGAATAGTAACTTTTTACTTTTATTTACCACGGTTAAAAGTAAATAGGGTAATTAAGGGTAAAAATGATATTAATATTACCCTAACACATGTCCTAATCCTATTGGACAAGTGTATCTCGACCAAAAACAACCATAAGTGTAAAATATTATCATTTATGCCCACTTGGATTAGATTAGGACATTTATTATTATTTAAATCAAAGAAGAGTTAAAAAGTTAAAATCAATGTTTATTTACTAAAACATTTTTAATATAGGGTTATACATAATATAATTTCGACTATAAATATTAATTAGAAAGATAATACGATTTCCTACATAATGGTATTTTATTTGTAATTTTTATACTTTATATAATTTAATTTATTTATGACACAACGATGATGCAGTAATTACCTTTTTAAGAAAATATTAACATATTTGATGTTATAAATGCCCAAATAAATGTAATTTGAGACTTTTTATGACATACACTAATTTTATAGGTTAAGGTAACATGTTATTGTTGATTTAAGTAACTTGGTTCTAACTTATCATTCTGTTAGAAATTTCATAAAAATCATGTACCAAATAGTGTCAAAATGGACATAGATTAGTTTTTAAAACAAATATTATATTATTAATTGTTATTTAATTCCTAAAAATCTAAGGTTCGGACAAATGACTTATATAAGGATATATATATTAATAATAAACAACTTGGGGTTCGTATGGCTTGATATAGTAAGTTTATTAACCATATAGTGTAAGAAAACAAAAAGACACGGTAAAAGTTAAATTATTTAACTCAGAGTTAAATCTAATTGATAAGGTTAGAATAATAACCTAAACTTGTCTAAATCCTATTGTATGAGAGGGTTTAGACCCATACCCACTTTATCTTTGAAATAAGACCATTTGAAACCATTATAAACCGAATTTCACCTTAATATAAAATAATATTTTGATATTTTCCTAAGGTGCCCCTCTCCTCCCTTATAAAAGGGCACCTCCTCCCTCTCCTCCTCACACCAATTTGAGCATTCAAGCTCGGACAAACCCTACCAAAATCTCTTCTCCACTTCCATATTATCATCCTAGTGGTCCGGGTCTTCTTCAAAGACCATCCTTAGTTCTTTAAGTGGAGGTTAAGTGAAGGCGCGTCAAAAAGAGGTAATATCCATTACCGATCTTTTTCAATTTCTTTCTTCTTCAACTTCTTCTTCTTTAGTTGTTTCATGATAAAGTAATACCATCAGTATTTCTTATATACTGATATGTTATTATAAATATGAAACAACTCTAATTAAACTTCTATCCATCCTACGGAAAAAGGAAATCACCGAGCGTGCGTACGTACGGAATACCGTCTCCACGCCGTGGTGTAATCTATTTACGCCACCACCTTAATTGGATGGGTATAATGGTGTAATGAGTAACTATATATGATTATTATAAAGTGATATTGATACTTAAATAGTATACATAAACTTCAACACAATTCCATGACCATGGGAACGATATCATCGGTCATGCGTACGTACGGATTACCGTCTCCACGACGCGATGAGATTCATTCTCAATGATTAACCATTCATGAATGATTATAAAGTATATATAATAAGTACTAATGAAATATATGACATAATAATGATACTGGATTTATGTATATTTATATGTATGTCATCTACTTAATTCCATTCAATTCAATAAGGAAACGAAAACAACGTTCATGCGTACGTACAGACTACCGTCTCCATGAACGGTGTATTTCTTTCCATTTACTGATTTATTATATATATGTATATTATGAATATATATATATAAATCATGTATTATATTCTATAATTAAGTAATCATGATCTAAGTAATCATATGAATAATTACAAGTCAAAAAACGGATGACAAATGAATCCATTTTACCCAAAACGCTCTTTAACATGGAATTTACAAAAGAACGGGTAATATAAAGTCATAAGTGAACCATATATGATATAATAACAATGAATATGATTATGTAATAAGTCAATGACATTATTTAAATCATTATACAGGAGGTTCGGACACTTACGAAGCAAATCGGACCTAAGGTAAGGGAAATATCATAATCTCATTTTTATCCGAGATTGTTTTTACTTTAGTATTTACTGGGGTGTATTTTATCATCCAAATCCATGTTTCCTAAATATGTAATATTATTTATATTCTCCTAAAATTTTTTAAATCATATTTTACCCTTCGTTGAGTTTTTAGTAAAAGATATGAAAGGAATCTTTTGTCATTTTTCGTACGAGGTACTTTTTTGACTTTTTCGACAAAAGTACGAAGAATGTTTTTTTTAACTTATACGGCATGAATGGATTTTTAAAACATTATTTCCAAGAATCTTCCTTTACAAGTTTTCAATGTTTATTTTTAATCAACTTATTTTAGTTTAAAATTGTATGACATGTTAAGAAAGGAAAATGTTTTTGAAGTAGAAAGGATATTTTCCTCAAGAATGGAGTTCAAGTGTTTTATCAAAATTATTTTCCATCTAAGATAATATAGGGTTCTGTTTCTATCCCTATTATTACATTGGTTTCATTATGTTGTGATGGAATTATTTTTATGAATTCCTTTATCTTATATGAATTGTTTTATGATGTCACGATGTTTAAGATTCCCATTTTTATTACATGGGATATGCAATGATGTATGATTTAAGATTTTGTGGCACACATAAGAATGGTATCATTATGAGATGGGTGGGACCTATATCTCCCTCCAATACATTGGGTAAAGATTTTATATCTCATGAGATAGACATGGCTAGAACGGTAGGTTATACCGGTTCAGTGAAACAGGACTTAAACAAGGGTGACTCGGTTCAGAAAGGGACTTTGTCCACTAAGATAGTCTTGGCAATGAGTCTTGACTAACAAGAAATGATTCTCTATGATTATGTGTGAATTCCACAAAGTTTCATGTTTTAAGTTATGATTATTGTGATTACATTTCACTGCCATGATTTACCCCATGTTATGAAATTATGATCTCTTTTGAAGGTTAAGATTTCCAAAAGTTATGTGCTTATGTATATGATGTGATTGATATTTCTTTTGTTTACCCTTACTGAGCATTTGAGCTCGCCCTTTTATGTTTTCTTTTCCCCAGGATATAAAGAAAGGTTTTAGGTATAAAAAAAGGAAGATCTTTATGGGAGATGTTGAAGATCTTTCACCAGGATTAGAAGATTATATTCTGAGTTTCCAAAGACACTAAACTATTATGATCCTTGTGTGTGGGTTTTTTGTTATGTACTAAGTATTCCGAAAAAGTAATGTAATGTTCATGTACGTTAAGCTTCGGGTCTCTACAGTTGGTATCAGTGGAAAGGTTTAGTCAAACTTTGGAAACTAGGATGTGAAAACGTTAGTGAGATCCCAAGAGATATTTCTAAGGTATGTCTAGGGATGTCCCTAAGGTTAAGTATACGTATAGGTTATAGTACAAGAATTATGATAACGATCATAGAATTAAACCTAAGATGTTAGATATTGAAGGTACTCCCCCTTTATTATGTTTTTTTCCCTAGCATGATTTTTTTCCTCTCACACAATTCTTTTTGGGTTTTAGACGATGGCAGGAACCCGAAGGAACCGTGTTGATCAATGCAATGGACAATGCAATGATTGTCCTCCTGAACAAACAAATGTTATGGGAGATGGAGTGAAAGATCTTATTGCTATACTTACACAAGATATGAATCATTCTCGACTTCCAAATGAGCAGAGAAGTGAACAATATTCTATTGAGTCCTTCATGAGGCAACATCCACCTTCTTTCAGTGGGTCTTCTGATCCACTTGTAGCTGAACAGTGGATCAGTACCACTGAACAGATATTTTCAGTTCTTCAATGTTCTGAACATGATAAAGTCATCTTAGCAGTATATCGTTTGGAAGGTGAAGCTGATCAATGGTGGAATCTTATCAGGAATATGAGGCCAAGAGATGAAAATGAGTCCATGGAATGGGACGAGTTCAAGAACTTGTTTTTCAGTAAGTACTTCCCTCGTATTCATCGAACGAAGATGGAAAAGGAGTTTCTTGAGCTGAAGCAGAAGGATGATGAATCTGTTGGTATATACGAAGCAAATTTTACAAGACTTTCAAGGTATGCATCTGGCATTATCATCCAACCTGAATGTAAAGTTGATCGATTTTTCAATGGCTTAAAACAAAGTCTTCGAAGGGAATTAGCTATAAGAGACTTCAGTAGCTATGATGAAATTGTGCATTGTGCTATGAAGGTAGAAATGGAAGTTGGTGTTACATATCCATCTCATGGTTTTGAAAAGAAACGAAAGATAGAGTTCAAGGAGAAATCTCAGAATAATGGTGAAAAAAATGAATGTTTCCTTATGCTCAAAGTGTGGAAAGAAGCATGGTGGAGATTGTCTTAAAGGGACTAGAAAATGGTTTAAGTGTGGAAAATAAGGTCATCGAGTAGATGAGTGTCGAAGTAATGGAAAAAGGGTTTCTAATGATGTGAACAATGAAAACACTGCAGAGAACGCACCACCAACACTTCAATGCTTCAAGTGCAAGGAAATGGGGAATTATGCTAATAAATGCCCTAATCCAAGGGTTAGTGATGATCAACATGAGCAACCACTTAAGGAAAAGGACAAAGGGAAGTCATATGCGATCACTATTGGCGATGTTGAATATGACAACGATGTGGTGGAATGATTAAGTGTTTATGTAATGGGATTCCAAAATAATGTTGTATCATGGAATATTGGAATATTTATGTTTTGGTCTATTGTGGTTTTCAATAATTTTATGGTACCAGTAACCATGGAAAGTGATTGAGATATTTTTGGAAAAAGAATGATATGCGCATAATGATGGGAAATGAGAAAATGAAATATTTGACAGTATTCATGAGCTCATGATTGATATAAGGACTAAGTGATATCATGGTTTGAGTATATATAATTTTGAGGATTTTGGTATGGTGAAAGTGTTAACTTTTAACTACATTCATGTTTTCACTAAGGCTCAATGGGTATTCAAGTGAATACATGATTAATGACTTTGAATGTTTGGAATGTGACCAAAAAAACATATCTTATGATATATGGGGATCAATGATGGTATTAAATCTCTGGTAATTGTTTTCACTATGTTATGAGAGTGGACTGTAGTATTATGGATAAACCTAAAGATTGGAATGGATTATGTTGGACATAAGTTAGTATTGTTTAAGGATAGAAGTTTTTTCGATATTATTTATGGGATGTTATAGTTTTAGAAAAAGGAAAAACTGGAGGACGGGCGACAACCCATCGCGTCGGAGAAGGCTGTGGGAATCGAACCCACAACCGAAGTGCGACTGGCCTTTATCGCCTACCACTGACCTACAAGAAGTCCCTGTTTAGTAGAAACTAGTTTTATTATATTAAACAGTATGATATATGAATTATATGTCCATTTTAGGAACCATATATGATTAATCTCACTATAGAATGACTTATGTATATTTAATAACTTTTGCTAACCTTTTGTTTGAGAGAGATGGAATGACCCGTCATTCTATCACATGATCTGCTAACACTTCACGAATAACAAATTCAACTTCATTTATTTAAGAGATGAAGTGGAAATTGTTCAAGGAACGAACAACAATGAGATTGTACCAAAATAATGTAAGTATATATTCTAATTCAAATTCTTCAACTTTAGGGAAACGATCTTGACAACCAAAAATGTTGCCCTAGTGCTCTTATATCTGATTAATCGGATGGTACCTTAGATTGTCACAAATTTATGGATTTGTGATTGTTGGCTTTTCCATAGCCATGTTCTCTACCACTCTCCATCAGAACACGATGGTTAAATTTTTCTTCCATATCCATATTTTCACCTATGTGGAAACCCAGTGATTAGTTTATTTGAGTAACCGTTACGTTTCATACTTTTTTTTAAAGATTGGTTTTGGTATTCCTTTTTATGATGTGGGTTTCGATTAAAGAAACTTTCGAATAGTAAACCATTTATAACCCCGACGAATTTCGAGGGCGAAATTCATTTTAAGGGGGGTAGAATGTAACACCCCGAAATTTTATGAAAAATATATTTTTTAATTTCATTATTGTCTTGTGTTGTACGCTACACCAAAAGAAGCTTTCACAATCCTTGACTTGCCTTCCATTACACGCAATCGCGACCTTCCTCGATAGCGTGTGTAGTACGCAATAACGAGTTTCTCTAAACAGCAATATGCTATTAAAATATTATTAAAACAAGCCGTTATGAATAGTAATAACCACTTTTTGAAATTTTGTAAATTTAACTTTTCAAAATGGACTTTATTTTTGGATTCGAAATATCGAAATTAGCTTAGGGTGAAATTTTGGTACTTTTCGGATAACTTTCATTTTCTGATGAATAATGAAAATTACTAAATTTTAATTAAAAACAACTTTTTAATCGAAATAATTAATAGTGATAAATTATTAATTTGAGTGGTTTTAAAGTATATTTAGAATATATTTTTACGATTCAATACAATGTTGGACATTGGATGTAATTTCACATTTACACCAGACATAAACAAGTGTTAATCTTTTGATAGTTATTATCTCTTAAAAACACGCTATTTGTTGTGACAGCGGAAATTAATTATAAAATTAATTAATGCAACTTATATGTTGGGAATTTTGTAAAATAGAAATCATTTTTGAATTCGGAATATCAATTATAGCTTAGGGTGAAATTTCGGCATTTTTCTGAAAAACTTCAATTTTTTATGAATAGTGAAACTACTAAGTGGTAGTTAAAAAAATTAATTTTTTCATAAATATTGATTTTACCGATTCTGTGAATGGAATTTAAAAAATCTGAGAGACACGGTTGATGTCAGTAAGTAAAATGTGGTTCAATGAGATGAAAATAATTTTTGGTGAATAGTAACTTTTTACTTTTATTTACCACGGTTAAAAGTAAATTGGGTAATTAAGGGTAAAAATGATATTAATATTACTCTAACACATGTCATAATCCTATTGGACAAGTGTATCTCGACCAAAAACAACCTTAAGTGTAAAATATTATCATTTAGGCCCACTTGGATTAGATTAGGACATTTATTATTATTTAATTCAAAGAAGAGTTAAAAGAGTTAAAATCAATGTTTATTTAATAAAACATTTTTAATATAGGGTTATACATAATATAATTTCGACTATAAATATTCATTAGAAATATAAAAATATTTCCTACATAATAGTATTTTATTTGTAATTTTTATACTTTAAATAGTTTAATTTAGTTATGACACAACGATGATGCAATAATTACCTTTTTAAGAAAATATTAACATAATTGATGTTATAAATGCCCAAATAAATGTAATATGAAACTTTTTATGACTTACAATAATTTTATAGGTTAATATAACATGTTATTGTTGATTTAGGTAACTTGGTTCGAACATATAATTCTGTTAGAAATTTCATAAAAATCATGTACCAAATAGTGTCAAAATTGACATAAATTAGTTTTTAAAACAAATATTATATTATTAATTGTTATTTAATTCCTAAAAATTTACGGATCGGCTAAATGACTTAGATAAGGATATATATATTAATAATAAACAACTTGGGGTTCTTTTGGCTTGATATAGTAAGTTTATTAACCATATAGTGTAAGAAAACAAAAAGACACGGTAAAAGTTATATAATTTAACTTAGAGGTAAATCTAATTGATAAGGTTAAAATAATAACCTAAATTTGTCTAAATCCTATTGGATGAGAGTATTCCGACCCATACCCACTTTATCTTCGAAATAATACCATTTTGAACCATTATAAACCGAATTTTACCTTAATATAAAATAATATTTTGAGATTTTCCTAAGATGCCCCTCTCCTCCCTTATAAAAGGGAACCTCCTCCCTCTCCTCCTCACACCAATTTGAGCATTCAAGCTCGGCCAAACCCTGCATAAATCTCTTCTCCACTTCCCTAGTATCATCCTAGAGGTCATGTTCTTCTTCAAAGACCATCCTTATTTCTTTAAGTGGAGGTTAGGTGAAGGCGCGTCAAAAAGAGGTAATATCCATTACCGATCTTTTTCAATTTCTTTCTTCTTCAACTTCTTCTTATTTAGTTGTTTCATGATAAAGTAATAACATCAGTATTTATTATATACTGATATGTTATTATAAATATGAAACAACTCTAATTAACCTTCTATCCATCCTACGGAAAAAGGAAATCACCGCGCGTGCGTACGTACGGAATACCGTCTCCACGCCGTGGTGTAATCCATTTTCCGCCACCACCTTAATTGGATGGGTATAATGGTGTAATGAATAACTATATATGATTATTATAAAGTGATATTGATACTGAAATAGTATACATACACTTCAACACAATTCCACGACCATGGGAACGATATCATCGCTCGTGCGTACGTACAGACTACCGTCTCCACGACACGATGAGATTCATTCTCAATGATTAACCATTCATGAATGATTATAAAGTATATATAATAAGTACTAATGAAATATATGACATAATAATGATACTGGATTTATGTATATTTATATGTATGTCATCTACTTAATTACATTCAATTCAATAAGGAAATGAAAATAGCGTTCATGCGTACGTACGGACTACTGTCTCCATGAACGGTGTATTTCTTTCCATTTACTAATATATTATATATATGTATATTCTGAATATATATATATAAATCATGTTTTATATTCTGGAATTAAGTAATCATGATCTAAGTAATCATATGAATAATTACAAGTCAAAACACAGATGACAAATGAAACAATTTTACCCAAAACGCTCTTTAACATGGAATTTACAAAAGAATGGGTAATATAAAGTCATAAGTGAACCATATATGATATAATAACAATGAATATGATTCTGAAATAAGTCAATGACATTATTTAAATCATTATACAGGAGGTTCGGACGCTTACGAAGTAAATCGAACCTAAGGTAAGGGAAATATCACAATCTCATTTTTTTTCCGAGATTGTTGATACTTTAGTATTTACTGGGGTGTATTTTATCATCCACATCCATGTTTCCTAAATAAGTAAAATTATTTCTATTCTCCTACAATTATTTAAATACTATTTTACCCTTTGGTGAGTTTTTAGTAAAAGATATGAAAGGATTCTTTTGTCGTTTTCGTACGAGGTACTTTTTGACTTTTTCGACAAAAGTACGAAGAATGTTTTTTTTAACTTATACGGAATGAATGGATTTTTAAAACATTATTTCCAAGAATCTTCCTTTACAAGTTTTCAATTTTTATTTTTAATCAACTTCTTTTAGTTTAAAATTTAATGACATGTTAAGAAAGGAAAAAGTTTTTGAAGTAGAAAGGATATTTTTCTCAAGAACGGAGTTCAAGTGTTTTATCAAAATTATTTTCCATCTAAGATAATATAGGGTTCTGTTTCTATCCCTATTATTACATTGATTTCATTATGTTGTGATGGAATTATTTTTATGAATTCCTTTATCTTATATGAACTGTTTTATGATGTCACGATGTTTAAGATTCCCATTTTTATTACATGGGTTATGCAATGATGTATGATTTAAGATTTTGTGGCACACATAAGAATGGTATCATTATGAGATGGGTGGGACCTATATCTCCCTCCAATGCATTGGGTAAAGATTTTATATCTCATGAGATAGACATGGCTGGAACGGTAGGTTATACCGGTTCAGTGAAATAGGACTGAAACGAGGGTGACTCGGTTCAGAAAGGGACTTTGTCCTCTAAGATAGTCTTGGCAATGAGTCTTGACTAATAATAAATGATTCTCTACGATTATGTGTGAATGCCACAAAGTTTAATGTTTTAAGTTATGATTATTGTGATTACATTTCACTGCCATGATTTACCCCATGTTATGAAATTATGATCTCTTTTGCAGGTTAAGATTTCCAAAAGTTTTGTGCTTATGTATATGATGTGATTGATATTTCTTTTGTTTACCCTTACTGAGCATTTGATCTCACCCTTTTATGTTTTCTTTTCCCCAGGATATAAATAAAGGTTTTAGGTATAAAAAAATTGAAGATCTTTATGGGAGATGTTGAAGATCTTTCACCAGGATTAGAAGATTATATTCCGAGTTGCCAAAGACACTAAACTATTACGATCCTTGGGTGTGTGTTTTTTGTTATGTAATAAGCATTCCGCAAAATTAATGTAATGTTCATGTACGTTATGCTTTGGGTCTCTACAATGTATACAACAAACAACCCCAACCCCACTTAGGTTTTCACGTTTAAGAAGAATTAGTTTATTTAGTTCCTTAACTACTAGGCAGCTATCCACAACCAACCACGTCGATCGTTCGTAAAACATAACCCTACCATCCACAAATCAAGTTAGGTAAACACAAGAAACACAACCAAGTCCTAATTATCAACCAACCAACCCATTGATTATAAAACCTATTCCATTACCAAGCCCCACCATTCATTAACTCTTCCACTTTTATTTATTATTCACAACCCACTATCTGTTCACATTCAAACCATCCCCGCAGCCCCACTGCCAACCACCATAACCACAACCACACTGAAACCCATACATTATTATCCCATTAATACCATTTATCGCATCCCTGCTGCCCTTCGTCAACACAACATTCACACCAACCCACAACCAAGCCAACCGCAGCCCCGCTAATCACCCGATCCACAACAACCCACAAGACACCCCATTACATGCCACGTATCCAATCAAACACCCACATGTTCATTATTCCATTTGGTTTAACCGGGGTGATCACACAAGGGATAATGATTTTAAATAGCCAACTTTATGTGATTAACCAATTTCCACATTCCACAAAGTTCCATCAACAAAAACGGTCAGAAAGATAGGGAAATATTTAATTGTGAATGCAAAGGCCCCCAACGACCTTGATTTTTAGTAGGCATAATCTCATTCAATTCACAAAATAATATCACAGGATATAAAGATAATAGCAATCTAAAACCTCCCAACCCCGTTATATAATATAGTTATTATCTTTATTAAACTAGTTCAAAAGTGTTTCACGTAAACAAGAGAACACCCACCCTACATGTTGCACAAATTAGAGAGACGAAGGTAACATCCCTACTTCAACAGGTTCTTATCACAACGCTCCCCCGAATCAACTTTAGAAGAAGTCCTTCGGCATCTGTCACTTCCGTCAGGTCCCGGCAAAACCTCCTTGGGAGGAAGTCATAAAGGAAAGGTCGAGGGAAAGACAACATACCTAGGCTCAGATGTTACGCCTCACCGTTATGATCCTGTGGCCGCTGACGGATCATAAATTGGAGCTCGAACGAAGAAGTTATGGAAGAAAAGAGCCTTCGAGTCTCTTGGGAGAGCTTTGCTCAGAGGAAAGGGGAGGAGAGGAGTGAATTGAAAGGAGGAGGGGACCCCTCCTTTTATAGTTGAGAAATGGAAAATTACACGGCATGTACTTCATGGTACACGGCGTGTACTCAGTTATTTTACATAGTCTCCACGTGGCTTCCAACACGGCTCCGCGGCCATTGACTGGTCAAGACACTGTTTGAGGGTAACGCATACTCGGGGCAAGACTACATGGCATGTAGTTTAGACACATGGCGTGTACTCATTTATTGCGCATGGCAAGGACACGGCTCGAACACGGTACACAGACGTTGACTGGTAACACGTACGCGGGGAAGGACTACACGGCATGTAGAACTTGACACACAGCGTGCACCCATTATTTCACACAGCGAGGACACGACCTGCAACACGGGGTATACCCGGAAATGGGGTACACAACGTGTACTCAGACTACACAGTGTGTAGTTTCAAAATTCTGGAATGTGTGGGAAGAGTCCATTTTACCCTCCAGAACACTTCTGGCCTTCTTTTTGACAAATGAATGGTCCAGAGAGATTCGGTCCATTACAACAGACACCTCATAAAATATTCTCGTCCCTGAAAATTCAAAAACCAACCCAGAGGAAACCCAAAAATATGCCTCTTAGGGTTCTCGTTATAACAGGAACCCAACCAACAACCCTAATCATATGTGTTAGGATTTCCTTCTCCTATGTAGAGATATTATCCACTTTAGGCGGCACTGACTCGCCTTCACGAGTTTAATCATATCCTCATTAATGCGTGTCGATTAAGAATTGGGTCTTCCCAATTTCGTACATTAGGATTTTTTTTCAACTCACACTACCCCTAACACCACACAACCAATACACTGCCCGAAGACGTTGTTTTGGGAAATTACTTCTCCCATGTCGAGATATTATTCACTTTAGGCGGCACTGACTCGCCCGCACAGGTTCAATTGCATCTGCATTAATGCGTCTCAATTATGGGTCAGGTTTTCCCCTTCCCCACACATCCGAACATGCTACACACTAGTAGGGAACATGGAACAAAAGGTCTCACAACTGACAATCCAAGAATTCCATAAATCAAAGGTACATAGTACAACATCAATAACAATGCTCAGAAGAATAAGGGGAAAACACAAGTCAAAACAACTCCGGGTACTGAGCATGCATATGGGTCTCCCACTCCCAAGTGCTCTCCCCAAGGCTGCCATGCCTCCAAAACACACGATCCAAGGGAATAGTTCATCCACTGAGCACCTTCTATTTACGATCCTCGATCCTGACTGGTCGTTCTTCGAAGGACGCGTTGTCTACCATATCTAACTCTCCCCAGGCGATAACATGAGAGTCGTCGTGAAAGTACCGATGAAGCTGGGAGATGTGAAAGACATCATGAATCTTCTCTAACTGAGGTGGCAGAGCTAGCTGATATGCCACCTCACTGACTCGCCTCAGCACCTCAAAAGGTCCGATGATCCTAGGTGAGAGCTTGATCCCTTTCCCAAAACTCCGCTGCCTCCGTCAAGGGGAAACCTTCAATAACACATGATCTCCCACCTCGAACTCCAAGGGCCTCCTCCGACGATCAGCATAAGACTTCCATCGGTCATGAGCCGCTTTCATCCTCTCACGTAAAAGATGAACTTTCTATGTGGTGCTCTGCACTACCTCTAGCCCAAGAGCACCTGTCTCACCAACCTCTGCCCTGCAAATGGGTGAACGACATGTCCTTCCATACAAAGCCTCATACGGTGCCATTCCAATAGTAGAGTGGAAGCTGTTGTTGTAGGGAAACTCTACTAAAGGCAAGTGTCGTACCCATGATCCTCTAAAATCCAGAACGCATGCTCGCAGCATGTCCTCCAAAGTCTGGATATTCCGCTCCGTCTTCCCATCGGTATGGGGGAGGAAAGCAGTGCTAAGGCGTAGCTAGGTGCCAAAATCATGATGTAACCCCCTCCAGACTCCTGAGGTAAACTGAGTATCCTGATATGAGAGGATAGTCTTTGGAACTCCATGCAAACATACCACCTCGTCTACGTACCTCTGTGTTAAGGTACTCACCAGGCCTGATGCCTTAATTGCTAATAAGTGAGCTGATTTCATCAGCCGATCCACCACTACCCAGATAGAATCATAACCACCCTGAGCTCTGGGTAGTTTTGTGAGGAAGTCTATTGATATTTTATCCCACTTACACTCAGGGACATCTAAAGGGTGCAACAAACCATTGGGAACACTGTGTTTAGCCTTCACTTGCTGACACACTAGGCATTTAGCCACAAACTCTGCCACTACCCATTTCACCCCGGGCCACCAAAACTGTTCCCTCGGGCCGTGGTGCATTTTTGAAACTCCTGGATGTACTACCAAGGCTGAGATATGGAACTCACAGAGAACTCCCTCACGCATTGTATCTGGGACAAACAACCTTCCATGGAAAAGCATCTGATGTCAGCTGTCCTCTGACCATCCTTCTGGAGCGTTCCCCTGATTGACACGATCCTGCATCACATCCGCCTCGGAGTCCCCCCATTGAGACTCTTCCACCTACTGCAACAAGGAGGACTTCACCATCATCTGAATCGAACAACCTCTAACACCTTCTACCCTGGCATCCAAGTGCAAGATGACCAAGTCTCCCATCTCTTTCCAAGCATCAGTGGATTCCCAAACTACTTCCTGATGTGACTTCCTGCTTAGGGCATTAGCCACAGCATTTCCTTTACCTTTAGTGAAAGAGATCTCAAAGTCATAGTCTTGGAGAAACTTGACCCATATCCACTGTCGTATGTTTAGGTCACACTGGGGGAAGATATAACGCAGGCTCTTGTGATCTGAGAAGACCACAAAGTGCTCCCCAAAGAGGTAATGTCTCCACAACTTCAGTGCGAACACTACTGCTGTAAGCACTAGGTCATGGGTTTCATAGTTACGCTCATGAGGGAGTAACTACCTAGACCCATAACTGATCAATCCCTTCTTCTGCATCAGCACGCACCCCAGACCAAGGACAAAAGCATCACAAAACACCTTCCTACAAAAACCCTTCCTCTGGAAACCTGAGTATGGGAGCACTGAACAACTTCTCGTTTAGGTAGTCAAAAGATTTATGGCACTGCTCGCTCAATAAGAAGTCCAGGTTCTTCCTAGTCAAAGCTATCAATGGAGCAGCAACTCGAGAGAAGTCTGAAACGAACCTCCGATTGTAACCTGCTAACCCCAGGAAACTACGAACCACTGCCACGCTCTTGGGTGCTTCCCAAGAAACAACTTCCTCCACCTTCGACGGGTCTACTAACACTCCATGCTGAGACACCACATGCCCAAGGAAGTGTACTTCTTGTGTCAAGAACTTACACTTTGAAAATTTTCTGTAAAGCTGGTGGTGTCTAAGGACTCCCAAGACTGCCCTAAGATGCTCAACATTCTCCTCCTCTGACCTTGAGTAGATCAGGATGTCATCGATAAAAACAATGACAAACCAGTCCAGAAACTCTCGGAAGACAAATTTCATAAGTCCCATGAACACAGCCGGTGCATTCGTAACTCCAAACAGCATCACCACAATCTCGAAGTGCCCATAACTGCACCTGAAAGCTGTCTTCGAGATGTCACTATCTTATACCCTCAACTGATTATATCCAAATCGTAGATCAATCATGGAAAACCAACCATCTCCCCTCAGTTGGACGAAGAGATCATCTATCCTTGGGAGGAGATAGCGGTTCCTGACCGTTACCTGGTTCAACCTTTGGTAGGCTATGCATACCCTAAGACCACCATCTGCCTTCTTCACGAACAAAACTGGAGCACCCCATGGCGATACGCTGGGTTGAAAAAAACCCTTCTCCATCATATCGTCAATCTTAATCCACAACTCCCGCAAATTTGAAGGTGAAATCCGATAAGGGGCCATCAAAATTAGATGGGCACCAGGATGTATGTCTATCTTGAACGCAACGTCACGTCGGGGGGGGGGGGGGTTGAGTCACAACCTCCTCAAGAAAAACATCAAATAACTCCCCACAAAACTCCGGGATATCCATCATCTCTGTATCAGCTAGAACCACTGATATCCCACCAAACAAGGAAAGGAGAGGCTCCACACCCCGGCTTCCCACCTAATAGCTCCGCTCACCGGAAAACGCTACACGCTGCTCGTCCATGTTAGAGAACACGACTCTTCTCCGGAAGTAGTCAATAACGGAACTAACAGAAAACAACCAGTCAATGCCTAGGATGACATCGTATGGCTGAATCTGTAATAGAATAAGGTCCCCACTAGATCGATGTGGTCCCAACGTCAGCCCACATCCCCGAAAAACAGAAGATACGATGGTCTGGCCTCCAAATGGTGTACTCAACATCAGTGGTATAGAAAGTCTCTCTACATCTAGTCCCAAAGCATGGCCTAGACTAGGTGAAACAAAGGAGTGCAAGGCTCCTGAATCTAACAAAGCAGAAACAAGAGTGCTGAAAAATAAATTGTACCTCGCACCACCTCTGGTCGTGCAGGACCTGTGAACTCTGCTACATGCAACTGTCAACACCCAGCTCCTCTGCCTCTCTGATGTCATCCACCTCCCCGACCACGCCCTGGTCAAGGTCCCTGAGGAGCACCCTGAGGTTGGCCTCCTCCCGAAAAATATGCCCTCGAAGGAGCATGGTCCTGCTGCTACTGGATGTCCCTCGCTGGAAACTGGTGCTACTAAGGTGGGCGTAGAACCTGCCCACCTCCATCGTACTGAGCTCAGGTCAGGAACCAACTCTGAACGTGCCTGAAACCACCACAAGAAAAGCACTTCAGTCATGGGATCGTGAAAAAGGGACGAGGACCCGAAGATCTGAACTAGAACTGCTAGGGCCTGCTCCCCACTGGCCTAAACCTTGAAGGTCCTGTCACAGGAGACCTGCTGCTGACTGCCTTCTCCTTCGACGAGCCTGGCTGGATCCCCTCTTGTGGTGCACCTCCCAGCGAGAGCGTCCTCTCTACAACCTATGCCTTCTTCTATACCGCCAAGTACATCAAAAGGGTGAAGGGGGTGACATCATACTGGGGTGAAGGACGAAGCGCCTCCTCCAAATGTCTCGACTGAGACTCCTCATCCGGAAAGAGATCTGGAGCAAAGAGCAAGAGATCCTTGAACATGATCCCTAGCTCTCATACCGACATACTCCCCTACTGAAGGGAGATTAACTCCTGCTGCTTCTCCACCTTGATCATGGAAGAAAGGAATTCTTCTTGGAATTCCTTCTCAAAGTCAGCCCATGGAACCTCTGCCTCTATCCTCTCTCTGAGCTAGAGCATCCACCACTGTCGCGCCACACCTCTCAGCTGACTGACTGCTAGATAAACCCATTACTTCCTCAGAGAGCAGATCAAGGTAAAAGTGATCCATAGCTGCACAAGCCACCCCTCTGTATCTGTATCCGAAGTACTACCCTCATACTTCTTGAGGGACTGTCGTTGGAAAGAACGGAGAGACTTATGCCACTAGCTATCTCCCTCCTCTTGGTCAATCCTCAGCTGATTGACCACTTGAATCTACTGGACCTCGGCCGTCTGAGCCACCTGGGGACGACGTCTAGGTGCCATAGTTTTACAGTAAACAAGGATCGCCTAAGCCCAAGTAGTAAGGAAAATCTCAAGGTTTTAATTTATCATTTTATTTCAATTTGTTTCCTAGAACACCCAAATCAAGTAAAACACAATCATGATGATGCATTTAACTTCACTAGGGTCTCTAACCTGTAATCAATGTAGTTTACTTGGTCGTTCGGTAGGCTCAGAGTCCTTGCATCAGATTAAAGGGGGCCCTAAAATCCTGTTTCCTAGCCGGTCTTCACTGGCCTATGTCACGCACCAAGATTGACTAACATTTTCACTATACCATCCAATTCAATCCTCATTGTGCCTAACTTTAGACTTCATCCTATCTCTCAACCATCACATCTGATACCATTCTGTCACGACCCCCTCCCACCAAAGATACCCCTCCTAAGCTGGAAATGGTGAAAGGGAGATAATGACCCATGAGTCCCACCTCCAGTAGGCCCCGGGGTGGCGTCTAGCACTAAGGCTATGAGTTTTCACAAATATGGGAGGCCTTAACCTTTTCATTATTTAGGATTGGGAAATAGGACAAGTCAACCACCAAAAGGAAAAGAACCAGTGTATATAAATAAACCCAAACCAAGACCACATGCATGTTTAAATAATTTTATAACAAGGTACAAGTACAAGAAATCTCAAAGTACAATACCAAAAGAAAACAAGAGAACAAAAACTACAACAACTCCAACTGTCCGACTAGTAGTGTCCCGCACGGCCCTAGTAGTCCTCTTGGAAACCTGAAAGTAAACGTATGGTGAGCATACAAGTATACTCAGTAGGAAAACCTAAAGCTCTCGTGCACATGTGGGGAGACATCCTAATGGCCCGTGAGAACAACAGAAGAAACCTAGCAAGGAATTCTATCCTCCCAACCTCACCAACCACACTCACTAAAACACAAGCACAACATGTAGTAGTATATTTGAAACAAGATTATTGGGTACCCCACACTATTTCCCTTTAGATAGCTGGTCTTCTTAACGGCGAACGTCCTAACGCTGCCACACTCTCCCCGCCCGCACACACCTGGGCGTCACAACCACGTATCCCGCCCGCACACACCTGGGCGTCACAACCACGTATCCCACCCGCACACACCTGGGCCTCACAACCACGCATCCCGCCCGCACACACCTGGGCCTCAGAACCACGTATCCCACCCGCACACACCTGGGCCTTATCCCGAAGATTCTTTGGAAACAATAGAACCTGCCCGAAGAGTCTTAGGATAAATCCACCCCAATCGAAACCTACTCGAAGAGTCTTAGGTGTAAGGTCACCTCAAGCCATCACAGCCTAAGGGAGAAGGAGTAGGAAGGAGCTAGTAACTAAAGGAAAAACACCCTCTCCCATGAAATGGGAGTGTTCGACACTAAGTTCTCAACCTGGGTGGGGTGCGATAAAACACCAAAGATACAGATATATATATACCAACCACACAACCCAACCTATGGCTTCTAAACAGAGAGACTGAGCACGTGCCTCGTAACTGCTACTATGAAGCATGCATACAATAAACAACCCCAACCCCATTTAGGTTTTCACGTTTCAGCAGAATTAGTTTATTTAGTTCCTTAACTACTGGGAAAATATCCACAACCAACCACATTGATAGTTCGTAAAACATAACCATGCCATCCACAAATCCAGTTAGGAAAACACAAGCAACACAACCAAGTCCTTCTTATCAACCAAAAAACCCATTGATTATTAAACCCATTCCATTACCAAGCCCCACCATTCATTAACTCTTCCACTTTTATTTATTATTCACAACCCACTGTCCGTTCACATTCAAACCATCCCCGCATCCCCGCTGCCAAACACCATAACAACAACCATACTAAAACCCATACATTATTATCCCTTCAATACCATTTATCGCAGCCCCTCTTCCCATCATCAACACAACATTCACACCTACCCACAACCAAGCCAAACGAAGCCCCGCTACTCACCCAATCCAAAACAACCCACAAAATACCCCCATCACATGCTACGTATCCAAGACAACACCCACATGTTCATTATTCCACTTTTTATAACCGGGGTGATCACACAAGGGTTCCAGATTTTAAACAACCAAGTTTACGTGATTAACCAATTTCCACATTCCACAATGTCCCATCCAAAAAACGGTCTATAAAGATAGGGCAATATTTAATTGCGCAAGCAAGGGCCCCCAAAGACCGTGATTTTCAGTAGGAAAAATCTCAATCAATTCACAACATAATATCAAAGGATATAAAGATAACAACAATATCAAACTTCCCAACCCCATTATATAAGCCCCTTATTATCGTTTTTAAACCGGTTCAAAAGTGTTTCACGTAAACAAGAGAACACCCATCCCACATGTTGCACAAATTAGAGAGATGAAGGTAAGATCCCTACCTCAACAGTTTCTTATCACAACGCTCCCCCGGATCAACTTTGTAAGAAGTCCTTCGGCGTCTTTCACTTCCATCTGGTCCCGGAGAAACCTCCTTGGGTAGAAGTCTGAAATTAAGGGCCGAAGAAAAGACAACGGACCTAGGCTAAGAATTTCGGCCTCGTCGTTATGATCCTGTGGCCGCTGACAGATCGTAAATCGGAGCTCGGACGAATAAGTTATGGAAGAAAAGGAGCCTTTGAGTCTCTTGGGAGAGCTCTACTCAGAGGAAAGGGGAGGAGAGGAGTGAATTGAAAGGAGGAGGGTACCCCTCCTTTTATAGGTGAGAAAAGGAAAAGTACACAGTGTGTACATCATGGTACACGACGTGTACCAGTTATTTTACACGGTCTCCATGCGGCTTCCAACACAGCTTCGCGGCCGTTGACTGGTCAACACACATTTTGAGGGTAACACATACGCGGGGAAAGACTACACGGTGTGTAGTTTAGACACACGGAATGTACTCATTTATTGCACACGGCAAGTACACCTCTCCAACACGGTACACGACCATTGACAGGAAACGCGTACGCGGGGAAGGACTACACGACATGTAGAACTGGACACATGGTGTGCACCCATTATTTCACACAGCGAGGACATGGCCTGCAACACGGGGTATACCTGGAAAGGGGGTACACTGCGTGTACTCAAACTACACGGCGTGTAGTTTCAAAATTCTGGAAAGTGTGGGAAGAGTCCATTTTACCCTCCAGAACACTTCATGGCCTTCTTTTTGAAAAAGGAATAGGTCGGAGAGATCCGGGCCATTACACTCCCAGAGGGTTTCTAGTACTGTAGGTTGAACCATATGGGTTAGGTTGTGAGAACTATCCAGAGGTTACCTATTTTTACTTCTTGCTTGGGTGACTACATACTTGTTTGTAAATTATATGTTAGAAACTGTGGATTGTTTGCTGCCGATTACTTTCTTGTTTATTGTTTTCTGTATTTTTACCTGCTATATATTCACTTACTCTTAGGCACAGATCTTTGGGTGGTTTCCTACTGGGAATTTGTCTCACACCCAGTTTTTGTCATGATTTTGGGCCCAAATATATTATATTGTTGGGGGTATAGATAAGGATAAGCGCCCTTCTACTTCAGGTTCTTGATTGCAATAGAGCTGGAGAGCATGGGGCCAAGCTGAGACATGTGATCATGAGGAGTTGTTTATATTTTTTCCTTTTGTACTTTGGTTTAGTACTTTGTTCAACATTGTGACTTGTTTAGATTCTTTCCTAGACGCTTTTGTATCATTAATCATTTATATATTTATCTGCAGTTGATTATTTATCAATCTTACACTTTTACTGTTGTTCGGTATTTACTGTTTTCCACTGTTGTAGGTTTTTGTGTACTTCCACTGTGAACTCTACCAATGAGGGAATAGTTTACCCACTATCATACCAAAGTTCCACGCTTCTAGTTGGAATCCTATAGCATTCGTGGAAATGTTCTTGAATCCATGTGACCAACTGGGTATGGGAGCCTCTGGGTGGCTTCCGGAACCGGGAACTTACAAAGTGGTATCAAAGGATTCTTTTCTCTTGACGTATTGTTTGCAACCTATAGCGAGGGATAGGATGGAATAGGTACTTGGTAAGAAACTGTACCTAGGAGTAGCTAACCCTTATACTGGGAAAATCCATACTACCTCGTTTATTGAAATTTTACTAGTTTTCAATTTTATAGTTGATTTGATTTCACCATTGAGTGATTCACATTCCTTGTGTTGTTACCATCATTTTTTTTGCAGTTCTATTTCTTTCAAAACCCGATGAGATGAGGGTATTCCATCTCATGCCTCATATACGAAATTTTTATAAATCACAATCCATGCCTCCTTCCCATGCCATATAGGATGCATTAGAGATTACATGTTGTTGTGATAGATGTTGTTTAGAATATGCATGCTGTTATGATAGATTCCTTGATAAAAATATCTGTTTCTTGTTAGAGCATTTATTTTTTAATGTTTTATTTGAATGAATGCCAAATTTTGGTTCTTGAGGTGTTATGGGCCCTCATGGACAGGAATTTGGTGGATCATTGACTTGTTTACCCTATTTGTAACTTGTTAACGATTCAAAACTTTTATTCGTGGGGAGTATGGGCCCTCACGGATCTGAATTTTAGACCTTAATTCTTGTTTCCTGTGTTTTACGGGCTCTAGATCAATTCTGTGGCTACTTTCAGGAAAGACACATAATACACGGTGTCAACAATATGAATACATATTTTCTATTTTTTAACCATGTCACTGACTGTGTGGGCAGGGACATGGGGTCGTGAAAAATCTTACAGGAACATGCCGTGTACAGTACGTACATGTCATGTTGTAGTGACCATTTGTCTACCCGTGTGACTAACGACATGGAAGGATGAGACTTCGACTATACACACCATGTTTTTATTACACACACCTTGTAGTGTAATCCTAAGAGTCTGACCATGTAGTTTAGAACATGGTCGGTGGAGTATCATTTTATACACGCCGATTCCACAATGAACATGCCATGTTGTTTGACACAGGTACCTGGCCGTGTCATGAACAACACAGATCGGTGTGATCCTTTCTCATACACACTGTTTATGCCAGGAGAACACTGTGTAGAGTGAACCATGTAGCCGGTCGTGTAACTAACAACATGGGCCAGGTGATGCTTTTTGAGTACATGTCGTGTCTACCTTGAACATGCCATGTAGTTTGGTTCTAGGAGAGCTGTGTTCGTTAAACTTGTAGAAAGACCTGGGTAGGGGAAGAGGATTCAAGTAAACACCGTGTGTTAGGATAACAAGCCATGTGTTTGGGGTGTTACATGACAAGTTTTGGCATGATTACATGGCCATGTAAATTACTGAAGGGAACACGACGTGTAGTCTTTATACACGTCGTGTAGTCTTGTTCTGTAAATTTTGGATGCTTTCATTTCCATATTCCCTTATTACGCTCATAGTTTTTAGTCCCTGATAATCTGATCTAAAGTATTCTTTTGACCTTGTAGAGTCATGGAACCGAGACGTCCTTTGGTTGCACGCCAGTTTCCAGGCGGTGATCAGACACCGGATATGGAAGGCTAGGGACTTCCTAAAGATCCTACTTTTGTGCCACCCATGGAACCAGCAGTGATACCTGTTACAGGTGCCGATTCACAGTTTAGGGAGGTATTTTTGAGGATGATGAAGACCTTCCAAGGGGAATCACCTTCTTCCTTGACTACGGAAGACCTGACGTGGGTTTTCTAGCAGCAACATCCGTACACCTTCTCAGGGAAAGGAGGATCTCAAGCTACAGAGTCATGGCTAGAAGCCATGATGATGATCTTCGAGCATTTGGAGATGCCTCCTAAGAGGCGGGTTAAGTTTGCTGTCAACATGCTAAAAGACTCTTCCAAGAGGTGGTGGGACATGATCTCACAAGCAGGTCATTAACAGGTTATAGCGTGGGAGGAGTTTCAGTGAGTCTTTTATGACTACATCTATCTGGAAACCCTGAAGGCCGACTGAGCCCGAGAGTTCATGAGCCTACATAAGGGTAATCTTTCTATTATGGATTATTCCTCTCGTTTCACCACACTTCAGTGTTTCACACCCCTCCAAGGCGGAGATGGGTTGTGCATGGAATGGAAGCTTGAGGATGGCCTCAGACTGGAGATCCACTAACAGGTGAACGTCATTAGGATGACTTCCATCACTTCCATCATCAACCAGGCACTAATTTCTGAGCACAATTTGAGAGATTTCGGAGCTGAGAGTCTGGCTGGTTCCACTTCCAGAGTTTTTACTTCACCAGCTGACAGTAGGATGCACCGTAGGGTGTCTACGTGTGGTGATCCGAGGCAGTGAGAAAAATCTTCAGGTAACCAAGTAGTATGTTTCCAGTGTGGAAGGGCTGGGCATACGAGTCCATAGTCGGAGAGAGACCCAATGGAGTGATGATCTTATGGAAAGATGGGTGACCTTCAATGCTTCTATCAGGCATTCCCACCAGCCACTGGTGATAGGGGTTCTTCCATGACTCCTCATTATGGAGAAACACCACTAGTTTCTCACCAGTCAAGGAATTGGAATTCTTCCGACCGTTCAGTCTGAGGTGGAGTTTGAGGCCATGGTGTTCATTCACCGGTATTTCAGCAACAGCAGGTTGGATCGGCTCAGAGTAGTCGGGAAGGGTCAGAGGGTCGTGGTACAGGTCAGGCTTTTGCAATGGAGCAGACCCAGAAGGAGCAGGATCCCAGACCCTCTACAGTTCAAGGTACGATCTTAGTAGACTTACTTTTATCTTATTCTCTTCTCGATATAGGGGCTTCCCATGGCTTTATCTCTATTTCTGTTGTGGAGATCCTTGTTATCTTCATCTTCTACTCTACCGATACTTTGACTCTAGACACATTTTTGGGGAATAGGGTGGTTAGTGTACGTCAGTATAGAGAGTTCCCTCATGAGGTTGCGGGGTGGCACTTCTTATGGGATTTCTATGTCCTAGAGATGACATTCTATGATGAAATTTTCGAAATGGAATGTCTAGTTATCTTCCAAGAATTCGTAAAGTGTTATCACCACAAGGTGAGTTTCATATCACTAGAGAGAGGATTGTTTCTTCATAAGGGCGAGCGGGATGTCCAGGCGAGTAGGGAAGGACCCAGGAATCATGTGCTAGGTGGAGTTACAGCTCAGATTGTGAATGTGTATCTGGATGACCAGGGGACTTCACAGATAGACTTTCCTCCAGTGGCAGATCGTTTTAGGGATGTATTTCTAGAGGACGTTTCAGGTTTGCCTCTGGAGTGTGTGGTACAATTCTTGATCTATCTTGTTGCAGGAGCGGTACCAGTGTCTATTACTTCTTATAGGATCGATACAGCTGAGTTTCAGGAGCTCAAGAGGCAGTTGTAGGAGTTGCAGGAAAAGGGTTTCATCCGAACCAGTACTTCTCCATGGGGTTCTCTTGTCTTGTTTGCGAAGAAGGTAGATGGCACCCTTAGGATTTTTGTAGATTATCCGAAGTTGAACCAGTTGACAGCCAAGAACTGATTTCCCTTGCCTAGGATTGATGGCCTCTTTGATCAGCTTCGAGGAGCCCAGGTGTTCTTGAAGATCAATTTGATGTCCATTTATCATCAGTTGAACATTATACCATCTGATATACCTCTTACATCTTTCCAGAGCAGGTACTGTCTATAAAAGTATATAGTTATGCCATTTGGCCTCACGAACGCGCTGACAGTTTTCATGGAACTGATGAACCAAGTGTTTTATCCATACATGGACTCTTTCATTGTGATCTTCAGGGATGATATCTTGGTGTACTCTAACACTCGACATGACCATGCTACTTATCTGGAGATCGTTCTGAGTACACTGAGAGATCATCAGTTATATGCTACGCTATCAAAATGACACTTTTGGATGGATCTGATTCACTTCTTGAGACATGTTATATCAGAGACATGAGTATCAGCAGACCTAGAGAAAGTGGGAGAAATGGTTTCTTGGGAGCAGCCGAATAACGTCTTTGAGGTGGGGAGTTTTCTATGGGTGGATGGACACTAAAGAAGCTTCATACAAGAATTTTCACGCTTAGCAGCACTGCTGACAGGTCTGACCAAGAAGGTTGTGATGTTCTTGTGGTTATATTTTTGTGAGTCAGACTTTCAATAGCTGAAAGGGAAGATGACTTCAGCACCTATACTAGTCATTCCAAATCCAGACAAGTGTTACACTATTTATTGTGATGCATTAGGTATCGGGCTGGGAGATGTGCTTATGAATGGATATGGAGTCGTCCTGTATGGGTCTCGGCAGTTGAGGCCACATGAGAGGAACTACCCAATGAACGATCTGATGTTGGAAGCTGTTGTTCATGACTTACTCTATTGGAGACATTATTTTTTGGGAGATAATTTTTTGGTTATCACTAACCACAAAAGTCTCAAGTACATCTTCACTCAGCGTGATCTGAATTTGAGAGAATACAGGTGGGTTGAGTATCTATAGTCCTTTGACATCGAGCTTGCCTATACACCTAGAAAAGGAAATGTAGTAGCTGACGTTTTGAGTAGGACTACTCAGATACATGCAGTTTAGGAGGCCAATAGTGAGTGACATCTTATGGCTCTATTCACTGAGATGCATTTGGAGGTGCACGACAGACATGGGAAGACATATCTATATTTTGTAGCTATTACATATACACTTATTGATTGAGTTCGAATGAGGCAGCTATTAGATTATGAAGTCCTAGTCCTATGGGAAATCATGTTAGAAGAGGATCGTATTTCTGGATGGATAGTAGGCAAGGATGTGATCTTGTGGTATCAGGGATGCGTATGGGTGCCGACATACATACGCGAGGAGATAATGCTGGATTTTCATTCCTCAGTTTTGGAAGTTCATATTGGCGTCCCCAAGATGTATCGTGATCTACATCTCTAGTATTGTTGGCCAGGTATGAAGATGGATGTTGCTAGATTCATCATGAGATGTTTTACTTGTCTGCAAGTGAAGGCAGAACACCAGCGAACAGCCTGTATTTTATAGCAGATACCCATTCTAGAGTGGAAGTGGAATGATGTCGCGATAGACTTCATGGCCAGTTTTCCGAGGTCGCCTCGAGAGAATGATGTTGTTTGGGTTGTCATTGATAGGCTTACAAATGTTGCACACTTCTTGCCGATCAAAAATATCTTCAGTGTTGATGAGTTGGGACAGTTGTACATCCGATAGATTGTACATATGCATGGTGTTCTATTCTCCCTTGTTTCAGACAGGGATGCATGTTTTACTTCTCGGTTCTGGTAGGGGATTCCGAAGGATTTGGGTACACATGTATTTTTGAGTATAGCTTACTATCCCCAGACAGATGGCCAGTCCGAGGGTACGATTCAAGTACTTGAGGATATGCTCCGAGATTTCATTCTAGATATTTGAGGTTCTTGGGAGAAGCATATACCACTTGTGGAGTTTTCCTACTACAATAGTTTCCAAGAAACTATTTAGATGGCACCTTATGAGGATTTTTAAGGTAGGCCACGCTGATCACCCTTATATTGTCTAGAGGTAGGAGAGGATGCTTTTCTGGGACCTCGTCTTGTTCAATAGAACTCAGAGCAGATAGAGTTGATTCAGAAGAGGATGGTTATGGCACAGTCTCGACAGAAGTATTATTTTGATCAGTGGAGATGACCTCTGGAGTTTGAGTTTGGGGATCTGGTTTTCCTTCGTGTCGCACCGAGGATGGGACACTAGAGGATTCAGAGATTGGGTAAGCTTTCACTGAGGTTTGTTAGACCATTTGAGTTGTTGGAGAGAGTTGTTCTGGGTTCCTATCGGTTGCAGTTTCCTCTGAGGTACCGGGCTATGCAAGACGTTTTTCATGTTTCTCAAATATGATGTTAATTTTCAGACCTATCTCATCTCTTTCAACCTGAGGAGGTTTAGCTTTTAGTGGATGCATCGTTTGAGGAGCATCCTATCTGGATTGTCGATCGTAGTACGATGGTTCTCAGTTGCTAGTCAGTTCCTCTAGTGCGTGTGCTATGGTAGCACATGTGAGTACATGACGAGACTTGGGAGAGGGAGGCTGATGTACAATCGCAATGGTTGGAGTTGTTCGGGGTTACTTCTTCTACCCCCCACTTGGGAAATTCGAGGATGAATTTATTTAAGGGGAAGTTTATAAGAACCCATACCTTCTTTTTTGTTATGTTATTCATTTTTCTGGAGTTTCTGGGAAAAGAGGTGTTTTTGGAAATTTTTGGAGTACATGTCGTGTACTTTATGACTACACACCATGTACATTGTTAAAAAAAGAGGGCATTTGTTGGCCATGTAAGGGCCACACACACGGTCGTGTGGGGTGATGTTGAGGCTTCTTAAAGCGGAGTACGGAAAAGGCTTGTACACATATTGTACTCCCAAAGTACACACAATGTATTTTTTTATATTAAACACACTGGGGTCTCATCTAACAGACAGAACACTATTCTTTTATCTGTGGTTCATCCAAGAGTGAGGGTATGACTGCAGATCTTCGATGATCCACTGAGCCTCCATCCATTCTCTAAATTAACCACCGTCGATTGCGTTGGAACCGCAGTGATCTGCAACGTTCTAAGGAGATTCAATCCCTATGGCTCAAGTATATCGATCTCCTAACATCAAGGTGGATGGTTTGTGCCTTTCTGTAGAAATTCTTTGAGTATTTTGTGTAAATTCCACCAATACCATTGAACGAGGTATTGTGTGTTTCCTATTTTCCCTTGTTGATTTCATTCTTTTCTTATATTATTTTGTAGAAGATAATTTTTGTAAATAGAGAAATTTACTATGCTTTAGATGTTTTTTCATGCATGTTCTGCCTTTTTATGACTGCTTGGTCTAGTTTTCCTTATTAGGCTATTGCCAGTTCCATTCCTAGGTGTACAATGGAGTGTTCTTTTTCTGACATGCTGAGATGATGTAGATTGCTAGCTAGGTAGTTATTTAGGTTACTTTGGCTATTACGTCATGTGATACTTGATGAATTATACAGGGCTATGATAACCTATTGTAGTAGACCATAAGTAGAATGGATGTAAGGGTTTCTCTAGAGTTTCTTATTAATTCAATGTGAGACCACAGGGGGAATTGAAGTTGAGTTCTTCAGAAGAGTGTTTGTAGTTCCTCAACATGGGCGACATGGGGAATTAGACGTTGAGTGCTTCCCCATAGCCCCTTTTGTACGATATGAGACTATAGGGGGGAATTGAAGTTGAGTTCTTCCCCAGAGAGTCTATTATTTATCTGAACCAGAAGGGTGAGATGGTGTGTTCCTCCCTGAGGGTTGCTTGTACTTGTAGATTGAACCATAGGGGTAGGCTTTGAGAACTACCAAGAGGCTACCATTTTTTCATCTTTCTTGAGTGATTGCTTACTTATTTGTAAATTATATGCTAGAAACTGTGCATTTTTTACTATTGAGTACTTTCCTTTTTACTGTTTTATGTACTTTTACCTGCCATATATTCACTGATTGTTAGGCATAGATCTTTTGGTGGTTTCCTACTAGGACATTGTCTCACACCCTATTTGGGGCATGCTTTTTGGCTGAAAATGATTATATTGTTGTAGGTATAGATTAAGGCAATAACCCTTCTACTATAGATTCTTGATTTCACTGGAGCTGGAAAGCATGGGACCAAGATAAGACTTGCGATGATGAGGATTTGTTTATATGTTTTTCTTTTTTACATGGGTTTAGTACTGTATTCAGCATTGTAACTTGTTTGTCCTCATTACTAGATGCATTTGTTCATGCATCAGTTATATATTTTTCCCCAGTTGTTTATTTATCAATCTTCAACTATTACTATTGTTTGGTATTTCCTTCTTTCCGCTGTTTTATGTATTTGTGTACTTCTTCTATGAACTCTACCAATGAGGGCATAGTTTTCCCCAATATCATACCCAAGACCCTCACTACTAGTTGGAATCCTATGGCATTTAGGGAAATGTGTTCCAGGCCATGTGACCTATCAGGTACGGGGCACCTCTGCGTGGCTTCCGGATCCAGGATGTTATAATTTTGATGTTCATATTCTGAAGAAGAATTTTATTTTGTCAAAAAGAACATATAAAAGTGACAAAAACTAGATTTAAATATGGTTCACCATTAAATGGTGGTAAATCAACCTTCTAAAGTAAATTATGCTTAAAATTAGATTCATTCATATATTAAGCCTCTAACTTTTATTGGATAAATGTAAAAACACTTAACAAACATGTTTAATAATATTATAGTTAGTTATGTTTATTCCCACTAATACAATTACTAGGAAATAAAAACCATTTAAAATAATAATCTTATATTATTATTGTGTGATTTAAGAATTCAAGGAAACCCATTGGGTTGTATTGGGTAATCCATCAAACATAGCATCCCCTTTAAATTAAAATTAACATTTAATTCACAAATATTAATAAATAAGGAAAATGTATTATTGTTTATTTACCAGAGATGTTACATCCATCCCCCCTTTTGGAAATTGCGTTCTTTCATTTCTATTTGCTTATCAAATATATTAGTTTATTTATCCCTCATAGAATTTTCAGATTCCCAAGTGGCCTCTACAACTATATGGTTTATCCACAAACCCTTTACCTAGAATCTAGACTAGTTGTTCCTCATAATAGAGATTCTCTTCCAACTAAACTACATTTGGACTTAAAACATGAGATGGATCTGGCATATACTTTATCAATATTGAAACATGAAAAACATTGTGAACCTAGGATAAACACGAAGTTAAATCCACTCTTTACGAAACTGACCCAATATTCTCCAGGATTTCATAGTGTCCAATAAACCTCAAACTCCTCTTTCCATTCTTACCAAAATGCATCACTCTTTTCCAGGGAGAAAATTTGAGAAATACATGATCACCTACCTCAAAAGAAAGATCATTCCTCTGGTTGTCCGCAAAACCTTTCTGCCTTCTAGGAGCTGTTCTCATGTGCTTCTGAATCAACTGAACCTTTTCAGCCATCTCTTTCTACCAATTATGGTCCAATCATCTTCCTTTCACCTAATTCATCCCAGAAAGCTAGATTTCAACACCTATTTCCATATACTGCCTCAAATGGATCCATATGTATACTGGAATGAAAAATGTTATTACATGACAATTCATCCAAAGAAATATGTTGCTCCCAAATTCCCTGGTAATTCAGCAAACAAGCACGTATCATATCTTCCAAGCCCGGAATTGTTTGTTCTGGCTGCCCATCTCATATCAGATAAAAAGTTGTATGAAAATATAATTCAGTAACAAACGACTTCTGAAGGCCCTTCCAAAAGTTAGAAGTAAACATTAGATCACGATCAGATACAATGGAGAGGGGAAATCCATGAAACCTGACTATATATTTATCATACAACTTGTAAAGTTGAACAAGAGACAATGTATCTCGAATATGATGGAAATGAGCTTATTTAGTCAACTGATCAACAACAACCCAGATTGCATGATGACCTTGAGATGTCTCTGGTAATCCTATAATGATGTCCATGGATATATTTTCCCATTTCCACTCTGGCACCGATAAGGACTGAAGCATCCAATTGGGAAATTTATATTCTTCATTAACATGTGGACTAGTCAAACACATTATAGTAAAATTAACAAAATCTTTTTCCATTCCATCCCACCAGTTATTCTCTGGAAGATCATTTTACGTCTTATTACATCCATGATGAACTAAAAATGGGAAACTATGAGATTCACAAAATAACTAATTATTTAACTATGAATAACAAGGTAGACATAATCCCTTTACAAATCTCAAGACACAATCATTATCAATGTAAGATTCTTGCAACTTACCCTTTTGAATCAACTCTACCTTTTTCGGAAACTCACTATTCACATTCCATGCGTGCATAATTATGTCTGATAGAGATGATTACACTAACACCTGTTACAAAACAGAATAATTTCTTTCACCAACAGCTTCTATTCCAAAGTTCATCAATCAAAAACCAATAGATCATGTTCCAAAAATATCATGGTTAATGAGGCATTACTTTTTTGACTCAAAGATCAACCACTTAATTTACTTTTCCAAGATAGTAATGGATCGTGAAAACATTATACTTGATTAATTCCAATCATCTCCTATATCTCTAGTTCAATTATTTCTAATTGAATATATCCTTAAAACATTTATAGTCAACATATATTTTACATTTTACTCTATACAAATGATGCCTCCAAATTAAAAAAATAGTAGCTAGTTCCAAATCATGTGTAGGGAAATTTAACTTAGGAGGAGTCAACTAACATAAATCATATTCAATTAACTGATATTTCTATATATGGACACATCCATTTCCTTTCAAAAAAGAATCACTATAAAAAACAAACTCACCATTTTCCAAAGGTAGGGCCAAACCTGTAGCATTCACCCATCTTTTTTTCAATTCCTAAACACAATCATCACATTGTTTTTTCAAATGAATGTAACACCTTTTCGAGTTGACTAAGTCATTGGACTAGATAACCGTGAAACATTCTCAACACACCACTGGTAATAACCTGATAAACTAAGAAAAATACGAAACATGGTTATATTTTTGGGTCTTGGGAATTCTTCGACAACTTTTTTTACCAGGATCAACAGTTATTCCATTTTTTGAAAAATGTGATCAATGAAAGAAATTTGTTGTAACGAAAAATCACACATTCTGAATTTCCCAAATCGTTTGTTTTTTAAGGTTTGTAAGAAAACCATTAAATGGCTTCCATGTTTCTCTATACATTTTGAATAAACCAAAATAACATCAATGAACCCCACCACAAACTTATCCAAGAACTCAAATAAAATTCAATTAGTAAGTTCCATGAATACAACATGTTAATTGGTTAAAATAAATGGCATAACTAAAAATTAATAATGGTCATATATATTATGAAATGTGGTATTTAGATTGCATGATTCCTTTATATTCAACTGATAGTTCCCTTCCCTCAAATAAATCATTGGAAAATACTCAGCTCCCAGGAGCGGATCAAACAAATCATTAATATGCGGAAAAGGATACATGTTCTTAACAGTGATGTTATTCAATGCTCTATAATCAATGAAAAGTCTCATCGAACCATATTTATTTTTTACAAACAATACAGGTGAACCCCATTATGATGTACCAGGACTAACTATACCTTTATCAAATAACTCATGCAATTGCTTCTATAACTCTAAAATTTAAATTTGAGCCATTCGATAAGGGGGGTTTGAAATTGGCCTAGCATCATGAACTATGTAAATAGTAAATTCAACTTCCTGATCGGGTATAATACCATGCAACTCATCAGGAAATACATCAAGGTACTCATTTACAAATGTAACATCAATAATTTGAATAGTTCCTTTGTTTTCAGCAATATGTGCAAGGTAACATTCATTTCCATATTTTACTAGTTTCTCAGCTTCCTAATATGTTATCAAAAGTAAGGGTTCTTTCCTGTACATAAACTAAAAATCATTCTGAAGAGAAACCTCTTTTTCTCTGTAGTCAATAATAGCATGATAAATAAAACTCCAATCGATACCCGAAATAACATCAAACTCTACTAGAGGAAAAGCAATATGGTTTGCAAGTAGATTCTTTATGAACATAAGGACAAAAAGGTTCTTATAATTTATTTGTTCCAACATTTCTTCTAGGTGTTTTTACCATAAGATCAGGATTCTTATCTTGATATAGAATTCCCAATTTATTAGAAAAATTCATAGAATTGAACAAATGTGTATATCCCGAATCAAACAAAACATTGTCATAATATGAAGAGACAAATAGTGTACCTGATATAACGTCATTTGTTGGCCCAACATCTACTAAAGTAGTTTCAAAGGACTTCACCACCACTTTCTTCTTGTAGTCTGGTTGTATTCCCTAAGTTGAGTTCTTTTTTGGACACTCATTTGCATAATGACCCATTTCATTGCTCTTAAAACATTTAATGATTATAAATTAGATTTTTCCTTATCATTACCCTGCTCTTTTTCAATAAAATTACGTGCCTTATGTCCCATTTTACCCCATTGGTAGCACTTACCAAAAATCAAATGACATTCCCCAGAATGCATTTTACCTAAATTTTTGCAAACTATAATCTTATTTTTCTTACCATTAGTCTTTTTTGAAGAGTTTTCGCTTTCTCCTGCCACCTTGACCCTGTATTTTGTTGTTTATCGAAGAACACCCGATCATCAGAAAGCTCTATTTCCACATTCTCCACATATCAAACATGATTTTCCTAACTTCCCAACACACGATAAGATAAATACCTTTGATACTATATCTTTAATCATGAGTAAAAATAGTTGATTTTACTATCAAGATCTCGTATTAAATTTAGAGCATACCTTGATAGTCGAGAAAATTATTCTTCATAAGCATCCATTGAGTCTTCCTCCTACCTCAATTCTAGGAATTGTTTTTCCATCCTAAGACAAACCACCTTAGGAATATATTTCTCAAGAAACATAACTTTGAATACTTCCTAATCAAGAGCATAAATCTCCCCACTACCCCTGATATTTTTCACCATTGACCAACGTTGATCAGCTTCACCTTCATAATGGTAAACATTGAGGCAAACCTTTTGATGTTCTGATCACCCCATGACATCGAAAATTTTCTCCAATGATTTAATCCACCGTTCTGCTAGTACAAGGTCATATCATCCTATGAAGGATGGGGGAGTTTTCCTCATGAAATTATCCACTACTGACATGTTCCTCTATGGTTGATCTAGATGATGTCATGCATGTATACCACCGCCATTTATAGCCTGATTCAATTATTCCATCAATACAAGAAACTGTTCAGTTCCAATTCCAACCATCTCAAGTTGCTAATTTAGAAGTTTTTCTTCTTCTAGATATTGCACCAACATAGATACCTTGTTTCCTCCATGAAAAACCATTCCGAACAAAAAAATATCCTAGGTAAAGCAACATGGTAATCTGTAAATACAATGCCATTTAAATATTAACATAAATTTATTAATGGATATTAATTTACAATACCTAACTCTTAATGATATCTAAACCGAAATTTGATACCAACTATAAGGACCCGACCTAAGGAATTAAATAAAATTGAATTAAATGAATAATTCTAATTGATGATCTTTTCAGGTTTATATTTTTAGAGAATTTGGCCATAACTATTACATTACATCTCCAAAATTACAAGGTAGAAACTTCTGCTCAATTTCCAATTTTTTCATAAAATAAAAACTCTTTAGAAAAGTGTCATGCATACTCAAATATATTAGACAGTATGGATTTTTGGTGATCCCATCCTTGACCTTATTCATATTTACTTCATGTGAAAAAAATTTCCAAACATGGGATGCGCATAAAAATCTCAAAAAGGGTTATAAAACAATGAAAGAAAACATTAGTTCATCATTCCTAACATAACATATTCTCTTTAACAAACCTCATGAAATCATAATATTTATGAAAAACACATAGAGAACATAAATCATAATGGTAACTTGTGGAATCAATATCATACTTACAATGTAGCTACCATAACTATGTTGGGAGTTACATTTATAATACACATCAAAGTATATTCCCTAAATCTCTGAGGAGAAACATTCATGTTTAGTTCCATCACATTACCCAATGAATTAGTGATATATCATGGGCTCACCCACCCTATGGTTATCACAGAACCACCCTTATACGTAACAATGCCAAAAAAGAATAACATATTCCTTATACATAAAACAAATTTAATGGAAAGATACAATTTTCACATTTCAATCACAATATATCAATTAAATATATTGTAATAATCAATAAATTATCAAAACAATTTTTAATATCAATATATGTTAAATGAGTAAATAGTATTTAATTTCCTGTTAAATACATTACGACTTGTTATGGTAGCCAAATATCAAATAATACTCGCAGCGGCGGAAAGGTCATTGTCACTACATACGTTAAAAAGAAGCATAGTTTTTTTTCATTTAGTAAAAATATTTGTAAAAATAGATTCACATTTAATGAAATGAATTTTCTATGGTTTTTATACAGTGAATAAAATAATGTTGTGTATTAAAACAAAATATGCCTCAATGAAAGGAGATTGAGAGGAAGTCCTTTACATCGTGTCCGACTTGACAAGTTCATTCATTAATATCCTTAATAATAAACAAATGATAATTTCTACTTGATTAATATTTTTTTTCAATTTTATTATTATCTTTTTATCACTTATTACCATGTTATAAACATTATGTAATCATTTTAGTTAATAAATGTCTATTTGTCGATATTTGTTACTTGAGTTAAAAATGGACTTCTTGTAATTACAAGTTGTTCACGTGGTCAAAAGATCATTATAAATAGAATTATATTCATGATTTAGATATCATATATATCGTATGTGTCCAGTATATACATGTATTTATAATAGTACGTAACATTTTGAGGTATGAAATGAAATGCACCGTTCATGGAGGCGGTAAGGTGTACATATGTATGAACTCTACTTTCATTTCTATTTCTAGTTTTAATGGAATTAAAACATAATGATACATAATTATATTATAATTACCCTATAATATCATATATATATATAATACCATTAATTCATCCTTTATACGTTCCACATATGGCATTAGTGAGTCATATCACATTGAGGGGGCGGTGTTCGCACTTCCTTAAATGAAATTATCGCGTTTAACCATACTGGTAACGATAAAAATTCACTATAAATGAAAAATAAAGAATAATAAATAAAACATAAACATAATATATATATCATATATATATAAATTTCTATCTTAATGTCCACCATTAGAGGTGGTAGGAGATAATTGGACAATCATTGTTTCGTGAGGCATTAGTTTTCCATCCACAGAAACAATATGGTCATTACCCATAGTTGGAGGTGTGTGTATGTTTAGTGAAAATACTTATCATACAAACATCCTAGTATATTTAGATTACTGCTTTTTGTTATATAATAAAATGATAAAAATATTTTAAGGGGTTGGAGAAGGAAAATAAAACAAAAGAACTTAAGAGAATATGTTACCTTTAAATCGGGTTACTCCCTTCGGTTTGAACCAAAAAAGACTTCCTGATGTTCTTATTCCTATGTTAAGGCTCCTAGGATGAATATAGAGATATTGAGATCTTATATTTTAAGGTTTTGGATGAGCCAATGGGCTTTAGAGGAGTTAGGAATGAGTTAGAGAAGATGGCTTTTTATAAGGGGCAGGAGTGGATCTTTAGGAATGTGTGAAAATATTATTTTATTATATATTGATTTTCGGATTCTAAAGGTCCAAAACTTATTAAATTAGAATATAATATGACTAGATGAAGAAATAAAATCATCTAATAATAATTGTAAAGGTTTTGGAGATTATTTTAATCTTTATAATATTATTTATTTAAATAATTTATTAATGAGGTAAACATTGCATCATTATTGTGTCATAAATATCTTATTTATTTTATGTCTAAAGATTATATAGAAAACTACCATGATGTAAGACATCATTTTATATTTCTAATTAATATTTATAGTATAAAATATGACTTAAATAACCCCTTTTAATAATTGATTTACTAATAGATATTTTTTATGTCATTTTTGTCTTTACTTTATGTTAATTAAAATAAAGTGTCATTATCAATCTTAAGTGGCTCTATTGGGTCCCAAAATCAAAAACAGGATTACCATGGATGGAAATGTATCAAAAAATAAGATTATGACACATGTATAGGTAATTTAATATTATTATAAGAATATTTTTTTATCCTTATTTACCCAATTTACAATTTAACCATGGTAAATAATTGTTTTACTATAGTAAATATTGAAAACGTCTAAAAATAAAATTTATATATTTAAAAAATGTAAACCTACTGATTCTAAATATGGAATCAATTTTTATAAATTAAAAACATAGAAGTGGCAGAAATTAATTTAAAATTAATTTCCTCTGTCAAAACAAAAAAGCGTGTTTTTTAAATAAAAATAATTATCAAAAGATCGACACTTGTTTATGTCCAATTTCAAAGTGAAAATACATCCCAGGACCAAAATTTGATTAAACGATAAAAGTATAATATAATTACACTTTAAAAACAATTAAAAATATAATCCATCAATATAAATAATTTATATTCAACGGTAGTTTTGAATTAAAATATAGTATTTTCAACTATTCATAAAAAATTGAATTTTATCAGAAAAATACTGAAATTTTACCCTATGTGAATTTTGATGTCCCGATTCTAAATAAGAATTTAATTTTGTCCAAAATAATATAAAAAAGTGACCAAAACTATATTTTAAGATGGTTCCCCATCAAAAAGAGGTAAATCATCATTTTAAAGTAAATTATGATTAAAATTAGATTCATTCACATTTTATGCCTCTAACAATTATTTGATAAATGTAAGAACATTTAACAAACATTTATAATCATATTGTAGTTAGATATATTCATTCCCACAAATAAAATGGCTAGGCATTAACATTTATCTAAAATAATGAAATTATATTATTATTTTGTGATGTAAGATTTCTAATAAACCAATTTTTGCATATCGGGTAAGCCATCAATCATAACATCCCATTTAAAGTAAAATTAATATTTAATTCACAAATATTAATAAATAAAGAAAATTTATTATTCTTTATTTACCTGGGATGTTACATATTTCATCATATCATTGGTCATGATGGTAATGACTAAAGATTACCATATGGAGTGGGGATTACTCATTATATAGTTTCATTCACTTAGGTTGTGGCTCTTATTTTTATTGGGATGACATTAAAGCTGACTAATTTAGAATCACAAATTTATTCTTTTAAGGTGGTAAATTCATAACTGTTTGGCCTGTTAAGAGACCTCTAAGAATATATCCACTAGGTTGATGTTATGGGGTATCCTACGACATAGGTTTATACTGAAATTTTTATTTATTTTTTATTACATTCATTTTTATCATGTTATTAATTTTTATTTACTATAGACCTATCTAAACAAGAATCCGGTATCAAACATGGTGATACCTAAAAAATTATATTTAGGAGTTGTGTTTTGTTTTTTCATTCAAGTTTCTCATTAAATTTGATGGCCTCATTTGGTGTTTTTAGTAAATTAAAAAAAATCAATATCATTGAAATAAAATTTGACAATGTAGGGATTCAAAAATAAATAAATACATATATATTGATGAGATAAATTAACAAAATAATAAATTATTGATTTTTTATCATTAAATATAATCCAAAAAACACACGTGGATTATTAAATAAGATTATAGTTAGATAAATTAAATAAAAATAAGAACATATCTCCAAAATCAATATAAGATTATTAATTAAAATGAAATTGTGTTTATAAAAGGGCAAATGTCTGTGTTTTTAATTAAATACTCCCATAACACAAAACATCCATCTTCAAACACCACATTAATAGAATTAAAATCACTATAATTGACATCATAACTCCATTATAGGATCCAATTCTTGTGTAAAGGGAGTATAAAATGGAAATACTTGTATATTATACTAGGATATTAGTATTGGTTGATCTTAGAGATACTATTATTGAAATAGAAATAATCTACTATCATGATAATGAGATAAATTTTATAATTGATTATGAGAATAATCCTTTATTCATTGGGGAGTTTCTTGTAGTTGCTCACTAAAAGAATAAATATCATATAATTATCATATGTAGGAATTTTTTTTCATAGATTACGTCATGATAAATATTGTGGCCTATTGTGGAAGAATTCTTGGAATGTCTATACTAGGGTAATTGTATGGATTTCTCATGATGGCATCAGCACTAGGTATGAGTGAGAATAATCTTTATATTATATTAGATTTAGTTATTCATGAAAATATTTCACAGACATTTTGGAATCTACATACTGTAAGACCTTATATTTCTAGATTACAGAGGGAAATATTGTATTGGATGTAGGTAAGTTTGGAATTGGTGTTGACTATCAGCAAAAAGTTAGGTTTATAATTAATTAGTTCATTAGTGGATATATAGAATTTTTATGGTTGTAGTCTTGCAATGAAATTTCATTGGGATCTACAGGGATACAAATATTAATGGATAGAAGATCCTCTCAGTTGTAGGGATTGGTTGTGGTCATTCTATAGTGAATGTTTACTGGGTTTATATTTTCAATATTCAAAGTAAGATTGGATGGAAATAGTCTAAAATGTCTATATATCCTAGAAAAAATCAATCATACATTGGAAAGAAACATTATTCTGAGTAGTGCTTCTTTTTTTGAGCAGGTAAAAGGTCAAGTGAATGATGTTGGGGCCTTATCTTACAAGATATCTAACTTTCTATATTTTCAAATAAAAAGGATAATAATTTTTAACAGGTAAAAAAATTTATGATACATAGAAGTCTATGAAACATGAATTTGTTCGCGATGAATTCGAACTATATATTATTGAAAATAGTGAAGTTAATATTCATGTACATTCTATGGTTGAAATTCATGCTACTCTAAACACTTATGTTCCCCCTTATGTTGATAATTTTAATCCATTAACCTGTTTTTCCAAGATACATGTTCATTATCCAAGTGTAATAAATTTAATTGGTTTGATTCATATCCTTTATGTGTAAATGCTCAAAATTTGATACAATTTGAGAAAATAATTTTTCTAAATAATTATTTTTAGATCCTTATTTTATTTTTGGGGACTTAATATATCTCCCGATATTTTTCTATAATGTTTACTATAATTGTTTAAGTTCTTATTTACCTATTGGTGGTGAACCATAGTGATAGGATTCATCCTAGTTTAGATATTTATAAATTGGTGTCATTACCAGTTTTAATATTCATAATATTTAAAGGTTGTATAATAAATTTTATTAGATTATTTTAATGATTAAAATGATTTTATTTTAGTGCATCTAATATGTTCTATTCATGGATGATATTTTTGGGTCTCCTAGAAAATAATCTTGGGGGAATGTAGCTTCATAGGATTTCATCATTGAAATATTGAATTTCATTCATTCATTGTAAGTATGGTGTGTTGGTGTTGGGAAAAGACATAACTATTTCGAAACAATATTCTTCTCACAATAATGGGAATCATGTGGGTCCACACATTTTTGTTAAGGTATAATATTTAGGTTTTATGGTAGTTAATTGTTTCTAAAATGATCATAATAATTGGATGGGTTTAAGATTTAGTAATATGTTAGATCGAGTTTTTATTGAATTTGGTTACGAATGAGAACAATGGTATTTTTTTAATGTAGTTGTGGACATTTCCTAACTATTGGTGGAACAACATTTTTATGGGATCTGTCCACTTCTGAGATGATTCATCTGAAATATTATGGTTATTATAATTATCTACTTGTGTATAATGGGAAAAATATATTTTTCCATAGTTTTGTTATTTTATCCTTGAATTATTTAATCCAATAGGGAGTATCCCAAAAGACATCCACTGGACCTCATCCTTTTCATACAACATAAACTTCCCTATTTCAAACCATAAAAATTTTTCAATCATTTTTAATTGTATAACTATATTATTTGAACATCACCTTCTAACTATGTCTACAAGCCACAAAATTTCCCACTCTTAATGATCCAAATTTAATATTCGTATATATGGTTCCACCAAAATGATCCATAAAAAGTTTCACCAACCTAGAAAAAATATACAAATATAAGGAACTCTTTGAATGTATCACCAATAATGAGTAGTTATTCAATCAAAGGTATCTTGATAAGTACATATACATAAATCAACAATTATCCTTATAAAGAGAACCCCCTACAGTAATCCAAATATATGAACACTTACTACACTATGCAACAAATATTATAAACTTATTATTGAATAATATAATACCACAACATTATTCAGGATTCTACCATGGGCTTCCAAGATTCAAAAAATTTATTGTAATTCATCCTATAAGAAAATTCCTAATTATATAAGAAAATAAATTTTATAATATCATCCCACCATCAAAAAACTATTAAATTACAATTCTTATCTAATATAAATTATTTTCATGGTATGATGTAACACAATAGGAAACTTTTTTTAGGATTTGAAATGATATATACCCAGTTAGCCAGTCAAAATTAGAAAACATCTTTTAATTGCTGAGCATTTCTTGGAGAAATTTCATTGGATAATATGTCGTCTATTAGAATAAAAATCACATTAATATAAATCTTATATTTTTCGATAAAATTAAATGTACATTTTTATATTTATTATCATTTTTATAATAATGAGAAAATAATGTATATAAGGATCAAATCCAACCAGACGAGATCTAAATAAGATTAAATATTCATAAAATTATCTGTAATAATTTAAAATACATATTAATCATTATCACATGGATCATAAACCTAAATTTCATGGTATAACAAAAATTTTCATTTTTCCACCTTATATGGATCCTTAGTGAAAAATCACATACAAGGTCTAATACAAATAAAAAGTATATATATTTACATGAAATCATGTGAAAATTATCACCAAGCCATTTTTGAATTGTAGGAATAAATATAACATCCATCAGATTCTTGTGTCTCCTAGTATGATGAAAAATGACAAATAAAATGGTATATGATGTTAAAATGACATATCACACATCAGGGGTTCACAATGACAAATTATTTCTAGTTGATTTGAAAATATATGATAACATTTTAAAAATCAAATTTGACCTATTGGAATCAACATATCATCAATAAAAATGTTTGGATATGTTAGTATTATTAAAATTTAATTATCACATTTGTTATCAATTTATTTAATAATGGTAAAATCATTTGTATAGGGGTGAATCCAACCAAATGAGAAATAATTGAAATTAAATATTAAGACAACAATATTTATTTCATTTGATATCTATAGGAATCATTAGCAAGTGGATCAGATAACTAAATTTCCCCATATGATTTAATGTAATGTTTGTCTCTCAGATTTGGTGATAAAGTTGAAAATGACATAAAAGGGGCCAATAAAAAGAAAAATCACATTGATTGAATTTAAATCATGGGATATTGATCAAGGATCCATTTTTTATCAGTATTAATTAACACAAGATTCACTATATCCTTGTGTCCGTTGGTATAATGGAAAAATATGGATAATGTTTTCTTGTGTTCTTAAAAGAACATATATCTGCCATCAGACAAAATCATGAAAAAAACATGTGATTTACATGAAAATATAGGAGAAAATTCCATGATTAATTTTTTATATATTTTAATAAAATGTGCTTCAATTCGATTCCAAGATTTGTCGGTACAATTATTTGTTCACTTTCACACATAATATTTTTTTAATAATGGTAAAATCATTCGTTTAGTGGTAAGAAATGACCATAATAGCTCCAATTGAAAAGAATTTTTGGGACAAATATATTTATGTCATTTAAAACATTAATAAATCATGTAACATCGTTTAGATTACTGAATTTTATTATATGATTAAAATTAATGTTTTCCCATGGATTTGGAGTTATAGTGACAAATCATGTAAAAAGGTATAATAAAAATAAATAGAACTATTATTGAAATGAATTATTAGGATAATGATCATCATGGAATTTTTGATCTATAGGAACAAACATTGAGTCAATTAGATGCTCGTTCTACTTAGTTTGATGGAAAACGATAGATAACAATGTCTTGTCTAATTAAAATGACATATCACCTATCAGGGTATCAATAATAAAAAAATGACTTCTAATTGATGTGAAAATGGAGTAAAAAATTCCTAGAATCATATTTCTTCAGTTGGAAAAATCTACGCGTCAATAAAATGGCTCAGTTGGTTGTTACAGAAAAAGATCATTTTCACATTTATTATCATTTTTAAAATAATGGATGAATCATGAGTTTAGGGGTGAAAACTAACCAAAAAAATATTAATTGAAATGAAATATCATGAAATTGATCCTTAATTCACATAAACATAGTAAGAATAATCATTGTGGGGATTAGAAATTTGAATTTATCATTATTATCAGAGGTGATGTTTGTCCCTCAAATTTGGAATTAAGTGAAAAATATTGTAAAATGGTTCTATAAAAAAATATGTTTTATTGACATAAAATCATGGGATAATTGTCAATGATATGTTTTTGAACATTATGAATGAACACTACATCCATTGGATTCTCAAATTTCCCATTGTGATCTAAAACAACAGGTAACATTGTCCAATGTTATTAAAATTGCATATCTCCCGTCATGGGGTAAAAATGAGAAAAAATATTCTTGATTAGTGTGAAAATATAAGATAAAATTCATTAAATAATCATTGATATATTATAGTCAACCATGTTTCAATACGATTCCCTTATTGTCCAGTTCAATTAAATGTTTTTTTATATATTTATTTCAATTTATGTAACAATGGGAAAATCTTGTGTGTAGGGGTCCAAACAAGTTAAACAAGGTCTGATTGAAATAAAATATTCATAAAAATATCTTCAATTAAATTTAAATTTGTATGAAAAATATATGCATGCATCAGATACCGTAATTTTTTGGTATGATCAAAGGTGGTGTTTCTCCCTAGGATTTCGAGTGAAGTGAAAAGTCTTGTAAAGTAAACCAATACCAAAAAACTCATTTTTAATGACATAAAATTTGGGTAGAATGATCAATGATCCTTTTTTGTCTTTATAAATGAATTACAAATCTATCAGTTTCTTGTTTCACTCAATAAGATAGAAAACACAGGGTAATTTAGTCTAGCGTAATTAAAATGCCATATCACCAATCATCGGGTCAAAATGAATAATATAATTCATATTGATGTGAAAAAATACCGAATATACCTAGCATCATATCTGATCGATTAAAAAAACATTTTTCAAATCAATTCCTTTATTGGTTGGTATAATTAAAAATTCATTTCCACATTTATTTTCATTTTTATAATAATGGGGAATTCTAGCTATATGGGTAAAAATTGACCAAAGGAGTTCTGATTCTCATGAAATATTTTTGAAAATGATATTTATGTCATTAAGAATATATCGGAAGCATGAAAACATAGAATAGATACCATAATTGATCGCTATGACCAACTGTGAAATTTTTCTCTCCGATTTGGTGTTAAGTGAAAAATGACAAGTAACATGTCATAATCATGAAAAAATTGGAGTTCTACGAAATCGTAGGAGATCAATCGCTGCCCCATTTTTTATTTATATAAATCAATGAAGAAACCATTATGGGTACATGTACATTGATATAATGGAAAAATGGGTAATATTTTCTTGTGTTATTAAAATAGCATATCTCCCACAAGGGGGAAAAATGATAAAATGAATTTTGATAGATGTGAAAATATAGGAGAGGATTCCTCAATTCATATGTGATATATTATAATCAACTAAGTATTATTATGATCCTAGAGTGATCGTCATGTAGAAAACATGGTTTCTAGCATTTTGTGCTCATTTTTTAAATGATTAATCCTGTAATTAGATATTTTAAATTCTCTTTGACTCATTTATATATTTATTAATCATTCTATATGAAAAAAAAGAAAAATATTATTATTATTATTATTATTATTATTATATATACATAAACATACCAATTTTTATTAATATTAAATATACAGAAAATTTTTATATGGTTAATTGTTTTTTATATTATTTGTAGAATGATTGTGACATCAGATTGAATGGATCAGTAGTTGTTTGGATCAATGGATATTTATAGATCACAACTTTTTATTTTATTTTATTATTTTTTGGAGGTATTTTTATTCATAATTTTTTAGAAATATAAAATATTATTTTAAAAAAAATACGTTAGGAATGAACCACCATAGGTGGTGAGTAATGCATATATTTTCTTATACCATTAGTGACCTCATATAGTGGTCCCTATAAGGCTAGGCATTGTGGTTGCATATGGTGGTCACTAATACTCTTTGTAAAGACTATTATTGTAACAGCTTGTGATTTTTTTTGGAATATTTTTTTCAAGAATCATTTTATTTAATTTATGTCATTTGTTATGCTGAACACTGATATAGCTTGCGTAACATGAAACACTGAATTTCTAAAAAACATCATTTTTTTTGAAATTTAAAAAATAAAATAACCTATCTATTAATTTTTTTGTTATTAATAGTATTAAAAATCTTATAAAAATATAAGATTTAAAAGAAGAATAAATTTTTTACCAATTAATTATGATTGAAAACATATTCAAATTGATTATAAAGAAAAATATTATTTTTATTATCAAAAAGTTATTTTGTCTTCAAAAACAAAATAATTAAAATTATTGAATGATATTAATGATATATATATTTTACATACTATAGAAAACATTTTTTATATTAATCAAATATATTTTATAGGCATAAGATAAGAAATATCACAATCTTATGCATAAAAGCCTATTTTTTGAAAATGTTTAACTTTACAATCATTTAATAATTACCCCAGTTTAAAAATAAATTTTGAAAGTTTTATAGTTATTATATTAATAAATAAAATTCATAATTTAATGTGGAAAATATACAATTACTTTTTTTAATTTTTGGTTATATTTCCCGAAAATTTTCATTTTGTTGATTAATAATGAAATTACTAATTATATTAAAAACTATAATTTCAATCAAATTAATCACATTGTAAAATTATGTTTTTGATTACTGTAAATTTTATTTTTTTCGTTTTTATTTTATATAATTCAATAATATTTTTTAAATGGATCTTATAAACGAATTTATTATTATAACATTTTATGATTTAGAATGTATTTTTTCGAAACACTTTTTTTCATTACTATTAACAAGTATTATTTTAAATTTATTTATACAACTTTTATGTTTTGAATTTTTAAAAATAAATGTAAACTATGGATTTATAAGGCTGGAGTTTAGTTATTATGTCCTTTGTGTTTTTTTAGCTAATTTGTATAGTGACCATGGTAAATTGTTTTGCCTTAGTAAAGGGTTAATTAGGTAAATTAGGTTATAATAATATTATAAAGTCTATAAAGTGACCCTAACAAATTAGAAAATTTTATTGGATAAATAAAATTCGACTATTAACACATAGGGATCAAAATTAAGTCATTTAATGGACATTTGTCCACGAAAATGAACAATATAATATTAAATTCAAAGAATGGCAAAAAAATGTCATTTTCGTTTTCATTAATATCCCTTATGTGAACAAATGGGAAACAATAAATGATATGAATGAATATAAACAATAATATTTAATAAAATATAAATATTTATATATTATAAATTAATTTTTGATGTTTTTGGACGCTTGATAGAAATTATGATATTTATAATTTTTTATTTAATAAAAATTTAACACATTAATTTGTTAAAAAATATATTAATTTTAATATATGATTATACAAGATATAAATGATATTCTAAAAATTATTCTCAAATCCTAAATATTAATATTCATAATTCTAATTTTATTTTATTTTTTAATTACAACTATGTATATTATATCATTATACAACATCGATATAGTAGTTATTTTTCTAATAAAAATATCAAATAAATTATATTAGAAATTTTGAAATCAATATAATTCGTCATAATTAATGTTACCAATGAACATTATAGATGATATTAAACTCTTAGGTATATAATGAAATTTTTTTGACATTATATTGTCATCTTAATATTATTTAAAATCCATTTATTGAATAGTTTCAAAAGTAACACTATTTATATTTAAAAATAATAATTTTTTAATAAATTATATTTAAACAATAATAAATAATTAAAAAACCAATTATAATATGGTCTAAAATGTTATCATTTTTTTCTTTATGGTCTAATTAAAATCATATGTATTATGTGTTGTATTTGAATATTAAAAAATTTGTTAACATAAAATTGAAAAATGTTAACTTAGGGTTATTCAAAATGATATGGTTTAAAAAAATAACAAAACAATTATAGAATCTATTTTTATGATATAACAAGCTTATATCATCTTATATTCGAATCCATATCCTTTTGGTGGAATTTTTATTGATAATGAATTTATTAGTAATTGATTGTTTGGGGAATTCCAAAAGTTACCTACACTTCAATTATAAAAGAGGACATCCCCCCTCTAATATTAACATTCCCATGAGCCTTTAAGATAAACCAAGCCCATATAATTTCTCTTCAAGACATCTATATTTAAATTCTAGAGGTGTTTTAATTCTCCAAAGTCCAAATCTAGTGCCCCAAAAAGGATATCTAGAGGAAGCTCATCGAAGAAGATGTAATCATTCTCACCAAATCATTCATGATTATTTCTTCTTATACATATTATTCATGTGTTTTTTCCATTATAAAATAATAAAACAAGTATAAAATATATTTTGAGTCATTATTATGATACTTTATGTATGACTTATCTTCTCCACGACGTGGGGAATCTGTTTTTTCAACACCAATTAAAATGGATGGATATAATGATAGGAGTAATAAATATATATGATAATTATAACATGATATTTATTATGGAATAAAACATACACTATCCACTTTCATACCGTTTCACAATTAATGTAATGATCTAATCGGTCGTGCATACGTACGTCATACCGTCTCCATGACGTGATAAGATTCATCCTCCATAATCACTAATAATGAATGATTATATGAATTTATATAATGAATAAATATTTTATATATTACAATAATATTATTTTCAAAATTTTATATATATATATATATACTATATGCACGATTTTGGACTTATTTGATAAAACATGCATAGGTAATTTAAGCAGTCAACAGCCAATTGAAGATTAATAATGAAATGTTATTAAAAAATGGGTGATAAGATAATGATATATGATATAATAAATATGAATATGGTTATTAAATAATTTAATAACAATAAATAAACTATTATAAAGTACTTTTGATACATACAATGGAAATCAGACTTAAGGTAAGGGATTTTTGTCTTAATTTTATTTTTGTGGGACAAATGCCTTAATCATCGTCTGCTTCTTTTTTATGGTGTATATACTTCCCATGAATATTTCTATGAGTATTATTATGAGTATTATGGAATTTAAATATAAATTTAATTTTATTTATTACATGTTTCATATGATTTGACTAATTAAAAATTGGTAATGGTCAATTTCAAAATCTCATTATTTTCTAGGATTATTTATAAATAATTATTTACCTAGTAATGCTTTTATTCCATGTCCATGTTTTATAAAATGTTTTTTCAAAATAATCTTTTTATTATTATACAATTATTTAAATTAATTTTTACCCATTTATGGTTTTTACTAAACATTGTAAAAGGAATATTTTTTTCCTTTTCAATTAAAAGGTTATTTTTTCACTTTTCCTATAAAAGTACAAGATGATTTTTCCTACATCATGAAATAAATTTTCAAATTCCATGATGCCCTAATTAATTGAAGCATCCATAAAAATATTTCAAGGTTATTTTAAAAGAAAATGTTTTATTTTTAAATAGCATCGAATTTTAGTTACAGAAAATGTTTTCAATGAATAATGGTTATTTTCCTGAAGAATAATTTTCCATGTGATATCTCAAATGTTACATCAGTTTCTAGGGGGTTATTCTTCAAGGATATTATCCCAATTAATACTAAGGATATATTATGTTTATAATGGAATGAAATATTTTGAAGCTCGTTTATTTCCATGGGTTATGTTATGATCTAATGATGTTAATGGAACCCATTTTTATCATGGGTTCTGATATGATGAATTATTTATATTCTTATGGCACACATATATATGGGCTTAATTATTTAATGGTCCAATTTCTATATACAATTAATTGGGTTAGGATTTATATATCATGATATGTACATTATTATAATGGGAAATGATATCAGTTCAACAATATAGTGTTGGAACGGGAAGTAAACTCATTTCAGTAATATATGATTGGAACGAAGAGTTAACTAAGATCATAAAATGTCTTTTTCCACTATGATGGATTTGGGAGGGAACCCATTGAACTATGTTAGTCTTGGAAAATATCCTTTAGTAATATTTAAATTATTTTATATTCTTATTTGTATGCCACAATTCATTTTCCTATGTTATGGTCTGGTGAAGGGTGTTCTTTATGGGCTTTTATGATTTATCATGTGACGTGATATCATAATCTTTGATATGTAGAATAAAATTTTCCAATGATTTTCATTCCTTATAATGTCTTAAGATTATGATATTATTTATATATCCCTTAATGAGAATATTAGATCAAATATTTTCTTCTATTTTGTCCATAGGTTATAATTAAACGTTTTAATTTTGGGTATTAAAATGGAATATTTTAGTGGGAAACGTCGAAGATCATTCACCAGACTCGACATTTGTTTTATTACCATACAGAGGCACTAAACTAATAAGGTATGTTGGAGCGTGTTTGTGTAATTTAATAAATGTTCCTAAAATATAATGAAATGTCTATGTACATAATGTGTGGTTCATTATAGTTGGTGTTATATCAAAGGATTAGTTATCCATTAGAAACTATGACGATAAATCCTTAGTAAGAACCTTAATGAAATGTCTATGCATAGGTTACAATCCTTGTGTTTTAGTGACGATCATGACTAACCTAGGATGAAATATAAGGAGTCCAGAATTGAAAATAAAAAGGAAATTTCTTTTTATTACGTGGTTCTACCAATCTGAATAATGTTTCTTACATAATGATTTATGGTTTTAGTCAAGGATGGAACTCGAAGGAATAGGGTTAATAGAAATTGCAATAGAAAATGAAATGATTATCCTTTAGAGAAGAAGAATTATTTTGCATTAAGAAATTAAAATATCATTGTTATACCCACACATATTTGTCCATAATTGAATCATGTAGGACTTCCAAATGATCAATAGATAGAAAAAAATTCTATTGAGTCCTTTATTAAGAAATAACCACATTATTTCAGGGAGTCTTATGATCAACTTGCGCCAGAACAATGGATCAGTTCCACAAAAATGATATTATCTTTTCACTAGTGTTTAGAATGTGAGAAATTTGATCTTGTTTTTTATCATTTAGAAGGAAAATTTGTCCAGTGGTGGACTTTAATCAAGAATAAATGGTAGAAAAATGAAATTGAATCCATGGATTGGGATAAGGTCAAGAAATTATTTTCCAATAAGTACATTCCTCGTATATTAATAAAATGATAGAATAGGGGTCATTGTTTCTTAACCAAAAGGATAATGAATCTGTTCATACCTATGAGTAAACTTTTACAAGGATTGTGAGATATGATTCAATAATTATAATCCAACATGAATGTAAGGATGATCGGTTCTTCTGTGGATTAAATCCAAGTCTTAAAATAACATTATCCATAACATAATTCAGTAGGTGTGGGGAGATTTTGTGTTGTTCTATCAATATAGATATGGAAATATGATTTACTTATCAATCACATGGTTTTGAAAGGAATTGAAAGATAATGTTTACTGGATGTTATAAAAACCATGTTTAAATTAATAGGATCATTAATTTAAGATAAATGTGTTGAAAGAAAAATGATAGAGATTATATCAAGGGGAATGTCAAATGATTCAATTCTGGGATTGAAGTTTATTGGTAAATTGATGATCGATGTGATGGAAAAAAAGATAACAAATGATGTGGAAAAATAAATAACTATATAGAATGAACTATACATACATAAATGATTCAAGAGGAATGAAAAATGTGAGTTTGGATAACCAATTCCCTGATCTAAGAGTTATCAATGATGATCAAAGTCCAATACATCTTAAAACCTTAAAATATGAAATATTGTGCAATAATTATTGGCAATACGGATTATGAAAATGATGTGGTGGAATGACTGGGGGTTTATGCATTGGAATTAATGAATATTGTTGTAGAATTAAGTTTATTATAAAATAATAAAATATCAAGGGATTATCTAATATTGTTTTTTATTAATTATTTGAAAGAACATGTTGAATAGATATGGTAACCATGAAAAGATATTGAGTTTTTTTGAGAAAACATGATTAAGGGAATGTTAACCTTTAATATGCTCATAATATTTGTTAAATGAAATACATGGATGTTTGATAGTGTTATTGATCTTAGGACTGATATACTGACAATGTGGTGTATGATATGACGTATTGAGATTATATAATTTTTGAGATTTATGTAATTTGAAAGAGTGAATTTTTAAAGAATTCAAGTTTTCAAAAATGTGTTAGGGTAATTTAGGTTATTACCATGTTTCGATATAATAAATGATAATATGTTTCACATGTTTGGTTTGTGCTAATTAAGATATATATCAAGCTATATGGGGGATTAATGATTAATGATTTTTGAAATTTAGTGACCTGATTTTGAATGTTTTGGATTCAAGTAGTATTAATAAAGTAACCATTTTTTAAAATGTTTTATGTTTTACGGTTTAATGTATTTTTTCTCCACCTAAGGAATTATGAATATTGTACAACATGTGTTAAACATTCTTCTTTATGTTAAGACAAACTGAATATAATATAATTCTAGGATCTCATAATCTGATCATGCTTCATGAATGAAAAACTCACCTTCATTTCATAGAATAAGTGATCAAGTGGAAATTGATAAAGTCATAATGAAAGTATGACAATATGATAAAGCATGTAAACATTTATCCTCATGAAAAATGATTCAACTCATGGGAAAGGATCATGAAACAAAATAAAATTTACCCAAGTACATTATTTTCTAATGAATCAAATATCCCCTTAGATAATCACGCATTTATGGGGTTTTGATTGTTAATTTTTTTTGAACATGTTCTATATCACTATCCATCAAAACTTGATTGTTTAATTTCTCTTAAATGTCAATGCTTTCACCTTCCACCAACATTCTTCAATGTGGAAACCCTAATACAAGTTAATATGTGTAACCGTATTGTCTTTAAATTTCATTTTTTTGACCTTTTAGTATTCATTTTTACAATGTGGGTTTCTATGAAAGAAAATTTCAAGTATTAAACCAATGCTGAACCAAAATAATTTTGATGGATGAATTCATTTTAAGGGGGTATAATGTAACCAATGTGATCTTTATGAAATAGATTAAAAAAATATATTTCTTTGATGTATAGTGTTATACGCAACTTCGACTCTGCTTTTGTTACATGAAACACTCAGTTTATATGAAAAATCATTTTATTATTATATAAATAAGATATTAACTGATCATTTGAGTTTTTAGGTATAAAAAATATTATCTAAATTATCAATATATAAGGTTTATAAGATGAAATCATTGGTTACCAATTAATTAGAAATGAAAATAAGTGCCAATTGATTATAATAATAAAAATATTCTTATTATAATCTCAAAGTCATTTTGTCTTAATAAAATAAATAAATTAAAATTAGTGAATGATATTAATGAAATATTAATATCATATATTCGATCAAATATATTTTATATTAATCTCATATATTTTAAACGCATCAGATAATAAGAAACAGAATATTATTCACAAAAGCCTATATTTTCTTTTTCAAAAGGGAAATTTTACAACCTTTAAATGGGGACACCATTTTTATATAAAAACATTGAGACATTAATATTTTTTATATTAAAAAAATAAACTTATTATTTTAAAGAAGAATATATAAATTTAGTTTTCATGATTTTTTATTATTTTTCTATATAGATTCAATTTGTTGATTAATAGTGGAAATATTGATTTTTATTATAAATTGTATTTTCTTTTAAAGAAATTATAAGGTAATACTATTTTTATGATTAGTTTTAAATTATAATAAGATAATATTTATTTTATAAAATTTAATTTTGAATTTGAAAAGGATTTTTTAACTAAATTTATTATGAAAACATTTTATATTTTAAAAAGATATATTTTGTCGAAAAACTATTTTTCATGGAAGTTTATAGGTTTTATTTTATATATATTTATATAACTTTTGTGTTTTTTATTTTAAAAAATGGATGTCAAATTTTGATTCTAAAGCTCCAAATATAGTAATTAGGACCCTTTTATTTTTTCTCACAATATAAATTGTAACCGTGGTAAATTGTGTTACCATAATAAAGGGTAAAAACTAAAAAATATTTAACTTTTTCCCACATGGTCATATCTATATGTAAAAGAAAATTTTATATTGGGAAAACATTTTAACAACACATATGTCCCTATCACAAAACTATTGGTAAAAATAGTATCGCTAAATATTTTTGTGATAGATAAAATAGTTCGGTTACAATTTTAATAATTCAAACAGATAATATATATGTTGGTTAAAATCCATAGAATCATATTCTAATGAAACTCTTTTCGGTTCATAATAATATTACAAACATATAATATAGATTTATAAATTACATTTGAATAAAAATTATAAATTCTTACTGCAAGTAAAAAATCATTTATTTATTAATTTATCATATATAATTCTTATATTTTAATTATTAAACTGAAGAGTATTTACATAAATGTTAAAACATATATAATAAATTAATTTTTTTAATAATGAAATTTAATCCAAAATGAAATATAAAAACATAGGATCCATCTACAAACAACCATCACCCAACTAAAGTACCAGCGACCTGTACATGCATCAATAAGTGCGAGCCTGCTCCATCACTAGAAAAACATCCATGCCATAGGACCAGTGAGCCACCTCCAACTATATGAAATCCTTCAGTGCACCAGCGACAGTGAACCACCCATGCCCCAAGACCAATAAGTCATCTCTAGTGTATCATCCTGGTTCCGAGTGCCGCCCAAGGGTGCCCCATACCCGATTGGTCACAATACCTGAAGAGAATATTCCAAAATGCCAGAGGATTCCATCTTGCAGCAAGGTATAAGGTCTGATATTTTGTAAACTATTTCCTCAATGGAAAAGTATACACAATAAATAATAGTAAATAGTATAGGAATTAGTAATTATATATAATAGATGTAAACTGTGGAAGTTTGATATTAACATAACAACTGGATCATATATAATTATGCATGTTCCATGTGCCTATGAAAACCACAAAACAAGTAACAACACTAGAAGTTCAATAATAAAACCAATGTACAAAAATTTATAAAAATTCATCAGTATCTCAAGCCTCAGATTAGTCAAATGCTATGCAGTCCAACATGATTCAGGTACCAGATAATGAAGGGAACTTTCCATTATCTATACCTGCAACCATGTAATTTTTATGTGTCCAAAAGCATGACCCAAACAGTATGTAAGATGAATCATAGTAGTCACCCACCAGAATAAATATTCCCAACTGTCCGGGAATATATATATATATATATATATATATATATATATATATATATATATATATCTGGTAATATGCAGAAATAAAGAAATAAACTAGGAAGTACTCAAAATTAAACAATCCTATAGTTTTCAATTATATTCATTTACATTTATTATGTAACGCCCCGACCCTAGTTACCCAGAGTCGGTGCATTATTACATAACATTGGCATGATCATGAGAAAGATCAAGTCTCGAAAGACCGATTAGTTTAGTAGCCTTGGAATAACTAGATACATCCATAAATTTTTACATTACATCATAAAAAAAAACATCTTGTCTTCATATCCCCTCATACTATCCCTGCAGGTCATTCATAAATTACTTCTTCATAATCCTGAAAAAAAAATAAAACATTGAAAGGGGTGAGCTCGGATGCTCAGTAAGGATAACATTATAGCAGAAGCTTTCATAAATAAGCATAAACACTTAAGGCAATTTATAACTAAAACAAAAGCCTTTGAAACTTGAACTTCAGCATAAAATGGCAAAGGTAAAATGAAATAATTCCATTTACTTACTCACATGGATATTCTACTAGTCGAATGATCACATGAAATATCAATAACCACTTTCATAATGTTGGAATGCATAATGCCAGACTATCATAACCACATAGCCAAGGCCTCGTGCCAAGACTACAAATAAGATTTTGTCAAGGCCTTGTGCCAAGACACTAGTTTGTCTCATGAGACCTACCGATGCATCGAGGAGCTATAGCGGGCTCCACCCATCACTTATTAAGTTCAATTCATTCCTCATATGAACAGGTTTAAACATAACATAAACATTCGTATTAAAAATAGCATACGAAATGTCAATACTTCTACCACAAACCATGAATGGTATAAAAATAGCACATCCACGGTCAAACATAACTCATTTGATACAATATGGAAGACTTTATTGTATCACATTAACCACAATCAAGAATAATGAAGGATGTTGACATAGATGAAAATAATCATCAAAACTTTTTGAGAGAAATGTCCCCCTTTTCTTGAAACATTTAAAAGTCACACTATTTGTCAAGAAGCCATTTAAAAATAGATTTTTGAATCAAAGTGTCCCATACCACTTTGAAACTTTTAAAAGGAGTTTTAATTTTAAAACATTAATGTCCATATAAATAAATCCTTAAAACCATTTTTAAAACATGGACATTAATGAGCAGGATATAGAAGAATAAGTCTTTAAAACATTTTAAAATGGTATTTTGGTTAGAGGTTCTAACCAAAAGAGAGACACTTGAATACAAATAATTGAGGTAATAAAAACTTTGTAATATCATGAGAATAAAGGGATTCATGATATACTATGTCAAAGTACATTATATACACCACATAAAAGTGATTTGGTGTATATCAACAAAGAAGTCTCAGTTGAATGTAAATTGATATGAAATCTGTCATAAAGGCCGTATCCTTAGGTTAAGGATAAATCAACGACATAATTATGTGTGAAAAATATAAATACACTAAATATGATTGAATATTCAGTGTAAAACAATCAAAGGATATTCACACATATTCTTGTAGAAACAACACCAACGAATTGGATATTTAACTCAACAAATGGAGATTGAGTTAAAATTACTCTTATCAAGTTCATACCGATCACTTGAGAATTTATCAATGGAGTGATTATGTGTATCAAAAGTATATCCACAGAAAGGGGAGTGGAAATTAAGACATAATCAAATGAATAGCGATTCCACACATAATCTTGGAGTAATATAATCAATGAAATATGTGTAAAGCCAAATGAGTGGAAATTGAAATCTCAAATTCCCTTATCGATTAGGTAACTTACGAAACATACACCCATGAAAGAAGTATCATACCATGATGATGTAAATACCCATAAATTAAAGTATATTACACAATGAATACAATCATGGTCAGTACACATACACCACATGCAATAATTAAGTAGTGAACAATGGAAATCTCACGGAATTGAAAGTGAGATAAGAAAATCCCTTACCTTGTACTTTTCCTTGGTTGGGGTAGGTTAACCTCCGGTATAATGGTGAAATAATTGTTATTAAATTATACAAGAATCATATATATTAATATGATATCATATATGATCTTTTAATATTGATTTGATAATAATATCTTAGTATTATCGTTGTTTCGGGTGTTAACTTACTTGTTTTCTTTTGTATGTTTTGTTACGTAAGACATGTTTGTAAAGGATAGGTTGTATATTATTCAAATCCAGAATGGTATCAAGTCCTTAAAAATCATTTTTAAATCATCAAATGATAATTATACTTGAATGGATACGATGGAGGATGAAACTCATCGCGTTCGTGGAGACGGTAGTCCGTACGTACGCACAAACGCAACTTCCATTTAATTTTTATTTTAAAAGAATTGAATCCAAATGATACTTAGGTATATTACTATTAAAGTATAATATAATATTTTATATATGTTACTTATGTTCATTAACACCATCCTTTATACGTTCCATGTGTGGTATGAACGAGTCATATCATTTTAAGGGGGCGGTAGTCCGCACTTCCTCAAATGAAATTATCATATGTATATACAACATGAAACGAATAATGGTATGAAATAAAATGGAATTATAGTATCTTATATATAAAATATATATCATTAATATCATATTTAATTACAGTTCCATCATAATGGCCACCATGAGAGGCGGTAAGATGTATTTGAACAATCATCGTTTCGTGAGGCGTTAGTTTGCCATCCACAGAAACATTATGTTCATCATCCATTAGATGGAGTTGTCTGTATGTGTAGTTTGAATACTTCTTATAAAAAAATCCTAGTATATTGAGGATACTGGTGTTGTTACAAAAGAAAGGAAATAAAAAGAGTTTGGGGGTTGGAGAAGCAAAATAAATGAAAATAATTTAAGAGAAATCGTTACCTTTAATTTAGGTAACTCACTTTGGTTGGAACCAAAGGACTTCTTGAAATGCTTTATGCCTAAGGGGAAGCTTCAAGGAGGAGGAGAGGGATGTGGGGAGCTTAGTTGGGCAGAGTTTGGACGAGCCAAGTGGCTTGAGAGGTGTGAGGAATGAGTAGAAGTGGTCTCCTTTTATAAGGGAGAGGAGGGGCTCTTTAGGAAAGAGTGAAAGTATTACTTTATAATATAATTATATTCGGTTTATAATGGTCCAAAAATCATTGAGGTCGAAGATAAGATGACTCATATTCTAAATAACATCAACCAATAAGAATTGGACAGGTTTTAGATAATATTTTAATCATTATAATCTTATTTATTTAAATGATTTATTAATGAGGTAAACATTGCATCACTATTGTGTCATTAATAATTTAACTTATTTGATGTCTAAAAATTATAAATAAAATATCATTATGTAGGAAATCTTTTTATCTTTCTAATGAATATTTATAATCGAAAATAAAACATGTATAACCCTATGTAAAAATTTTTCTTCTAAAAGATGTAAGCTTATGCCATTTTTATTTTTATTTTATCTTTATTAATATAAAGTGTCCCTACCACATACAAGTGGCTCCAAGGGGTACCCAAATTGACCCAAGGATGCTCATGGTCGGGTATGTGTCCACCAATAAGGTTAGGACACGTTTTAGGGTAATTTTGTATTATTATAATATTATTTTTTAACCCTTATTTACCGGATTTACCCTTAACCATGGTAAATAAAATATTTACCACAGTAATTATTCAAAATGTCTAAAAATAAAAGTTACCTATTTACACAATTTGGACATCCTGATTCCAAATATGGAATCCATTTTTCTAAATTCAAAACACATAAGTGGCAGAAATTAATTTAAAATTAATTCCCGCTGTCAAAACAAAAAGCGTGTTTTTAAGAGGTAATAACTATCAAAAGATTGACACTTGTTTATGTTCAGTTTAATTGTAAAATTATGTCCAATGACCAACATTATATTAAATGGTAAAAATATATTCTAAATATACGTTAAAACCACTCAAATTCACAATTTATCACTATTAATTATTTTGATTAAAAAATTTGTTTTTAATTAAAATTTAGTAATTTTCACTATTCATCAAAATATGAATGTTATCCGAAAAGTACCAAAATTTCACCTTAGGATAAATTCGATATTCCGAATCCAAAAATGAAGTCCATTTTAAAATATAAAATATATATAATTTCAAAATTTAGGTATTACTATTCATAACGGCTAGTTTGATCGGTTGTGGTGTGTGTTAAAACTCGAAGTTGCGTACAACACACGCTACTGTTTTATTCAAAGGAAAGCGTACCGTGGAAGCTTGGGATGTTTCATTTTAAATTTTTTGATGTCTCCATTTAGTCAAAAAGTTTAAAATATTGTATTTAAAAAAGGATTCACTATCAATAGTTGATAAAAGTGCAATACTGAAAATGAATCTGTTCTTGCATTATGACTAAGAAACTCATAATATGGATTCTAAAATTATAAGGATTATATAAAGTTTAAAATTTAGTTAATACTATTCATGACCTCTTTTAATAGATTTTTTTTTGGTAAGTCATGGTGCAATTTAACTCGGTGTTGCGTGTAGTGCAAGTTATTGAATTATTTTGAAGAAATAACACACTATGAAATTTTGGGGTGTTACATTCTCTCCTCCTTCAATAAATTGCGTCCTCGCAATTTGAAATTGTTCTTCGAAAATAAAAGGTTGAAAATAGAAAATATATTTGTGGGAAATCCAACATCGGAAATTGGGTTACTAAAATTTAGTCTTAATATGTGGAAAAGAGAAATGAAACGGTCACCACCAAATTATGATCTTGATTAGGAGAACATTGGTGGCAATTAGAGACATATAATTGGAGGAAAAAAGTAAATATTTATAGGTAGTGATTGAGGTCATCAATCACAAACAAGTATAAAATTGAGGTCCTTAAACTCATCAATCTATGATGATTTGAAGTACCATCGGTTCAACAAAATATAGGGTATTGGGATAACACATTTTTGACGTTTCAAAATATCTTAGTTGAAATCCCACATCGAAAAATGAATTAACGAGGCCTCTATTTAAAATAAAGAGTCGAAAGTATGAAGATTACCGAAAATAACACATACTAGGGTTCCATGTAGGAAAATATGGATATGGAAGAAAAATCTAACCATCAATTATCTGATGGAGAGTGGTAGAGAACATGGCTATGAAAAGGCCAACAATCCCAAAGCCATAAATTAGTGATGATTTAAGGTACCATCTAGGAAAACATTTTTGTTCTAAGTTGCTTTTCTTAATATTGAGGAATTTATTTATGAGATTGGCTAAGATCATAAGGAGGTATACTTACTTTATAATTAGAGTTTTATCCATTAATAAATTTCTACCACAAACTCATCTTTCACTCTAAAAGATAATAGAATGAAAAAAAAATTCTATTTACACTATTCGTATAGGGTTCCAAAATAAACGAATTTATAATTCATCTACAAGGTCTTTTAATAAAAACTACATTATTTAATCCAGGACATCTCGTGGGCCAGTGGTAGGTGATACACCCTTGTCGCCCTTCGGTTGCGGGTTCAAGTCTCGCAGCCTTGCCGGACGCGACGGGTTGCCGCCCGACCTCCGGGTTGTCCTTTTATGGCAATCCAAAATAATCCAAACTATAACTATCCAAAATACTTCTATCCAAACTCACATTCCAACATTTATAAGTAAGGTAAACATAATGTAGAACCTTTTTACCCCGTAATAGCATATGAATACCTTCATCATGTATTCTTTTAATACACCGAAACATCCTGAATTACCATATTCCTTATTGATTACATTCATGCTCCCTTATTCCATATAGAAAGCTGGATATACTTCATTAATCCAAAAATGTTTTAAACCCCAACAATGATGGAACATACAAATCATTAATCAGTTCCAGGGTAGTCAAGAATATCCAATATAATTTATCCAAAACAATCACATATTATTCCAAAATCACTACCTCAGTATCAGAACTATATTATGATTTATCATTCCCTCAACCATATATTTTCCAAAAATTTATCCTGCTATTGAGTCACTTTTCTTTGTTCCACACAATCTCAAGTCCTTAATGAAATAGTACTGCAGTACAATCCTAATATACTCCATGATTATTGTAACAAGTACATTGTTGATACAACACTCAATTGACATAATCAACATAAAAAATCTAATCATTCCTCTTCATCTGTGGTAGTATCATAACTTGATTATTATCCAATAACATCATTTGCGGCATAGTCTGATGACTGGGACATAGGTTCGTGTAGTGTCCAAACTCCTTGCAAATGAAGCATTGTACATTTAAAACCATTTTCTTACCCTTGCAGTCACGTACATTGTGCCCTTTTCCTCCACACTTATAACAAACTCCTATTCCTTTCAGGCAAGTTTCAGGGTGTTTCTTTCCACAGTTACCACATATGGGAAAATTCTTCTTTTCCCTTTTCCCTTTATCCATCTTTCCCTCTTCCATCCTTTTCTTCTCTTGCTTCCCTTCAAATCCATAGGACTCAGTAAACTCTTTACTTATCTTATCAACACATGATATTATTTCTTCATATGATGATAATACATGGGAGACTATTTCTCTTATAAATTCTAGCTTAAGTCCATGAAAGATATGATCCTTCCTTCTCTTTGGATCATGTGCATTTCTGGAGTTCTCATTCCTTCTACTGGGCGCCATTTCTAAACAATGGCATAAACTAGATCAGTTTATGAATAAAAATACATAATCCCATACTTATAAAACACTTAACATAAATTGAACTATTTATGGATATAATCCATAATCATAAAAATGTTTTCTTTGAGGAAGTATATACTCATAAACCCTTCATAATGATTTGTAAAGAAAATGAGAGTTATCCTAAGCATATCCCCCGGGAGTGTCGTAACCAAGAGTGCAGCAAGGCCCGTTGTCGTGCACCAGTTCCCGTTCGAGTCTAGCTCAAAGCGGTGTTTTCGGGTTTTACCCCTAGGTACATCTGTGCCAGAGCCGCCTCTACCTGCTCGTATCCAGACAGGGATGTATTGCTTGGAAAACTCACAAAATCTCTACAATACCAAAATTCTAGGAAGTTATTCTATACTAATCCTCAAAGTTCATCTTAGGTCTACGTGCTCTAATCAGAGTTTATCTAAATCTAGCTTCCAAGGTTTGTACTAAACTTCCTCTGATACCAACTGTAACGCCCCGACCCTAGTTACCCAGAGTCGGTGCATTATTACATAACATTGGCATGATCATGAGAAAGATCAAGTCTCGAAAGACCGATTAGTTTAGTAGCCTTGGAATAACTAGATACATCCATAAATTTTTACATTACATCATAAAAAAAAACATCTTGTCTTCATATCCCCTCATACTATCCCTGTAGGTCATTCATAAATTACTTCTTCATAATCCTGGAAAAAAAATAAAACATTGAAAGGGGTGAGCTCTGATGCTCAATAAGGATAACATTATAGCAGAAGCTTTCATAAATAAGCATAAACACTTAAGGCAATTTATAACTAAAACAAAAGCCTTTGAAACTTGAACTTCAGCATAAAATGGCAAAGGTAAAATGAAATAATTCCATTTACTTACTCACATGGATATTCTACTAGTCGAATGATCACATGAAATATCAATAACCACTTTCATAATGTTGGAATGCATAATGCCAGACTATCATAACCACATAGCCAAGGCCTCGTGCCAAGACTACAAATAAGATTTTGTCAAGGCCTTGTGCCAAGACACTAGTTTGTCTCATGAGACCTACCGATGCATCGAGGAGCTATAGCGGGCTCCACCCGTCACTTATTAAGTCCAATGCATTCCTCATATGAACAGGTTTAAACATAACATAAACATTCGTATTAAAAATAGCATACGAAATGTCAATACTTCTACCACAAACCATGAATGGTATAAAAATAGCACATCCACGGTCAAACATAACTCATTTGATACAATATGGAAGACTTTATTGTATCACATTAACCACAATCAAGAATAATGAAGGATGTTGACATAGATGAAAATAATCATCAAAACTTTTTGAGAGAAATATCCCCCTTTTCTTGAAACATTTAAAAGTCACACTATTTGTCAAGAATCCATTTAAAAATAGATTTTTGAATCAAAGTGTCCCATACCACTTTGAAACTTTTAAAAGGAGTTTTAATTTTAAAACTTTAATTTCCATATAAATAAATCCTTAAAACCATTTTTAAAACATGGACATTAATGAGAAGGATATAGAAGAATAAGTCTTTAAAACATTTTAAAATGGTATTTTGGTTAGAGGTTCTAACCAAAAGAGAGACACTTGAATACAAATAATTGAGGTAATAAAAACTTTGTAATATCATGAGAATAAAGGGATTAATGATATACTATGTCAAAGTACATTATATACACCACATAAAAGTGATTTGGTGTATATCAACAAAGAAGTCTCAGTTGAATGTAAATTGAGATGAAATCTCTCATAAAGGCCGTATCCTTAGGTTAAGGATAAATCAACGACATAATTATGTGTGAAAAATATAAATACACTAAATATGATTGAATATTCAGTGTAAAACAATCAAAGGATATTCACACATATTCTTGTAGAAACAACACCAACGAATTGGATATTTAACTCAACAAATGGAGATTGAGTTAAAATTACTCTTATCAAGTTCATACCGATCACTTGAGAATTTATCAATGGAGTGATTATGTGTATAAAAAGTATATCCACAGAAAGGGGAGTGGAAATTAAGACATAATCAAATGAATAGCGATTCCACACATAATCTTGGAGTAATATAATCAATGAAATATGTGTAAAGCCAAATGAGTGGAAATTGAAATCTCAAATTCCCTTATCGATTAGGTAACTTACGAAACATACACCCATGAAAGAAGTATCATACCATGATGATGTAAATACCCATAAATTAAAGTATATTACACAATGAATACAATCATGGTCAGTACACATACACCACATGCAATAATTAAGTGGTGAACAATGGAAATCTCACGGAATTGAAAGTGAGATAAGAAAATCACTTACCTTGTACTTTTCCTTGGTTGGGGTAGGTTAACCTCCTGTATAATGGTTAAATAATTGTTATTAAATTATACAAGAATCATATATATTAATATGATATCATATATGATCTTTTAATATTGATTTGATAATAATATCTTAGTATTATCGTTGTTTCGGGTGTTAACTTACTTGTTTTCTTTTGTATGTTTTGTTACGTAAGACATGTTTGTAAAGGATAGGTTGTATATTATTCAAATCCATAATGGTATCAAGTCCTTAAACATCATTTTTAAATCATCAAATGATAATTATACTTGAATGGATACGATGGAGGATGAATCTCATCGCGTTCGTGGAGACGGTAGTCCGTACGTACGCACAAACGCAACTTCCATTTAATTTTTATTTTAAAAGAATTGAATCCAAATGATACTTAGGTATATTACTATTACAGTATAATATAATATTTTATATATGTTACTTAAGTTCATTAACACCATCCTTTATACGTTCCATGTGTGGTATGAACGAGTCATATCATTTTAAGGGGGCGGTAGTCCGCACTTCCTCAAATGAAATTATCATATGTATATACAACATGAAACGAATAATGGTATGAAATAAAATTGAATTACAGTAGCTTATATATAAAATATATATCATTAATATCATATTTAATTACAGTTCCATCATAATGGCCACCATGAGAGGCGGTAAGATGTATTTGAACAATCATCGTTTCGTGAGGCGTTAGTTTGCCATCCACAGAAACATTATGTTCATCATCCATTAGATGGAGTTGTGTGTATGTGTAGTTTGAATACTTCTTATAACAACATCCTAGTATATTGAGGATACTGGTGTTGTTACAAATGAAAGGAAATAAAAAGAGTTTGGGGGTTGGAGAAGCAAAATAAATGAAAATAATTTAAGAGAAATCGTTACCTTTAATTTAGGTAACTCACTTTGGTTGGAACCAAAGGACTTCTTGAAATGCTTTCTGCCTAAGGGGAAGCTTCAAGGAGGAGGAGAGGGATGTGGGGAGCTTAGTTGGGCAGAGTTTGGACGAGCCAAGTGGCTTGAGAGGTGTGAGGAATGAGTAGAAGTGGTCTCCTTTTATAAGGGAGAGGAGGGGCTCTTTAGGAAAGAGTGAAAGTATTACTTTATAATATAATTATATTCGGTTTATAATGGTCCAAAAATCATTGAGGTCGAAGATAAGATGACTCATATTCTAAATAACATCAACCAATAAGAATTGGACAGGTTTTAGATAATATTTTAATCATTATAATCTTATTTATTTAAATGATTTATTAATGAGGTAAACATTTCATCACTATTGTGTCATTAATAATTTAACTTATTTGATGTCTAAAAATTATAAATAAAATATCATTATGTACTAAATCTTTTTAGCTTTCTAATGAATATTTATAATCGAAAATCCAACATGTATAACCCTATGTAAAAATTTTTCTTCTAAAAGATGTAAGCTTATGCCATTTTTATTTTTATTTTAACTTTATTAATATAAAGTGTCCCTACCACATACAAGTGGCTCCAAGGGGTACCCAAATTGACCCAAGGATGATCATGGTCGGGTATGTGTCCACCAATAAGGTTAGGACACGTTTTAGGGTAATTTTGTATTATTATAATATTATTTTTTAACCCTTATTTACCGGATTTACCCTTAACCATGGTAAATAAAATATTTACCACAGTATTTATTCAAAATGTCTAAAAATAAAAGTTATCTATTTACACAATTTGGACATCCTGATTCCAAATATGGAATCCATTTTTCTAAATTCAAAACACATAAGTGGCAGAAATTAATTTAAAATTAAATCCCGCTGTCAAAACAAAAAGAGTGTTTTTAAGAGGTAATAACTATCAAAAGATTGACACTTGTTTATGTTCAGTTTAATTGTAAAATTATGTCCAATGAACAACATTATATTAAATGGTAAAAATATATTCTAAATATACTTTAAAACCACTCAAATTCACAATTTATCACTATTAATTATTTTGATTAAAAAATTTGTTTTTAATTAAAATTTAGTAATTTTCACTATTCATCAAAATATGAATGTTATCCGAAAAGTACCAAAATTTCACCTTAGGATAAATTCGATATTCCGAATCCAAAAATGAAGTCCATTTTAAAATATAAAATATATATAATTTCAAAATTTAGGTATTACTATTCATAACGGCTAGTTTGATCGGTTGTGGTGTGTGTTAAAACTCGAAGTTGCGTACAACACACGCTACTGTTTTATTCAAAGGAAAGCGTACCGTGGAAGCTTGGGATGTTTCATTTTAAATTTTTTGATGTCTCCATTTAGTCAAAAAGTTTAAAATATTGTATTTAAAAAAGGATTCACTATCAAAAGTTGATAAAAGTGCAATACTGAAAATGAATCTGTTCTTGCATTATGACTAAGAAACTCATAATATGGATTCTAAAATTATAATGATTATATAAAGTTTAAAATTTAGTTAATACTATTCATGACCTCTTTTAATGGATTTTTTTTGGTAAGTCATGGTGCAATTGAACTCGGTGTTGCGTGTAGTGCAAGTTATTGAATTATTTTGAAGAAATAACACACTATGAAATCTTGGGGTGTTACATATTAAATATTCAAACCATATAATAATGTATCATCCAGATGTATCCTATGATTTTTGTCCCCTTTTATTATAATAACAAAAAGTCGTCTCAAAATACCATTTAAAATATCTTGTAAGACCAAGTCCAAGATTGTGCTTTGTCTTGGTAGACTCATCAAAATCCTTAAATAATTCAAAAAAAACCCACTAGGAATGTTCTCCCAGTATGACCCTTCTGGTTCAACATATCATTAATTCAATAAAAGGGGACCCTCAGGGAAATCTCACTTAGTCAAACCTCATTGGTCCCACATAGCACCAATCATTTACAAATGACCACCTAGAAAGATCCCACGGCCAATACCCCCTTGGTCTAAACAGCAACAATAAATTATAATGACAACTTGGATGCTCTCATAGTGAAATACATAAGGTCTAACATTCATTTAATAAAGAACCTCTAGGTATATCTCACAGTCTAACCCCTCTTGTATGTTACCACCCCACAACTCTCACAGTCAATAACTATCAGTCAATAAGAAACTAATTCATACATAAATGACACTACATTGGGAATATCTCATTATCAATTCACCCTGGTCATTCTTCCACAATACGAATCACGTGTATTTAAAATAAATGGTAATTTTAGCTTAAAAACATGAGGCAGGGAAAATAAAACAAGCCTAACAAGCATTCTAGAACAAACTGCCATAATTAAAAAGAGATGGGAAACATAGCCATAATAAAGGCATTCATCCTTATGAATAATCAATAACCCTTTATCCAATAAACACACCCTAACATTACTTAAATAGGGTCAAATTCCAAAACACGCAATACCCTAGACCTGAGTATTCTGAACATTTAGAATAAATAATCCAAATACAAACAATGATAGGAAAACACACATACCTTGATGTTGAATGAAGAACACTCTTGAACGTCATCCCTTGAATCAACATACATCTAAAAAGGGTAAAAATTATAAACCCTCAATAACTCATGATATATGATAATCAAGATGATTGTCTTTAGGGGAAGAGAGAACTCATTGTTGTGAATTCAATGCACCTAGCGGCATCTCAATCAGAGCTCAGATGGAGGAACATGAGGATATCGATGTTCTTCGGTCATCCATCACTCTCCTATGAAAAAAACATGGATAAGAAGTGTTTTATGGAGATGATATGTGGCCCAATCTGGCTCATAAATTTTAAAAAACATACGCAGCTTGTTTATTTAATGTACACGCTTTTTACTAGCCTCAACCGGCCCCTGATTAGGTAGTCTTCCAGGTAACCCATAGGGCCATATACATGGCTATTATACAGCCATTACACTATTAACTGTGACAACTGGGTAAACAATGTGTATATAGAAAATTTCTCATTTCATCCATTTTCTTCTAAAACAACCTAAAATCAGGAACCATACCTAAAATGAAGATCTGAGATCTTACAAACTTCCCCCATTAAATCAATTCATCCACGGATTGCACTTCATAGTGTAGGGAAGAAAAAACATCAAACAAATATGGCTACTATGATTGTATTCCCACCTCCCTCTCCCACATATCATCATGTACTCGCCTGTGCTACAATATCAACCATACCAAAGGAAGAGATCGACCACTGAGAACCTTCATTTTGTGATCCACAATCCATATACGGTGATCCTTGAATGATACATCCACCTCTAACTCAACCTAATTGGGTGAAAAAACATGAGATATGGATGAAAAGTAATGCTATAGATGAGAAACGTGGAAGGTGTCATGCATTGACCAATACCTCTGAGGAAACTATAGCAGATATGAATGAAACCTAATTTCTCTACAAAACATCAAATGTCCCAATGTAACTTGGTGAAAGCATACCCTATCTCATAATCCTCATCTATACCATCCTTGGTGTGACACGTAATAAAACCTGATCTCTGGCCTCGAACTACATAGGCCATCTCTGTCAATTAGCAAATGATTTCTGGTGTGACCGTGTAGAATCCATCCTCTTCATACTCAACTCCACCTACTTAGTGGTCTACGGGACAATACAAGGTCACATCATAGCTTCATATCCTTCCTCCATCCAAAATAGGGGTGAAAATAATGGCCAAGCATACAAATACAAATAAATTCCATTTTAATCATCACCAAGAAACTATTATTGTAGGTAAACTCCACTAAAGGGGAAGTGTCTCTCCCATGAGCCCCCAAAATCTAGGATTCATGCTCAATCCATGTCCTCCAAAACCCAAATTGGGAACTCGGACTAGACATCTCTCTGGGTATAGTATGTCATACTCATAATTACGTGTTCACATAGCTCCTTCTGTAGTCCCTTCTAGATGTAACAAGAAAACCAGACATCACTGACTTAAATAATATAGTGGTGAACCCCTTTAAAATGAACAATATCTCAGATGTACAACCATCCAAGTTCATCAACACTAAAATATTCCATAATCAGCACGAAATGTGAAAACATTGTGAGTCTATCAACAACTTCCCTACCCACATCATTCCCTCAATGAGACCTCAGAAAACCTGTCACAAATCCATCACAACATCATTCCCTCAATGAGACCTCAGCAAACCTGTCACAAATCCATCACAACATCATTTCAATTCCACTTAAGAACGAGTAACTAGTGTAGAAGTCCTGCTGGTTGCTGATGCTCCGTCATCACCTCCTAAAAGTGGAATATCTAAAAAAACCAGCAACATCCATCTTCATACATGGTCACTAATACTGACGGTGTTGATCTAGATACATCATGGTTACACCGGGATGAACTTCCCAAACTGAGGAATGAAAATATTACATCAACTCCACAAATCTATCTATTGACACCCATACATGTACATGAAAATACTACACCCCATCATTGTCTATGGTCCACCAAGGAGTGGGGTACACACCTGAAACACTCTCCTATAAGAGTATTCCCTCATAATTATATTTCTTCCCTATTCTCACTTGATCTAGTATAGTAGAGTTAATAGCTATAGAAGAAAGAAACCCCCGGGCCTATCTGTCAGGCACCTCCAAATGCATATTAGAGAACAGAGCCATATAATGCCTATCACTATTGGACTCCTAAACTGCCTCTAATTGTGTCCTCATACTCAACGCATCATCCATTGCAATTCCTTTACTAGGCGTATATGGAATCATAATGTCAAAATACATATGGTACTAAACCCACCTTCACTGTCTCAAATTTAGATCATTCTGAGATAAGGTATACTTGAGACTTTTTTGGTCAGTGTATACCACAAAACTATCTCCCAAAAGATAATTTCTACATCAGGAAAATCATGTACAACTATAGATATCTCGAGATCGTGTGTCTGGTAATTCGTCTCATGTGGCCTCAACTGTCGAGACCCGTATGCAATGTATCCTTTCCCTACATATGCACTACTCTCAGCCTGATACATAATGCATCTCTATAAACAGTTTAGTTATTGCATGACTTTGGAAAAATTAGTATCATTGCTGAAGTCAGTCTCCCTTTCAGTTCCTAAATAGATTAATCGTAGGAATAAATCCAAATGTACATGGAACCCTTCTTAGTTAGGCATGTCAGTGGCACTGCTATTAATTAAATTTTTTATATAATGTGTATGTAGTTACTAGCGAGTCCTGGAATACAGTGCACCTCAAAAAATATATTCAGCTGCTCTCACTTTCTCTAGGTCTACTGATACTTCTATCTATGATATGACATGAACCAAGAAGTGAATTTAGTACATCTAAACATGTCACTTTTAGAGGTTAGCTTATAACCGATTCTCTCTCAGTGCACTCAATATGATCTCATGATGGGTGGCATGGTCGTTTCGAGAGTGATAGTACACCAATACATCATCGACCAAGACTACCACAAAAGAATCCATGTAAGGATGGAACATTTGGTTCATTAGTTCCATGAAAATTGCAGGCGCATTCATGAGACCGAACGGCATTACCAAATAGTCATATAGACCATACCTACTTCGAAAGGCCATAAGGGGTATATCTTATGGTTTAACGCACAACTATTGATAAACAGATCACAAGTCAATCTTCGAGAAAACCTAGGCTCCACGAAGCTAATGAAAGATAGCATCAATCCTCGGTAAAGGATATCAGTTCATGACCGGTAACTGGTTCAACATATGATAATCTACAGAAAATATGATTGTACCATTCTCCTTCTTCATAAAAATGATGGGTGAATCCCAAGGAGAATTAATGGGTCTTATTAAGCCCTTCACCTAAAACTCCTCTAACTATTTATTGTGCTCCATCAACTCTTCTGTACCCATCCTATATGGATGAATGGACACTGCTTCCACTCCTCGAAGAAGATAAATATAGACTTGTAACTCTTAATATAGAGGTAAACAAGAAAACTCATCTAGAAATATAACCATGAAATTATCCACCACTGGAGTAAGGTCCATATGTGAAGTCCCATAGACATCCAGATTTAAAATTGCAATCTATGCTATAATTCCTCCCAACCCATGATGCTGGGGTCTAGCTCTACTTGACCAGACATCCAATTCTCCCTTGTGTAGAAGAGTCCCTCCCTCTGGTGATCTGAAACTCAACATGTGGTGATATTAGTCAACATATTCATGAAATGAGACCAACAATACCATTCCAAGAATGACATCAAAGCTTTTCTTCTCTATGACATAGAGGTCCCATAAGAAGTGACACCCACCATCCTCAATTCGGAACTCCTTGCACTGACATGCAATTGACATCATAAACCCAACAGAGTGTTTAGCATCATAAAATCATTAGAAGTAATGGTAAAGAGACCAAAGATATCCACAATAGTAATAGATATAAAACTATTGGAAGCCTCTATATCAAAAGGAACTGAAGCCAAAACTGAGGCAACATTAATCATATCATCACCGTAAAGGTTCTATGATCTAGATCCTGCTGGGTCTGCTCCACTACAAAAATTTGAGTTGTACCGGTGCCCTACGACCTGACCTAAAAATCCTATGATGATCCACTATGTTGTCATTGGAATCCTTCCGTCCAGCTACTAGGGCCACGACCACCTCCTCGGCCTGAACAACCTGATGAACTCCAGTTCCCTGACAAATGTGAAACATGTGGTCCTACACTTAAACATAGATTCATAACATAACTCATATCACTAACTATTGTTTAGGACATCCTTAAAAAGTTCTTGATGATGACCCTTCTTTCCGAAAGATTGACAATCGAATGGGTCCTTCGGGCAATGTGGTGTCTTATGCCTACTCTTCCAGCATTGGTAAGATACCAACTAGCTACCTAAAAAAACATCACGGGAAAGATCCAAATGGAGATTGTTGTTATCTATCGAAGGAGTTTTATCCATGAATAATAAACCTCTCTAGATCATAGCTACCAACTCCCTCATATTATCCTTGGTAATCATCCCCAGGTTCACTATATACATCACCAAAGTCTCACTAAAAACATTCTCCTGCAATCGGATGTCATAGCAGAGACCATTTGCAAACCTCCAAGCGGAAGATAAATTGTCACCTCCTAGAACAGGTGTGAAGAGACGAAGATCTATAAAATATGAAGAGTAATCCATCACTAAAAATTGCTCCCTTCACCAAATGAAATAACTCTCGAGCTCGACTGTCCCTAAAAATATCGGGTTAGAATTAACCATAGAAGGTCCTCTGAAACTTGTTCCAAGACATATCTTGATTCAGACCCACCTTTGACAAAAAACATTACGATATCTTGGAGGAATCACATAGATAGTACGTCATGAGATTCACCCTCCTCTCTAGAGGCGTCTTCAATTTATCAAATATAGAAATAATGGACTTAAACCGTGACTCTACACCATGTGGTCCTCAATACCCTAAAAAAGTGGCAGGATGCTGCTGCTGGAAAATCTGTGTCAACATTTCTATAGACGAGGTTGGATGTGGTGCTCCCTGCAAAATTTATAACATCCTCATAATGCTTTAATGAGGTTGTTCATCTGTACCTACGTTCAGTAAAACAGCTGGTGCCAAAATGGGAAAAAGGGGACAATCTGCTGGTAGTCCCTGATCTACCATTTCTTGTATCTTATAATAGCCCTGTATATGGTGTACATCCAAAGGATGTCATATTGGAATGACTCTTCAAGGTCTAGTGCACACCAGATTTTAGGATTATTAAGGTAAAAGTCCTAAAAAACATAAATGAAATAGGAGACGAATGGATTCAAGTTTCTCTAAATAGGGGTACACAACGTGTATAACATCTAAATGGGTTGTTACCTTAAAGAATTACATGGGTGTTCACCTCTTCCAAACTTGGTCGTGTAACACCCCTTAAAAATGATGTGTTCCTCCTAAGAAACAACGTGTACTTTAATATTTTTTCATACCCAGGTTCTTCTACATAGATATAAATACCCGGTTCTCTTTTGGGTAATACTACAAGATGTGTTAAATCTTGACACAATGTGTACTAGTTATGTTCCAATATCCCATTACATTAGACATACAGTAAGATACATGGTTGATGACTACACATAGTTCATAAATGAGACACAACATGTAGAACCTTTGTTTCCTCCACTTGGGTCGTTGGTCACATAGCTGAATACTCAGTCATTACGGCACTGCCTGTTCCCCCCATACATTGCATGTTCTACCAAACATTTTTCAACCCCATGTATCTTTTCACACAGTCTGTCCCATAGTAAAAAACTACACAACATGTACATATGATTCACGACGTGTAAATAAAAAATGTCAGCTCTTCTAGAAAAGAAGAACCCATGGCATGTGTTCATAACATCACACACCGTGTTGTCTGGGTTTCCAGATAGTAATCTAACAAAACTTCTCCAAGACCCTAAAAGATTAAAAATTTTGTCCATTGCATGAAAATTTATGAACAGTTATAGCCCTTACTTCTATGAATGAAGGATTTTTTATCCTTATTCATATCATAACATGAAAAAATTCAATAAAAATTCAATAATGATCCACTAATTTCTCATACAAGAGGGACCATAACACCTCAGAGACCAATGTTTGGTGTCCATCCCAATAAGTAATTACATATACAATTACTATATCAAAATATTTTTATTTTTATTATGTCATATATCACCAAAATATGCATATCTAGCACAATATTTATAAAAACAATGTTCAATCAGTAATGCGCCCTAAATGGCCTGACAAGAATGCATGACATGTGATCTATATCAAGTTCCTATATGATGCATGAGATAGAATACACTCATCTCATCTGGTTGAAATATAAGTAGAACCACAATGATATAAATCATAATATAATAAAACTAGTGAATCACCCAGAGATGAAATTATATCAACTATACCCCTTGAAAAAAGAAAAATGTTTGGTATATTTGAGGTTAGTTGGCATTTCCCTATACACGAGTTAGCTCCTCATGTCCACATCATACTACCAAAAAACCATTATATCCTATAACTATCTATAGGCTCCAAACATTAAAAAAAAGTAGACAAGATACTAATCTGATGCCACTTTGTAACATCTCTGTTCTAGGTGTTTCCCAATGGTGCCCTGTACCTATTTGGTAACAAGACCTCAAGTGCATTTTCCAAAATTCCAAAGGCGTTGACTAGAAGTTAGGTCCAAGGTTTGATATCGGGGAATCTATATCTTCATCGTCAAAGTATACATAGTGGAATAATAATAGTAAACAGTTTCCAAATTAATAATACTATACAATAAATGTAAATAGTGGAAGACTGATTGTAATAAAATAACTAGAGCATATATAATTATGCATGTCACATGCGTCTAGGAAAAAATCCAAACAAGTCAAAATGATTGAAATATAACACTAAAACAAAATTACATAAAATCAATAAAGTCCAAAATTATCACAATACTTAGCCCGATCCATGCTCTCCAGCTCTAACAATAATTTAGTACCTGATGAAGAAGGGTGCATTACCTTATTTATACTTGCATCTATGTAATCTTTTTGGGTTCAAAAGCATGACCCAAGCAGGGTGTGAGACGAATACCAGAAGGAAACCTCAAAAACATACGTGCCTAACTATTAGGGAATATATATATATATATATAGAAAGTATTATAATGAAATGATGAAATATACTAGGAAGTAGTCAAAACTGAAAAATACTATAGTTTTTAATTGCATTTATTTACATTTATTAAATATTCAATCCCTAGAATAAAATTAAACTAGGGATCTGGCCTAATTGGTGTATCCCCTTGTATAATAATAACAAAAAGACATCTTAAAAGACCATATAGACCATCATGTATGACTGATTCCATGATTTTTTTTGTCTTGACAGACTCTTCACAATCATTCAATCACTCAAAAAAACTCTCTGGGAAAGTTCACATAATCCGACCTCTCCCATTGATCAAATCAAAAATTTAATAAATAATGAATCTCTCGGAATGCTCAAAATTTCTGACCCCATTGGTACCATATAGCAATGATCATTTACAAACAACCACCAGGGTAGCTCTCATGGTCAATACCCCCTTGGTATGTATAGTAACAAAAAATTCTAATGAACACTCGGAAGCTCTCATAGTCAATTCCCTAAAGTATAACATTCATTTAGTAACGACCCTCTAGGTAGCTCTCATAGTATAAAACCTATGTTCTGTTAGCACCCCGCAACACTCATAGTCAATACCTCTAGGACAATATAACAACAATTCATACATAAATGAGAATACCTTGGGAATCTCTCCTAGACAATTCACCATGGAAACGCATTCACAATACAAATCACATGCATTTGAATTAAATGGTATCTCCATACTAAAAATCACTTGGAATGGAAAAAAAGTATGCCAAATAGGAATTCTATAATAAATTGACATAATCAATAAAACATGGGAAATACGCCCATACTAAACATGTAAATCCTTATGAATAACCAATAACCCTTTCTCCGACAAACAAACCAAAACAGGTATGAAGAACGGTTGAATTGAAAAAAAAAACAATAATCTAAATATAGTTAATCGGAACTTTAAGAATATATAATCCAAAGACAACCAAAGAAAGGCCCAAACCACCTAAAATGATTTTGTACAAAGAAAAATATTAAACGTTGACACGTAAATCATCATATATCCAACTAGATCTACATAAAGGGTAAAAATAATCAACCCTTGATAACTCACTAGAGATGATTAATCTGGGAGAGAGGCTTTAGGGGAAGAGAGAACTCACCATTAGGAATCCAACGCTGACAATGGCATCTCAATTAGAGCTCTGATAGAGGAATGAGAGGAGCTCAGTGTTCATCAGTCGTACGTCACTCTCTTTTATGAAACACAGGGAGAAGAAGTTTTTTATGAATATGAGGCGCGACACTGCTATAACTCATCAATTAAAAAGAAAAGGACATGAAAAGCTCATTTAATGTAAATGATGCTTACTAACTTGAAATGGACCCCGATTTAAATGGTCTACCAGGTCACCCACATGGACATGTACTTGGCCATTATGTGGTCTGCACACGACTACATGTGGAAACTAGTTATAGGGCGTGTACTCAAAATTACATAGAGTGTACTTAAATTTTTTTTCCATTTCAACTCTTTTCCTATAAAAAACCCCAAAATAATGATCTATACCTTAAAAAAAATATCTCGGTTCTTACATCTAGCAACAATGAGAAACTGCATATATCTATTATACCACAATCCTTTAGCTCCAAAGTCTCCACCACACACAATCAAAGATATTAAAAAAATTTATCAATCTTCAGTACTACTGAGGAAAAATTGAACCATCACCAATTATAGTGAGAAAACTCATTTCTCTGCAATACCACACCCTTCATATCCAATATCTACATCAAAATCAACCCAAAAAACAAACCCAAAAATCAATGAAAAATATTTTCAAGAATTGAAAACAAAATAGAAATAAATTGAAGTATAAAAAATGATTTTCATAGTGATCATTTTTCATCATCCCTTTAGACATCTCTAGGGTTTGAGTAAAGGATAGAACTTCTACATGTTGGTACTGTAGTTGTGAACTAGGTAAAGAATCCATGATTATTAGCCGAAAATTTTATTAATATATGTTTGAAAACATTATTCAGGATGTAGTTGAAAAATATATAGTTCATGACTCATCTATGAGCGCACCATCCATTTTTTGGCGTTTCTTGCAGGGTGTTTAATTTTAGGCCTAAAACATTATTTCTGTATCTATCCACTTAAATTAAAAAGAAAATATAAAATAAAATTAATAAATATGATTTTAAAACCTCATACCTATTTTCATCTCACTAACATGATAAATAAATGTATGTTAGAAGAAAATGGATGGAGTTAGGATGTCAAAACTCATAGAGAAGAAAATTACACAAAACTGATGAAGAAAATAAATGTAAATATTATAATAATTTCCATGATAATTATGATATAATATAAAAAAACTAGATAAGAGGAAGAAAGGGGAAGAAGAACACTATCATGGAATATAATTTAGACAATAAAAAACACAAGCAAACAAATCATGGACTAAATGTGGAGAATAACGTTCAAGAAAATAAACATCACTTCATAGGAGTAAGAATATTAAAACTGATAGGAATAATAAGAATAATGAATTTAATAGAAGAAGATAAAAATATAAGAAAATAACAGTGCGACACAAGAGTATATAATTATAATGGGCATGAATTCAATTAAATAAAACAACAAAAAAGTGATAACTAAACAAGAATAATCTCTCACAGTAAAAAAATTATTCAGTGGTGAAGTGAAAATAAAATAATAAACATATGTCTTCTCCAAATGTGGATTAATTTTTTGTAGAGACATCCATCATCAGTTAATAGAGTAGAGAAAATCTATTACCACTAGGTGGACATGAAAACATCCCCTCGCTCCACTTCCAATGGCATAGTGATATCTATAACAAATACTTCAACAAATTCTGGGTGTTTTTCTCTATACCAACTATGAATCATCATATAGAAGTTTTTTATTGGGTGAGGTAGTGAGAGAGAATTATTTATTGAAGGTGGCATGGAATTTGATATGAGTATGATCTATTTGATGGTGGTGTTAGTTTATGTGTCACTAAAATGTGTACTTGACACTAGTATGTGATACCTAGAATCCTAGGTGTGGGATTCTATCGAGCACTCTGTGAGTAACTCCTAGAAATAAATTGATTGAATATCTCTTTTGAGTTTACCAAACCACATGTGATATAAATATGAGTTTCATTGGGTACGAACCCCCAATTGCAAATAATCATAAGACAAAAATAGTATTAAACCACCTAAGGATACAAATCCAGGCCCCGAAGAATAGGAAATAGTTAACTACACAACAAGCCCTCATTTTAAATGTATCCACCATGTAAGAAAGAAACTGAGGACTTTTTTCCAGCAACATACACATTAACCAAATTGTAGCATCATCGAACATCTGTATGAAAAATGCAACGAATAATCAAATTGTACGAAAAAATTTTAGTTCAGTAGAATAGAAATAAATGTTATTGTGTATGATAATGTTCATGACCAGAAGTGGGTGACCACACTAGATCATTATAACCGGAATAATAATAGTATAATTGATATTATATATTCTATCTATGATGTCCAACAGTTGCACACTCATCCTGATTCCACTATGAAGCAATATATCTATGTATTAATTGAGGATCACCCCTCCAAAGAGTCTTTTAACAATGATTGTACTCCTCTGACTGAGGAATGTGGAAATGCAGTTATAGTCTATAGTGAGGATTCTAGATGCTATTATACACTATGGGATCAAATGGATCTTCATTACATTGAGTGTGGGAAAGAGCAATAAGGAGCCAAGGAGAAACATTTTTCTCCTCACGAAAGTCGTGAAGGGTTATGAATGGCTCACAAGTAGTATCATTAAGGAAATGTGTAAACTAATTCAAGTTATAAGGATGATAAGTATTTTGTGATTTTCATCATATTTTCTTTTAATGTGTGTAAAATTTTCAGTTATGTAGTGTCTAGTTATAAACTTGATAAAAAACAAGAAGATCCATCTTCTTCAAATTTACATCATGTACCTGAACAACACTAACTATAGTATGTAGAATGAATTAATATAGACCATAACATGTGAGCTACAAGGATTAATTGGTAAAAAGATGTTATATATACATGGACCTAGAAGATCTGGTGAACTAGTCTCCTTCAAGAAACACTCCTCGAATCAGTAGTAGCCTCTTTTGAAAAACACTACTCGAATCAGCGATAGCCTCCGTTGGTGAAATCTACTCAAATTAGCAGTAGAGACTTTAAATTAAACCATATTTGAGAAGATCTGAGAACATTAAATTAGATCACTACTTTGACCTCATTTTAGTCCTCGATTAAATTAGTGAACATGGGTGGAAAGGGGAGTCCTCAGCGCTAGTTGAGAACCCACCTATCATGCATACCACATAAGCCAGTCCACCCTAAACAGCGCAGACAATCAAAAAATATAGAAGAAGCGAACACCTTCTCAGAAATTCCTGAATACAACAACTTAGCCCCAACTTGATTACCCCAATATTAGCATGGACTAACTAGTGAAGGGGTTCCCGTGACAAGGACCTCATGGATTTTTTTTATGGGGAATGATGGGTGTGAGCAATGAAGGTAGGGATGGGGGTGGAGGTCGTCTGGAATGACAATTGATGGTTGTTAATATTAGGGTTTATCTTTATATATATATATATATATTTATTTAATTATGTTATGAATTTTTATAAAACATTATATTGTTTAAGGATTATGTATGTATGTATCCGTATATATTACCAATAAATATTACTAAATTATGTATATTATAGTTATTTATAATTTTTTTATTAAAATGATATGTTTGTAATGGGTAATAAATATATAAATATTAAATTTTTTGTAGAATATTTTATATTATTGAATAATTCATTTGTTATACATTATTTAAAGGGTTAAATATCTTTTGGTAACAATAACTAATAACAACATTTTCATTTATCAATCAATCAATTTTTGGTATTATTATGATATGAAAACTTATTTATATGTTAGTAAAAGAATTGTTGGTATTGAAATACTATTATAAATAGATATATTTCTTGGAAAAAATAATTATTAGTAAATATAGTTAATATTATTGGTATTAAATATATGTTGGAATTAATCATTTTTACCAATAAATATATTATTTGTCAGAAATATTTTTTTGGTAAAGTTTACCTTTTTTAGTGAACATAGATAATTTTGATTAAAAATCAAATTAAAAAAACTATTAAATGACCATAAAATCAAAAATATTATTTGATTAATTAAATTAGACCCTTCAAAATTAAGTATTAAAGTTAAGTCATTTAGTGGACACTTGTCCATGAAAATGAATTATATAATGTTTAATTCCATGAAAGACACAAAATGTCATTTTCTTTGCCTTTAATATCTTTTAAGTGACCTCATGGTAAAAATGAATTTTATTGACCAATAAGAATGATAATTTGTATCTCCACAAAAATATTTTCACAACATAAATTTATTTTTGACATTTTGGGACACTTATGTGAAATTGTTATATTTGTATTGTTTTATTTAATAAAATATTAATGATATCACATTATTGATTTATACAATCTATAATTTTTAATATATAATTATACAACAAATAAATTATATAAAAATATTTTTCTCAAATATAGAATATTTATATTTATAAAGACAATTTATTTTTAATTTTTAATGAAAATAATAATAACAATAAAAAATTAAACAAAAATGATGTAGTAATTATATTACTAATTAAAATATAAAATAAATGTTATTAAATATATTAATATAAATATAATTTGAGATAAATAATGTAAAGATACAATTTTATCGATTTTTTTGTTGTCACATGGATATAATATTTTTTCAATGGTAACTTGTTATTTTGAAACTATTAAAAAACCATGATTTAAATAGTGTCAAAGATGACACAATTGATATTTTATCAAAATAATGTTTTATTAAATTATTTAAGAATCCTAAAAATACATTAAAAGTAACAAATAATTATAATGTGGTCTATAATTTTCCTAATTTTTCATTTATTGGTCTAGTTAACATCAAAAAAGTAAAAATTATTGTTTTTTAATATTGAAAAAGTAATTACTTTTATTAAAATTATAACATGTTAAATAAGGGTTACTCAAAATTATATTGTTTAATGAAAATAACAAAATATCACTAAAATATATTTTATGTTTATATTACTAACTTATATCATATTTTATTTGAATTCTCATCCTTTTGGATGTATTTCAAATGACATTGAATTTTTTATAAATTAATACTTTTTTGAAATTAAAAAAGTGCCCCTCGCTTCAATTATAAAAGGGAAACACCTCCCTCACCTAATAAAATACCTTTATTCCTAGAATCTTAACCATACCCTACAAAATAATCATATAAAATTCTATAGTAACTTTATATATGTTCTTGTTTTCTACAAGGACCATATCTAGTGTTCGTAAGAGGAGATATAGAGGGAGCTCATTGAAGAAGAATTAATCTCCTTCAACGACTCTTTCAAGACTCATTACATACTTTTAATATGTTGTTTCAATAGTAAAATAATAAATCTAGTATAAAATATTTTTTAGTTTATATTATTATTATAAAATAACAAAAATCAACATTTTATCCATTCTATAAAAAAACCAAGTACCACACATGCGTACGTACGGATTACCGTCTCCATGCCACTGTAATATTTAATTCAAAACAACTTTACATTAATGAATATAATGATGTAAATAATAAATATATATGATGATGATATAATTATATTGATTCTAGAATAAAATATATTCAATTCACGTCCATACAATTCACAATAAAGGGAATGATATCTTCACACATGCTTACATATGCCATACCATTTCCTTGAAGCAATGTGATAAATTCTCCATGATTTCAAATAATGAATAATAATACCAATATATATAATGAAAAAATATGTTATCTATTACCTTATTATTATTTTATATATTACAGAACTATATCCTAGAGGCATGAACTTTGACTTATAGGACAAAATATTTATAGGAAAATGAATTATTTAACACCTGAAAGAAGAGTAATAATGAAATGTTATTAAAAAATTGGTAATAAGATAATCATATATTGTATCATAAATATGAATATTGTTCTGGAATAAGTTAATAACATTATCGAAACCACTATACATTAGTTTCAAATATTTACAAAAGAAACTAGACCTAAAATAGAAATATTGGTTTTCTAACTTTTATTTTTGTGTAATGATTCCTTATACATGACCTACTTATTTTTGGTGGTGAATATACTTCCCATGTATATTTTTATGAGTATTATATTGAATATTATGGTATTTATATATCTATATAATTTTCTCTATTTTATGTGGAATACAATTAGTGATGATTAAGTGGAAGTGGTTAATTTAGCAATCTCATTATTTTCTGGAATTGTTTATACGCTAGTATTTATAGGTAATATTTATCATCCATGTCCATATTTCATCAATTTTTTTCTAGAATATTCATTATTATTTTAAAATTGATTAAAGTTATTTTTACCATGTTATTAATTTTTAGTAAATGGTATGAATGGATTCATTTTGTCACTTTCCATATGAGGTGCTTCGTTGACTTTTCTAACAAAAGTATGAGAATAATAATTTTTTATCTTATATAGTATTAACAGATATTTCTGATTCAATAATACCATATTAACACGATTATTAACCTTCAAGGGAAAAAGTTTATTTTCAAATAAAATGTTTTATTTTGAAATTTTGAATAACTTAATGTAATGAATATTTTTAAAGAAAAAGGGATATTTTCCCCAAGAATTATATTCAAGTGATATCTCAAATGTTACTTATGATTTACCTGGGATATTTGTCAAGGATTTTATCACTATTATTCCAATGGTTAGATTATGTTAAATATGGATCAATATCTATGAAACACATTTATTTCCATGGGATATGATATGATTGAATGATGTGTATGAAACCTATTCCATTTTATGTGTTCGAATATGGTGATTGATATCAATTTTTTTGGAACACATATGTATAGTTATCATTATGTGATGGGTGGTACCTATATCTCCCTCCAATTAATTTGGTAATGATTTATTTCTCGTGAAATAGATAATACCGGAATTGAAATGTTCTAGATTCTGTAATACAATGATGGAATGAAATGTAAACATGGTTCAGTAATACGAAGCTGGAATGCGGGGTGAACATGGCTCAGTAACAGACATTCTCCACTACGATGGTTTTTGGAGAAAACCCATTCCACTGTGATAGTCTTGTAAAAGTGCATTGAATATAGAGGAAAATATTTACTATTACTATATTTATGAAAAAAAATTCATTTCTTATGTTATAAACACGTGATATGTGTACTTTACAATCATATATGATTTATCTTGGGATATGATATCAAGATCTTTGAATTTAAATATAAAATCATCAAATGGTTTTCTTACGTTAATATGTTTTATGATAATGATATTATAGATATGTCGCTTAATAATAATTTTAACTCACCCTTTATCTTATTTTTTTCATTTCCCCAAGTGATAAAGTAGTATTGTGGTTAGTGGTACTAAAGGGGGAGATCATTGTGGAAAAAATTGAAGATATTTATTCAGACATGAAGATTGTGTTTCATGTTTCAAAATACACTAAAATAATCTTGACTCTACGCGTTTTTGGGTAATTTTTTATATGTTTTAAAAAAATTATTCAATATATATGGAAGTAAATTCTATCCTATTATTCCTAATATAGTATTCCTAGATACCCCTATAGTAACTAAAAAAGGTATTTTATATTTACACTTATAAATGGGAAAATTATTACTGAAAATGTAGTTGGATGATGGTCTATAAAGGGGAAATTTTTAGTAGTACCACATAAATTTGAAAAATTATATTTATATGGGTGAAAATAATATTTTTTAATGTTTGTGATTTTTGTGCTTGGGGACATTTCCTCTCTATATTATGGGTGGAGTTGATTTTAATCATTAATTAGTAATTTTACAATACTCACAACACAAATATGTTTTAGAAAAATGATTAATTTTGCATCAAGGATCATGTTTTGATCATACCCATATAAAGAGAGCATTGTTCAAATTTGTTTGATTAAAAAGAAGTTTATTTTCTACTTAATATCATTCAATATAATAAACTAAATTATGTGTTTAATTATTTTCATTTCTCTTAATGTCATTTTAAAAAAAATAATTAAAGTGGTGCTTTGGTTAATTCAATCACATAATTGTCCATTTGAACCACACAGGAAGGAACAATTAATATATCAATTAAAATGGACATGCAGTGATGTTATATTTTTTGGGATCAATAATGAAATATAAATTTTTTTATACTCCATAATAATTCCCCGGAAATTTCACAACAACATGGCTAAAACATTTAAGGCCCAAATCAACCAATAATTTTCATATTGGATGCATGAATGTGTAGCCCAAAATTATTTCTGGGATTTGAAAAAATCCCAAAATTCATGAATTCTCTCCCAATATATATATCCAATTTAGTTGTAGGATTTTTGGGGATAACATCAAAATATATCCTATTCATATTTATGAATATTTTATTTTAATATTAGGGAATATTCATTTCTTATATCCTACTCACATAATAAAGGATAATTATTTTTGATAAAACTAGATAACAACATATGGTTTAGTAAAAAACAATAAAATTGGATAAAAACCAAATTAATGAAAAATTGTAGGGTGAAATATAAAAATAAAATTTTAAATATTTTAATAAGATTACTTTTTATATTTGGAATTAGTCAGGGTAAATTGGGTGAGACAACTTGAGGGGTAGTTATGGAATGCAGACAAACCAGCAAGGAGGGATATAAGTACACTCCCTTATTCTAATTGAAATTGGATGGAGCAATCTAAAATTTGTAGGATCATTTTAATGACCATGTAAATGAGAAATTTATTGGATTAATTTACAAAATCTTGTTTCAATAACATAATCACCTCCTCCATTATTATTTTATTGTTAATTTTCCCTGGTTTTCAATAGTAATCTTGTATGTTTGATTATAATATCATTTTTAATGAATGTATAATAATAATAATCATCTTATATTTTCATCAAAATTATATTGTATAATATTAATTTTATAAAAATGGAATTAATTTAGATGAAAATTCTTTCCTATTATACATTCTCATTCTATATAAAGTGCGTATTTTACCTATTTTCATCATTCATGTGTGTTTTCAGAACCCAAGTAATTTGAAACACCATTGTTTCTATTTTATATTTTACCGATCAACATATAAATCATAAAAATTATTATTAACTATCATAATGGATGATTAAATAATACATTAGAGTGAGTCATAATTTTGTGATGCCAAGTGATTGAGGGAATTTGCACATTAAATATTCTTTAGGTTAACATTTTGTATGGTAAAACACTAATTTTCAAAGAATATAGAAATTATTGGTTTAACATATGGATTAAAACAATTATTGGAACCTAAAATACTTTTCAATAATTATGTATTTATGGAGTATGTAACCAATGTTAAGTCTTAGACTAAATCCAAGATAATTAAGAATTATGTTCAAAATCATCTTGTGAATTTGGTGTTATTTTAAGGAAATATATCAAAAATACATGTGGATATCATAATTTTCCATCCCAAAAAACATAAAATATTCTAATATTTAATAAATTTTTTAATTAAATTCATTAATAAATTATTTCACTGATATAATTGACTTGAAATTATAGTAACATCATCAAGGATTCAAACTAAGTGTCTCTATAAACATTATAGTAGATAACCATACCTTTGAAATGTTTATAAGAGAAAATCAACCATGATTTCAAAATATCTTACACATTTTATAAATATAATCATATCAGGTAAATATCATAAATTGTTTCCTTCAAATGTAAAACTATATTTTTTATCTGAATATTTACAATGGGAAATTTGTTTCATAGTTAGAATATATTAAGTCCACCCTAGAAATATATTATTCATGTAATTTTTGTGAATAAAATATCTCAATCATGGTGTTTCCTTTTTATTAATATACTACATCTCACAATTCAATTATGTATTAATAATTACCTAACTATAAAAACTTTTGTTACAACTAAATATATTATGTATGGATTCACATAAAATGAATAGTCTTTGTATTTTATTTTCATAAAGGTTATTTGTTTTCACATTATAAGGGGATATGAGTAGTATCTAATGTAAGTATTTCCATGCATAAAATATTTTGCATAAGATATATTCCATTTCCTAATATAAAATTTAATCAACTTCAATATCAAATGAAAGTTTATGATTTAAAATAAAATTAATATATTTTAATTCATAAATTAATAAATTTTAAATGAAATTAAAATGTATTTTTCCCAAAAATATTAACACCATATAGAAAGTAATTTGAATATTATTACATAGTGAAAAAATTATAATCAGTACAAATGTGATATTAGTGTGTGTTTACAATACTTTTGTAAGGAATACATATATTGAGATTATATTGATGTGGGTTATGTAATTTTAATTCTTAAAATCATTCCCATTAATGTCTTATTACCTTATTAAACTAATGTGATAAAATGGAAACCCCCTGTGTATAGTCATCCCTTATTAATAGTTTGTGTTTTGTTTTCACAAGTCCGAGGTATATGATAAACTTTTCCTTTTCCTTTTTCCAAAAAAATATATTGTTAAGGGTTTCTTCTACCTGAGTTATGAAAAAACACTTCTTTATTTAATGAAAATCATGAATTTCCCAATTCAAGAAAAAAATTCTCAAATGGTGACAATCCCCCTCAAAATAAATATATTGAAATAATGAAATAATATAATTTAATTGGATTGGTGTATTGAATTATATTTAAATATTACTATAATATTTCATGAGATAAATTAGTACCATTGTTCTTCAATTGTGGTGTATAATATATTATTGTGAAAAATGATTTGTTGATTTGATTTTTGATTGTCAACTATATATTATGAGCATATTTCAATAATTAATTGTTGATACTACCATCACAATTGTATAATAAGGAAAAAGTACTAATAAATGGGTATACAAATGATTTTGAAAACAATATGACGTATTTGGTGCTCATTTATATGTTTTCATCAAAAGGAAATGATTTTTAATATTATTTTTTCTAATAAGATACAATTGTTTTATTCTGATAATTTTGGGAACATTTTTCTTGTTTTAACTAAAGTTTCATTGACTTGGGTTTTCATGGAGGGTTGTGTGGTGGATATATGTGTGTACTGGGGGTTAGAAAATCTGGTTAGCATATATTGATAAGAAAAGTATAGGTAATTACTAATATAATGGTGGCTACTGGGAGGGAGATTAGTAATATGATACTGTAATGGTTTATCTTGTTATTCAACGGGGGTGGAGATAACTATAAATAAGGGAGTTTCCAACGTATGAAAAGTTCTTACAAAAATATTATTCATTAAAGACACAATAAATTTAATATAAACAATAAATTACATATTTATAATTGGGAAAATAATCATATAAAGAGGGATTTAAAATTTATGGGTTGTTGTGTTTTGTGGGATAGTGGGGATAGTTGATGATTTTGAGGTGAATGATTTTCTTTTTTAGTTTATTGTTATTCGGTGATGGTTTTTGGTTATTGTAGGAATACATAGAAGAAAACCTTTAAATTGGAATAATCCATACTTGTGTAAAATGATGAATTTTCTTGTGATTTCAAATGATCGCACTCATGTTTTATAATTTTAATGATAAAAAAATGTTTTGGAATCCTGGTGTCTCCTCTAACATATAAGATAGAAAGGTAAAAGATTGTTGACCACCCCCACTTTCCCACTCTCTCCTCTTAAAAAGATTTATATTCACAAAATGTGATGTTGTGAAGTAAAAAAACGATTAATGTTGTTTTCATGAGATGGTGAAAAGGTATATATTAGGTGTTGTTCATGGTATGTGGATGGTTTTAAATTTATTTCCTCAACATTAATAAAACATTACTATTATGGGAAGTGAATTTTAGCTGGGATATGAATATATGGTTTTCACTTTTGACTAGTTCCATTATAAACATTAGAACCTCCTTGTATTGGGATAAGTAAGGCTATAATCACACCAACAACGGATGAGACTTGGTGCATATATTATGAGGTTCCATAGATATGGAATGGATTAGATAACAAATAATTTCTTTATTGAGGAATTTGAGTAAATATTTGATGGGAATTACTATAGTATACCATTTTTTCTACATTATTTTAAATTATTTTACTAGTCATGGATGCGATTTTGTGGTTGGTGAGCCTTGGGGGGATGAGTGTTTACCTAATGACGGTGAGTGTTAGTGCTAATATATTCTCATTGAATAATTATTATATTCCTTGATATTTTTATGTGAGATTTAATGAGTATAATACTAATTTTTATACAATTATACTCACCCCATATATATAAATCTATTTATTACATTTCTAGTAATTAATATGACATGTTTCTAGAAATTAATAGCTCTAAACACTAAACAACAGTTGCAGTTTCAACTTTGGAGTCTTATATTGGTATATTATTTTGGAGACTTGTACATGTATGGAATTTCATTTAATGTTGTAATTTTAGTTTATTGGATTTATATTAAATCATGTTTTACATTAGTGTATTATTAGTTAATTTATTTTTATTTATTAAGGAAATTACTCCCTTTTGTAATATATAAATTTGGTGCGTGTATCCACCTATTTGATTATTAGATGTATACATCAAGGGTTACGCTCATTATCATTGAAAAATTATGTGGGGTACTAGTTGGATGGTTAATGAAATATATCCCCATGTTAATTGATTTTTATTATTGGTGATATCATTTAAGGGATAAAATGGTTGGAATGAGTGGTTTTATAATCCATCCATTAGATTAAGCATTAACATTACTTTTGATTTTTGTAATAATTTCAACAGATTTTATATAAATAAATTATTATTTAATAAGGTAGATAATTTTTTAATACACCCTTTAGTAAAATTTATTCAAATATTATTATTTAGAAGTATTTTACAGTACATGATTCTGATATAAATAAAATAATTCAATTATAAATAATTGATACTTGTGTATGCATAAATAATAAATCACTATTTTTAATGTAAAATGAATATTTGGTTTTCCAATATCAGTTGACCATAAATTTATGTCTTCATATTTTTTATTCCTATGATTCACCCTATCTAGTGCCTTGGATGGATTAAAAATAATATGTTTTATTCCATGGTATGTTTTTATCCATTCATTCATTGAATTTACTGGTTTGTTATTGAATTATATTGAGTTATACCAAGGGATCATTTAGATCAACACTATAATTTTTTAACTGCCTATATTTAATTATATACTTGTGAAATAATATATTACTCCATAAATTACTACAATATCTATTAGGTTACATAATATATTTGTGATATTAAACGAGAGAATCTAGGTAATGGATCTGATTTTATTGTGAATAATATTTATCAATTATTATGAAAACTATTGTTGTTTAATTTTAGTTTTTAACATGTGTGTTTATAAAAAAAATTATTGAGACATAATCATTATTTATATTTGATGTATCAGGTCCAAAATGGGTGAAATTATTATTTAAAGGTATGAAAATATTTGTTTTATTTCATTATTATTATTATAATGTGTTTATAATTGGGTTACATTTTGGTATTTTTGTTAGATATAAAAATTTTGTGGAATGGTTAATATTTATAATTAAATAAACCCCTATTACATGAAATTAAGCACTAAAAACTCTAAAAAATGTGAACAAAAATTTCTCATGGTGTTTGTGTTTTGGATTGGGTTTTATTGGAATTTGTATAAGCAATGAATTAATGAACTGGTCTGGGATATAAAATTTATTAGGTTATTTAAAAACAATAAATTTTACTAAATTTTTGTTTTTATTTTATATAAGTCTTAGTGATGTGGTCGTAATGTGTTGATGAGATGGCAGAGTAATGGGATTATCTCACTAGATAATTTATGTGGTTTGACCAGTGATTGATGGGTATATTTATGGGGAGATGTTACTATCAGTTTATGACAGAATTATCAATGACTCTTGAAGGGAGGTTAATATCCTCATAAAATATCCATTTATTAAGTAATAATAATAAAATTTCCTATCCAATTATTCTCATGGTGAGAAAAAATATCAAGGAAAAATTCATTTTTTTCTTCACCTGATTGAAGATGGTCATTAAATGGGGAGAAAAATGAAGATTGATAATGATAAAAAAAATGTGAAATTAAAGATAAAATTTTGAATTGACACTAATTTACCCTATAAGTTGAACTATTTATAATTAATTTGGCCTCATTTTTATATAATTATTCCTACTTCAATGTTTGAATAAACTAAAATCAATTGGTCATAATGAGAAATGAATTCATAATATTTATATACATAATATTTTTTAAATAGTAATTATTTATTTAATCATGATTTATTTTTTAGATACCCAGATTTTCCATGTAAATTATTTTTCATTTTATGGAATTATTATGAGTCTTTGAAAATTGCAGCACGTGATTCTGAGGCCCAGTTTTCCCGGAATAAATTTCTGAACTATTTTTAAATTAGGTTCAGTAAACACGCAAGCATAATTTTATAACATTTGAACTGGTACCCATATTAAAAATTTTAGGGCACCGTTGAATCAGAATTTCCAATATTCTCTTAAGGAAGGATTGACATCGACCGTAGTAGTTTGGGAGAAAAAGATTAATTTCTGGAATTTTAAACGAATAAAAAAATATCTTATTTATTTTATTCTTTTTATCCAATGGAAAAGCAGTAGTGGAAGGACCAATGATGTCTAATTCCATTAAATGGCATGAATCCCCAAATACTCTATAACAACACCATTCAAATTAGGAAGGTGCCTATAAAATGAACCCCCATTAATTCCACATGTGTTACACACTCTCCCCCTATCCTATTTATATAGAGCATAGGAAGGATTGTTGGCATGAATTCACCAAGCGACGAAGTTCTGAAAAAGTGTCACGACTGAAACCACATGGAGGAAGGGACTGGTACCAGCAAGCGGTGACAAGCGCCACCAATCGACGAACACCGACTCTTCTTCGAATGTGATGTTCTCCAACGATCTTTAGGTAGGCGTTTATTTGGTTTTAGTTTAAAGAGTTGTTGAATCTTATTCTACCCTCTTACTATCAAGCTAACACAGAGAGTGCGGTCCAAAAAAACAAGGAACAAACCATCCTCCTTTGGTTGGAATTTTGTGTGTTCTTTTTGAGAATTTTATTTGGGGTGATGGAAACACGGTATGGCGGGTTTTGGCGTTGGCCAACAAAGGTCGGCCATAGAGGAGATAGAGGCACACCATCACGTGTCGCCATCAAAGAAGGTTGTGGATGTAGCCACGATAGATGAAGACATCGTCTGGCTTCTACTGACTACGAAGGAGGACTTGGCGCACCGTCACGCGCTGCTAGAGAAGGGGGTCATGACATACAACCCAGGAAAATAGCGGTGACCGGCATCGGCCGGCCGCTGGCAGAGGCAAGCGTCATGCCATCGCATACTGCAGAATGTGGCCACAACGAAGGGCCGTGACCAACATCGAGTCATGTGGGAGACCTAGAAGTATGAAGAGGCACCTCCAATTCGTATTCCGAATAGGGGAAACACTCTGCGCCAGCAATGGCTGGCCGCCACCAGCGGGTCCGCCACATGAACTGAGTAACCTAAACCGTTCGAGAAAACTGGGGTGCCTCTTCCCCCGTGCCATCTTGGGATGACCCTACACCGACAGGCTGCACATCCTACGGGCCGCGCCCATCCGCTGGCTGGACCACTCGAGCCCAGCAGGACACGCCTCTTCGTGGGCCATGTCGTGCCTGCCCAGCGGGCCGTGCCGCCCATGTGGGTCGGTTTGATTTGCGTCCGAGGGGGCATCACCATCATGGCCTAGCCCAACCAGGCCAGTTTGGGTCAGGCAGGGTTAGACCCAGACCGGGTCATGTCATCATGAACTTGGTCGGGCTAGGTCAGACCGGACCCGGACCCTTCCAAGTCCAGTTTAACCTAAAGGGCCATGACATGAAATATGTGCATCCGTTTGACTAAAAATCTAATGTGATAGGATATTTGGATCATTATGGTCCTTTTGGTATAATCTAATTGAGTTTTGGATAACGTTGGAGTATGACTGGGTTGGATCGAACCTGAATCAAACAGGGCCCTCAGTACTAAAACACATATAAATCATAGACTGAGTGTCTGAATGACACACCGTCTGTCACATTGGAAACGATAAAACATTGAGGTCCTCTGTGATAATTCTTAGTGGAACTTTGTGGTGGTTATGTGATGAAAGATGGATTGAAGAGAGGATCTTCCCAAAATCAAGCGTTCTTAGTGTAGGACCCCGGGACACCCTGAGAGGGGAGGAGTGAATCGGGGTGTAAAATTTTTCTTTTCAAACAAAGATCTTGTTCCAACATTGGTAGGAACAAGTTAAACCTGTATGATTTATATGATCAGCAATGAAAAATTAACATTCAAAGAGATTACACAACACTTTTTACTTGGTTCACCGCTAAGGGCTACGTCCAAGGAGCATACACCGACAGGTTTTCGGTCGTAACTAATTCCACTATTCTTCACTTGTTTTGGATTACAATGGTTCCAAAATAGTCACTATGTTCACGGCTCACTGCATTTACAAAAGTTCAGGGATAGCCCACTGCGTCCCTCTAGTCACTCCCGTTGACTCCCCCTCACTCACTTCCTTTGGTGAAGTCTCAGTCAGTTTATAGACATGATGGTATCCTTAATAGATTTGCATTGAAGTCTTTGTCTCTACTCATCATGAGACTATTCTATCATAGAAGTCCTGAATTGATGCTTTTGAACACCCTGAACCACTGAACTAGATAATCAGAACGTGCAAACAGGTTGAACAGATGATTTTTCACAACACATACCTTTTGCGCACAAGTTCTCACTTTTGCATGCAATAAATGTTTTTCGCGTGGAAAAATATTTCGCACATCATAATTTTTTCACAAAACCTATCCTTTATCGCATAGCATAGAATTTTTTCCATGAAGCTCGGAATTTTTTGTGAAGCTCATATTTTTTCGCGCATCTCAAATTTTTTCGGCACATCTACTTTTAGTCAAACCTTTTATGTGCATCAACACTCAAATCTTCTCTAAGTATTCAGTCCTACAGAATGAGGGGGTTCACCTCTTATTTATAGGTGTTTCTGACCCCTGCATTCAAAACCCACTATGGCGCAAAAAATCTCTCATTTGGTGCGTAATATTTCACGCAGGTATCGTTTTTCGTGCACATCTTCAGGTTTTTCACACAACCCATGCCTTTTCCATTTTTTTATGTTCTGATTCTGAAACACTTCTTTTGCAAAAAACCTCCATCCGATATTTCACACACCACACTGTTTTTCACACAAAAATCAAATATTTCACGCATAGCCCACCTTTTTTGCGCACCACATCCTCTTTGCGCGTACCTCCTTTTACCAACACCCCTTGTCTTCATTTTCCGATTTTTAGGCCCAAAAATTTGGAAAACACTGGGAAATGGTGCCACCTTCAATACTGTTGTTTGATTGAACTGTATTAACACTTTATTGGGAAACATTTTGAACTTCCAATGAGGATTGACAACAAACACAAACCATACTCCAATTATTCCATCGAATGGTTGTGGTTCAAAAAATCTCTCCCTTTGGGTCTGTTGGAAATCACAAAAATATATTCAAAAAGAGCACCTACCACATGCAAAATGAAAATGCAATAATCAACTCAGCCAACACTCTATGTCTACGTGAGCAGTTCTTGGCGTAGACAATAATAGAGGAATCTTGAATTGGGTTCCCATGTTTTGGAATTATCATTGACAACCAAGTAATTCTCTTATAGTGTCACAGAAGCATTACATGCCCAATTTATTCCTTCTCATCCTATCACTGATACTGTGTTCACATCATGTCACAGAATAATTCCAAGTACAATGTCATGACCGAATTTATTCCTTTCTCCCCCATTGATAATAAACCCAATGAACGTAAATTTTCATCGTTCATCTCAAAACACACTCCCCTTAGATAGTATCTCCCCCCAAAAACATGCATCACATCCATAAACAGATTAAAATCAGTTATCATAACTGGGGAAAGGGTTACCTCGTAACCTCATTATGCATTGGGAGGTGGCTAAACACCACGTTTCAACCATTGTTTCTCAAACATAGACACTGACAGTGGATTGGTCAAGATATCAACCACTTGATCATTTTTCCCCACATGATCCATTTTAATCATGCCTTGTTCAACTTTTTCATTGATAATGTGTTATCTGATTTTCAATATGATTGGTATGAGAATGTTGAACAAGATTCTTCATAAGATCAATTATGCTCTTGTTATCACAGTAAATCACCATGGGTTGTTTCACCTCATCACTAATATGTGCTAGTTGTTGCTTCATCTATAGTAGTTGAGTGCATGCCGTCAAAGAGGAAATATCCTATGCTTTAGAAATACTAAGAGAAGTACATTCACGTTTCTTGCTCAACCAGAAAACACATTTCTTCCCAATATAGAAGGCTCCACCACTGGTTGACTTTCTGTCCACTACATCACTAGCATAGATAGCATCAGAAAACACTGATAATTCACTGACTTTGCCTACAGAAAAGTATATCCCAATGTTATGAGTACCTTGAATGTACCTCATGATTCTTTTTACTGCTTCCATATGTTCCTCCTTTGGATTAGTCTCAAAGTATGCTGCTAGACATGTTGCAAAGACAATATTTGGTCATGTCAATATCAGGTACAGTAGGATCCCAATGATCCTCATGTACATGGTTGGATCTATAGAGGTCTTATCCTCATGCTCTTCATTTTTGGTTCCAACTGTAATCAGAGGTCACATTGGTTTGGAGTCATTCACATCATTTTTCTTCAGCAACTCTCTTGCATACTTTTCCTGAGAAAGGAAAGTGTAATATTTCTTTTGAGTCACCTGAATGCAGAAAAAATATTTGAGATCCCCAATCATTAACATTTCAAATTCTGATTTCATGTTATTGGAAAATTCATCCACTGATTTTGGCCTGCTTCAACAAAATATACTGTCATAAACGAACACTAGAACCATGAATTGAGATTTTGAGGAATTCTTCACATATATTTTGTGATCAACTCCTCCTCTTGTGAATTCACTATTCATTATATAAGAGTCCAACCCGGAATACCATGCTCGGGGTTCCTGCTTCAAACCATAGAGGGGATTCATTAGTTTACGAAATATTGTTTCATCTGTACTAAGAATGAAACCACATAATAGTATTATGTAGAATTCTTCTTCAAGGACACCATTCAAGAAAGATGTCTTTACATCCATATGAAAAAATTTATATCCTCTTTGGACTTCCATGGCAAGAAAAAGTAGGATTGAATCCAGTCTAGGCACTGGTGAAAACTTTTCTTCAACATCAACACCTTCAATCTGTGAATATCTTTTACATACTAGTCATTATTTGTTCCTGATAACACTTCAATTCTCATCAAACTTTTTTTGAAAATCCACTTTGTACCAATCACATTATGAACTTCAGGTCCCTTTACTAGATCCCATGTCTGATTCTTTTCAATCTGATGTCACTATTCATTCATTTCTTTCACCCATGATTCATCCTTTGTAGATTCTTCAAATGAGGATGGTTCCACCATAGATAAGAATGCAGACTGTGCATTATGCCTAATTATCCTTTTTTGTGTGTTTTTCATCAAATCCCCAATGATGTGGGATTGATAAATTTCGGCTCTTCGATTCCTCATCTGAGGTTCAATTAAACTTTCTCCAGCTATGGCTTCCACTTCCGATTCTTCTTCTGAGTCAAAATCACAATATGGATCCAGGGGGTTTTTTACACCTTCCTCCATCTCTGTACGTGCATCTAATCCATGTTCCCATTCATCTTCAACTTCTATATCATTAGAATAATAATAATTTGAAGAATTTGGGGGTTTTCCTTCAATGAAATTAACACTATTGCTTTCCAAAATCCTCCCCAATCGTTTAATGAAAATATTGTAGGCTTTTATATTCATTGGATATCCAAGAAAAATCCTTCATCAGTACTGTCACTAATCCTTTAATGATTTCCATCATTTTTTCGGATGAAAAATTTTCTTTAGAAAACACAAAAGTATTTCACTGAAATCTTCCTTACATGCCACAATTCATATGGTGTTTTTATTTCTCCCATATAATTCCCCGTTCGATTCTGAATATGCACTGCAGCTTCAAAAAATTAATTCTAGTAATGGTTGGATATACAACACTCAATCAGCATAGTCATGGAAATATTTTTTACCAGTCGATTCCAGTGATCAACAAATCCATTTTTCTATGGAGTTCTCATAGAAGCTACATCATGTCATATTCCATGTTTTTCTATGTAATTATCAAACTCAATGGATGTGTATTCCTCTCCATTGTCAGATCTCCGGACTTCTATTGTCCGTCTAGTATCCTTATTGGCGAATCGGAGATAGGATTTCATGAAATCGAGTACTTGTTGCTTCCTGTGGATAACCATAACACAAGCCATTCTACTATAATCATCGATGAAAAAACAATGTACCTCTCTCCATGCATTTTGGAAACATTTATCAGGCCACAGACGTCTGTATGGATGAGATCAAGAAGGTGCAATGCCCTTTTCTTCTATGGTCGATTTGAATTAAAGACTAGCTTCACCTGTATGAAAGAATCACAAAGTCTTTTCCCATTTATGTTTCATAATGTGTATATCCATGACTATCTTTAGCATAGATATCTTTTCCATGACTTTTTGGTTAATGTGCCCTAGCCTTCGATGCCATAGGTTGTTTTCTTCTTCAATAGACAAATAGCTGGAGTTTACTTTGATTTCAACTTGATAAAATTTTCCATTTATTCTGCAGCCATTCTTAAGGGAATTATTTTTATTTCCATTATAGTGCAGCATTTTTTGTTGAATGTTACTGTGATCCCTGAGTCATAGATTTGACTCACACTGAGGTGATTGTGGCATAGACCGTCTATATAAAGAACATCAATCTTCTTCAGCTCTCCATTGGTGAGATTAGTATTCCCACTACCCATTATCTTCACAGCACCATCATTAATAAACCTTATTGCTCCATCGACATTATTTTTATTTTTCATAAAAAGGTCATCATTTCCTATCATATGTGAAGAGAATCAACTATTAAGAATCCAGGTGCTTCCACTCTTAGTAGCATCAAGGGCTACTTCTGCAATATTGGATTTGTCAATCTTCATTTATTCATTCCAAGAGATATTGGATTGAGTATAAGATACTCACTGCCTTCTAATTCATTCCTCCAAATAATCATAATCTTCTTCCAGATGAGAAATCCAGTTTGTGAGAAGAACACCATCAGGAGGGTGAATATTGACCCTTCTCTGAGAGATGTATGAATTTCTCATGTCAGACCTCTGCTTGCAATATACAGTTTTATGGACAAAGTTAGAACAATGATAAAAATATCCGTAGAAACTATTTCCTCTATAAGATGGAGGATATGAAATTGGTCTCCTTTGTTGACTTCCCAGATCTTCCCCATTCACGTAGCTCCTTGCCTCTTTGCAATATAACATGGTATGGCCTATATAGCCACATAACTTACACTTCATGAGGGGTAATGTCTTCTCACTTGAATTTAAACTCATTCCTTATTCCTTGGGAGAAAGGTTGGACTACTTTTCATTTATGAAAGTCTGAGGATAGTCTTCAGTTCTACTTTTAGTTTTGATTGATGGCTTCCTTTTTAGAACACAAGGAAACGTTTCTACATGTCCAACTTTAATCTTTTCATTCTTTTGTCTCTCTTCACTTCCAACATCTGATGTCTCAGCTTCACAACCAATTCCACTCTTTCCCATGAAAGCAGGTCTTTGATCACTCATGATTTTTTCAACCCCATTAGAACCACACTTGGATCATACTAGTAATTCTGCATCTGATAATCTTCCAAAATGAATTTTCTTCTTACCCTCATTTGTGGTCAAATGATATTAAGGTTTTCTCCTAAGAGCAACAACTTCTCCTTCAAGACCCTCAATAGTCTTAGACATCTATTTTAGTCTGGATGAAATGTCATTTATTACCTTTTCTTGTTCTTCCATTTTAAACTTTAGTTCCATAGTGCCATCTATTCATTCAAGGATTGATGACTGGATTCTCACTAATTCTTCTTGTCGTTCAATTTCATCTTCAAGCTAATACACATATTCTGATGATTCTTCCACCATTTCCATCCACTTATTACATCTCTTACATTTATTCTCACACATGGAAAATGAATCTTTAATTTGAATCTTTAATTTGAATCTTTGAATCTCTATTAGAAGTAATCTAATTATCTCTTCCTTTATTAATCGAGGGTTCGGACATTTCAATGGTATCCATCATGGATGCATGATTTCCTGTTTTATATTCTGGTTCTTCTTCTTCACAAAATTTAATATCAATATCTTCCTATTCAAAGACAAAACTCTTCTTCTGTACTTTCTTTCATGATTTGATGTCTCTTTTTCTGAAAAACATTTTCTGAGGATTCTCGATGTCTTCTGGTTCACTCTCATCATCATCAACCATTCTTTGGAACTGAGAGGCAATGTTTCCATCTCTTCCACAACGAAAAAATGCTAAGGGAATCTTACCTTTAAATTTACCTTTTCCATTCTACAACTTCTTTGAAATGAGAGAAAGAATTTATTTTTCCTCATCATATTCACCACCATTATCCTCTGAAATTTTCAGTTTTTCCATAGATTTAAAAGGCATTTCCTTTCACACACGAGTAGTGGCATCTTCAGGTTTGACTCTCATCTCATATGTCACTAGACTACTTAGAAAATCATCCAGAGGTAGTTTAGATAAATCCATTTCATCAAGAGCTGACACCATTGCATTATACATATGTGGAATGATTCTAAAGATTTCCTTTAGGATAAAAATGCCTTTGATCTCCTCTCCAAGACCTCGAATTGCACCCACTACTTTAGTAATTCGATTGAAGAAATAATCTTCATTTTCATTAGGATGCATCATTAGATCATCAAACCTATTGTGTAAGACTTGATGTTTTCCATCCTTTAATTTGTTGTCTCTGTCATAAATGTTTTTAGGTTTATCCCACATAGACTTATCTATGATTAAACTCATCGCCTTTAGATAGATCTAATTTGTAATACCCCCAATGATAGCATTTTGAGCTTTAGCATCTACGTTATGAACTTTTCTGACTGTACGAGTTTAAGAAAGCCCTGATGGATAAGTAACATTTATTTCAGACATAGTAGAAAATAGGACTTCCATTAAAAGGTATATTAAATGAGATTTCGTTCGGTTCTTCCATATATGAAAATTACTTCCCTCAAAGAGGGGTATTCGCCTAGCATTGGCTGCATTCTCCATGATGGAAAATGATAGATATAACACCAGTATCCTCCAATTAATACAACTTGTAGGACCCCAAGACATCCTAAGAGGTGAGGGGTAAATCAGGGTGTCAACATTTTCTATTAAAAACGGATCTTGTTCCCAATTTGGTAGGAACTAGTTAAACCTGAATGATGGATATGATCAGCAATGAATCATTTACATGCAAAGAGATGGCACAACAATTTTTACATGGATCACCGGTAAGGGCTATGTCTAAGGAGAATACGCCGATAGGTTTTTGGTAGTACATAATTCCACTATTCCTCACTAGTTGTGGATTACAATGGTTCTGAAACAGTCACTCTCTCCCTGGCTCATTGCCTTTACAAATGTTCAGGGATAGCACACTGCGTCCCTCAGGTCACTCCCATTGACGCCCTCTGGCTAACTACCTTTAGTGAAGTCTCAGTCAATTTATAGATGTGAGGGTCTATTTAATAGATTTTCATTGAAGTCTTTTTCTCTACTCAGAATGATACTATCCTTGCATCAAAGTCCGGAATTGATGATTTTGAACACACTATACCACTGAACCAGATAATCAGAACGCGTAAAGAGTTTGCACTGATGATTTCTCACAGCACCTACCCTTTGCACATAAGTTCTTACTTTTTCACGCAACATATGTTTTTATTGAGGAAAAATATTTCGCGCAACATCATTTTTTTCCTACAACATCACCTTTTTCGGGCAGCTTGGAATTTCTCGCGCAGCTCGGATTTTTTCGCGCTGCTCAGATTATTTCAGCGCAGCTACATTAATGCAAACCTTTTACGTGCATCAGCACTGAAATCTACTCTAAGTCTTCAGTCATACGGAATGATGGTGTCACATTTTATTTATAGGTGTTTCTAACCCCAGCGTGAAAAAACCCATTGTGGTGTGAAACACCTCTCATTCAGCGCGTAATATTTCAATCAAGTACCATTTTTTGTGCACATATCCACGTTTTTCACAGAGCCCATTCCTTTTCCATTTTTTGACGTTCTGATTCTAAAACACTACCTGTGTGAAAAACCATGCTCAACTATATCACGCATCACACTTTTTTTCATGCACAACTCAATTATTTCGCGCACAACCCTTATTTTTCCGGCAACACTTCCTATTTACGCATAAATCCTTTTACCAACACCCCATGTCTTCATTTATCGATTTTCAGGCCGAAACATTTGGCAAATACTTGGAAATAGTGTCACCTTCAATACTATTGTCTGCTTGAACTGTATGAACACATTACTAGGAAAATTTCTGAACATCCAATGAGGATTGAAAAAAAAAACAAACCGTACTCTAATTATTTCACAGAACGACCATGATTCCAACACATAGTGTAGTAATCTTGTGGCCGGTTCTGATGTGAAGAATGACTAGAAATCCGGTTTGGTTTAGTACCTATCGATCCTGTGTGGGTCAGCGCTCCGTGATACTTTGTGGCTTAGTGCATATTGATCATATGTGTATCAGATCCTATGTGGGTCAGCTCTCAATGATACTATGTGGCTCATCGCATACTGAGCCTATGTGGTTCGACAGCAGAGCTTCTCGATAGAGGAAGATGATCCAGTGATATGATTAATAATATGTACTTCTGTATATATGTTATAAACCTGGTCTGGGAGGATTATTTAACTTCACGGTGTTACCATTATAGAACTTTTACCTTCGTCGTGTAACCATCGTGGGGGTACCTTTTTGGTACCTTTACCTTCATGGTGTTACCTTCATGGTGTTATCTTGGTGGTATTCATCCCTCGTGGACCAGTTGTGAAAATGTATTACAAGTTTGAGCCCTATGTTTCCTCATGAATGAGATGATTATAACTTGATAATGTAGATATATTTATGGGAATATACATATATAGATTTGATGACTGCTTGGTGCTTTCATACTGGGTCTTAATTTGAGTTTATTCCATTTTGGAACTTTGGGAGACCATCAGGTGTCTTGGGGTCCCAACTGAGTATTGTTATACTCACCCCTGCACAAGATATGCCTGCTCATTGTTGTGTCTTGTGAAAGAAAGACAACGTTGATCGAGGGTTACAGATCCATGATTTTATGGTACTCAGAGGTGTACCATTTGATGTGACGTGATTAAGTGACTACTGATCATGGGTTGTAGCTACCCTTCAGGTTGGATCCTCAGTGGATGTTCTAGGAGATTTTTTTTTCAGTTGTACTTTTACATTCCAATTGGGCTTGTATTCCAGACCATTTACATTTAGTAAACTATTAATAAAGTAGTTTAATTTGTGGTTTATTCTTTTCATGATGTTGTATTTTTTGTTTGTACATTTTTAATGGTAATTCCTTCCCATTATGGTGATATGCATTTCTTGTTCTAGTCTCTATCCACTAGCCTATGGAAGGAAAGTTTGGGGTAGTCACGGCATAGGCCCCGGGGTCGGGTCGTGAAAAAGTGGTAACAGAGGAGTCAGTTCTACCAAATAAGTCTGACATAAATATTTTCTATTTGGAAATAATGTTAACAGTAATGAGTGCAGTTTTATGGTTTGGGAATTGAATGTTGGTGGGGCAGCCGACTTATCCATAAACTGGGACCCTGAATTCTGATTTCTATCTCAGCGCACAAAAACACTGATTGCCTCTATTTTGAAATGTTTTTATTATGTCTTACCTAAGTCAGCTCACCATGTATAACATATTGACAGTGACACACCTGTTTATTTTAGGATGTCACCACATAGACAACTAGCTAGGATTCCCGATAGAGTATGCTATGAAGGCCCTCCGAGCGATGAGGATTCGGTGCATGTCCCTCTTAAGACCATAGTGCCATCGGGTGGTGCACCATTAGCACAACCTCCCATTGGGTAATAGAAGCCAACAACTCCACTAGTAGAGGGTGCATGTCGGATGAGTGCATTGTACGAGTTCATGCAGTAGTGGCCTCTGAGTTTCTGAGGTGAGATTGATCCACAGGAATCTAAGTACTGGTTGGAGGCCCTGGATAGATTTTGTCACTTAGTTGGGAAACCATCCTATCTGATGGTGATCCTAACTTCTAGTCCCTTTCCAAGGAGCAGCTGGTAGATGGTGGAGTCTGACACTCCAGTTACACGATGAGGATACTCTCACCTCGGTGGACTTCGAGGGCCATCTCATGAAAGAGTTCATCCCAATGACCCTACGCTTAGTGTTTATATTGAATCTTATAAACTTATAGTAGGGGAGAAAGTCCATGGCCTATTACCCATAATTGTTTACTAATATCTCCTTCTTCTCCACCAAAATAGTACAAGACCCTTTCTTTAGGGCCTGGACCTTTCAGTAGGGTCTCCAATTGTAGATCAAGGCATCAATGATATCGCTCATCATTTAGACATAGGTCGGGGTTCTCAAGTGAGAAATTTTGGTGGAGGCCTTCCTAGATGAGCATTCACAGATATTTAAAGACACCACGGGATGTTATGTAGCAGTTTCATCAGTAGTAAGTAGTGGATGGATGACACAGGGGCCCAAGAAAGGCAGAACTTCTAGTGGATGACTTCATGATATAGGGTCTGTGGTGAAGGGATCATGGGACATAGGAGAAGAGATGATGACCATGCAATGATACTCATGAGGAAAGCATGTTCACATGGATTGTGACTACCTGACCGACCATACAGATGACCAGAATACGGTAGAGGTAACGTCGAGGCAGAGGCAGAGGTTCATGCGAGGAGGTCCGCAGGACGGAGGAAGTGGTAGGGGAGCATACTCTGCAGTGGGTGGTGGGAAGAAATTCGAGGGTATATAACCACCACATGTAAGTGTTCCACCGAAACCACATCGAGCTAGAGGATAAGGACATGCTCTTCTTTAGGTAGATGATGCCTATGACTACTCCTCTCCAGAGATGATTAATGGTATGATCTCTGTCTACTCCATAATAGTTGCAGTACTTATAGACATAGGTTCTAGTCTCTTTTTTGTTTCCACAACCCTCGTTCGGAGCTTGGAGATTCCAGTGGAGTCATCTGACTCGATCCTTACATCTAGAGACTCCAACATGAGAAGATTTGACAAATCACACTAGTTCCTATAGTGCGTGTTTACTATATGAGTTGTGATCATCGGCTGGGATGTTCAATTACTGTTGTCATGTCCTTATGATGTCATATTGAGTATTAAATGGATATCCACAGTCCATGCTCAGATTGACTGTATTAGGTGCAATGTGCGGTTTTTCCGTGTGGAAGGGACCTGGTTTTCCTTCACCAGTGTGACAGGAACCATTGAAACATAGGATGAACATTCCCGGACTAATGTAGAGCCAATCATACATCAATTGGCTAGCCTTAACCATAGATCAATTGATGTTGAGAGTTGGAGCTATCCTATAGTGGTGGACCAATATGCTGATGTATTTCCTAATGATGTTGTGTTGCTTCCTCCACACATATATGTAGAATTTTACATGTACATGTACCACAAGATGACACTGATATCTAAACCAGTAGATTGGATGGCTCTTGTAGAGGATCGTGAGTTACATTTATAGTTGGTGGACTTACAATGGAAGGGGTTCATAAGGCCCAGTGTTTCTCCCTTGGCTAACCCAATTTTGTTCACCACAAAGCCAGATGGGATTTTGATACATAGTGTGGACTATCGGCACCTAAACCATGTGACCGTGAAGAACATGAATCCACTTATAAGGATGGTTGATCTATTTGATCATTTGAAGGGAGCTCGATGGTTTTTGATTATAGACCATAGATTAGGCTATCAGCAGCTCAGGGTATGAGATAAGGATGTGTAGAAGACGTACTTCAGATATCGGTATGGATACTACGAGTTCATGGTTATGCCATTTGGCGTGACCAATGCCCCAACATGGTTCATGGGACTCATTTAAAAGATCTTCCAGAAATACCACGATCAGGTTGTTGTGGTATTCATCGATGAAATCATGGTTTACTCAGCCATAGAGGAGGAGAATTACTATCATCTGTATATATATCTATATACAATCTAAGAGCACCATATATATGATCTTCTCTCTAAGATCCAATTCTGGATACAAGAGGTGCAAATTCTGGGACACATTATATTAGAGGATGGAGATGTAGTGGATCTAACGAAGATAGATGTTGTTCTTTATTGGGAGCCAAACAAGAGTGTGACCAAGGTGCAGTGTTTCTTGGGGTTAGTTGGGTACTAACATATATTTATACCCGAATTTTCTATAGATGTGGCACCCTTAACAGCTTTTATGAATAAGGGATATCCCTTCACATGGACAGAGACATTCCAGCTTATTTCTCAATAGCAGAGGTAGAGATTAATGATTTCCCCCATCTTGGGGCTACCAGAAGAGGGCATGAGGTATGTAGTCTACTGTGTCGCTTTAGTGACTGGACATGGATGTGTCCTAATGTAGGAATAAGTTGTGATCACATATGGTTCTCAATTGCTGAGATAACAAGAGTAGAACTACGATACCCATGACCTTGAGTTAGCAGTAGTGGTCTTCTCCTTGAAGATGTGGCAACTTTACTTGATGGGTGAACATTTTATATTCTACTCTGATCACAAGAGCCTCAAGTATATCTTCTCATAGAAGGACCTGAAACTCAGGCAATGACGTTGGCTAGAGTTCCTCCAAGACTATGACTTTGAGATAGTCTACACTCATGGGAAGGGGAACGTAGTATAAGATTCACTCAGCCTAAGGTCTAGTCAACACTTTTTGTGAGAGACGAGAGAGTATCTATCTATGTTTTAGATATCCTTTGTGGTTAGATATGTAGCAGAATACCTCTTGACTATGACTGTCACTCCCCTGCTTCTTCATCCAGTTTGGGAGGCACTTTTCGGGGACCATGACTATGAGGCTCAACGTGCTTAAATATCCTCTGGACCGACACCCGATTAATTTTATAAAGGTGGGGAGAACATCATCATCTTCAAAGGGTGCACAATGGTACTGGTGTCTTTACAAGAGTAGGTGTTGATGGATTTTCATAGGTACCCTATAGCGGTACATCCTGGTGTGGTGAATATGTACCGGGACCTCCAGCGTCAACACTGCTGGCCAAGGATGAAGAATGTAGTGGCAGAGTTTATTTCACGATGCCAAAATATCAGCAACTGAAGGCCAAAGATTATGTTCTAGCACGGATTGCATAGACATTAGAGGTTATATATTGGAAGTGGGAAGGTATCCCATGGTCTTTGTGATAGGGCTTCCATGTGAATCCTGTGGACTTGATTCCATTTGGTTGATCGTTGAACAACTCGCCATGTCGGCCAACATCCTTCCCATCCAAGAGAAGGGATCAGTAGAGGGATTGGGATACCTCCACGTACAACATATTATATGACTTTGAGGTGTTCCATACATGTTTGTCTTGGACCGTGACACGCATTTTACATCCCAGTTGAGGAATGGATTTAGGGAGGCATTCTAGACATAGAAATGTTTGATCACCAAAATTCATCCTCTGAAAGTTTTTTAGATGGAGTGCACCATTCAAACATTCGAGGCCATGCTTCGTGCTTATGTCCTCGATTTTGGCGGCAATTTGGAGGACCACCTACACTTGGTGGAGTTCACATTCAACCACAAATATCACTCCCCCATCAATATGGAATCATTTTAGGCCACATACGGATGACCTTCCAGGTAACCTCTATGTTGGAAAAACCCTGGGGAGTCAACAATTATGGGTCCAGAGTTGGCACGGGCTACAACCGAGAAGGTGCAGATCATCCAGGATCGGATGAAGTCTCCATAGAGCAGAAAAAAGTCTTATGCTGACAAGATATGAAGACCATTGGAGTTTGAGGATGGAGACAATGTCTTCCTATGGTTCTCACCTCGACGAGGTTTACAGAGATTTGGTTGGGGAAAAAATTTATCATCGAATATTATCATACTATTTATGATACATCGGAATATTGGAGTGGTGGCATACCACTTGGCACTACCACTGTAGTTGGAGAGGGTTCACGATGTCTTCCACAAATCCCAGCTAAGGAGATATGTGCATGACCCATCACACATCATCCACCACATCAAGATGGACTTTGATTATGGGGTGACATTTGTGAAGGTTCCAATAGAGATTGAGGATCGACACAAGCGAGTACTTCATGGAAAATCGATACCTTAGGTGTGAATTCTCTAGAAACAAGAAAACCTTCAGGAGATCACATTGGAGAGGGAGGCTTAGATTTGTTCTTAGTAATCCCATATGTTTCCATAGTCTAACTTGTGGCTTTCAGGGATGACAGGACCTAAGGTTGAGATAATTTAAAAATCGTGATTTTCCATGTAATTGTTTTTAATTATAGGGAATAATTACGAGTCTTCGAAAATTGATTGTGTGTGATTTTGAGGCGCAGTGTGACCAGAATTAATTTTTGATTTTTTTATGGTACATTAAATAAAGGCACATGTGGCATTTTCTAACTTTTGAACTACTTCTGGGATAAAAAATACGAGATACCATTGATTCCTAAGTGCCTAGATTTTCTTAAGGAAGGTATCACTTCGACCACAGTAGGTCGGTAGAAAAATATAGATTTTTGGAATTTTAAAAGAATAATAAAATAACTATGTTATTTTATTATTTTCCTCCAACAGGAAAGTAGTAATGGCGGGATCAACGATGTTTCAAGACATTAAATGGCTTGGACTCTAAAATCCATTGTAACTGTTCTGTTGGAATTAGCAAGGTTCCTATTAAATAAACCCCCGTTAATTCCATGTGTTTTACTCAACCTCCCCCTCTCATTTTATATTGAGATTTTGGAGGAGTGTTCGCACATAGTCACCAAGTGAAAATATTCTGAAAAATTGTTGTGATAGAAACCACTTGGAGGATGGGACTCGTACCAGTAGGTAGTGATGAGCTCTAATGATCAACGAACACCGACTATTCCTCAAACATGACATTCTCTAGCGGTCTCAGTGTAACACGCCGAGCTTCCACGATACGCTTCTCATTCAATAATGCAATAGCTTGTATTGTATGCAACTTCGAGTTCTAAAATACCACGACTAATCAAAGTAGCCATTATGAATAGAAATAACCAAATTTTAAAATTATAGAAATTTTATATTTCAAAATGGACATCATTTTTGGATTCGGAATATCGAAATTAGCCTATGTTGAATCATTGGTATTTTTCTGAGAACTTCTAATTTTTTACGAATAGGGAAAAATAGTTAAAAACAATCTTTTTAATCAAAATAATTTATAGTGATAAATTATACTATTTAGTGGTTTTAAAGTATAATTAGAATATATTTTTACCATTTTATCCAATGGTGTTCATTAGAATTAATTTCACTTTGAAATTGGACATAAACAATTGTTAATCTTTTGATATATATTGTTTCTTAAAAACACGCTATTTGTTGTGACGGCGGGAATTAATTATAAAATTAATAAATGAAACTTATATTTTTGGAATTTTGTAAAATAGAAATCATTTTTGAATTCGGAATATCAATTATATCTTAGGGTGAAATTTTGGCATTGTTCTGAAAAACTTCAATTTTTGGATGAATAGTGAAACCACTAAGTGGTAGTTAAATAACTGATTTTTCGTTTAAATGAAATATTACCACTTCTGTGTTTTGATTTTCAAAAATCCGACAAACATGGTTGTCATTAAGAAGTAAAATGTGGTTCAATGAGATTAAAATAATTTTTGGTTAATAGTAACTTTTAAGTTCTTAATCGCGATTAGAGGTAATTAGTGCAGTTTAAGATAAAAATAATGTTTTAATAATATGAGATAAGTTTGACACATGTGCTACCTTCATTGGATGTGCCACGGCTGACAAAGAAAATCCATGGGTCAACATGGGGACCCCATGGAGCCACTTTAGTTGGAAAATGACATAAATACCTTTTATTTAATGTTAAAGTAAAAAATGACACAAACATGAAATGTTTTACTAAAACAATTTTTACATGGGGTTATACAAGTCATATTTTTGACTATAAATTTTCATTTGAAAGATAAAAAGATTTCCTACATCATAGTATTTTTTTTATAATTTGTAGACATTAAATAAATTAAATTATTTATGACATCATTATGATGCAGTGATGACCTCATTATTTAACGATTTTTATAAAATGAAACAATAATGTACAATCCAAGGATTAAACTTGTCCAAAGACTATTGTATGGGTATATTTAGAACCCTTATCACCTTATCCTCGAATTATATAAGTCTGGGACTTTTAGAATCTGAAAATCATTGTATAATAATGTAAAATGCCCTTACTTTCCAAGAGTGCCCCTTCTCTCCTCTTACAAAAGGCCCCCAACTCTACCACCTCATTCACACATTCAAGACATTTGGCTTGGCAAAACTCTGCCAAAATACTCTAACAACTTCCCCCTATTACTCATAGAAGCCTCACTTTGGGCAGAAATATTCCCAAGGAATCCTTTGGCTCAAATCAAAAAGAGTTACCCGATTTTTAGGTAATGTCTTCTCTAATGTTGTTTTGTTTTATTTAGCCTCTCTATCCCCTTAAACACTTTTTATTCGTTTATTTTGTAACAAAAACAGTATCCTCAATATACTAGGATGTTTTTATAAGAATGATTCTAGCTACACTTACACACACCTACATCTAATGGTTAAAGAACATACTGTTTCTGTGGATGGCGAATTTCTGCCTCACGAAACGATGATTGTTCAACACTCATATAACAGCTTCAAATATGGCCATTAAGATGTCACTATATTTATATATGATATATAATATGTTTATGTTTTACTTATGCTTCTGTATTTCTCATTTATGGCATACTTTATGATTTCCATTATGGGTAAACGCGATAATTTCATTTTTGGAAGTGCGGACTACAACCCCCTCAAAGTGATTTGAATCGTTAATGCCATATGTGGGATGTATAAAGGATGGAGTAAATGGTATTATACACTATATTATACTGTAATTATATTATACATTTATATCATTATGATTTTATTCCATTGAATACGAAATAGAAATGAAAGTAGCGTTCATGCGTACGTACGGCTTACCGTCTCCATGAACGGTGCATTTCATTTCTTACCTCTAAATGTTACGTAATATTATAAAATAATGTATATACTGTATATATATTATATATATGATATCTAAATCATGAATATAATTCTGGATATAATGGATATTTCACCACATGAACAACTTGTAATTATAAGAAGTTTATTTTTTACTCAAGTACCAAAGATCGACAAAATGTCCGTTATAAACTTAAATAATTACATAATGTTCATAACATGGTATTAAGGGATATAAAATGAATAATGAACATGAAAAAGGTTCTTAAGTAAATATAAATTAACTCTAGTTTATTATTCAGGAGGTTAAAGAATGGTTGAGTCAGGACAGGACGCAAGGTAAGGGAATTTCTTAACCCAACTTCCATTCTTTGGGTTAATCTACTACTTTCAAATTATGTCATGATATTATTATGTCCTATTTTTTATTTTTACGTTCTTTATGTGTACCTATATTGAATACACATAATAGATCTATTTTATTTTAAAAATGATCATTTTAAGGGCTTCGTCTAAATCTCCTTTCATTGAGGCATATTTGGTTTTATACACAACATTCTTTTATACGGCGTAAAAACCCCTTTGACTTTTACGTTTATTCAAAAAGAATCTTTTTTATACGAAACGTTTTACTAAACGACAAAAGGGAGTGTTTTTATTTCCGTACATATGCGGCGACAACGACTTCTCAGCCACCGTGACCATTATTTGAGTTTCGGCTTCCTCTACAAGCCATCAATTTTTTTAATGAAAAATAAATACAAAGTTTTAACATTCTTTTATTTTGGTATTGAAAATGGTTTTGAAAGCGTTTTTATTATATCAATGTGTAGTATTGAAATCTTGTGATTGAAATATAGAAATTTTATGTTTCCTTTATGCATGTTTTATGTGATACGATTATGTTATGGTTTATGATATGTTTAAACCTATTCATATGAGGAATGCATTGGACATAATAAGTGACGGGTGGAGCCCGCTATATCTCCTCGATGCATCGGCAGGTCTCATGAGACAAACTAGTGTCTTGGCACGAGGACTTGACAAAATCTTATTTGTGGTCTTGGAACGAGGCCTTGGCTACGTGGTTATGATAGTATGGAATTATGCATTCCATCATTATGAAAGTGGTTATTGATATTGCATGTGATTATTCGACCAGTAGAATATCCATGTGAAGAAGTAAATGGAATTATTTTATTTCACGTTTTCCATATTATGCTAAAGTTCATGTTTAAAAGGCTTTTGTTTTAGTTATACATTTCCTTAAATGTTAATGTTTATTTATGAAAGCTTCCGCTATGTTTTTATACTTACTGAGCATCTGAGCTCACCCCTTTCAATGTTTTAATATTTTCCAGGATGTGAAGAAGGATTTTATGAATGACCTGCAGGGATAGTCAGAAGAGGATATGAGTGTGGACTATGAAGACTTTGTTATTAGTTTTTCACTTTATGATGTAATGTAACATTTAAGAATGTATCTAGTGTTTCCAAGGATACTAAACTAATCGGTTTTCGAGACTTGATCTTTTGTGATCATGCCAATGTTACGAAGTAATGCACCGACTCTGGGTAGCTGGGGTCGGGGCGCTATAGTTGGTATCAGAGGCAGTTTAGTACTAACCTTGGAAGCTATATTTAGATAAACTCTGATTAGAGAACATAGCCCAAAGATAGACTTTGAGGATTAGTATAGAAGAACTTGCTAGAATTTTTGTATTATAGAGATTTTGTGAGTTTTCTGAGCAATACATCCCTGTCTGGATACGAAAAAGTAGAGGCAGATCTGGCACAGATGTACCTAGGGCTAAAACCCGAAAACACCGCTTTGAGATAGACTCAAACGGGAACTGGTGCACGACAACGGGCCTTGCTTCACTCTTGGTTACGACACTGCCGGGGGATATTCTTAGGATAATTCCCATTTTATTTACAAACCACTATGAAGGGTTATGAGTATATAATTCCTCAAAGAAGACATTTTTATGATTATGGATTATATCCATAATTAGTTCAATTTATGTTATCTTTTTTACAAGTATGGAATTATGTATTTTGATTCATAAACTAATCTAGTTTATGCCATTATTTAGAAATGGCGCCTAGTTGAAGGAATGGAAACCATATCAATGCACGCACTCCGTGTAGGGATTTCCCTCATTCTCAACATAATTATGGTGGCGCTAGTGATACAACTGGTGCTGATCAGCTTCTCACCGTATTGGGACAACCCACGCAGGTTATGAATAATAACCTTACTCGTATGGAGCACCCTGATCCACAACGTGGAGGATAAATGTTAGACCGTTTCATGAGGCAACAACCACCAACATTTAATGGGGGTACAAATCAATTAGTAGCTGAGCAATGGATAAAATCTTTAGAGAAAATATTCCACACCTTGGGCAGTAGTGAAAGGGAAAAGGTTATCATGGCAGTTTACCGCCTCACTGGAGATGCTGATCAATGGTGGTCATTGATTCAAAACACAGAGGAAGATGATGACATATCGAATATGGAATGGAGGTAAGATTGATCGTTTCTTTGATGGGTTAAAACCATTTCTCCATCGAGATTGAGAATCACAATTGTTCTCAACATACGAAGATATTGTATCATGTGCTATCAAGACAGAAAAGGAATTCTCTAAGTCTTATGACAACAAAGTAAAGCAAGAGAAGAAGAGAACGGTGGAACAAGAGACAGATAAAGGGAAAAAGGGAAAGATGGATTTTCCATTATGTGATAATTGTGGGAAGAATCACCCTGGTACTTGCCTAAAAGGAATGAGAGTTTGTTATAAATGTGGAGAAAAAGGTCACCAGGTGCGTGATTGCAAGGGAAAAAAAGAGGCTATCAATGTTGAATGATACAATTGTAGGGAAATGGGGCATTATGCAAATGAATGTCCTAAGCGTCAGGGAAACTTACCACAGAAAAGGCCAAGGGATCATGGACAATCTTATGCTGTTACAACAGTTGAAGCGGAATAATTAATGTATTGGTGCTTTTGGACTCAAGGATTATATTTTGGTTATAAAAATAATGTGATATATATAAGGATTGTACTGAAGTACATGTTGATTTCATTAAGGTTTTAATATGATTAAGGTAATCATACTTTTAGTATGTGACAATAAGAGAAACTTTTCTTTGTTTGGGGAATCTGATGTTACAATTGATTTTGGAATTTAGAGACCTTTTAGAGAAAGTTTGGACAGAGGTATTTTGGATAACTATAAAGGTTGGAATGGATTAAGTTGAACTTTGGATAGTATTATTTAAGGTTAAAACATTTCTGAAGATTATTTTTGGAATATTATAATACTATAGTTTTAAGAAAAGGACAACCTGCAGGCTGGGGCATAACCTGTCGCGTCGGACAAAGCTGCAGGGATCAAACCCACAATCATAGTGCGACAGGCCTTTATTTCCTACCACTAGCCTACAGGAAGTCCCTGGTTATTACAAAATAATTTTACTAATCTAAATGGTATTTTTTAACATTTGGAACCTTATACAATTAGGATAAGTATAATATTTTTGAGTTCTATTATCTTTTTGAGTGAAACATGAGTTGAAGGTTGAAACTCTAATTGTAAAGCATAAATATATATATACCTATCTCTTATTCAAGGAATAAATTAATTCTTAAACCTTAGTAAAGGGATATTAAAACAAAAAAATGTGTTATCCTAATACCTTATGTCTTGTTCAACTGATAATATTTTAAATCAACATAGATTGAGGGCTTTGAGGCCCTCAATTTGACAGTTGATTGTAATTGATGACCTCAATCACTCCCTACAAATATTTATGTTTTCCTCCAATTATATGTCTCTAATTTCCACCAATGTTCTCCTAATTGAGATCATAATTTGGTGGTGACTTTTTCATTTCCCTTTCCCTCTTATTAAGGCTAAATTTTATTAATCTTATTTCCGATGTGGGTTTTCCACGAAGGTATTTTCTCTATTCAACCTTTTATTTTCAAAGAAAAATTTCAAATTGCGAGGATTCAATTTATTGTAGGAGGGGAGAATGTAACACCTCGAGTTTCCATGATACGCTTCTCATTCAATAATGTAATAGCTTGCATTGTACGCAACTTTGAGTTCTAAAATACCGCGACAAATCAAAGTAGCCGTTATGAATAGAAATAACCACTTTTTAAAATTATAGAAATTTTATATTTCAAAATGGACTTCATTTTTGGATTCGGAATATCGAAATTATTCTATGTTGAATTTTAGGTATTTTTCTGAGAACTTCTAATTTTTTATGAATAGTGAAAAATACTTAAAAACAACTTTTTTAATAAAAATAATTTATAGTGATAAATTATAATATTTAGTGGTTTTAAAGTATAATTAGAATATATTTTTACCATTTTATCCAATGGTGTTCATTATAATTAATTTCACTTTGAAATTGGACATAAACAATTGTTAATCTTTTAATATATATTGTTTCTAAAAAACACGCTATTTGTTGTGACGACAGGAATTAATTATAAAATTAATTAATGAAAATTATATTTTTGAAATTTTTTAAAATAGACATCATTTTTGAATTCAGAATATCAATTATAGATTAGGGTGAAATTTTTGCATTGTTCTAAAAAAGTTCAATTTTTGATGAATAGTGAAACCACTAAGTGGTAGTTAAATAACTGATTTTCCGTTTAAATGAAATATTACCACTTCTGAGTTTTGATTTTCAAAAATCTGACTTACATGGTTGTCATTAAAAAGTTAAATGTGGTTCAATGAGATTAAAATAATTTTTGGTGAATAGTAACTTTTAAGTTCTTAATCGCGATTAGAGGTAATTAGTGTAGTTTAAGGTAAAAATAATGTTTTAATAATATGAGATGAGATTGACACATGTCCTACCCTCATTGGATGTTCCATGGACGACTAAGACAATCCATGGGTCAACTTGGGGACCCCATGGATCCACATTAGTTGGAAAATGACAGAAATACCTTTTATTTAATATTAAGTAAAACATGACACAAACATGAAATGTTTTACTAAAAAAAAATTAAATGGGGTTATACAAGTCATATTTTTGACTATAAATCATAATTTTAAATCTAAAAAGATTTATTACATCATAGTATTTTTTTAAAATTTTTAGACATTAAATAAATTAAATTATTTATGACATCATTATGATGCAGCGATGACCTCATTATTTAACGATTTTAATAAAATGAAAAGATAATGTACAATCCAAGGCTTACACTTGTCCAAAGAATATTGGATGGGTTGATTCCGAACCCTTATCACCTTAGTCACTAATTATATAAGTGTGGGACCTTTAGAATCCGAAAAGCATTGTATAATAATGTAAACTTCCCTTACTTTCCAAGAGTGCCCCTCCTCTCCTCTTATAAAAGGCCCCCACCTCTACCACCTCATTCACACTTTCAAGCCATTTGGATCAGCCAACCTCTTCCCAAATACTCTCCCAACTTCCCCTCTTACTCCTATAAGCCTCACTTTGTGCAGAACTCTTCCCAAGGAATCCTTTGGCTCAAATCAAAAAGAGTTACCCGATTTTTATGTAATGTCTTCTTTAATGTTGTTTTGTTTTATTTAGCTTCTCCAACCCCTTAAACTCTTTTTATTCATTTCTTTTGTAACAACACCAGTATCCTAAATATACTAGGATGTTATTTTAATAAGTATTCGAGCTACACGCACACAAACCTACATCTAATGGTTAAAGAACATACTGTTTCTGTGGATGGAGAATTTCTGCCTCACGAAACGATGATTGTTTAACACTCATATAACACCTTCAAAGGTGGCCATTAAGATGTCACTATATTTATATATGATATATAATATGTTTATGTTTTACTTATGCTTCTGTATTTTTCATTTATGGAATACTTTATGATTTCCATTATGGGTAAATGCGATAATTTCATTTTAGGAAGTGCGGACTACCGCCCCCTCAAATTGATTTGAATCGTTAATGCCATATGTGGGATGTATAAAGGATGGATTAAATGGTATTATACACTATATTATAATTGAATTATATTATACATTTATATCATTATTATTTAATTCCATTAAATACGAAATAGAAATGAAACTAGCGTTCATGCGTACGTACGGCTTACGGTCTCCATGAACGGTGCATTTCATTTCTTACCTCTAAATGTTACGTAATATTATAAGTGAATGTATATACTGTATATATATATATATATTATATATATATTATATCTACATCATGAATATAATTCTGGATATAATGGATATTTCACCACATGAACAACTTGTAATTATAAGAAGTTAATTTTTGACTCAAGTATCAAAGATCGACAAAATGACCGTTATAAACTTAAATAAATAAATAATATTCATAACATGGTAATAAGGGATATAAAAGGAATAATTATCATGAAAAAGGTTCTTATGTAAATAGAAATTATCTCTAGTTTATTATTCAGGAGGTTAAAGAACGGTCGAGTCATGACAGGACGCAAGGTAAGGGAACTTCTTATCCCAACTTCCATTCTTTGGGTTAATCTCCTACTTTCAAATTATGTCATGATATTATTATGTCCTATTTTGTATTTTTACTTTCTTTATGTGTAACTATAGTGAATACACATAATATATCTATTTTATTTTAAAAATGATCATTATAAGGACTTCGTCTCAATCTCTTTTCATTGAGGCATATTTGGTTTTATACACAACATTCTTTTATACGGTGTAAATACCCCTTTGACTTTTACATTTATTCAAAAGGAATATTTTTTATATGAAGCGTTTTACTAAACGATAAAAAGGGAATGTTTTTATTTCCGTACATATGCGGCGACAAAGACTTCTCCGCCACCGTGACCATTAATTGAGTTTCAGCTTCCTTTACAAGCCATCACTTTTTTTTAATGAAAAATAAATACAAAGTTTTAAATTTGTTTTATTTTGGTATTGAAAATGGTTTTGAAAGCGTTTTTATTATATCAATGTGTATTATTGAAATCATGTGATTGAAATGTGGAAATTTTATGTTTCCTTTATGCATGTTTTATGTGATACGATTATGTTATGGTTTATGATATGTTTAAACCTATTCATATGAGGAATGCATTGGACTTAATAAGTGACGGGTGGAGCTCGCTATAGCTCCTCGATGCATCAGCAGGTCTCATAAGACAAACTAGTGTCTGGGCACGAGGCCTTGACAAAATCTTATTTGTGGTCTTGGCACGAGGCCTTGGCTACGTGGTTATGATAGTCTGGCATTATGCATTCCATCATTATGAAAGTGGTTATTGATATTTCATGTGATTATTTGACTAGTAGAATATCCATGTGAAGAAGTAAATGGAATTATTTCATTTCATTTTTGCCATATTATGCTAATGTTCAAGTTTAAAAGGCCTTTGTTTTAGTTATACATTGCCTTAAATGTTAATGTTTATTTATGAAAGCTTCCGCTATGTTGTTATCCTTACTGAGCATCTGAGCTCACCCCTTTCAATGTTTTAATATTTTCTAGGATGTGAAGAATTATTTTATGAATGACATGCAGGGATAGTCAGAAGAGGATATGAGTGTGGACTATGAAGACTTTGTTATTAGTTTTTCACTTTATGACGTAATGTAACATTTAAGAATGTATCTAGTGTTTCCACGGCTACTAAACTAATCGGTCTTTCAAGACTTGATCTTTTGTGATCATGACAATGTTATGAAGTAATGCACCGACTCTGGGTAGCTGGGGTCGGGGCGCTACACTCAGGGTAGGGTTTTATTTGGTATTAGTTTCAGGAGTTGTTGAATTATATTCTATCCTCTCGCTATCAAACTAAGGAGGAGGGAATGTTGCAAATGAATAAGGCCTAGACCCTCTACCTTTTGTTGGATTTTGGTATATTCTTCACGATCCCTTTATTCGAGTTAAGATAAGTAAGGTACCACAGGTGACGGTGGAGGCCAACAATGAACGACCACGAATGAGATCATGGTGCACTGTATCACGCCACCAGTGGAGAATGTCGTGGTTATAGCCACGGTGGGTGATGATGGTGGCAGGCTCCAGCTAGCCGTGAAGGAGGGGGCAACGCACTATCTTATGCTACCAGAGAAGGGGGTCGTGGTAGACAGCCACGACATACATCAGATGTCTGGAATGGCTGGCCGGGGATGGAGGTGAGTGGTGCACCGTCACATGTTGTTGAATTTGGCTGTGTCTTGGAAGCCATGCCGAATTGTCAGGACCCAAATAGGGTCCCATGGGTGATATGGCAGTGCCAATAGGCGCAACCGCTCTGCCTTCCGAAAAGGGGCAACCCCCTCTTCCACCTAGGGCAAGCCACTACCAGCAGGGCCGCCACTCAAATTGAATGGACATATCCATTTGAGAAAACCAAGGCGCTACTCCCCCCCATTTCAACATAAGTGGACCCCACACTAGCGGGCCCTGCCTCTTTGTGGTTTGGGTTGCGCCAGCACTATAGGGCATGCCGCCCAGGTAGGTCGGGCCGATCTACAGCCTGGTGGGCCGAGCCACCATGGATCCGCACAACTGGGCGGGCCCAGGCCAATTTAGGCTGGTCCGGGTCAGGCTAAGACCGGGTTGGGTGACATAAACTAGGCCAGGTCAGCAAAGACCGGGTCTGGTCGGCCTAGACTGGGTTGGACCGGACCCAGACCTTTTTAGGCCCAACTTCACCAAAAGGACCATAACTTCATAGATGGGTTTCCATTTGACAAAACGTATATGATGATGTGATCCTTAGATTGAGATAGTTCTTCTGGTATAATCGACTTGTGTTTTCGATAAAGTTTTAGTATGTCTAGATTGGATCAAACCAGAATCCTACTGGGCCCTCAGTATTAAAATGATTATAAGACATAGAACGAGTGTCAGATTAACGCATCGTTTGTCATATTGGAACCCTTACGACATGGAGCTCATTTGGGATAATTCTTTTTGTAACTTCATTATAGTCGATGTATGACCAATGGATTGAAGATAGGATCTTCCCAAAATCATGTGTTCTTAGTGCAGGAAACTTCTAGCTGGCTATGACGTGAAGAATGATTTTCGATCTTGTGTCGGTCAGTACCTATTGATCATGTGTGGGTTAGAGCTCAGCGATCCTCTGTGGGATAGTGAATACCGATCCTTTGTGGGTAAGATATTTTGTGGGTTATCTCTCAGTGATGCTGTGTGGGTTAGCAGCATATCTTCCCGATAGAATAAGATGATTTAGTGATATGAATAATCATTTATACTATTGTACTTAGGTTTTATATATGGTTTGAGTTGAGTCGTTACCTTGGAGGTGTTACCATTATTGTACTTTTACCTTTTTGGTTTTTCCTTCATGGTGTTACCATTGTGGTAACTTTACCTTCGTGGTGTTAGCTTCATGATGTTACCTTTGTGGTATTCATCCCTCATAGATCAGTTGTTTTAATAGCATTGAAGTGGGAGCCATATGTTTCCTCATGAATGACATGACTATATCTTGATAACATAGATTTATGTATGCTAATATACATAATTAGATTTGATGACTATATCGTGCTTAGCGATATGGGTCTTTCGTTGTAGTTATTCCTCTGAGGAACTCTGTGAGACCATTGGGGATCTCAAGGTCCCCAATGAGTATTGTTATACTCACCCCGACATGGGCTTTTCCCACACCTTGTTGTGTCTTGTGTAGACGACAGAAAACATTGATCGAGGCTGGGGGAGCCATGACTAGATGGTACATAGAGGTGGAGAATTTTACATAACTTGAAGAAGTGACTACAGATCGTGGGATGTACCTACCCTTCATGTAGGTTCATCTATGGACATTCTAGGAGATGTTATCTCTTTTAATTTTTACTTCTACTTTCATGTTGGGCTTCTATTTAAACCCCTGTACATACAATACCCTTTTACTACAATGGTTTACTTTATTTTTGTTTATAGTTGGGTTCATGAATTGTGTATTTGTATAGGTTTAAAGGCAATGCCTTCATGTTATGGGGATATTCCATTCTGGTGCTAGTTTATAGCCCCTGTCTTATAGAAGGATAGACTAGGTTAGTCGCGTCATGGGCCCCAGGGGTGGGTCGTGACATATTTATCATAACAACATTAATGATAAATTTTTTATACCTTATATTCCCTAACACGAGCTCCATATATTGAAATTATTTAAAACATTTCATTATAAAAATGTGGTTTTTTGATAATATATTATAATGGACAATTTTATTTTTTTTAATAAATATATTATGATTATTTTTGTATATATCCTAAATATTTTATGACATGTCTCATCCATATGAATTATAATTCTGAATAAAAATTTATTATTCACTCTAATAAGATTTACCAACGACAAATACAACTTAAAATGATTATCTCTACATTTTGAATTAAATTATGTATTTTTTTCATCGATCTGGTCGATTAGTGATTGTATATTTTTAAGTAAAGTATATTAAAAAGTTATTTTGAAATTAATAATTTTCCTAATTTATTATGATTTTTAATTCATCATAGAATATAAAATTGTTGATTGGGTAAAAGTATCCCTACCACTAAATCTATGTAATTTTCTATGATTTTTAGGTTTTAAATGATATATTTATTTATTAAAATAAAATAAATAAATAGCATTAAATTTTGGAATGATTTTAAAAACATTGTGAATTGTAATTTATTTATACTCTTTTTAATGTTTTTAGAAATGTATCAATTAGTATTAAACCACTACATGAGATTTTATTTTTAAATTGTTTCATAAATAAAAATAATAATTAAATGTGGACAGGGGATAAATGATTAACTTTTTAAAAGTATAATAAATCATGAGTAATTATAATTTTTTTAAATTTCTATTAAACTCATAATTCAAAACATTTTAATTAAGGGTGTAGGGGATTTAAAATAAAAAAGGTTTGAAAAAAATGCAATTTAAAACATTTTATCTTCTATCACAATCCACGGTAAAATATATAATGATGTGGATGGTGGTGGTGGTGGTTATGATGACGATTATATTAATATTATGTATAAATTATCATATTTATTGAAACATTACTTTTCAAATATATGAATAATTTTGTGTGTGAAATTTTTATGGTGATAATACTTGCTAAAAAATATGAATGATTATAAAGAAAGTTATTATTATTAAATTGACAAAAATTTCTACTAGACATATTTATGTGTAGATGATTTGTTTATTCTTAAACATTATGAAGTTAAATTTTTTATCAGTGGTGTAATACATTGTTTTATAAAAATAATATTATATAATGAAATGCATATTATGATACTTAAGTATATCTATATTATTAAAATTATAATGATATTTCATGTTTTTATGTAGTCAATAATAACATTTAAAATATGAATTTTTATAATTCAGGAAAAAAACTTTAGATATAGATTAATTAAAAATAAAATTTAGAAAAATGTTATATCTTCAAGGAAAGGAAACAAGTTTCCAAAGTATAACTAACTAACCCAATAAGTGTTACATTTGGAATGTATCATTTGATAACATGTCATGTATATCAATATGAAATTACAGAATATATCCAGGATACTCACTCATTATGAAACCGGTCACGACATTATATAAATTACCAGAACATAATATGTAGATTCACTCTAAACATGATGGTTGGTAGTAGTATAAACATGAATATAACCCCATTTTGATTACATTCATGTAAATGATATTAAACAACAAAGATATGGGTTTCCATGTGATAAGGACGACTACTAATAAATTAAATATGATGATTTATGAGGCATAATTCAATTCCTAAATATGTAAAATGTTTTTTTGTAGAAGATATTAATTTTATTTATCATACACATTTTCTATTAAATTAGAGATTATAGTTGTTCTCTTGACTAGAACAATTTATTCTATATAATTTTCAATCAAAAAAACCATATAACACTAAAATCATTTGATAAATAGTGTTTCACCTAGATTGTTAAAATATATACCATATGAATCAAATATAGTGGTGAGGAGAATTAGTTTTATTATCTATAAAAAATATTTGATTCCTACTTGTAGCAGAGAAATGTAATGTTTCAATTTCCAGATTAAGCGATATACACCACAATAAAGAGTTGGACCCAAACCTATTGTGAGTACAGATAAAGCATAATACGTCTTAACTAATTACCCATCAGATTGATAGACTATGTTATTTTTTACTAGATTTTTTGGGGTTACATATCGAGGAATAATTATTGAAATAATGGATTATTTTTGGAGGAGAACAATGGTTTTCCCTCTATGGGGGACTGAATGATGAAACTGTTTGTATTTGGATGGTATTGAATGAAAATTTCTATATAACAGGACATTTCATCATGATAACCATAAATTTTTTTTCCAAATGATTGGGATAACATCACACATTTTTTAATTAATAGTGTGTATCCTGAAAATATTGATAAATTTTTTTGGAAAGGATTAGGTAATATCATATACTCTAGAAGCCCATAGTCATTAGTCATGTCACATTATGGGTGTAGATAAATTTTTTTCCATAAAAAGTTGAAAAAATTGATTACTTATAAGACTAGATACATAAAAAAATATTTGAAATCATAATATTCAATATAAATACATTACGAGAACATAATTATACCTTCCACCATTTCCCTAAAAAATATACTCAGTCATCCTCTATGTTTTCTAAATAATGTAAACTGTTAAATAAAATGGTTAGTAATTATTAGAAAATAGTATGTTCTAGAATAAACTAAAAATAAAACATGTGATATGTTATTAGTAAAAGAACAAAATGAAATTATAATCAACTAATAAAGGGGTCATTCTATATCAATGAAAATAATTGAAAACATGGATAAAAATAATCTTTGATCTCATACTGATGGAATTTATATTTTAGGAAATAAAATCATAATGTCAAGGACATTTTCAAAGAAAATATACATGTATGGGAAGATATATTTACCAAAACCTAACATACTGTGTTATATGATACTTATTAATTAATCTAGATGCTATACACTTATATCCCCTAAACATAATCAAATTATGTCTGATGCATTCACCAAAAGTGACAATATAACTTTTCAAATCGTTACCAAATGAACATATATCTGAATAAAATATTCTATATCATTATAATGATAAATACGAAAATCATATAATTAAACATTCAATAGAAAAAATTGGATTTTTAGGATATTTTATGTTAATCATATTACAAGGAGATTATTATCATTAAAGTAACTTTATGTACACTTATCAATGAAATATTGTAGTGAGGGTACATTAAATATTTAATCTAAGGCCTAAAATACATAGACATTACACCATTGTTTTATTAATATTCATTACATTATACAAACACATGACTAAGGATAGAAATAGTTTAGTGCCTTTGGAATCAAGGAACATATCATTCTAGTTTTTTGAAAGATCAATAATGTTTTGGAAAAATATATTTCCCTTTATTAATATTAAATAAATCATTTTATCATATCATGGTGAAAGGAAACATATCAAAGGGTGATCTTAGATGTTCTATAAGGGTAAATAGATAAGATATGAAACAATAATCATGAGTATAAAGGTGTGATAATAATATTATTACATTTGAAATCCATAACCTGCATATCAAAGACCATAAAAATGACTCATAACATAAATATTGGAATTTCACAAGACATGAATCAAAATTGAATCAAATAAAATGTTCCATGACTTCATAATATTCTAATAAGACTTGAATTTGTGACGTACTCATAAACATAGAAAATCTTTTGTCAAGTCTACCTACCATGAAATTCATAACATGTTATCCTTAGGCTAATTACTGATGTACGTAATTTAGTATTGGGATGAACTCTTGTGTACCCTCTTGATTCATTCTTGATATGACCTCTCAGGAATCTTATTCTTCAGATTTATGATGACCTCTCTTGTACCCTATCTTTTCGTTATCAATATGATCACCCTTGTTCCCTTTATGTTTATATAACATTTACCATTACCCAATGTATTGGAGTGAGATATAGGTATCACCCTTCACATAAGGAAATAAAACATATGTGTTACACAAGATCCTAAAAATTCATCGTATCATAACCTATAAAATGAAATGGGTATCAAAATAATGTCACTATTTCATAATACTTGTAAAATAGAAAGGTTTCATGATAATTTTATCATAAAACATCATATAGAATGATGAGGGTCTAATAATAATTTTATCATGGTATAACCAATGGAAGAGAACCTAGTTTCATAACAATGTTATCTTAAACATACACCATTTAAAGAATGAATAATAATTTTATTTTGAAAATCACTTTTTTGAAATCACTTTTCTAAAAAATAAATCATTTTTAAAATAATTTTATTTAGAAAACATTGAAAGCTTATAATTTAATCATTAAAATAATTTAAATCATTTCTTGTGAAAATATAATTTTTTCAAAGTGATTTATAAATCATAAAACATTTTTAAAAACACTTTTCATTGATAATAAATTTCAAATCTTATAAAGGATTCATTGAAAATCACTTTTTCAAAACATAAAACATTTTAAAAATAATTTTATTTATAAAACATTGAAAACTTATAATTTAATCATTAATATAATTTAAAACATTTCTTTGTGAAAATATAATTTTTTTGAAATTGATTTATAAAACATAAAACATTTTTTAAAACCCTTTTCATTGAAAATAGATTTCCAATATTATAAAGGTTTAATTATAGAACATTTTAAACACATTCTAAAACATAAAAATATGAAAAAAATTCCTCGAAAATTAACTTATAATATCATTTAAACACAGTATTTAGATTATTTTTAGAGAAAATGTGTTTTGAATAAAATCAATTTCCAACCAAAGACAGAGAAAATGTTTTATTTTCATAAAAAATGTGTAGTTATATTATGTAATAGGGAGGGTAAAAATGGTACTAGTACATGAAGATATCATGAATAAACATAGGTTAATAAAATTATTTATAAATATTGGTAGTTTGTTCATAAAATTTCATCAATGTAATTATAATCATAAATAGTCCTGATAAACAATGATGTTATTGCCAAAACTCATACAAATTTGGTAAAACTGAATCATAATAACCATGAAGTCATAAAATTACATGAATCATAAAATATCATGAGAAGAAATATAATCATTTAATAACATTTCAAATAGGTATTACATACACATTGTGAAATAATATTTTCGCATAACATAACATTTTGTCTCAAAGAAGGAATATTGAGTCCAAAATCGCTTTACGCTTTAGTAAATTTGAAACCAAAACACCATGAAATATATATTATCTTGTTGATGTTTAAAAACAATAAATTTTAATTATAATAATAATAATGTATGTTCATGGGAATTATATGATAAACATATAAGAAATATTTGGTTAACATGTCTTGTGTCTCACGGAAAATAAATGTAATGTTGAATTCAGTTACCTTAAGTCTACTCGTTCATTGTACTCATTAAAAATCATGTATAATAAATACAAATCTATTATAAAACTATAAAATAACCATATTCAAATATATAATATCATATATGATTGACATATGATTTTATATAACATTGTTATTAATAATTCCATGGTTATGTTTTGTTTCAGGTAATAATTACTTTGTTTTTAGTCGATGTTTTGATTTTTTATTCATAGAACTATTAATTAGAACACGAATTCATCATTTATATAAAGTAGAACATGTTATAAATATAATATATATTCCTTTTATTTTTATTTATTATAATCTATAAAATAGAGAAATAGAAAATGAAATACATTGTTTATGGAGATAATATGCCATACTTACGATTAACTACTATTTCCATTTTCTTATCATATTTAAAGAAAGGAATGTAAATTATATGTATATATATTATAATTAAATTATAATTATTATTTCATATATGTCATATTTGTGGATTATACTTTTCCTTAATATAGTCATTGTTAACTTTTAATGAATCAAATCACTTCGTGGGGTAGTTGTCTGACACACACATGAATGATGTTATCATATTCTCCCAAAATGGAAGGAATGATGGTATGTGTAATATAATAACTAAATAAAAATATATATAAAATAATAATCATATATATAATATAGAAATATCTTTTATATAATTATTCCTATCAATAATAGGTGGTAATGAAAAAAACAATTGACATCAGTTCGTGAGGCGGTACTTCACCATACACATGAAAAATAATTTCATAACCCATTTAATGTAAGTGTTTATGGATTTTTTGATTTAAATTAATAACATAAAATAAAAAAATTATATTTAATGTATTGGAGTTATTATATAATCATGATATAAAAATGAATTACAGGGTTTGAGGAACAAATAAAACAAAAACATTCATTGATGAATATTACATCTTTTTTAGGTATCTCTACATGGTTTTGACCAATGAACATGCATGGATGAAGTTTTGACAACATTAAGGCCCATATTATGATAGAAGGGATATTTTTAGGTGATTTGGGTAAAAAAATTTGATCCTAATGGTATGAGTGGAGTGAAGAATGAGGGAGATTGAGTGACCTTTTATAGTAGAGGATGATTTCCACTCTTGTAAAAACTCAAAAGTAATTACTAATGAGAGGACTCCATTAGGACATGTGGCTTAATATTTTTTGATAATAACATATTTTAATGTTAATTTTTTCAATAAAATCTTCCATAAAACAGAACAAAAATATTTTTTATATTTTTTATCCGTAACATATAAGTTTCCCTATTTGTACCATTTTGGTTTTTATTAAGGATACCAATTTTCTGACCTTTGGTAATTTATATATAAGGAATCAATTGAAGTGAGAATTATTATAAAAATTTCAACCATGTATTATAAAATGTTATATATAGTTTTATATTATAAATCCCACATGTGTTAGAAATTAATTTTAATAGAAGCACATATAATTCACAAAAACAGTGATTTGATCATAATTGCTCTACAAGAGTTTACTTATTTTGGGTTTAATATGTTAATTATAAAATTTAAATTTGTAAATTTAGGTACCAAGTATTATATTTATTAAAATTTCAAACCATTGAGAATAAGATAGTATTTTTATTGATTTTAAATCATGTAGTGAAATGTCATTTATTATAAAATAACATTAATATCAATGTTGATATTATTTATTTATTCAGAATTCATAAATATAATGAAAATAATTGAATATTATATAAATTCTTTTTAAGTATGATATATTCATTTAAAAAATTAATTTAACATAATAATTTATTCAATTTAATTATCTTTTAATTTTTTTAAAATTTATGTTGGAGAACCGTTTATTACAAAGAAATAAAGAAATTACAAGAGTCTGAACGAGGGGATCTTATTACAATTTGTTTCATAAAGATGGAGAAGATCAAAATGGAGGTTATCATGCCAAGTGATTTCATGGTTGATTCCCTTTTTGGAAAGACTTTAAGAAACCATGTTCACCTCACGAAAGGCATAAGTAACAATTTTTCTCATTTCTAGGAGCAAAGAACGGAATCTCAACCAACAAGAGGTAAGCGGCCAGGCAAGGGGCACCGCACCATTCCAAATAGCTAAGAAAATATTTGTTTAGTAACATTCAAAACATATGTTGTTATATCCTTTTTGCTTCACAAAATCAACTATAAGGATCACATCCAACATCTCTACATGCAAATAAGAGGCTGAACCACAACTACCAATGAAGCATCCATGATAATTACCAGGATTGTGTCGAAAAATAGCACTGAATCCAGCATGACTCATATTTTCTTTAGAGGATCCATCAACATTTTCTTTGATCTATCCAAGGAGCTGAGAAATCCAAAACACCTCAATGGTGTGCATTGTATGCCTGTAGATACCTTCAATCCTAATTCGAAAAAGGATCACAAAGTCTCCAACAGTGTTTTCACAAGATGATCTCTGAATCGAGGTCGCATCCCTAATGGTGAATAGAATCCATGTTTTACATGAATTAAGATTAAATGTGTACTTGTGATTGACAATAACATTTATACCATAACATATCACATGTATGAGCTCATCAACAATGGTTAGAAAGAGATTATTGATTTTCTGTGACAATTCTATCTCAACACAATGTTTTATTTGGGACAAAATAGAGTAAAAGAATAACTATTTGTAGTCAAACATGTCAATAATATAATTCCAAAGGACCAAATCAGTGTCATTATACAAAAAAAATGATTTGTATACTCTCTATGTTGGTGACAGATTTCACATTAAGAGAAATGCTGGATACTAAAATACTAGAGGAAAACCTCAGTAGGAATACATTTTTGAGAAATACGCCAAATAAGATTGAGTCTGGAGGGTATAATCAATTTTTTGTCAATGAAAATCACCCAATGAATCCTATCGTCTGAATTTGTGAAATTGTGGTTATAGAAACTATTGGAAACAATAATACCATTATGTGCGGGCTCCCAGATGAGGAAATAATCAGACATTGAATAAGGGAAATTATCAACCACAAGTATGAATATATTTGGGAAATTGAAATTATGAGATTTCATCACATCTTTAATAGTGCATGTGGTGTTTTCATGTGGTGTATTATTATATAACATGGATATAAGGTGGCTTACTTTCCAATTATCTAGCAAAAATTATTAGAATAATCAATTCTAACCATCCATCTTGCATTATTCACAAGTTTAGCAAAGGAAAATCTAATGGATGGCTAGATAGAAGAGTTAACATTGTTCAAATTTCCCTTCTTTAATTACCTAAGGAAACTATTTTTATGAAAATCAATGGAGTCAGAGTTATTATTAATCAGTCTCCGGGTATGTTTTTCTTGGAGGGTCTCATTAATTTTTTTTAGATATTTGATGCCCAGGCCACCCTTCTCAAGATGTTTATATCAGGTGGACCGGGGGATAGTGACAAGATTCCTATCAAGAATACTCCCATTCCGAACAAAAGTTTTGATGAAAAAATTACTTCTATTTAGGAGATCGGCATGCCATTTATAGACCATCTGTGAGTAGACCAATTTAGAGACAATGGTATATTTCACAAGATAGATCCTTCTAGCCCTAGAGAGGGTTTCACCATTCCCAGAGGAGAGTTGATTGATAACCTTCTCAACAACTGTGGTGAAGTATGTGGATTTAGCTATTACCTAGAAAATTCGAACTCCTAGGTTAGAGAAAGGGAATAATCATTCTATGAGGACTAAACTATTGATGTTGTTATTATTCCTAATAGGAGAAATGATTTTTCCAGAGAAGGAAAAAGATTTGTTATAGCTAAATGATTGAACAAAGATTTCATCAAAATGTGATAAATAATTTTATAGAGTTTGAATGTTTCTTTTTCCCCTTGTAATAACATGATAATCTACTCTTCATATAAATGATGTGTAGGAAAATTTTGGTTTCTGGCCACTTGGATGGGTTTGATCTTTTTTTTTCACTACAAGGTGAGTGTGGAATCATCTAAGATAGTGTTCCACAATATCAAAGAGAATGGAAGATAAGGGATCAATTTTTCTGAATCCCATTGGTGAATTTGAAATATCCTTTAAGAGAGTCATTAAGAAGAATTGAAATACTCGCCAAAGTAAATAAGGAATTTATTCTACTGATGAAGGTTCCATTAAAACCAAAATCCATGAGAACATAAAAATTGAAACTCTAATCAATGGTGTCAAAGTATTTACTAATATCAAGTTTTATCACAATATTTCCTACTTTGTTCACTTTATTTAATGAGTTAGTGCATTCCAAGGAAATGAAAATTCAGTATTGAATTGAGCTTCCCTTAATAAACCCAAATTGATTCCATGAGTTAATTTTTTAGCATATAGATGAACCTCTGTTGGTGAGGAGCTTAGTAATAATTTTTTAAAGTGATTTTCTAATAGAAATACGAAGAAAGAGGTGTATTTCAAAATCATTGGACACTTTATAATTTAGCGTAAGGAATTGAGAATTAAGGCCATGAGGTAGTACACCATTAGAAAAAATAATCTCATGAGTTTACAATGTTCTATGCGGATGTCCTCCCAAAATTGTTGAAATAAACCATTGTTGAATCCATCAGGAGCCAGGGAAATTTTAGAGTTCACTCTAAAGACAGTGTCATTAATTTCATGATCAAAAGGGATGCTCAAAAGACAAACATTTTCTATTTCATTTACCAGAAATGTGATGACCTTAGAGAGGAGGTCCTTGTTAACACTTGGACCCTTAAAAATATTGGCAATGTAAGAGACTAGATGATTATCAATGGCCACATCAGAGTCCAAGATGCATCATTGTCTCTAAGGATAGATAGAGTTATGCAAACTTTTCGGATTATTTGAAGAGAGTTTTATAAAGGTTTGATTCTATAACCATTAAAGAGCCATTTAGTATTTAATACTTACTTTCACATATTATCATTAAGAATTTGAAGAACATTAAGTTGAGGTAGTTGATGAATTCATTTTGGGGATCTAAAGAGAAATCAAATCCGGTGGAGATATTATGAATTTGGTTAAGCTCAATCTTAAGGATGTAAATATCCTTGTCCATTTGTTTATATTTATCCATGCACCAATCTTTGAGACATTGTTTGAGGTGATTTAGCTTAGTGATATAAGAAAAGGTGTCATGGTGGTGTTTCATAGATTCCCAAAATAATTTATGAGGATTGAGCATTTCATTTGACCAAGAATTATTGAATCTGAATGGATGAATGAGATTAGAACATCTAGGGAAATTACTAACAAGAATGGGATGGTGGTCCGAATTTAGTTTGGGAAATGTAATTCTAGATATGGTATCCCAATTGTTCAACTCTATGAGTTTTGTGAAAGATATATCTAGTATTCTAGAAATTACCCTATTGTAGTGTCTTCTATACTATGTATATTTCACACCACTAAGGTAGATTTCAATAAGTTTACAATATTCTAGAGTTGTTATAAATTCTATTAAAGAGATCTGAGAATGTGAAAGAACTATTTTCTCACCTGTAGTATAAATAGCATTAAAATCAACAATCATGAACCACAAGTCAGGAATGTAGTTAGCCCGATGGAAAAGATAATTCCAAAGTTGTTGTTGATCTTGATAACTATTCTTAGTATAAACCATAGTACAAAAAATATGTATACCATAAATAGTGAAGTCACAAGTAAAAATTTGATCCAATCACTTGAAAGCAATTACATTTTAAAGAGAGACATGATAAAAAATACAGAGTCAGTATTAGAAAACTTTTGGCATGCACCTAGAAAATTATACCCATAAGTGTAGTGATGAAGAAATTTCATATTGAAATTATATATTGGTTTAGCAATAGAAAATATTTTTTCTTTCTGTGTCCAAAGAAAGGGTTTTAGAAGAGTAAATGTGCCAGGGTTCACGATGCCCTAATAATTCCAAAATAAAACATCCATTAAAACCTAGATTTGGAGAAAGAGCCCCCAATATTTTTTGAACAACCCTAACACATCTTCCTTTTTGATCTCCTATGCTTTTGAGAAGAGATAAAATTGGTCTTCCTGTCCTGTTTACTCATGGTAGAAATAGAAAAATTGTTATCAGTACTTGAATTTTTAATATTTTTTTATTTTATGTGTAATATGATTCATGGTAGAGGAAATGTGACAATATTTTGAATCTATAGGGTCACTCATAACATGATTAATTATAGGAAACTCAAGGGGTATCAAGTCTACTGGATCTTTTGACTCAATGGATAAGGTCATTTCATTTTTTATATAATTTAATGGGGGTCCTACCATTGAAAGTGCATGAAAATTTTGCAGTGTGTGTAGACACTGCCATATGATCCACATTATGAAAAATTAAATTAAATTTTATAGTCAAACCTGCATTCCCATCGAGGTAACCTTGAGTGTCACCTTTCATATCACTATATCAAGCTTTAAATTTGTGATCCAATTCATATTCATCATTCTCAATACAATCTGTAACATCTCCATTGACATTTTGAATAGAATTTATTGGAGTTGAATCTGGTTGCAGCTGTGACTTACGGGCGGAGTCCTGAGTGACATCCAACACTGTTATTAAAAGTCTTCTTGTAGTGTCCATTTGAGACTGCTCAATTTCAACGAAGGAAAGGCAATGGGGTCATATAAAGAGTTATTATCCTGGTGTTTTTTACAGGTATCCATAACCAACCTTTCAATATTCATGAGGATACCATCATCAATATTTGTGAGTTCTTCTTATTCGACCTATTCATCCTAGTTGATACCCATGCCTTCCACTAGAAAAATTGATTTCTGAACCCAAGAATTAGTGTACTTTCTAAAAGGCTCATGATATTCAGGGGCATAGATTCTATCCTACCCATTACTTCTCATTTTGGTCCATCCAACATCACTTGGCTAGGTAACATGACTTTTCACAACTCTACATTTTTGCAAGGAATGTCCAATAATTTTATATAGTTCGTAATATGGTGGAATACGCTCGAATTCAACCCAATCTCCTGTTTTATAATTATTTTCCTTGAAAACAATAACCTCCGAGTGATTAGAAGCAATATTAACTACTACCATCACTCTATCATAGAGACCAATCATAGCACTACGTGTTCGTTGATCAATTTTGAGAGGAGTACCTATGCCGGATGTGATTTCATTTAGGATCTTGGATTCCATAAGAACCAGCTAAGTATGTGATGTCTAACCCATATATGTTCCATGGTGTTCTTAGAAGATTGCTAGTTAAAAGAGAAATATCATTCAGAAATTCAATGAACCTCATGTTTTAGCTGAAGATTCACATGTTTCCCAACATGATAAAATTCCTCCTGGGATTGAAACAACCTATGAATGTAGCCCTTACCTATTGGAACAAGCTTCTAATAGGAAAAACCCCAGACATGTGCAATAATGGATTTTAGATAAAAGTTCATCTTTGTTTATCACCTTTGATATATGAAATATGACCTGTAATTGAAAACATACATAATAGCAAACAATGCTGAAGTGCCTCAGAGACAACTTCAACTACAAAATAGCCTTCATCCAGTTTCTTGCATAGAGCCACTTTCTTTGTGGGGGATTTACATAGATCAGTACCCTTGAGTGCTACAATAAACAAGATCCCTATCTTTATTTCCATAAGAAGGGTTTCTCCATTAAGGACTTTGTTAACTTGATCCTCGAAAGTGGTTTCCCATTTAGGTTAAAAACCCACCATGATTAAACTCGAGGAAGTTCAAATAAAGTCAACTACAATGTGTTTTGCAATGAAAACAATAGGTTTCATAGAGAATACACTGAGATCTCTCAATCCCTTCTCATTTTTCATCAGATAATTCACATTTAATAATTCTAGGGTCATTTTATTTATTTAATTATGTGATAAATAATTATTTCGTTGATTTTTCCTAAGAATTTATTGTAATTATGTTATCTACAAAAATTAAAATAAATTATCATCATAAAAACACATTTATATTCAAAATAAATATTTATAAGAAAAAATATGCAGTATTTTCCCTATTCCCAAGGTTGATATAAATTAAAATAATGTGAAGTATTTTTTTGTCTTTTTTCCTTACATAACTTATTACATGGGACGATTTCCTAGATAAGTGTCCCAAAACTAATTTAATTTGAGAAGGTCATTAATGTCTAACTATGTCCATCTAATGGTTTTTCGATAAGTATTTGGTCATTATTACACCTCATATTCTTTGTGTAACCACTAAACAATCTTATTTTAACCTAATTCTCTATAATAAATTTTAATTTATTTCACTAAACAATTTTCTTAAAAACTAAGATATAAATATTATACATTATAAATTTGGATATTCAAAATAATTAATGAAATTTTAAAAATTCAATTAACATAACATTCCAAAAATAAATTAAAATTAATCTTGTAGTCGTGATAAGAAATCAAGTTTTTAAAATGAAAATGTTCATGAGTTTGAAATATTTTTATATCAAATTTCATTGTAAAACTGACAATAATTACCTAATTTGGATATATTGATGTATAATTGAAGTAATTATAAATTAAAATCAATTTTAAAATTTAACATAACAGTGTAAATTAATTAAATTAAAAAGTAATTTATATTTAATATTGAGTATTTTCACTATTCATCAAAATTAATCTTTTCATAAAAAAACCATAAATTCACCGTAATATTATTTTGATGTTCCTCTTTCAAAAAATAGTTTTATTTTTTAAAATATTATTTACTTTTGTTTCAGAAATTATATTTAATGTTTGTGTGTCATTAAATGGTGGTAAACTATCATTTAGAAAAATACATCATTGTATATGTAAGATTGGATTTATTTTTATCTCATGAATATAAATCACAAAATAAGAATATAAAATACTTTACAGAATTTATAATACATATACTTCATAAAAATCAAGCATCAAAATTCATTTGTTTAATTTTTTGAGATGAAATGTGTTTTTGAATATTCATTGTTTTTTAATAGTTCTTAATTTAATTAATATACAATTGTATACCATGTATTTCATTTTCTAAACAAAAAATAAATAAAATTTTAATCATTTAGTTAATCCTTTTCATTCCAAACATTTGAATGGGTATTGGATAACCATAATCTTATTTTTATCATATGTAACATTTTGTATAAAATTAGTGTTTCATATAACATAAGTAAATATCATTGTTGCATATAATAAAATATATACTTTTTATTACATGTATTGAAATACTAACATGGTGTTTCATATAAATAAATCATATCTTCGTGTTTTATAAAATTTATTCCATAAAAAGAAATTTAATTTATCTGGAAATATTTTTTTATAAAGACTAAGGGAATTACATTCAAAACCCCTTAAAATGAATTTCTCCCACAAAATTCTTCTCTTTCATCAAAGTATTAGTACCTTAAATATATATTAATAGAAACTCAAATCATATAAATGAATTATAAATATTCCATTATGTAAATAATGTTAAAAACATAAATATGTAAAGACCCGCAAAATTTCAAGGAAATTTTTTTCTTAATTTTCTTTGGAATTTTACAAGAGCGCAACTTTAGACGACACCTGATTCCGAGGCCCGGTGTGCCCAGAATCAATTTCCGAAGTTTGGATTGGGTACGTTCAGTGAACGGACGAGCGGGTTTTTCTATCTTTTGAACCGGTGCCCGGAATCGAATTCTGAGGGCACCGATGAAATCGCAGTGCCGTTATTTGCTTAGAAACGCCTCTTCCGGAGTTGCGTTTGCTCAGACGTGGTTTTTAAATTTTGGGGCTTTAAGTCAGAAATAAAATAAAATTTGTGCGACAACTTTATTTTATTTCACTTAAGCTGCTTGGAAGCCGCTTGGAAGCCACTTGAACTGAGTTAAAGCGGATAGGGTGCTATCCGGAAATATCCTACCCCTTGTTAGGATATTTGTGCGGTGGGGCCCGCACGAGCCCCGCCATTTCTTTCGCTAAGTAACGCACCCGCGAAAACCCGTCAAAGTAACTGAAAAGTCAACCAACGCGTTTTCTTTATTTCTTAACAGACCATTTAATTGGGCGGTTTATTTCATGAATTAAATGGGCTGTTTCGCTCGTTGAATTAATTCATCGAACTGATGGGTCGTTACTTACGCTTTTGCGTTTGTTGGCATGTTTATAAAATAAGACCAACCTAAAAATCCTTTGAAAGGATTTGAGAGGACCTTTGTTTCTTCATCTCCCCTCCTCGGGAAGAACGCGAAGAACGCGAAGAACGCGAAGAACACTGACGACTGGAATTCGACGACGCACACCGTGATCTGCGACGTCGACGAGCTCTACCCGCGACGTTCTTCGGCGACGCCTCTTCTTCCACGGCCGATCCTCGTTCGGCAATTAAGGTGAGAAACGAATCGTTTATTTCTCCCTTTTTATTTTCAATAACAACGGATTTAATTAATTAAATCTGTTTGTTCTAGATCCGGAGATCGTCGGCGCGACGTTTTTCCCGCGGTGCGACGAACGTCCCTTCCGCGACGAGCGATTCCGCGACGACCTCACGTCCGACGACGACAAGGTAGGGGTTTATTTCCTTGATGATTATTTCCCGTGTTTATTCTTTTGAAATAAAGAACCCGATCACGGAACAATTTTAATTTATTTAAAATTGTTGATTGGTTTTTCCTTTTCCCCCGTTTAGTTTATGACTAACGCGGAGGGTGCGGGTCTAACGAACAAGACCCGACAACCCTCTGCCGATCTTTTGTTGTGCGGATTTGGCGGACGACGACGAACCGTGCGGCAAGGGCGATCCGTTGATCCTGCAGTGAAGATCGGCCCCCAGGAAGAGCAATGGCGCAGACGGGAAGTAAAACGGGCCACCGGAGCAACTCCGGCGGCCCGCGGAAGGCGGCGGCGGCGCGGGTCGCCGGCGCGGCGGCGCCGGCGACCGGAGGCGGCGGCGCCCGGCGCGCCGCCGTGGAGGAGTTCCGCCGCGCCTGAAGCCGCGGCGGCGGCGACCGGTTCCGCGGCCGCGCGGAACCGGGGAGGGACGCGGCGGCCCGGCCGCGTCCGCGTGACAGGCGGCCCCCCCGCGGGGCCGCGTTTTCCTCCAAGCCGCGGGTCAAACCCGCGGCGGTTGCTTCGGCCGCTCGGCCGAAGCCGAGCCGGCCGGTCCGGTCGGTCGGGCCGGGTCGGGCCGACCCGGTTCGGCCGACCCAGGGGGGGTTCGGGCCGGGTCGCCCCGGGCCCAGAACCCCCGTTTCGGGCCCTCTTCGGTCTTTCGACCATATCTTGGGCCTGGGACCTCCTATTGACGAACCGTCAGCGGCTACGCGATCCTTGGATCGATACGGTCGTTTCGGTATATTATACTCAAGGTTTCGGAAGACTTTGGGTTCGGCCGGGTTGGTTCGTACACGAAACCAACCGGGCCCTCGGAGCGGAAACGCTCATAACTTGAGCTGCGGACGTCCGATCGACGTACCGTCAGCTGTGGTAGTTTCCTCTAAGTGAGACGGAACTTTTGGCATACTCCGCCCGAGGATCGGACAAAGGCGGAGTACGTTCGGGTTGGTTTTTCCCTAAAAACCAACCGGGCCCCTTGGACGAAAATGCCAATAACTCTCAGACCGGGCGTCCGATTGACGCGCCGTCTGTTGCGTTGAGATCCTGTTGTCGATACGGAACTTTTGGATACATCAACTTCGGACTACGTGTCAGTTGATGTATCAGCCTCTCGGCTCGTGGAGCGGACCCTCCTAAACGAGCTCGCTGCGTGCGGGAACCCTAGCACTGGCTGTGACTTCGACGACAGAGCAGAGATCCTCCGTGGACTGCGACGACGGCAGAGCAGAGATCCTCCGTGGACTGCGACGACGGCAGAGCAGAGATCCTCCGTGGACTGCGGCGACGGCAGAGCAGAGATCCTTCGTGGACTGCGGCGACGACTGTGCAGAGATCCTCAGTGGACTGCGTCGACTACTGCAGTCAGCGATCCTACGTGGATCAGTGCTACAGGTTCTGTGTGAGCCCGATCCTATGTGGGTCCTTACTACCGGTTCTGTGTGAGCCACTGCCTACAGGTTCTGTGTGAGCCCGATCCTATGTGGGTCTTTTGCGGGGGTTAGTACCTATCGATCCTTCGTGGGTCCGACGACTTTGATGGATCAGTGATCATCTTTGACGTCATCTGAAAAAGTATACATGGTTGAGCTGAATCTTATGTTACTCTCCTTTGTGGATTGTGTTGAACTATCCTTTGTGGATTTACTGTTTACTCTCCTTGTGGATTTGAGTCTTTCTTTCCTTTGTGGATTGAGTTGTTCTTGAGCTCGTGAGCAGAGCTAGAATTGGGGACTTAGGTATATGTATGGGCATATACCTAAGTCGAGTCAGATGTTACTTCGTGATTGCATCTTTCTTTTGTGCTATATCCTTTGTGGATTTCGGGAGACCTTCGGGGGTCTCGGGGTCCTTACTGAGTAGTTATACTCACCCCTGCACAGGCTATGCCCGCACCTTGTTGTGTTGGATGCAGACGACGGACAACGCTAATCACGGTTGGGGGCGTGGAGCAGGACGATACATGGAGGTGGACCGCTGGACGGGACGTGCTCGGAGCAGACGTGGGACCCGAGGAGCCTGGAGGCTATCTGTACCCACCCTTCAGGTGGGATTGCCAGTGGACGACACGAGGCCGCCGTCTTTTCTTCAGTAGCTGTTCTTTACTTTTCAGTTGTACTTTACAGTTGGGCTTGTATTTCCGGCCCCCTTTACTTTTCTGCACTTTGTAGTTGCTTTCCGCTTGCTGACTCTGTGGTGGTTATTACTCATAAAGGCAATGCCTTCCCTGTTTACCGGGATTTTACGCCTTGGTTCTAGTCGCCAGCCCCGGGCCTACGGAAGGCGGGCTTGGGGTAGTCACGGCACGGGCCCCGAGGTCGGGTCGTGACAAAATATTACCCAAAGTAACTCATAAATCGGTTTCTACATAGGAGAAGATTAGTGGGATGTGAAGATATAGGCATGATAGAAAATAGTAAATAACTATAGATAGTGATAATGATCCCAGACATCCATTAACATGATGCTACTTAGAGGTTCTCTGAGCCCAGTGGGCTATATGGCCTCAAGCGTATCACCCGGAATGCCAGAGGCTACCGAATAACAGCGAGGGCCTAGACTGGGTCTATGGGGAGTCTATGATTTCATTAACTAAGTCAATACAATGGATAAAAATATAATAGTGATTATATAGAGAAACCAATAATATCAGATATAACTATAGTATAAGACATGAATAATATGTAACTGATAAATTTATAATCATATTGAAAATCTGATGATACATGTCAGGTCACTATAAAACTATAAATCTTGGATACAAGGAATTAAGTGGTACATGGTATAAAAAATTAAGAAAAATAAACCAATAAATATAAAATAATCCCAAGCTCCATATTGATCATCTTATACCCAATGCCATTCAATAAAAGCAAGCAGTACCAGGTGTCCAAGGATGGATACTTCCTTTTTTAAACACCTTCATACATGTAATATTCATGGGTTCCAATGGTGCCCCATATATGGTGAGAGATAAATTTCATTATTCCACCACCAATTGGATCCATAACATCCAGTCTATGTAACATAAACAAAAATAAATTCACATGAATGTATATATATATATATGTAAATAACCATGGTAACGTAAATACCCATGTACCTTCTTTATCCTTAGCTAGTGTCTGAAAAAGAAACTAGTTCATTATTTATTTATTTTCCATTTTTTATAATTATGTCACATGATATATTACTAAAACTAACATTAACCCATGATAATAATAATTAATGAAACAAGATATAAAAATTAGTTATATTATTATAATAATATTTAAGGATATAAGATATAACAAGATATCCATGATGAAAATGATAATGAAGTGGATCCAAGGTAATAACCAAGGAATCCTTATCCTCAGAGGTCAAGAAAACTCAATAAATAAATTGTATCTTAGCCAAATGGGTAAGAGTGTAATCCCATGGGTATATCCAATTTCATTCCACAATAATGTTATTCTAACAGAGTATAAAAAGCCCATAAAATGTAAAATGAGAAAATAAGTGACTAGGCCCATAGGAGTATCCAAGGCACCTCATATCGATATATGTGAAATTGGATCTGAGGATCGTATCCATGGAATACTATAATAGTAATGGAGGAGTGATCCTATTGTGTTATAAAAGGCATATACTGATAGATGAGGATTGGGTTCCATGTTGGGTCTCGTTTTTTAAAATCATAATCCTTTAATCATAATAGAATCCATAACTGTTCATGAAATTACCATAAGATTTAAAAATCTAACTCAAGATTGACCATCCTTATAATAATAATTTCATGTTCCGTATGAATTATTCACATAATAATCAATTTACTTATTTCATGAATTAATTATTTCCATATAATAATCATATTGTTTGCTAAGTCAGACGGTTCATTTCATGTTCATAATACAAGTGACAATGAAATTAATGGAAATTCACCCATTTATTTAATTCAATTATGTAATAAACATTTAATATGGATCATTTATCTACCTTATATTAGAAAATAAATGGGGTTCTTTGTATGTACAAAAAATTTATTTAATTACATTCAATTATACCATGACATATACCTAGCATACATTACATTTTATCCAATTAAACATGTATTAATCAAGGAGGAAACTATAATTATAAGGGTATAGTGATACTTACATACCCAAGGGGATAGTCCAAAACCAATTCAATAGTCATTTAACAATGGAAGGCTTACGATCATCATGTTCAAGTCGTAATTCACATGAATGGTGGTGTTGACACACATAACAATCCTCAAAATGCATAATTAATGGAAACACCCTACTTGGGTTTGTCGACATTGGGGGCATAACCTCCAACATTGAAGAACATATTTTAAAACGGTCTAATACCATGGTTCTAATGAATATAAGTAAGGAACATACATTTAACTTTCCACGCCGGATGAAAACGGCCTGCATGCATTACAATGTATAAAATGAAAGATCATGGGGGATGATTTTAAAACAACTACGTCATACATGGATGAATCCCATCATCAACTGTCATCCAATAGTTGGGACTAGTTTTTATAAAAATTTTGAATGGTTAATTTTCCAAATAAATATGGAATATGGGCATGTATCTAAATATTTTGAATTTTAGAATACTGGAAAATGAGCCAGTAAAAATAAATTAAGAACGTACCAAGAGGATTTTTACAAGATAAATGGAATATAGATATAACTCCATATGGAGAAGTTATCTCAATTCCTAGGATATGTGTTCAGGAATCTCAAAATGGAGAAATGGGGGTGCTTGTCCTTCGAAGAGAGCAAGGGAGAATAAGAAATATGATAAATGGATCTGAATGGGTATTTTGGTAAAATCACCCAAAAATAGGCCTCATGTTGTTTTCCCACTACTTTTTCCAAACCATGCACCAAACATTCACCCTTTTATTTAGGAATGGTCATTTGGAATAGTTAGGTTGTGTTGTTAGTGAATCCGTTTTCCAAGATTGTTAAAATTATCTAATAAAAACTGTAGTTTTATTTGAATGGTCATACATTTCCTGGAGTACTTTTAGGTAAACACATATTCTATACATCAACCCACTATCCAACATCACATTGTTAAGATAGACTATGGTCAATGGATTTCATTGTTTCAACTATCCATCTAGCCAGTCTATTTTTCAAACCAATCAAGGTTCTGAGCTCCGAACAATCCCTGAACACCCATGAAACCATTATTACCACATTAAGATTCAATATTCAGTCCAAAATTCAGTGGTTGACCAAATTTAAAAGGATACATACCAGAGTTTAAAATTGGGTTCTTACATTCTTCCCCCCTTAAAGAAACTAATCCCCAAAATAATTTTCCATGGGTGATGAAAAAATGTCTGATAATAACTTTTTCTATTGGGAATGTAATATAGCCTCCCACTCCCAAGACTAATCCTATTGAAATTTGTCATTATATAGCACCCATAATATAAAGAATTACTGGATTCATTTTTCATTTATTTTTCAATTAATGATTTTTATTTGATACTCTTCAAATGTATCATCAAAATCTACCAAAATATTCTTAGGATCAAAAGAATGAGATGGGTCAGCAAAATAACAACGAAGTTATGAAACATGGAAGAATGCATACACGAAATGATACATATTAGGTATTGAAAATTTATAGGATATTGGCCTGACAAACATTATGATCTTGTTTGAAACTACATAATGAGGTGAAAACCTCACCAACCTCTATATCCATCTATGACCATGCCTAGAAGATACCCATCAAGAAATTAGGATTCCCAACCATGTACTCCAGAGGTTTTTAATGTGGACCAAAATATTATTTATGTCTAAACTGAGCAGTATATATTTTATTTTTGATAACATGAATCTAATTTGAAGTAACATGAATGGGACAAGGACATAGTAGGAAAGCGTATCCATCCTCTAACCTGCATAGGGGTGAATGGCATGACCTACCATATAAGGCCTAAAATGTCATCTGAATTATCACATGAAAGAAATAATCATAATAAAAATAAATGAGAGGGGTGAAAATATATCAATATCTTCAAAAATTTAGGATACACTCTCGAAGCATTTCCTCTAACACTTGTAGCGTCATTTTTATCTGTCTATCAGTTTTAGGATGAAAGGTTGTGATTAGAAGCACCTGTGTAACCATAGCCTTATGCAGATCCTTACAGAATGGTGATGTGAAACTTGCCTCTTTATTTGAAATTATTTTATGAGGGTCCCTCTATAGTCATATGATCTCATAGAAATCCAATTTTTCAAGCTCAAAATCTAAGAATATCCCTCGAATAGGTATGTAGAGGGATACATTCGTCAGTCAGGTAGTGACTATCCTTAATACATCTCTACATCTAGGAGACCTTAGTGATATGACTAGAAAATATATGGAAACATTTTCCCATTCCAATTCCCGAATAAAATTTACAGTAACAAGACTACTAGTCTCTGGTGCTCTGTCGCAACCTACTAATAGGTGGAACACCTAGTGATAAAGCCTTCTTTCTTATACATCATCACACGCCACCAATAATCATATCAGAAATTTCGGTAGATCATGGAGATTCTTAAATGTAATGATAACTTAGATTCATGGGACTCTAATATTAGTTCCTCTATCATATATGTAGAATCCTAGATACATCCATTTATATGTAGCATGTCATCTCTATACATAGACTAATCTAGAGGTGGGTCAACTACTGAAATGATCTCACAAAGAACCAACAACTCAAGATATAAATGTTTCCATCTCTTATCCTTGTCAATGAGGTAATAGGTAACTATAAAGAATGAGATATAATACTACTGTTAACAACCATGAAACTCTATATTTATCTTAGAAAGAAGTCCATGAACTTCCATTCATCATCATCTTCCCATATGGATTGTTGACGAGTTTTCCAACTCAACACATCTGCTACTGCACTTCCTTTTTTTGGATTATATGTAATCTCAAAATTGTTGGATTGAATATATTTTACCTATATAACTATATGATATTATAGTAACATTTTTTAATGATATATTTGAGGTTATTTTAATCTTTATACACCCAAACGTTCTCAACAATCATATAGTGTATCTAGTAATGTAAGGCACGGAATACTACTACTAGATCATGTTCAGGCATAAGCTAATTTCTTTCATGTGGCCTCAACTACCAATATATGTAGAAAATTAATATTCTTTCCTTCATCTACACTACTCCTAGGTATATTATTGATTCATCACACACCAATATGTAGCCTCTTCTAGGCTCTTGTAAAATCAGAATAGGTGCCTAGAAAAACCCCCCTTTCTGCTCCTAAAAGGCTTTACAACACTCTTCTGACCATAATAAATTTTCTCCATTCTTTATAATATAATTAATATATTAATAATTGAATGATATGTACTTCAAATAAATCCTATAATATCAATACTTCCCCAAGAAACATTTTATATCCAAAATAATCTTAGGTTGATCCCAGGATAATACAATACTAACCTTCGAGGGGTCAATGGAAACTCATGATTTTGAGATAATATGTCCCCAGAATTGAACGTTGTTGATTCATAAGAATAAATTGGAAATATGGGTATAAATATGATGCTATATTATTGTACTAATAATGATATCAATGTGCATAGCATGGCTACTATGACAGTGAGAATGCACCATGTTGTCAACCCCAAAGACTATGAATAAATTATCCAGTTATGAGTGGAAGACACTATTAGTCAAATCCATTTTAATGGTGGGAATGTTTTTAAGATATAATTATATAATGGGGTACTCATACATTCAATATATACTATGGAAAATATATATGAGGTATGTAATATGGCCTAACCCTCAACTAATGAGAGCCTGACATCAAGTCCATAAAGGAAACACCATATCTCCTCATAGTTGGTCAAATATATCATCTATCTAATAATGTGGATTACGATTATTGATAATAAAATTGTTCAATTGTCTCTAATACATGCATAGATTAATGTTCTCATACACCATCTTGGTGAAAATCACTAGTGAACCCCAAGATGATTTTCAAGGTCATGTGAAACCATTGGCCTCTAGACCGTCAAAATACCTTTTAATCTCCTCGGGCTCAGTTGGCATCTTCATGTAGATATTAATGGAAATAGAATAATTTTCTAGAATGACCTCAATCTTAAACTCTTCCTCTCTCACAATAGGTATGATTGAAAAATCATCTAGAAATACATCCTTGATATGATATTCTAATATAGAGAGGTAGGACTATTGTAAAACATTATATTCCATGCCGAGATGGGCCATATGGGAAGTCCATCCACCAAACCCATGATGCTCTAGCCTATAACTACTAGCATGGACGTCCCACTAACCCTTATGCATATAACTACTTCTCTATGGAAATGTAAAAGATACCATATGGTGATATTAGTCTTCAATGGAATGATATGAGACCAACCAATACTTCCTGAGAATGACATTGATGCCTGTAATCATGACGATAGAGAGGTACCACATAAATGAAAGCTATTTACCTCAAGGATAAAGTCCCTACATTATCATATTCCATCTAAATTTACTCCCATTAGTACATCAAGGGTCATTCCGAAATAGTATAATGATATTTCTATCTCCACACTTTCCACCATAGAAAAATAGATGAAGGGGTGTGATGAAGCTATAACAAATAAAGAATGTTCTAAATTGTAAGTTACTTGAATAATACTTCGTACATTATATTATCCTACACTCTAATCCTCATTTATCGGCTATTGTGCTTGCAATTGACCTGATCAATGAATCTATGATACAACTGGGCAACCCTGAGTACATCTCCTCTATTGACGCAAATGATGACCAGGAGTCTGGATATAAGTCAATGACCTCATAATTGTCCATTCCTACCGGTCATACTCCAAATCCCCACTTGATTTAGTGTAAAATAACATTCCCATGATGGTGGATCTATAGATGATTGTATTCCACTAGAAGAACAAGAAAACATCTGAAAAAACCTGTAATGATTTTCCATAAGGCCATAAACCTAACACTCCATAGAGTATCAATAACAATCATTCTTCAAGATCCCACATCATCTACACAATCATCACACCACAGAGCTACTAGTAAGATAACTCTATCTACCTCTACAAAAATATGAATCCTTGATGGAACATTTCTTACTATAAGATGATCTATTTTCTGACCTCAAAACCAATGCTCTATTCTTGGTACTATCACCTCCCCTTAGTTTCGCTCAGTGATATTATCCTAATTATCTATTTTATATAAATTATGTGGGTTATGGAAATTCACCTATATATGGGTGGTGTACTAAATCCCATCCTCAAAGAGTCTAGCATGTGAAATGTCTTCAGTATCTATATTCACTAAAAAGCACCGAAACATTGTGAAACATTATGAATACTCCATAATTGACATATCACAAAGCTCTATATGTGTAAAGTATCTATACCAATTAGTTCTCAACATCTATGAAAATAATAGACCATAAAATGTTGTTTGAAAGTAAACACATACCATTCAATAATGATGTCATCCATAGGAAATTAAATCACCCCAGTCCTATCTAAATTGCACAGAATATATGCATAAATATTGATACTCTACTTTGGGGGAATCATTAGATGATAAAATATATGCATGTTAGATGTTATCGAACACTAAAAGAAATTGAAATGACATCCCTTGATAAGGTAAGAGTATGTTGTTACTAGAACTCATTGGTCAGATCATCCATCATATGTTCATGTTGTCAAGAACCTTTGTTGTACTGCAAAAGATGTTGGAACCAATCATGAAGATGGGCGCCAGTTCCCAGATCTGGTATAATAGGTGGTTCCTCTAGTGTAACATTCAGTGTATTGATTGGTGGCTTATATCCCACCATTTCTGAAGCATGGTCTTCTCCGCACACCTGGAACATGACACAAGGACATCATATATGATTTAATCTAAAAATACTATAAATATGCATCAAAAAAAGATTTCTAATGATATAAAGTAGTAGTAGAATTTGAAAGAAAGGAAAAGGTCTCACTACCTATGATATGATACCCTATCTACCTACATTTAAGGCCTGATATTGGTAATTTTTTTAGTTTAAATTATAGCGGTTCGAGTCGATGTAGGGTCAACTATACATTTATTCATCATTTAAATGAAACTATTTATTTTACAAGACATGTATCACATTTATAATTTCTTATTCACTTATTTTAATATATAAGGGTCTAATTAAAATGATTTGTTTGTCCCAGTGACTCAGGGACAATACACCTCATCACTAAAATCGACACCCATTTAATATCATCCTAACCTAATCAAAATATGGTCTCAGAATGAAACGGGATATATACAATAGATTGACTCATTAAACCACCCATTCCATACCCTGGGGAATTTACACCTCATGAATTGAAACATGAAATCACACAATCATGGTCCAAAGAAACAAATTAAAAATATATAAACACGGATCACCCAGTAATCACAGACATAACAAGAAAATTCATGTTGTGAAATGCACCTATAAGACATGTAATTTTCATGGAATATGAATTCTAGGTCACTATAATGATTCATAAAATAGTATTCCATATTTCATATCATAGGTCCAAGGATGAAAAGAAACCTTTAATTAAAATAATAATAATAACAATCACAAGAAATTAATGTATCCCTGCTGTGAAATGTCATCAACTATAATAAGAAAATGATGAAGAATAATAATTATTCATGAAACTCAATATTTAACACAAACATGGGTTATCTAGACCCACGAATAGCTTGTAAACAAGTTCCAATGAATTCCTATTATACCATCAATTTTCTAGAAATAATAAATAATGAAGGAACAAATATGATACAATATTGTGATGCCCCTTCCTAGATTCCACTCAGAGGTTCCTCAAGCTGGTGAGCCACATGGCCTCAAGATTGTCTCCACAAATTCCAGTGGCTATAGACTAGAAAAAATTGAATAATTTCTTTTTGGGGAGATAATACTCTCATCAATAGAGTAGAAAACTATAGATACATAATATAATAGAAGGTAAATTGTAAAATCCATAATAATAGATGGAACAATTGAAATAGGTAGGATTAATAATTAACTGATCAACTGATAATCATATGTAGAAGTTGATCATACATGTCATGTCACAATAAAACCAGAAAACATGGATACAAGGAAACAGAAAATATATGATATATAAATATATAAAAAATAAACCAATAACTATCCATGAATCCAGATCTCCATCTCAGTCGTCTTCTATAGAGATACATCCAATGCAAGAAAGTAGTATCAAGTGTCGATGGCGGGATGCTTCCCTTTATCAACACCTGCATACATGTAATTTTCTAGGGTTGATAATTAATTCCTATATAGGTTCATAGAATAATCTCTAAAGGAAACCAAAAATAGAGTTTATAACATTCAGTCCATTTGATATAAACAGAAAGAGTATTAACCCATATATATAAAAACGTAATCAATATAATGACCTAAATATCCAAGTACATGCTTCAGCCTCAGCTACATTATGAACACAAAACTAGTCTGTTATTTATTTATCTTCAAATTTATGTAAACAAGTAATGTGAGGTATTAAAAAAACATCACCCCAGGATAATAAAAATTATAATAATAATTAAGGAATCAATATATAATAACTAATCATATAATTATCATAACATTTAGGGTTCCATGAAATAACAAGTAATATTTGATGATAATAATAATAAATTTGATCGAATGTAATAACAAATGAAACCATGACCTCATGGGTTGAGCCAACTTATAAAATAAACTATATCCTAGCCAAAGGGGTTAATGTGAATTCCAAGGAAAATCTCTCATTGAATTCAACAATAACTAAATTATAACCGAGTCTATGGAATCCAATACAATGTAAAACTAGAAAAGCAATGACTAGGCCTATGTTTGTAAGAATGGACCCCAATGACAATAGACATAACACTAGATCAAATAATTATATACAATTAATCCTATAATAATAATAATGGCGGGATCTTATGGTTTCATACCAGTTATCCACTGATATATTTGGATCTCGTTCTAAGGTGGGTCACACCCATGAAAACCATCAACCATGAATTAGAATGGTTTCCAGAAGTTCTCAAGCTTTTCCCAAAGGAATCTAAATGATAACTTGGGTTTCAACAGTCGTATAATAATAATTTCTTGGTTTTAATGTATTAGCCACCTTCAATTAAATTAAATAATTCATTCATTCATTAAGGACATGTTATAATCATGTATTCTAATATGTCAAAAGCTTCATTACATGCATTTCATACTAGTGAAATGGCATCTCAAGGATAAGCTTCCATTTAGTTAAAATTTTCTTGTTTTAAACATCGAATATGGTTCACTCCACTATAATCCAATATACATGAAAATTAGGGTGACATATTTACAACTAGACCATTTATTTACATTTAATTAGGCAAATACATATATAATCTAAAAATTCCATTTTAACCATTTAAATATTTATTAATCAAGTAATAAACGTAATGTAGAAGGGTTAAGTGAGACTAACAGACTCAAGGGGAAATTTAAAAACCATTTCAATTGACATTTCATTACAAAAGAATACCATTATATTGGGTCAAGATATAACACACAAAATGGTGGCACAAATGCCCATAACAAACCTCAAAAGTTGTAATTAATGGAAAAAACTACATTGGGTGGTCAATGTTGTTTATTTAACCGCAAATTTTGATGAACATATTCAATTTGGGTATTCAAACACATTTTAAGGACTATAAGAAAGGAACATAACTTTAACAGGTCACTCCCAATGAAATTATAAGTCACATATGAATATTTATAAAATGAAGGAATGTGATGAATAAGTAATATTACACCTACCTATTTCTCATATGACTCAACTAATCAAGTATTAGCAATTAGTTTGTAATGGATTCGAATAAATCTAAGGAATAGATCAATTCATAAAAGAAGGATACTTGATCCAGCATCAAAATATAATCTTTGATGGAAATAGAAAAGATTAATGGATAAAAAAGAATTATGAACGTACCAAGAGGAATCCAACAAGATGAATGCTCATCAATCATATGAGTTCTCTCAATTCCCAGGTTATTAATTCATGAAGATGAAAAGGGAGAAAGGATATGTGGTATTCTACTCAAAAAAATGGGAGATTAAGAAATATGTTAAATAGATAATTAAGTGTATTTTTGTGAAATCATAAAAAAAATATACATTGCATGGATTGGCCACATGGTAGGAGAAAACGTGCATCCATCGTGTGCCCTTTTTTGGGGGACGAGTAATTTCCCATGGTTAAGCCGCAAGGTTAAAGAAACCATGTAGAAACTATGTGAAACTAATCTGATAAAAACTATTGATATATCACATGGTTTTTTGTCTTAGGGGGCGTGGTTAGTGGAAACCAAGCACCCTTCCTCTCCCAACATTCCATCACCACACAACTATGAGATATCGTACACCCTGGATCACATATTTTCAACTAACCATGTGGCCAATCTATTTTTCAATCTGACTGGGGTTCAGATGTATCAATAAGCCCTATACACCAATGAAAACATTATAACCGCATTAGGCATCCATATTAGGTAAAAAATAAAAAATTATAAAAAATTTATATGGATCCAAACCTGAGATAAAAACCAGGTTATTATAACATAAGTAATCATAAAAAAACTAGGTGATATACAGAATGTTAATTTCCATTAAACCATATCCCATATCAAAATGAAAAAGTTATTGATAAAAAAATGATAACAAGATAATATTTTATATCAAGATCCTTTTCAAAATTTGAATAATTTTCATTGGAATATATACTTACATTATTTCATTCCATTTAATTTGCACAATCTCACCCTTTGGTTTTGACTTGATCAAATTTTACTTCATCCCATAATCCATGAAAATAAGAAGAAAATTTCTTTTATAAATCAATATCAAATTAGGATATAGATAAATATAATTATAATTTATTTAATATATTTTTAATAAGAATCATAATAAAATTGTTACCAACGGTTTATAAGTTTGCATAAATCCTCATATGGTGAGATAATTCTTTAATCTCTAAAACCTCATCTCACGATTACCTTAAAAATTTCGGAAAATGGTTAACCTTGTAAACCATCTGAATTATGAAAGGGAATAAATTTAGAAACAAGGACAATAAATTTGTCAAAATTATCCCAATATTTATCCCCCATATATCTTAAACCATCTTTGTGGTTGTCAAATGCCAAACATGTGAATAAATTCATCACGTACTGTCTTGAATTGTTGTAATTACCTGAATTACCCTATAACATTAATTAAAACAATAATTATTCCTCATCCAATGAATAAACACATAAATTATTGAATATATTTTGTTGATCCAATAATATGGTAAACTCCATCAATGATATCCTCATCCACATTTTTCAAAAATTCCATTATCAATTTTGTGATGATTTAATACTATTTATAGAGTTTATCAAAATCAATCATCTATTTATCCAAAGTAAACACCATTTTAAGAATTATCAATATATTAATGGGTAACTTCAGATAATGAAAAAATCAAAATATAGTTAAATCATATATTTAATCAATCAGTATCATTTTATATGTTCATTCAAATACTCAATGAAAAACATATACTGAACAATCCTTATAAAATTTACAATTCATAATTCTTGATTACAAATACACAAATGCATCAATCATTCATCTTTATTAATACACTATTACCCAATATTTGAGTTTTATTTCTATAATACTTATTCCTTTCACATTTCATTAGTAGTCTATTCATCATTAGAAATATAACCATTACTTTCACCACCTCTTTGATTTTATTCACAATATTTACCTCTTAGGAAATCAATTATCAAAATTCCCAAACATTGTACATTTAAAGTTTTAAAAATAAGAGGATATCATAGGGATATTTTCGTGGCATAGTCCTTCCCACCATCCGGATGTTGTCCTCTTTAGACCTAGCCCACGAAATTTAGCATTCCCTAAGCTCGAGCCCTTAGGCATACCCTAAGAGAAGATCTCATGATGGGAGAGGTATCAACACCACATTATAAAAGGGTTCTTCACATGTTATTACCATAATCCCCCCCCTAGAAGGGCCCAATGTCCTTTCTAAGACATCTAATGGACAGTAGCTCTAATACCATTTGTAACAACCCATACCATCCAAAAATCATGATATTGTCCAATTTTATCCTACCACACATGGTTTTCCATTTAGTAGGATATACACCTCAAGAATATCCCATGAAAATGCATCATAATAGGAGAGGTATCCACACCACCTTATAAATGGTTTATTCGTGATCATCCTCCTTTGACAAGGGATTACCATACTAACATCCCAAAATGTAAAGGGTAAAACGATTAAATGATATGACTCAAGTCAACAGGAAGAACCGTTCGTTTTTAGAGGATAACTGATTAGATATTTATATTGAGTCATGTTTATCCTAGAGTAGTGACAATGATGAGTGACATTCTGGGTAGATTGTGAGGTTGTTTGTGACTATGGAAAAAAGCACACTAGAAAGAATATGTATTGGCCTATTGGGATCGGCATTGGTCAGATGATCCATTCAGGTATGTTGGTGGGCCCTAGGGTGGGTACATTAAGTTTGCGGGAAACTAGAGGTACCTAGAGGGCTAGGATCCAGTGACCATGTCAAGACGGGGTGTCTATACTTTCAACAAAACCATTTTTTTCAAATGGTATCAGATCTAGTGTTTATTCAATGTTCTAGAGACGGCGTTGGGCCCTTCTAGGGGGTATGATAATCCAATACCAAAGGGGGTGGAGCACAAATACAACTTTATATTGTGTTGTGGGTACCTATCCCATCATGAGGCCTTTACTAGTGTATTCTAGAGTAAATGTTCCCAGGGAAATGAAAAACATGGGGGCTAGGTCGTTACAGAGACCATCATTCTCATCCATTTCATTGAATAAAATTTTCATTTTCCCTTTTCATTTATTTTCATTTTTTCTTCTATTTCATAGTTAAAAAATCATCATATGGCTGTATGACATCCTCTTAGTTGTTTATTCCCACATTCCAGGACGAATGGAAACCTATTCTTCTATCATCTTTGGTATCCAGTACTCGAACTCTTGGGGAACTCGTTCAATATCTTTGGTAAGTTTGAGAGTCAATTTGGTGACACATTATTAATCATATTCCTTGAAAAATAATTAGGAATAAAAATTACGTCCTTTACTTCATTTATCATTCTAATTACCTAATATTCAAAAAAAAATCTGTCACTTTCAATGTTAACATAGTTTCTTCTGGTTCCCACCATTAACTAAAACAATAAAACATAGTGTGAGGAACACTTATCATAACATAAAACCACATAATCATTAAATATTACTTATATTATATCTAAATCCTTGGTACTTCATTTAAATATAAAACAAACTAGGTTTATCCTAGGCCATTGGTGGTCATATTCTATTTAAATCCTTCTTGATGGTTTGTAAAAAGTTATTGATTTTCTGAATCATATCTAACAAGCATGTCAAACTAGGTGTGTAGTAAGGACCATTGTCTTGTACCAATAAGGAACCAATCCTATCTCAATACCATTATTTTGAGGTTGTTTTTACTAGGTACATTTATGCCAAATCGACATCCACATGTAGTAACCACCTAGAGATGTAGTGAAAGAAAACCATTCACAAAATATACTACCGAAAATTTAGTAAATTTCCCTATAATTTAACACATATTTAGTAATATTCATGTATACATCCCTAAAAATATCATTACAAATATCCCTAGGGATATCAGTAATGTTTTCTCATCCTAGTTTCTAAAGGGTTAATAATAATTTCATTTCATACCAACTATATAAAACCATGATTAACATACATGAATATTACATATTTTAAGATAAATATTCATTAAATTAGAAATAAACATTCCCATAGACCATAAAAGTTTAGTGAATTTTTAAATGTAGTAAAAATCCATTTTTTCTGGTGAATTATATTCAATGATTCCAACAATCATCTTCCCCTTCCGTACTCCAACTTAAAACCTTCCTTCATAAAAATTCCAAAGTAAATATATGAATGTTTGATGTTTTATTCTTAGTAAAGGTAAATAAATGGTATATTTAATAATAATCATGATAATAAGAGCATGAGAACGTGATTATAGCATTTGATAACCATACGATGCACATAAAAATCATAATCAAGAGTTCTAAAATAATGTTTTTCATTTCATAAGAAAAGAATAATATGGGAATCAAAGAACATGATCCATGAGATCATAAAATTATCATAATAAATTAATATGCGTCATACACATAATCATACTAAATCTGTTTGTAAGGATAGCAGACATGACATTCATATCATGTTAGGTGGAGACTTTCCATAACATTTTTTGGTCTAGGGAGGGGTTTTTATTTTAGTTTCTATATAGGTTATCATTCCTTTAATGTTTTCAATTTCATGATGTTGTGTGTTTTCACACAAACCACTAAAAATATCCATTTGAAAATAAAAAAATGGATTTTTAGATAACACGTTAGGCTTCGGTTAATCACATGTGTACCTACTTTTGGATTTGGATGGAATTACCTCTACCCTCTTGTTGTAGGCTTGGGATGACCTCATGTGTACCTTCTTAGTACAGTATTGGGATGAATTATCTTGAATCCTCTTATTTTAGGATTGATCATTCTGCCCATTTACCCTTTAAGATCATATAATATTTATAATTACCCAATGTATTGGAGTGAGATATAGGTACCACCCATAAAAATTTGAAATCATACACATGTGTACCAAAAGATCATAAGAATTAATCATATAATATCCCTTGAAATGAAATGGGTATGATAAATATTTCATCAATCATAACCTATATAAAAGTGACAAGTTTAATAATCATTTTATTAGAGAATAACCCATGAAAAAAGCAGGTTTATAAGAATTTTATCATGGTATAACCCATCGAAGAAAAAGGGTCTAAAAACATGTCATCTTCAACACAAAAAAAATTAAAGAAATAAAAATAATGGATTACATGGATAATAACCCCAATACATTATAAAATATATATATTTATATCATCCTAGATAGGGGAGTATTTTAAAATTTTACATGGAGCATTTATTAATGAAAATAACCAATTCGTTGAAAATAACTTTTTGAAACATAAAAAAATAAAAATATATTTCAAGAAAAAAACATTTCAAACTTATAATTTAAAACATATAGATCATTTAAAAATTTTTCGGGGAAATATCCTTCTATTCTTGATAACTCTTTTCTAAACACATAATATTTTTGTAAATCTTTTTTCCTTGAAAATATCCTTCAAAACTTTTAAAGGAAAATTTGTAAATAATTTTAAAAACATTTTCAAACATAAAAAAATAAAATAATTTGAATATAAAATTAAATAAATATATTATTTAAAATTTTTTTTGTAAAAACATATAGAAAATAATGTTTTTGGAATAAAATGGATTTCTGACCGAAGAGATATATAAAGGCGTATTTCCAAGATAACATTTTCAAAGTTATGTGTAGTACTGAGGAGTGAAACAATTGTTCCATTACCTGATGATATCATGAATTACCATAGGAGAATAAAATTAATTATAATTCATGATAGGAATATCATATTATTTGATCAATGGAAGCATATTCATTAACAATCTCGATAAATGATGAGATTATAGCATTAAACTATAACTAAAATTGAAAAATATTCCCCATGAAATAATAACATTACATAAAGAATAAAATATCAAAAAAATAATAATATTAATGATATAAAATTTTATATGGGTATTTTATCTACCTCATAAAGGTTTATTGGTTCAAAAAATAACATGTGTCCCAAAGAAGGAAAATTAAGAAAAAAATCCCGTACAACTTTATTAACATTGAAACCACAATACCATGAAAGAGTGATCCAAAATGTGTCTTTAAATACCAATACTTTTATGTATAATAATCATACATTACCTTTATGGTTATTATATACACCACCTATAATAAATATGTGGTGAAAATGGCCTATGTCTCATTGAAAATAAAAGTGAGGTAGAAATCCATTACCTTAAGTTTTGTCTTCAACTATAAACATTAAGACCTCTCATATAATTAATGTATGTTTATTATAAAACTATAATAGAACTATATTAATATATATAATATAGTATATTATTTAATTATGGATTTATATTAATATTTAATTGAAAATTATATTTTTATGATAATTTTCAGGTAACAACCACTTTGATTTTCATACATGTTTTGATTTTTTATATTAGTTACACATTAGTAGATAATTATTTCATAATTTACATAATGTAAAAAATTATATTTTTATAATATGTATTAATTAATATATATTTATTTATTTCCAATAATATATGAAATATAGAAATAGGAAATGAAATATAGTGTTAATGGAGAAGGTGGGCTATAAGTATGCATCAAATCAACTTCCATTTTCTTGGCATATTGAAAGATATAAAATAAAATTATATTTATATATTTCTATGTCTGTGTCTGTATATTATAATTTTAGTAGATTTATTATGTTATATATATGTAATATTTCTATTAAACTCATCCGTAATTCATTCTATATAGAACGAGATTGAATAACATCTCTTCATGAGGCGGATTCAATGAATGTTGGTGGTTATTCCACATGAAGCATTCAAATAGAGTTACCCCATGATTTGAATTAGTAAGTCACTCTATGTGATAGATATTATTTTTCATTAACAAGGTAAACCACCAAAATATTTTTATTAACTGATTATCCTTTACTTCTTATTAATTAACTTTATCACGATAAATTTTCCTATATTGAATATGGGTTTTGATATGGTTTCCATTGCTCAAATTAGTCACAATATATCTATTACGGAATACACATAAATTAATCATGATATTGAATAATAAAATAAAAATTATATTATGTTTTAAATGTTGTTTCTGAGAAATACAGAGTGTATTAAATAGTTGTTAAGATGCCTCACTAGGTTCCTCTAAATATTTTCCTTAAGGTTCCTACTAAATAGAATCTAATACAAAAATTAATATTTTGGACTCTATAAACATTGATTATATAGTAATGTTGCATTATTGGTATATAATTAAACTGTTCAAGAAGGATCCTACAATGAATAAATCCTTTTACATATAACATTACATTAGTTTAACATAATTAATCATCAGAGTACAAGCCAAGGATCATTACTTCTAGTTTCTTAGAAGACTAGTTACATATAACATAAAACATGGGGCTAAAACACTTCCTTTTTTAATATAAATAGAGCTCCTAACTTCCTTTGATCCCTTACATCTGCATAGGGAACCCTGTGGAACACATGAACAAAGGGGTGGGCTGAAAATCATGGTAAGGTAATGAACATAAGGATACATCTTATGAACATGAGTTTTGAGGCAGGACATAAAGATATCCAAAGAATATACCTTATGAAATCACATCATATAAAAATTCGTTCATATAAACATGGAATCATATAAATGTGGCATAAGAATAAAATATTTCGTTAGTATGGGTCAAGGCTAACCACAAAACCAGTTTCCCATTTTAGTACGGGTCAAGGCTAACTGTCAATCATGTTTCACATCGCATCTCATGAGACATGACATTACCCAATGCATGGGAGAGCTATCTAGGAGCTCCAATATCAACATTTTCATGAATATTTTTGACACATAAATATTATTTCCATATAAATATTCTTTCCAAAAAATAATCTTACACAATCAATCGTTTATAAACATTAGTATAACCATGGACTGAATTGGGTACCACAATCATGACATAAGGCATAACCAGTGAGTGTATAATGAAATTATCCATGAATGAAATGGATTAGAACATAAATGGAGGTTCATAAGGTAATATATGAATATAACATGGTAGGTGATGTCAAACAGAAGTTAAAACAAATAAATAATTTATTTGAGAAACATTAGCATCGAAACATTTTTGTGTGGTTTTAAGGAAAATACTATAGAGATTTTAAAATAGAAAAGAGGAAAATATTTTATATAAAACCAGAATTGAACTGAAAATTTTTTCATAATAAAAAGACTTATTTTATAAAAAATGGTGGCATAAAACATTTGATAGAGTGAACTTGAAATTTGGTAAATATTTGGGAAGATACCTTAAAACGAGTGTGCTTTTTGGGAAGTATTGATGAAGGATTCACATAAATGCATGTATATCCCCAAAAGAGAATGATATATGGATATTGGAACATGATTTTGGATCATATGTACATAATTTATATGTTTTACATAAAAATAAATGACAACTAAATATTGTTAAAAAAGAATGACAGAGCAACTCGAAGGAATAAAGGAAGTTCGTGTAGATTCCATTACTGATTATCGGCATGGTGTCGGGTGTAACTGAGATTGCTTGATGAGAGAGATAAATGGGCTTATCATCACATATAAAAGATTAGGTCAGTATGGTTTAGGTGACAAATCATACCCCATCATCTTCTATTACACATAAAAACGCATACCATAGGGAACAATCTTGATTAAGAGTGAAAATAAGTGGTTCCCTAACCTTAAATTCGTTGGTGTTATCATCTTGTTATCAAAGCCTATAATAATAAAAATCATACAATTAATTCATAATTCCAGAACCTCTTCTATATGTAATTTATTTATTATAACCATTTTTAGTTCATCAATGGCTTCTTGATTAGTTATAATGCTCAATTTCATTGTTCGGGCTCGTTTGTTTACTTGGTTTTAAATGATCAATTCAATAATATTCAAGTTCATATAAAAATTATAGATGAAAGTGGTTCTCTCAAAATTAAGTTATATAAAATTAGTGTATAACCATGATATTATAGGGTTTTAAAATTAAATTTGTTACTTTGATGAAAGTCGATCTATTATATTAAACCATAGCGACAACAGTTTTGGTTAATTGGTGGGATTGATTAAAAAGAACATGTTTTTCTTTAAAACATTATAGAATTTGTAAAAATATATTAAAGAACAAAAAATAGGATATATTAAATTTATAACAATCTGGTTCAACCATAACACAAATGGTATCAGGGCTTGAATTAAATATTATAATAGAAACTGATAAACTGTTGTCCTTGAATGGGAAAAATTAGCAAATCTCAAACGGTGCTTTCATTTCATTCAAAACAAAGTGGTGAAAGGAGATAAGATAATGAAATATCCCTTTAGTATGAAAACATTACAGTACATGTATGTTATTAGATTTATCATACTATTATGGTCATGTGATGTGAAGAAATAAACAAATAGAACATAACTTAGAAAAAATGAAGGAATTGAAAAGAAGAATTTACCTCTTGAGACTTCCTCCTTTGAGAACCTCATAAAGGGAGAAGTTTTAGTATTTTAAAGATGATAAGAGATTTTTTATGTGGGATAGCGTCTTATTATGGGATTTGGGAAGAATATTGGCAAGGAACAAGGCTTTATAGAAGTGAATATAAGATGGGGTGATGGGGGGTTTTTGTAGTGGATGAAAGAGGGGATTTCTCAAAATAAAATTTCTTAATTAATTATTTCCCTAAATGATAAAGAATATCAGGTCTTCTTTGACCAATAATAGTAATTTTATCATGTTATGCTGAACCAAGTGGGATTACATCAGCAGAACATCATGAATGACTCAATAATTAGCTTATTTCTCATATTTTGTAAATTATTGTATTTCACTATTCATAAAAAATTCATGTATTTTCGGAAATTCCCAAAAATTCACTCTAAAAAATTATCAATATGTTAAATCCAAAATTGAATTCTATTTTTAAAAAATAATAATCTGAATATGATTATTTTAATATTTTACTAAAATTATAATTTATTATCAAAAACCTACTTTAAAAAATTCATTTACTCATTCTAAAATATGGGTATATCATACATTATATATTATCATAGGTAATGTTACTATTCATTACGGTATATTACTATTCATAAGGGTATATTACTATTCATAAGTGTAGGTTACTGTTCAACAAAAATTATGTTTTCTTAGTTGACTCTAAATAACTTATAGATGTCAACCGTATATGTCGGATTTTTAGAATTCCAAACTCAGAAGTGAAAAACTAATGTTTAAAGGTCACTTAGCACATAGTAGTTCATTATGTTGAGTATTCATGTGATTTTATGACATATATATAAGAAGGTAATTTCCATTGAAAAACAATGGGTGGTTACATTCTTCCCCTGTTATGAATTCTCACCCTCGAAATTTGGTCTTACATTCTAAGACAAAAATAGTTGTGGATACATTTCCTTCATTGCAACCTCTAGTTCCCATGTTTCTTCTTTGTACTTATGGTTTAAATATTATACATTGACCAGATGAGAAGTCTTGTTTCATAAAACTTTGTATCTATGATCCAAGATCTTCACTGGCTGCTCCTCATAAGAGATATCATCCTCTAACTGTACCACCTCTGAGGAGTGTACAAGTGAAGGGACCAGTATGCACTTCCATAAGAGTGATACATGAAAGACATCATGTAATTTTGACATGGTAGGTGGAATGCCAGTCTATTGGCCACTGCATTAACTTGATCAAGGATCTCAAAGGGGCCGATGTACTTGGTACTTATTTTCACTTTCATTTCAAACTTCATGACCTTTTCCTAGAGAGATATGTGTAGAAATACCATGTCTCCAATATTGAACACAACGTCTCATCGATAGTTATCTACATAACTATTCTTTGGACTTTGGGCTGCCGTGATATTTTGCGGAATGGTTTTCAACTGCTCCACCATTTCTTTAACCATTTCATGTCCTAGAAGCTTACGCTCACTGACTTCATCCCCACACGCCAGTGTTCTGCACCTTTTCCAGAAAAGGGCTTTATATGGTTCCATTCGGATGCTCGAATGGAAACTGTTGTTATAGGATAATTCAACCAGTGGAATATGTTGGTCCCATCCTCCTTTGAATTCAATAGAACAGACTCTCAACATGTCTTCCAATGTCTGAATAGTTCTCTCATATTGGCCATCAGTTTGAGGATGATATGTTGTACTGATGTTTAGTTCAGTGCTCAGAGCATGCTGGAGTCTTTTCCAGAACATCAAAGTGAATCTCCTATCATGATCACATTCAATAGATAGTGGTACTCCATGCAGCCTTACAACTTCTTTGATGTAAATCTGTGCATGTTGATCCAATTAGATGTCCTCTAGAACCGTGATAAAGTGATTTGTTAGTAAGACAATCCCCAATGACCCATATAGTATTATTTCCTCTAGATGACCTTGGATGTCCTGTGACAAAGTCCATGGTATTGTTCCCCCACTTCCATGCTGGTATGGGTAGTGCTTGTGTCATCACTTTAGACATTTTTCCTCAGCCTTCACTTGTTGACATACCAGGAACATTGATATATATTCAATGATCTCCCTTTTTATATATCCCTCCAAAATTTTTCTCATAGATCATGATACATCTTTGTGCTCCCTGGGTGGATCAAGAAGGTTGTGTTATGTGCGTCACTAAAAATATCCTTATATATCTCTGTATCGGATGCTATACATAATCAGGTCCAAAATCATACAACTCCTTCATTAGCTATTTTGAAATCAGATTATTTTCCATTTTAATAGCTTCCAACCACTTCATAAGATCCACATCATTTCATTGAGCATCCTTTATTTTCTCCAAGAGGGACGGTTGAAAAATCATTTGAGATATGATTGATTATGTTCCTCCCTTAATGATTCCCATTTACATCCATTGCAAATCAATGATGATCGGATCCTTTTCAATTCACATCATTGATAATGATTCATGATCCTTTCAATATAGAGCATATGCCGCCCTGTTTTCTTTACCGGGATGGTAGTGTATTGAGAAGTCATAATCCTTGATGATCTCTATTCATCTTCAGTCACACATATTAAGATATTTCTGTGTGAATATATATTTTAGAATCTTGTGGTGTCTCTCACACTTCTCCAAATAGAGATAATGCCGCCAGATTTTCAACTCAAAGATCACAGCCGCCAACTCCAGATCATGCATGGGATAGTTTTTCTCACGGATTTTCAGCTGCCATGAAGAATAGGATATCACCTTATCATTTTTCATTAGCACACAACCTATGAATTTCATAGAAGCATCACTATACACCACAAAGGGTTCTCCACTATAAGGGAGTGTGAGTACTAGTGTAGTGATACGCCTCTTTTTCAACTCTTTGAAATAGTCTTCATATTATTGTGTTCAAACAAACATTACTCCCTTCCTTTTCACCTTGGTCCCTGGGTTTTAAAATCATGAAAATTTAATCACAAGTCATCGATAATACCTGACTAGACCCAAAAAGATGAGGATCACCATTAATGAAGTTGGCCTGGGAAACTCTTTAATTGATTTCATCTTGGAAGGGTCCACAGATATCCCATTTCTTGTGATAACATGCCCCATGAATGATACATCCTATTTCCATAACTCACATTTACTATAATTTTCATAAAACTTCTCCCTTTACAAAGTATTTAACATAGTATTAAAATTCTCCTCATGTTCCTCCTTTCTCTTGGAGTATATTATAATATCATCAATAAAGACTACAAAATATTTTTATAGGTAATCTCTAATGACTCTACTGATTAAATCTAGGAAAATTGTTGGAGCATTAGTGAGTCAAAAGGGAATCACTGTGAACTCATACTGTCCATACCTCATTCAATAGGAAATCATGGGAATATCTTCCTTCCAAACCTTTAGTTGGTGATATCCTGATCGAAGGTCCACCTAGATAAATAACTGGAACCATATAGTTGATCGAACATTTCATCTATCCGTGGAAGGGGATATTTGATCTTTATCGTTATTTTATTGATCTCATGATAATCAATGCATAAGAGAATTGATATGTCCTTCTTCTTGATGAAAAGGACTGGCACACCCCATGGTGAAGTACTCAGACATATAAAGCCCTTCTCTATATTCTCTTGTAACAGCTTCTTCAGCTCTTCCAGCTCTACGATAGCCATTCTATAAGGTGTATTTGAGATAGTTTGAGATCCAGAGATAAGTTCAATTAATAACTCAACCTCTCGGTCATGAGGAAGACTAGGAAAATCTTCAGGGAATACATCAGCGTAATCTATCATGATGGGCATGTCATCAAACATGATTCTCTCCTTTGTCTTAATCATTCAAGATAGATTGGGTTGCTACCAAAGAAGCAATATCCAATATTGAGATGAAGGTTATAAAGTATATTCACCTTCCTCCATTCACGTGAATTGAAACAGAGGATTCCTCGGGATGTAAAAATTGATCTCCCTTTCCCAACAATTGATGTTGGATTTGTATAAAGATAGACAATATAAGGCCAAGACAACGTAAAACTCCACTAAAGGAAGTATGATGAGATTTGATTGGAAGTTCAGTCCACAAACATCAACCATGGAGGATTTATAAACTGTGGAAACAATAATTTCCCCATTCGATGTTATCACAGATAACTTTTCCACAAAATTTTGAGGTGGTGTTTTTAATAGTTCTACAAAACTTATATCATATGAAATAATGCACAAAACCAAAATCAAATAGTACATTCTCTATTCTTGAATAAAAAACTAGCACACATGTCACCACATCGTTCTCCGGATCCACCTCAGTAGTAATGATAGCATAAGCCCTTCCATGTTGCCTTGAAGGCTGTTGTTGATTTCCCCTAACAACCCCCAGCTTATAGAAATTGTTTTCATATTTCCCATGCTCCTTGAAATTGTATCACAGCACTGTAGGCTGAGAATTGACTTGAACCTTCCTTTCTTCTTCCGCATTAGTGGCATTATTCAAATCACAATGGTAGTTCTTGGATAGATGACCCATCTTTCCACATTTGAAGCAATTCATGGATCCCTTCAGATAGTTACCAGGATGCTTCTTCACACAAATTTCTCAAGGTGAAATTTCTTACTTCTTTCCATAAGGGGATTTATTCAATGAACCACCCGTGTAGTTTTCCATTTTTCGCTTCTCGTCACTAGGCCCACGAGACAACTGAGAGTCCCCAATCTTCATTTCAACCTTGTGGTCACAACAGAGAATCTCCTAAAAAATATAAAAGTCATGAATTGACAACACTTTTCATAGACATGGATTTAGTCTTCTAAAGATGTGATCCACCTTACATTCGGTGTTCATGACGAAGCCACCAGCATACCATGCAAGCGTTGTAAAGTTTTCTTCATATGGCTCGATGGACTCATCTTTTATTTGATGAAGTATGAGGAACTCACTTTCCATCTTCAGGTGATGGGTTCAAGAAAAATATTTTTTGGAAAACATCTTTTTGATGTAGAGACCCATAGCCTGATGTACATGGACATTACATTACTTTTTAGGAATACTTAATATATAATAAAAACCAAAACTTATGGATCGTAATAGTTTAGTGTCTTTGGAAACTCAGAACATAATCTTGTAATCATGGTGAAAGATCTTCAACATCTACCATAAAGGTATTCCCCTTTTTTTCTTACCTAAAACCTTTCTTTATATCCTTGGGAAAAGAAAACATATAAAGGGTGAGAATAAATGTTCAGTAAGGGTAATAATGGAGAAAATAAAACAATCCATATACATTTGAACATAAAACATGACCATATTATTTAAACATAAAAATATTATGCAATGACATAAAACATGGAAGTACGTAAGGAATATATCATAATGGAACATCAATCATGATAAAATAGCATGTTAAATAACATGTTATTGTAGAAACCATTAAGCACGTGATATTAATTCCATAGTATCCAGGACATTTCTTCTAAGACCATCTTAGAGGACAAAGTCCCTTTCTGAACCGAGTTCACTCCTCATTCTAGTCCTGTAACACTGAACCAGATTAACTTACTATTCTAGACAGGTCTATCTCATGAGATATAAATCTTTACCTAATTTCATCATAGGGATATACAGGTCCCAACCATCTCATAATGAAATCATTCTTACGCGTGCCACACCATAAACTTAAATCATTCATCATAACCCAATGAATAAAATGGGTTTCATAAACATCATCCCATCATAATATAATCCATATAAAACAAATGGATATCATTTCATAATAAGAAATGGAAAACCATGTAAATCATAGAGACAATATACTTGAAACATACACATATGAAATAATGTCATCTTAGAAGGAAAATGGATTCGATAAAACACTTGAAATAATTTCTTGGGTAATATATCCTTTCTTCTTCAAAATAATTTTCTTATAACCAAATCCCATGAAATTTTAAAAGAAAATGATTTTCTTGAAATAATTCATGAAATATTGTAGAGTATGCTTCATGAAAATAAGGAATTATGACAACGTAAAAATATGTTCATGCTGTATAAGTTAAAAAAATCATTTTTCTCGTACTTTAAATGGAAAAGTCAAAAAGTACCACGTCTAGTAAACAAAAGAAAGATTCCTTACATAACACAAAGTAAAAGTCAAAGAAGGGTAAACATGAAATTCAAAATACATGGAAGAATATTAAACGCTTTATGAAAAACATTTTATGGGCATGGATGAATAATATATCCCCAGTAAATATTTAAGTATAATCAATCTTGGATAAAAATGAGATTGAAAAATTATCGCTTACCTTAGGTCCGATATGCTTCGTACATATCCAAACCTCCTGTATAATGATCTAAATAATGTAATTTACTTATTACAGAATCATATTAATTGTAATGATATCATATATGGTTCACTTATGACTTTATATTACACGGTCTTTTGTTAATTCCATGTTAATGTAGCTTTTTGGGTAAAATATTTTTAATTATCGTACGTGTTTGGAATTGTTGTTCTTGATTTTATTATTACTTATATAATGATTAACATACATAAAGAAATTTAAATAATGATTTATATATCATATATATTCATTATATATATATATATATAATAGATATATGAATGAAATGAAATACACTGTTCATGGAGATGGTAGGCCATACGTACCCATGAACATTGTTTTCCTTTCATTATTGACTTAAATAGAAATAAGTAGATGATATATATATATATACATAAATTTAGTAGCTTAATTATGTCATTATTTTCATTATTTTTCATTATATATACTTTATAATCATTCTTGAATGGTTAACATGGATAAGGAATCTCATCGCATCATGGAAACGGTAATCTGTACGTACGCACGAGCGATGATATCATGCCCGTAATTATTTAATAGATTTGGAGTGGTTGATATGATATGTCAGAATAATTATGATGTTATAATAACCATATTAATTTATTATTTACACCATTATACCCATCCATGTAAGGTGGTGGTGGAAAACAGATTACACCATGATGTGGAGACGGTATTCCATACGTACGCACGCACGGTGATTTCATTTTCTGTAGGATGGATCGATGGTGAAATATGATTGTTTCATATTTTTAATAACATATAAGTATATTAGTGATAATTATGTGATTAATTTATTATAAAACAACAAAATAAGAGGATGTAGAAGAAGAAATGAATTTGAAAGAATCGGTAAAGGATATTACCTCTTCTTCGATACGCCTCATTGAAACCTACACTCATGATATTAAAATTGGTCTTTAAAAAAAACAGGACCACTAGTATGTTTCTAGGGAAGTTTACAAGAGGCATGGGTAGGGGTTGGCAGAGCTTTAATGCTCCAAATTGTGTAAAGAGAATATGGAGGAGGTGCCCTTTTATAAGGGAGGACATGGGTACCTTAAAAAAACACAAAATATTATTTTATAATAAAGTCATATTCGGTTTATAATAGCACAAAATTGATTTATTTGGAAGATAAACTGGGTATGGGTCGAAATCCTCTCCACCAATAGGTTTTAGAAATGTTTAGGTTACTATTTTAACCATATCATTTAGATTTAACTCTACGTTAAATAATATAACTTTTACCGTGTCTTCTTGTTTTCTTATACTATATGGTTAATAAACATACTATAAAAAGCCAAACGAACCCAAAGTGGTTCATTATTAATATATATAACCTTATCTAAGTCATTTAGAATATACTTATATTTTCATGAATAAAATAACAATTAATTATATAATATGTGTCTTAAAAACTATTTTCTGTCAATTTTGACAGTATTTGGTAATTGATTTTTTTGAAAATTGTAACTGCATTATTAGTTATAAAAAAGCGTATTTAATCAATACTAACATGTCATATTAACCTATGAAATTAGTTTCATTCATAAAAAGTCTCAAATTACATTTATTTGGTTATTTATATTATGAATTATGTTAATATTTCATTAATAAGGTAATTACTACATCATCATTGTGTCATAAATTAATTAAATTATTTAATGTCTATAAATTATAAATATAATACCATTATGTAGGAAATCTTTTTATCTTTCTAATGAATATTTATATTCGAATTTATCTTATGTATATACTTATATTAAAAATGTTTTAGTCATTAAACATTGATTTTAACTCTTTTAACTCTTCTTTGAATTAAATAATAATAAATGTCCTAATCTAATCCAAGTGGACCTAAATGATAATATTTTATTCCTATGGTAGATTTTAGGTCAAATTAAACATATCCAATAGAATTATGACATGTTTTACGATAATAATAATATCATTTTTACCCTTAATTACCTTATTTACTTTTTTACAATGGTAAATACAAGAAAAAAGTTACTATTCACCGAAAAATATTTTTATCTTATTTAACCATATTTTACTCCTTTATATTAACCATGTCTCTTGGATTTTTTAAATTCCACTCACAGAAGAGGTAAAATTAAGATTTATGTAAATTTTTAAATTCTCCTAGGAGGTGCGTAAAAGATGGTGAAAAGTTCAATAAATATTTTATATATCTCAAATTATTATAAAATGGGTCCAATGATTTACATTAAACTTATATATGTATTATATATCAATTATTACCAAAAATAATCTTAAATAAAATAAATAATTATTTAAATAAAAAGTTGGTTTTTAAATAGTAACCCAGTGTTTTCAATATTCATAAAAAAATTGAATGTTTTTAGAAAAATATCAACAATTCACCCTAGGATAATTTCGATTTTCTGAATCCAAAAAATGAAGTCCATTTTGAAAGATAAAATTTATAAAATTTCAAAAAGTTTGTATTAATATTAATAACTACTATATAATATTTTAATAACATATCGTTGTTTAGTGAAACTCGGTATTACGTACAACACATGTTATCGTGGAAGGGCGTGATTGCGTGTAAAGCAAACTAAGTCAAGGTTGCGTGTAGTGCAAGATTTCTATGTTATTGTGTATAATATAATCCAACCATATTTCAATTATACATTGAATATATATATATATATACAATCAATGTTTCTTAGAATAACGTCTATCAAATGAACATGGAATTTTGTGTAACACGATCCAAGAATAGTGTTGCGTATACTGCAAGCTAATATGGTGTTGCGTATAGTCAATGATAATCTTCGTGTAGCATACAAGACAAGACATCAAATAAATTAAAAAGAATACTTCTCATAAAATCTCAGGTTGTTACATTCTACCCCCCTTAAAATGAATTTCGCCCTCAAAATTCGTTGAGGTTATAAATGGTTTTCTACTTAAAAGTTTCTTTAATAGAAACCCACATCGTAAAAAGGAATACCAAAACATAACATTAAAAACTAAAGTATGAAACGTAACGGTAACACAAATTAACTAATCATTGGGTTTCCACGTAGGAGAATATAGGTGAAAATATGGATATTAAATAGCAATCTAACCATCATGTTCTGATAGAGAGTGGTAGATAACATGGCTATGAAAAATACAAAAATCACAAATCCATAAATTTTTGATGATCTAAGGTACCATGTGATTCATCAGATATAAGGGCAATAGGATAACATTTTTGTTTTTCAAGATCATTTCCTTAATGATGAATAATTTTTGAATTAAAATAAATACTTACTTGATTTTGGTACTATGTAACTCTTGTCCGTGCCTTGAACAATTTCCACTTCATCTCTTAAAGAAATGAAGTTGAATTTCTCTTCCGTGAAGTGTTAGAATATCATGCGATAGAATTATAGGTCATTCCATCTATATCAAATATACTTTTAGAAAATTTTATATACATAATACCATCTATGCAAAGATTAATCATATATAGTTCCTAAAATGTACATATACTTCAACTATCAAACCTCTTAATAAAATAATACTAGTTTCTACTAACCAGGGACTTCATGTAGGCTAGTGGTAGGCAATAAAGGCCTGTCTCACTTCAGTTGTGGGTTCGATTCCCACATCCTCGTCTGACGCGACAGGTTGTTTCCCATTCTTCAGGTTTTCCCTTTTCTTAAACTACACTAATATAAAATTCTATCAATAATATCAAAAAAATTTCTAGCCTTAAACAATACTAACTTCTGTTCAACATAATCCATTCCAATCTTTAGGCTTATCAAAAATACATCATTCCAAACTCATAGTATAAAGGGAACGATAAATAAAAAGATCATATATCAAGCACATGAATACCATCATTAATCCCTCATATATCACATGATATATCTTGTTGATCGCATTCCAAACATGTGAATACATTAATCTTGAATTCTCTTTAAAACTGAATACCCATTGAACCTTAGTGAAAACATGAATGTTGTCAAATGTTAACTCTTCCCACATACCAAAATCCCAAAAATATGTATACTCAAACAGTGATATCACATTGTCCTTATAACAATCATGATCTCATTAATACTATCAAACATCTCATTATATCCTTATCCATTCATTATGCATATATCATCTACCTTCCGAAAATTTTAGAATAACATTTCATGGTTACCAGTACCATTCTTTATATACATTCAAAAACTAAAGGAAAGACAACAGTGTAATAATCCTTATATTTTTCTTTATTCCATAGTACCATACATTATTCTTAATAAACATACAATCATTCCACTACCTTCATAAACCACTAACAGAGCTTCACCATTTCTTTCATCTCATATATCATTTGTAGTATCTTCATCATCATCAACATAAATACTACCCATACAACAATTTTGATTCTCTTCATGTTATTTTCCCTTAGATAATTGGTTTGCATAACGCCCATACATTCCACATTTAAAGCATTTAATCGTTGTTGATTTCTTAGGAATACCATTATCCAGGTCCATGGTGTTAAATGAACCTCTTCCGTTACAATTATTGGATTTGTGTCATTCTTTTCCACACCGAAAGCATCTTACAGTTCCTTTCAAACATTCTCCCTGATGCCTTTTACCACATGATTTTCATGATGGAAATTGGACTTTCTTTCCTCTATGATCATCATGATACTCCATATTTCTCTTATTAGCTGAGTCGGGAAACTTACCAATGTTGAGATTATTGATCATATTATGAGATTTTTGATTATTCATAATAACGATATGTGGACTTACAGATCCAATTTCATTTGGTTCCTTAGGAATGATATCATTCCATTGTCCATCATATCCTCCATTATCGTGAATCTTCCTGTTTCAATCCATTTTCTAAAACCCAAAAAAATAGTGTAAGAGGAAAAAATCATGCTAGGAAAACAAAATAATAAAGGGGGAGTACTTTCAATCTATAACATCATAGGTTTAATCCTACATTATTCATGATCGTTATCATAATTCTAGGACTGTAACCTATACATATACCTAACCTTAGAGACATCCCTAGACATACCATAGAAATACCTATAGGGATCTCACTAAAGTTCCCGCATCCTAGTTTCCAAAGGTTGACCAAACCTTTCCTCTTATACCAACTGTAGAGACCCATATCCTGATGTATATGGACATTACATTACTTTTGGGGAATACTTAATACATAACAAAAACCAACACTCAAGGATCGTAATAGTTTAGTGTCTTTGGAAACTCGGAACATAATCTTCTAATCATGGTGAAAGATCTTCAACATCTCCCATAAATGTCTTCCCCAATTATTTTCTTACCTAAAACCTTTATTTATATCATAGGGAAAAGAAAATATATAAAGGGTGAGCTCAAATTCTCAGTAAGGGTAAGCATGGAGAAAATAAAACAATCCATATACATTTGAACTTAAAACATGATCAGAATGTTTAAACATCAAAATATTGAGCAATGAAATAAAATATGGTAGTACATAAGACATATATCATAATGGAACATCAATCATGATAAAATAGCATGGGAATAAAACATTTAATTGTGGAATCCATTAAGAACATGATATTATTTCCATAGTAGCCAAGGCATTGCTGCCAAGACCATCTTAGTGGACAAAGTCCCATTCTGAACCGAGTCCACTCCTCGTTCCAGTCCTGTAACACTGAACCAAATTAACATACCTTTCCAGACATGTCTATCTCATGATATATAAATCATTACCCAATGCATTAGAGTGAGATATAGGTCCCACCCATCTTATAATGAAATCATTCTTACGTGTGCCACAACATAAACATAAATCATTAATCATAACCCAATGAATAAAATGGGTTTCATAAACATCATCCCATCATAACATAATCCATATAAACCAAATGGATATCATTTCATCATAAGAAAAGTGAAACCATTTAAATCATAGATAAATTATACATGAAATATACACATATGAAATAATGTCATCTTAGATGGAAAATGGTTTTGATAAAACACGTGAAATAAAATTTTGAGGAAAATATCCCACTACTACAAATACATCCTTTATCAGCGCTAAAAATGGCCTTTATCAGTGCTAGAAAAAGCACTGATAAATCCAGCGAAGATAAAGGGGGGGTCCCCTTTATCAGTGCTTCCTTTATCAGTGGTTTTTTTGGCGCAGATAAAGGACCATTTTATCAGCGCTTTTAAAAAAGTGCTGATAAAAGTTATTAAGAATAAAAAAAATTAAAAAAATTAAAAATTAAAAAAAAAATAAAAAAAAATAAAAAATACTGCGAATCGGGTGGGATTTTATAGCTCTTGAGCCCCCCCATTTTACTGATTTTCTGCCCTTGTATAGCACCCCACACACCCCATGCACCCCCTTCACCCTTTAACAGCGCTTGCTACTATATTCCCCCATGCGCGCACGCCCCTGCCTCCCACAGGATTTGAACTCGAGACCTCCCCCCTGCGCACCTAAGCCTTTACCACTACTCTATTTTGATTTGTCTTCCAATTCATGATATATATATATATAGTTATATTTATTCATATAGTAATATATATTAATATTAATATATTTATATTTATATTATTATATATATATAGTTATATTATAATATATATATAGTAATATTATAATATATATATATAGTTATATTAATATATATATATAGTAATATTAATATATATATATAGTGATATTAATATATATCTATATATATATATATAGTTATATTTATTTGTATAGTAATATATATTTATATTAATATATATATAGTTATATGAATATATATATATAGTTATATTAATATATATATAGTGATATTAATATATATATTTATAGTAATAATAATATATATATATATATGTGTGTAGTTATATTAATATATATATATAGTTATTAGATTAATATATATATATATATATAGTTAGATTAATATATATATATATAGTTAGATTAATATATATATATATAGTAAGATTAATATATAGGTATATAAATATTCATATATTTGTATTTTAAATAAAATGGTTTTTAGTTATTATTTAGATAAAGCTAATATATTTTATATGTAAATATATTTTATTATTTATATTTATAATTAAATTTTTAGGTGTGAATATATAAAAAATATGAATATATTGTTATATTTTTTATTATAAATAGCAGTGCATTATAAAAAAGGATGAAATTTCGAAGAAATAATATCAATATGAATGTAGTACCTTGGAATAAATTCAGGCCCCTCCAAAAAAATCCAATAATACCCCCTTAAACGAGGGTGAAAATCCACAAAATGTTAACAAATCGGGGTACCCCGACTAAAAACTCAGTTTTGGAGGCCTTATGGGACACTTTTGACAACGAAAATCCCTTGAGTAGTGTCCCCTTGGGTCACAACGATGTAGATCTTGTCGCAGGCTTCAATTTGATATGTGGTAGAGCTCAAACGGACACCCAGATCAAAAGTTATGGCCGTTTGAAGTTTGAGTTGCGTTTTCAATATATTTTGGATCTTTTTTAAATTTTTTAGTCTTCAAATTGTTATTAAATGACTATTACTCCATAATGATTATCAAATTATTAATTAAAAATAATTTTTTAATTTTTTAAGAAGCCATTTTCACTAAATATTTTATATATTAAGTATAATAAGTGTAAATGTGCATTTATACTTATCTAAAATATATTTAAAAATTCTATATTATATTTATATAACAGTATAACTGTATTTATATACTAATATATTAATATATTTTTAATTTTTTTTGAAGCCGACCATTTATCAGTGCTTTTAAAAAAAGTGCTGATAAAGCCCCCCCCTTTATCAGCGCTTTTTTGAGCGCTGATAAAAGCACCCCCCTATATCAGCACTTTTTCGTTAGCGCTGATAAGGGGGGGGGGGGGGCGCTACGAAAAACTGTTTTTGTGGTAGTGTCCTTTCTTCTTCAAAATCATTTTATTTTTAAAAAATTACATGAAATTTTAAAATAAAGGGATTTTGTTGAAAATATTCATGAAATCTTGTAGATTAAGCCTCATGAAAATATTTTATTATGAAACCGTAAAAATATGTTCTTGTTGTATAAGTTAAAAAGACATTCTTCTTGTACGTTTAACGGAAAAGTAAAAAAGTACCACGTATGGTAAACAAAAGAAAGATTCCGTACATAACACAAAGTAAAAGTCAAAGAGGGGTAAACATTACATTAAAAATACATGGAATAATATTAAACGCTTTATGAAAAACATTTTATGGGCATGGATGAAAACAATATCCCCTGTAAATACTTAAGTATAAGCAATTTTGGATAAAAATGAGATTTCCAAATTATCCCTTACCTTAAGTCCGATATGCTTCGTACATATCCTAACTTCCTGTATAATGATTTAAATAATGTCATTTACTTATTAAATAATCATATTCATTGTTATGATATTATATGGTTTACTTATGACTTTATATTACACATTCTTTTGTAAATTCCATGTTAAAGCAGCATTTTGGGTAAAATCGTTTTATTTATCGAACATGTTTGGACTTGTTGTTCTTGATTTTATTCTTACTTATATAATGATTTATATATGATATATATTCAGTATATATATATATATAATATATAGATGAATGAAATGAAATACACCATTCATGGAGATGGTAGGTCGTACGTACGCATGAACGCTTTTTTTCTTTCCTTATTGACTTGAATGGAAGTAGATGACATATATATACACATAAATCCATTAGCATAATTATGTCATATATTTCATTATTATTCATTATATAAACATTATAATAATTCTTGACTGGTTAACATTTAGAATGAATCTCCTCATGTCGTGGACATGGCAATCCGTACATATGCATGAGCGATTATATCGTCCCCATAATTATTTAATTGATTTGGAATGCCTGATATAATATCTCAGAATCTGTATGATGTTCTAATAACCATATATATTTATTCTTTACACCATTATACCCATCCAAGTATGGTGGTGGTTGTGGAAAACAGATTACACCACGTCGTGGAGACGATATTCCATACATACGCATGCGTGGTGATTTCTTTTTCTGTAGGACGGATCGAAGGTGAAATATGGATGTTTCATATTTATAATAACATATCAGTTTATGATTTATACTGATGTTATTACTTTATTATGAAACAACAAAAGAAGAGGAAGTTGAAGAAGAAATGAATTTGAAAGAATCAGTAAAGGATATTACCTCTTCTTCGGCATGCCTCTTCGAAACCTCCTCTTAGGATACAAAAAGTGGTATTTGAGGAAGACCAGGACATATAGAATGTTTCTATGAAAGTTGAGAAGGGATATGGGTAGGGTTTTTTTGAGCATGAATGCTCAAATTTGTGTAAAGAGAAGAGGGAGAGGTGCCCTTTTATAATGGAGGAGAGGGGCACCTTATAAAAAACTTAAAATATTATTTTATAATAAAGACATATTCTATTTATAATAGCTCCAAATTGAATTATTTCTATGAAAAAGTGTGGATGGGTCTTAATCCTCTAAACCAATAGGTTTTAGACAAGTTTAGGTTACTATTTTATCCTTATCATTTAGATTTAACTCTAAGTAAAATAATTTAACTTTTACCGTGTCTTCTTTTTTTCTTACACTATATGGTTAATAAACTTACAATAACAAGCCAAAAGAACCCCAAGTGGTTCATTATTAATATATATAACCATATTTAATTCATTTGGCCGAGCCTTAGATTTTTTTTAATAAAATAACAATTCATAATATAATATTTGTTTTAAAAACTATTTTACGTCAATTTTGTCACTATTGGGTAATTGATTTTTTGGAAAATCATAACAGAATGATTAGTTCTAAAAAAGTTAATTAAATATATACTAACATGTCATATTAACATATAAAATTATTTTAATTCATAAAAATTCTCAATTTACATTTATTTTGTTAATTATATTATCAATTATGTTACTGTTTCATTAATATGGTAATTACTGCATCATCATTGTGTCACAAATAAATTAAATTATTTAATGTATATAAATTATAAAAAAATACCATTATTTTGGAAATCTCTTGATCTTTATAATTAATATTTATAGTCGAATTTATCTTATGTATAAGCTTATATTAAAAAAAGTTTAGTCATTAAACATTGATTTTAACTCTTTTAACTCTTCTTTGAATTAAATAATAATAAATGTCCTAATCTAATCCAAGTGGACCTAAATGATAATATTTTCTTCTTAATGTTTTTTTGGTCGAATTACACATATTTAATAGAATTAGGACACATGTTAGGGTAATAATAATATCATTTTTACCCTTAATTACACTATTTACTTTTAACCGTGGTAAATAAAAGAAACAATTTACTATTCACCAAAATTATTTTAATTTTATTGAACCACATTTTACTCATTGATATTAACCGTGTCTCTCTGTTTTTTGAAATTCCTCTCACAGAAGTGGTAAAATTATGTTCTATGTAAATTTTCATATTCTCCTAGGAGGTGGGTAAAAGACGGTGAAAAGTTCAATAAAATTTTTATATATCCAAACATATTTTAAAATCACTACAATGAATTACATTGAACTTATATAGGTATTTTGAATCAATTTTAACCTGAAATAATTTTAAATAAAATAAATAATTATTTAAATAAAAAGTTGGTTTTCAAATAGTAACCCAGTGTTTTCAATATTCATCAAAAATTGAATGTTTTCAGAAAAATACCAAAATTCACCCTAGGCTAATTTCGATATTCTGAATCCAAAGTTGAAGTCCATTTTGAAAGCTAACATTTATAAAATTTCAAAAATTTGGTATTACTATTCCTAATGGCTATATAATATTTTAATAACATATCGTTGTTTAGTGAAACTCGGTATTGCGTACAACACACGCTATCATGGAAGGCCACGATTGTGTGTAAACCAAGCCAAGTCAGGGTTTTGTGTAGTGAATGATTCTTTTTTTTGTGTATAATAGAATCCAACCATATTTCATTTATACATTTAATATATATATATATATATATAATCAATGTTTCTTAGAATAACTTCTATCAAACGAACATTAAATTTGGTGTAACACAATACAAGAATAGTGTTGCGTATACTGTAAGATAATACAGTGTTGCATATAGCGCAAGATAATATTGGTGTAGTATAAAACACAAGACCTCAAATAAATTAAAAACAATACTTCTCATAAAATCTAGGGTTGTTACATTTGAATTCCTCCCAATCCATGGAATGAATTTCATCTTGGGACATTGTATTCTTGATCAGTGTCCACCACTGATCAGCTTACCCATAATAATTATAGACTTCCAGTACAACTTTCTCTTCTTCCAATCACTGGAGAATGAAGAATATAATTACAATGGAGTTAATCCATTATTTTTCAAGGAGGCTATAATTAGATCCTCTAAACATGGGAGGAATTTTCTGCATGAATGACTCTACAGAAACATTCTTTTTTCTTGGAGGAGGAGGGTGTTCTACATAATTCAAGTTATTATTCATAACTCGAGCCAGCTGAGCAAGTAATTTCATGAATCTTTGATCACCCTATCCCGTTAAATCTGGCATATCCTTAGAGAAATCTTCACATTCCCTATCTCATTGGTTGTTGTAATGTTTTCTTCTATTTCCCGCCAATAACTATTAAAAAGAACGTATAATTAGAGGTCTTGAATACTTATTTATTGAGCATAAAATGTAAACTATCAACATTAATGGATAAACTTATAAAGATGAATTATATCCTAACTTGTGATTCTAGATATATAAATCTTGGATATCCACAATATTTTTCTTAACTTATACTCTTATGGGCTCTTTTCCCCCCCTTAATAATGGTTTGTACTATGCTCGTGAATATAACAAAGCATATCCCCTGAGAGTGTCGTAACCAAGCGTGCCGCAAGGCCCGTTGTCATGCATAGTTTATGTTCATGTATAGCACAATGCGGTGTTTTCGAGTTTTACCACTATATTCATTTGTTCCAGAGTCGCCTCTACATGCTCGTAACTAGACAAGGATGTATTTGTTTGATAAACCAATTACTCAATACTCACCAAAATTTAGGAATTTTTTCTAATAATTAGTCTTATCACTAAGGTTCTCACTAATGTTCTCTATTCCTAATATCCAAATATAACTAGACCATCCTCTAATACAAACTATAGAGACCCAAGACTTTTACATTTAACATTACATGAATTTAAGAATAGTTATTCATCATAGTACACGCCAATGATCGTTGGGTCTAGGGTCTTGGAATACTAGGAACATATTACATAAAACATGGGGCTAAAAAAACTTCTTATTTAATCTCCATAAAGATATTCTAGATTCATTTGAGCCCTTACATGTGCATAGGGTACCCTTGGGAACACATGAACAAAGTGGGGAGCTAAAAAGCCATGTAAGGGAATAAACATAAGGATACATCTTAAGAATATGATTTAGGAGGAATGACATAAATATATCCAAATCCCGGAACTTATGAAATCATATCATATATGGATGGGTTAACATAAACATGCAATCATATAAATGTGGTAGAATCCTAAAACATTTCTTTAGTACATTTCAAGGCTAACTGCCAGTCCTATTTTCCATTTTAGTAATGGTAATGACTATCTGTCAATCTAGTTTCACATCGCATCTCATGAGACATAACTTTACCCAATGCATTGGAGCACTATCCAGGCACACCCATATCAAAATTTTCATTAATATTATTTCCACATAAATATTCTTACCACATAAATATTCCTCCCACATAAATAATCACACATAATCAATTGTTTAAAACATAAGGAAACTGATGGATAGAATTGGGTACCATAATCATTACGTTAAGCATAACCAATGTGTGTTTCATAAAAGTGTCCCTAAAATAAATATATTTGAACATAATGGATGTTAGTAAGGTAATATATCCATATAACATGGTAGGTGATGTCAAACAGAAGTGAAAACATATAATGAATATATTTTAGAAACATTAGTGTCAAAACATTTTTGTGCGGTTTTACGGAAAATACTATATAGCTTTTAAAATAGAAAAGAGTAAAATATTTTATATAAAACCAGAATTTAACCAAGAATGTTTTAAAAAAATTATTTTATAAAAAAACTGTGGATTAAAACATAGGATAGAGTGTACTTGAAATTGGGTAAAAATTTGGGAAGTTCACTTAAAACAAGTGTGCTTATTGGGAAGTATAGAGGAAGGATTCACATTAAAGCATGTATATCCCAAATAGTGAATGAGATATAGATCATGGAACATGATTCTGGAGCCTATAAATAGAATCTAGATTTTTTATATAAAAATTATAGAAAACATTATTTTGGTAAATATAATGATAGAGCAACCCGAAGGAATAAAGGATGTTCGGGTAGAATCCAATACGGTTTATCGACATGGTATCAGGTGTAACTAAGAGGGATTGATGAGAAAGATAAAGGGGTTTCTCATTGCCTATAAAACAATTGGTTAGTATAGGGGAGGTGAGAAAACATACCCCATCATTTTCTATTACACATAAAAAGTCCTACCATAGAGAACAATATTGATTAAGAGTGAAAAGGTGAGGTTCCCTTACCTTAAATCCATAGGTGTTATCCTCTTATTATCAAATAAATGAATTAACAAATTAGGAATATTAATTCATATGTAATGATCCTCTTATATATGTAATAGATATATTATAAGTCTTTTTAGTTCATTGAAGGCCTCCTTGATTAATTAAAAGACCCAATTTCATTGTTTGGGCTCGTTTGATTACATTGTTTTAAAAGATCGGTTCACTTATATTCAAGTGGGGATTACCATGAAAGATGAAAGTGTTTGTCCAGAAATGAAGTTATAATATATTAGTGAACTTAAAATATGGTAAATAGTTTTAAAATTAATTTGGTTACTTAGAGTGAAGTTGAACTATTATATAAAACCATAGTGACAACTGTTTTGTTAATCAGTGGGATTGATTACCAAGAACTTGTTTTTCTTTATAACTTAATACCATTTGTAAAAAAATGATTACATAACTAAAAATATGATATATTAACTATTTAATAATCTGGTTCAATTATAACATAAATGGTTTCACTACCAGAATTAATAATTTTAATAGAAATTGATAAACGGTTGTTCTTGAATGTGCTAAATTAAAACATATCGAACGACTATTTCATTTTTTTCAAATAAAAGGTCGGGAAAAGGAGAGAATATAATGTAATATCCCATTATCATGATTAAATTCTAGTACATGTATGTCACTACATTTATCATACTATTTTTGATGGGAGGTTATGAAATAATCAAAAAGAAAATAACTTAAAAGAAATGAAGGAATCAGAAAGAGGAATTTAGCTCTTGAGACATCCTCCTTTGAAAACCTCTTAAGGGGAGAAGATTTAGTATTTTGAAGAGGGTAAGAGCATTGGGACTTAGGAGAGGATCTTGGGGATAGATTGGGGCCGGATATCGGCAAGGCACAAGTCTTGATAAGAGTGAAGAGAAGAGGGTGTGAAGGGGGGGGGGGGGGTTTAAAGTCAAGGAGAGAGATGATTTCTCAATAAAAAATTCATTAATTTATTATTTCCCCACAAGTAATGGAATAGTGATTCTTCCTTGACCAAGAATAGTAATATTATCATGTGATCCCAAACCAAGTGGGCTTAAATCAGCAGAATATCATACATGACTCTATAATTAGCTTATTTAGCTTATTTTGTAAATTATGGTATTTCACTCTTCATAAAAAATAATTGTAATTCAGAAATATCCAAAAAATTTACCCTAACCATTTTTCAACATTTTTAATCAAAAAATGAAGTCCAATTTTCAAAAATAATTTTCTAAATATGATTATTTTAATATTTAATTATAATTATAATTTATTATCAAAAACCCAGTTTTAAAACATTCATTTAGTCATTCTAAAATATTGGTATATCATAATTTATATATTATCATTGATAATGTTAATATTCATTAGGGTATATCACTATTCATAATGGTTTCTTACAATTCATAATGGTAGGACAGTATTCACCAAAAAATATTTTTTTCTTATCAGACTCTAAATAACTTACTTATTTCAACCGTGGAGGTCGGATTTTAGAAATTCCAAACATAGAAGTTACAAACATATGTTTAAAGGCCACATTGCATTTAGTTGCATATTATGTTTTTTTCATGTGATTTAATTAAATATTTATAATAAGGGAATTTCCATTGAAAAACATTGGGTCGTTATAGATCCAATCAATAATAGTCTATTAAGGCTTGAAGTGTACATAAATTACATTTGAAAATATAATATAAAACATGAACACATTATAATAACATTATTATCACATAAAAAATATCCCTCAAAATTAAACATTGTTCTCCTCTAGGTTTCTATAGGAAAAGAAACAAATAAGGGTGAGCTCAGATGCTTAGTAAGGATTATAAAAATTGGAATATTTCGTAAAATAAAAATAGAATAAGTCATATGGTGGGAATAATTGAGCTTCATTAATCAATAATTCACTAAAAATAAATACAATCTATATCCTTGAAAACAAATGAAATCATGGAAAATGATAATAATTGATCTCATATTGATGGAATGCATAATTTAAGACACCAAAGAATGATTTAAATGGCATGTAAAAAAATATTAACCCATTATAGGAAGAGTTATAAATTAAACCCAACATATTTTGACTCAGGTAGCCTCTCAATGAATCAAGGGGATATATAAATATTGGACCCACGTTCCATATATAAATGTCTAATCCATTCACCATAAAGATTAAAAATACTTTTCAAACAATTATTTAATGAATTTTTTTATAAATAAAAATATTTATATCCACATAATGATAATTAGGGAAATAATATAGTTCACCATTTAATAGAAAAAAATTGGATGTCTAAGAGTCCATCCAATATAGACTTACTACATGTTGGTTATCATTAAAGTAACACGAATAACCCTTAAGAAGGAACGATACTAGTGAATTTACAATCATTGTTTTGTGTTATAAATGGAATATTTTAATTGGGTTTGATATTATGAATTAATAGATAAAAAAGAAAATGGTAAGAAAATACTTCATCAGGGTTCATAATGTAAATTTGAATATTCGAAAGCATTTCCCCTGGGAGTGTGTGGCCATGTTTTATGTTTTAGGGACACACATCATGAATCAATGTGATAACTGAGTCAATGCTCAACTAACCATGTTCAGGGTGATTAACACTAGGTGAAACTATGACAGAATTTCATAAACATTCTTGTATGAATAAATGGATTTATTTTCATTAAAACTACACACACTTTTACATTACATATAACGAGGATGGTTACCACACCGGAAAACATTGACATTTACAGTTTCTTGAAAAAAATAGAATCAAATGAATATGGGGGAGGTATAAAATTATAATACTGTAAATCCAATAATTTCCATGATAAATTTGGTAAAATTTTTTCTTGGTAATTTATTCACACACAATACCTAGATTAGTGTTGAATATAACTTGAGTCCAAAATAAGGACAATTGAGATGGAAAAAACCACACATATGGATTGGGTAACAAATCAGCAATGAAAATTTGGAAATATATGTATTCAAATGGCTATTATAATCCCTTGAAAAAAATCATTTTAATATTTTACATCTCAAATAATCAATATATAAATCACTTAAATGAAATTAGTTTCATAATACAAAAAATTTCTAAAAGAGTGAATGTTGAGGTTGAAACCCATTAATCTAGTCCCAATAGCCACAAACATACTTTAGAATCTTGTATCACAATCATTGATATCATAATTACTTATTTTCTAACAAAAAAAATATCAATTTTTATTTACAGTTTTCAAAAAAATTCATTAATTATAATATATCATCCAATTTTTTCCATTAGGTGTTTGTAGTTATATTCCTTCATACTAGTTTCATAATAGTGGTGTCTATATTCACATTTCCATTTTTTATTATTACCTATTCTTAAAGTAACTATTTGGGATGATTTATTTATTTATTTATTTCAATATTCGTTTTATGGGTGTTTTGTCATTATCCTTGAATATGAAAATTATAAAAACCATATTTTTTAATCATTATGATTGAATAGTGTTTTATTAATTAATGAATTAAAAAATGATATAAATTATACATAATATATAGAATTTATTTTTTAAAATATTTATTATATTATAAAAATAATTATTTTTCTAGAGTCATTCATTTTATAAATTCTTATTCTTGTTCATGTTGGACGTTAAACAAACTAAAATATGAACCATCCTTAATTTCATTAATGTCTGTGAGGTTTTTTATTGTAAAATTACAAAGAAGAAGAAAATAATTATGATATTTAGTGTTTATTAGTTTGATATATCATAATTATAATTTAATTATAATAATAATTAATTGCTACGAAAATATTACACAATTTGAATAAATGTGTTTAGACTTAACATGATTATTTTAACTGGATGAATTAAGGATGATAATTTATTTGTAATGTCAATCATTGTTTTCTGAATTTCCATACCAAAACCTTAATCATATCATAAACCTAACATTTCATCCATAAATCTATTCAACGAATCATCAATGAAATATTCTAATGAAAAATGAATTTCATTGATCATGGTTGTAATAGTCTGCACGTACGCATTAACAAATATTTTTTTCTTAATGGACTGGATAGATGGATATACAATGATAATAACATTAGTATAATAACATTAGTATTATAAAATTAAATTATAAAAACGATACGAATTTCTGTATATTAGACTGTTAGAATAAATTTAAATGAATATAATTAAGAAGAAAATATAAGTAGTTGAAAATATAAACAATATGGAGTTGAATTGCCCATAGAAGGAACTTTAGAAATGAAGGATTTCTGCTAAATAATGTTGACCAGATGAATTTAAACATGGTAGTGGGTTAAAAGAGTACAAAACTGTAATTGTTTCATGGATAAATTCTCAATTAAGGTTATTCATAAATAGGTGGATATGTTACTCATTTATAAGTTTTGGGAAGGGATTTTTTTGGGAAATATTTTGATTTTCCTAAAACAAAAGTTAATGTACAAGTATCATTAGATATAAATTTGTATAAATATGATGGGATAGTGAGAATGTTCAAAAAAGCCAATGAACTACAAATTTTTGAGAAAACAATTGAGACGTTTTAGGTAATTTTCTTCATTCTTTTATGTTTTTCCATAATTTTCTTTTACAATGGTAATTACAATTTTAACCTTTGTAATTAGTTATAATTAAATTGGTTATAAAATATGCTTTTAATTAATTTTATCCTTATTACATATCTAGTTATATTGATTGTATTCTAGGAATGATCACCCACATTGTAGGAATGAAATTTTCCTAAGAGAACGGGATATTGTATCATTTTTATCAATATAAGAATTTTTCATAGTAAAATGATTTCACATCAGGTATTCATCTTTTGTTTTGGGGAAATAGTGTGGATATATTTTCAAAATTTTTTATTTTTGATGGGTGAATGTACTGCAAAATCAGTTCATTAGGTTTAACATTTTTAATCATTTATAGAATCTTCCAATAGCTACTAAATCCATATATGAGTATAGCTATACTTTCCAAAGGTAGGTGGTCAATTAGGGTTCCATACCCAATTATAGTAATAAACTCACATTGACTAAGAGGATGGTACCTTGTACTCATAATATCTTTTTTGGGGGATTTATTTCTACTTCAAGACTCTCTTATGGATTTAAGATCTGTTTGAGAATCTCATCCTAATTAGGATAAGAGAATAGTTACCCAAACAAAATAATATTGCATTGGATCCTTTTATGTGTAATGGGAGTCCTATAAATGTGTCCATATGTTTATATCTGAAGTTATTCATTCTTATCCCATTAATGGTATGCATATTAAATATTTAATCCATGAAACCAAGTGCTTTGGAGATTGTTTTCATCCAGGGAGGTGATTAAAATTACTAGGATGGGACTGAACCTTTATAAATCATACTATGTATACCACTTATATAAATAAAAAACAAAGGTAGTTCATTAATACCATTTAGTTTAACATCATAATGAAAGGAAATTTATGGTGGCACTTAGAAAATTTGGTATTGAGCATGAGCCTCAGGGAGGCACCCAATGTATATTGGTTATCGTAGGAATCAGGGTCATCGTTGTTTGATTAGACCCATGGGACATTTCATGTGGGGGATTCCCTTATATTAAGGTAGAAAAATATTTCCATTGGTTAGCAATTATATACTATGGTTAACTTATATGGTGGATATTCATGATGAGACTGATATTATTATTTAAAATACCATAGCCCATGTGATCTAGGCTCGATGTGAGAAATAAGGGATATTGTGTAATAAGTCTCACTTCATATGGATGTGGGACTCATGCACTGAAAAAACCATTTGGATGTTTGATATGGATATAAATACCTTGGATGGAATCCTACATATCATGGTTACGAAAAAAATTCTATTCATCATAATTTAGTGGCTTTTTAATCTTCTAGTGGATGAGGAACAATGGTCAGCCCATGAAAGAGATTGGATCATAATGGTTGGAATATAAAAGACACGGTTGGACATACATCAAGGTGAATTCCAATTTGAGATTCCGCCTCATGAAATGAAACTATATATCATTGATAGAGAATGAATCCAAGTTCTAATATATCAATTTATTCTAGTGTTACACAATGAGGATTCCTTAATATATCTGTTGGATAAGTTTATCATTACTTGAGACATTTTCTTGAAATGACATAATTGTCATCCTAACATGTTCTTATTTTCATCATAGAATGTCTAATTATCATCATGAAATACTTGTTTATCCATTAAACATGTCTGATTTCCTACTTAACATGTATGTGGACTCTTGTATGTAATGTATAATGATGCATGTGAATTTTTGTCAACCTAGTAGACATTTCGAAAGATAATTTCATGGTCTAGTTGACTTTTCCCAAGGACATCTCATAATATAAGTGAAATTTAAAGAGAAAATATCATGATTAGTGATTACATGTCTTGAAGGTTTATATGACCTCACTGACATATCCTAAGGACAACACAATATTAAGGATGAAATGTCTGGAGGCTATCGAATGATGTGCATGAATTGTACGATGGACATCACAAGGTTAGGCTGATATGCCTAGAGGGTATCTCATGACCTATCTATCTTTTCTAAAGGACATCATGAGATCATGTATCATATGTATGGAGGGTGTTTCATGATCTGGGTGACATGTTTTAAGGACATTATGAGATAATTTTTGACATTTTTGGAGAGATTCTCTTGACCTGTTGCATATTTTTGGAGGACTTTGTGTAAACCGGTTGCCTGTTTTTAGCGACATCGTGAGAACTAGTTGATAGTTCTTGGGAATATTAAGATACTTATATGACATGTCTTGATGTATCTGCATAACATGGTTTAAAAATATGATAGAAATCTCTATATTTAGATGGAATGCCTAAGGAAAATTTAAATAAATGTGTGGCATGCCCAGATGTTGTATTATGGCTTGACTAACCTTTCCATTGGACATCACATTTTCAAATTGAATGGAAAGGTTGTATCTCAAGACTTGTGAGACAGGTCCTAAATCCATCACATGATCTGGATAGATTATGAAAAGCACATGAACTTCTTTTTATCCACACTCATATAAGGATAACATATTTTTTATCCCTTATTCTATCCTTTCATATCATATGTGCGACATGTTTTTCCTACTATTAGCTTATTTTAGGTTCGTGTGACCTAGTTTACATGAATTTCCTTCTTCACATGATCTAGATAATATGATAGAAGTATTTAATGTGATATATAGATTGATCATGTTAATATACCATTAATACTTGATGAATCTTTAGGTTTTTCCCTAAAACCACTCTGAATACACAATTGGACGCTCTGTTAAGTGTTCTCCTATGATAGAGTGTAATAGTTTTCAATAACCTATAGGCGATGAAAGGATTTTTGTGCTAGGGGGAAGGATTTATATGCCACTCCAACTAGATAACATTCCACCACCCACAGTGCATATATTTATGATTTGGGTTTTATTCGATGGAGGGATTCTAGCATCACATGCATCACATGTTCTTGTTGTGGTTCATACAAGGAATCACATGAAATTTATCAATCGTGATACAATGGTATCCTATCAAGGTTAAATGTCAAGGGGGAATTAGTATGATCATGTTTTTATGTTTGAGGGCCTTTGTAAAATCCTGATATATTATCTAGTTGAGACTTATGTGATATATGGTTATCTCTTAGGTTATTGATCCCTTTCACATGAATAAAATCGTATTCTCACCCCACAAGAAGCTACATCAATTCTCATTTTTATTTATTTTTTTATTTTATATGGATAGGAGTTATCCAACAACTATTCCAGTTTCATATAATAAAACCACTCTCCTTGTATGTGATGAGTCACATGACCAATGATGGATCTGGAGGTGATTCTTGAGCATTCTCATGGGCAACCCATCTGTTTGTGTATAAAGATAAAGAAAAATCATATAATTGAATGGAATCCTCAAAAAATGATAATATGATGAAGGTGACATTCCATAATGCATTAAAATGAATATTTGGACATGTATCTATGTTGTTTTCATTGACATCCAAATTTAAAGAGCACATTTCATGAAAATAAAGACTATATATTGTCTTCTCCTTTTTCCTATTTTCTTCCATTATTTTTATAGGGTTTAAATATTTTTCATGATCCCTCCAATTGACATGTCGTGTGACTAGAATATCATTTCTAATAGCCTTTACATGATCATTATTGATTATCTAGGGTCCTTCTTAAGTGCAAGAAGGTTTGTCAAAGTGTCTCAACATGATTAAAAGTAGATATTTGTTTGTGCATGATTCAGTTGTATGACCATAAAAGGGTCATGAAATCATGTTTCCTTATAAGGGATACAAGATCTTCATGATTTTTCCACCTTATAGTTCTTTATTTTTTAGAGAAAATAATACCCATACTTCAGGTATTTCTACATTTTTTGATTTTTCAAATTCTATTTGGAAGCCATCAAAAAATTAACCCCTTATAAGAGAGATATCCACATGGACAAGGACTCAATTATGAGAAAATTAGTTAGTCCTTGGGGCTATCGCCAATTGGTGTATTGGGAAAAGTGTTTTCTTCTAGGTGATTCTTTATATATTTTATATTTCCTAACGAATAGGGGGTGAAGGGAAAATCCATTCCCTAGTGAACAAAACTCTCTAAAGAACTCTGATTTTTCACCTGTGGCATGATACATTCGCATGTCCTTGATAGACCACCTCTTTTGAAAGATATATCCATAATAACTAATAATGAGACATATTAGAAATATTTTTTCACAGGAACCATTATGATAGATCTAATTTTCCTCAGCACTTGCACTAACAAACCACAAAATAATTCTCAAAAATTTTCTTGAGACTTGACAATGATCTTTTTCTATATTGATGTCTTTATTGGTTTCAAATAATTTTCTGGATTGATATAATGATTTCCTAAACATCATGGGATCATGTGACCATGTCTGGTTCACGTTATCATGAGTCTCATATTAGATTACAAGATCACAAGACACATCATCAGTTATACAATTCATGAGGATTTTATGGGTCTTGCAATTCATGAGACTAGATCTATTGAGGACATCATGAATCCCTTCAAGGATCAATCGATTCACAGAATGGTTCTATGATCATGCATCTCATATTATGATATTTACTACTTTTTCTATACAACTGCATGATTTTATGAAGATGGATTCCTTTTCCTAAAAAATTTATCATAAATCTTCTATTAAATAGGACACAATATAAGTGAATAATCGTAATGATATATTTGTTATAGTAGATGTTGGTTGTCTCTGTAATGTCGAATTATCACCAAATATTTTGACTCATATATTTTTAGTGAATCATATGTATTATAATATTTCATACATTCTACCACTCTATGGGTTGGGTCATACAAATTATTCTCCCACCCTCTCACTGATTTCAGTAATCGTGCCACCTTTGTGGATTTTGGAGACCCATAATACATTTTCTGAAAACATATCACATGTAGTTCAATACATTACTGAGGGGGAATGTAAAAATATTTATATATTGATTTTTATACACAAATAATTTGATTGAAGCCTTCATAAAACTGATTTGGAAATCCATATGTACCATTATATATTATAGAAGTCCACCACAAACCAGAGTATTTGGTGAGATCCCAAATGGGACTTTTGATCAGGGGTATGTTTCAAAATTTATTGGGTATGGACCTTCAAGGTGCAGTATATTTCTTCTGAATTTTCCATGGGGATAAAATAGATTGGGATGTATGAGGCGGTGAGGATATCAGAAAAATTTACCTACTATATAAGGGGTTGATGGTGGAACTGTTCAGTCGTTAGAGTCTAAATATGAACACACTTCACTTGATGGATGGTGATGTGGGTATTATTCTCCAGGATTTTGAGTAGATATGTAGTTCACTTATATTGAGAGGGATGTATGATGAGACCCCAACTATCCATGTGAGATAACATTAAGAGGACCCCCCCCCCTTCTGAGAGTTGATCGAGATGGATGAAAATGACCACAATATTGATCAATTCTATGGGGTAGATATACCATTAAATAAATGGGTTAAATACATCATCAAGAAATACTATTCTGAGATTGAAGACAAGAATCCAATGGAATACACTACAACAGACTCATATTGTGATGAGGACACTAATTGGACCACATATGAAGATGATAATTTCAAAAACCGGGGGTGGGAGGTTATCTTCAATTTTCATTTTACCATTTATCTTTGTAGTTTCCTTCCTATGTACCTGAGTGGGTACTTACTCCCGATGATGTAAAAGGGTCGAGATAGAGTCTCCACATTCATTATGGAAACTTCTAGAGAAGGAGGTATCATGTTGGGTCATCCATCCATATTTTCCCAAACTACATAACCTTATGTAACATATTAATAGATGGAAATCCCAAAATAAAATATTAGACCCTTTTTAGGTTTTATGGGGTTGGATGGGGGCTCATCTAGGAGGGTATCATAACCTATAAATCCAAGATATCCCCATCATTTGTTTGAAGACATTTTTGTAGTGCATAAGTGGGGTAAGGCTCGTTGAACTAATGTATTGGTAGGTCATATCCTTCCTGATCTATTATAACTAATACTCCATCAAACCCTACAAGTATGTGAGAATATGTATCAAGGATGAAAATTGTGGGGGAATACATGGGGCTTGGTGTAACATCCCAGGTAAATAAAGGATAAAGCATTTTCATATTTATTAATATTTACGAATTAAATATTAATTTTACTTTAAAGGTGTTGCTATGTTCGATAGCATACCCGATACGCGACAAAGAGTTTCATTGAAATCTTACGTTGCACACTAGTAATAAAATAATATTATTTTAAATGGTAGTTAACACATAGTCGTTGTATTGGAGAGAATGGATAGAAATAACTATAATATGATTATATACGTTTTTTAAATGTTTTTACATTTATCCAATTAAAGATAAAGGCTTAAAATATGTAAAGAATTCAATTTTAGGCATATATACCCTAATTTTCACTAAAGGTTCACTTATCGCCTTTTAATGGAGAACCGTCATTAAATATAGTTTTGGTCAATCTTATAAATTCTTTTGGACCAAATAAAACTCTTCTTTAGAATCGGGACATCAAAATTTACTTTGTGTCAGTTTTTGTTATTTTTCCGATAAAGTTCATTTTTTTAATGAATGGTGAAAAATGTTGTAATTTAATTCAAAACCTATTATTAATCTAATATATTTATACGATTAGATTATTTTTTGAATTTATTTTAAAGTGAAATTAGAATATATTTTTACCATTTAATCCAATAGTGGTTGTCGGAATTATTTCACTTTGAAATCGGACTTAAACTAGTGCCAATCTTTTGATACTTATTGTTTCATAAAAACATGCTATTTGCTCTGACAGCGGAAATTAATTATTAAATTAATTAATGAAACTTATATGTTTTTAATTTTTTAAAATAGACTTCATTTTTGAATTCGGAATATGAAATATATCTTAGGATGAGGTTTTTTTATTTTTTTGAAAAACATCAATTTTTGATGAATAGTGAAACCACTAAGTGGTACTTATAAAAACCGATTTTCCGTTTAAATGAAATTTTACCACCTATGTGTTTTGAATTTTAAAAATACGACATACATGGTTGTCATTAATAAGTAAATTTTTTTTCAATGGGATTAAAATAATTTTTTGGTGAATTGTAACTTTTACGTTTTTAATCGCGATTAGAGGTGATTAGTGTAATTTAAGGTAAAAATAATGTTTTAATAATATGAAATGAACTTGAAACATGTCCTACCCTTATTTTATGTGTCATGGACGACCAAGAAAATCCATGGGTCAACTTGGGGACCCCATGGAGCCACTTTGGTAGAAAATTACATTAATACTTTTTTATTTAAGGTTAGAATAAAAATGTCACAAACATGAGTTGTTTTAATAAAACAATTTTTAAATGGGGTTATAAAAGTCATAATTTTTACTATAAATATTCATTAGAAAGATAAAAATATTTACAACATCATGAAATATTTTATATAATTTCTAGACACTAAATAAATTAAATTATTTATGATATCATGATGATACAGCGATTACCTCATTAATGAACGATTTAAATAAAATGAAAAGATAATGTAAAATCTAAGACATAAACTTGTCAAAGACCTATTTGATGAGAATATTTCGAACCCTTATCACCGTATCCTCTAATTATATCAATTTCAGAACTTTAAAATCCGAAAATCATTTTATAATAAAGTAACCTTTTATAACTTTCCAAGAATGCCCCTCCTCTCCTCTTATAAAAGGCCCCCACCTCTACCACCTTACCCACCCCTCTCAAGCCTTTGGTTCTTCCATGCTCTTCCAATTTTGTCTCTCCACATCCCTATATTACTCTTAGAAGCCTCACTTTGGGCAGAATTCTTCTCAAGGAAGCCTTTGAGCTCAAATCAAAAAATAGTAACCCGTTTTTAAGGTAGAGTTTTCTCTAGTGTTCTTTTGTTTTATTTTGCTTCTTCAACCTTCTAAACTCTTTTTATTCCATTATTTTGTAACAAAACCAGTATCTTAAATATACTAGGATGTTTGTTTATGAATTATTGGAGCTACTCCTATACACACCTTTGTCTAATGGTTAAAGAACATACTGTTTCTGTGGTTGGCGAATTTCCGCCTCACAAAATGATGATTATTCAATATTCTTTTAACACCTTTAATGGTGGCCATTAAGATGTCAGTCTATTTATATATGATATATATTATTTTTATGTTTTTCTTATTCTTATGTATTTTTCATTTGTGGTATACCTTTATGGCTTCCATTATGGGTATACGCGATATCTTCATTTTAGGAAGTGCGGACTACCGCCCCCTCAAAGTGATTTGATTCGTTAATGTCATATGTGGGACGTATAAAGGATGAATTTAAAGTTATTATATATGATGTATGTTACATCTAAATTGTGAATATAATTATGGAATTAAAATATACATACCTCTCATTTAGTTTTAATTCCATTAATATGACATAGAAATGAATGTAGCGTTCCTGCGTATGTACGGCTTACCATCTCCATGAACGGTGCATTTCATTTCTTACCTCTAAATGATTATGTAATATTATAAATACATGTATATTCTGGATATATATGAAATATATGATATTCAAATCATGAATATCATTCTAGATATAATGAACCTTTGACCACACGAACAACATGTAATTGTAAGAAGTCCACTTTCGACTTAAGAACCAAATATCGAAAAAACAAACATTATTAACTTAAATGATTACATATTGTTTATAACATGGTAATAAGTGATATAAAATTAATAATGATCTTAAAAAATGTTCTTAATCATGTATAAATTAACTCATGTTTATTATTCAGGACGTTAAATAATGATCGAGTCAAGTCGGACCCGAGGTAAGGGACTTCGTCTCAATATCCAATCATTGAGGCATATTTTGTTTTATACAGAAATTTATTTTATAGGTTTTATAAAACCCTTTTACTTTTAATTTTATTCAAAAATAATCTTTTTATAAGATGAATTTTACTAAACGAAAAAAAGGAATGTTTCTTTTACCGTACGCGGTGACACCGACCTTTTCCGCCACCGCGAGTATTATTTGGTCTTTGGCTTCCAAAACAAGCCGTATTGTTTTTTGAAATGAATTAAATACCATATACTATTTTATGTATTTTGGTATTTAAAATGGTTTTTTATAATGGATTTGTTATGTCAATATATTTAAATAATATATTGTGATCAAAGTGTGGAAATGTTTTCTTTCCATTATATTTGTTTTATGTCTTATGATTTTTATAATGGTACTTGGACATTTGACGGGTGGTTCCATGATAAACCATAGGATGGGTGGTTCCGTGAATACCAGGGCAGGTGGTTACGTTATAACTTACAATTCCTTGGGTATGGAAGTCGGCCATATGACTATTCAATTAAGTGATATGTGTGGATGTCGACCGTATGGTTATTCCATTTAAGTATGTTTATTTACCAAGTTACCGTTATATGTTATGTGATCTTTATATGGGTTTTATGGTAATATTTTGGTTACAAAAGGGTAAGTAATGATCTTTTATATAGTGAAGAGTTTCTACTACTTCATAAAGGTGAAAATTATTACTTTGATAATGTATATATGGTTTACTTTTTGTTTTGATAAACTAACATTTGTCATTCTTTGTGTATCCCTTACTGAGCTTTTTATGCTCACCCCCAGTTTTTTTGAAATTTTTTCCATAGGACTTAATTTGTAATAGGGTCAAGGATGGGATCAAGAGAAAGTCATGTTATATAAAACATGGAACTAGACATGTTTCTTTTTAAGAGTTTTTATTCTATGGAAACTTAGTAGAAGTGTCTACATTGTAATCTTTTGAGATGTAATAGTTATGTCCTAATTCTATAAAACTCTAAAACTGAAAATATCCTCAATGTGAATTATTCATTTTATTCAATATTAAGTAAGGTTTAAGGCCGGGGCCTTATAGTTGGTATCAGAGGTCGGTTTAGATAACTTTAGGATTTAGAATTATATTAAATGATTATCCAAAAATATTTTTTTAATGGTCAAATTGAAATGATATATCATTTGAAGATTACCATGTTGCTTCGAGTAAGATATTTCTGTGTTAAGAATGGTTTTTAATATAGGAAAGAGAACATCTTTTCTGGGAAGGCATACAGAGGGAAATGAACTTTCAAAACAGTATCCTAGGATGGTCAGAATCAGAACTAAACAGTTTGTTGCAGTGATGGCTCAGTTGACTCAGGAGTTGAAAAAAAGATTGGTGAATGCTCTAGTTTTGGCACTTCCTTCCAGGAATAGTGAGTTTGTTATATACAATGATGCTTTGTTGAAGGGACATGGATGTGTCCTTATGAAGAATAATCAGGTAATTGCATATGCTTCGCGTCAATTGAAAACTGATGAGGTAAATTACCCTACACATGACTTGGAATTAGCTGCTGTTTTTTTTCTCTAAAAATTTGGAGGCATCATTTGTATAGAGTAAAGTGTGAAATATATACTGATCACAAATGTTTAAAGTATATATTCACTCAGAAAGAATTGAACATGAGACAGAGGAGATGGCTATAATTAATCAAGGATTATGATTGTACAATTGATTACCATCCGGGAAAAGAAAATAATGTGGTTGATGTTTTGAGTCGAAAAAGTAATGCTTCATTAACTATGCTACGTTTGGAACTAGATCCTTTGTTTTTTTGATGATCATTGACATAGAAGTAGTTGGGGCATGAATTTCTTCTGTTTTGTTTTATGTATCAGTGAGATCATCACTATCAGACAGTATTAAGCAAGCACAGAAGCAAGACAGTGAGTTGTAGAAAAAGGTAGAACTGGTTCATAAGGGTAAGTTGCCTGAATTAAACATTGATAATGATTGTGTTTTGAGGTTTGGGAAGAGATTATGTGTGCCTGGTGATTCCCAGATGAAGAATGAGTTGTTATGTGAGGCTCATTGTTCCCCGTTTTTAGTTCATCTTGGCAGTACTATGATGTACAGAGATCTGTGAGAGTATTACTAGTGGGATGGAATGAAAAGAGATATTGCTGATTTTACTGTGAAGTGCTTGACTTGTCAACAGGTTAAAACAGAGAGTCAGTTACCAAAAGGGATGCTTCATCCATTACCAATGACAGAGTGGAAATGGGAAAATATATCCATGGACTTTGTTGTGGAATTACCATGTACATCTCGAGGAAATAATGCAATCTGGGTTATTGTTGATCGATTGACTAAATCTTCTCATTTCCTTCCTATTCGAGATACATTCGCGATAGATCAACTTTCTCGATTGTATCTTAAAGAGATGGTCAGGTTTCATAGAGTTCCCCTCTCCATTATATCTAATCGTGATCCCAGGTTTACTTCTATCTTTTGTAAAGGCCTTCAGAAGTCATTGGGTAATAATTTAAATTTTATTACAGCTGTTCATCCGCAATCAGATGGGAAGTGAAAACAAAAAATTCAGACCTTGGAGGATATTCTATGAGCTTGCTCTATGGATTATCAGGGAATTTGGGACCAACATCTTTCTTTGGTTGAAGTTTCATATAATAACAGTTTTCATTCCAGTATATAGATGGCACCGTTTGAGGCATTATATGGGAAGCGGTGTCGAACTCTAGGTTTTTGGGACGAAGTAGGTGAAAGGAAGCTGATGGGACCAGAATTGGTAGAAGAGATGTAAAAAAAGTTCAGTTGATTCTAAAACACATGAGAACGGCTCAGAGCAGACAGAAAAGTTATGTGGATAACTGGAGGAAGGAACTATCTTTTGAGGTAGGTGATCATGTCTTTCTCAAAGATTTGCCATGGAAAAGTGTGATGCGATTTGGTAAGAAAGGAAAGCTGAGTCCAATGTTTATTGAACCATATGAAATTCTGGAGTGGGATGGATCTGTTTCATATAGAGTGGCATTACCTACGAGTTTATCTCAGGTACACAATGTTTTTCATGTTTCGATGTGGAGAAAGTATATTCCAAATCCATCTCATGTTTTGAGCCCGGAGGTAGTTCAGTTGGAAGAGAATCTCTCTTATGAAGAACAACCAGTCCGGATTCTTGACCAAAGAGAGCAGGTGTTGCGAAATAAGGTAGTTCACCAGGTAATGGTTTTGGGGAAAAACCATATGGTTGAAGAGGCAATGTGGGAATCTGAAAATGCTATGAGGGATAAATACCCCCACTTATTTTGATAAGTGAATAAAATTGTGAGGACGCAATTCCCAAAGGGGGGGAAGGATGTAACATCCCAGGTAAATAAAGAATAAATCATTTTCATATTTATTAATATTTACGAATTAAATATTAATTTTACTTTAAAGGGTTTTCTATGTTCGATAGCGTACCCGATATGCAACAAAAAGTTTGATTGAAATCTTACGTTGCACACTAGTAATAAAATAATATTATTTTAAATGGTAGTTAACACATAACCGTTGTTTTGGCGGGAATGGACAGAAATAACTAAAATATGATTATATATGTTTTTTAAAAGTTTTTACATTTATCTAATAAAAGATAGAGGCTTAAAATACAGAAAGAATTCAATTTTAGGCATATATACCCTAATTCTCCCTAAAGGGTCACTTATCGCCTTTTGATGGAGAGCCGTCATTAAATATAGTTTTGGCCACACTTATACATTCTTTTGGACCAGATAAAACTCTTCTTTATAATCAGGACATCAAAATTTACTTTGTTTAATTTTTTGGTATTTTTCCGATAAAGTTCATTTTTTTAATGAATAGTGAAAATGTTGTATTTTAATTCAAAACCACTTTTTAATCTAATCTATTTATATGATTAGATTATCTTTTTAATTGGTTTTAAAGTGCAATTAGAATATATTTTTACCATTTAATCCGATAGTGGTCGTTGGAATTAATTTCACTTTGAAATCAGACTTAAACTAGTGTCAATCTTTTGATACTTATTATTTTATAAAAACACCCTATTTTCTCTGACAGCATGAATTAATTATTAAATTATTTAATGCAACTTATATGTTTTGAATTTTGTAAAATAGACTTCATTTTTGAAATCGGAATATCAAATATAGCTTAGGGTGAGGTTTTGGTATTTTTCTGAAAAACTTCAATTTTTGATGAATAGTGAAACCACTATGTGGTACTTATAAAAAGTGATTTTCCGTTTAAATGAAATTTTACCACCTCTGTGTTTTGAATTTCAAAAATCCAACATACATGGTTGTCATTAAGAAGTAAAATTTTGTTCAATGGGATTAAAATAATTTTTTGGTGAATAGTAACTTCTATGTTTTTAATCGCGATTAGATATAATTAGTGTAATTTAAGGTAAAAATAATGTTTTAATAATATTAAATGAACTTGAAACATGTCCTAACCATATTGGATGTTTCATGGCCGACCAATACAATCCATGGGTTATCTTGGGGACCCCATGGAGCCACTTTGGTTGGAAAATGACATTAATAACTTTTTATTTAAAGTTAAAATAAAAATGTTACAAACATGAGTTGTTTTACTAAAACTATTTTTTAATGGGTTTATACAAGACATATTTATTACTATAAATATTAACTAAAAATCTAAAAAGATTTCTTACATCATGATATTTTTTATAATTTTTGGACACTAAATAAATTAAATTATTTATGACATGATGATGATGCAACGATTACCTCATTAATGAACGATTTAAATAAAATGAAAAGATATGTAAAATATAAGACTTAAACGTGTCAAAGACCAATTGTAAGAGTATATTTAGAACCCTTATCACCTTATCCTTGAATTATATCAATGTGGGGCCTTTAAAATCCGAAAATAATTTTATAATAAAGTAACCTTTTATAACTTTCCAAGAGTGCCCCTCCTCTCCTATTATAAAAGGCCCCCACCTCTACCACCTTACCCACCCCTCTAAAGCCTTTGGTTCGTCCATTCTCTTCCCATTTTGTCTCTCCACATCCCTCTATTACTCATATAATCCTCACTTTGGGAAGAAGTCTTCACAAGGAAGCCTTTGAGCTCAAATCAATAAAGAGTTACCCATTTTAAAGGTAGTGTTTTCTCTTGTGTTCTTTTGTTTTATTTTGCTTATTCAACCCTATAAACTATTTTTAATCCTTTATTTTGAAACCAAACCAGTATATTCAATATACTAGGGTGTTTTTATAATAATTATTAGAGCTACACCTACAAAAACCTCCATAGAATGGTTAAACAAAATACTGTTTCTGTGGTTGGCGAATTTCTGCCTCACGAAATGATGATTGTTCAATCTTCTTTTAACACCTTTAATAGTGTGCATTAAGATGTCACTATATTTATATATGATATATATTATGTTTATTTTTTCTTTATGCTTCTGTATTTTTCATTTTTTGTTTAACTTTATGGCTTCCATTATGGGTATATGCGATATCTTCATTTTAGGAAGTGCGGACTACCGCCCCCTCAAAGTGAATTGATTCGTTAATGCCATATATGGGACGTATAAAGGATTTATTTAAAGTTATTATGCCTGATTTATGTTACATATAAATTATGAATATAATTATGTAATTAAAATAAAAATACTTCTCATTCAGATTTAATTCTATTAATATGACATAAAAATGAAAGTAGCATTCATGCGTACGTACGGCTTACCATCTCCATGAATGGTGCATTTCATCTCTTACCTATAAATGATTATGTAATATTATAAATACATGTATATGCTGGATATATATGACATATATGATATTCAAATCATTAATATCATTCTGGATAAAATGAACCTTTGACCACACGAACAACATGTAATTGTAAGAAGTCCACTTTCGACTTAAGAACCAAATATCGACAAAACAAACATTATTAACTTAAATGATTACATAATGTTTATAACATGGTAATAAGTTATATAAAAGTAATAATGAACTTTAAAAATGTTCTTAATCAAGTAGATATTAACTCATGTTTATTATTTCGGACGTGAAAGAATGATCGAGTCAAGTCGGACCCGAGGTAAGGGACTTCGTCTCAATCTCCTTTCATTGAGGCATATTTTGTTTTATACACAACTTTCTTTTAAACGGTGTATAAAACCCTTTTACATTTAATTTTATTCAAGAAGAATATTTTTATATGAAGCGTTTTACTAAATGACAAAAATGAATGTTTCTTTTAACGTACACAGTGACAACGACGTTTTCCGCCGCCGCGAGTATTATTTGGTCTTTGGCTTTCTAAACAAGCCGTAATGTTTTTTAAAATGAAATAAATACCATATACTCTTTTATGTATTTTGGTATTGAAAATGTTGTTTTATAATGGATTTGTTATGTCAATATATTTAAGTGATATATTGTGATCCAAGTGTGGAAATGTTTTCTTTCCATTATATTTGATTTATGTCTTATGATTTTTATAATGGTACTTGGACATTTGATGGGTGGTTACGTGATAAACCATATGACGGGTGGTGTCGTGAATATCAGGACGGGTGGTTACGTTATAACCTCCAATTCATTGGTTATGGAAGTCGGCCGTATGGATATTCCATTAAGTGATATGTGTGGAAGTCAACTGTATGGTTATTCCATTTAAGTATGTTTATGTCCCAAGTTACATTTATATATTATGTGATCTTTATATGGGTTTTATGGTAATATTTTGGTTACAAAAGGTTAAGTAATGATATTTTATTTAGTGAAGAGTTTTTACTACTTCATAAAGGTGAAAAGTATTACTTTGATAAAGTATACATGGTTTACTTGTTGTTTTGATAAACTACTAGTTTTAATTCATTGTGTATCCCTTATTGAGCTTCTTATGCTCACCCCATGTTTTTTTGAAATGTTTTTCACAGGACTTAATGTGGAATAGTGTCAAGGATGGGATCAAGGGAAAGTTATGCTATATAAAACATGGAACTAGACATGTTTCTTTTTAAGAGTTTTTATTCTATGGAAACTTAGTAGAAGTATCAACTTTTAATCTTTTGAGATTTAATAGTAATGTAATAATTCTCTAAAACTCTAAACCTGAAAGGATCCTCAATGTGAATTATTTATTTAACTAAATATTAAGTAAGGTTTAAGGTCGGGGCCTTATACTTGGGCCTACATATGAGACTTCATTAATGATTACTCTCTTCCCACATCAATGGGAGTATACTCTGTGAAATGTACCCACCATGTTTATTCATCCATTTGATTTAGTGGGTAATTTTCAATATTTCTTCCCCCTATTCATAGTTTCTCTAAGAGTCATACGATGGAGTCTCTCTTGTTCCGCCATATGTTTTCAAAGGGGGAAGCTGAAGCCAATATAGGCTTTCCTCCTGGTTATGTAGAGATTAGTTTGTCCGGAAATTATGAATGATCTGGGATACTCTTATATCCCAATGGGTATTTATACACATCTATATGAATGCCTATAATATTTCCACCAAATGATGGTTCTAATATGAGGCTTGGAAGGTCGATGGTTTTGAGAGGACCAATAGCCCTTGATGTACCTTGTAAAGTGGTGAGTCATTTACCACTGCTCTTACTACTAGTAAAAGTATAAACCAACATGGTTGTGGAGAGTGTGCTAATATTGAGTTATTACATTCCAAATATATCATTTCTTATGGCATTTTACTAGAGTATGAATTGGAGAACAGCTATCTGAAATGTTCATCTTTTGAGAAAACTACTCCAAGAAGAGTTACCTTTAGGATGATTTTCTCACATTACAACAATGAAATTAATTGACTTAAAAAAATGACATATGAAAGTTATGTACTTTATATTATACTTTTATATATCTTTATAAATATTATATTATCAGGTCTAAAATTATCCTCTGGTATTAGAATAGAGGATTTGGGAATGCTGGTTGTTGATGTGGAAGAATAAGGTCATCCCATTATTGAGGTAATGGTAAGGTTAATCTAACTACAATGTTTGAAGGTCCATGGTGTTGTTGTAACTGTATATGTAAGTATACCACATAAGACAATCCACTTCTTCCAGGGCCCGTATATTCGCCCCTTTAATAGGAGATAATTTTATTTTCAATGGGGAAACAATGTTGCGGGACCCCATGGTCAACTTTCTCAAATAATAGCAGAGATTAAATTTCTTAGAGCAATAACCTCATCATTAGAAACTATTGTTGGGCCTTCATTAATTCTCCAAGAATCAACACATCCGAGAAATTCAGTGTTAGAGGGGAATGTAGAAAAAAGGATGCACTATGAGTTGTCAGATCCATCTCCCCCAAAATCCTCAAGTAAGTATGATATTTCACTCATTTCATGTTTAGGGATATTACAATAGAACATAGTAATGTGTCAAAAATTTCTAGGCCCCCTTCTATCCAGTATGGTGGATCATGTATCTTCCACTGAGGATCCGGGTGAACATTAATTTACTTTAACAGAACCTTCTTTGTCGGGACCAACCCCTCAAGTAGATGAGATGGATATTGTGTTGGCCTGGTTAGGCCCAAATCATTCCACATATGTAAAAAAATCATTATGTTTTATTTGAAATAGGAAAACATTATTTTGGAAGAGATTGATTCAATTAGTTATTCTACTACAGAGTTTTCTTTTATGGAGGCACATTTTAGATAAAGTGAATACTTCTTTAGAAATTAGACACATTGGTAATTTTATGAAATATAACCTAACAATTATACTGTTATTTTATCCCACTTTCTATTTTTGAGCTGTATAATTTTATGAATTTTACAATTATGAGTGCACAATATTGCATTGATCACAAAAATTATTTGTCTAGTGAGAAGAAAACTTACTTTTGACCAGGATTCCCTTGTTTGGTTTTCAACTTGGATAGAATTATGTCTATTTTAACATTTAAAATGAGACCTTCTTGTGACTTATTTTAGGGTCTTCTAGGTTAGAACACCTATTTATATAGTTTTATGTTATTTTATATCAAACCATATATTTCTCTTGTTTAGAGGCTTTTAGCTTAAACATTATATTGTTGTAGTTTAGGATCATATTTATGGACCTTCTTAATGAATATGGAAGTTAGGAATGACATTAAGAGGATAAACAAAAACACCCTATGGTTCTGAGTTTTTTCATTGTGTTTATAGGTCTCTCAAATATTAGAGATACCTTCCTACAAGGATTTAAAACCTCTATTTGGTAGGTCAAATCCCTTATGCATCACAATCATGGAAGAACATAGGTTTCCCCACACTTTTCCATTAGTCATGAAGGATTTTCGATGGGGTATCTGTTTATTGTAAATATATTAAAGAAGCTAAATGAATCATTATAGATGTAATATGGGATGTGTAAGTATTATTTCAATGAGACTATATAGATGAATCTTGGAATGGTTCATACAGGCTGGGGCATACAAAAAACATTCTATGGTGCAGAGTTCGACCATGGTGTCTTTCGGGCTCATGAGGATTATAGTTACTACAATATAAGATGGTTATTCATCTAATTGGTTGGTCAAATTCCTAAATATTGAGTCTATAGGGATAATATAAATTTTCACAGAGAGCCAATCCCAACAAATTTCAAATGACTATGAAGATTTAAAAAGAATCAAAATTTGGTTCAATGAAGTGGCGTATGGAAAAACTAACTATCCAAGAAGGGATAAGACACCATAGGGAATTTTATATCTTAATAGGGAAACTCAAACCCTACGCAATATGGTTACAATTATCATGGAATGGAACATCATAAGGATTAATAATGGTGTGTCACATTCCTTCTTTTAGAATGGATAATACACACAATGACATAACAACAACATTATAGAATACAGTTGAATAGTCCAGGTACTTGGATTTTAAATCACTACCCAATGTGATTAAATCAAGAGTTGTTATATAGGAATATCATGTTGGGAATGACCCAAGACACATTAAGGGGTTTATTTTATCAATGGAGTTGTCAGGCTCAAAGGGATAAGAAATTCCTTTTTATAGGACAAATATGTGTCCTGTTGGTAGGTCAAATACCTTACGGGTCAATAGCATGGTCATACAAATAGATATATTATTTCATTTTCACTGTCCATGAATGTTTTTTGTTGACCGAAGGTGCTCAAATAATGATTATTTTAGAAAATTAAATATTCATGAAGGTTTTGAGAAAACTAGAAGTTGTTTCACTTCCTAGGGAACATGTTATCATAGTGATAAGATATGGGAAGCCTTTACTCTAACTTCATCAAAGGACATGGTATTGAAAGTGAAAGAATCTACCTGTACCTGTGCTATAAAACAGTCCCTATAAGATTTTTCTATATTAATTTATTCTCTAATGTTTTACTAGACATTATAGATGAAGTGTTTAATTAGTATAGAGTTGAAGTTTATATAGGAAATGCTTTTTGGGTTTTTAATTAAAACTTTTTAATGTCTGTTTTACAATAAGTTTTAGGGTCTAATGATTTGTACCATAAAAAGGATGATGTATAAGGTTATTAAACTTTGACAAAAGTGTCGAAAATTTAGGGTCATAATGCATGTTAACATAGTTTGAGTAGAATTTTATGCAATATACTATTTAGGATACCCAGTGTCTAGAGTGTTCCAACCTCTTTTTGGGATAGAGAGGAAGATGTTTTAAATCCTAGATTGAGGTTCTCGGTTTAGGAGTAAATATAATGGACAACCATACCGTGGATGGATGAGAACACCCTAAGGTGTTGAGTCCTACTATAGTGATGTCAGGGTCACAGGTATAAAAAAAACCTTCATAATGGGTCAAAATATCCCTTTTTGGTTGGTAAAAGATATTATTCATCTATCTCAAGATCAAATAGATATTTATTTTTATTCTCAATGTTTATGAATAGGTTTTGGAGAACCGAGTCATTCATCACATGAGGTGTGATTTGTGGATTTATAGGATTAAATGATGATAGATTAATTCTATAAAACTATAGATGTGGTTCATATATTTAAATCCGTTGATAAGGAATGATGATGGGTGATTGATGACACATTTTATTCTCATGTTGTTGGCATGTGTTTTTCATGTGGTTTAAATACATGTCACTAGGACGTTTTACATGTATTTCAATATCATGTGGTAATAAAAATTTTCTTTATTTTAGTTTAATTTAACACAGTAATGATGTGGGAACCGAGGGGAAAAATCCACCATGATGCACATTAGGAGAATTTGAATAGTTCAATTTAATTATGATATGGGATTCATCTTTATATGAGAGAAAAATTATTGCTTGAAAGATGTATGTTGTATCCCTTCTTGAACAAATTAATCACATGTGCATGAAATATATACAATTTTATGACTTGTTCGCATGAAAAATGAGCATGTATGACCTTGAACTCTTAGAAACGAGTTATAACTTGATTTTTTTTGTGTAGTTTAGTTTCTTGGGTCTTGGAAATTCACTACATAGGTACTTCAAATATGTGTCATTTTATATAGTTTTATCATGTTATATGTTGGGGTTGAACCCATGATTGGGGGTCTGGGGGTCCATATGTATCCTATGATAACATGAAGCAATTCCTACATAGTGTTTTAATGAAATTTTCCTGCCAATGTAAGTCCTATACACATAGATGGGGTTAAATTTTTTTTGCATGAATGAATGAAAGAATGAATGATCTGGGAATCATAATGTATACTACGATAATAAGAATCAATCCACATGTAATTATTGAATGGTATAATAGGTCTGACCCATACACAATGCAGGTAATTGTTCACATTCATTATTCTAGCTAGACCCAGGTTTAGAGATATCAGAATCACTATTGATCCAATTTTAATAGAAATAAAGGCACATGTATTTATTGAATATTGGTGTAATGGGTGTATCATACCAAGGTTAGTGTTCCCCTTGGTCATGGTCCATATTAATTCATAGTTTTTTCTCATGCAAGATACGTCAACTGTGATGTTTAATGTCATGCAGCCAAGAATAGAGGTGTTCTTTTTAAGGTCCTACATCCAATACCATGTTAATCATATAGTGAACTGAAATTTCTCCTTCATCTAGGGCTTCCTATACCCAAATTCTTATGATCACATGGGATATTATCAATGTGGGAATCATGGAATGAAAAATAATTTTTCACAACATAGAAGATATTAGAGGAAAGTACATGTATGTTTTCTATTATGTGGTTGATTAGAAAACATATAGGATATATAAATTCCTAAATATCACATTAAAATGATAATAAATATTTCCATTGTTTTGGAAAAAAATTTAGTTTAGTGTCATGAGGTGTGGAAATAATGTGTTCTCTTTATTGCCATGTGGTAACGATGAAGGATAATTGATGTGAAAGAAGTGTTATATTATGTCTAGGCCCAATAGTGGAGGTATGTGTATCACTACATACCCTATTAAGGTAGGAATAAAGTTTCATATTTATTTTTTAAACCTTGCAGTTTCGTGTCATTCTATAACGACATCTACCATACAGTTTAACATATTCCAGAATAGAAGTGGGTCTCTCAATGTGGAAAAAGGCTTGAACATTGTCACATAGTCTTATGTCTTATGATCATGATTAATATATTGTGGTTGGTCATATGATTGTAGACCAGTGAATAAATATTTATTTTAGATTCAAGGAATCATGACACTCATAGTTATTGAATTGGAGATTCCCTATGTGGATATAACTCACACACAATGATGTGGGAACTTCATTTCTATTTTTTCAAAGATCTATCACATGTGGGGTTTATTGTACTTGATAAAATGATTCCCGTGTAGTTTAACATAATGTAGTGAATATGTGATCCATATAGTTCAATGTCATGTGGCCCAGGATTGTTTGGTATAAATTAGCATCATGTGGTTAGGAGATGAGGAATTTTTTTAGTTTAACATGTTTCTGCCAAGAAATTTCCTATTCAGTTTAGCATCATGTTGTAGTGATGATTTTGGAGTGTTTAATGTTAGATGAGTAAGAAGAAAGATACTTGGGCAAAGATATAAAATTTATTTTTTGAGAGACCACTCTTTAGTTGGGCGCAACATATTCCCCATCCATTATGTCTAGTTAGTATGAATCATTGTGATAGATGTTTTCTATGATATAAGGCCCTTCCCATATCGGTTATAGAATAAGATGATATTTCCTGGTATCATTTGGTTTTAGGGAGACAATATCATTTCTACTTGAAGGAACAAATAGATATGAACATTTTTTCTGATGGCATGAGTTATCTGATTCAGATAGACCTCGAGATTGTTTAGTGTATGTAATAATTTCTCATTTAGCCTCTATAATTAATCCAAAATCTTTTTTAATTTCTCATCATTTGAGCATTTTCCATATATATATCTATTTCCAGTTAGGGAAACATTATTTCTATGGGAAACACTACCTTAGTTCTGTACAAAAATGAATATGGTGTTTTCAATATAGTAGTGTGTGTTTTGGTATATTAGTCTTATAGAGTATGTTGGAGTTTTTCTGGAGAGGAATTAATATCATTATTCACCATCTTATAGAGTATATTTGATAGAGTCTCATTAATAGCCTCTATTTTTCATTTTACATTTAATTATATAGGTATGGTTGATACCACTCAATGTTGTACTCCTTGTACAATTTCCTCAACAAAATATAAAAGTAGTTGGTGATATTGTAAATTAATATTGTGTGAGGGACTCTTAGCCTCGTGATAATATTGGAATTCACAAAGTTGATGATATTCGTTGCCATGGATTCCATGATGAGTATTAGCTTAGCTGAATTGGAAATGAATTAGATAGTAGTAATGATATACATAATCATCATGGATATGGAGGATGGATATGACCTTAGAATATCCATTCCCAAATATTTTTTTGTATAAAGTAATTTCAGTGTTTTATGGAATGAGTTTTCATAAATTTCTCATGCATGACATTTCCTCATGATTTCCACCTAGCCTTCTATCAAGGTTTTCCTATAGTAAACTATCCCCTAGATTTTGTGGGATATCATGTTCCCATATTGATGGAACTAAATGAGCCAACATGGACTTATTCCCAGATGGATAGAATATATCTTTCATCTATGAATCTAAAAATGATTCCCCCAGTGACACACTTATAGAGGTATTATTCTCATTTGGACCATATCGTAGGGTAAAGATTACTGCTCAATACTGAACCTTTTACCATATTTATTTTTCAACTAGGATGATCAAAATATAAAGATAATCATGAATGTGCTACATCCATCCAGTGGTGGTTATCAATAACACCCTTAAATTTTGTGAATTTTTTGATTTAATTTAATCTTTTTGATATTTTTCATTTCACCATGTCTGTGCTCAACATGTGTTATATGAATGAACCTATTTATTCATTCTTTGTATGAAACACCATGATGAGGTTGTGCTATGAGAAACAAATATATTAACATGTGAGACACAGAAAACTATGTTTGTGTTGTGTTATAGAAAATTTAGAGTTCTTCTAATAGCTTGTGTCACATGCATGCCCGAGTTTTACCAAACTACAATTTAATAATAGTAATGTTTTCAAAATATTTTAATTGTTACCACCTAGTCATTGTAATAGTAATTAAAGAAAAGATTAACTGAATTATGAATAACCATTATATAAAATTAAACCATTGGGTTATCAATTGTCTATAATGTAACATTAGAACTATTAGAAAATAAATAAATTCATTTTCTATTAATTATTTTTTTCTATGTTCAAACACCATTTATATCAATAAATTATTCAAACCACTATTTGTGAATGGTTTTAATAAAATATATATATTAAATATCAAATCATTTTTATTAACAATCACCAAATATACTTTATAATTATAAGGAAATAATAAATCTAATTATATGAATAGATACTGTATTTTTCATAAGGGTGATTTACAGCATTTTAATCGAGGTCCCATTTTTAATTTAATTTGTGAAAATTTTATAAATTTTATATTATAAAATAAGCGTTATATTTGAAATAATAGTATAAAAATTTTCATTGGTTGAATTTATGGTATTTTTTTGATAAGTTATTTTTTTGATAAATAGTGACAAATACTAAATTTTAACTGAGAAAAGCTATCTCATTAAAGTAATTTATATATTTATAATTTAAATTTAATCTGTTTTAATGTATAAATAGATCAAATATTTTTTATTTAATACAATTTATTTCAATTTAATCAATTTAAAATATAATTTGGATATAAAAACATTTCATTTTTTGTACGTTTTCACTTAAAAAAATTATTTACTCATTCATGGAATGAGATAATTTTAAAATTAATTTTATAAAATTATGGTTATTGAATTAGGAAAAATCGATTCGATAATTTAATTCCCATGTTCCAAATATTGTAAATACTACCCTTTTATTTGTGGAAATTATGAATTGTATCTTTGGATTTCATTACTGTGTTAAAAGGATTGTTTGTTAATTAATGTTTAAAATAATGTAATAATAAGTATAAAATTTCCCTAAAACCATGCAAAGAATTATTTTATGAATTTAATTATTCCATTATAAAATAATGATATAAATTTAATAACATAATGGACAATATTCCATGATAATGTCTTGGATATTATTAAAATCAACGAGTGCGACAAAATGTCACACTATTATTTTTAATAAGTACAATTTTTTAATATGGTGTTAAATTGAAGATATATAAGACTTAATATTTTATTGTGATGTAAAAAATTTTTATCAACTTAAATGATATTTATTTTTTGTTTTTAGTACGTAAATAATTATCATAAATAATTACAAAATGATGATGTTGTAATTATTCAATTAAATAAAAAATCAAGTAAATTAAATTATAAATGTTAAAAGAAATATAAATTGACTTAAATAAGGTTATAAAATATTTTTATAGGTTCTTATTACGTATTAGGGGTGTATTAATGTAATGTTTTGAAAGTCATATTGCATTATTTGTTTTCATAAAGTCAAAGCGATGAATAGTCTCAAAAATGACACCTGTGATATTTTATGATAATAATATTTTATTAAATAATTTATAAATCATAAAAATATTAAATAAGGATAAAAAGATTTATATATGATCTAAAATATCATTCATTTTACATTTATGGTCCACTTTACACTTTAAAAGTAAAAATTTTATCCTCTTAATATTGATAAACATGTTACCATAGTTAGAATTAAAATGACATAACTAAGGATTAATCAAATAGATAAGGTTTACAATGACCCCGAAACATTTATAAAATTTATTTTTTTATGTTATTAAAACATTATAAAATATTATAAACTAAAAAATGGACATTTTTATGTATTTTAATTTATATTTTATTTATTATAAATTAATCTTTTGAGAAATTTCAAAAGTTCTACTCCCCCTTCTCATAAAAATACATATCTTCTTCTCTTTTATTAACACTTCATAGCTTATTTGGTTTATATAAAATCGTCCAAAATAGTCAATAAAATCATCTACCTTAATATTAGAATCCATAATTTTGAAATAAATCAAACCAAATGAGGCTATTTGTGAAAATACAAAGGACATACCGACAGAAGAGGTTTTGATCATCTACCAACATTTTTGATTTATTTATTACATGAACCCCATATTTTATTATTATTAAATTATTATATATAATAATATTTTTTACACAATGTATTAAACCTACAGTTAAACACACTTCGATCAAATAGGTAACAGACTTATCGTTCTTGTGTACGATGAACTACCAGCTCATAAAACAATGTTGTTCATACTTACATTACCACCTATCATGGTTGGAATTATGATGAACAATATATTTTATATGATATATATTATATTTTTTTTATTTAATCTTATTTAATTTTTATACAATACAAACCTACTTTCATTCCATTTTTTATACAAGAAAATGTGGTTTGTTGACATGTGGACTACTGCCTCCTCAAAGTGATGTGATTATTTATAAATTTTAATGGAATGTATTAAGGAAGGGTTAAATGAAAGTATATTTTATATATAATATAATAATTATATTATATATATAATCACAAATTTTATTTACTTTCTTTTTTTAAATATGGAATAAAATGAAAAAAATGTTCATAGGTACATACGATATACCGTTGCCATGATTGGTGTATTTTATTTTATATTTGTGTCATTAATTGATAACCATAAATTCATATATAATTAATATATATGATATTTATGTCACAGTTATAATTAAAGAGATAATATTATTTTTATCTAAGTATGATTACCAGGAATAACAAGTCAAAACATGTACGAGAAACAAAGCGGTTATTACCTGAAACATTAATTAAACATGGAAATTTTAATAAGGGGATAATTTAAAGTAACATAAGGAATTATATATACGAATATAGATATTTAATAAATATTTAATAAAATAATATTTATTATATATGAGTTTTTCATGAGCATGATTCGATAAAAGTTAAAAAGTTAGGGGATTCATTATCTCACTTTTATTTCTGTGAGACGTATTCCATTCTCACCACTCTTTTATTCTGTGTAGTGTATATACATAACATTAATGTAATATATTATTATATTACTTATATTTATGGTTTAATAGATATTCGTTTCATGATATATTTTTTATGGGGTTATTAGTAGAAATGAATTCAATTTTATAATGTAACTTTCCCCCTATTTTTCTTCTTTTAGACACATGTTATGTTATAAACCTATAATATTTTATGTGGTGTATATACAACCCATTTAAATGTTTTTTCTTGAATAAAATTATTTTACTTATATTTTAAGATTCATTTAATTTTATTCTCTCTCTTTATGGAAATATGTGTTCCATTGAAACATTTTTTTTTTCTAAAATTGTTTTAAAAATGTTTTAAATAAAAATTAAAGAATTTTCAATGAAAAAGGATTGAAAATATGTTTAAAACATTTTTAAAAGGTTATTTTATAATTTAACAAGGTTATTTTCAATTAAAATATTTTTTAATCATTTTATGATTAAAAATTAATTTTTCAAAATAGAAAGGAAATTTTCCTCATGAATTATATCACGTCATCTATCAAAATATTTTCTATGTAAATAAATGTTATTTGAGTTCACATATGTTTTACCAGGGATATGACCCAAGGATTCAATTATTATTGTTATTTTGAATTTTTTCTGTTTATGATGGATTTATATTCCTGAATGTTGTTTCTTTTCGCTGAGTTATGTTATGATAAAATGTTTATGAAAAACACATTTTTTAAGGGTTATGATTTAATTTATATAATTTTGGCTCACATATGTATAGTTTTAATTATATGATAGGTGGGACCTATATCAACTTCCATTTCCATGGTTAATGACTTATTCATCATGATATATTACTAGAAACAAGTTGACAGTCTTTATTTGTAACACCCCAGGTAAATAAAGAATATGAAATTTTTATATTTATCCATATTTGTGAATAAAATGTAAATACTAATTTAATGGGAACGCTATGCTCGATGGCTTACCCAATACGCAACAAAAAGTTCCTTTGAAATCTTACGTTGCACGCCAATAATAAAATAAGTTTATGTTAACACCTAGACGTTGTAATGACAGGAACTAACTACAAAATGATTATATATGTTTGTCAAATATTTTTACTTTTTACAATAAATGTTAGAGGATTAAAAATGAAAATGAATCCAATTTTATGCGTAAACATTATAATATTCTTTAAAAGGTCGATTAACCGCCTTTGATGGCGAACCTCTTTTAAATCCACTTTTTTACAATTTTATGTGTTATATTTGACAAAATAAAATTTTTCTTTAGGATCGGGACATCAAATTTACTTTGTGTAAATTTTTGGTATTTTTCCGATAAAGTTCATTTTTTTAATGAATAGTGAAAAATGAAATATTTTAATTCAAAACCTCCTTTTAATCAAATTTATTTATATGATTATATTATCTTTTGAATTGGTTTTAATTTGAAATTATAATATATTTTTACCATTTAATCCAATATTGGTCATTGGAATTAATTTCTCTTTGAAATTGGACTTAAACTAGTGTCAATCTTTTAGTAGATATTATTTCTTAAAAACACGCTATTTGTTTTGACAGCGGGAATTAATTATTAAATTAATTAATGCAACATATATGATTAGAATTTTGTAAAATATACATCATTTTTGAATTCGGAATATCAAATATAGCTTAGGGTGAATTTTTGGTATTTTTCTGAAAAACTTCAATTTTTTATTAATAGTGAAACCACTAAATCGTAGTTTAAAAACTGATTTTTTGTTTAAATGAATATTTACTACTTATGTGATTTTAATTTCAAAAATCCGACATACATGGTTGTCATTAGGATGTAAAATGTGGTTCAATGGGATTAAAATAATTTTTTGGTGAATAGTAACCTTTACGTTTTTAATAGCAATTAGAGGTAATTAGTGTTATTTAATGTAAAAATAATGTTTTAATAATATAAAATGACCGTGTAACATGTCCTATCCTTATTTTATGAGTCACGGACGACCAATAAAATCCATGGGTAAACTTGGAGACCCCATGGAGCCACTTTTGTTGGAAAATGACATTAATACCTTTTTATATAAAGTTAAAATTAAAATGTCACAACCATGTGTTGTTTTACTAAAACAATTTTTAGATGGGGTTATACAAGTCATATTTTTGACTATAAATATGCATTAGAAATATAAAAAGATTTAGTACATCATGATATTTTGTTTATAATTTTTAGATATTAAATAAATTAATTTATTTTTGACACTGTGATGTTGCAGTGATTACCTCATAAATGAACGATTTAAATAAAATGAGAATATAGGGTGAAATCTAAGTCTTAAACTTGTCACAAACATATTGGATGTGAGTATTTAAAAACACTATGACCTTATCCTCAAAATATATCCTTTTGGGACCTTTTAAATCCTAAAATCATTTTATAATAAAGTAATATTTTATATCTTACCAAGAGTTCCCCTCCTCTCCTATTATAAAAGGCCCCCACCTCTACCACCTTACACACACCTCTCAAGCCTTTTTCTCGGCCAAAACCTGGCCATTTCATCTCTCCACATACCTCTATTCATCATTGAATCCTTACATTGGGCAGAATCCTTTCCAAGGAAGCCTTTGAGCTCAAATCAAAGATAGTTACCCGATTTAATGGTAATGCTTTCCCTTGTGTCCTTTTGTTTTATTTTGTTTCTCCAACCCTATAAAATCTTTTTATTCCTTTATTTTGTAAAAACACAAGTATATTAAATATAATAGGATGTTTTTATGTGAATTATTTGAGCTAAACTTACACACACCTTCGTCCAATGGTTTAAAAACATATTGCTTCTGTGGATGGCGAATTTCTGCCTCATGAAACGATGATTGTTCAATCTTCTCTTAACACCTTTCATGGTGGACATTATGATGTCACTATATTTTATATATGATATATATTATATTTATGTTTTTTTATATTCTTATATATTTTATATTTAAAACACACCTTTATGCTTTTCATGTTGTGCAGATGCGATAATTTCATACGAGGAAGTGTGGACTACTGCCCCCTCAAGTGATGTGACTCATTCATGCAATACATGGAATGTATAAAGAATAAAATTAATCAAAATATGTGACCTATATAACATGAATATTATACTGGAATTATAATATATATATCTCTCTCAATTATTTTTAATTCCATTAATATGAAAAAGAAATGATAGTAGCGTTCCTGCGTACGTACGGCCTACTGTCTCCATGAACGGTGCATTTAATTTATTTTTTATCTCCAAATGTTATGGAGTAGTATAAAATGAATATTTACTGGATATATATGATATTTAAATAATTAATACTATTTTGGAGATGATTTACTTATAACTACATGGACAACCATTTTCAAACAAGTTTATTTTTGACTCATGTACCAAACATCGACAAAAGCGTCTGATTTGAACTCGCATTATTAACCAATTATTATAATATTATAATATTTGATATGAACGGAATAAAAATCTTTAAAAGAGGTCTGGAAGAAATTATAAATTGACCAATGTTTATTATTCAGTAATATAAAGAAACAACCAAGACAAGTCGGACTTGAGGTAAGGGATCATACCTCTCTCTTTCTTTTTAAGTACTCTCTTTTATATCATTTCAGTTAAGCTCACCTTTCTTATGTTTTAGGATGTTATTTTATATTACTCTTACTGTAATTTTTATGTTCTTATGATGATAGACCCTATTTTATCTCATAAATCCATTTTTGGATATTTTAAGTGGCGTCGTTAGGCTGTCGAGTTTTCATAAGGGATTTTTCATCTCACTTTTATTCCCGTGACATTGATGCAACATTTTCCACTATTTCCTTTGAGTGGTGTATGTAATTCCCATTATTATAAACTTTGTGTAATATAATTTCATTTATGGGTATTTACATCTTCATTGTATGACCCTTCTTCCATGGGGTGTACGTTTCAAAAGTTACCCAACTCGGTAAGAGGACCTTTCACCCTCCTCTTTTTAAAAGACTTTTTTTTTATGTTTTTTAATTCTCATAATATTATAATGGAATATGTTATTCTATATCCTTATTTATGTAAAAAAAATTTCAAGTGATGAGATACCATTTTCTCTCTCATCAACTCATTTTCTGAATTTTAAAGTGACGTCGTTAGGCTGTCGGATTTCTGTAAGGGAACTTCTTAACCCACTTTCAATTCTTTGGGTTAAACCTCTACTTCCTGATTTTATTATTCCATGATTATGTGTGGAATCTCTATGTTGTAATTTCTACAATCCTTTTTTTGGATATACTATTTCTAAACATAATAATCTCATTGATAAATTCTTATGAACTAGTTTGGGAAATCATATCTCAATCTCATTTCATTGAGGTAAATATCTAGGTCATTGGTTTTGTTTTTCAAATACTATGTGTGAGTGAACTCTGATTGTTTCACACTTAATATCCACTAATATTTGGTGTATTTATATTTCTTACACATAATTATGTGACAGATTTATCCTTAATTTAAGGATACCATCTTTGTAATGGATTTCATCTCAATTTACATTTCCATTGAGACTTCACTGTTGTTATGCACGAATTCACTCTTATATGGTGTTTATACTATCCTTTGACATATTATATCATGAATACCTTTATTCTCATGATATTATAAATCTAGGATTAAATGTTATTCCACAATTAATTGTATTCAAGAGTCTCTCATTTTGTTAAAAACTCTTTAACAAAAATATCATTTTAAATTTTTTAAAGATTCATTATTCTAAATATTTATCTTTAATGTCCATGTTTTAAAAATGGTTTTCATTATTTATTTATATGGACAATAATGTTTTAAAAATATATTTCCATTAAAATCTTCAAAGTGGTATGGGACACTTTGATTCAAAAATCTCTTTTAAATGGTTTTTGAAAATCGATTGATTAATTCAATATCTTGGAATTACTTATTGTGATTGCAAATGAAATTTTGTTATTGAAATGTTTATACATTCAATATTTTATGTTTAATGACAGTACTTGGACATTTTACGGGTGCTTACATGATAAACCATATGACGGGTGGTGCCATGAATACCACGACGGGTGGTTACGTTATAACCTCCAATGCATTGGGTATGGAAGTCGGCCTTATGGCTATTCCATTAAGTATGTGTGGAAGTAGACCGTATGGTTATTCTAATTAAGTATGTTTATGTCCCAAGTTACATTTATATGTTATGTGTTATTTATATGGGTTTCATGCTAATCGTTTGGTTACAAAAGGGTATGTAATGGTCTTTTAGTCAGTGAAGAGTTTTTACTACATCATAAAGGTGAAAAGTATTAATTTGGTAAAGTATTCATGATTTACTTGTTGTTTTGAAAAAGTAACAGTTTTCCTTCTTTGTATATACTTTACTGGGATTTTAATGCCCATCCCATGTTTTTGAAATGTTTTCCACAGGAAATAATGATTAATAGGGTCAAGGATGAGATCAAGGAAAGGCATGCTTCCTAAAACATGGAACTAGACATGTTTTTTTAAGTGTTTATTTTTATTTTATAGAAACTTAGTAGAAGTGTCTACTATGTAATCTTTTGAGATGTAAGATCTATGAACTAATTCTCTAAAACTCTAAACCTGAAAAGATCCTCAATGTGAATTATTCATTTAATTCAATATTAAGTAACGTTTAAGGCCGGGGCCTTATAGTTGGTATCAAAGGTCGGTTTAGATAACTGTAGTGGTTAGGGTATTATCTAAGCATAAGTGACATTACCATAATGGTTAGGATTTCAGAAAGAGTCATAGTTTTAGATAAAGTTAATGAGTATTTATATCTTAGTGTTTATCTTCCTCATTAGTACATGATGGTTTTGTTGATACACTCACACTGACCTTTTTGGTTTTAGTAAATGGCTGGATCAAGCAGGCACCAAAGTAACAGTGGATGTGAAGGAAACTGTGACAGTTTTCTGAGCAAGAAACTGAATGATATGGGAGATTCAATGAGAAATCTAGTGTTTATCCTCAACCAACTATCTGGAGTCATTATTGAACACCTAAAGCTTGGTGATTTCGATATGGCATCATATATGCGAGAAACAAATCCCTACGGAACTACAAGTAATAATCATAAAGGTAAGTGTGTTCAAAAACCTGTGTGTCAAAGATGTGGAAAGAAACACCTAGGAAAATGTTTCAATGGGGAAAAAATATGCTATATATGTGGAAATGAAGGTCATAAAGCAAGAACCTGCCACAGAAAAAGGAAGAATCCAGTTGACTCGAGGAAAGGGAAAGAAGTTCTTTTTGAGGGATCAATTGAATGTTTTAAATGTGGTGTGCATGGTTATTATGCAAACACATTTCCTATGAAGATGTTTCAGGAATGGGATAACCAAGATTGTACAAATATTCTTTTACCAATACCGAATTCTATTCTGATTGAGGATGAAGAAACTGACAATGAACAATCAAAGGTATGGATTATTTCTTAACATTTGTTTTCCGATTTTGGAATATTAGGATATTATTCATGATTTTGTTTGTAGGAAAGAAGTATTTCAGAATATGTTGGAAAGGAATGGTTAATGGATCATGAAGAATGTTGAATGAGTGAGAAGCCAACATATAAGGGCATCAAGAGTTGTGGTCAAATTCTTAAGATTATTAAGTCTCTTTTGATAATGGGGTTACATTAGAAGACTTTTTATAGTATGTGTAACCCTGATGATCGATATATGAAAAATTTATACAAGGAATATTTATCTGTTCTTTTGTGTAAAATGTTATAAAGAACCATTTGGGTTTATAAGATCCTTACTTTTGTGGTAAAAATGGGTTACTATATGTTATGGTGGAAAGTGAAGGGTATGAGATAAAATTGAGGTTAAATTATGTTATGGTTATTTTTGATGATTTTATCTATTTTTGGTGAATTATTTGAGAAATATATAGTTTGGAAAAAGGACAACATGCAGACCATGTGACAACCCGTCGCGTCGGACAAATCTGCAAGAATCGAACCAACAACCAAAGTGCGACTGGTATTTATCGCATACCACTAGACTCTGTGAAGTCCCTAGTATGTTTGACTAATTATTTTTAGTTAAATGATTTAATGAATTAAGAGTAAGTTGATTTTTGGTTATCTATGGAAATTATTAACCTATCATGGAGGATATGTGATTAGGTTAATTACTTTTCAATACGATACATTAAGATAAACTGATTTTGTTTGGAGATAAATGATGCGATTTAACTTGGAAGACTATGTGATTAAATCCTTCAAATATTTGGGTTTCAATATTAGTTTGGTTTACATGTGGTCTTGGTTGAACTTTGGGTTTTTTTGGAAAAATTTTGGAGATTTAGAATAGATTATCTTTTTTATAAAGGGTTATACTTTTCTAGATTATCTGATCTTGTACTAACCTTTTTGGTTTTGGTTTTAGTTAAAGTCTAAAGACATGAGAAGTATATAGTTATCTTTTGAGGATTAGGTGATTCTATAGAAGTTGATTATAGTAATCTTAATGTGAAAAAGTTTTCCTAAATACTCATCATTTGGGGAATGTATGAGTTTGTGTAAGAAATATAGTAAAAGGTGAAAGTCAACATGACAAGTAAGTATGTTTCCATAAGATCAAAGATAAATTCTTCAATGAAAAGTAACTTAAAACAAAAATGTTTTCTGTTAACTTTTCCTACTGGGGAATCAAATACCGTTTAACCCGTCACGAGTTTGTGATTTTCTTATGGTTAACTTTCTCGCAGACATGTTTACTATCACTCTCCCTCAAAACATGACCCTTTTCTTTTTCATCCATATCCATGTTTTCCTACATGGAATACTAGAATGGGTTAACTCGAGTGACCTATGTACTTCTCTTTCATTCTTTTAAAGTTATTGTTTTACCAACTCTTGTTCCGATGTGGGACTTTAAATGATGTTTCTGAGCCCAATTTTAAAATTGCGAGGACGCAATTCCCAAAAGGGTGGCAGGATGTAACACCCCAGGTAAATAAATAATATGAAAATTTTATATTTATTTCTATTTTTTAATAAAATGTTAATATTAATTTGAAGGGAACGCTATGCTTGATGGCTTACCCAATACGCAACAAGAAGTTCCTTTGAAATCTTACGTTGCACACTGATACTAAAATAATTTTATGTTAACACCTAGTCGTTGTAATGACAGGAACTAACTACAAGATGATTATATATGTTTGTCAAATATTTTTACTTTTTACAATAAATTTTAGAAGACTAAAAATGCGAATGAATCCAATTTTAAGCATAAACATTCTAATATGCTTTAAAAGGTCGATTAACCGCCTTTTGATGGCGAACCTCTTTTAAATATACTTTTTTGACAATTTTATGTGTTATATTTGACAAAATAAAATTCTTCTTTAGTATCGGGACATCATAATTTACTTTGTGTAAATTTTTGGTATTTTTCCGATTAAGTTCATATTTTAATGAATAGTGAAAAATGTTGTATTTTAATTCAAAACCTCTTTTTAATCTAATTTATTTATATGATTAGATTACCTTTTTAATTGTTTATAAAATTAAATTATAATATATTTTTACCATTTAATCCAATAGTGGACATTGGAATTAATTTCTCTTTGAAATTGGACTTAAACTAGTGTCAATATTTTAATAGATATTATATATTAAATGCACGCTATTTATTTTGACAGTGGGAATTATTTATTAAATTAATTAATGCAACTTATATGATTTTAATTTTTTTAAAATAGACATAATTTTTGAATTTGAAATATCAAATATATCTTAGGGTTAATTTTGGGTATTTTTCTGAAAAACTTCAATTTTTGATGAATAGTGAAACCACTAAGTGGTAGTTTGAAAACTGATTTTTTGATTAAATTAAAAATTACCACTTCTGTGATTTTAATTTAAAAAATCCAACATACATGGTTGTCATTAGGTTGTAAAATATGGTTCAATGGGTTTAAAATAATTTTTATGGTGAAGAGTAACTTTTAAGATTTTAATCACGATTAGAGGTAATTAGTATAATTTAAGGTAAAAATAATGTTTTAATAATATGAAATGACATTTCCACATGTCCTACCCTTCTTGGATGAGTCGTGGCCGACCCAGACAATCCATGGGTCAACTTGGGGACCCCATGGAGCCACTTTGGTAGGAAAATGACATTAATACCTTTTTATTTAAAGTTAAAATTAAAATGTCACAAACATGTGTTGTTTTACTAAAACAATTTTTAGATGGGGTTATAAAAGCCGTATTTTTTACTATAAATATTCATTATAAAGCTAAAAAATTTTCCTACATCATGAAATTTTTTTATAATTTTTATATATTAAATAAATTAATTTATTTATGACACCCTGATGATGTAGTGATTACCTCATAAATGGACGATTTAAATAAAAGGAGAAGATAGGGTGAAATATAAGTCATAAACGTGTCACAAACCTATTAGATGGGAAGATTTATAAACATTATCACCATATACTTTAAATATATCCTATTGGGACCTTTTAAATCCGAAAATCATTTTATAATAAAGTAATATTTTATAACTTTCCAAGAGTGCCCCTCCTCTCCTCTTATAAAAGGCCCCCACCTCTACCACCTTAAACACACCTCTCATGCCTTTGCCTAGTCCAACCCCTACCCATTTCATCTCTACACATCCCTATCTTCATCATTGAAGCCTCACTTTGGGACGAATCTTTTCCAAGGAATCCTTTGAGCTCAAATCAAAGAGAGTTACCCGATTTAATGGTAATGTATTCCCTTGTGTTCTTTTGTTTTATTTTGCTTCTCCAACCCTCTAAAAGATTTTTATTCCATTATTTTGTAACAAAGCCAGTATCTTCAATATACTAGGATGTTGTTATGTTATGTATTCGAGCTACACATACACACACCTTCGTCTAATGGTTAAAGAACATACTGTTTATGTGGATGGAAAATTTCTGCATCACGAAACGATGATTGTTCAGTCTTTTCTAAACACCTTTTATGGTGGCCATTATGATGTCACTATATTTTTTTTATGATATATATGGTATTTATGTTTTTCTATATGTTTATATATTTTATATTTAAAACATTCCTTTATGATTTTCATGTTGTGAAAATGCGATAATTTCATACGAGAAAGTGTGGACTACTGCCCCCTCAAGTGATGTGACTTGTTCATTTAATACATGGAATGTATAAAGAATAAAATTAATGAAAATATGTGACCTATATAAAATTTATATTATACTGTAATTATAATATATATATATATATCTCATTTTTTTTAATTCCATTAATATGAAAAAGAAATGATAGTAGCGTTCATGCGTACGTACGGCCTACCGTCTCCATGAACGGTGCATTTCATTTATTTTTTATCTCCAAATGTTATGGAGTAGTATAAAATGAATATTTACTGGATATATATGATATTTAAATCATTAATACTATTCCGGAGATGATTTACTTATAACTACATGGACAACCATTTTCAAACAGGTTCATTTTTGACTCATGTACCAAACATCGACAAAAACGTCTGATATGAAATCACATTATTAACCAATTATTATAACATTATAATATTTGATATGAACTGAATAAAAATATTTAAAAGAGGTCATTAAGAAATTATAAATTTACCAAAGTTTATTATTCAGGAATATAAAGAAACAAACAAGACAAGTCGGACTTGAGGTAAGGGATCATACCTCTCTCATTCATTTTAAGCACTCTCTTTTATGTCATTTCATTTAAGCTCATATTTCTTATGTTTGGGGATGTTATTTTATATTACTATTACTATATTTTTTATGTTAATATGATGATAGACCCTATTTGATCTCATAAATCCATTTCTGGATATTATAAGGGGCGCCGTTAGGCTGTCGAGTTTTCGTAAGGGATTTTTTATCTCACTTTTATTTCCGTGACATTTATGCTACATTTGCCACTATTTCCTTTGAGTGGAGTATGTAATTCCCATTATTATACACTTTGTGTAATATAATTTCATTTATGGGTATTCACATCTTCATTGTATGACCCTTCTTCCATGGGGTTTACGTTTCAAAAGTTACCCAACTCGGTAAGGGGACCTTTCACCCTCCTCTTTTTAAAAGACTTCTTTTGTTATGTCTTTTAATTCACATACTATTATGTTGGGATATTTTATTCTGTATCCTTATTTATGTAAATTTTATGTCCAAGTGATGAGATACTATTTTCTCCCTAATCAACTAATTTTCTGAATTTTAATGTGACGTCGTTAGGCTGTCAGATTTATGTAAGGGAACTTCTAAACCCACTTTCAATTCTTTAGGTTAAGCCTCCACTTCTTGATTTTCTTATGCCAAGATTATCTGTGAGATCTCTATTTTGAAATTTCCACAAACCTTTGTGTGGATATACTATTTCTACACATAATAATATCATTGAAAAATTCTTACAAACTAGTATGGGAAATCATAACTCAATCTCATTTCATTGAGTTAAATATCTTTATCATTGGTTTTGTTTTTCCATGATTACGTGTGAGTGATCTCTGATTTTTTGACACTTAATATCCAAAAATATTGGGTGTATTTATATTTCTCACACATAATTATGTGATAGATTTATCCTTAATTTATGGATACCATCTTTATAATGGATTTCATCTCAATTTACATTTCCATTGAGACTTCATTGTTGTTACGCCCCAATTCACTCTTATACGGTGTGTATACTGTCCATTGACATATTATATCATGAATCCCTTTATTCTCATGATATTATAAAGCTCAGATTAAATGTTATTCAACAATTATTTGTATTCAAGAGTCTCTCATTTTGTTACAAACTCTTTAACAAAAATATCGTTTTAAATGTTTTAAAGATTCATTATTCTAAATATTTATCTTTAATGTCCATGTTTTAAAAATGGTTTTCAGTTTTTATTTATATGAACAATAATGTTTTAAAATTATAATCCTATTAAAAGCTTCAATGTGGTATGGGACACTTTGATTTAAAAATCTCTTTTAAATGGTTTTTGAAAATGGATCGATTAATTCCATATCTTGGAATTACATATTGTGATTGCAAATGAAATGTTGTTATTGATATTTTTATACTTTCAATATATTATGTGTAATGATGGTACTTGGAAAATTTATGGGTGGTTACGTGATAAACCATATGACGGGTGGTGCCGTGAATACCAGGACTGGTGGTAACATTATAACCTCCAATGCATTGGGTATGGAAGTCAGCCGTATGGATATTCCATTAAGTATGTGTGGAAGTCGACCATATGGTTATTCCATTTAAGTATGTTTATGTCCCAAGTTACCTTTATATGTTATGTGTTCTTTATATGGATTTTCTGGTAATTGTTTGGTTACAAAAGGGTAAGTAATGGTATTTTAGTCAATGAAGAGTTTTTACTACTTCATAAAGGTGAAAAGTATTAATTTGGTAAAGTATTCATGGTTTACCCGTTGTTTGAAAAAAAACAGTTGTACTTATTTGTGTATCCTTTAATATGATTTTTATGCTCATCACATGTTTTTAAAATGTTTTCGTCATGACTTAAAGATGAATAGGGTCAAGGATCTGATCAACGAAAGGCATGCTTTCTAAAATATGGAACTAGACATGTTTCTTTTTTAGTGTTTTTTTATTTTATGGAATCTTATTAGAACTTTCTACTATGTAATCTTTTGAGATGTAATAGCTATGACCTAATTCTCTAAAACTCTAAACCTGAAAAGATCCTCAATTTGAATTATTCATTTAATTCAATATTAACTAACGTTTATGGTGGGGGCCTTATATTATCCACTATGGAATATGGGGAAACTCAATCCAGTATGTGAGGATGGGGAAATTAAATCCAATATGGGAAGATAAGGAAACCCAATCCCTTACATTGAAAGATCTCTGACCGGGGATGTTGGTGTGTCCCTTCTAGTATGTGTAGTCCCAATAATGTTCCCCATTATGTTTTGGCAATTCACCTTGAATTATAGGTACTAATATTATATGTTTATATGTCATCCCCAAACTCCATGTCTTAATCTTCTACCATGATTTAATAGATTATACTGTTAATTTTCTTATGATTGATGTCTTATAGATAGACATAGTATTTTCCATGAATCATAAGTATGGTAGTTGATATTAAGGGTATAATTTTCTAATGTTAAGATTTGGTTAGAATACCCTTATGTTTATTATTATTCTTATAGATCTCCCTTGTTTACCCTTTTTGGGTATCTGAGAACACCCTTAATTATATTTAACATCCAAAGGTTATAAAAAATTCTTATATGGGGGAGTAATAATGGGGACAATCTTTATGGGACATGTTGAAGATCATTCACAAAATTAGAAGAATGTGTTCCTTGTTTCCGAAGGTATTGAACTATTACTATCATCAGGAATGTGTTTTTTAATGAAATTAATAACCATCTAAAAAGATGTAATATCTATGTATAAATAACCTGAATTGTTTAATTTGTTACATATGAAATGTTTTATTTATATTTTTAAAACTCAAATGAGAAAACCATAGTGAGATACCTAGATATATTTTTAGGCTATGTTTAAGGATGTCTCTATGATAAGTCCAAGTGAATTATATAATCCTATAGTTTTCATAATAATTAGGAATAACAAATGATTAAACCTGAGGTTTCATAGATTAAATAATGTGTTATAATTTAAAAAAACTACGAGTACTTTGTTAAATTTAGGTGGTTTTCTGCTATGATATGTGTTTCTCACAAAAATTATTTAGGTTTTAATCAATGTTGGGAACTGTAATAAAATATTTTATCATTGAATGTGATGAACAATTTGATAATGAGAAGTAAAATGGAAGGATTACTATAGTAAAGGATATTGTGATCATGTGTAATCAATTTCGAAAGAACGTGATTATCATAATATACCTTAAAAACTATCAGAATCACCGTGGAAGAGAAGGAATAAGTTTTCTAATAATTATTGTCATAGATACTATAGAGGAAAAATGATCTTGTTTCTTTTATGCCACGAATATGGGAAGAATTACCAAAATGGATATCATAGTATAAAAAATAAGTTTTTTTATTACAAAAAACAACATGATGAAAGTAACCAAAAATGAAATATTTATAGTTTAGTTTTACAATGTATGTGGATATTGACATCCATAATGTGCTATCAATTTATGATGTCATTAAATATGGATTGAATGTCGGTTATGTAGATTGACTCCTTAAGTGGGAAGCTCACAAAGATAATTATAATGGTTTTACTAGTAATGGTTATATTTATCATGATGATGAAGAGTATAGGTTAAATGTGAAAGAAAATACGTATTATGTAATAAGATATAGTATCTTTATTAATGGATTAAGGATGATGTGAAATAATGTAAGTATTTATGTATTTGGATTCAAAAATTATGTGAAATATATATGAATTTTTTTGTTTATGTTTTTCTCTAAGAATTTGCATAAATATATTGAATGATTCTGATGGAATGTAAAGGTGATATAATGGAAAGGTTATATTCATTGGAATCTAATTATTAAAGAAAACATAACCATTAATATATTCTTGATGTTAGGATAGTGATGTTTGTATAAACTAAATTGAATGGTATTTAATACCATTGAATTTATTAACAACCGGTTTTATATAAGAATATGGTATCATTGATGATGTTTAATCATTTAACATTTTCAATAAGGAATCATGGATTTTTTTAAAAATTATTTATTATAATTATAGATATTATCATGTTTTATGAGAGTACAAGATTTTTGTATTCAGAAGTATGGTATACGATTAATATGAGATACATTATGAAATATATTGAATCAATTTTAATCTTATTTTTCAGAAATTTAGTGAACTTATTTCAATTATTTTTCACTTTCATCTTTCAAAATGGAAATAATGGTAACCATTTATGAAAGGAATTTTTGTTAAACTGTCAATTTTGTTTTAGAGATTAATGTATTATCTCTCCATATGAGGATTTATGAATATAGGATAACTTTTACTTTCCAATTTTTTGTTATAAATATGGATAGAATGTTAGATAATTCTATTTTTGGATACCATGATCTATAATACTTTATAAATGAAAAACTCAACTTTATTTCATAGAATAAGAGATGAAGATGAAATTGATTGAGGAAAAAAATGGTGATATTTTAATTAAATAAAGTAAGTATATTTTTTCACAATTTTTGGAAAAAATGTCTTTAAATAAAATTGAGTTCCACTGTCATAATTTTTGATGATATCAGTGACATTTTTCAAGCATATTTGGGATATGGATTTTTGATGTTCGACTTTCTATTAACCATGTTCTCTATCACTCTCCATCAGAATATGATATTATGATTTTTTATCCATGTCTATGTTTCACTTTCCACCTATTTGCATCAATGTGGAAATCTAGTAAAAAGTTACTTTGGTTAACCACTATGTTTCTAACATTCCACTTTTAATGTGAGTTTTAGTATTTATTTTTATTATGTGGTCTTCCATGAATGTAACTTCCAAATATTAATCCTTTGATAAAGAAGATGAATTTGAAGGGAATAATTAATTTTAAGGGGTAAATAATGTATGAAAATAAGATTTTGAGATATATTTGTTTCAAAATAATATAATATTTTCTATATTTTTCATATCATGAAATATTTCATATAGCTTTGTTATATGAAAGAAAAAATTTAATTCGTTCTTTTTACACAACAAAAAGTTGTCGTTTCACTATTCGCAATTGTAATATTATCTTCTTATATACAAAAAACTATGTTCAACTTGTATTAAATAAAATGTAGGGTTATTTTGATAGATATTGTTAAATTAATGATTAGTTTTTTCTGGACTACACTGTATTATTAATATTGTTATTAAAATATTATTATAGTATACACCAATCCATTGGAATATAAATTATAGATAAGATTGTGTAAATTATGAATAATTGGTATATAAAATAAAATTTTTAGGTTATCTATTGTCTATAAATTAATGTAGTAAATATTTGAAAATAAATAAATTCATTTTCTTTGAAAAATATTTTTCTATATAAAAACACCATTTTAACTCAAAAAAGTAATTAAACCTAAATTGGGGACTCTTTTTTATAACATTTATATAATTTAAGTAAGAAATAATTTTTTGACACTCATCGAATTAATTTAATACACCTAAGATTTTTATAAATCCAATTTTATTAATAAATGATATATTTTTCAAATAGGTTATTTTTACATACACTAAATGATGAACCCATTTTTAATATAATTTTTAACCTTTTTTATATTTTATATGAAAAAATATAAATATTACTTGAAATAGTAATAACAACTTTTACTTGGGTTTAGTTTTCGGTAATTTTTAGATATATTTCATGTTTTCATAAATAGGGGGAAATATAAAATTTTAATTGTAAATAACTTCGCTATAAAAATAATTTATAGTTTTAAATTATATATTTTATTAGTTTTGAAGTATAATTAAATCAATGTTTTATCAGTTACTACAATTTATTTCAATGGAATCATTTTCACATTGAAATTAGATATATAAGTATTACAATCTTTTGGAATTTTTCCCTTTAAAAACTAATTTTCTAATTCTGTCAAAGAAATTAATTTAAATTTTATTTTATATAATAAAATGTTTTAAAATATGAAAAATTAATTCAATATTTTTAATTATAAGGTTTTTTAAACATGCCCCTTTTATTTTTAGCCAATATGAATTGTAACTTTGATAACATTTAATACCATGTTAAAGGGAAAATTGGGTAATTTAGGTTAAAAATAAAGTGATATGGAATGTAAAAGATGCTCATACCTTTAAAAACATTATTGGATAATTTTATTCTACGCATAACACATATTGAGATAAATTCAATAATTTAATGGAAACTTATCCAGGATTAAGAATTGGATATTAATTTAATAAAATAGAATGATGAAATGTCACACTCTAAATTTAAATAATTATAATATTTTTAATATGGTAATAAATTGATGATATTCTCAACTATATGTATTCTTTTAAAATATCAAATTTTTATACACAAAAAAAAATTTATTTTTATTTTTTTAAATAAATATTTATAATAAATAATTATAAAACAAGATGCAGTAATTAGTCATGTAATGAATCAATCATTGAAATGATATAAGAAATATTAAATGAATTATAATATGAATTAATTAATGTTATCAACAAATTTTATAGGTTAATATGACATATTATTTTTGTATTTAATGAATTGTTTCCAAGTTATGTTTTTGTGTTGATTTTTGTGAAGTCAAAGTAATGAATAGTTTCAAAATATCCACAAATGATATATTATGAATATAATATACTATTAAATTATTTATAAAAAATAAAATATTCAATAATGTAAAATAGAATGAAATGTGGTCTAAAATATTGCGCATTTACCATTTATGGTCTCCTTTACACTATATAAGTAAAAAAATCATTCTCCTAATATTGTAAAACATATAATCATAGTAAAAATTAAAATTGATGGTCTAAGGGTTAATCAAAATGATAAGGTTTAATAAAACACAAAAAAAATGAACACAATATTTTTCTGATGATCTTAGAACATTATAATATTATATATTTCAATAAATGAATATACTATAGAATTTTAATTGGTATTTAATTTTTTATAAATTAATCTTTATAGAATTGCCAAATTTTACCCTCACATCTCTTATAAAAGGTAATATCTTCTTCAGTTTTATTTGCACCTATAAACCAATTTGTTTCAGAAAAAATATATAAAAATTTCCTACCAAATTACATCAATTCATCTCACAAGCCTTATTTGGGAGGAAATAAAAATTAAGGATTCCTTTTCTACAAATCAAAATAAGACACCCAAATACGAGGCAATGTTCATTAATAAAAGTTATTGTTTTAGGTCATTTACTTTCTTTCGATATAATTAAAATTGAAGCGGTGTTCAGGTATATGTAAGACTGACCGTCTCCATGAATAATGTATTTAATTTTATATTTATATATTATAAATATAACCATAGAAGCATATATAATGATTAAACATGATATTTATATCATGTTTATAATTATTTATATAATTAAATCATGATATACATATGAATACCAAGATTAACATGTTTAAACATGTACAAGAAACAAAACTGTTACTACCCAAAACACAATTTAAACATGGATTTTTTAAAAGATTTTAATTTAAAGTCATATATGTTATTATATATATGAAAATTAACCAATAATAAATTTATAACAATCTTATATTTATTATATAAAAGGTTTTCACAGGCATGATGAGAGTCAATATATATGGTAATAGGATTCCGAGTCTCCTTTAATTTCTACAAGACTTATGCCATATCACCAATCATTTATTTTGTGTGTTTTATATATTATATATAAATATAATATATTTCATTTATAATTAAATTTTTTTGTATTTAAATATTCAATTGATGATCTCTCTTTTATGGGGTTTACGGTTCAAATGTTTCTAAACCTATAAGGTAATTTTGTCTCAAATTACCTTCATTGTGAAAAATGTTATGTTATGCACCTATATTATTTTTTTGAAGATTATATACATTCCTTTGACATGGTTTATCATGTATATAAATATTTTAGATATATAGTTATCTTCGTTTAATGTTATTCTCTCTTTATTTAGAAATATATGTCCCTTCATAATTTTTTTTCAAAATATGTTTTAAAAGTTTTTTAAATGTTATTTTAAGGATTTTCAATAAAAAAGGATTTAAAATATGTTCAAAATATATTTAAAATGATATTTCATAATTTAAATGGACTTTTTCATTGAAAAATTATTTTCAAAAGATTTAATTTATTTTTGAAAACAGAAAGGATATTTTCTACAAGAATTATTTTTAGTCGTCATTCACAATCAGATTCCATGTAAGACAACATTATTTGATGTTTCTTGTGTTTTACTGGGTACATGAACCAAGTATTATATTCAAATTTATTAGGTGTATGATTTTTTTCTAATGGATTGATCTTTATGAATTTTTATTATTTTCTTTGAGTTACGGTATGTTGAAATGTCTATGAAACAAACTTTTTAAGGGTTATGATTTGTTTTATATTCCTATGGAACACAAATGTATAGTTATCTTTATTTGATTGGTAGTAACTATATCTCCATACATTTTATTGGGTAATGATTTATGTATCATTATATAATGATGGAAATAGGTCAAAGGGCTTGATCAACTATGGAAAATGGGAAAACCTGATCCACTGTAGGAAGATGCAGAATCCGGATCCACAATTGAAACATGGGGAAACATGATCCCTTAAAAGGAATGTTCTATGACTTTGTATGTTGTTGTGTCTGTCTTAGTAGGTTTAGTCTCCATGAATTTCCCAATAATGTTTTGGTGATATTTCATGACATATATGGAAATATATTACATGTTTAGGTTTCTACCAAAAATTTCTCATCGTATTATTAAGTCATGGTTTGATGGATTATGATATTTATTTATTCATGATTCATGTTTAATGAATATAAAATATACATTCCAAGACTCATGTGTATGATCATTTTAATGTAGGGGATGAGTTTCTAATTTGAAGATCACGTTTTCATAACATTATGTTTATTATTATACATACGTTTCTCCATTTCTTTCCCTTAAAAAGTATCTATGATATCATTTTCTTATGTGTCCTTTCCCTATTTATAAATAAATATTTTTAGTAGGAGTAATAAATGGATAGAACATTATGGGATATATTGATGATCTTTCACTAAATTATAAATACATTTTCCATGTATCAGAAGTCAATAAAATACTATAGTCCTCGAGCATGTGTTTGTGTAATGAAATGAATATTCAACTAAAAATTCATAATATATAAGTTTAAAATGTCTGGGTCATTATATTATATTTTCATATCTATTTACTGAGGTGTAGAACCTATTGATTTGTTCCATGATGCATACAAGGATTGATGAGACCATTTTTTGTGCTTGTTGTCGAATATCTCTTCCTCTTGATCAGGGTCATCCATGACTATGGATGCATTTCCAATGCATTAAAACAAGCATTCTATTATCGTGGGAAATGATCTATTATGGTTTCAAAAGTGAAATCTAATACAATTACACTAAAATTTTTGGTGAGAGGGGATATTTATTCCTTTTGAGTGCTATATTCACCATTTTCTTTCTTTATTACAATATTTGAATCCCTATTGAGGTTTAGGAATACTATTTTCACCTGTAGGTCTAGTTACAATCCAATGATGAGGTCTTTGTATGTGGATTTACTATTCATGAATCCTTGTTATAGTGAGATTGTGTAGGGAAAATTTACTTCTTCCAAATATAAAAACACAATCACTATGCCAACATGATTAATCTTTATGTTTTCCAATCTATAGCCAATATTTCATTAAAAGGAACCATAAAAAACATCACCCATGACTGGGGTGTGTTATGGGATTTGAAAACCTCCACATATAGAAATTAAGTGTCCACTGGTGTAATTTTTGGGATAGAATGTACACAAAGAAGTCATCTAATGTCTTCCCTTTCACAAAAATATGTAACACAAACATGATATCATATTTTTTCAGAATGAACTCCAACCAGGTAAAATTCCTAGTCATTATTGGGAGGACATGAATATACTTGATTGGATCAGTAAAAGAGATAATGTGTAGTTCATGGTGTTTTATGTAATTATTTATCTTTCTCACTAAAAATATAATAAAGAGCTAGTTCTTGTCAATATTATAATATCATGTCTTAGTTCCTAGCTTAATTCTAAAAAGGTAATAGAGGTTTTTATCATTCCATGTATCATTTTTCTTTTCTATGTGAACACCATGTGATTGGTCCTAGGTATCCAATTATAATATCAGTAGCTTTCCATCCACATGATGCATTCGAACATATTGGTGTAGCAATTAATACTTGAGACTATTAATTGATTATTAGTATTTCTTATCCCATTGGTAGGTAACTACCTTATCCATTATCATTTTAAGGAGGATATATTTTATGGAAAGGATGTATAATAAATGTTGAATGTATTCTAGGTTCCCTTAGAGCCCCCTCAGTTTATTGAGAATCTAGGGGATGACATTTCTAGAATTTCAGGAGTTTTTTTGTGTTGAACTCAATGTCATAGAAGAATGCCTAAAAGCTAAGGAATTTCATTAATTTTACACCAAAAACACATTTCAGTGGATTTTTCATCATAATTTGCTACCAAAACATGTGGAAAAAAATATGAATATTTATGATTTCATATGATCACTTCAAGATTTGGTCATCAGGACATTGACATAATATTCTTCTATTCATACCTATATGTTCTTAAATATATGATGTATGAAATATTGATATGTTCTACCATCAATATTTAATCCCAAAGGATAGATTGATTGTAGAAGATCCCCCTGAGTGATCTAAAATTTATGGGTTACTCATCTCTAGTGGCCATATTTTTCTGATTATTACATGTGTACCTATGTGTGATGGAATGTTTTTGGAAACTAACTGATTCATCGATGCAAATTTCTATAATCGACAATGGGTGATCATCTTCTGGGTAATGTTTATTATTGTCTATAAAATTGATGCAACCCCTAATATTCCCAATATTTTTCATGAAATAGACATTGATGGAAAGAGATCTTTGGTAATGAACATCCAGGACAAAATATTTGTTGATCAATTTTCCAAACTCCATCACTACATAAGTATCATGAGACTTGTGCATCCTCTTGGATTGTTGATTTAATCCTCAATGGGTTTTGAGTAAGAGGATATTGTCAAAATCCATATCTGGATTCAGTTTCGATATTTCTATATAATTCAAAAAAAACATTATCAATTTTTTCTAGAAATTAATTGTACATATATTACTCTTCGAGAGGCATGGTGGCACTAATCAATGTAGACCACATGTCTTCATTTATTCCCAGATCTACCTACATTAATATTTTATTTTTGACAGATATTCCTTCAAAAAATATGGAAGTGGTATTCATGAGGTCATCCTTCCCTTAATCCATATATGATATTGTGTAGTAATTTTCGTACATGTTAGTCAAACTGAGGGAATATTTGTTATTGTCGTGACGTGGAAGGGCATGGTAATAGATATTTTCATCCCATAATTCTATAGTTGTTTTTGAGGGATTCTGGGAATATTTTCATTTAATTTTTAACTAGTTATATTAGTATATTTAAAATATATTATTTAATTCATTACATCTAGTAGATTTATGGTTATAACATAATCACTATCAAGCATTCTCTAGGGATTCATAGGGGTGGTCCACAAGTCCTTGGGTGTTGTATCCTATTTATTTCTATCCACTGTCAGTTTTTTCCTTCCCATTTATATAAGCCAACATTTTTATATCTTACATCTCCAAACTCAAATGGGGGGAAAATCCCCATTTATTATGAAAGCCTTTCTATCGATATGGTATTTCAAACACAAATGAAATTTTAATGTAACTCCCATGTGGATATAAAGCAACATCCTTACACGAAAGAAATTATTTTGATTGTCTTTCTAGATAATCATGAACTCATAATTTAATGTGATATCCAAAAAATTATCTTTTAGTTCAGTATCTAGGAGTGGTCTTTTCACACTATTATCATACACCTGAATGGTCATATTTGTGAGAGATAAGCCCCCTTTTCTATATCCCAGATTCCAGAGGGTACGAATCTGGATGAGGTCGATCATGAAACTATTTTTTTGTTATATCCCTTCATATTTTGACATTATTGAGTATTCTTGAAACATATATGGTTTTGATGTTTCCTATGATGACATATTCCTCATCATGTTTTGTGAAAGAGATTGTGGCATTGAATTCTAATGGCATGGTCTCCACTTTATAAACCAAATATTCAGGGACTTCTATCTTGAATTCCGATGGACTGTCGATGATTTTATTCCCTTAATATTTGAGTTATTTTGAAAGCTATAGTGGATAATAGATTGAGATTTTTAATGGGTAAATTGGGAACTATTTCATAATTTTATACTTTTATACCATTTTTAGAACTTTACAATGTGTTTTTCTCCATATTAAGTGGTTTGGATGTTGAGGTCCTTGAGGTAGTTGTGCATGGAGCTTGTGAAGAGATCAAGTTATCAACTTCTTCTAGTTTCATTGGTTGTATCATCATTCCCCATTTTTTGGGAGGACCAAACTATCACAACCCTGTCAGTTATTTATGTAGGATGTCGGAATATATATGACTGTAGGAGAGCTTTGGGACACCTCCATGTATATGTTGGGATGTTAGAGTTATTACCCATAGTTATCACTTATATATAAGTATTCTGTGGGGATGTGATAGAAATATTGTGTCCCCCCAATCTAGTGCTATCCCATGCAACCTTGAATCCTTCACATTTGGATTCCACTCCTTGGTTAGGTATATGGAAAGAATACTCAAATCAATATTAATAATTAGATAATGTTCTACCCAAGTGTATTATGTTAATTGAATGAAAATTGAAATCTTGTTCTGGTGAGGGATTCATTTACAAGGGTGGCTCCTAGTCTTTGAACGTTGCATGAAAGAAGTATACAATAACCAGATCTTTTGTTGGGGGTGAATACGAATATTCCACTTCTATCTATTCTTATGCCTAATGGTTTCCTTCGCATATGTGTTTCATATTTTATGTCAACTTCCTATGCTATTGGACCATTATGGGTTCGTGAATCAATGTTCCCATGATGTAATGAACATGGTCAACTATATTTTTAGTCATCCATTTGTTATTGTTATACCAAATTATCACCAAAATATTTTTCCAGTGAACTTCATCTAACATTTGGGAGACAGATAAATAAGTAATCTATTATAGGTAATTTTACAAAATCAACAATCTAGAATCAACTAAGATTTCAAGGATGTCCTCGATGATATGGAAATCATGAATATTGTGACCCAACAGTATATGGAAAGGGAATTAGTCAGGATGATCAGTGAGGTTGAAATCAATTAGATTCCTAGGACATGGAAGATCAATCAATTTATTGTCCATGTATATAAGGAAATAACCATAGAACTTTTTTAATAATGGAGTATAATTTATTTATTTTTTACTCATATATTTTGTGATCTTAGTCTATTTTTTTCATCTATATGAGGGAAATTTTGTTGTTATCACTTCACAAAAAGAGGAATTGGGTGGTTCTTTACCTACTGAAGTGCTTGAATGTGAACTACTATCATTTTGAGGATAACTTTGGTGGCCTCTACCATGTTGTACATTTCCCAAGTGATGAAGGAATGTGTCGAGTCATAGTTTTGATCTTCTGATTGGAATCATCCAAACATTATTCCATTTTTGAAAACTCACGATATCTAAATGGGTACATCATTGTTATTAGAGGTGTTTTAAGGAAATCGAAGATATTTTGAAAATATATGTTAGTAAATTTTTCCATTGAGAGAGGGATGTTGAGTAAATATGTTAGAAATATCAATCTAGATATAATGTTATACACCCTCTCATTTTCACGTTGCATGAAGTTTTTTAGGTTGAAGATTGTGTTCTTTCTCAATATAGAGCTAAACTAGTGATGGAATTGATGACAGAGTTATTCCCATAATGAAACAGTTCGAACTGTTATATTTTTGTACGAATTTTGTTTTTGTTTTTGTTTTTATTAGAGACTACTCAATGTGTTCTCCTCCATCAAATCTTGAGCGCCCCTCATTCATACACATTGGGACAAGAAGTGTGTGAGATGTTGTTTTGGGTATACAATGTGGTAAAATGGGTTGATGGTAGGTTATAAAAAATTGGGTCGGAAGAAAGTTTTATATATTCACATGGGATATGAATTATTTTCAGAATTCATTGGTGTGTGTTTCCCGTCCGTGGAATCTATTCGAGTATCCACGTATTCAATGGTGTTGATCATTTTTAGCGGTAATTATATCTTAGATTCCTCCTGTATATAATGAGTTTCTAGTTCATGATGAAGTGGTCCCATTTTCATATCTAACTAATTATAAATTCATGATAAGAAAGAATGATCACCCAGGAGAGGGGGAGGGTGTCACCATAATGATGGGACGTCATTCTCATCATCAACTTGCTCATCTGGGCAGAAAAACTCTCTCAATATGATGAAGATCAAACACTTGGATGCCACTATTGTAGAAAGATCATTTCTTACCATAAATAATAGAGGAGGTATAATTTTATCAATTTGAAAGTGATACCCAATGGTAATGTTTCCTCTTAGAAGATCCAGTTTTTTTAATATTAATTTTATCTTTTTCTAATATCGTGCTAAATGTTCCTCTATGGACAGAATTTTAGATCTTCTGAGTGACAAGTGGGAAATGAAAACTTCTTTACCTTTATCCATTTATGTGTTTCTCCATAGATTATAAGGAGGTACTAGGTTTTTCATTCTCCTGGAGTTCTATGTAGTTGCATCCTCTGTTGGTATATCTAGATCACCCTCTTATCTAGGTATATTTTCTGTATTTCAACCCTCTAAACTAGCATCTTGATTCAAATTATCTTTTATTTAGATTTTGATGAAAATAATAAGGGATTATTGAAAATTTATGGTTGTATCATTACACTCAATGCATCTGGATGATTCCGAACTACTGTCATTAGGTTCAATTTTTGAACCCTTGGATATATTGAACAATTTTGGATTAAAATTACTATGGGGTTTTATTGCATTATCATAGTGTTCCTCATTTATTTTTCTAGGAATAGTGACCTTGAGTGAGTTTCTTGTCGAGATTACATGACATGCATTAAATTGAAAAGGGTTGTCTTATAGAAAAAAATATGGACCATCTATATTTACCTCCCAGCATGAGGATGATTGATTGTATTTTAGTTGATGATGGTTATGAAAATTTACCTATCCCTCCTTGAAGTGGATAATTAGGGGACACACTTAGAACATTTTTATCCTATTGTTGAGTATCATATGATTTTGGTTTAGGATTTGATTTCTCCTAGGATGGGAATTAAGATATAAATCCCTCTATCATAATAAGATGGGGTTGATCTAGAATTGCCACATAATCCTTAGGGACCATCTATGTGAATGATAATCATGGTGATGGCGGTTGAGAGAAAAATTCCCCCATAAAAGTTAGATGGGGATGATTTGTATATGCTTCTAATATGGAATGAATCCTCTTAGGGATTGAAAATATGAGTGGTAGATGCAGTTGTATATATTTTCTTAAATTGGTGGGATGTATTCACTAATGAACAACATTTATGGAATATATTGTTTTGTACTCTTTGATTTGGTGTAGTTGTGACCATGTATGAACTGGGTGTAATGGTAACCGATGATGGGGGTAATTTTTAAGGGAATATGTCTTCTTGACCTCAATATTTACTTTTTTATTTCTAATGAAATACCATTTATTCAATGGACCTGGTAAAAAGACTTATGGTTGGTCATATCCATTAATTCCAGATGTATTAGCATATATATTTTAAGGTAATTCCATTTCATTTACCAACTGGTTCGCGTATTACCTGATCCTCTGATTCACTTGAGGCTAAGACATTAGAGGATGATGTATTTAAGTATTTCTGTGGTTCCAAGGGTTTTGTGAAGTGAAATTCACCTTAGATTCCACATTCTCAGATACTGATACATGATATGAGTTGTTAGTTAGTTATTGAAGAGTCATTATTTAATGGAGGAAAGAATATTGTAGTTTTTTTGGTATTTTCCTGTTTTCAATCTCATGCCATGAAGATAGCAGGAAAGTCTAGCTGAAAATATTGTATCTTAATTTTATAATGGTGACCCTTATATCCCGTGTAAGGTAGGTGTCTAACCATCAATTTCTAATGATTTCTGTATATATTTTATTATAGGTAAGCATGCACTCATACTTCTCATATGGGGTATCATAGTCGGAAGTGGAAAGGGGATAGAACATGACAAGGATGTTTTTTCTATAAAAATATCTCTATTTGTCAATGTTGGATTCTTTTCCATAAGGATTACATGCCTCCATATGGTCCGGCCATAGAGTTCATCTCCCTAGGTTGACTTCTAATTGTGGTTAATGATTATTGGTAGTTGAAAGGTAACTATATACTATTGTCCGGAATGTCTTGGGAACCTCCCTATATGAAGGAATCTATGTTTTGATCATATCTCTATACAATAGTTAATGGGAAAGTGGAGGATTTCATTTTATATGGGAGATATCAACATGTGGAGGTTGACTGTGGCATAGTTCCTAAGTAAAGTCCTTATGATCACTCTCTACATAACCATGTGAAATAATATCATTGTGATGAACTCATTCTTCATTCATTAAAGTGTTAGTGTACCCCTGGGTTTTGAAAATGTCTAGAAAAACCTAAAGGACTCCGGCATTCAGTATATTAGGGATATGAGCCTCACTCAATGTCGTGAATAGAATATGATGATATGCATTTCCATAATATACATTAATATTAGATTATTTCATGAAAGATTTCATAATTTTTTGATAGACTTATACTACTGTGTGAGCATGATCCCGATGATGAGCAATTATTGGGGTCTGCAAATGATAATCTTCATCATTGGAAAGAATATAAGCCTACATGTGGGAGGTTTCTAGAATATATTGTTATCATTAAGGTGTGGTGGGGAGATGAGCCATCTATTGTGAAGCAACTAGAATATACCCATGATATTATTCATTGTCGACATGAGTATAATATTGTCATTGGGTGGTTTTTAGAAATGGGCAAATAATCATTGAGGAAGTCATGACATGAGCACAGTCCCAATATTAATTCCCTATTGATATATGCCAAAAAACATCAGGAACAGGATAAGGGATATTATGATCTATTTGTATATCCTCTAAAGGATGGTTGTGTTTTCATTCATAATAGGAAGTATGGGAATGATCTGGACCTCTGTTATCTATAGGAAAATTCCAATAAGCTTCAGTAATAGGAATTTGACCACGTCTTGAGGTGTGTGACTCTCTGACATAGTCTGCTGAAGTTGAATTGGGGATTCGATCCCGGTCTTGTTCATTGAAGTATGCTATCAGTATTTTTCAACATGAATGTAATTCCATCATAAGTTATGTGCCACTCTAACAGGGGGAACCCAAATTACAATGGATATATGAGCCTGATCCCGTACCATTGGAATATTCCACCAGTCATTTTGGACATGGATGTGAACCTATCCCAAGGTATGTGCCGCTATCACTGGGTGAGAACTAGTGAGAATGGTAATATAGAACAGGTCTGGTATCTCTTCTTTCACCATAATATGATTACAATGCTTCAAGATGGGAGTATAAGCTTTTGGATTCTCTAGATTAATCAGTTGTTCATGATGATGAAAACGTTTTTCATCCTTGGATGTAGGGATACAAATATGTTCTTGTCACTTTATTTCTACCAGTGTGAGAATATGGAAGTAAAGATCATAAATTATTGCTCATATATAATAACATTTTATCAAAAAAAAATTTATAAATGGATCCTACACATTTTGTATCTCCATTATGTACTATCAGAAATATTTGATTTAAGTGAGGATATAATCCCACTATGATAATCCTTGTCCCATCAGAATATTTTGAAGGAATTCATGACTGGGGGTTGGGATATGTGCCTCCCCCATGCCTACATTATGAATATTCATGCAAAATTACTTTGAGTGAGCAGGGATATAATCTAGCTCAGTGGACACAACTATAATATTTTGGTTGTGTTCATCAATGTAATTTGGGATATGACCCATCATTAGGTTATATAAATCATTCCATTTTCAATATTTATACCTCTTTTCCCATCAATGGGTGTCATAGAAGGGATTGTGTATGGTGGTTCCCTTAGTAGGAAACTAAAGCGCACTGGCAATATGACATTAGTGATAGAAGATGATTGTATCCCTCCATTAATGAACTTGAACCAAAATGGAATCATAGTTGAATTTTTCATCCACAATCATGAGAAAATATTGGTTTTTATTTTCATTCTCTAGGGATAAGTTTCCAATGAAATTAGTGGTGGAAACAAGTGGAATTATAATTACTATAGCTTTCATTGGCTGATGTTGACTTGTCAGTTTCAGTGTTTGGGGACTATCACGTGTAGCCTTAATGGTTAGGGTCATACCATGTTAGTTGTCTTCTAAAAACATTTCATTCTATACACATCACAAAAGGTTTCATCTTGGTATGGTCGTTCTATAACACTCCACAGTTGCAGTCGTAGCTAGTTTTCTAGATCCGTCACTAGATGAATACATGATCTTGAGTCTGGGTGTTTTTTTGTGAGAATATTATCTACAGTTCGAAGGAAAATATATAACAAGGCCAAAAATCATTTCATTTTCATAGTCATGATACCTTCTTAGTCAAATTTTATCATTTTACATAATTGGCCTTTATTATTATTGGTCTGTTCATTCGGCTCAGATGGAATTATCAGAGAAATGATGTATTTATTTCATGTGAAACCACACTACATAGAATTATCCTATAATTTTGGTCATTTGATAGAAAAATTTTGTGCTAATAGTTTTTGGTTAATAATACCAACATGGTAGGAATGAAATATTCTAATGAGAACTGGACCACCTATTCTTTTTATCATATATTAAAGATTTAATAGTTAAATCATTTCACATCGGGTTCACCATTTTTTTCTTGTGAAATGTGTGGATGAATGTTCTAAACAGATAATTGTAGGGGGTTCAATGTATAGTACCATAACTCATGTTGGGTTTACAATTTATGAAACTTCTATAGAGTATGTCAACAGTTTCCACATGAATTACTAAGTTTGAATTTTTTTTATAAAGGATAGAAGTCAATCAGGGTTTAATACTCAAGAGCACATATGAATCACATTGGCCAAGAGGATAGAGGGTTAGGCTCATCACACTATTTTGGGGGAAATTATTTCATACTATAGGCCTCACTTATATTTTTATTATATTTTCTAGAATTTATTCCTAATCCTGATACCAGACTAGTTAGAATACCAAAATGATCATTTGTTGGATCCTTCCATATATAGAGGGAGACCTATAAATGAGTATATATATATATATATATGAATATATATGAGGTTATTCATATTTATACAATTAATGGGTAGATTCATTCTTTTTAATCCAAAAAAAATGAAATTTAGATATTTCTATCATCTATAGAGGTAATTAACATTATCAAGGTGGGATTCCACCTTTATGAAGAGTACTCTTTAGTCATCTTATAATAGGAATCAAAACCCACATAGTTCGTTAAACCCATGTGTTTTAACTTCATTTTAAAAGGACATATATGGGAAAAATTATGTGCTAGGTGTTGAGATTATGCCTCAGGTAGGTGTTCGACATATCCTAGTTATGGAATGAATCAGTGTCATTAATGTTCGATCACAGCCATGGGATTTTCCTTGGGGTGGATACCCTTATATGGGGGATGATATATCATACCACTTGTTGGGGCCTACATACTAAGGTTTACCTAACTGGTTTAGATTCATGTTGTGAATTATATGATAATTTAAAGTCCATGTTACCATGTGATCCATACTCGGTATGAGAAAAAAGAGATTGAAAGTAATCAGTCATACTACTGTTGAATGTGAGACTTAAGCAATGGGGAAGTCCTTTAGATGATTGATATAGAGCTCATACCATAGGAATGTTCATACACATCGTTGTAATAGAAGGAGTCCTATTCATCATAGTTCATTGGGCTTTTCATTTCATTGGATTATGAAGAAGAATAATCATTACATGGGAGAGATTTTTTTCCAGTGGTTTGAATGTAGAATAAATGGAATAACATTCATCGAGGTGGATTTCAATTTGATATCAGGCCTTAAGATGTTTTCCTTCATATCTAGAATACAGTAGGAATCAATTTGATCCGATCTTACACACTACAGTTTCCCTAATATATCCACTAGAATTGGTAAGCAATCCTCATGAAATTTCCTTGAAACGACCTGGTTGTCTTCCAGACTTGTTCTGATTTTCTTCCTAAAATTTTAGGTTTTTATCTTGACATGTCTAGTTATCTTCCCAACTCGTCTTATTTCCTTCATAACAAGTCAATGGATATTTTTTGGTCATGTATGAGGAGGTATGGACATGTAATGGCTACCTAGAACACATGTTTTAAGATAATCATATTATCCAGGTGACTTGTCCACAGGATGTTGAATAATCTAAACACAATGTATGTAAGGCATTGCAAGATCTAGGGTGATATGTCTATAGGTTTTTAAAAGACGTATCTAAAATTTCTAAAGGACTTCCTGAGACCAAGGCTGAAATGTGTGGAGGGTGTCACATGAACTAGCTGACTTTTCTTGAGTAAATCATTAGATCAAGGATGAAATTTCTATATGTTTTCCAATGACCCAGCTTACTTGAATTAAAGAAAATCACAATATTAAGTATGAAATGTTGGGAGGGTGTCACATTACATGGATTGATTGTTCAGAGGATATTGCAAGATCATAGATGACATGTCTAGAGGTTGTCACATTCCCTGAAGAACATTTTTAGGGGATTTCATGGGAACCAATTGAATTGTCCTGGTGACATCTTGAGAATTTGTTGACATGTGCTGGTGACATTTAAATTCTTAGATGACATGTCCTAGTTTCACCAATTAACATGGGAGAAAATTTTTGTGGCTATAAAAACATTTGGATGGGAATCGTGGAGGAAATATCAAAACATGGTTGGAATACTGTAAGAGAATCACATGACTTTTTGACATGTCCAAGGTACATTTAATGATCCAAATACTTTTTCAATGGAGTTTCACATGAATTGAGTGACATGTCATGGTTTTGTCACATGAGATGGATAAATCATCCGAAGTGCATGAAGATCATCATACCCATCCATGAATAAGTCTACCATCAATTTTAGTCTTTATTAAAGCCTTTTTATTACATATGTACATCAGGTTGTCTCAAATGTAGTCATATTTTGGGGTTTACCTGACCCTTTAAATATGAGGAAACTTATTTTCCTAATCCTGATGAAATATCAGATGTCTTTTTCAGGCTATATAGTGTGATCATGCAATGTGCCTATACAAGCCCCGTGAACACATAGGTCGACCGACAGATTTTACCTGATGAAGACCACTATGATCACATGATTGAACACTCCATGAAGTCCACTAATGCACTCTCATGGAGTTTTTTATCATCTTTAGTAGGTGATGAATGAATTTATATGATGAGGGAGAGAGATATATTTCAATATACACCATCTCCATACACCTTCTTGTGTGGTGTGTATATCCCAGATTTGGATAGAGTTGGTGGAGGGATTCTAGCATCATGACCCTCACATGATCTTACAATGGGTCATCCATGGTGTCTCTTGATATTCAATGACCAAGAAAATATTCTTCCATTTCAATGTTTATTGGTCCCTGGACATTAAATGAGATTTTATGATAAGATGTGGACATCTAATGGAGAATTAATAATGTGATGCAGGCATGTCTATGTATATCCATGAGAACATGATGCATGTAGGATGGTTTTTACATGATCAAAGATAACTTTATGGAAGTCCTTTGTGAGACATGGGTGGCCTATCAAGGTGGACTTCACAATGCCATGTATCAATTTATAAGGTCCATTATGAGATAATGATGTCTTATTGAGATGGGACTCACATGATAGATGTTGATTTCTTAGGGAATTGTTCCATTTCTCATGAAGTACAAAATATTCTCAGTATGTGTGTATATCCTGACATTCCCCTTTTTATCTCCTTTTTCATTTTTAAAGGAGATGAGATCTCATGTATCTAGGTGAGTGTGACCAAAGAAAACCACTATTATTATTTTTGATGTGCTGTAAGAACAATAAAAGATCCATTTTTTATATGGCCCCAATATTTTGGTGAAAATTCACGTGGCCATGTTCATGACCCTTCATGTTATGAAGCTGATATGGCGACATGATTTCGTGCGACAAAACAGACATGTATCCTATGTATTTGTGAAATCTTATGTATCAAATGAGTGTGATAGATGAAAATAAATTGTTTTATAAGGTCTATGTATATTTTTTTATTTTATTCATTTATTTTTTAATGAGTTTAGAACAATGTTAGGTTCCCACTGGATGAAATGTTGTGTGATTGGAAGAGAGAGAATGACATCCTTCACATGATCCTCAATGATTATCTAGGTGAATTCTCAAGGAAAAAAAATTATTTTCAAAGGTTCTCCACATGATCATAATAAGATTTTACACTCCACATGATTCATTCATATGAACTTCTGAGGGTCAAGAGATCATGTGTCCTTATAAGGGTTACAAGATCTGCTTGAGTTCTCCAACATCACCTTCTTTAATTTTCAGAAAATAATACCCATCCTTCAGGTATTTATTCCCCTATCTATTTTCCAAATCACATACGGTGGGTGTCAATAATCATTTAACAAATAGTTTTCTCGACTTGTGTTAAATATAATATTTATTTAAACACACATAGTCATGGTATTTTATTTTGAGAAATGATGTTTTAAATCATTAAATTTATATATAATATTAATTTATATTGGATTCTTATATTATTTATATAAATTAATTTATTAAAATTAAAATAATGATTATAATGGTTTTAGTGAAATAAAATTACAAATCTCAATTGATAAAACATTATTTAACGATAGAATAAAAAAACTTTTTTATTAAAGAAACATTTCAATTATTTGTAAATATATTGAAAATATGATTTAAAAATATCCAAGATTATTTTAAAATGCGTATTATTATTTCATAAAATCATATTTTTTACTTAATTGGTTTTTTCCTTCTGTTTAATTATAATATAATGAAAAATTCATATAAACTACACCTTTCTTTAAAATCATATTTTTTACGCAAAACTATTTTTTTCAAAAAATGACAAAAAATGAAAAATATTATAATATTCACATGATGAGTATATAAATGAAGTTAATTATATCAATTAAAAATCGTAAAATTCATCATTTAAATAATTTCATGAATAAATTATCTATAGTTATAAAATTATCTAATATTTTAGGATATGACATTCACCTAAAAGTCTAGGACCTCGGGTATTATAAATCCACCAATTCATAATATTCATTTATATAATATGTATTGAAGAGTATTTTTACTCTTATAATATAGAAATATAAATTAGAAATGAAATATTTTTTCCTTATGGGTTTTGATTTTGGAAACTCAAATTTGACGTGTGTTATCCTAGGGATTGTAATAGATAAAGAAGGGTTACCTAAATAGTCATGAAATTTTACATATGATTATGGTAGAAAGGGTAATCAATGAGTAGTGGCATGTGGATATATAACATGATGGTATTGATGTAATTTTCCAATGTTCTCAGCTGTAACATTCAAAATAGATAATCAAAACATAGTTTGGATATTTTTAAAGAGAATGTGATTTTTTGAGGTCAAGGTGTGGAGGTTAAATTTTTGAAAATTCATATGACAGGGATTCTGAAATAATGGTAATTTCAATAGTATTTATTAATCTATGGAAATAATAGCATTCAATTAGTGACATAGAATGTAATTTTTCAAATCAGACCCATGAGAACATGATACCATATAGTTCATTAGGAGTTTGTGTAGAAGATTATTTATTTATTAGTATAGAAATCAAGCTTAGAAAGTATTCTCCCACAAGATAAAAATTTCGTAAATTAATTAAGCTGTAGATTATAAAACCCACTAGTGTAATCCTTGGTGTACAAATATTTCATGCTGGATGTGATAGGTTGATGGAATTGTTTCACTACGTATAGTTAAACAACAATTGTGTGAGGAAAAGTTGATTGTTATTGAGTTCCATTGAAAAATGTCTGAAGAAATTCTATAATTTTTATAAGAGTATGCTTCCAAAAAATATTAAGTCAATATTTCTTGTAATGCATTTGAAACTCAAGGGAGGGATTTAATTTGTTTGTTGTGAAAGCGAATATCCATTTCATACAAAGTTGTTTGCAATGTTAATTTTAAAATTATGCAACCATAGTAAAATTATGTATGTGAAACAATGGGTTGTTTTCTAATGTGAGGAGGTTTTAGGATATTCTGGGTTTGAAGATCAACATTTTCTTCCAAGACTAAAATCAATAAATCTAGGGAGGATGTAGAAATAAGAGTTTTTTCTAGACTAATACTATTTATTTATTCCAAATGTTTAAAATCTAAAATATCCTAAATGGTAGATTAGTAAAAAATTATTTCACCTGAATTTTTTCTGTAATGTGATGTTTTTCAAGAATGAGTATAAATTATTGTTTTAGTAACATGTCGAAAGAAATAATTATTTTAGTTATATAAAAATACCAAATTACCCAAAGAATGATTTTTCTTATTTTTATGAATGAGTTTTTGGTATGGCAATGTGGTGGACATGTTTCAAACATTAGGGAGTAGAGGTATTATATTGAAATATAATTCAGTTAGTTTGAATAAGTTTTAATTAGGAACTATACGTGGAACTATTATTTTTCCTTAATGAGATAATTATGGAAAATAATTAATCGAACAATAATTCCCATATACTAATTCATCATTTATCTATTGTTGAAAAATAACTCTTCTCTCCACTATTTATATGGTGACATAAAAGTCATTAATATTAAATAATTATATTATTCTCTCAAAAAAATAATGTCATTGGTTTGTGGTAAACTTATATGAATGATGGTGTCAAATTGTGGTTTCCAATTTTGATTGAATACTGATATGAAGACTATTCACCATCATTATAAGAATTTATTTATTTATTTATAGTTGTTTTAATATTATTACTTGTTCACAATTAGAATAATCATTAACCATATCATGTTAAAAACTAGAAATAGATTTAGAATATTTATATTCTGAAAATTTATTTATTTATTATTAATGATTTAGACATGGGTTGTTTATATTGATTCAATGATAGATATTTGTTTTTTATTTAAAATTCCGAGACAAGTTATTTATACTAAAATTATTTATAATATTCAAGTATCAAAATGGTTTCATCAATAATTTTTACTAGGAGACTGTTTTATGTTTTTTATTAACTATTCCATAAATATTTATTTTCATTTCATAGAAATTACTTGATCTGAATAATATCAAAAGATTGTTATGGTTAAAATTAATTCTAAATTCTTATAATATTTAGGTATGATATATTCATTATAAAAATATTATTTCACGTATATGAAACTAATTACATAATGATTTTCTTCATTTGATTTTTGATCCAACATAAAATATTAGATAATTTTTACAATAAAAATATTTTGAGGTTAAAATAATTATTTAGATTTTTAGATTTCTAATTCATCAAAAAAGAAAAGAAAAATAGTAGATTGGATTGAATTAGAAGGCATTAAAAAATAGTTTGTTTTTTGGGTTTGTCAAATTTTAATAAATATATTTATTTATTAAATAAATAAATAAATATTATTAAATGTTGGAATGAGTTTAACAGTTTTACACATAATAATATTTTTATTTCAATTAACATTGGTTGAGATCTATTAGTTATTGTGAAATTAAGTATGTATGAAATGTTTAAACTTTTTCTCACATACCATTTGTCCCATGAGTGTGTGATTGGTTTTTATAGGTAAACACTAGGATTATAAATGACAAAATTTTGGAAAAAATATTGAATGTGTGGTGAAATATATCAAGACTATAAATAATAATCATGGTTTTGACACAATTATTGGTATGAAATTTATAATACATTATGGATTTTAATATTAAAAATTATTATTATGAAATACATAATAGTAACTTCTTAACAATGTGATGTGTGAGAAATTCATTTCTTCTTAAACGTTGTGAAGTGAAATTATTAATAATTTTGTAATGAATTATATGAGAATAATAATGATATATAATGATATTGGTATTATGATAATTAATAATAATGACTATTATTACAAAAAAATAGATACTACGTGTTGATATAGTTAATAATAATGATGATGATGATGATTGTTATTATTATTAATTATAATTGTCATTGGGGACTGTAGCTTACAATTTAAATTAATGAGAATTAATATTATTTGGAATGTTATTACTTCAATTAAATGGAAATTAATTCAACAAAACATGATGAATGAGCCTTAATGTTTTATATATGATGTGTATAGTTATATAAGATGTCTTGTCTATTAAGATGACATGTATCCATGTATTTTGGTAACATAGTCACTTAATCTACAAGTCTCACACAATGTTTACCATAATGGGACACACCATATCGTGTGAAACAATATAATATAGGTGGTAATAGTAGAAACTTGTCCATCACTTTAGGGTTATAAGTCATGTATCTGGGATGTACTTTTCATCAACGTGCTAGACTATAGGGATTTTCATTTCTTCTCACCTAGTTTTCAAAATCTGATGCATGTGTAGTTCACAATGATCATTTTTTCCACATAAGACACTATTTTAAACATGTATTCTTCCTCAAGAGTTACATTTTGACTTGTTTGAGAAGTTATTAATCAATTCCATTTATTAAAATGATAATAAGTCTGCTGGTGTATAGTTAGAGACCATAATATTTTCATGATTCTTAGTGAATATTTTTTTAAGATTATAGTTCATCTATATATCATGTGTGGTATATAACTCTATCACATAGTAAGGGATTGGGTCCTTCACTCATAGAAATTGAATCCCTTTAAAATGATGAAATCTATACATTTGGTGAATTATTCTTCTATAAGTGTTGATAATCCCTACAATAAGTTGTGTTTATGTGAGAAATGTGTCTATCATTACTACTAAAAAGGAGGGTTGTTTTGAAGGTGAAATGTGTGAGTTTGATTGGGTCCACTGAGTTCTGTAGTTTTTTTAAAACACCTATTCATTTCAAGTGTTTAGAATCTGTAGAGTTGAGTTTTGGTGATGAACATACATTTCCATGATGAGGCACAATCCAAATATTTAGTTCTAGGTTCATGATATAAGAATTATTTTTAATAATAAATTGAATAAAGTGGATAATATGATAGTCTTCAATTTCATTATCCCATTAAAAATAATATTTTTATACTGATGGATTAAGGATTCTCTATATTGACCATGAACACTATAATGGTGCTAATTTTAGTTCATTTATAGAATTTAAATTCTCCATAGAATTTGTTAATCAATGAAACCCTTGATACATGAATAATGTGATTATTTATAGAATTAAGATGAGCTCTATTCATTTGATTCCCCCCAATTTCCAAGTGTTTACTTCTAGTTAAAAATTTATTGGTTATATTTAACTTATTTCATTCACGATACTCTATTAAAATAGAGGTTTTAATATAACTTGTTATTATTGGTAGGTCACTAGAACACCATAAGAGATGAGGGGTGAATAAGGGTGTAATATTTTTCAATTAAAGTGATAGATCTTGTTCCCACATTGGTAAGAACATGGAAAATGTAGGATCGAAATATAATATGAGATGCTCAATATACAAGAGGGGGGTGAATTGTGTACTTTAAAAATTCCTTTAGAACCTTTAAAGTTAGTTATTAATAACTAAAGTTTCCTTAAGAAAAGGAAAAGGCTAAGTTTAACAAAGTTAAACTAAGTAAATTCACAACACCTCTAACACCGAACTAAACTTGGAAAGAGATTCCAAAAGTAGGTTCCGGAAATATGGTTCCGGAAATTGAAACTTAACAAAAGTTACAATATGAGATTCTACCTTAAAGCGTATAGAATCTAAATGAATCAGAGTAAGTAAGGAAGTATAAGAAAGTTATACTTTCCTTAAGATACAAATTGCAGCGGAATAAAAACAAGTAGTAAAACTACTAGTAACAAGATAATAGTCTTTTAACCCAAAGAGAAGGGTATCCAACAACCTTGGATAAAGGTCCCTTGATTTATACGTTCAAGCAAGTCTTGTCTTACCCAAACCAGGGTAAGCCCTCGATACGAAGATCGGTGTCTCTGTCTTGCTATCCCCGCAAGCCCTCAACTTCAAGGTAGTTGGCAACCTCTGTCCTCCTCAGCAAGGAAGCCCTCGAACTTTAAGGTAGTTGGCACCTCTGTCTTCCTATCCCCGGAAGCCCTCAAATGTAATCACCAACATTCGGAGTCGCACGAAGCTTTGAGAGTTAATAAGAGCCTCTCTCTCTAGAAATCACTTCAACAGCATGTATGCACAAAATCCAAATTGTTCATCCATCCGTTGCGAGCTTTTTCAAATGAGCTCCTATTTATAGGTAAGGTCGGCTCCTTCTCCAACGGTCATATTTTCCTTAAATATCGGAGGGACCTGTACACGTGTCACTTAGACAACGGTTAGTTTATAACAAAATGGACGACATCGTTTTATAACAAAACAAGTGTAACAGAATGTACGACATCGTTTTAAACTCTAACAAAAAGGTTCGGAATGAAAACTTCGGAGTGAAGGTTCGGAGTGAATAAATTCAGAGTGTATAAAACAATGATAATCAGATTCTGTTTAATAGGTGAATTCGGAATGAGAATTCGGAATAGGAATTCTTCATCAGAAATCGTAATGAGAATTCATTATCAGAATTCGTAATGAGAATTTGTCATCAGAATTCGTAATGAGATTTCTTCATTAGAATTCGTAATGAGAATTCGTAATGAGAATTCTTCATTAGAGTTTGTAATGGGAATTCTTCATTAGAGTTCGTATCTTTAATCTGGAATAGAACTTAGTCAGAGTTCATATCCAGAATTCGGAATGAGACTTTCTTATAGTTCTTATCCAGAATCCGAATCCTAAAACAGAATGCTTTATATCAAAGTTTCAATGATTCCAAGAAAATGAATCTGAATCTCATACTTAAGAAAAATATGGATGAAAATATGATAAGGATAAATTTTCTTATAAAAGCGATTTTCCTAAAGAAAGCATTTTTCCTTATAAAAGCAATTTTCCTTAAGAAAGCAATTTTCCTTAAGATAAGATGTTTGTGATTTTCAAAACAAGAAGGAATGGAAAAGTCAGAAGGAAAACCTTATTGACTCAACAATCTCCCCCTTTTTGGAAAGCACAAACATCCTAACGAAAAAGAAATTCTAAGAAGAAAGAAACATATTAATGCTTATCTCCCTTGTTTTAAGGATATAGATAAATACGACTAACTCCCCCTTAGGCTTTGAACCTCTAAGGATCATATTCAGATTTCCGGAGTGATGTTTCATAAGAAGGTCTTCTTTAAGAAAAACTCCCCCTTAAAAAAGATCTTATTAGAGTTCTTTTTCCTTGGGTATTTTTTTCTTTCTCCCCCTTTGATAAACTCTTATTAGAGTTCCTCTTTTTCTTAAGGATATTTTCCTTCTCCCCCTTTGTGATTTTCAAAAAGAATTGGAGGGAATGGAAAAAATAACAAAGTACCTGAAAGCTTAGTAATAGAAACAATAAGTACAACTTTCATTAAATTTGAAATCTCGACAACAAAGAAAGAAATACAACAAAAAGATCGGATTGGTCACTTCAGATCTCTCTCCTTCGACATGAGCCACTTAAAAATTGTCTTGATCCTCTTTATGTCTTTGTGGTCTTCTTCTGCTTGCTTCTCTAAGACTACTATTCTTGCGGACTGAGCTTCAATTATTTCTTCCTGAGTCTTCAACTTTTCTTCCTGAGTCTTCAACTTTTCTTCCTGAGCTTTCATCTTCTCTTCCTGAGCCTTCATCCTTTCTTCAAACTCGATCCGATAATCCCTTTCATATTTCCAATTTTGAGAAACGGAATTGAGCTTCCCATTCAGATCTCTCACTACCTGAATCCGAAAGTTCTTTTCCTCTGTCAACTTCTCTTCGAAGGATGCAGTTAGCTCATTAATCTTCTTGTCTTCGGTTTCAAAGGCATCCTTAACATTATCTTGAAACTCATCAAGCAACCTCATCTCTTCCACATTCTTCTTCGACCAACTTGTCATCCTCTTACAAGATATTTTATGAGCTTCGTAAGCAACAAAGAACGTTTTGAACTGAGCTTCAATCTCAACACACTTATCCATAACCATTGATACAGAGTCGGTTTTCTGATTCAACGCATGTTGGAGCATCTGGCATCTAGAGTCAATACTAGAGAAGGTTGGAATGGTTCCCACCAACTTCTTTAAGGACTGAACAACAAAGTCATGCCCCAATGAGGATGACTCCGAATCCGAAATCTTTCTTGGAGAATTTTCTTCCTCAATAAGTTCCAACTTCCTCTTAAAAGAACTACCAGCTTCCTTCCTCTTTCTTACTACTGGGCTCGGAGTCTCAGTAAGAATTTTCTTTCCCTTATCTTTTTCCAGAATAGAATCCTGTTCCGGAGTTTTCTTTTCACTGTCAGAAACTTGAACAACCAAATCTTCCTCATCAGCAACTTCTTGAACACCAACCTCTATGTTTCCCATCTGAGCAATATCATGTAAAAGTTGTTCTTCTTCTCCATGCTAGGCAACTTCTTCTCCTTTCTCTTCTTCCAATTTAGGAGTAACTAGCTTTGAAGATTGAGCTTCTGAAGTGAGGAGTGATAAGTGTTCCGAAGGAGTTCCCTTGTACTCATCTACTTGCTTTAGCACATCTCCTGTCTCACCACATCCTTCAGCAGCCTCTTCAACTTGTTCCACTTGCTCTACTTCCTCAGTATTAGTAGCAACAGCCTCTTACGGAGCAACAAGATTTCTTCCTGGAGTCTCAGGTAGAGATTCCAGGGAGAAAGATCTCGGAACTGGAATAGTTGCTGAAACCATTTCATTGAACTTTAACAAGGCCTGAGCTACCTCAGCCTCGGACATCTTCTTCTTAAGCTTCTTCTCCTTAGCTTGCCTTTCAAGCTCATCAGCAGTCTTTTCTTTCAGAGCCTTAGCCTCCGCAGGGTCGAATCCGAACTGCGGATCCCCTTCTTTCCTCTTCTCTTTATCAGCTCTCCACTTTGCAACGACCTTATCAGGATAGGTCTTCTTCTTTTTTGGTTTGGGAGGTGCGGAGTGAGCTTCCTTAGACTTAGGATCTTTGACAACAGCTGCAACTTCCTTCAACTTCCTTTTCATCACTGGTTTGGATGATTCCGGTTTAGCAACCTTCGGAACCGTTTCTCCTTGATTAGGCAGGTCAACGAACTCTCCAATCTCATTGTTGAAGGCCACATTCATCCTCTTAAGAGTGTCATCACTTACCAACAAGATTTTACAAACCCTTGGCTTAGATATGCAAGTTAACTTGAAAGATTCTAGGCACCGAACTATGAGCTTTGATAATATTGATGGGTACATAACGATCTGAGCTCTGAGATTTCTTTTCATAAGGTTCTCAATGGTTATAAGGATGTGCCTCATGAAGTTAAACTTCCTTAGATTTATCAGAAAATCTAAGATATAGATCTCACTTTTCTTCAAGCTGTCCTTATCACCTTTTCTCGGTACGATAAGACCTTGCACCCATAATTCCAGAATCCGAAAATTAGTAAAAAGACTTGCAATTTTCGGAGCCTTGTCATCAGCAAGTCCGAGAGTTTCTAAAGCTTTCTCTTTGTTGAAGCTACCCTTGGAGTCTGGTAATACGTGAGAAATAAACTCAGCTTCACCTTCATAAGATAATCCTACCAAGCTTGCAGCCTTGGTGTAAGAAAGCTTATATGTCTTTCCATATGATTTGAAAGAAAACTTCTCTCTATTATCTTCCTCGAAGAAAGCAACTGACTCATAAAACTCAACAAGAAAATCAGAAAAGACTTCATCTTGATTCCCGGTTTTAGATACCGCAATATCCTCCCAGCCATTCAACCTGATATTCTTTGAGATAAGGGAATCATAATTGTTGAAGAAATCCGGATAGAGTATCCTTTCCCTGTATACTAACCACTGAGAAATAGGCTTGGTTGAAGTCATTTCTTGAGAAGCTAACTCTACCGACATTCGGATCTGAAGTCCTCTGAGAAATTCGGAACGGAAAAGTCTGAAGTTCGGAGCGGAGAAAACTGTGGTTCGGAACGGCCTTAAATCGGAGAGTCAGAGCTTCAGGACGCAAGAGCTTGAAATCGATGTGGGACGAGAAACTATGGTCCCCTTTATATAGGCAACGAGATGACGGTTCACATTCCATAGTTGATCTGACGGTTGGAATGAGCTGCGATCAGATCTTACGGTTGAAAATTCGAATCCGATCTTTTTGAGGTTTTATTAAAACAAAGAACTAAGAAATCTAAAATCCGAAAACAAAATAAAAGAAACTTCCAGCAAGTAAAATCTGATTACGAAAACTTTAGTAAGAAAATCATACCTATCGGATTAGCTTAGGAAAGTTATTCGTAATGGGTAATATAAAGATGACTACGAAAAACGCAATACGAAAAACAGAATACGAAAAACAGAATACGAAAAACCCAATACGAAAATGTAAATACGAAAAACCTAATACAAAAAACAATCTTAAGAAGAAAATCAGTACGAAGAATTTAGTATGAAAAATACATTTTGAAGAACTTGGTATAAAAATTCCTTTATGAAACTTCCAGTACCAAACTGTCATTCCGGAGATTTTCAACATGAATACTTCCATTCCAGAAGTGGTCTGTTAAAAAATGTCCAATCTAGAAAATTGTAGTTCCGGAAGATCCATTCCGGAAATCTTCGTTCCGAAAAGTTTGAAAACAAATTTTGAAAAAATTTGTTAACCAAACAATTAAATGTACTCCCCCTATGAAAAGGAGTTTATTACTGTAAGGATACTTTTTCAACAGAAAGTTAATTAAGAAAGATTACCTTACGGTTATCATTCCTAACTTCTGTTTAATATATTCAAATCTATCAGAAGGCAAAGATTTTGTAAAAATATCAGCAAGTTGATCTTGTGTTCTGATAAATTGAAGAATAATATCTCCTTTGAGTGTGTGATACCTAAGAAAGTGATGCCTAATATCTATGTGTTTTGCACGGGAGTGATGTGCAGGATTCTTACTTAGGGAAATGGCACTTGTGTTATCACACAAAATTTGAGTTTTAGTAAAACTCAAGCCATAGTCTGTGAGTGTGTGTTGCATCCACAACACTTGTGCACAACAACTTCCAGCTGCTACATATTCAACTTCGGCAGTGGAAAGTGCTACAGAATGTTGCTTCTTGCAGGACCAAGAAACTAATGAATCTCCTAAGAAATGACAAGTTCCGGATGTACTTTTTCTATCCATTCTACATCCACCAAAGTCAGCATCATAAATGCTTTTTAGAACAAAATCATTTCCAGAAGTATAAAATAATCCTAGATCCATGGTTCCCTTAAGGTAGCGAAAAATTCTTTTAACTACCTTTAAGTGAGATTCCTTAGGATTGGATCGATATCTTGCACATAAGCATACTGAAAACATTAAGTCTAGTCGACTAGATGTTAAGTAATGTAGACTTCCTATCATACCTCTAAAAGATGTTTGATCTACTGGTTTCCCAGCTTCATCAAGATCTAAAGAATTTGAGGTACCAATGGGAGTACTTATACTCTTAGTGTTTTCATAACCATACATTTTAAGAAGATCTTTAATATACTTATGTTGAGATATGTAGGTTCCTTCTGGTTTTTGAGAAATTTGAAAACCAAGGAATAATGTTAACTCACCCATCATACTCATTTCAAACTCAGATTTCATTAGACTAGCAAAAGAGTCAGTTAGAGATTGCTGAGTTGAACCAAATATAATGTCATCAACATAAAATTGAAACAATCAAAACAATTTTCTTATCTTTCTTTATAAAAAGGGTTGGATCTGCATTTCCCTTAACATAGTTATTTTGAAGCAAAAATCCAGTGAGTCTATCATACCATGCTCGTGGGGCTTGTTTAAGGCCATACAAAGCTTTGGTAAGTCTAAAAACATGATCTGGATGTTTCGTATCTTCAAAGCCAGGAGGTTGTTCAACAAAAACTTCCTCTTGAACATAACCATTAAGAAAAGCACATTTCACATCCATTTGGAAAAGTTTGAAATTAAAGAATGCTGCAAAAGCAAGTAGAATACGGATAGATTCAAGTCTAGCTACTGGAGCATAGGTTTCTTCATAGTCTATTCCTTCTTGCTGATTATAGCCTTTAGCAACAAGTCTAGCTTTGTTTCTAACAATGACTCCATTTTCATCACATTTATTTCTGAAAACCCATTTTACACCAATAACAGAAGTTTCCTTAGGTCTTTCAACCAAGGTCCAGACTTTATTCCTTTCGAATTCATTTAGTTCATCTTGCATGTCTTTAATCCAATCATCATCACCTAAAGCTTCATCAGTGCTTTTAGGTTCTAATTGGGAAAGAAATGCTAGATGTTTTACTTCATTTCTTAAGGAACTTCTAGTCCTTACAGGTTGATTTACATCACCAATGATACTATCACCAGGATGATTCTTAAGAAACACCTGATTTGGATTTTGTAAAACCTATTCATCAACATAGGGTAGAAAGTCTTCTGGGGTAAATGTTTCAGAAGTATCTTCTAGAACAATTTCCTTATCAGAAGGTTCTTCTATCAAAGGTTGATAATCAGTTTTTGAAAACACATCCGAAGATGTAGGTTGAGATGGTTTGAAAAAAAAAGGATCTGACTCATCAAATTTCACATGTTCTGTTTCCTCAACAGTACAAGTATTTTTATTAAAAACTCTATAAGCCTTAGAGGTTGTGGAATATCCTAATAAAATTCCTTCATTAGATTTTGGTGCGAATTTATGTAAGTTATCTTTAGTATTAAAAATGAATACTTTGCAACCAAAAACCTTGAAGTAGGAAAGTCTTGGTTTTCTACCATTCCATAACTCATAAGGAGTTTTATTAAGAAAAGGTCTAATCAAAACACGATTTATAGTATAACAAGCAGTATTTACAGCTTCAGCCCAGAAATGTCTAGCAATAGAATATTCACTCAACATGGTTCTAGTTATCTCTTGAAGAATTATATTTCTTCTTTCAACTACACCATTCTGTTGAGGTGTTCTAGGTGCTGAAAAATTGTGAGTAATACCTTTCTTACTTCAAAAAGTTTCAAAATCAGAATTTTGAAATCTCCTCCATGATCACTATGAATAGTTTTTAATGGAAGGTTTTTCTAATTTTTAACTTGAGCTCTAAAACTTTTGAAATAAGAAAAAGCTTCAGATTTCTTTGCTAGAAAATAGACCCAAGTAAATCTAGTGTAATCATCAACTAGAACAAACACATAATATTTGCCTCCAATACTTCCAGTTTGTGTTGGACCAAAAAGATCCATGTGCACTAACTGTAATGCATCGGTTGTTGAGACTTCACCGATTGACTTAAAACTAGATTTATGTTTCTTGCCATATTGACAAGGATCACAAACATTAGAAGAATCAAATCTAAGCTCCGGTATATCCTTAACAAGTTTCTTCTTAGAGAGTTTACATAGGTTCCTAAGATTACAGTGTCCTAATCTTCTATGCCATAACCAAGAATGATCTTCCATTGCACTTAGGCAAGGTAAATCTTGGCTCCTGAGGTCTTCTAAGTTTAAGGTGTAAACATTCTCTTGCCTGTTGGTTGAGAGAATAAATTCTTCCTTGGAATTGTGTACTAAACATTTATCATTCCTAAAATTCACAAGGTAACCTTCATCACATAACTGACTTATGCTAATGAGGTTGTTCTTAAGACCTTTAACAAAAAGAACATTTGAAATTAAGGTTTTACCTAAAAGAACAATATTACCAATACCAACAATTTATCCCTTAGCATTGTCTCCCAAAGTTACCTTTCCTCCTTTCGTTTTGATAATATTTTCAAAAAAGCTTTTGTTACCAGTCATGTGCCGGGAACATCCACTATCCATGTACCATATATTGTTGCTGGTACTTTCTTTATTTTCCTGAAATCAAGAACAAAGTTAGATTTTCGGAATCCAAACTTGTTTGGATCCGAGATTTCCAGACAATAAAATTTTAGGTATCCACATCTTTTTGGAAAAGTAAGCTTTATGAAAACCTAAGGATTGGGTTTTATTTAAGGAACAATTCTTTTCCCAGTGACCACCACATTGACACTTAGTACAAAATGGGGCACTTTGAGGAACAAAATAATTGTTACTGAAAACAGGTTTTGCATGGGTATAACCAAATCCGGATTTATTTCTTAAAGGTAGTATTTGGGAATACATCTTATCAAAATTTTCCTTACCATGGGTAAAGTTTGATAAACACTTCTTTAAGGAAAAAATTTTGGACTTGAGTTTTATAACCAAGTTTCTATCTTCAAAATCATTAGTTTTTGAACTAGAGTTAGGCTCAAAAACATTTTTCTTAGAAATTAATTTTTCTAATTCTTTATAAAGTTTATTCTTCTCAGAACTTACTTCCTCAAGATTTTTTGAAATATTTTCAAAATCAGCATTTTTCTTATCATGATCTTTAGAAAGATCCGATATCTCTTTAGTAAGAATAGAATTCCTAGAATTTGCCTTGTCAAGTTTCTTGTTGAGTTTGGAATTCTCAATCTCAAGAAGTTCAGCAAATCTAGAGACTTCTTCATAAGTAGGTAAAGTGTTTTCCTCATCAGAAGATGATTCTTCATCAGAAGAGTTATAATACTTATCATCATTAGGATTTAAGGAAAGATTGGTCAAAGATTCAGCATTTCATACCTTAGCCATACGACAATGATTGCCAATAGGTAATCTGGATATAAGACCAAGATTCTTCTGTCCTGAAGATTCATAATCAGAAGATTCATCTGAAGAGTCACCACCACTGGCACTCCAGGTGTCATTAGCTTTCATAACTTTCTTAGCTTTAGCTTTGTAATACTTCTTTAAGTTCCTGTCTGAATGTCTTTCCTTTCTTTCTTTCTTTTTGAGCATAGGGCAATCTGGTCTAATATGTCCAGCTCTTTTGCATTCATAACAAGTAACTTATCCATCTTTCTTATCTTTCCTGTCCTTTTTCTTATACTTGGATTGAAAGTTTCTCTGTCCAGCTATCTTGTTCATCCTTCGAGCAAGATTGGCTAATTCATTTTCTGAGACTTCACTCTCACTAGATTCGGATTGGAAAATGACTTTCTTAGACTTGGATCTGGTTACTCTCTCAGGAGTCTTAGCTTTCATCTGATTAGAAGTTGTAGTAAAAGCAACAGTACCATTTACATTCTTCTTCTTGATGTTGTCAGCATCTCTCTTCATTCTAGTTCCATGTTGTAGAAGAGTTCCAAATAATTCATCAAGAGTAATTTGAGTGACCTTCCTGTTCTCATCTATAGCGGTTCTCTTGGATTCCCACTCATTGGGCATAATGTCAATTATCTTGTCCACAAGAGCTTCATCATCTAAACCTTTCTCTCCCATAGACTACAGACTGTTGACGATAGTCATAAATCTTTGTTGAACTTTACAGATAGGTTCTCCATAAGGAAAATTGAAGCCATGATATTCAGCTCTAAGCATAGCTCTTCTAGTCTCAATCACTTTAGAAGTCCCAAAGTGTGTAACCTCTAACTTCTTCCATATACAATTAGCTGCTTCACAAGAATAAATTTGGCTATATAAATTTCTAGTCATTGAACATAGTAAAGTATTGCGTACCTTATAGTTGAGTTGATATTCTTGCTTTTCCTGGTTAGTAAAGGTTCTGACTTCCTTGTCAGGAATTTTATAATCACCAGTAAGCATAACACAGTTATCTACTCCAGTATTGATAACAAAAGTCTTCATACGATCTCTCCAGTATTCATAATCATTACCATCAAATATAGGTGGCCTTGTAGGATTCAGATTGTCAATCGAACCAACATTAATTCCTGCCATACTAAAAATAACATTGCACACAAACTTGTTAGTAGCAAAGATTTGTAATAACAAAGTTCGGAATGAGAAAAGTTCGGAATAGAAAAGTTCGGAATGGAAAAGTGAGCAAGAAAAACTTGTATGTGAGTACAAGTATTTCAGAGACCTCCTCTGATACCAATTGTAGGATCGAAATATAATATGAGATGCTCAATATACAAGAGGGGGGGTGAATTGTGTACTTTAAAAATACCTTTGGAACCTTTAAAGTTAGTTATGAATAACTAAAGCTTCCTTAAGAAAAGGAAAAGGCTATGTTTAACAAAGTTAAACTATGTAAATTAACAACACCTCTAACACTGAACTAAAATTGGAAAGAGATTCCAAAAGTAGGTTCCGGAAATATGGTTCCGGAAATTGAAACTTAACAAAAGTTACAATATGAGATTCTACCTTAAAGCGTATAGAATCTAAATGAATCAGAGTAAGTAAGGAAGTATAAGAATGTTATAATTTCCTTAAGATACAAATTGCAGCGGAATAAAAACAAGTAGTAAAACTACTAGTAACAAGATAATAGTATTTTATCCCAAAGAGAAGGGTATCCAACAACCTTGGATAAAGGTCCCTGGATTTATACTTTCAAGCAAGTCTTGTCTTACCCAAACCAGGGTAAGCCCTCGATACGAAGATCGGTGTCTCTGTCTTGCTATCCCCGCAAGCCCTCAACTTCAAGGTAGTTGGCAACCTCTATCCTCCTCAGTAAGGAAGCCCTCGAACTTTAAGGTAGTCGGCACCTCTGTCTTCCTATCCTCGGAAGCCCTCGAATGTAAGCACCAACATTCGGAGTCGCACGAAGCTTTGAGAGTTAATAAGAGCCTCTCTCTCTAGAAAACACTTCAACAGCATGTATGCACAAAATCCAAATTGTTCATCCATCCGTTGCGAGCTTTTTCAAATGAGCTCCTATTTATAGGTAAGGTCGGCTCCTTCTCCAATGGTCATATTTTCCTTAAAGATCGGAGGGACCTATACACGTGTCACTTAGACAACGGTTAGTTTATAACAAAATGGACGACATCGTTTTATAACAAAACAAGTGTAACAGAATGTACGACATCGTTTTAAACTCTAAAAAAAAGGTTCGGAATGAAAACTTCGGAGTGAAGGTTCGGAGTGAATAAATTCAGAGTGTATAAAACAATGATAATCAGATTCTTTTTAATAGGTGAATTCGGAATGAGAATTCGGAATAGGAATTCGTCATCAGAAATCGTAATGAGAATTCATTATCAGAATTCGTAATGAGAATTTGTCATCAGAATTCTTAATGAGATTTCGTCATTAGAATTCGTAATGAGAATTCGTAATGAGAATTCTTCATTAGAGTTCGTAATGGGAATTCATCATTAGAGTTCGTATCTTGAATCTGGAATAGAACTTAGTCAGAGTTCATATCCGGAATTCGGAATGAGACTTTCTTATAGTTCTTATCCAGAATCCGAATCCTAAAACAGAATGCTTTATATCAAAGTTTCAATGATTCTGAGAAAATGAATCCAAATCTCATACTTAAGAAAAATATGGATGAAAATATGATATGGATAAATTTTCTTATAAAAGCGATTTTCCTTAAGAAAGCATTTTTCCTTATAAAAGCAATTTTCCTTAAGAAATCAATTTTCATTAAGATAAGATGTTTGTGATTTTCAAAACAAGAAGGAATGGAAAAGTCATAAGGAAAACCTTATTGACTCAACAGAAAACCCGTCTGATAGAATCAGGAAGATATTAAATAATCACACATATTGAGATAACCCAATAGTTTTTCTTAGCTGAACTCTATGTGATAGACCAAGGATAATACACCAACAATGTTTTAGTAATACAAATATCTATTAAGATTCACTATTTAGTGTATAATACAAAAGATCATACATAGTCACTATGTTCCAGTCACACTACCTTTATATGAATTATAGGGAAACACGCTGCCTCTCATAAGGCACTTTCTTCGATTTCCACTACATCAATACCATGTGGGTATTATAAATTATTTTAATGAAATTAAGGTCACATCAGTATATTGGTAATTTAAATCTTTTTCTCTCATTAGAATGTTACTCTTCTTTCACTGTTGTCCTAAATTTATGCACATGGAAGCACTGTTCACATAAACCAAATTATCCACGCTACTATTTTTGAAAATCCTAGCCTTTGTTAAACCCCCTTTATGATTCAAGTCAATACATGTATTTGGGAACCCACATGCCTTCTTGATTCCCCAAACCATTATGAAGCAGATAGGGTTTGCCGAACCCTATGCCATTTTGAAACTCATTGTCTTTGAGAAACACCATTTCTTAATAAACCTAATCATCATTCAAGACATAACAAATATTTTTTCTCATTCTCAAGATCCCATATAATTTCTAATTTTCGAAGCTCCCATATATCATGTAACTAGAAAGATTCATCATTTTCGTAAATTATATTAATGTAAAATTAGTTGGGGATGGTCCGCTATATATAGACTCATCCCTATGTGATGTTTTCAATGTCCCTATCTCCTTTTTATGAACCTATTCATTTATTTTCCAAAAGCTCATTTATTCACGAAGCTTTAGTGAAATTTTACGCACTAAAAAATCTTCTCATATTCCAATAGATACAATCATTTCATTTCATATTAATTACATAAATATCATTACTCAAATATCGAGTGATCTTGATCTGTTTTTTTCAATTCGAGTAATTTTTTTTTGTTATTTCTATTCAAAAATAATCGGGGACTCGTTTTTTTTCTCAATGTAGTATACCTTTTTCTTTCATTACTCAAATATGAAATGATCTAGGTCTGTTTTTCTTCTAGTCGAGAAAGATTTGTTGTTTTTTCATCTCAAAATGAGGAACTTTATGGTCCAATACCTTTCTTGTTTATTGATTGTGAATGGCTATCAATTTTGGTATAATAGTGGCAGCCTATACCTTCCCGATATTTTCCCATGCACTGAGAGAATGCATAGAGACTTAGTTCAAGTCAATTCTATGGAATTCTATAAATTGTTTTCCATTTATTCAAACTCACAAAATTATCATGAACAATTCATAGGGATAAGAGATTTCTGAATCTCATCTAAGAGATTTCAATAAAAGAGATCCACTAATATACTCTTTTGAGAGCGAGATGTTGAATATATTGGTTAGAAATTTAGATCTAACCATAAAGGAAAACAACCACTCATTTTCACATTTCTTGTATTTCTTTAGGTTGACAATAATCATCTTTCTCTATATAGAGGTGAATTGGAATAGGAATTGATAAAAAGTTTATTCCCATTTTTCAATGTAAGCCACTAGAATATGTTTGTTCAAAATAAATGTTTTAACTATTTTGGACTATAAAAATAACCTCATCTTGGTCCCATCCAACTAATCATGAGGTCCCATCATCATACCACATTAGGACTTGATGTGTGTGATATGTTGTTCTAGGTCTCTCATTCATTCAATAGTGGAGAAAGGAAAGCTTTAAAAAAATCGGGTGGTCAAAAAGTTTCACCCTCCCACCTGGGATATGAATTCTTATTAGGATGCATTGGTTTGTGTCTCCCTTCCATCGGTTCTATTTGAGTATCTAGGAATTCAATGGTGTTGAGAAATTTCAAAGGTACAACTATCTTAGATGCCTCCCATCTAATGTCAGTAGATTGGGCTTGATGAGGTGGAACCATTTTCATATCCTAATAATTATAAATATTTGATAAGAATGAATCATCAACTTAGAGAGGGAATGGTTTTCTCTATAATGAAGGGATTTCATGATCATCATCAAATTTCATATATGTATAGATGGGATGCCTAGATTTAAGCCCACTCAAAAACTCAAATTCAACTATTGTTGGAAGATTAACTTTTTCCTCATCTAGGGGAGGACGAATATTTTTTTTCACATGATGATGATACATATTGGAAATTGTTCCCTAGAGTACCTCCATGTTGTTTTTTCTGAGATTTTATTTTTTACTATCATATCACGCCAACTAATTCTCTATGGATGGAATTTCTAGTCTTCTGTTTGACATGTGGGATATGACCACTTCTTTCCCTTGATCCATGGTAGAGTTTTTACATAGTGGTGGAAACCCAATCTTCATCCTTACTAGGATTGGGATTGTGTTTAGGTTCGGAGTAGCTGCTACCTTAGTTAGTCTATCAATATTAACATACAAATAATAATTGCTTCTGTATTTTCTCCCTCTGAATTAGCATCATGATCGATATTTTCATCTATGTTGATAGTGATGTAAATAAAAGGGGTATATTAGGATATAGTGGTTGTCCCATTACACTCAATGAAACAAGGTTATTATGCACTACCGGCCTTAGGGTATTCTTTCAAACCGTTGGCTATATTGGACTTTTTATCTTATGACCCCTATATTGTTTTATTTCCTTCTCTTTATATTCCTTCTGTATTGGCCGATGAACAATGGCCTTGGGGGAGGTTCTCGTTTAGTGTTCTGAATAGAATCCGAATAGAAGCGGTTTCTAATATGGCATGGGTAAAAATGACGTTCCAACTATAGATATTTTCCTCCCAGCCTAATGAATTTTGATTCTCTCTATGATGATGATGAGGAAGAAAATTCCCCCAGCCTTGTTGGATGGGGAATATTTATGGCCACAACATGAATTTTTTATCCTATTTTTTAGTATCTTATGATTCTAGTTTATGATTTGATCACCCCTAAGATGGGAATGAATAAAAAATTTCTCCCAACCAAATAGGATGTGGTTGGTATGGAATCACCATTGATTCTGTGAGGTCCCTATCAGGGTAGGATGAGCATGGTGATGGATATTGAGATAAAAATGCCCACATATCAGTGGGATGGGGTTGATATGTTTCAACTTATGATAATGAATGAATCCTCTTAGGTATTGATTATTTGGAGAGGTCAATGTGGTGGTATATATTTTCCTAGATTGATGGGATGGGTTCAATACTAGAAAACATCTATAGAAGTTACTATTCTATCCTATTTTATTTATTACAGTTGTGCTCTTGTATTATGTGGGTGTAATGGAATCCCATGAAGGTAGTCATTTTTTTACATAAGGTTTTTTGGATGACCTAAAATTTGAGTTTCATGTTTGTAATGCATTCACAATTCATTTAGGGTAAAAGTTAAAAAATATGTAGCTTGTCATATCCCTATATTCATGATTTATTGTAACACATAAATTGGAGAATTCCATTATAGTGACCAACTGGCTCATGCATTAACTGGTGGCCATATTCTTTGAAGGCTATGCCTGAAAATTCATTATTAATTTTTAAGAAATTCTCTTTATGGATAAGAGGTAAACCACATTACACCGCGCGGGAATCCAAAGTTACATTATGATTATACAAAATTTGATATTCAAAACCCACACCAAACCAAAGGAGAACTCGATCCAAGAATCACTGTATCATTTTTTGTCACGTCACTGCCATATGCCATCATCTCCAAGGTAGCCACTATCGTCAAAATCGACACACTTATCACTATCGTCACCTTATCACCACCGGAACCGATTGACGGAAAAGGATATCCGAGATGTAGAACCAGGATAGAACATCTACCCACAATCATCAAGAACATCATCACCACTAATGCCGTCATCTGAAACCATCCACAGCAGATGAAAAGATCTCTGGTCGAGGAATAATCACATCGTATACGAGGATCAACCCATCCGAACAGAAGGGTAAGAAGCCATCAAAAGAGACATCAACTTTAGGGTCGTCGGTCTCTGGAACTCACATCCCAAAACACCTTGGAAACCACCATGCAGATCCATCTAGGAGAAAATTGGTGGAATACTAGTGTAAGAGTAATGTATGGAGAGAACAACGGCCTCAACAGGTCCACGTTGCCATGGACACCCAACTCCGACTTCCACCACCACATAAAGAAACAAAAATCCCAAAAAACAGAATCATAGAACATTATCACAAAAAAATCGACAAACTAGATTTGACTCCGGTAGCACTTAGAAAACACTCGCCCTCTGCACCAAAACCCAAAACCTCTTAGTTGTATCTGCTCTATCTCCGACCTAGAGATTCGTAGCATAATAAGGGGTCAGAGCAGGGCATGAGCGGCCTCGGACTTCAACAACACAAATTTCGTCATAATTACCAAAAACACCAATGAGAACTATCTCCATGCAGATAGATTATATATCTCAAAAACAATAATGTATGGAAATTTCTTAAAGGTAACCCCAATATACTAAATAATAGATATGTCTATCCTTTAATAACATATGAAATTCCCATATATTTTGGTGTGGGTAAGGAATTTACTCCTTCTCCTTCACATCTAGGGTCTCATAGTAATATGTGGAATGGGGTGCGAACATGGTCGGGAGGATATTTCTTGAAAAATCATTCCATATGTCAACGTATGATTCCTTTTCATCTGTCTTACATGACACAAGGAGGTATTCCCATAATGGAAATCTCACTAGGTCACCTGGTAATCATGGTTAAAATTTTATAGTAGTTTAAAGGGAACTACATACTATTTTATAGAATTTTTGGAAACCACTGTATATGTGTGTGGCTATGCTTTGAGCACATCTCTATGAAGTCATTAAAAAGAAAGGATATTTTTTCATTTTTTATGGGAGATATCACTATGGAGAGGTTAAAAATAGTGTAGTTCATGAGTAAATTCCTTAAGATCCATTTCCACAATAACATGAAAAGGACAATCACGGTAATTATCACATTTTTCTTCGATTGAAAAATTAGAGGACACATTGGGTGTTGATAATGTTTCTTATACATCTTCAAGAACACTGAAATTGAGTATATTTGGGATATGACCCTCATTCCATGTCATCACTAGAATATTTTGACTTTCCTATTCTGATTGTGTACGGTTATGAGATTATTATATTATGGATTTTGGAATATATTAATCGACATATATTGATGTGGGAGTATGATCATGATGTAGAGAAGCTTGTTAAGGTATGATAATGAGCTTCTTTATCCATGGTAGGAATATTATAATGTATATGGGTGGTTTCTAGAATATATTTATAAATATATAGTGGTGTGGGATATGATACCTATTTGGAGAAGCAGCTATAATATGCCACTAATATATTGTATTAATGTTATGAATATGAGTCTACCATTTGGTGTTTTAAAGAAAATTTTAGTAAACCCTAAATTATGTGGGGATATGAGCCTAGTTCAAATATGAATTGTTTTTTAGGATTTTCCGATAGACCTATGGAATGGGATAAGGTATACAATCCTCCTATTGTATAGCCTCTGAAGGATGCTTGTATAGTCATTCTTTGGAGGAATTAAGGATATGAGAATGGATTCTGGGAGCTATTGGAATATGAAAAGCAGAAAAACTGATAAGAATAAGGGCATTTCATGAGGGGTGTTCAACTATAACAAGGTTAGCCTTGGTTAGAGAGGGTTATGATCCTATTCTGGTGCCTTTGGAGCATGTTGCCTATATTGTTTTGACAGGAATGAAATGCCATATCGAGGCATGTGCCTCTATTACTTGGTGAACCCTAGTTAGAGAGGTGATATGAGGTTGGTTCAGTGGCTTTAGTGTATGCCAATAGTCATTATCAATAGGATTGTGCACCTGTCCTGACGCATTTGCATCTCTCATGTGGTGAGCCTCAATCAAATATTAAAAATATGGGAAGGTCTGGAGCCTCTTCCATTATTAGAATATGTCTGTAATCCCTCTTGATGGGAGCATCAATTTATTTTACAATAGAAATCACTTGACCATGATGATCATAATGTTTTACTACACTATATATAAGGATATAACGATGTGATTATACCTGTAATAATAAAAGTGTAGGAATATGATGATAAAGTTCATCAGCAATTTCTAAGATGTAGTAAAAAATTAGCAATGTGTGTGCAAGAATGTATGACTACACATTTTCTATATCCATTATATACTGGAAGATATATTTTATTGAAAAGTGGATATTATTACACTTCGATCATCCTTGTCCTATTATAATATATATATGGACTTCATTACTATTGTTATATATATGAGAATCCACCATTCCTACAGTATGAATATTCTTGCATACATAATCTGAGTGATCAAACATATCACTCTGATTTCTGTCTAATATTGGAATATGTTTGTAGTCTTCATTGGTGGAAGTAGAGATATGATATCACATAAACACATCGAAGAAATTTCCATTTCCAATGTGACTTACTTTTCTCCCATTAATGCATTTCATAGATTGAAATTTATCGGGTGGTACCCTCAAAAGGATACTGAAGTAAACTAGTGGGATGCAATTGGAGACAGTGGTTGACAAGATCCCTCCTAGACAACTCTTGAACCAAAAGGGAGTCTTAGTTGACATCATTATAATCCATCATCAGATACATAAGGTGGCTATTTTTTCATTCTGGTGATTATAATCTGATGAATTTAGTGGTGGAAATGAGTTCCATTGGATTTGTTGTAGCATTCATTAGCTGATGCTGACTTTTTGGTTTCATTGTTTAGAGATCCTCATTTACAGCCTCAAGGGTTGGGATCAAAACATTTTAGTAGTATTTCTAGAACCTTTCATTCTCCATCCATCTTGTAATGTGTTGGCCGGGTGTGGTAGTTTTGTGAATTTCCATTATAGAATTCATATATGGTTTTGTATAACAATAGTTGGATGAATACATAATCTCATGTCATGGTTTTTTTGTGAGAATATTATCTACAGTCATGAAAAAAATATAGAACAAGGTCCAAAATCAATGAATTGTCACATTATTGATATGTCCTCAATCAAATATGCACATTCAGGACAAATTTACATTCTTATTCTTAACTCATTAGTTCTGCAAAGATGAAATTTTTAGAGTGAATAATGACCTATTTCATGAGAGACCCAGCTACATAAGATCACCTGAACCATTTTTTTCATTTGGGATATACATGTGTAGTTCAACATTTTTTTCACGGTGATGATGACCCACACATGAATAAAATAGTCCATTAAGAACTCGAAAATCTATCCTCTTTATCCTATAAAGAATATTTCATAGCTAAATGATATCACCTAGGGTTCACCATTATTTTCATAGGAAAATGTGTGGATGGATTGTACTGTTGGTTAACTATGGGAGTGGGGGTCAATTTCATTAATAATAACTCATATTAGTTTCACCATTTACTAATATTCAATGGATACTTCCAATAGATTCCACATCCATAACTATGTATGATCCTACTTTCTAAAGGTGCGTAGTCAATTGGGGGTTCAGAAGCAACAATAATTAGAATCTCACATTGTATGTGGGGATGGTAGGTCATGCTCATGACAACATTTTTTGGGGGATTTTTTTTTCTAACTATAGCACACCCTTAAATATTTAATATATTCTCAATAATTTACTACTACTCCTCATACGAGATTAGTTGCCCTAAAAATTGATCAAGTGTTGTATCCTTCTATTTGTAGAGGGAGACCAACTTGTGAGTCCATATGTATATGCCCATTTTTATTCATTTTCCCTAATTAATGGATTGATTATTTTATGTTTAATCCACACTAGAGGAAGTAAAATATTACTATGATCTAAGTAGGTGATTAATATTCCAAGGATGTTATTTATTATTTATGAGGAGTCTTACGTATCCTGCTTATTGTAGGAATAAAACCCCACATATTTTGATAAAACTAGGTTGTTTAAATTCATGAAGGAAGGACATATTTGAGGGAACATAGGCACCAGGTGTTGAGTTCAATCATTAGGGAGATGTTCAATAAATCCTAGTTATGGTAGGATTTAGAGTCATTATAGTTAATCTTTCCCTTGGAATTTTCACTAAGGTTGATACCCTTGTATGGGAGAAGTAATATCATAAAACTAATCAAGTACTATATAATGAGGATTCCATGGATGGTGGATATTCAAGATGTGAATGATATGATCATTGAAAATCCTTATTCACATTTGATCCATGCATGGTTTGGGAAACAAGTGATAAAAAGTAATCATTCTCAATATATATGGATGTGGGATTTATGCATTAGGGAAACCATTTAGATTCTTGATATATATTTAAGGCCTTATAAAGGATTCATACATATCCTGGTTATCGATGGAATCATTGTCATCACAGTTCCTTTTTTTCTTCATCTGCTGGTGGATGAAGAAGAATGATCATCCCATGGGAGAGATTTTTTCCCGATGGTTCGAAGGTAAAAGACATGGCATGCCTTACATCGAAGTATATTTCTATATGAGATCAGGCCTAAAGAAGGTTTCCTATATTTCCTGAATATATAAGGAAACATAGTTATCATAGTTCAATTTGATTATATCTTTCTCACTAAGGTTTCCATAATATATCAATTTGAAAAGGTTATCATGACCCGGGTTATTTTCTTGACATTGTCTAATTGTATTCGTAAAACGTTCTCCTTATCTGGTTGACATTTTTGGGTGTCTTCTTGACAGGTATGAAGGTCTTCATAGAATTGATGATTTCTTACCTAACATGTATACGGATTTTGGTATGACACTTCTAATGATTTCTGGACATCTTCCCTCTACCTAGAAGACATATATGTAGAAAATATCATGATCCCCTTGAATTTTCCAATGGATTTCACATAATATGATGGAAATGTCTAGAATACATTGCATGATTAGGAATGGAATGTCTATAGGGTTTCACCAGACTTGGATGACTTGTCCATAGAAAAACAATAAATCCATGTTGATATGTCTGGAGGGTGTCACATGGCCTTCCTGAACTGTCAGAAGGACTTCATGAGATCAAAGATGACATTTCTGGAGGGTGTCACATGATCTAGAGAACTTTTCATAAGGACATAATGACATCAAGGCAATCATTTATGGAGGGTTTCCCATGAAAATACATCCTTGTCTGAAGGGAACTACATGATGAATATTGACTTGTCTGGATGTTGTCTCAAAACCCGATTAACTTTTCTGGAGGATGCCAGGTGAGCCGGTTTATATGTCTTGGTGACAATGTGATATTTATTTGACATGTCATAGTGACATCATGAGACAGAGATTACATGTCTTGGTGTCACCACATAACATGGGAGACATATTAGGAAGCTCACAAGATTTGTCTAGTATGCCTGGAAGACATTGTAAGACATGGGTAGAATGCTCGGAGATACTCATATGATATTCTTAACATATCCAATGGACATGTAATAATCCAAATATAATATCAACGTAGTGTCACAACAATTGAGGGAAATGTCCCCATGCTATCACATGATCAGGTTAGATCATGTGACGTTCTTGATGATAAGTATATCCATCCATGAATATGTATCACATCATTTTAGTATTTATTCTTTCATTTTATTGATTATGATAAGTATATCCATCCATGAATATGTATCGCATCATTTTAGTTTTTATTCTTTCATTTTATTGAATATTCCCTTACGGTTTTTTGTAGTTTTATCTTATTTTAGGTTTCACCTAACCCAGTCAACATGAAGAACCCTCTTCACATGATCTAGTAGACACACCAAAAGTCCACTTAATGATCTATAGAGTGATAATGAAAACCACCAATTCATTTCACATGATCCATTATGATATTCCGAAATTTTTTCATGATGGAATAAATCTTTGATCGTGTGATTTGACACTCTGAGATGTCCACACCTATGATCACATGTAGCTATCACCCATCACTCAAAGATGATGGGTTAATTTTTGTACTGAGGGGGAGGAATTTATAAGAATATTATCGATGGTTATATGATGCCTTTTAGAGTGGGTATCTCACATATTTGGGAAGGATTTAGTGGAGGGGTTATAGAATAACACACATCACATGATCTCACAGTGGGTCATTCATGGATTCTCAGGATATTTAGTGAGCACAAGAATTTTCCACTATCACTATGTTTCCTTGATGATGAACAATGAATGGGATTTCATCTAACTGACTAAATGGCCCAAAGGCCTAATTTTTTATTAATTATGGATAAACCACTTTTTATGGGAAAAATTGAGAAAACATCACAAGACTTCAGGGACATAAAACATAAAAAAAGTAGCAGGTAAAAGCTAGTAACTAGGCTATAAAGACATTCCCCTCCCCAGTATAATTATCAGTACAGAAAACCTCCACCAATGCATGACTATTCATCACGTTGTCCCATGTAGAAATTCATGGTACTGGTATGGATGGTGAAGCCATACCCTCTTAAAATTCCATATCTGGATAGTCTTGCATAGTGAAAGCACCTCCTCTAATCCTTTTTTGAATAAAATCTATGTAGATAGTCTGGAAACAGCCTTCCAAAATCCAGATAAAGAACCATTGGTTCAAATCCAAGGAAACAAAATAACAATTACACATAACCAGACCCCCGTCATCAAAATAAACATTCATGGACACTAAAATAACTCCCAGCATCGAACATCCAAAAACCAAACAGAAATCACTGCCTCCTTCCATCCAAAATCAAGAAGGAACACAAATTAAAATCAAATATAAACCAAAAAACAATCATGCTTCCAACTGATGAACTAATGGGTACATCGTCATCAAAACCATGGCTTTTTCAGTAGGAGAAGACGAGTGAATCAGATATGTGGAAGACAAAGCACGATAAATTCAACACCCAATCGTGGAATCAACAAAATGCGAAGCCAAAACTGTCATGCAAACATAGCAACACAAACCACCGCATCCCAAACCAAAATGGAAATTTGAAAAAAAGAAAGAGAAATCACCAATACGCCTGAAGGAGACCTGCCACCCAGATACCATCGCCCCCAACCATAATGCACTCGAAGACCATGATAAAGCACTAACTGCACACACCAGAGATAAGGTGAAGACGTTAGGCTGCTCGATCTGGAATCTTATTTTCCAACCGGAACCGTGCCTCCATGGGTGACCCTCTCATGCAATGATGGAGTTGGATGAGAGAGGCCAGCAATGGTGCAATGGAAGAGAGGACCTGAGCTCATGACACATCACTATAACAAAGGATCCACCTCCAAATCTTGTCAAGCACTAGAAGTGTTGCCACATTAACCTGAGTTGAAGGAGGCAACAACGAGGAAAAACCCTAATGTGTCATGCCCTTTACGGGCTCATCCATCCTCAAGGGTATTTCAAATGTTTAGAAAAACATATATATTTGTCTCAAAGAGATAATTATTATTTTATAATGTCTTTCATGTTATCATATATTACGTTTAAGAAGTCTATCATGTGACAATGATGGCATGTTAAGGGGGCCTTAACAACATCAGGGTGTCATGACTCAGGGACCTTTCAAGATGATGATTGAATTTTGAGGGGAGACTTATATGGTGGATGGTTATCATAGAGGGAATGTTTAATTTCATGTGAAGGACAACATATTATCTCTCTTCATGAATCATTACATTCCCCCTTTTACCTCCTTTTTTTATTTTATAAGGACATGAGATATCATGAAACTATGTGATTGTTACTAAACAAAGATACTATAATTTTATGTTATGTATTGTATGACCAATAAAACACAATGTGATGATGAATGATCATTTTCATTGACATCCAATCCTTTTTTCCTATGGTGCAAAAAGAATGGAAAAAATCAAATTTACATGTTCATGACCCCTCATATGATTAAGATGACATGTCAAGGAACATTCACATGACAAGAAGGACATTTCACAAGGGTATTTGTGTTGTCTTTTTAATAACACCACTATGTCACATGAAAATAAATTAATGTACAGTGTTTATGCATTTTTCGTATTTTATTCCTTTTTATAATGAGTCTTGAATTGTTGTCTGGCACCCACTAGATTAAAATTCCTAAGATTAGAATATATTTGCTGGTATCCATCACATGATCATCAAAAATTGTCTAGGTGCATTCAGAAGAATAAGGAGGCTTGTCAATGGGCCTTCACATTATCAAAAAACGATTATGCACAACACATGTTTTGTTCGTATGAACTTTTGAGGGTGATGTGTTTGGGTGTTCTTATAAGGGTTAATAGATCCTCTTCATTTGATCACCTTATATTCCTTTGTTTTGTGGATAAAATAACACCCATACTTCATCAATTTCATCCTTGATATATTTTTCAATTCTCATCCAGTGGCTCTCAATTGCTATTTTTCATAATAAAATTTCTAATTGTCTGAAATATTAATTTGTATATAAAAAAACATACTCATGTAGTTTATTTTTGAAAAAGTCGGATTTAAATGATTAAATTTTTTTAGAAGATAAAATTATCTAGGTTATTAATTTTAATTAAAAATAAATTTATTAAATTAAAAAAAGGCTTATAAATCTTTCATGGAAATCTAAATCTGAATCTCAATTGATAATACATGATTTAATGAGAAGATCAAAATCGATTTTTGAAAAAGATACATTTCAATAAGTTGTCAAAATGATGAAGAAATGATTTATATATCTCCATAATTATTATAGAATTCATATTTTTATTTTATAAAACTCATATTTTATTTCTTAATTGGTCAATAACCTTATATTATAATATTATAAAATGATAAATTCATATTAAATACAAGTTTCTTGAAAATCACATTTTTTGACTACAAACTAAACTTTTAAAAAGCTGTTAAAATATCAAAACTAGGATAATTTTGACATGATGAAACTAAAATTGAACACAATTTTATTAATTTAATATTATATAATTCATAACTTAAATAAGGCCTTGAATAAAGCATATTTAGATTGAACATTTTCTTTTATTTCAGGATATGATATTTACCTGCTGTTGTAGGGTCTCGAGTATTATAAATTTCACCATTTTACTATATTCCTTGATATTATATGTATTTATTTTATATTTACTCACATAACATAGAAATAAATATTTTAAATAAATTATTTTTCTATTTATGGGTTTTGATTTTGTACACTCAAATTTGACATGTGTTATCATGGGGCTTCTGATAGATAGAGTGATTTTATCAAAATAGTCACCACATTTCGCTTTTTATTATGGTAGAACGGGTAACCGATGAGTTGTTCCATGTATAAATATAGATTTAGGTTCTCTGTGTTATTTCCCAAAGAGCTCAATAGTGAATTTCAAAAAAGGGAAACTCTACACAATTTGGTTGATTTTATGAAGAATGTGATTTTTTTAGAGGTCAATGTGTGGATGTGAAATTCCTATTGATGATTTTGAAAGGAATTTTGAATTAAAGTTCCTTTCAATCATATTTATTGATATAGGGAATTTAGTGTTTTACATTTATGATAGAGGATGAAAATTCCAAATCAGATCACAGAGAACATACTAAAATAGAGTTCATATGGAGTTGGTAACGAGGATTCATTATTTTGTTTATTAGAGGCTTATAAATTAGAAAGTTTTTTCCCATATTATATAAATTAGGAAATTTCATGAAGGGTTGGATTACAATTCACCCATGGTTGGTATCCCTAATGACATACCATTTCGTGGTGGATGACACTTGTTCATGGATTTGTTTCATTACCTATAGATAAAGATCCTTTGTGTGAGCATATGGTGATAGTTTTTGAGGTTCATTGAGAAATTTTTGAATCAATACTTTAATTTTTCAAATGGGATGAATCAAAAAAATATTAAATCAATATTTCTTATGATGCATTGGAATCTTAGTGGATGTTTTTCATATGTTATAAGTAAAAGTGAAAATCTATTTCTTAAATAGGTGTGTCATATGTTCATTTAAAAATTATAACACCAAAGGTGAAATAAGTATGTGATATGATGCATTGTTTTATAATGTGTGGATTTTTTAATTCATTCTTGGTTAGTATAGTATGTTGTTTTTAGTTCAAGGACTAAAATTTGTAATGTTGCAGAGGTTGTACCAATATGGGTTTTTTCATGATTGAGATAAAATATTTATTCTAACTTTATAAAATATAAAATAACCAAAATTGGAGCATATTATAAAATTATAACAACGAAATTATTTCTAGAATGTGATAATTTATCATGGAGAATTATAAGTTATTTGTTCAAGAAACAGGTAGGAAGAATTTCTTTTCATATAAATGCACTGAATTATCCAAGGATTTTATTACTAATTTTATATATTTGTTTTTTTTGTGAAAGTATGGTGGATATGGGTCTATCATTAAAAATTATTGGTATTATATATATACATAATTAATTATGTTTGAGTAATGTATAACTAGGAAATTTATGGGGAAATAATATTTTCTATTAATGATGGAATTATATAAAATAATTAATGGGAGAATAACCCCCCCCCCCCAACTAAATCCCCACTTTTCTTGTATTGGAAAATTAATCTCTTATCCCCTTTAAATTATTGAGAGAAGAAAATATTAATGATGAATTCATTTTATTTTTATCTAAAAAAATTCATATCATTGGGTTGTGGTGAATAATATTTTGAATGACGGTGATCAAATCATGTTTTCCAAAAAAGATTGAATACTTAAGTTAATATGATTCACCATCCTTGTAGGAATCTATAGTATTTATTTCACCTTATTTTAATGTTATTATTTATTTACCCATGGTATAATCATCAATTATATCTAGATGAAAAATAGAATTGAATTTTGAATATTTGTATTCTGAAGATTTATTGAATTGTTACTAATTATTTAAACAAGGGTTATTTATCCTGATTCAAGTATAGATAGAATTTTTAATTTAAAATTCATAAACTAATTTTTTTGGATCGCTATTATTTATATTATTTAATAATAAAAATTTATTCAATAAAAATTTATTCTCAGAAACCTTTTTCTGTTTTGTCATTGACAATACTATTATGTTTTATTTATTTACTAGAAATTCCTTGATGTGATGAATCCTCTCAAAAGTTTTTTATGGATAAAATTTAGTGTTAATTATCATTATAATTACCTATGATATATAAATCTTATAATTATCATTTAACTAATATGAGTGCAATTACATTCGAATTTCATTTGGTTTTATTGGTGGGCATATATATAATATTATGTAATATTTAGGAAAATAATATTTTGTGGTAAAATGATTTATTTAGCTTTAATGATTTTTTATTCATTATAGAAGAAACAATTATATATTGGGTTGAATTAAACCACCTTATAAATATTGTAATTTTATCAGGTTTATCATATTTTGAAACATTTATTTAGTTATCAAATAAAATAATAAATATCATTAATGTTTAAAATGAGTTTAACATATTTATTCCTAATATTTTTTAAATTTTTCGGTTTATATAGTAGATATTTATTAATTTCATTTAATAATTATGGATTAAATGTTACAAAATATTCTCCCATCATTGTTGTGTGATGAATGTGTGAGATTTTTTTATTTTAAGAAACTATGATAAGACAATTTGTAGCAAATAAATAGTGTATATGTGGTGAAATATATTCATGCCAATCAATAATAATCTTGGATTTAAATTAGTCAATGTGATGAATGTTATTATTAATTTTGTTTTTTAATGAGCTAAACTTTTATTATTAAATAGATAATTATTACTTCTTAATAAGGTAATTTGTGAGAAAATTAATTCTTTTTCAACATTGTGAAGTAATATTATTAATAAATCTGTAATGCATTATTCAGGAATAATAATGAGATATAATATCATATATATTATGATAATTAATTATATCATTATTATTAAATGAAAAATGTTATAAGTGGTTGATATTGTTAATAATAATAATAATAATAATTATTATTATTATTTATTATCATTGGGGACTCTAGATTATGATATAAATTAATGATAATAAAAATTATGTTGCATCTTATGTCTTCAATGATGTGGAATGGAATTCAACTATAATTGTTGAATGAACCTAAATGCTTTATATAAGATGTGTTTCATTAAATAACATGTCATGTATGTTATGATGGCAAGAATCCATGTATTTTGGATACATGATCATTTATGTCATCGGTCTGGCACAATGTGTACCCTAACTGGACACACTATATAGGTTGACTCGACACAAGATAGGTGGTAGTAGTAGACACTTGACAATCACTGGAGTATTATACCTTCTGTACCCGATTAAGACTTTTCATTTGAATTATATAATATAGGGATTTTCAATTCTTTTTACCTGGATGTCAGCGTCGAAGACTTGAGTAGTTCACAATGATTATTAATTTCCATAGAGGAAACAATGGTACCCATACATTCATTATCTAGTGATTCTTTTTATTCTATTGAGATTTTTTTAATACATGGACTTTTTTGTAATGATAGTAAGTGTGTTTTTGGATGATTAGAGAACAACGCGATTTTAATGAATCGTTGTGAATGTATATTTTGAGATAGCATATGAGCCTTAGCCCAGTTGGTGAGGACTCTCTATGTGCATCAAGACAACCAGGGATCAAATCCAGATGGAGGCATATATCTCGGTTACTATCAAAGGCACTGTTTGACATTGTAGTAGCCGGGACTATTCCATCCTTTGGGACTTTGGCCCACCCATTCGGTCCCTGAGCCCTTTACGGACTTCGGGTCACCCAGGCCTTCGGGTCAGTAAGGCCTTCGGGCCACCTCACAACCTTCAGGCCACCTTAAGTGCAGCTGAAAACCAGACTACCTACAAGGAACAAACTATATAAGGAGGATGAGAAAGGATCTCCCACCATAGTAGAAGATAAACAAATTGAAAAAATGAGAGGGTATGGCCCCTGCCATTGAGACAAGCCTATGCATGCAGAGGAAAGCCTAGCCGAATAACCACACGAAGGTGGACAACTGATTTCATGATGAAGATTCCGGGGAGGAGCAGTTCCAAGTAGTTAGTCTCGGTTGTATGTAATGTTTGAATAATATAGGCAATAAATTCCTCTAAGGTATATGGTCCATGTAATACTTATGCCTACGGGCCTTGTAAGGGTTTCACCTCACCCTTTTAAAGGTGGATTATCAATGATCTATAAATAATGAAGTCCTTCAGGCCATTGGATGTATATTTTGAGATAATGTTTCTTCTATATATCTAATGGGGTAGATAAATACATCATATGGATAGTTCATGGGTCCTTCACTCATATTATTTTTTATACCTTGAGGAAAATTAACATAATACAACCTGATGCATGATTCCACCATAGGGATCGATTAACCATATAATAAGGTGTGTTCTATAAGAAATTGGAACCTCATTACTAATAAAAATAAGGGATGTTTTTGAGGTGAAATGTGTGAGTTAATTTGGGTATATTGAGTTTTGTAGTTCCTTGGAATGGCAATATTCATTTCTACTATTAGAAATCTATAGAGATGAGTTTTGGTGATGAATGAAATTTTCCATGATGAGGCACAATCCAAATAGTTTATTATAGAGAATTGTGGTGAGAAGATTTTGTAAAAAAAAATTCAATGATGGGGATTCTATTATAACCATGGGCTTATTTAAGACATTAGAAAACAATGTGTTTTGTACTGATAGTTTTACGATTATCCATATTACACCAGAACATTATCAAGGTGTAAATTTTAATTGAGCTATAGACTTAAAATGAACCACATCATTCCTAAATGTATGTAACCCTCGATACTTGTATAATGTGATTTTTTATAGACATTAGTTGAGCTACATTCATGTGAGTCTCCCCAATTTTACTATGTTTCCTTCCATAAAAAATATATGGGTTTTCCTTATCAGATTTTATTCATGATACTCTATTATATAAGAGGATTTAATTTAATGAGTTACGTTAATAAGAACCAAGAATACCTATAGAGGGGATGGGAGAATGAAGGTGTTAACCTTTTCATTTAAGGAGATAGATCTTTTTCCCACATTGGTAAGAACTTGTAATACATATCTAATTAAATCATGTAGTTATTAAAATTTTATACACAGAGAGACAAAACAAATTTTTTATAGGTTCACAAATAATTTCCTTTAAAAGGATAATATGTCGGAAATGTTTGGTTTATACATGAATCTATTAAGATTCACTAGATATTTTAGAGTACCGAAGATCAGACACAATCACATTCTGCCAGGAACACTTCCTTTACAAGAATTATATTGGAAGTATAGTACCTCCCATAGAACTCATTTTCAACTCCCACAATCTCAAAACATTATGTAATGTATTATATAGTATAACAACTTGATGTTAACCAAATTTAATTTGGAATTTCAGTCTTTGTCCTTAAATAGAATGATAAATGGCTTGTATTGTTGTCCAAAGATGATGTAATTGAAAGAACTGTTCACATAAACCAGATGTTCAATAATATTATTTATGAAGTTCCCATTCTTCATAAATCACCCTATATGATTCAAATACATACAAAAATTCATTAAACCACACAAATTCGTGATGATCACAAACATCATGAAGCTCATAGCCTTTGCAGAACCCTATGCTTATTTGAAACTATGAGTCTTCGCGAAACACCATTTTTTAAAAAGCATGTTCATCCATCAAGTCATAACCATTAATTTTATGATTCTCAAGCTCACATAGAATTCATGATTTTTAAATCTCCCAGCATTCATGAATTTAGATAGTTTCATCCTTTTCTCAAATTATCTTCATGTCAAATGAAGTGGGTGTGGAAACCTATTTATTGACTCAAAACATTGTGATGTTTCCAAGATTCTTCAGGAATTTTCTTGAACCTCTAATTTCATGTTCACAAAGGTCAAATATTTTTGAATCATTTGTGACATTTTAAACTTTTAAAAATGTTATTATGTTCACACAGATAGATTCTTCTCATTGTGTATTAATAACCAATCTCAAAGTCATGAGAACATTGGGTTTCCATCGTGAAATATCAATGCTTCATGCAATTGTGAAAACATATTCCTTCACAAATATCAATTCATTTGTGAAGCATCAAAACTGAAGTCATCTAGTTCATAAGATAAATATCTTTTTAATCTACCTGATCAACTCTATTGTGTAATTAAAAAAACAAAAAATATACAATGTTTTAAATTTTATGAAGTCCCACTTTTAAAGAATTTCCGCCTTTGGGTTTGATGGAAATAAATAAAAAAATCATTAGACACATCATCCTTGTGAAAAAAATCATAGGTGTGAAAAAACTCAATCATCACTCTATGTATATGTGAAAAAAATAATAGTGTACAATAAAATCATGGAAAAATATAATTTCATGCAGCTAAAGACCATCGACCAATCCTTCAAACTAGTATCATCCAAGACACCAATCATGAAAACCAAGAACTCAATAAAATTTTCAAATCTCCCATATTCGAAATAAACCCAACGAACCATTATTTTTAAATTTAGTGCATAAAATAACTCCCCTTGAATCGCATCTCCCTCATAAACCTGCATCACATCAACTAAAAGATTAAAATAGTTTATATAAATTAGGATATAGGAATAACCAAATCCTCCTCATGAAATGGGATGTGGGTGAATACTAATGTACAACCATTATATCTTGTACAATTCTTCATCTATTAGATTAGTCATAATTTCAAACACATGATTATTAGCTCTAACATGTTACATTTTAGTCACACCTTGTTCCACTTTTTGTTTTTTGAAGTAATATATGATCTCAAAATGTTTTGTATGAGAGTATTGAATCAGATTTTTTGTAAGATCGATCATTTACTTGTTGTCAAAATGTATAACAATCAGCCATTTCAACTCATATACAATATTGGTAATTTGTTTCTTCATACAATATAGTCGATTGGATTCCCATTCAAATCAATATATTCTTTTTCAGTAGTATAAAGAGTGGTGCTTTCATGTTTCTATCTCAAGAGTCCCACAAATTTGTTTCTACAAAGAATGACCCCCAACATGGTAATTTCAACCATACACATATATATCCCATTAATCATCTAATAATTGTGATAATTCATCATCTATTACCATTTCAGTATATAAGAAAATATTGAGAGTACCTTGAATATAACTAAAAATTCTTCTATCTTATACTAAATTTACTTCCTTTAGATAACTTAGTAAGAGAGATACTACTAATTTTGAAAAGATTTTATTTTAATATGTTGTAGTAAAGAATAATAATCTACTAATTATTCTAATGTATAGGGGGGATTCACAGATGTTCCATCCTCATTCATTACATGTTTTGTCCCAACCATAATATGAGGCAACCTTGGTTTCGACTCGTGAATATTGAATTTATTTAAAATCTATCATATATATTTTTCCTAATAAATGAAGGTATAATTATTTTTTAATACCCCCTACATCCCATAAAATAATGTGATCCCACTAAACATAGAAATTTAAAAATTCATATATCCTGTGATTATAAAATTATCCCATTGATCCCTTCCATATTCCACCAAATATAATATCATCTTCATACACAAGAACCAATAATTGATTTTACTAAGAATTATTCACATATATATTATGGTTGGAACATCAAAATTTAAATTCAACTTCTTCAAATAAGCATCTAGTATTCCATGATGGAGGTGCCTTTTTTAGATCATAGAGATCTTTCTTTAATCTGAAAACCATAGTCTCATCATTTATAGTTAGAAATACCATTAGTTTTTCAATATATAAATATTATTCTAGGACACTATTTAATAATACCATTTTGATAACTTTATAATAAAATTTGTTCGATGTTTTAATATTCACTTTAAGGAAAATAATGATTGGATCCAATATAGATAATAGGGAAAGGGTTTATTCAATATAAATTAAATTAATATTCGAATAAAATTTAGAAACCACGTGTTTCTCATTTATGATCCTATTTCCATGTTCATAGAATTTTTTTATGACCCACTTTATTCTATTATTATTTTTATATCCTGGTCACCTAACATAATCCCATGTCTAGTTCTTGTAAATTTGATCTATTTCTTCATTCATTGCCTTATACTATGATTCATCGTATACTATTTCTTCAAATGAGGTGGGATCAACAATTTTTAGAAAAGTTGAATGTGATTCATTCCTAAATTTATATGACTGTGTATGTGTTTTATAATCCCTAATGATGTTGTATTGGATATTTTTTTCTTTTATTTCACCTATAATGTTTTTATGTGGTTTATTCTATATTGTTTTCCACTTCTAATTTTTATTCTGAATCATCATCAATTTTTTAACATTGAATGTTTTGAATTACTTCCACTATTTGTCAATTTTATTCCATCCCTTGTCTACTTTGTTCTTTATCTTCTATAAAATTAACATATGATATCATTGGGGTATTTTGGGTTTTATTATCAATGATGTTGAGATAAGTTCTTAATAGAATCCTTATAAGATTATTATTTTATGATTTTTAGGCATTACTGTTCACTGAATAACCATGGAATTTCTCTCTTCTATATCATCACCATACTTGACATGATTACCTTCTTTATTTGGACGAAACACTTACCAAAATAAACATAAAAACGGCATATAAAGGGATTCCTTCTATACCATATCTGATATGGTATATTGTGTTCTCTAATTAAAATTTATATTATATTTTGATTGTAAATCACTACATGAATATACTATTTTCATTAATGATGAGAAACATGAACCTCAATCATCATAGTTCTATCCATGTTGTTCATTTATAAATTTCTGTGTTCAATATCATCATTTTCATAAATGGTTCTCACTACATGAACCTCATGTTTTATCCCATGTTTTTCATGGTTATTTTCAAATTCGATGGATGTTTATTATCTTCCATTGTTAGATCGTAGAAACATAATTATATATCGAATTTCATTCACACCACATTGAATATAAATCCTCATGAAATATTAAATTTTCATTTATTATACTTAAACCTCACACAATACATTCTTATATAACCATTTGAAAAAAATTGATGAAATTATTTCTATAAGTTACTTCCACATCATTAGAGAAACTTTTTATGTGCGGATGAAATCATGTAGATTCAATGCACTTTTTTTATTCAGATGATATGAAATCACTGTTATCTTTCCTCACATTCATGCATCATGTATATTTTCTCAATCACTCTTTATCTTGGGAATGTCTAAAAAAATATTAAGCAAAAATATATGGTATATCATCTATCGATTAATGTGGCACAACCTCTCGTTCCACAACTTTTATTCTTCTTCCACTATTAGGTATCAAGTGTTCTTTATTTTCAACCTGGTATAAATATTCATCTATTCTATAACAATTCATAATATAATTACCTATAATTATTTTATATTTCAACACAACTAATTAAATTTAAGAATCAATCCAATGTCATGGAGTCGACTCACAATCATGATATTTTTATGTAAAATGTATACATAGAGAACTTCCATTTTACAAAGATCATCATTTGAAATTCTATATTTCCATTACCTTCTATCATTAAATAACCTTTTTTCTAAATCTAATTATTTCATATTTTTTATTAAAAATCTTTAATGAATATCCATTTAATACTAGGTGGTGTAAGCATTTCCTATCAAAAATCCTGGCGTTACAATTCATTGTAGATTTGAGAACTATTTCTGGAATTTTGGCATTCTCAATTTTCTTTTATTTCAACTATTAGATTTCGAGTTGAGTGGTATACAAATATGGCCTTTATAATCTATATTTAATTTGAATTGGTTCATCATAATCATATACATAAGCTAGAGAAGAATATATATTTTCAAGGGTAATTCATTTTTTTGGATGGGTATTGAAATTCCTTGGAGTTCAATAATTCTTGTTCCCACTTTTCCACTACCTTTAATGAATAGATTTATGATCAAATTTAAAATAATAGAAAAAAATATCTATTGAAACTATTTCTTCAATATGATGAAGCACATGGTATCATTTTCATTGCTTACTTCCATGTGATTATTTATTAAAATAAATCATTTCCTATACATAAAAACATGTGGATTGGACAATGAATCAATACAATTGACACATCATAAGAGGAAAAATATTCTCACTTATATTCCCCACATGTTCCCTAATTTTTAGTTGTATTTGAAAGTCGATCATTTCTATGTAATTGTGTATTATTTTTCTATATCATTTTTATTTAGAATGATACTTTCTTTTTTTGTACATTAGGAACCTTTGTGATATTTCAGACAATCTACATTGGTTTATTTTGGATCATTCCATTTCCAACCTATGATGTTTCTGCATCACAACAAATTCCTCTTTTTTCCATACATGTAGATATTTGATCATTCAAGAACATATATACTCCTTTATAACAGTTTTTATCTCTTTATAATATCAATGCATCTAAGAATCATCCAAACAATAAATTATTATATTCTTACATTGATTTTATTGGAGTTTAGGTTTACTCCTTAGAGTGACAACTTATTCTTCAGGCACCTCAATAGTCTTCAAATTGACCTCCAGTCTCAATGTATAGTCATTGATGACTTTTTCATGCTCTTATATCCCATGGTTAAACTCTAAAACTTCGTCCAATATTTCATATATTTTTATATATTCTTATTATCCTCCTTCTAATAGATCAAGATCAGCTTCAAGATGATCAACATAATATGATGAATCATTTATTAATACTCTCATTTTTTTGTTAATCATTATACGAAGTTCATTCTCATCAAGAGAACCGTCACATTCCACATTTAGATCGTCAAGACCATTCATCTGATTATATTTATATTTTTTAGTTTAGAACATTTCAACTATATACATCATGGACACTTTATGTTTAAATTTATACTCTAGTTATACATCTTCAATAATAATCCTTATTATATTGTTCCTCTGTTCAAAAAAATAAATTTTTCTGTAATCTCTTTCCTGATATAATTTATGCCTTTTGAGGAAATTTTTATTGAGGATTTTCATGATTCTGACTTCAAATTACTCATTATCAAACTTAATTATGCACAGAGTGGAAATCTTCCCAACTATACCACATCAAAAATAAGACAAAGGATGATTTCATTCAAATATAACATTTCCATTATTTATTTTATTTTAATAAATAGAAATAGTTTCATATTCCTCATCATTTTCATCAATAATAACTCTAGAAATATTATGTTTTACCATGAATTTGAATTATTTCTCCATTCACATGTGAGTTTTTGAATATTTTGGGGCGACATTCAATTTATAAGACACCAAGCTTCTATGTAGATCACCAGGATGAATATTAGACATATATCATTCCCCAAGGGATGATAATTTTAAAATATACAGAGTTGTGAGCCTTCATAGGATTTTATTTACAATATGAATATTTTTAATTTATTTCCCAAATAATTTAATAGTTCCGTCCACATTATTTATGTGATGAAATAACATATCATCATTTTCATATGAATTCATTTTAGATCACGTATCTTACATTTCAAGAATGATAGTTTGTCTTCTGTTAGTTATTTATCACCTTTATATGTAATTTATAGTTTCATATATATGGAAATTTTGGTAGAGAAACTCATCAACATAATGTATATTTTATTAGAAAGTGGGTAAGTAAGATCATTTTGAGCTTTAGTATCTACATCACTCATTTTCTTTCAGTCATTGAATGACTTATCACATAAGGGAACTGAATCCCCAAAGTTATTCCATTCTAAGGTATCTCCTTTGAGATATCATCATATTCTTCCAAATATGGATGTTTCATCAATTATATATGAGTAATTCACCAAAAGTAATTGAATTATCCATGAAAACAATAATGGGAAGATTTAACTCCAATAACCCATACACTCTGATACAACTTGTAGGACCCTAGAATAGCTTAAGAGGGGAGGGGTGAATTGGGGTGTCAAATTTTTCTTTTAAATGGGTGGATCACCTTCTCATGCTGGTAGGAACATGTATAACATGTCAGATATAATCTTTGTGTTATTAAACATTCACATACAGAGAGACAACACATCAATTCTACAAGGTCCCCCACTAAGGGATAGTACCAGGAGAATATGATGATAGTGTTTTGATCATAACAAAATCCAATAATCATTACTAGTCATTATCGAAGATAGAGTATTAGATATAGTCACTCAATTATGAGAACACTACCTTTAAAATAATTATTGGTAAATAAAACTAACTCCCTTAGAACACATCCTATGACTCCCCCTATCTCACTGCCTTGGGTGATAGATTTCAAAGTTTTGTGACATGATGGAAAACTCATTATATAAGGAATTTTAGTCTTTTTCCCTGATTATCACAAGACATAGATTGACCTATTTCTTGGAGTTTATGCACTTGAAAGAAATTCTCTCATAAACCAAATGTTCAAAACTAATGTTCTCAATGCTCTGTTCCATCAAGAAACCCCCTTTATACTTCCAATAATTTAAAATGTTTTCAGAACATAAAACTTTTAAAAATATTCCATCCTCCACAAATATTGAAAATGTCATGAATCTCCATGTCTTTGAGAAACTCCTAGTCTTCTGAAAACACCCTTTCCAAAAAAGCTATAGAATCATTCAAGACTGAACCTTCCTCTTCACGATGATCAATATTACATTGAATTTTGTATTCATGAAGCTCCCAACCTTCATAAAATATGAGTATTATATTATTTTCTATAATTCTATTCGTGTAAAATTAAGTGTGTGTGGCTTCTTATTTATATACCCGGCCCTCCACAAATTTTCCATGATACTATTATAATTTTAATGAACATTGAAATTCATGTTCAAAATGCTCTTTTATTCACAATGCTTTAGTGAAATCTTATGCAATCATGAAGAATATAATAGTTTCATTGAAAATATATTCTCATCATGAATTCATGAACATTTTGATAGTCACTAAAACTAAATCATTCCATCGAATATTCATGATTCTCTTAACATCATGAAATTGGATGCGTTTGTAATGCTCCATAACATCTTGAAACTCCAATATTTTTGAAATAAATTCATTTTCATTATCTATGATGATTTTATCCCATAAACCCAAATTTGTGAATCATTATCCTTCATCATAATTTTCATCTCAAAACATTTGGATAACATATGAAAATGAGTCCACTTTCAACACTAAATACTTCTTCCCCATAAGATCACATACCTTTAGAATTCTCTGACCTACCATAGTTTTGGTTGAAAAAAAACAACAAAATATACTCGATTTTTATTTGGTTCCAACAATTTTCTTTCATTTATTAATTTTAGGAGTCCTTCTAGGAAATTTTATGCACCCCCTGTTTGAACCTCACACCTTCACATGCTATATTATTGATGATAATGTATTTTTTGGTAATTGGTTTCATGATAATGAATCTTGTAATGTTCATGTGGAGAATATATAAGGCAATGAATGGTGGTATATGTAAATTTAATTTTTTTTCATTGTTGGTCCATGCCATGATTTCATGGAATATGGGGTTACATGGTTGTTCTTATTTGATGTCCTTTCTATGATGAAAATATAATTCTTTTGTACAAGTTTATTGATCAGTGTGTTGTTATCATATCAAGTAATCATTTTTATTGATTTAGCTTATGGAATAGTGTTGTATATTTATTGGATGAATCTATTAAAATATGGTTTATTTATTAATTTATATTAATTTCCATTAAATATTATTTGATATATATAATATTACATTTCTATTTCAGTTTGTAAAAGACTAAGTCCACAATTTGTTATATTCCTTCAGAGTGAGGATCACTAACCAATGGAATATTAGAGGTGGTATTTTGGCAGAACAATCAACTCATCACTAAACCATGATGGGTTTTGATGGTTGAAGTTGTATCTTGGTGGATTATTATAGATTTTTAATTATGAGAATAACAATTTCTATTATTGATAGTCAGATGGTTAAAATGGGTGTATCATAAATTTTTGAAATGTGATTCATTCACATTATTGGAATTATGAATTCTAATTATAGGAAAAGTATAGAATATAAATTATGTTTTGTTTTCAATCATAAATTTTTTAGAATTTATACAATCCATTTACATACAGGGTTGAATTGGATAAGTTTTTACCTTGATTAATATATTCAAATTCCCCTTTTAGATGGTATGAGCTCGTTCCCTAACTTAATGTATAACATGCCCATCCCACTGAATGGGTCTTTGGGCCCTGAATTAATAGAAGGTTATTCTCAGTCTCTCATTTTGAGTATTACTTCAAAAAATCATCTAAAATATTGTTTATTGATGAAAATATGGGGGTAATTTTATAGACCATCCTATTATGGGGGGTTATCATTGATTTTGTGAAAGTTAATATAGTTATTTCATTGTGGATTATTAATTATTTTTTTTAAAAGTTCATTAACACTTCATGATTTTATTATAATTATATAAATGAGTAGATAAGTTAATTCATATATCTATTGTATTATTTTTATGTTCATCCACTGACGGTGGTTCCCTAAATAATATTTTAAGCACACATCCAGTATGGACTGTCTGATGAACATGTGATTCCTCATCTACTACATTTAAACAATGTATATTTTAGTTATGGGACATAGTTCTTTTATTTTCAATGATTTATATGAGATTATTATTGTTTCCCACTTTGGATTTTGATATATTTGTGGCGGTTAGGGTTTTATTTGACAGATCTCTAATTACTCATTTATCCTTTCCTATATTAGGCACTATTTGCCTTGAAATTTTAAAATACCAATTTCTATATTAAAATTAATTTATTGGTGGGACATGTATTTATCCATTTAATGTTATTTATGGGTTATTTACATTTTTCATTATATTATTATGAATTATTTAGTTTTAGGTTCATTTTTGGGATTTCCTACCTATAGAAGAGTCATGATTAATTTTTGATTGAAACTACAAATGAACTTTGTTAAGAAACTATTTGTTTATATCACTCCCCTTATAAATATCATGATCTCAGATTCTATTTTCTATCCCCTAGGGATTGGGGAGTTCTTATTGGGTAGTAGAACTCTGATTCAGGTGTTGTTCCACTATTTGGGTCATTATAATTTCAAAATGGGATCATATTGATATTAATATCAGATGTATTATTTATTTTCCTTTTATAGGTTCTAGGATATTTGATACATGAGAGGTAACCCCTAAAAAGTAACTATAATCATATTTTTATTGAATGATAAATTTACCAGGGGAGGTTCAGGTAATTTATAGTGACTATAAGCTTAGAATGGAATGCATTTTCTTATCTCAAGTAATAACGACTTAAACTCAAGATGTGAATTTTGGAGTTGAGTGATATTTCACCTCAATTTCCATAATGCATAAAGTTAGGAATTTAGAGGTAGGAACACATCATATGTCATGACATATTTCATGATTTCCTATGATGAATATATTATAGATAGAGACAATTGAGTTTTTTTATTAACTAAAACCTAAATAATATATATAAATAGTGTCTTATAATATATATATATATATTAATTATGAATAGGATAATATTAATCAAAAATTTATTTCATTAATTGAATTATATATTCTTATTTCACTTATTACATGTTTCTCTTATATAATGTTTCATAGATAAAATAGACATTTATTAATACCCACCGATTTTATAATGTTAATGTTACTTGTTTTTTGTTTATACATTATCACTAAGCAAGTTACATACTTTTTTCGTAGAGTTATTCATTCAAGATGATACATATATTATACATATTAATGTTTTTATCCTTGTAATTTTTGGTATTACTATATATTAAACTACATTAAGAAAACATTCATTTGTTAATTTTTATTTATCACTTAGATCATAAATTGTTAAATTTTATAATATCGTTCTAGTGATATTGTATTTAAATCCAAATTTTTTA